>OY728137.1:1776075913-1778605918 GCA_963277665.1 Viscum album
TAATTACCGGCGCTGTGATTCCATCGGTGCCCTCAGAATTCGATTCCGAGCACTGGTTCAAAAGTTATAAAAACATGCTCATTCGTTCACTGAACTTACCCGAGCCAAACTTCGGAAAATGATTCTGGGTACACCGGGCCTCGGAATCACGTGCCGTCAGAAACTGCGTTCATGTAAAATTCCAAAGAAAATTAAGAAAAAAAATTTCCTTGAATTTTACGGGTCTTTACATCACTCCCACCTTAGGGATTTACGTCCCCATAAAGATACATCATAAACCAGGGAAACAAATGTGGGTACTGAGCACGCATCTGAGCCTCCCGCTCCCAAGTGCTCTCCTAGAGGTTCCCGTGCTGCCATCGGAAGCGCACAAGAGGAATCGATCATCCACGTAGGACCCGCTCCTGTCGATCCTCTATCTCCACCAGGACCTCCGCAAAATTCACCCCATCATCAACTTCTAGCTACCCTTGGTCAATGATATTCGACGGATCGTGCACGTATCTCCTCAGCTGGGATACGTGGAAGACGTCATGAACCTGGTGCAACTGAGGTGGTAGATCCAAGCAATAAGACATCTCTCCAATCATGCTGAGGACCAGGAATGGTCTGATGAAGCGTGGAGACAACTTGCTGCCTCGTCCAAATCTCTGTAATCCACGTCGAGGTGAGACACGCAAGAAGACGTGGTCGCCATCCTCGAACTCTAGTGGCCTCCGCCTCTTGTCAGCAGAAGACATCTGTCGGCCCTGAGCTGTCCTCATCTGCTCTTGGATGATCTGGACCTTCTCTATCGTGGCCCGGACCATCTCTAGTCCCACAAGTGATGACTCCCCAGGGTCTTTCCAGAACAAAGGAGATCTTCAAGGTCGGTCGTACAATGCCTCATACGGTGCCATCTCGATGGTGGAGTGGTAGCTGTTGTTGTACGCAAACTCCACCAAGGGTAGGTGGTCCTCCCAGCTGTGACCAAAGTCGAGGACACATGTGCAGAGCATGTCCTCGAGAGTCTGAATGGTTCTCTCCATCTGACCATCCGTCTGAGGGTGAAAGGCGGTGCTCAGACGTAGTTGTGTCCCGAACGCCTCCTGCAACCCCTTTCAAAGCCGGGACGTAAAGCGAGTATCTTGATCGGAGACGATAGATGATGGCACACCGTGAAGTCGTACAATCTCCTGAACGTAGAGACGTCCCAAGCTCTCCACTGAGCCCTGCTCTCTGATGGTCAAGAAGTGAGATGACTTGGTGAGTCGGTCGACAATCACCCAAATGGAGTCGTGACCTCTGGATGTGCATGGAAGTCCAGTCATGAAGTCCATAGATATCCCATTCCACTTCAACTCCGGGACCTCCAAGGGTTATACCAAGCCTGCTGGAACCTGATGCTCTTCCTTCACCTGCTGGAAGGTGAGGCATCGAGAAACGAACTCTACCACAACCTTCTTCATGCCGGGCCACCAGTGCTATCATCTGAGATCCTGGTACATCATCGACACTCCAGGATGTTCCGCTAAAGGGGAAGTGTGAAACTCTCTCAGTACCTCCTCTCGTAATGAAACTGGTACCAAGGTACGTCCTCTGAAAATGATGTTGTGCTCTGCTCCAAAGGAGAAACCATCAGGTGCCTGACCTGAGGATATCTGTGCACGCCGCATCTCACAGTCAGCGTCCCCACGTTGTGCCTCTCTGACCCGCTGTAGTAGTGGAGGAGAGACTGTGAGTGACTGAAGGAAAGCTGCTCCATCTCTATCCACAATGGATATCCGCAAATTGGCTAGCTTCTATGTCGCCTCAATGCTCATCCTCACACTGAGGGAATTAGCTACCATGTTCCCCTTCCCAGGAGTATAGACTATCTAAAATTCATAGTCCTGGAGGAAATCGAGTCATCGCTGGTGTCTTAGGTTCAGGTCCTTCTGAGAGAAGATGTACCTAAGACTCTGATGGTCAGAAAATACTGAAAAGTGCTCGCCCATCAGATAGTGTCGCCATGTCTTCAGAGCGAAGACCACTGCTGCTAACTCCAGGTCATGGGTAGTGTAATTCTGCTCATACGGCCTCAACTGACGTGATCCATAGTCGATCACCACCCGCTCCTGCATCAGGACACATTCGAGCCTAGTCCCTGATGCATCGCAGTATACTACGTACCCAACTCCCTCCTCTGGAAGCCTCAAGATAGGGGTACTGGTCAATCTCTGTCTCAACTCCTGAAAGCTCTTCTGACATCTGTCTGACCACAAAAAGGGTTTCCCCTTCTTTGTAAGAGCTAAGAGTGGTACCGCAACTCTGGAGAAATCTGGCACAAATCTCCCATAGTATCCAGCTAGTCCCATGAAACTCCGCACCTCTGTCACGCTCCTAGGTGGCTCACAAGCTAGAACTTCCTCGATCTTCATAGGATCCACTGCAAATCCCACCTCAGAGATGACGTGTCCCAAGAAGTGGACCTAAAGTATCTAGAAATTACACTTAGAGAGCTTTCCATAAAGCTGGTGCTCTTGGAGTGTGTTTAGTACAACCCGTAAGTGGTAGGCGTGCTCCTCCTCAGTCGTCGAGTATATCAAAATGTCGTCGATGAAGACCACGAAAAATCGATCGAGATATGGCTGAAAGATCTTGTTCATGAGGCCCATGAACACTGCTGGAGCATTGGTTACGCCGAAAGGCATAACCATGAACTCATTGTGGCCATACCGACATCTGAAGGTCATCATCTGCACTTCCTCATCCCGATCTCTGAGATGATGATAGCCTGTCCTGAGGTCTATCTTAGAGAACCATCGTGCTCCCTTGATCTGATCGAAGAGGTCATCAATCCTCAGTAGTGGATACTTGTTCCTCACTATCACATGGTTCAGACGACAATAGTCGACACAAAGTCACAAGCTCCCATCCGCCTTCTTGGGAAACAATATCAGGGAATCCCAGGGTGAAACACTGGGTCGGATGAATCCCTTGCCCTGTAAGTCCTCCAACTGTACCCGTAGCTCTCGAAGCTCAGCGGGGGCCATCTGATACACTGGAGTCGATATCAGGGCTATCCCGGGGTACAGTTCAATATAAAAGTCTACCTCTCTGCGAGGAGGTAACCCTTGAACGTCGTTGGGAAAGACGTCCGCATACTGATCCACCAGTGCAGGAAAACTAGGACTCTTCAAGTCAACTACTCCTAGGATGAGGATAGACAACTGTTGAGTGATGGGATGTCCTCTCCTCTGTGAGAGTCCATCCTATGCTACGAAGGATCCCTTCTCACCGGTGAAGGTGAACCTGCTCCCGTCGGTGCGTACACATCGCACCTTGTGCCTAATAAAGTCAATTTGTGCATGGACTATATATAACCAATCCATGCCCAAGATAACGTCGTAAGGACTCAACGCCGCTACAAGAAGATACCATCCGAAGCTCTCACCTCCTAGAGTGAGCTCACACTACCGAAACCGGTGCGTAATCATTGAGTCTGCTCCCGTAGGAGTCTCTAGCCGTAAGGATCCAGCCAACGGCTCTGTTAGAATCTCCAAGCTCCGAACAAGGGCAGCGGCTATGAAAGAGTGACTCGCTCCTGTGTCTATAAGAACTGCATCAAGGTTGGAATAGACACAGATAGTACCTCGAATCATCTTGGGCTCGCCGTGGTCATATGCCTCCGCTACCTGGTGTTGTGCCTGTCTCTGCCCGCCAGCTCCTTGTGGTCAGAGTGGACCTCCTGGTGGTGGTGGTGGTAGAGCCTCAAAGCGTCTCCCACAACCTGCTGCTCGGCCAGCTCCTCTGCATCATCCGCCTGCTCCCTGCGGACCGCCACAGTCGACCCTCTGCCTCTACCTGGGTGGCCTCTCAACCATATGCTGCTCCTCAGCACGGCGGGTCGGGCAGTCACGAGCCATGTGGCCCTGCCCGCCGCAGGCGTAGCACTGCCTGCCTCTCAAAAGGCTGGCTCCACGTTGTGTGCCCCGCACTACTGAGCCAGTGTCCTGAGGTCGTCTATCTGAGGGTATGGTGTGCCTAGACCCATGATTCATCCGTCGACTACCTACTGCAGAAGACTCTACTATATGTCGTCCCGTGGTAGGTCTCGCTGCTGAAGAAGGCTCAGCAAGGAAGCTCTCGATCAAAAGGGCTCACTCCAGTACTCCTTCCTGAGTCGGAATGATGAGGGAGATCAGCGATGCCCTGTACTCATGTCTCAATCCATGCTCAAAGGTCTGGGCCCGAAAGAATGGGTCCTATACCATGTTTGTCGAGTAGCGTGAGAGATCGGTAAATCTCGCCGAGTACTAGGCGACCGTCAAGCTTCCCTGCCGCAGCTGAAGAAGCTCCTGGATGCGCACCGCACGGAGGGTGGCTGGGACGATCTCTGAGCAGAAGAGGCCCTCAAAGTCTGTCCAAAGAAGAGATGCCTCATCGTGAACCTAGAGCATCAAGATCCACTATCTTCCTACTTCCGCGTGCAGTAGGCTCATCGCGAGGATCACCATGAGGTCTGCTGGTGTCATCACTAACCTGAAAACTCGGACCACTGCCTCCATCCAGTCCTTGGATGCCTGGGGGTCCGTCTCCCCAAGGAACCTGGGCGGTCGCTGGCACTGGAACACATGCAGTGCACTAAGGCGACGTGCATCGTCAGCGGCTGGGGCTGGAAGCATCGGTGGATCGGTGGTTAGAGGTACCGTCGGTGCCTCGGCTATCATAGGGCCCTGCACCGAGGCCTCGTCGCTCAGTGGGCTGTCATCATGCTCAACTCTCGAAACCCTAGATGGCTGCCGTCGGGGGGCCATCCTGAAAAAGGAAACAGATGCTCCATGGTCATAACAGTATACCTGGTGAGCTGACACAAAGTAATCACAAAGAAAACATGAAACACACACACAATCAATGTTTTCGTGCATTATGTCGGAAATCAGAAGTCAGGGTCCTGGTGTATGGATATGTCGGCCGCCGCACCAACATTGGACTCCCTGGACTGATAACCACACCCAATATGCTAAAAACAATTGCTTCACATAGAAAAAGATCATAGTCCTGAGTTCTACGGTAGAACCGAACACCTCTAATACCAATTTTTCATGACCCGTCCTCAGGGCCCGTGCCGTTACTACCCCAAGTCCGCCTTCCATAGGCCAGGGGCTGGCGACTAACACCAAGGCGTAAATCCCGGTAAAAGGGAAGACATTTCCTTTGTATAGTAAACCACAAACACCACAGAGCAAGCAGGCAGAAGTAAACACTAAGTAAAAACTAGTACAACAGTAAGTGCAGAAAAGTAAGTGGTCCAGTATACAAACCCAAACTGAAAGTAAAGTACAACTGGAAATGGAAAACAAAAACTGAAAAGTAAAGCCGCAACGTCGAGCTGTCCACTGGAAATCCCACCTGAAGGGTGGGTACATATATCCTCCACCGCTCCTCAGGTCCAGCCGACCGCTCCGAGTACGTCCCGCCCAGTGGTCCACCTCCAGGTACCGTCCTGCTCCGCAAGCATCAACCACGATCAGCGTTTCCCATCGTCTGCAACCAACACAACGTAGTGCGGGCATATCCCATGCAGGGGTGAGTATAAGCTACTCAGTAGGGACCCCGAGACCCCTGAAGTTCTCCCAGAATCCACACAGGATAAACCACAATGGAATGATACAATCACAAAGTAACATCCGACACTGATTAGGTATATGCCCATACAAATACCTAAGTCATCAATTCTCATTCGGTTCCAACATCCGAACCCAAGTACATCCCAGTCCACACAGGAAAGCAAAACGTAAATCCACACAGGATAGCACAACACAATCCACAAAGGAAAGAAAAACAGGATTTAGCTCACACAGGTATACTTCTTCATATGACGATAAAGTTGATCAGATATTACCACTGATTTATCTAAGCCGTCGGACCCACAAAGGATTGATAGGTACTAACCCCCGCAATGACCCACAAATGATCTGACCCACAAAGGATCGATAGGTAACTAACCCCCGAAAATACCCACACAGGATCGGACCCACACAGGATCTGTAGGCGCTGGCCCACACAGGACCGTGGAGCGCTGACCCACACAGGATCAGACCCACACATGATCGATAGAACTGACCCACAAAGGATCTCTCAGTGCTGTAGTCATCTCCGTCGGATCCAATGAGGATCTCTGTACAGTCGTCGTCGTCACAGTAGCAGTCGCAGCCAGCTCTAGGGTTCCCGGACACAGCAAGCTCGTTTAGGAGGGTCCGCTCCACGAGCCGAGAGGCTGATACATCAATTGACACATAGTCCAGATTTGATGTATCCAAAAGTTCCGTATCGTCAACAGGAACCCAACGTCGCAGATGGCGCGTCAATCGGACGCTCGGTCTGAGGGTTATTGGCTTTTTTGTTTAAGGGGCCCGGTTGATTTTAAGGAAAAACCAACCTGACCGTCCTCCACCTGTGTCCAAACCTTGAGCGGAGCAAGCCAAAAGATATGTATCACTTAGAGGAATCCATCAATGTCGACGGTACGTCAATAGGATGTCTGGAGCTCAAGTTATGAGTGTTTCCGCTTCGAGGGCCCGGTTGGTTTCGTGTACGAACCAACCTGGCCGAACCCAAAGTATTCCGAAACCTTGAGTGCGATATACCGAAACGACTGTCTCGATCCAAGTATCGCATCTCCACTGATAGTGCATCATTCCGAGTCCCTTAGCTCATGTTATGAGAAATAGACCGAAAAGGTCCGAAAACGGGGGGTCTGGGCCCTGACCGACCCGGCCCAACCCCCCCTGGGTGGGCCCTAACCGGGTACGGGTCCGACACGGCTGGGAGGCCCGGCCGGGCCGGGGCGGCTTGGCGAGCGACTGCGCAAAAGTATCCCCCCTCCCCACCCACCCCCCCGCGCGCGGGGGCCTCTCTGTTTCACCGGACGCGGCGCAAGGCCGCCTCCCTTCCCTGCGGTCCCGTGCAACCGTGGGATCGGCGCTCGTCGTCGTGGCTTCAGCCGCGGCGGGTCTTCCCGGTGGCGTGCCGGGCACCGCCGCTTCCTGGCGGACGGCCGCGGCTGGCCGCCACCTCCAGCCGCCGGCGCCGCCGTGCCGGCGTGGCGTGCCGGCGGAAACTTCCGCAGGCCACCCGACGCGCTCTGGTGGTCCGTTTTGCCTGCGGTTTGTGCCTACGGCTCTCCCAGGATCCGAACTTTGCTGAGAAGGCCTCCAATCACCATTCTGATCCCATTTTGTAAACGTCATTAATCCACGCATCAACGAAAAACTGCGGAGGGTTGTCAGGTCGTGTTTGTTTGGCCCGCACCCTCCGCGTTAGGTGATAACAATTGGGAACAATAATCAACACATGAAATCATAACAAGGAGCAATTTTAATATATTAAAATTGAACCTAGTTCACAAAAAAAACTCTCGTAAATAAAAATTCCCATCTCGCATATAAAAACAAATGCGGATCAAATTGATGATGAGTTGATCCGGGTTCTTTTTTTAGAAGGAAACAACCATGGGAATAAATATTTTTCTCAAATAAAACCTATACCTCGTAGTTGTCGTCGGACGTGAGTCCTTCGCGGGATTGACCGTCACGGAAGAAGCGGATCGTCGTGTCGTGGAAGGGGCATCGCATCGTCGCGGAACACGGCGTCGCGTCGATGATCACCGAGGGTTAAAGAAAACACACAGATTTAATTTCACGAATTAAATCCATGTTGAGGATAAAATCCACAAAGAAAATTTAAAATATCTATAATCTCCTTCCTAAAGAAGTTGATCGAAGATTTGTCACGGAAGAAGAAACTTCATGGAAGAAGCTTCGCGGAAGGATAATCGTCGGCGTCGCGGAACACGGCGTCTCGGCGTCGATCTTCGAGGGTTCGACGTTCTTTGTGTTCTTCATGTTCTTCGCGTTCTTCACGAAGGAGGATGATGATCTCAACCCTTAGAGACTTCTCCGAATCTTCTCAATGAGCAATCCTCAAGAAAGAAATACATTGGTCTTATTTTATTAACATGCCAACAATTTGAAAAACAAGTTAATAAATGAACCATTAATTCGTTGAATTAATGGTAACGTCTTAACTGTCCAATTAATAGGAGCGTTAAGTGTTTAGAAAACGCACTAGCTGACTTTCAATAAAGAGGAGTTTTCGCGAGTGCGTTACTTAGGGGAAAAGAAACGGTGGGGCTCGTGTGGGCCCCACCTCACTAATATCCTACCAAGTTGGTAGGATATTTTGGATTTCACCCTATTCGCTTCAACTTAGATTAAGTGGCTTTAAGTTGCTTTAATTGAAATAAAATAAAGTTGTCGCACCACTTTATTTTATTTTCTTCACTTAACCCCCAAAAATTAAAAACCACACCCGAGCAAATGCAACTCCGGAAGAGACGTTTCTAAGAAATTACGGATGATGTGATTCCATCGGAGCCCTCAGAATTCGATTCTGAGCACTGGTTCAAAAGTTAGAAAAACCCGCTCGTTCCTTCACTGAACGTACCCGATCCAAACTTCAGAAAATGATTCCGAGCACACCGGGCCTCGGAATCACGTGCCGTTAGAAACTGCGTTCTTGTAAAATTTAAAATAAAATTAAGAAAAAAAAATTTCCTTGAATTTTACGGGTCTTTACATGGATACTTGTTCTAGACCCTCGACATTACATACATTTTAGGAGTGTAAGGAAAATATGGTAATTGTGTGTGAGTAGAGTGTTTATTCAGTTGTGGGAGTGAATGGATATATATTAGATGGACCCAACTCAGTCTTTCTATCTAAGTTTATGATTTGGAAAATTGAACTATGGGAATCATTCACAAAGGGGAGATGTCCCTAATTCATCTACCTACAGCATTTTTGGGACTAGTAGGAGGTATCTATAAGTTATTTTAGTATTACATTGTCCCTTTCTTCCTTAATTATACCTAGAGACTATATAATAATTATCATGGAATGTAAAAAAATTATTGCTATTAATCTCCTCGTACTAGTTCACATTTTCCTAATAGAATTCATTAATGGTTGAGTCACCCAATCATTGATATCCACTTAATAATATTCGACATCACGGGTCTAAATCAGAACACTTCTTTTTCATAATTTCATTTGAGAATTTCCATATGTTCTTCACCTAGTTATCAACCTCTAGATTTAGAGCTGAAATACGTCACATTTCACAAATTAGACATTTATTACACTCCCCCAACATATATTGATATTCTCTACCATGGGCTTCCACTTGCTCGATTCCTGAATTTTGAACTAGTATGTTACCATAAATGCTATATTTCCTTGAGAATTATATAAAACTACCCAAATATGATCATAATTCATGAATTGTAAATTTCTCTAATTATCTAGTAGTGTATAATTTCATCCATTAGATTATTCTCAGTTTTTTTCAAATAACCCGATTCCTACTGAAATCTAATGATTAAAACTAAAATCCATAATTACTTCTCTCACCATGTACAAATTCCATGATTGTATCAGGAATTTTAAGTAAAGACACTACCATTGACATTTATCCCATGATATTCAACATACATCACTTGTGAGAAAAATTATATTGTCCACAAAGAAACAATGTTCTCCCCACTATAGGATTATATTCATCTCTTACTTGAGCACAGATGCATTAAATTTCCATTTCCACTAAATAAATATTGGTCATGATTCATTATCTCAATAACCAAACTATCATATTCGTATCATTTCATTATAAAAAATCTAGTTCCTACTGAATTCTACTAATTAAAATTCAAATCTATCATTCCTTATCTCACCAAGAACAACATACATGTTTGTATCAGTATTTTATGTAAATCCTCTACCACTGAAATGTATACCACAACATTCACCATTAATCTTTAGTGAGATAGATTACAATATCAAACAGTCAATAGGGTGCTACCCACCATAGGATAGTACTTATTTTTTTCTCATCAATCACTCATCCATTAATTTTCCATCGCCACAAAGGCACTATAAGTAATTTTTCATTATCATAATAATAAAACTAACTCAATTCATGAGCCTAGATCTAGGTTATTAGTGACATGATGTTTTACACACCGCCACTTCCATGTATTGACTTCTCAATATCAGGAATCCCAAATCCTAACAACTATAGGACAGGTAACCCTACATAGTAGAGGTTTATACCTACCTCAGTAGATTGAACAATATCCATATGAGGAAATTATAAGGTAGAAAGAACTTATAAACCCATAAACATCATTTATTATTGATAAAAAAAATTTATAGAGAATCATGAATCAATAAAACCATTCTAGGTGTACTTAATCATGGGATCACATCAAATAGAATATATAGTGTAAAACAATGCCAGATTACCCTACACTTATTATTGATAGCACCATAGACATCCACCATTTATAGGCATTACCTTCCGGTTAAAAAACTATAAAGGCCATATATAATCCCTTTTGAGTATCTTCCCATTTGAATATTAATTTAATACTCTTAACAAAACTCTTTCGACATCATGGGATTCAATTACATCACCAAAAATTGCGAAGGAAAAATCCTTAAAATCATGGAAACCCCAACTGTCGTCACATTCACTTTCATCAAACCCTTATCTACAAGATGGAATACTCATAGAACTATTTATATGAAAGATATATCCATTGGATATACCCTTATATACATAATAAATGTGTTTATTATCACTTTATAATGATCCAATTAGGTCTACACATCCCTTTCTAATCCACTCAAGATAAAATCTCACCCTTGAGGTTTACAAAACTTAATTACCATGATCAAGCATATACACATTGACCAACCAGATTCCAAATAATATTATGTCAAAACCCTATAAAAAACAACCCCCCAAGTGTGTAATACATGATATATATATATAAGGTATAATGTGGAATAATTCCAATAATAAGAGATAAGAGTATGAAATGATAAATACACAAGAGGCCTTTGCCGTGCTCTCACCCAATCCCCTTCACAAACTCAATCTAGATAATATTTTTCATGTAACTCTCTTTCTCCATCCCCCTATTTTTTATAATCTTGGATAGTAATTATTTCCCACATGGGACCCCCTAATAAAAATCTATGCAACAAATATTTATGTCCATCATGTATCCCCTTTTAGAATATTCTTGTAGTGTAGAACCTTCTCTTGCATAATCTGCCTCCTGATCTCTCCTACTTCCCAACCTCCTCCTACATTCCATGGTGCAGTCTTGTTGTTCCATGGCCTTTATCACACACCCCACCCTATAAACCATTTTTTTCTTTTAGATTATAAGAATGAAACTAATTGCATCTGGAAAAAACCTCTTCCCATGTAAGAAAATGTAATGACCCAAAGTTTCATTAATGGAAAATCCCTCATGATCTTATTAAATGTATCTTTATATAAAATGTTTTTATAAAATGTCAACATATTTGGTTTTATGATAAGAATTGTGACCATTACTTTTATAGTCGTTGAACAGTGATTACATGATTAGTATAAATATAGGTCTTTAACACATCCAATTTTACTTAGACAAAGAATGTGATGGCCTCATCTAGTAGAATTTCCCCATACGAAGCCCATTTATCGAAGCTCATAAAAGAGGTGGTGTCCTTGGGATTTGATCTTGACCAAGCCCAAGCTGAGCTTAACCATGTCAAGCTCGAACGGGGCCGTCTACGGGAGAAGTGGAAGTTGATAGAAATTACCACTCGAGCGATGTTATCCGAGCCACCCCAAGAGTCTGTCACCATCGCACACCTTACACTTATGTCTTATGCGGCTGTTTTAAGGGTTTATGTAACAAATCTCTAATAATATGTTCATGTACGTTATTGTTTTTGTATATAATAATGAATATAATTTCTTGTCATTATTGATACATTGTAAAGAGTTTTTAAAGTACAAATGGTGTTTTTAGTTATTCTTTAATTAAGAAATCTATCTTATTAAATTAAGGGATTTTTGAATTAAATAATTTTTTAATAAAATATTATTATTATTATTATATGATTAATTTTATTACATATAAATGATCATATAAATGTATGAATGCAATTATAATTTTTATTAAGGTTTGAAAGGCATTTTTGTCAAAACACGTGAATTTTTGTTAAATGTCAGTTTTTATTTTAAAACTGAAAATTCACATATTTAGAAAATTATTTAGATAAAATAAATGTTATTTTTGGAATCAGGATGTCAAAATTATCCAACGGTGAATTTTTCATAATTTTCTGAGACAGTCAAATTTTTGAGTAAAAATTAAATACCGTTTAAATATATAATGTGTTTTATGACATCATAATGACCCAATAGTGGTGTAATAAAATACTATAATCTTTATGTTAGGCCAATATATGTTTTAAATTTAAAATAATGTGATTTTGGGTTTGTTTGGCTTACTTTTCAAAGCATTAATGGACCCCTAAAGACTTATTAAACACCTTGTCTTTTTAAATTAATTTCCATGGGAGTGTGACTCACCTCCACATAAGCAACCCTAATATTTTAAGAAGTTAGAACTTTGGCCTTATAAAATAATTTTTTCCTATTCCCTTTTCCAAAATCCATGGGCAAAAACCATGTGATGGTTTGTGGTTTGGATTAATTTAATATAAGGGGTCCCAAACCTAAATAATAAAGAACTTAGATGCAAGACTAAGTACAATAAAAACATCCCTAAGTTTTGGTGAGTATTGAGTAAGTGGTTTATCAATAAAATACATCCCTGTCTGCATACGAGCAGGTAGAGGCGGCTCTGCCACAGATGTATCCTAGGGGTAAAACTCGAAAACACAGATTTGAGCTAGACTCGAACGGGAACTGGTGCACGACAACAGGCCTTGCTTCACTCATGGTTACGACACTCCCAAGGGATATGTTTTGATAAATTCACAAGCTTATTATGAACCCTTATTAAGGGAATTACAAGAAAAATTCCCCTAAGAATATATGTTAGAAAGTAGATCATGAAAATCCTAGATTGGAACTTATAGACTCATGAGTTAAGGAAATGAAAGTTTATTTAAAAGTCATCAACTTTTTTCTTTGGATTAACCTTTATGTGTTACCCCTAAAATTCCTTTTATTCAAGCCAATGGCCGGTAATAGGATGACTCGGGCTAACAACCGATTTGAAGATCAGTGTGATGACTGTACTAATGAGATGCCCAATCCAATGGGAGCGGGAATCGTGAACTTTGTCCCACTTATCTCTCAGCTAACTCAAGAATTGAATAGAAACACGGGTCAAGAGGAATGTCCAAACCTCGCTGAGAAAGAACATGTCGCTATCGAGAGCTTAATGAGACAAAGGCCTCATTCTTTTAGTCGATCATCCGATCCCACGATCGCTGAACAATGGATCAACTCCATTGAAAAGATCTTCTCCATCCTTCAATGTTCTGAACAAGAGAAGGTTCTCCTGGAATCTTATCATATGGAGGGTGAAGATGATCAATGGTGGAAGTTGATCAAAAATATGAATCTTGAAGAGGATATTGAGGCGTGGGAATGGAAGGATTTCCGGAAGATGTTTTTCGATAAATATTTTCCACGCACCCTCCGGCTTAAGATGGAAAGGGACATCCTTTACCTCAAGCAAAAAGACGAAGAATCTGTTGGAGCGTACAAGGCAAACTTCATAAGGCCTGCACGATACGCTTTCGGCTTTGTTGTTACCCCCGAATGCAAGGTTGACCACTTCTTTGGTGGGATGAAGCCTAGCCCGCGGAAAGCATTAGCGATCTGTGACTTCGAAAGCTATTAGTAAATTGTTCGATGTGCCCTTAAGGTCGAAATGGAGATTGGAGAATCACAGGGGTATCATGGGGACAAGAAGCATGAGGTATAATTCAATGATGGCAGTCCGATGGATAAATCCAACGGTGCTAAGAAGATCCAGCACCCCACTTTCCAAAAGTGCAGAAAGAAGCACCCTAGAAATTTCCTTAAGGGGATGAAGAAATGCTTCAGGTGTGGAAGAGAAGGGCACCTAGCTGTTAACTGTCTGCAAGAAAGACCCACGACTACGACAGAGGAGAGGAATGCACCGTTCGAACCTCAACGTGGTGTTCAATTCTACAAATGCAAAGAACCGAGTCATTTTGAAAATCAGGGCCTTAATACAAGGGTTTTCGGAGACAACCAACAACCTCCAAGGCAGCAAGGAAGAGATTTTTCCATCACTTCTGCCGAAGTGAACCCCGACAACGAAGTGGTGACAGGTACACTAGTTATTCATTCAAGAATAGCGAATGTAATTTTTGATTGAGGTTCTACACATTCTTTTATATCTCGAAAGTTTAGTAGAACAATTCTAGCACCACCACAAATCATGGAAGTGATGATGTCAGTGAGTACGGAAAATGGGGTAATCATTGCATCCCATGAATATAAGTGCTCCCCTATTATAATCTATGGATTGAATTTCCCAGAAAACCTCTTCATACTCCCTCTGGTGGAATTTGATGCAATTCCCGGCATGGATTGGCTTTCCTTATATAGAGCCAACATAAATTGTCGGGAGAGGGAAATCACACTCCATATGGAGAATCGACCCCCGATTCTTTACAAGTGTAAGGAGGAAGATGATTCTTATTTAGATCCATAATCTCAAGCGTAGATATTACTGCCCTATGAGCACGCATATTTGGCTTAGATGATTGAGTCCAAGGAAGAAACCATCCTTGAAGAAATGCCTATTGTGAGGGAATTCGCTGAAGTGTTTCCCGAGGAATTGCCTAGTCTTTCTCCTAGAAGAGATATTGAATTCTCAATTGAACTTATACTCGGTGCTTTACCAATATCCAAAAATCCATATAGAATGGTTGTTGTAGAGCTTGAAGAGCTGAAGAAACAGCTACAAGAGAATCTAGATAAAGGGTTTATACGCCCAAGTACATCACCATGGGGTGCACCAGTCCTTTTCGTCACGAAGAAGGATGGGTCAATGCAGCTTTGCATCAATTATCGTGAACTTAAAAAAATCACGATAAATAACAAGTACCCTCTCCCAAGAATTGATGACTTGTTCGATCAGCTGTGTGGAGCACAATTCTTCTCCAAGGTAGATTTACGGTTGGGATATTATCAAGTAAGGGTGAAGAAGGAAGATGTCCCCAATACTGCTTTTCATACAAGATATAGCACTATGAATTCATAGTAATGCCTTTCGGACTCACCAATGCTCCAGAAATATTCATGGAATTGATGAATAGAGTCTTTAGAGATTACCTAGACAAATTTGTGGCAGTCTTTATAGATGATATTCTAATATACTCCAAAACCAAGGAGGATCATAATGAGAATATAATAATTGTACTAGAGACTTTGTGTAAGGAGAAGATCAATGAAAAGTACATCAATTGAGAGTTATGGTTGAAGGAGGTCTCATTCTTGGTCCATATCATCACAAGAAATGGGATATCTGTGGACCCCTCCAAAACATATGCAATTGAGGGATGTCTGAGGCCAACATCGGTAATAGATATCTGTAGCTTCTTGGGGTTTCTGGATATTATCGATGATTTGTGATAAATTTCTCATGAT
This sequence comes from Viscum album, assembly GCA_963277665.1. Taxonomy (NCBI): domain Eukaryota; kingdom Viridiplantae; phylum Streptophyta; class Magnoliopsida; order Santalales; family Viscaceae; genus Viscum; species Viscum album. The sequence continues at coordinate 1,776,091,436 of OY728137.1, forward strand.
TTTCCAAGCCTATTACCAAGCTAACACGAAAGGGAGTAAAGTTTTCTTGGAGTGATGAATGTGAAGAAAGCTTCAAGTAGTTGAAAAGGAGGCTTATCACTGCAACTGTGCTCACTTTACCCACAAGTGAGGAGCTTTTTGTGGTATTCAGTGATGCTTTGAAGAAGGGCTTAGGATGTGTGTTGATGCAGAATGATAAAGTTATATACTATGCCTCAAGTCAGTTGAAAATCCATGAGAGAAACTATCCAATGCATGATCTGAAGTTGGTGGCAGTGATCTTTGCCTTGAAAATCTAGCGGCATTATCTCTATGGGGAGAAATGTGATATATATACTGACCACAAGAGTCTTAAATATATATTCACACAGAAAGAGCTTAAAATGCACCAGAGAATATGGATAGAGCTCATCAAGGATTATCACTGTTCAATCCATTACCACCCTAGGAAAGCGAACAAGGTGGAATATGCCCTAAGTATAAAGGATCCAAAGATTATATCAATGATGAGAATTGATAAGGATCCAATATACTTAGACTTGATGAATATGGACATGGGAATCCTAGAGAAGGGAACATCATCAATCCTTTCACAAATTATTGCTCAACCGTATCTTTTGGAATGGTTAAAGGATTCTCAAAATGGTGATGTGGGAATTCAAGAAAAAGTGGAAGCTATCGAAAAAACATAATCCTCAGAGTTTAATGTTAATGAAGAAGGAATTTTGCGGTTTGGGAAAAGACTATGTGTTCAATCAAGACCAGAGCTGAAGAATGAACTTTTGGATGATGCACATAGTTCAAATTCCTCTATTCACCTAGGGAGCACAAAGATGTATCGAGATCTCCGAGAAAACTTTTGGTGGGATAATATGAAGAAGGAGATTGCTGAATATACATCAAAGTGCCTGGTTTTTCAACAAGTGAAGGCAGAGAGGCAGAAGTATAAGGGGGTGATGCAACCATTGCCCATACCATAATGGAAATGGGAAAACATCACCATGGACTTTGTCACCGGACTTCCGAGGACATCCAATGGCAAAAATGCAATCTGAGTTGTTTTGGATCATCTTAAAAAGATTGCACACTTCATTATTATTCGGGAGGATTTCTCATTGGATCTACTAGCACAGATATATATCAGGGAAGTAGTAAGGTTGCATGGAGTATCACTATCTATTGTGTCTGACCGAGATCCAAGATTCACCACTAAGTTTTGGAAGATTCTTCAACATGCTCTAAATACTGAACTGAACTTCAGTACGGCCTATCATCCTCAAACCGACTGCCAATCTTAGAAGACTATCCAAACACTTGAGGATATGTTGAGAGCGTGCTCAATGGACTTTAAAGGAGGATGGGATCAACATATTCCTCTAGATGAGTTCTCTTATAATAACAGTTTCCACTCGAGCATCCAAATGGCACCATATGAAGCCCTGTATGGGAAAAGTTGAAGAACACCATCATGTTGGGATAAGGTCGGTGAACGTATGCTGCTTGGACCAGAAATGGTCGAGGAAATGGTGGAGAAGGTGAAAACCATTCAGCAGCATATCAAGGCATCCCAGAGTCGATAGAAGAGTTATGCAGATAATCGTCGATGAGACCTTGAGATTAAAGTTGGAGACATGGTTTTTCTATGCCTATCTCCATGAAAGAAGGTCATGAGATTTGGAAAGAAAGGGAAGTTAAGTCCAAGGTACATCGGCCCTTTCAAGAGTCTTGATCATGTCTGGGTTGTGGCCTATCGACTAGCACTTCCACCTACTATGGCCAAAGTACATGATTTATTTCATTTATCCCTCTTAAGGAAGTACATACCGGACCCTTCACATATACTATCTTCTAAGGTGGTACAATTGGAAGACGATATTTCTTATGAGGAGCAACCAGTGAAGATCTTAGATCGTACAGAAAAAGTTCTACGAAATAAGACAACACCCCTCGTTAAGGTGTTGTGGAGAAACCACAAGTTTGAAGAAGAATCTTGGGAATCATAGGAAGGGATGAAGATGAGTTACCCACATCTGTTTTAGTGTGGGAAAAGGAAAATTTCGAGGGTGAAATTTCTTAAGGGGTAATATTGTAACGACCCAAAGTTCCATTAATGGAAAATCCCTATTAATCATATTAAATGTCTCTTTATATAATTTTTTTTTATAAAATGTCAACATCATTGGTTTTATGATAAGAATTGTGATCGTTACTTTTATAGTCATTGAACAGTGATCACATGATTAGTATAAATATAGGGCTTTAACACATCCAATTTTACTTAGACAAAGTAGTGATGGCCTCATCCAATAGAATTTCCCCATACAAATCCCATTTATCGGAGCTCGGAAAAGAGGTGGCGTCCTTGGGATTCACTCTTGACCAAGCCCAATCTGAGCTTCACCATGTCAAGCTCGAATGGGACCGTCTACGGGAGAAGTGGAAGTTGATAGAAATTACCACTCGAGCGATGTTATCTGAGCCACCCCAAGAGTCTGTCACCATCGCGCATCATACCCTTAGGTCTTATGCGGCTTTTTTAAGGGGTTATGTAACAAATCACTAATGTTATGTTCATGTAAATTATTTTTTTTGTATATAATAATGAATATAATTTCTTGTCATTATTGATACATTGTAAATAGTTTTTTAAGTACAAATGGTGTTTTTAGTTATTATTTAATTAAGAAAACTATTTTATTAAATTAAGGTATTTTTGAATTAAATAATATTTTAATAAAATATTATTATTATTATTATTAGATTAATTTTATTATATATAAATGATCACATAATTGTATGAATGCGATTATAATTTTTATTAAGGTTTAAAAGCAATTTTTTCAAAACACGTGAATCTTCGATAAATGTCAGTTTTTATATTAAAAGTAAAAATTCACATATTTATAAAATTATTTAGATAAAATAAATGTTATTTTTGGAATCAGTATGTCTAACTTATCCAACAGTTTATTTTTCATAATTTTCTGAGACAATCAATTTTTTGAGTAAAAATTAAATACCGTTATAATATATAATGTGTTTTATGACATCATAATGACCCAATAGTGATCTAATAAAATACTACAATCTTTATGTTCGGCCAATATATTTTTTACCATTAAAATAATGTGATTTTGGGTTTGTTTGGATTACTTTTCAAAGCATTAATGGACCCCTCAAGACTTATTAAACACCTTGTCTTTTTAAATTAATTTTCATGTGAGTGTGACACACCTCCACATAAGAAACCGTAATATTTTATGAATTTCAGACTTTGTCCTTATAAAATAATTTTTTCCTCTTTTCTTTTCCAAAAACCATGGGCAAAAACCATGGGATGGTTTGTGGTTTGGATTAATTTAATATAAGGGGTCCCAAACCTAAATAATAAAGAATTCCCTCACCTTTCCTATATAAACCCACCCAAGCTCCCACTTCCTCCTCACTCACAGACTTTGGAGTTCGTCCAACCTCTGCCCTACTCTCTCTAGAATCCATCCAAGGTTCCCCAAGCTCCCATGAAGCCTCTCACAATCCTCTCTCTATCCTTTGGAAGCAAACTTCCAAGTAAGGGTTTTTTCTTCCTTTCTCATTTTTGTCCAATTTTCTTTCAGTTGTTTTGCCCCTTTAATTTCAATTATAAATGTTGGGGTATGGTTTCTCACCTACCTCATACTTCCCTATTTATGTTTTAATGATGGTATACTATTTCTCTATCATTAAATTCCTCCCATGTACACCCGTTACTATGGCGAAATTCCGAAAGGAACTTCTCTCTCCCCTTTTACATTCAAGCAATACTTTTGTATAATGAATCTAAATTCCATTACAATTGTTGGGACATGTATCTATGTGACCTACTTACTATCCATTACATGTAAATATGATGAGGAACTCCTTTATCTCTCATCAACCATTTTTATGAATTTTTATGTCACGTCGTTACGCTGCCGAAATCGCACCGATTTTCTAAGCCAATGTCATTGTGTAGTGAATACCATGCCCATTTCTCCATCAAGGGTATCCACATTTATGAAAATTTACTTATTGATTGTAAAGTTTCATGAATGAATTCCGCATTCCTTTATCGTGGAATAAATGATTATGATTTATGACTCAATGTTTTATGATCCATGTGGCACACTTATGCATGAAATGAAATGTTTAAGAAGGGTGTGTCCTTTTAGCGCTCCAACGCATTGGGTAAAGTATAGTATCAGGATACATAATGTGAAATTAGTGTTGACTCATGCTAATTCAATTGAAATGAGGGTTTACTCATGCATTATGTGCAATGCGGATTTACTCATGCTCCATGTGCAATGAGCCTTGGCTCATGCTAATTCCATGTTAAGTGTTGTTGCCACATTTACATGTTATGATTATCATGCTTTATCATGCCTTTATGTTCATGTTTTTTTATGATCTATTGATATGCCTATTGTCTGACATGAATTTTAATCCTCATGTTATTCCATGCGTACTACCTTACTGGGCATTATAGCTCACCCTTTTCTTATGGATGTCATCAGGTTATCCCATGCAATGATAAGTACAAAAGAATGTTGTGGTCAGGTAAAGGAAATTTTCAATAAAGATGTTTTATTTCATGTTTTAAGTTTTTATGTAATGATACTAAGCCCCAAAGACACTAAACCTCTTGATCTTCTTTGTTGTATCAAGAGAATTTTTATGTAATAAATCACGTTTAAGTTGTAATAAATGGCAGTGTTGTCATACACAATGTTCCCCTTTTATTTGATAGACTTGGAGTAAATGCTACCTTATTGTGTATAGACTATTTCCACTTCTAAACTATTTAATTGAATAGGTGTTATAAATTCATATCACCCCATTACATAAAATATTCTCTCATATTGTGAGGATGTGTCCTGCCCCCACCCCCAATAATTAGTATGTTCCCTATGACTGAGGTATAAGAACAAATTTCAATTGGTAAAGCACTCTGTATTTTGGGATAGAGAAATTCCATGTCAAGATATCTTACTAGAGGTCACCTCAGTCTCTATAAAACCATCATCTAGACCGTATCTAGGAAGATAAACTTGTTGTGAATAAACTAACTACAACAGGAAATAAAAAATCACAACAACCAATCATCAAACTGCCACTAGTTCCATCATGTGGATTACAAAATAGTTGGGTTTGTCACCTATATTTATCTTTTAGAATTTAATTTGTCACATTATTTGAATATAAATGTTATAATTGCATGTTATATATAACCAATAGAGGTTAATGTCAGTAAAAATAATATATTAAGTGAATTTTACTTAAAAACTAAATAAATATTAAAATTCCATCATATGAATCTAAAAATTCATTTAATGGTGTGGAGTAGTGTGATCCCACCCTAGGTAACCTTGTAAATGAACCATTTCAAGATATATTTCAATGGTCTGTAAGATAGTTAGAGGATAATGTTGTATAGGCCACACTATGGCATAAGGCATTACAATATATGTTTTTGTGTGGAATAGTGTGGGACAACAGATTATACCATATTTTTTCTCATGTTGAACTAAAAAATGTTTAATAATCCATGAAGCATCAAGAGTATATAAAAAATCTTACACATTGTCCATTTGTTTATGGAAAATGGTCTATGTTCAGAGTCTCACAAATAATGGGAGGATTTGTCCCAGAAATACATATTATAGAGGAATGTTAAAACCAAAGAGGTGGTTTTATATTCTCCATGTTATGTGATATAATATTAGATAAGAATATTGAATCCTATAGGGATTTAATAAATTAAAACAAGATGTGATTAACAGGTTAATATGATTTTAGAAATGGATTTCATATACCAAAATCTAATTATGAATTTTGGTGTATGTTATTCAAGAAGAAGCAAAACATGGATGGTGAAGTTTATACATATAAGGAACAATTTTTGATAGAAGGTTTCAAGAAATGTCGATGTATATTCTAGGAAAAAAACCCTTTCACCAATCATCATGATAAAATATAATATAATTATACTTAAATATCAACCTTGTATGGTAATATAATTTATTAATTGGATGTTAATACCATCTTTATTAATGAAAACATTGTGTAAATTGTATATATAATGAAACCAAAAGGATTAGTAGCACCAATGAATTCCATTAAGGTATTATAGTTACCATGATTTATTTATAGATTAAATAAAGATTCATGATCATGGAATATTAATTGTGATGAATCCATAATAGAGTTATATTTTAATAATAATTAGTGTGATTCATGTGTTTTTAAGATTATAGTTGGAACACCCTTGTTTTCCAAGTGAAATATGCTGATAAAATCTAAAAATAGTTGTTTTGCCTCAAATTTTATTAAGATAGAGATAAAATTATCTCTCCAAGAATGAATTAAATTAGGATCCCATGTTTTATAGAATAAAATCTTATAAGATAGATCTATGAGGTTAGAAATCATCAATCCATAGTGCATACATTGGAAAGTATTTTATTACCATAAAATGTTCTCTATGAACTTTGACATAGAATACATGATATAATCCACACTCCAAAAACACAAGTCAAATTTGAGTAGAGAGAAAATCCATCATAGAAGAAGAAACAAGTGGGATATCCATGTTTCAGATGATTTATTTCTCACACAATGAGGTATGAGGTTCCCAAAAAAATGTTGTCTGATTACATGTTTTGGAGAATGTCCCCTCGGAGTAGGCCACATGTTTTACATTAAAATGGTGTCCCAATTATTCATTATAATAAGAACCTCTGAATTGTATGAAAATATTTTTGAAAATTTATTCTAGTTTAGATAATATCTATCAAATGATAAATTGAATATGTTTTATTCTCATATATTTGGGTCTCATAAGTCCTTGAGACTTCTCACATAGTGATCTCAAAAAAGAGAGGTTATAAGGACATACCAATTAGTATGAATCCACATGTGTCTTTAGATATTCCTATCTACATATATTTTTATTGTTCCTTATAATTGAGGTTATAATTAATGTGTATCATGAATATGTAATTTCATGTATTGATAAAAACAGTTATGAAATATACTAGTAGAGGGGTAGAATACATTGGGTTAAATAACACTAACATGGAATTAATTGAATAAATCAAGAAACTATTTGTACCTTACATATTTAAAAAATAAGATATATATGGACTTTTGATGAAATAGAATTTTTTCAAAGATATTATATTACACAACATTGTTTGTAGGACGGTCGTTATCATTATGTCATTGGATTCTTTATCTGGTGGTGTATTGACATGTATTTAGGCACTCATGATGGACTTAAGATAAGTTCACCTAAGGCCACTAAAAAGTGTCCTAGAGGGATATATCCAGAATATTATTAAATTCTGTTATGTTTTATATTAATAATAAATATTATTCTCTGCTTATGGTATTATAATTATTCACGTATTTTTTATCACATAAATACAATCGCAAAATATTATTGTTTATAATATGTGAATTGAATATTATTTCTTGTTTGTTATTCATAAAGTAATAAATATATATTTACTCAATATTTTAGTGAATAGTTTGATATATATAATTATTTAATTATGTGAATATTAAAATAAAAATTCATTCATGATTTTAGTGAATGTAATATTTATTTATTTATTAAACAAATAACTTTTATTTGATTAAATATTTTATTATTCAAGGATTAAATAAATTTTTTGGAGTATTGAAGGTCTATGTTAATGACTCTATTGAAATGATAAAATTTATTTAATATCATTTAAACAAATATTAATATATTTTTTTGAGAAAAATATTTAAATAAGAACATGTCATTGTATTTAATAATAATATTATTTTATTTATATCTATTAAATATGTGGAATTTATATGAATAAATATTTGATAGAAGATCAATTATCTAATATTAACCCTTAGTATAAATTCAAACTTATATCATTTTATATACATGATAGTTATTCAAAATGAAGAAACTCTCGAGAATGCTCTCTAGAAATAATTATTCTAACAAGGTCCTTGAGAGAAATATTCTAATGAGACCCTAGGGAAACTCCATGTTCAAATATATCAACCAACATTTTCTTTGTATAGGGATACAATTCAAAAAAGATCATGGTCTCTTATAATAATATCATCAAAATAACCAAACCAGTATTCAAGTCTTTCAAAATCCAAAAGTCCAGGAAAATTATGTTCATATTATTCAATATACAAGATCATCAATTTAATCCCATGTAATAACATGAAATATATCAACTATATATTTTCATCCCTCAATATTCAGAGTTCCACTCACTTATTTTATTAACCAGTAGCCATATATATCAACCATGTAAACTCTCTGGACTAATATAGATGGCTATGATTGTATCTTTAAGCTCAATTTCCAAATATTGATGGTTGTGATTTAATCCATGACATCAAAATTTTCCATGATTTAAATGTGTCATATTTAGTAATTATATCCAAACACATCTATTTATATCAAATGAACACCGCCAAATATTTATTTATATTTTCCATAATCAAAAGATATATAAAAAATAACTCATTTATATGAAAACAAAAAAACATCCATATACAAGATTCAATTTCCCTTTCAATCCAAATATCATAGAAAAAAAGACTCTACAACACATATTCTATGGAAATCTAATTTAATATAGGAATTTGTTAATAAATTTCATAAAATTTATTTCTACTGAAAGTCTTTTTCCAATATTCCACTTCAGAAAAAGAAAAACCTTCTAATTCCTTAGAAAATTACTTCCATAAAAAAATTATTCCCAATGAACAATAATAATCTAAAACATTTCCTTCCATCTCTACAGGGAACAAATTAATACAAGATACATAAACTAAAATAGTGGGGTTTATTTCCTGGCTCTTTTTTCAGCTTCCATTGTATAAAAAATCACTTTAACAAGTTATGAAGATAATTTAATATCTCAATGAATCAAATTAAAAATAAAATCATTTAACATTAAAACCCAGCAATAGTTTCAATTGTATTACATTACATCACCTGGATAATAATAGAGTGAGATATAGGCCACCCTATGGGAAAACACTATCATTTTTATTCTTTTGATGAATTTATTTTGTTATTAAAATTATCATTATATTATTTTTAGTTGATATTAAAACCATTTTAATGTTAAATTTATCATTAGATATTATTTGAATATTTTTAATTTTTAATTTTATATTTTCATCATAACTTACAATTCTTTCACTCTGATTTAATTTTTAAATTTAAATTTCTGTTATTTGTCAATTTCATTTAGCTCTATATAAAAATAATATTTTCAAATTATAAAAACTAGCATTAAAAATTAACTAATGTTTCACTTCCATTGCATAAATTAAAAAAATAACCAATATCCGACACCAAACTAGAACCAATTAACAAATGATCTATGTATTTAATACTCAAACACTACCCAAATGCAATTTCAAACTTCACGTATTTGATTTCATCATGTCAGAAAGAGAATACTCATTTAAATCCCTCAATTCATTATATACTACATTATTTTGTGTTTTTAGTTTTTAATATTTAATACACTTCTATTTATTCAAATATCATATAAATAAAATTTTTTATCCTAATGATTCTCACTGTAAAAAACATAGAAAAAATAAATATTATCCTGATATAGTGGGTGCCCTAGACCTAACTATTTGGTTTGTTTTATTATCATATCTTGTATACAGTGAGTCATACATGACGTATTCTTACAATTATATTTTAGTACTTTCTGGGCCCCATATTTAATTTTAATGTCCATAGAATGAAAATGTTATATATGATCCTACGCTATAAGGAGAACCTTGAGATACCCTGACATTAATCTACAATAATGGTGATATAGTCCAGATGTATCATACTGATGGGACACAGTAAATGTTTGAATATCAGGTGTAGGGGGATCATAAGCATTGGGACTTATTCTCATGAAGTTATCACATGGTGATCTCTAGTAGTGAGATCATAAGGACTAACCTTCCAACAGGAACACCACATGTTTTGGGTGTCATTGGTTGTTCCAGTCTATGAACATGTGTAACGGTCTCCTATCTTGAAATCATTTTTAATGTGTTCCATTTGATCATATACAATGCTGTAAGGGGAAAACTATGGTGATAAAATTATGGTGAGGTAGTTTGTGATGGATGTGTCATTGGTGTAATGACATTGGTTGAATGGTCAAGAAAGTTTTTTTTCACTTCCAGGTTAAGGAAGTTACATATAACAAGCCATATGTTTACTAGGATGGTAGTGTCTTGATAAATACATGTCCATGGTAGTCCAAGTTAAATATTTCTAGTTAGATAATCAAACAATAATTCAAGAAAAGGTAGATGACATGTGTGTGAATCCTACTTTATAGGATATTCAAGGACAAGGAGATTATATTACACATTGTCTGTTCGTAGGTTAGTTTTTGTTGTTGTGAAAATACATTATATTTTGGGGCCATGATGGTATAATAGATATCGATATTGGTTTATGAATAGTATTCACTACAATCAAGATAAGATCCTAGAGGGTCACACACAATACATTATTCAAGAATATTCTATATTTAATTGAATAGAAGATTTGGACATGGTGCGACCCAACAATGAGGTCCTGGATTTTTTCAAGGATATACCATCACCAAATTAATAAATAAATTCATATTATTAAAGTTAAGAATAATGAGTATTGAATTTATTTATTATATGTATTTATAAATTTTGAGTATATACATGAAAATTATTAATTTAATGAATATTAATATTCAAGGTTCATATAATATTTGTTGAAACAGTGAGTCGAGTTAATGAAGCAATTATTATCACGTAATATTTTAATTATATTATAAAAATGTGATAATAATGATAAATTATATTCATGACTCAGTTTAGTAATCAAATATTGTTTATATAGAGTATTAATTATTTGGGGATCAAGAAGGCATTATGAAGTATTTTCTTAACACCATATAAATAAAAGAAGAGTGGAATTCACTTGTAACTATTCATTGGATTTATCTCTCTTCTTCTCTCCCACGTGATCTAGAGATAGTGGATATAAGTCCAATATATTTTGATCTAGCTCCTTCTCTTTCATCCCAAGAAAGGATGTGCAGTGATCATCATAATGTCAACTGAATCTTCGAAACTCCAAACTAGCACCCAAATTTTGATGATCTGTTCTCCCTCAATTTTTTGAAGCATGTGAGGCTGATATTGAGGAATTCAACTTCATATTCTTAGAGAAATGTTCTCCAATGATGTGAAGACATAAAGCACATATTTAGATATAAAAATTGTATGTTATGGTTTCAATTTTGTTCTTAGTCATCTTCGTGCGAGATCCTTGACATAATCCAGGAAGTGATTTTACGATGACGATGAGTTCATGTCATTCATTCATGATAATTTTTATAATATTCTTTTTTAGGGAATATGTTGCATGCATGTTACCATAAATTGGTATCAGAGTGACGAATTTTTATTTTAAGCTAGGAAAAAAAATTAATTTGTTATTAAATTAAATCGAGGGCATCATTCTGGTCCTAACACCGTTGACCACATCTTAATCTGACGTCAGATGACTATTTTTCATTCATCTAAAGTTTATATTCGGATATAAAACCAATTGCTTTATAATGTTTAAATTGATGATCAATTCATTAATTCCTATGAGAATCGGTGGTCGGAATAGTAATTGTTTCCACTCATTTATTTCATTGAATCAATTTTTTTTAATTTATTATAATAAAATTGTAACCATATGTTGAAATCCTCATATGAAACAAAATGAAGGGTCTAAAGGTGTTGGTCGGGTCATCCATATTGAAAAAATAATGGTGATAAAATTACTATGGATGGTGTGACTTAGTTTTAAAAAAAAGTTAGGTGTTGAGCAGCCCTCCTTTCTGCTCTGATGGACCCCAACTTGGTGGAAACTAGATCAGCATGCCTCCAGAGTCGTCGCCTCCTTGGTTTGCAATTTCCCCCATGGTCTTCCCTCCCCATGTTTTCTTATCTGTTAGCTCCATCCCATCTTTGGTGCAGCGAGTAGTATACTGGTTTCTCGGTCTCCTGCGAGACCCCTTGTCTAGAGCAACCCAGATGTGGCACCACTCTGGAAGTCGGTTGACCCGCCGACCTAGCTCGTGGCTTTCCCCAGCCACCGCAATGGTATCTGACACCCTGGATCACCCCACTATCATGATCCAACTGTATCGGCCTTCTCATAGACTATTCTCCCTATGAAGGAACTAGATCTACTGCCCCAGTGGACTTCCCCTATGTTGTCCCGCTCCTGTGTCTGAACACCAACCATGACCTCCCTCTAGTGTGCCTCCTTCCCACCAAGCTTGCGGCCTCTGGTCAATCTCCAATAGATTCCCTTACCAAGGCAACCTTCTTAGACAGAAGATCATTTCCATGCCCGCACATGGCCACCGCCTCCTGACACTCGAGTACCACTTACCATGGAAGACCCCTATGACTGCCGAATGGTTCGGCATTCCCCTATATTTTCATGTGAAGTCACAGAACCATTTTCTAAATGGTGCACCAATGATGTAGGACGACCACACCTCTACTTTTTCCCATGCACATTCCTCCCCTTTTCTAGCTTAGATTCCTCCTCCACCTCCTCCTGGTCCCCATCTCTCACATTTCCTGGTCCTCCAAGAGGACAAGTAATTCATGCATGATTATATTTTCCCCAAAATAGGGTTTTGGCGTGTCAACCCAACTTATAACATTTTTGGGTAGACATGCCTAACCGAGAATTCCCCTTCACATGTATGAAAAGATAGAAAAGGATTGTGTGGGTTCATCCCGACCATCACAACCACTACTTAGGGTTTATGAAGACATGGTAATTTTAATTTGATCAAAAAATAATTTAATATTAATTTATAGTATATATTTATTTTCAATTAAATAGGTTATAATTTATTTAAAATTAGTGCTGAAATAAATTAATTAATTAATTTAATATTTGGTCTTAAAATTAAATTTTTTTATCGTGACTGAATGACTAATATTATTCAATTAAAATTATTGTGAAATTTAAATTCAATAAAAAATGACCTCAAGATATATTTAATGCAAATTTAATTTTATTTCTATATTAATTTTAATATGTGAGTTAATTAATATTGGAAGGTCTTGATAGATCAATTCATATTTGGTGAATGTTTATTTATTTATCTAATTAATTATTTTAATGTGGTTTTGAAATAGGTAGTTAAATAAAAGGTGATCTGCATGTCTTCTCATTGTCATTATATGTATAAGCGTTTGCGTGTCTAATTCAGAGTATTATTTTATACTCCCCAATTCCCCTCATCATTGGGGGAGTAATATTGTATAATGATGAGATAACCAGTCTCTCACTTCTTGATGAGTTATGGTGATGCTCCAATTAAGAGGTTGATGCATTGGATGGGGAGGTAATGCAACTTGAGTTGCAAGAGATGAAACTCAGGTATATCTTATAGGGTCTAGGTTGATCCATTATTCACTCAAAAGATCAACCATTATGATTGGATCATGATCATGTTTTAATTTGTTTTGTGTGGTTTATTATTTTTCCGAATGTGTAGTTTATGCGTGATCACATAGAATGCTAAAAAGCATGAAATGATAAAATGAACATGTGATGTGAGGGTTTATTCTATTTAATGCATGTCTATTTGTGAGTGTGATCACATAAAACATTCTTAGAAAATAGAAAATGATTTATTTCATCACATTAATAACCCAAGAACCGTGAAAGAATTAATATGTCTAAACTACCTTTTATCATTTGAATTTGGAAAAAACTGGTTGTTTGGGGTTCCATTCATTCTAATTCTAATGGTTCCACTTACTGTTGGGGAGTTCATATAAAATTGGTGGGTTAACATAAATAAAATTATAGAAAAGAAGTAGTCAAATTTAGCTTGTTTTAATTTTAGAGGCATTCATTGAGTAAATCAATTTATGATTTTCGAAGGTGGGACTTCACTCAGCAGATCAAAAAATCGTGAGTTAATGCGGGTTTCTAGCCAAATTCTTACCATGAACCCTCTATGTAGTGGCGTAGCTAAAGCTTGTAGTCTATGAGGGGAGGTTCAGGTATCATTTCCACTAGAATACTAAAGTGACAAAGTATTATGATTCTAACAAAAAGGGTTCCTAGAATTTAATAAAATAATTGGAGATGTTTAATTAATTAATCAAAATGTATAAAATGATAATCAGATAATGTTTTTAATCTGGTAAAATTTCCTTTTGTAGAAAATGGGAAGTTATACCACAATAAATAATTGCTATAAATAATATACAATGTAAAATCCCATCACATCATGAGTATCCAAGAATAGTACATGCACTTTTGTATAATACTATGATATAAGAAACACATGGTGCTAGTGTCCCGAACACATATTAAGTGACCTCAAAAGATGGAAGTGAAAAATGCTTACAAGGGACTCAGGTATAAAGAATATGTTAATTATGTAATTATGATATCATCAACATATATTGATATTTATGATCACTGCATCAGGAAATGTATGATATAACATGAAGTCTCATATTCAAGAAGTATGTGTGGAGAAAGTGAATCAAGATATGAATAAAGATATGGTTACACCAGTATGTGTAAATTGAAATATGTATCATGATCGTTCAATGGTTCAGTTTCTCATATCATTTGAATCTATTTACTCAAGTTTATTTTTAGTTTTCAAAACAAATAGTATTGATTAAATTCTTAATTAACTATTTAGGTAAGGATCACCTAGTAAATGATAATATAAAATATATATATATCATTAATTCTTTGGAGAATAAATTAAAAGACAGGGGAAAAGGGCCAATGACAAGTAAATCTCGCAGAACATTTGCAAAAAAAATCAATGAAATGGGTATTAAAAGAGGTTATTTTCTTTTAATATCATTAAAATGAATTAATTTAAGTTTAAATGTAATAAAAAATTTTAAAGAAGCAATTTATCACTTTTTCTTTTGATATATTCATCACATAAAAGTAATGTTTCAATATTACTTCTTGGATATTAAGCACTATGGGCCACTCACATATATTTTTTTATGTATGGTAACGAAGTATGTATAGAAAAGCTACTAGAAGTTAGGTGTATTCGAAAAGTGGCTAAGAAATGTTGATTCCAAATTCATTTGTGAGAAGTACACGACTTCTATATTTCCAAATGAATAATTATTGTAGAACTATTATTAAGAATATCCAAAAAAATATCTCACATGTCCTTTAGACATAGTGACACATTATTACATGTTTTGGAATGAATAATGTTTTTGTGTCGAATACTCAAAAAATAGTTCATTAATACTAGAATCATAGGCAATAATTGATGAATATAAATGTATGACTTTTATAACCAGTTATGGAAAGATAAATCATTATAAAGGGACTAAAAGTGGACACCATGAATTTTCCAAGTTAGGTATTTAGGCTTGGTAAAGCTAAAAACCATTGCTATTATCGACATATTTAGTGTGGACAAATAAACCTTTATAAATAGAGGTATTCCATAGAGGTTTTGGAATTAGTTAAAAAAAATAGCATTAACTATTCAAATAATAAGCTATAGGTATATATACTTCATAATATTCCTTTATGTAATTATGGAATGGTAAAGTGATGTATATTCATTGTCAGAGGATATGAGTTTCTATGGGCTGGAATGACAAAGAATATCTTCACCATGTATTCATCGATCATGATAATTTTGTGTGGAGAAATTCCTGAAAGCACATTACCATATATATATATCATGGAACTGGTGTTAATGAGGTGGGTTGATGATGAAGTGGTATATGTTAACATTGATAAAAAAATTGTAGTGTGTAGTAATTCCTAAATTCACATTTTATACATTAGAGTTATGATGTAAAGAGTATAAATGGTAAACCATGATGTAATTTCCATTATATTTCATGATATGATTTGAAAATAAAGGTGATATTCCATAACCATATGCTAACTATTATGAAAAATGGATATCATATCAATCAAAATATGATGAAAATACATTATGTCATAAGGACATGAGTTTGGATGCAAAGATCATGTTAGGTCATAAACAAACTTGCATCATGAATAAATAAATTGTGCATATAAGTAATTATCCATATAGTTTCATATGATATTACCTAAATCCATACTCAAAAAAGTGGTAGTCAAGTGATAGACTACAATTCTATATATGGGTGTGCTTCTCTATTAGAGATAATGTGAGCTAGATTGACTTGTATTTAGTCAATTCTTGAGATGCACAAATGGTTGGCATACGAACTAGTTTGACAAGTGCATGTGGAAGATGAATGTTCCAGAGTCACATACTAATTAGGAAGGGTGAAACCATGGTTATGGTTTTGAATTCACCATGGACAGTGAGACATTATTCATTTTGAAAAATGATTTCTACAAGTAAGTAGTATATGGAAATTATTTGAGATTGACAAGATGAAAAAAAATTAAATAATGGATTCCATACACTTAAGTGATGGATCAATAAAATGTAACGTGATATGTAGAATAATTTTTATTTATAATATATACATTATAGTAGGAATATATCAATAATATCCAGGATCACTACAAGGGAAGCATTCTGTATTATCTTATTGTACTTCGGCAAGTACAAAATATATGTAATTAGCAAGTGGAGAAGAAAGGAAACTAATTTTTAGGGGATAGAAACTAGTCTTCCTTATATCAATGTGATCTAATATCACAGCTAGGCTAAAGGGGATGAGTGATCCATGCATATATAAGACACTGGAAGTCATACCTACAAATACCAAGTGCGTTGCAGTTTACATTGCATCTAAGAAGTAGTTATTTGAAATCATGTTGTTCCAATTCTTTGAATCGTACCAAGTACATAAAGTATTATCATAATGTAAATTATGATACTCTTACTAGCCATGATATCAAGTTATTATACTAGAAAAAGGGATATACTTGGGGTCACCATCTCTAGAGAATTTTTACCCAAGGAGATGAGGTCGCAAATAGTAGTATAGCCGTGTGGCAGAATCGTGGCAAGCCTTGTAACTAAATCCATAACTTAGAAGAAACATGACCTTAATCATATAAGATCAAGAAGGTTTGGTTAGAAATTTGTCTTAAGAGAAAATGGGTGTGTTGAAATAGTTATTTCCCTATAAAAAAAATATTAAGTGCTTTTGATTACCATATCCTGTATACATTTAGTTTTACATGATGTATTCTTACCATTGTAGTGTAGTCTTTTCTACACCCACTATTAAATTTTAATTTACATATATTAATTGTCATGTCAAAAGGTTATTATAGTTCTTAGGACATAATGAGAACCTTGAGATACCATTACATTATTCTTAAACAAAAGTCATATAGTCTAAATGCATCATATTGACTAGCCATAGTAGATGTTAGACTATTACGTGTTGGGAAATCATAATCATTGAGAATTAATCTCATGAAATTATCACTTGGTGATATCTACTATTGAGATATGAGGACTTAACCACCAATAGTAACATCACATGTTTTGGGTTTCACTAGTTGTTTCTAAAGTCAGTCATGTGTAATGGTCTCCTTACTTGAGATCATTTCCAATATGTGCTATTTGATTTCATACATTGTTGCAATGTGAAAACCATGATAATGAAATCATGGAGAGGTAATTTGTGTTGGGTTCTTCATTGGTGGCATGACATTGGTAAAAGAGTAAATAAATGATATATCGCTTCCATGTTAAGGAAGTTATATATCACGAGCTATGTTGATTAAGATGGTTGTACCTTAATAAATCCATGGTAATGGTATTCTGAAGTATATCTGTCCAGTTATATCAAAAAAAAATATAGTAAGAAAATGTTTGTGGCATGGGTGTTCATCCTTCTTTATAAGATATTCAATGACAAAGAGATTATATTACACAGTGCGTGTTTGGAGGTTGATTTTCATTACTGTGAAAATCCTTATCTCTTTAGGGTCCATGATGGGTTATTAGACCACACTCTTGGTCTATGAATATTATTCACTACTATCAAGATTAGGTCCTATAGGTTAAAACACAATATAATATTTAAGAATCTTCCCTATTCAATTGAATATGAGTTTTGGACATGGTGGGCCCCACAATTGGAATCCACAATTTTTCAAAGGAGATACGATCATAAAACTAATAAATAAATTCATATTTTTCAAGTTAATAATAATGAGTATTTATTAAATTCATTTACATGTTTTCAGTATATACATGAAAATTATTAATTGAACAAATATTAGTATTCATGGTTCATTTAATATTTTTGGGAATGGTGAGTCGAGTTAATGAATCAATTATTATCACATAATATATTTATTATGTTACAAGAATGTGATAATAAAGATAAATTATATTTTTGACTCACTTTAGTTGACAAAATATTGTTTATATAGAGTGTTATTTATTCAAGTGTCGGGAAATCATTTCTAGGTATTTTCATAGCACCCAATTAATACAAGAAAAGTGGAATTCAATTGTGACTATTCGTGGGATTTCTCTACCTTCTTTTATCTCCCTTGTTCTAGAGAGAGGCTCTAGATCCAAGGATTTTTTATTGAGATCCATCTCTTTCATCGCAATAAAGTCTATGTGGTGATTATAAAAGTATTTAAGGAATCGTTGAAATGTAGTGCAAGCACACGAATGTTGACAATCATTTCTTCCGCGGGTTTTTAAAGTGCTTGTGGATGATCTAGAGGAATTTAGATTCATATTCTTTGAGCAGCGATCACCAATGATGATCAGACGTTAACAAAGGATTCATATCAAAAACATGTATTTTATGGTTTTAATATTTTGCTTAATATTCTTCACATGAGATCCTAGGCATAAACCGGGCATCGATTCTCCAATGATAATGAGTTCATGTCACTCGTTGGTGGAAATTTTAAAATCCAATCTTTGGGGGAATTCTCTACATGCCTGGTATCTTCATATTCAACATTTAACATTATTCATTCTTGTAATTACCATTTCAAATTCATTATATTAGTTAAAAAATAAATGGGCAAGCTTTATTCATCAACAGATTAATTTCATTATTATTTGTATAATAATGAATTATAAAAAATGATACATGTTTATGAATCCTTCAGTAAATATTTTAGTATAAAATATATAGTTTATTATGATTTATATGTATATTTGATTATTAGAAAACTAAAATTTAGAATTCTGGTCCATCATTCTAAAAGAAATACAGTTGAATTGTAATATCCCACAAGTGAAGAGAAAAATATCATCCAATGAAATTAAAATGCCCACTACACCTATAAAGAGATGACCTAAGGAAAAAATAAATTAAAATTGAGCTTTAAAAGCCTAAATGAAACTATTTCCATATTAATAAAATGAATTGTATGTTTTGATATATTTAATACATATACAAAATTATATAAACATTCATAGATATAGTTTTATTAATTAATTCATGTACATGAGTTTAATTAATAAATGTGAAAATTTAATTCTACCTTAGAAAATTAATAAATATAAATAGTTCTATAACCATACATGGAAATAGTTTTATTAATTAATCCATAAAAATTATAGATAATTTATTAATAAATATAAAAATTAAATTTTACCTAGAGTAACTATTATGTGGAATTAATTATTAAGATTTTCATCGAGATGGATATTTTAAATAAGGAATTTGATGATCATAAATTCATTATCATTTATATATGTAATTGTTTATCATAACACTGAAATCTAGAAAATCAAACCATCATTACAGAGGAATAAATTTAGACTATAATATCCCACCTACAAAGATCAAAAGGACATGCGAATTAATTGAAATTTTTGTTGCAACTAGAAATAAAAGACCCAATCCACAAAAAATATAAATCAAGGTTTCAATAGACAGTAAAAAACTATCATTAGATGAATAGAATTAAATGTAAATTTTTATTTATTCAAAACATTATGAAAATTCTATAAACATCCATGGAAAGTGTTGTATTAATAAAAAAGAAAATTAAATTTTACCTAGAATAATTATTACATTTTAAAAGTTCTATAAACATACATAGAAAGTCTAAAAGTTTTATAAAACAAATTGGAATGGTCATTACACCTATAAAGGGAAATCAAAAGACAAAAATAAATAGAAATCTGGTTTCATGAGCCTGAAAGAAACCAATAGCAGATGAGTAGATTTAATTATATGGTCTAATATATTTAATATATATGGATAATTCAAAAAACCTTATTAGAAAGAGTGGTATTAATTAATTCATATAAATGAGTATATTTGTATTAATTAATATGAAAATTTAATTGTAATAAGTGTAATTACTGAACTGAATTAATTATGAGGATTTGTATTAGATTATTCCTATAAATAAAGAAGTGGATTATCATAAATTACTTATGATTTATATGTATATTTGTTTATTGTAATGCTAAAAATTTTAATTGAATACCATCATTGAAAAGGAAATACATTTTGAATATAATACCTTTCCTACAAAGGTAAAAAGGCTGAGAAAATAAATTGAAATGCCTGATTCACCTAGAAAGAATAGTCCCATGGAAAAAATAAATAGTAATTAGGTTTCAAGAGCCAGTAGGAAACCATTCCCATATGAATAGAATTAATTTTATGTTATGGTATATTTAATGCATATGGATGATTCAATAAACATTCATGGAAGGAGTTTTATTAATTCATGTATATACATGAGTAGTGTTGTATTAAGAAATATGAAAAATAAATTGTAGTTGGTGTAATTAATACATATGAAGAGTTCTACAAATACAGAAAAACTTTTTTTAATTACTATATTTAAATGAGAAGTGTTGTATTAGTAAATATGAATATTAAATTGTACACGGATTAATTATTGAATTAAATTAATTAAGAAGAACTATAGTCTTTTGGTTATTATAAATAAATGAACGTATGATCTTAAATTTATTATGATTTATATGTATATTTTTTATTATAACACTAAAATTTGGAATGGTGGTCCATCATTGAAAAGTAAATACATTTAAATTGTAATACCACAACTGATAAAGGATAAAATTTCGAGAAAAGAAATTTAACTACTCATTGTTCCTAGAAAGATAATACCCAAGAAAAAAAAGAAATTAGGTTTCAAGAGCCTACATGAAACTATTACCTGATGAATAGAATTAATTGAATGTTTTAGTATCTTCAATACATATGGAAAATTCAATATAAATTCATGGAAATAGTTGTATTAATTGATGTATACACATAAGTATTGTTGTATTAATAAATATGAAAATTAAATTGTACCTAAAGTAATTAATACATATGAAAATTTTATAAACATACATTGAAAGAGTAATATTAATTAATTCATATAAATGTCTGCTGTTTTTTTTAAAAATAAAAAAAATAAAATTCTACCTAGAGTAATTACTGAATTGAGATAATTGAGAATATTTAATGTTAGTCAGTTCTTGTGAATAAATAAATGGATGTTCAAAAACTCTTTATTATTTATATATATATATATACATATATATATATATATGTTTATTATAACACTAAAATTTTTAATAGAAGACCACCATTGAATATTAAATGCATTTCAACTATAATAAATCGCCTACAACGATCAAAAGGCTGGGAAAAGAAATTGAAATTCCCATTGTACATAAAAATATAAGACCAAATTAAAAAATAAATAGAATTCGAGATTCAAGAGCCTATAAGAAACTATTCCTTGATGAATATAATTAAATTATAGTTTCGATATATTCAATAAATATTGAAAATTCTATAAACATTAATGGAAAGGGTTATATTAATTGATTCATATACCTGAGGTGTGTTGTATTAATAAATAAGAAAATTAATTATACGCGAAGTAATTAGTAAATATGAAATTTCTAAAAACATACTTTTAAAGAGTTTTATTAATTAATATATATAAATTAGAAGTGTTTTATTAATTAATATGAAAATTTAATTATACCAAGAGTAATTACTGAATTAAATTAATTAAAAATATTTGTGGCGAGTTGGTTCTTATGAATAAATAAATGGATGATCATTTATTCATTATGATTTATATGATTATTAATTTATTATACCACTAGAATTTGGAGTTTCATGATATCATTGAAAATTAAATCAATTTCAAATTTAATACCCATCCTGCATGGATAAAAAGGTCAAGAAATAAAATTGAAATGACCACTGCACCTAGATAGTGAAGACCCTATTGAAAAATAAAAATAAATCAGTTCTCAAGATGCTTTCAAGAAAAGATAAAAGTATAGGAAAAAAATTTAAAATTCCAAATAAAATAACTAGAGAAAGAATTCAGAAATAGATATCTCAGGTAAAGCTCATTCGTAGAATGGCCATTTTGGTGTAGACACAAATGAGACATTTTAATTATGAAATTGATTCCATCCCTCACTCCATAAAAATGAATAAATTTATATAAAAAGTTAATCAAATTTATAAATTAATTTCAGGACATTAAACAACCAATTGTATGAAACCTAGTAAAAAAAATTAGGTTCACATTTAGAATGGATTTGTTTCAGATTTAGAAGTGATCATAATTATTAGATGTAATTTAGATGTGCATTATATTAGTGGTAAGAACCCCATTACACTAAATCATAAATGGGGGTTCAAAACCCATTGGGCATAGGTACTGTAGCATTAATGTGGCGTAATGTAGCAGTGGCAGGCTGTTGACTGACGACACTGTAGCGGCAGTGGGTGACACTGTAGTTGTGGCAGGTGTGTATTGTAGTAGTGGCGGTACTATATGGGTATTATAGCTTAAGGGTTACTATTAATAGAATGGACCTTAGGATAAAAATTTTGGGCTTACAGACCATGTAATGGGATTCATACCCACTGGGCCTTTGGGTCAAAAAAATATTATGTAATAAAGCGGATAGTTGGGTCGGTTATCCCTTGGGGGGACTATGACATTTATTTCAAGCCTATGTGTGTGAAGTGTGTGTATGTTTAATGTTATTTTACCCCCATGAACATAATATATATATATTTCTTACATGTGAAATTTGGTTCGGATCCATGAAGGGATGACTTGGCTCTAACAGAATGAGACATATTTTCATTGATGAAGTGGACTGATCTGATGTAACATTAACTGATGGGTCTGCTTGTCAACTCACCTTCATTCGACAATCGAATTTTTTATTGACATAATGATATAATATAATGCAGTGATGTTCTGGAGCATAAACAGATGTAATAATACATAGAGGAGCATTAATGTTGTTTATAAGGTTAATGATTTGTGTGCAAGCCTATGTTGTTCGATCATAAATCAGTTCAAGAGAAAATACCAAAATGGATATCAAAAAATTCATGAATAAAAATCTAACAAATTGATATGAGATAGTTTCCAGGGAAGATGAATGTGTTTGAAACATTTGAGAATTGAGTTTCGGTTTTTTGATGAAACTAATGGAGGGGATGGAGGGAGGGCATGACATTTTATTTTACTCTTAAATTAGTTAATGTTAATTTATATATTATAGTTTCATTTTATTACCCCCATTATTTTTTTAAATTGAAAATTATATAAATTTTTTTCTTTTTTAAAAATAGTAGTTGTTTAAGGATTTATATTAAAGTAAAACATGAAACGGTAAATTTATTTCATTGATTAACACTACTAAAAAATTTAAACACTAACATATTTATGTTCTTCTTTGATACAGTTTGATCATGGGAGATAAATAGGCACTTTTTGACAAAATTAAAACCATAGATACATTTATAACCATAATTTGACAATTCAGAATGACATATAGTAGAGAGAGGAAACAATTCCACATAAATAACCCTTTTATAAGGATATCTAATTTGTAATGTACAAACCTTGATGCCACAAAAATGGTGCCCTGAGATAGTGGGTTATGAGGCCGCAAGTACACCTCATCGCATGACAGAGCCATCCGACTAACAATGAGGACCTAGGGTGCGAGAATGGGTAGACTATTCCATTTTATCATAGTAAGAAAGAAACAGAAATATATATTTATCATATATAGCAGTAATCAAATAGAGGGTAGAAGTGGTAAAAAACTGAAATAGTATATGTTGTAATAATAAATAAAAATGATATAAAATCTCAAACATCTATGTCATACAATACAAAACTCGTCACCCATTGGGATGACCATACAGATACATATTTATAAAAAAACTAAAATTTAAATCACAGGGCTTAACTACTATCTTTGAGCCAGACCACATCCCACATCTCTAAGTACCATTGAACTGCACAAACCCGATCATAGGAACCCACATGAGCAGATCCACTTGAACATGCAACTCTGGGCCTCAGCCCTATCCACCATGAAACTCATGATCAACCTGAAAAGAATACCTAAGTTATACACATACACCAAGGTTCAAATGAAGGGGTGAGAGAAAAATATCAGTAGGACACCCCTATGAGGAACAAATAAAATACGTTGCTATAAGTGTATGGAAAAGAAATTTCTCATCCTAGATGAGACTCATCTAAAATGAATAGTAAAATCAAATGTGAAACCACATTCGAACCCTAGGTTTGTCAACCCAACAAACTAGGAATGTTACATCATGGGTATCCATATCTATATATATATATACATGTGTATTAACATACCTATATATATATGTAAATATGAATATTAAAGAGAATATGAATCAAATAAAATAACACCAATTAGTAGGGGGGCCTTGGGTTCATAATCCTGATCGCATGGACATCTTATGCAAGAGAATTGAGTTGGACATTGTCCCAATCAAGTCATGTATCGTTAATTCAATCTCAGGGTCCATAATACCAATCGATATGTACCTACTTCATTCAGCACCATAAATATATTTGAGCGAGCTACGTCACCACAAGGGTACTCATCCTACACATGGGTTCAACCATACTCACCCCCAATCACTATAAATAAGGATACCATATACCAATCGTCATTCCTATAAAGAAGGATTCTAGAGAGTACATATATATTTCCTGTAAATGGTCACTACGTTGATCCCATATTCAATTGTCTATGTAAATCCAGTCCATTGTCTGAGCCCCAGGTCTCGGTCCATATGCGGTCACAACATTATGAACACAGATAGTCACTAAGGGTTTGACCCATAGGTGATTCAGAAGAGAAATCACTGGTGAGATACCATGACCACCCCTTGTGTCTCTAATAAGGGAGTGTCTAATCATTCCTATCATCTAGAAGTGCATAATCATTCTAGGAATCCAATAACGTGACATTCCATACTCAACATTGTGGTCATCTAACCAATCAGGTAGAGCATAATCATCCCTATCATAGGTCAAGGAGAGAATAATCATCCCCACCCCTCATCATAGAATAACCATCCAATAGTCTTAATTTCTAGGATCTCCATGCCCATATATCATACTCATATACTAAATAGAAAAATTCTAGGAAATAACTCTGGACATCCCAAAAATATAATAATCAAATATATATACTTATCAATATGAAAATCATAAGGTGTGCCACTGGGTATACACGTAAATGTCAAAAAATAACATGGCTCAAAATCCAAATCATATGAAAGCATGCTTTGGGATACCAATACGCAATACGGATCCATGGAAGAATTTCCAAGAATCCAAAAGACAAAGAATGATTCCTCATGTGAAGCTCAACATCCATAAACCAAGAATCACCTCTTGTAACATATCTCCATTAGAAATAAACATGGTAAATCATTAATAATGGAGTGTGGGTAGCCAAATTCCTAAACCTAACACTACATCCAAGGCCTCAGGAGTTCGGAACATGTTTTAAGATGACACCTACTATGATTTCAAACCAAACCTGATGTACATAATAGGTTCTGTTAAACATTGGGAACATGTTGGGTCACTCAAGTAAAAACACTAAAGAGGAATCCTACTTAGAATACTTGATGTTTAATCACAAGTGTAGGCATCCCACTCGAGATCCTAATCTAAAAAAGTTAAAAGGAGGAATACTTCGAGGGATCCTCTAACGGAAAGTAGGAAAGTGTATCCTACATGGTATCCTCTGAACAACACAAAGGGTAAAGTTACCCTATAAGGGACCCTCTAAAACAACACTTGAAGGTGGTTGCATCCAACATGGGATCCTCAACATGGTACATAGTTGAAGGGATCCAATAGGGGGATCCCAATGTCAACAAAATATTTGACTTGAAATAACAAAAATCTAGTAACAGATAGTATATTTGTTGGTATTAATGAGTAATTCCAACAGATATTAAGTTTGATTAGTATTAAATTCAAGTACCAACATTTATTTTTACCAAAACATATATATGTTGTTATTAATTGTTGAATACCAACATATTCTTTACTAACAATTAAATCTATTACTTTATCATATTAATACCGAAAATTATTTTAACCAACAAATGTATATATTATAATTAATTATTATGACCAATTGTTTTTTTCAACATATAAATATGTTACTAATATTTATTCACTATAAACAAATAATTTAAGAATATTTTATTTATCACTATCATTTAACAATTCACTAAAAAAATTATATTTATATTAACAAAAATAATTTGATAAATATTTGGAACATGACACTTTATTTGAAATATGTTTTATTTGATAATCAGTCATTTAAACCACTTTCTTTTCCTTGAAAAAAAACTCATTCCTTTTTTGTGATCCTATTTTCGTGGGGCTTTCTTAGTTAATTTTTTTAAGGGATTCTTTTGTTATCCGTTATCGTGGGGTAATAGTCATGTTTTGGCCCTTATATTTCCTCTCCGGTTCTTTATTGCAGCTCTCGCTGGCTTGGGATGCATGTAGGGTTGCTACAGTGATGAAAACGACGATTCATTTTTTCAGAGGTTCTCCGCAGGTGATGGCCTTGGCATCGACGACGTCCACGAAAGATTTTATCTTCTGCAAGGAAAATCTTACCTCCTCGTGACACTTGATAGATTGGGGACCTGAGAGATGCTGGTACTACATTTCCCATTGGGGGGAAGAAAATTTATATAAAATGAGTGGCCTACTGAGGATCAAAAGGCATCATGATGGAATCGATTTGGTTATGCCTACCATTTTATACTCTGTGATCTCTGGTAAATTGTGTTATTTATCAAAAATATCCATAATTTCCCTTTCAAGTGATGTAGTCCTTGATTTGAATAGTGCCACTCTTGCACACTTCCTATTAAAGGATATATTGGAGAAAAAAAGTTATATATGGTTGTGTCTCTTGTATTGTGGGTTTAATGGTGATTGTCATACATCTGCCTCAACAACATACTCTCTATTCTGCAGTAGAAATCTACGATCTTGCATCTCTACGAAGATTTGTTAATTTAACTTTTCATTAAACTTTCATGTTTGTATCCATTAAAATAGCATTGGTTATTGAAAAATATATAATAAATAATTTGTTTTACATTTTTTATTCTATCAACATCTTTTTTTATTTAAACAAGACTGGAATTATTGATAGTATTAGCTTTTACATTGCACTTTGATCAGAAGTATGAGCAGATGAACTTACTGATCTATCTGGGAATTCATTATTTGTCCTGTTCACATATAGTAATCACATTCATTCATGGTATTTTTTTTCTAAATGTAATCTAATTATATTTGTTGTATTTAGTTGATTTTTGTCTTCCAACCTCATTCAACATGAATTCATACTCAGTGGATAGAATTTTTTGTCTCATATAATTGTTTATTTGAGTAGTATTGTCTACACGTCTACCCCTTTCTTTGACGTTTCGATTTTGTATCCATTAAACAAATTATGTTGATACATGTAATATTGGTGTGATATGCTGCTACTTGTATTTCCTTGGGCTTGGGGGTACTTATTAGTTGTTTGAGATCTTACTAGACCATAGATTGTTGCACCGTGATTCTATCCTGTGTAAATTTTCAATTATGAACTTATTGCTAATTCCTTTATAAAAATTAGACATTGGGGAATGCAATGTTTCCTATTATAATTTCAACATTAATTTTTTTTAAATAAAATAGTTTTATTTTTTTACGGTGGAACATTTTGAAATTTCTTCATAGGAAAAATTGATTTTCACCTAATACATACGTTTTATTTTCATATTTTGAATAATGATCACTTATATATTTGGATTGAATTGAGAAGAAGGTGTATCAGATATTATATTTGCTTGTTATGTTTTTTCAACATATGATGGTTATTCAGTCATTTAGAAATGTAAAAAAAAATAGTTTTAGTCAACCTTATGCACTTTTTCCCCATGCCTCCCTCTTCCCCTATTACCTCTCAATCTTCATCACTCGCACAGTGGTGATCTCCACCTATGCTGACACTCCCAACTCATCACCATAGAACACACCCAAATCCGCACTCTTGATTATGTATTGTTTCTCACATCTTCATCTACTAATGTTCGCTTGCATTTGTCCTCTTTCAACTATACAGATGAGGTGTAGGGAGGGGCATGAAAAACCCATTTTACATTTAATCAGTCGATCTTTGGGCATCTTATTAGGTATGCACTTCTACTATTGATGTTTTAAAAACATAAAATCACATGTATCTAGTGTTTAAATTGAATTCTAGTTAGGGTTTCAGCGAAATTATGATGAAACAAGCCTTCATATTCATGTTCTTATTTTTATAGGTGATTTTAGAATACTAATTACATACATCACTTTGGAAAATCATTTGATCCCAAAATTGAATCACGCTCATGTGAATAAGATTCATCCACCTTCCAAAACCCCTACGATAATTATGCTCCCTTAGAAAACCCCTAGGATGAATCCTGGTAGAATTTTCTGTTAGTCCAGGCCATCATGGAAAGGTAGGAAAGTTGATCTCTGTTAGTTTAAAGAAGGGGAAACGATTATGTTGCTTAATTATAGAGTAGCTGAAGTTAATATGGACACTGATAATGTGCACATCTTTATGGGGACATGATATAACTGGAACTCTTCATGATTGATCGAAAAAGTAGTAAAGGTGCACCTTCTGGTTAATTTTTGGGTTGTGCTCTCGAATGAACTTTTCTATGGTTGGATGGGAATAATTATCCCATGAGTTTTTTTAACATTAAACTCATGCTCAATTTAGCTCATGGAATGAGCTTTTCACGAGGTTTGGTATCATGTGATCATTTTTAGCTGATTGATTCCCTTATAATTTTGGATGGAATTATTACTTTCAGTGTATTTGATTTTTCTTTGTGAGTGTCCTTAGGGAAATGTATTTGTTGGTAAAAATGAGTAATTCCAACACATATCAAGTTTTATTGTTATTAATTTTGACTACCAACACTTGTTTTTACCAATAGATACATCTGTTGATATTGATGGTTCTATACCAACAAATCTTTTACCAACAATTATATCTATTGCTTTATCATACAAATACCAACATTTTTTTACTAACATATAAATCTATTATTAATAATAACTATCACCAAAAAATCAATTGCCATAAATTTTTTTTAGAACAACCTATTCAATAAAAACAAATATTTTATTGATAACCAATTAAGAAAAACCATTTTTTATACAAATTATTATTTTTATGAACAAAGTCAATATCCATTTGCTGGGGTTTTATTAAAAATATCTCATTAATTGATTTTAATTTTAAATTTTATCCAAATATTAATAGTTTTTTTAATTTTCAATGTTCTTCAATTAATAAGAACTTAAATATACATTATAAAAAAATAATTTAAATCAATACGATATTTGATATATTTACATATATCCTCGATACCCTATATATACATGATAATTTAATTTTTATATTTAAATTTAGTAAGCATAATAAAATCTAATCAAAATAAATTCAAAAATTCAATTATTTAAATATAATAAATAAAAACACAACAATCAATTAAGTAATATTATTCTATTAATAATTTTATTTTATATATTAAAATTATTCATACAAATACTTAGTATATTTCAAATTTAAAATATTAAATGATATTTGTTATTTGATATTTTATTTATTTAATTTTAATTTTAAAAATTCTATCACCTACAGTTCAACCAGAGACCCCAACGCATCCCTGACCCCGATCATTCTGCCCCACACCATCGTGGATTCATAGCTCCACCTCAAATCCATTATCGCGCCTGCGAAATCTCCCCGTGTTCCAAAATCATTACAAAGGAAGTTCCTACGACACAAAATCCAATCAGTTTCGGTGCTTCATGGTACCGTGGAAACCCTAAATTCTCTTCTTGCTCTTACTCGCTTGTCATTTCCGGTTAGTCTCTTCGTTGTCGGCTCAGATAATTTTGCCTTTAGTTGATATTATTTCTGCTTCATGATTTCAATAAATATTTCTTTATTGTGTTCCTCTCTTGCCCTATCTTCTACTGCACAAAGGTTATTTTTATCTAAGTTGTAAATTTATTCTATTGCCCTAAAAAATAATGAAACAAATGAAAAATTAATATTCAATTTTAGTTTTTTTCATTTTATGATAGAAATTTTCTAGTTTTGGTTTCCATGTTAATTAATTTTATAATCTATATTAAATTGTAATAAGATTTAGTAATAACATGCCTATTTCTTGTGTTCAATTGGTTGAAAATTGAATAGTACGTAGGAACATTCTTAATGAATATAATTAATGATAATAGTTGGGTGATGTTAATAACATCTCAAGACTATCTAGGAGTAGTTGATTTATTTCATGATATTTCCTTTGCAACCTCAGTAAGGGATTGTATGATATCAGTCTCGCTATGGTTCTTTGATGTTTTTTGGGCTAGTAACTTTTTTTCTATTAGTTTGTGTTGAAGTTTCAGGTTTTTTCTGATGATTTATTTCAATTAGATCAAAATGTTGAAAATGATTGGAATCCTTGTTCTTTTATTGGAGGGATTTCTTCTCTAATTCCACTGCTAATGCAGTTGAAATATTTTTGGAGTGTAATGGAAAAGCATGTGTGTCTTTTAGAGGATATTTTACAATATACAGATAGTGACCCAAAAAAGAACCATGTCTCTCCTTCTCACTTGCGCCTGAAGGATATTTTTTATACCCACCCTAAAGGTATCCAATAAAAATTGTGTTGCTTCCATTGATGATAACTATCTTCTTATCATTTTGCAGTTACCAGAGATCTTGGATCTCATATACTTGAGGATCAGTTAGGCTATAATAAAATTATGATGAATATAGGAAGGAATAATCATTTGGAGAGTTAGAGTTCACATGATACATTGGTAGATTCATGTGTCTACCATGGGAGGTTGGAGCTGCACCTCAGGATGGCCTGAGCAGAAACATGAATTGACAGCTTTTCCTGGTATCACCTCTAATGTATGTTTCATGTTAGTTTGTTTGTTATCTTTTTTATTTCCTTGATGGTTTAACCTCATTACTCCTCATGTTTTCACTACATACTTCACCTTCTTTAATAACTTTTTGAGGGGAATGGGTTGGGATGCCAACCCATGTCTCATTTATTAGTAATGAAAGCACTGGACTAGTTATGATAAGATTTTTTCATGCTTGGATGATTGTGTATTGTTTCATAAGGAAAAAATTTGCCTTGATAATTTCCCAAATCCCGGTGCAGTGAGGTGGAAAACTACTAATAAGGAAAAACTTTTCCTTGATAATTTCCTCACCTTCTGGGAACCGATGTAAGGATTCCAGTCCCACATGTTAAAAAAGGTTTTGTTCTTGTTTATTCATTTTTTTGGTTCTATTTTTATTACTCGCGCTTGTTTATTGTGGTTTTCTATGATGGTACATGGGTGGTAATGACATATTATTCTCTGTAGAGGGTTTTTATCTGGTTCGTCTGAAATATATCGTTGGAATAGGGTCGCACGATGTTGATGCTGCCAGATCATCGATGTAGCTGAAGATTGTCTTGCTGTTGCTGCGCATCACTAGAAACGTTTCAAGAATCACCAGAAGAAACAAGTTTCACTTAGTAGGATTTTGATATTATATATTAGATTCACTTCAGCGGTATGACCATGACATCATGTATCTTTTGACATAATTAGTCATGTTGTTGGTAGATTTAATTTTTCAGTTATTTATTTTCCTCGTAGCTTATTATACTCTTTGAAAACTGTATTTTTAATATCATAGTATTTTGATCTCCTTTAATGGTCATGCTAAATAAGACAACTCAGGATTATCATAGTAGAGAATTATATATTAATATCATATTATAATGTTTTCTATTTTAATATCATTGCATACTGCACACAAGAATCTCTAGGGGGGAGAGTAATGAAAGTCGGATGCAACCCACATGCACCCTTAACAGATCATGAGTAATTCATCTTCTTCTTTGTTAACTCTTTATCCTTTCAGTAATCCATTGAATGTGATCTGGAATTTCATCTTCATCATCATCCATCACATTAATAGAATCCACTGATACTCTCAAACAGCCCCTGGACATGGTCCTCTCCCAGCAGAATGAGGGATTGGTCGACCACCAGTTTGGATCGACCAACTCTAAAAAAAATGACTGTAAGTCCCCTTTCATGGTTGAATTGACTCCCATATTTTGCACAGCTATTCAAGTTCCCCTTAGAGAGATGACCTAAACCCTGGATAAACCAGTTCTGGATTTTTATGAAATGGATGAGTGTTGAATCTAACACAGGAAGCACATCATGCATTGGTGCTCATCACATGAGAGTTATGTTGAACTTAGTCAAGCTATTGACAATATGTCTAAAGAAGAATGTCTTTTGGCATTGAATGGTCTCAAACATGTCTTCAATAATTTTCATGGTGGTTTTGACACAATCCTTCAGCTGGAGAGAGTGATTGTATTAAATGAAAATCACCAAGGTGTGATCCACTAGGTGAAGAGCATAATTTTATATTTATATATTCTATTTGGGGAATGGATCATGAAGACTCCACACACACATAAAAAAATTTCAATCAATTTTATAGTTGTTTTATCTTCTCTTACCAAAAAACATCCTTTGATAGTCCAAACATCTATCCTATTTTAGATGTTGACATGCATCAACTATTCAGGTACTTTGTGCATGGTAGACGGTTCTATATTTTTAATATCATATTATACTATTATGTATTAATATAAAATTAATATTATTCTGCATTAATAGTCATGTATTTGTGGTGTAAATGCTCAATAAATTTTAATTGTATTTATGTGTGTTTGAGGTGGTGTTGGAATCAAAGAATGCTTTTAGTTATAGACCGTGGACTCTACCCATCAACATATTCTGATATTTTTTGGGTTTCACCTCAAGGAAAATTGACAGGAATGTTCAAGTTAATCACTAGTTGGCTCTTTCATTCTTTTTCTCTATCCTTTAACATAATTTATTTTCTAAAGTTAATTTCTTTACGAAATCCCTGTTACGTACCACTAGAATCATGTGTTTTATGTTCTTCGTAATTGATACTGTTGTAATAAATTTCACATCTGTGACTTGTTCAATGTGAAGTGTAACACACTGGAGGTTCTGGACTATCATCTCGCTGATAAGAAACTCATGACGAATGCTAAGTCTTTTCAGGATCATCAGGATAGGTTTATTCTATTGGGGATTCAATCACTTTACCCTCCCAACCTGATTTCACATACATTACTCCGCCAATCCAATTCGTATTAGGAAACAGTTTATGGCCAACAACAGCATTTTAACAGCCAGGGTACCTTATATGCTGCCTCCCCAGCGGGTTTTGATTCCGGGTCTAATCCTCAAGTTCAGAAGGGACTGTTGGGTTACCAGATGGCCAACATATATCTGTAACAGTAGTATCAAATGCCATCATCTTAGTTTGGAAACTGGGCATGAAGGTGTAAGTATAGTTCCATGATCGGAGGTCCATGATGAAGCCACTATACGAGGAAGCTTAGGGGAATCATGCTGGACCTTGTGATGGTTTATTTTCAGTAAAAATGAACTCTCTGCATCACTGCATAGCCAGGTATGTTGTTGTCCTTCTGGTGAATTGCCTTGTGAAAATCAAGATCAAAATCAGTTTATGCTTATATCCACCATCTTGAAAAACACTTTCAATTAGGAAACTCAAAATTTTCTATAATTTTTTCATGATTATTATGTCTTCTACATTCACTTCATTTTTTATACTTTCATTTATATCTATTTTAGTTTCTATTGATGTAAATATTTTTCATGTATTTTTGGGTATTCTTTTTGGTTGTTTCTGGTGTAGATCTTGGAGCTAAATGGTGTGGAATAACATCATCTTGAGTTTTCTCACTAGCACTGGAGGGGACTTTATTTGTTGATATGTCAACGGAAATGATAAATGAAAAATTCACATTATATTCATTTGATTTTTTATATTTTATTTTATTTTGTTTTGTTTTTAATTAATATTGTTATTTTTCATTAATTTCTGGGTATGCTATTTGGTTTTGTGGTGTAGATCTTGAAGGTGAAGGTTGTGGCATAACAGTGACTTGAGGCTCCTCACTGGTACTGGAGCCAACTTGATTTGTTGAGATGTCAATAGGGATGTTGAATGAAAAATGATCATTCTATGCTGATCATTTTTTTATACCTTCATTTTTTGTTTCAATTCGAATATATATTTTGTACAAATTTTTGGGTATGCGCATTGGTTGTTTGCGATGTAGATTTTGGAGCAGAAGAGTGTGGCATAATGACTTGAGGTTACTCAGTGGTATTAGAGCTGATATGGTTTGTACTTCTAATGATCTAAATGGGGGGTGGGGAAATATATTCAGCGGGAGTAACTATACTTCTACATTGATGGGTGATGGGGGTGGGGGTGGGGGTGCGGGTGCGGGTGGGGGTGCGGGTGCGGGTGGGGGTGCGGGTGCGGGTGGGGGTGCGGGTGGGGGTTCAGTGGTGGATCTTGGGTTTTTGTGTTTTTTATGATTTTTTTTATGTATCAATGGACATAACTACGTATTGATTCATTTTGTATTAAATTTTATTATTAATGTGATTAATCTTTTCCTAAGTTTGAACATGTGTGAAAATCTTGTTCGATTTGATAATTAAAACAGGCGTATTATATTTGATAAATTAATAAATATAATATATAATTTTAGCAATAAATATTGAAACAACACCTAAACATAATATTTTATTTGAAATATAAATTACAAAAAAATATTAATTATTTGTATTAGTTATGAAAGTTAATAATATTACCAACAGATGAATTTGTTATAGAAACCCATTGCTAAATATTTTAACCAACACATATTTTATGTTGGTATTTTTATAATTGTAATAGGACTATTTTATCTGTCACAATAACATTTAGTGACATAGCTTTTATCAACGGTTTAGCGATATGGAAATTTTTGTTGGTAAAAAATTTTACAAAAAAAAATGCACATTTACCAACAGATATACCTCTGTTGGAAAAAGTTAATTATTTTGTAGTGCTAAAAATGCATACCAAATTGAATCCGTGGTGCATAATGAAGATATATGTACCCCACAACAAATCCTATAGGTCAAAACCTATGTAGAGTAATTTTATAGGGGATTCAAAAAAGCCACTGGTCTCATGGCCTCTTAGGCTACAAGGGAAAATCTCACAAGGGATGCATCCTCAAAGGAAAAACTATGAATGATGTGGTCCTGAGAGATAGCTCGTAGATCATATCATAACAAGGGTCACAAACTAGGTTAGTCCAAACATCCAACTAATCATTCTCTCATCAAGACCCTCTCAGTTGATGAATTATTTTGATTACTAGAAGGAAAACCTCTTCGTTTAGATTGAATCACCAGAACAACCATTAGGAGTCATTGATCCACTCCATGGGTTTCACCATTATGGACTATGTGGGAAACTACTCGGAATGGAGTACTCTTTTGTCAAGATCCAACTTCAGGTCATAAAATTGTAAAATACCCTCAAAGGGTACCAAAAGAGAGATACATTGTGTGTAGAGGCCATACACAGCCTCTGCCATCAAGCACCCACATGAGCGTGCGCCTTCACTGACTTGGGCATTAAAACGCTCCAGGTACACGATGTATAAGGCAGGAACACAACATATACCCTACATGGGGTACCTTCCCATGCCCATCAACTGGCTTGGCCATGTACATCTACATGGCGTGTATACCACACAGGGTCTGGCCATGTACACTACACGACCGTGTACCCCTACATGGGCAGTTGTGGTCGGGTACTCAACTACACGGCTAAGAACCCATACACGAAATGTACTTAGAAAACATAATCTTCTCGAAAATGGAATATCACATGGTGTGTCAACTAGAACCACAAGTTGTGTATTTTTTTTTCTCGAATGGAAACCCTTATAATGGCCCGAAACCCCCATTTTCCACCCAAATCAATAGATCCAACCACCATGGGCCATTAGCAAGCATAAATAGGATCTAAAAACTGAAAACGATGAATCTTAAGGGGATTTGCAGTAAAAATATTAAAGGAACTACATTTCAGCGGAAACCATTGAATGTTCTCTCAAATCTTTGGTCTACAGTTTCCACACATTGATCTAGTGCATCACGAGCTTCGTGGAGTAACCTCTCCTCCACACTCTCCCATTCTCTTTCTTGATGTCCCTCTTTTCTCTCTCGGTCGAGTTGTATAAGAGGATCCCTAGGAGGGGTGTGCACGATATGGATGGAGGGAAAAAAGGAAATTAATGAAAAGAAAAGGAAAAGAAGAGAATATTAAAATTAAAAGGGGGCCCCGACCGACCCTAGTGCCCGATCTATGTTTGTGCTCGTCATTGGAAAAAATATCCATTTTATACTCAATAGAGGAGAAGAAATCTCAATGTGATGCTCTATTCAAAATATACAAATGAATGAACCTACACAAATAATATATTATTTAATTTATTGAATATTAAATATTAATTATTCCGCTAAAATATTAGCGGCTCAGATTTCCACCAAAATCGTATCCTATGGTAGCCACCCTATTTTGGGACCAATGGAATGGTCAAATAATATATAAGATCATCTTCTAGGTAAAAATAAAATTTTACCACTCAAAATAATCTAAAATAAACAATACAAATTTCTGCTCAAAACTACAGTCTGGATAAACATGGGTCCTTACAAACTCCCAACCATAAACCTTCTCATACCCAAACATCCCAATGGTAAGACTAGCAGTCATACTCTCAACCCTATCATATTCACAACCAAGCTACCTGGACTATCCAATGGCCAATCTCATAGTGTTGACAATCATCTGCTACACGGAATAAATTTAACTGCAACTGATTTGGTACTCCCAACCATAGGAATACCCTTTTTATTGCCTCAAAACCAAAATCGCAACTCGACATCCAATAAAAATGATGATTTAAAATGGAAAATGAGACTCACCACCCTCAAACGGGAAATGGTGCACTCCCCACCATAAGGCTTACACTACACTGCTCCTCGATCGCAACTTCAATAGGTTTCATTTCCAAACCAGATTGGACATTTAAAAAGAAAAGTAGCTCAGTGTAGGTTTGACATTATCTCACTATACTCAAGATGAAGTCAAGATAGAGAATGACTGTCCCAAACCATAGGTAAACTAAGATTCCACAAAAATGTGTGTACATATCCTTCTGAGCCATGCTAGCATCCTATCAAACCAGACCATGACTCATCCATTGGTCAAACATCATACAATACCCCATTTAAACTGATGTCTCCTCTACCATGGAGGTACAATCATCATTTAAACTACAATTCCTATGAATCCAAGCTAATGTAATGTCTTGAAACCATCGGTCCTCATATCTCACCCGACCGCTCACCTATTTAGATTAAATAGAACCATGTGGAACCATATTGTAACATTACTAGCCGACTCATAAACCAATGATTTTTCCATTATAAGGATAAGATGATTGTGCTACATTGAACATCAGTCTCATTAATCCAGAAGGTTCCTTTGAACTCCTTTTCAAAATCATGCACCTCACCCACTACTGGAAAGATGATCTTTCCCAACACTTCTATACCAACGGTTTGTAAAAACCGTAGGGAAAGCCATAGATTTCCCCAACTTTCCCAACGGTTTGGCAAACCGTTGGGAAAGGGTCACTCTTTCCCAACGGTTTATGCTAAACCGTTGGGAAAGGGTGTGTCTTGAGCCTCATTCCCAACGGTTCACCAAAACCGTTGGGAAAGAGTGACCTTTCACAACGGTTCACCAAAACCGTTTGGAAAGGGTGTGTTTTGAGCCTCTTTCCCAACGGTTCACCAAAACCGTTGGGAAAGAGTGACCTTTCCCAACGGTTCCCCAAAACCGTTGGGAAAGGGTGTGTTTTGAGCCTCTTTCCCAACGGTTCACCAAAACCGTTGGGAAAGAGTGACCTTTCCCAATGGTTCACCAAAACCGTTGGGAAAAAACACCCACAAAACCATCCTTCGGCCTAAAGAAACTCAACCCACCCCTAACCTATCCAAACAATTTTCAAAACCGTTGGGATAGGTCCTTTAATTTTTTCCAGATCTACTAACCGAGAACATTATATAAATCAAAATTTTAAATAATTATGATAATACATATATATGATTATGAAATTATGTTTACAAAAGTGATGAGTGCTTAGTGGTTAAGTCGTTCGATTATAAACGAGGGGTCCTGGGATCAAATCCCAGCAGATGTATTATTTTTGGAATTTATATACCAACGGTTCCATTACTGTTGGTATAAATTTCATATTACCTATACCAAATTTTTTTTGAAAATCGTTGGTATAGACCTATCCCAACGGCTTACTTGGCTACGGTTCTCCAAACCGTTGGTATAGGGGATACCAACAGTTTGGAGGCCTATACCAACAGTGCCAAACCATTGGTAAAGGTTAGTTTTCCATTAGTGACTTGTGCCATGATTTTATTCCCACGATGACCCATTACACAACGTCATTCATATAACGAGCATCCACCCATCCTCTAACAACACTATCACTAGTGGAAACACTAGTTGACCATACCATGTACCTGAAGCATCATTCATGTCGATGCTAATCTTGATACAAAAGCACCCAATGTGATTATTGAAAGCTGAAGGAATTAGCATGCTTATAATGAATTACTTAAGTACCATCAATGTCCCAATCTCAATATGATCACAAAACCATCCTCACATCCTAAAAAGGCATCTGAAACATAGTCCAACCTCTCTTAGGCAAAT
Source organism: Viscum album (assembly GCA_963277665.1). Classification (NCBI taxonomy): domain Eukaryota; kingdom Viridiplantae; phylum Streptophyta; class Magnoliopsida; order Santalales; family Viscaceae; genus Viscum; species Viscum album. Next base: position 1,776,130,660 of record OY728137.1, read on the forward strand.
TTCCTTCAAATGAAACAAAACATCAACCTACAAGGGTCCGAGTCAAACTAAGGGCCTCTAGGTCTCCCACCTATCCCTATAGAATAAGTCTCAAAACTGGGTCATAAGGTATAACTACCTAGACTCAATGAGAAAACAACTCAAAAGAAGGTTAAGATAATAATGAACAACAGAGTTCAAAACTAAAAATATGACTTACAAGGGGTTGATCCTCACTAAGTATCCTCAGAAGGATCTACTCCCTGGAGGTCACAATACCAATGCAAAAGAGATTCCGAACTCTTATTTACTCGGAATATGCACAGGAAAATACCACTAGAGGTCCAATTCAAATGAAAAGGCATGGTATCCATTGGAATCATACTCAATGATTTGACTATATAACCAATGACATGGGTTCAACATAGGGGTATCATATGCCATATCAACCAACTTGGGTCTCTGCACCTCCCATGCACAAGGAATGAGTCATTAGCCTCAACACCAATGCCTCAACATAGATCCAAAAATCCTACCAACAGAATGATATATATATATATATATATATGTGTGTGTGTGTGTGTGTATACATGAAAAAATAATAGGCCTTAGTCATCAATAAAAAAACACCAGTAGGCCTATGTGTAGTGAATATTACATGCCTAATATGATTCATGAGACACATGTTTCCTTTTTAGTCCAAGAGTCAAAATCCATCATTGGACACTTTTTCAATGTCCAATATCTAGAGATCCATAGTAAATCACAACATCCAGAAATCATGTGCATCACACAAGGTGAAAAGGACTTAGAACTGTAACATTGTAAATTAGAATAATAATCCCATACCCCTGGAAACCATGACCTCTTACCGGAACAAGTTTTCTTGAACCCCCAGTCTGATATCCATCATAGGTTTTGACACATTCATAATACTCCATTCCACCATATCCTAAATAGTAACAATTAGGAAAAGAATATCTCTAATAAGACATTATACTGTTCTGACTCAGGTGCCACTGAAACGGTGCCCCCAGCCAGTGGGTTGTGTGTCCTGAAGTGCACCTCCCCATATGCCAGAGGCTTTCGAGTAGTAGCAAGGGCCTAGAGTGTGATAGTGGGGGAAACTATTCCCCCATATCAAAGTAATAAAACAATGTAAATATCTAGGGATCATCCACAATAGTAAAAAAATATTTTGTGGAATAAGTAAATGTGCTGAAGTAGAACATGATGTAATAATAAATGAAAATGCTATAAAATACTGCAAAAATATGTCATATATTTCAACATTGGTCACCAACTAGGCTGACCATACATATACATAAGTACAAAATAAACTGAATATTAGGGTACATGGATCTACTACTAACTCTGATCTAGACCACATACCATGTCTCCCGACTATGTCAAATTACACCATCCCGATTAGAAGAATCCACATGAGTAGGTCCACTCGATTATGCAACTCTGTCCCTCAGACATATCTATCATGAAAATTATGCTCAACCTAAAATGCATACATATGGTATATATGTGCATCATGGTGAGCGTACATTGGTGAGATGTAATCTCAGTAGTCTACCCTGATAAGGAACCTATAAAATATGCTACTATAAGTTTATGTAAAAGCAACAACTCATCCTAGATGAAACTCAACAAAAAAAGAATAGTAAAATCAAAAGAAAAACCACATTCGAACCCCGAGTCTGTAATCCCATCCAAATGGAGAAATGACTCCATGGATATAGATATCTATATATGTATACATGTATAGTACGATACCTATAAATATATACACAAATATGAATATTCATGAGTATGTGAATCAAATAACATAAATCCAAATGGTAGTCGATTCTTGGGTCCAAAATCCTGATTGCCTAAACATCCTATGTAGGGGAATTAAGATGGATGTTGTGCCACTAAATCCATGTATCATTAAGTCAACCTATGAGTCTATAATCCCAATCAACATGTACCTGCTTTGTCCAGTGCTATAAATTTCTCTGACCAAGAAACTTCACCAGAGGTGGATACTCGTCCTACACACAGGTTTACTCGTACTCTCCTCTAAAAATTGTAAATAAAAATACCATATAACGATGGTCAATGCTATAAATAATGATTCTAGGGAGTACATTTATACATCCTATAAATGGATATTGAGTCCGATTCCTAACTACCTGGGCCATGTAAATATAGTCCAATGTGAGAGCCCAAGGTCTCAGTCTGTAGGAGGTCCTGACATTCAAAACTCGGATAGTCCCTAAGTGTATAACCCTTAGGCGATCAATAAACCAACTCACATGTGAGATTACATGACCACACCTTGAGTATCTAATAATGTATAGCATAATCATCCATATCATCTAAAATAGTTTAATCATTCTAGGTATCCAATAGCATGAGATTCCACACTCAACACCATGGTCAAGTAACTGATCAGGGAGAATGTAATCATACCCATCATAGGTCGAGGATCGCATAATCATCCCCACCATATATCATAGTACACTGAGTGAATAATCATTACCACATTCAGAAGACTGTAATCATCCATGAGTATTAATTACTTGGGTTTCCATTCCCTTATAGCATAATCATATTCTCCATAGTTAGATTCCTGGAAATACATTTGGGCATCCTAAAAATATAATAATCACATATATATATATATATGAACAATAGACAAATAATATGTATTGCATCTGGGTATACAAGTAAATATCATAAAATAACAGGTCTCAAAAGTCAGATCCCAGGAAAGCATGTCTGGGCATCATATTATGTAATATGGATCCCAGGATGAACGTTTGGGAATCCCAAATAGAATGAAATATGCATCACGTTAGGCTCCACATCCACCAACAAGGAAACACCTCTAGTAAAATCATTACATCATCAATAAACATGTTAAATCATTCAAAAATGGGTGATGGTATCTGAATTCCTAAACCCAACTCTACAGCCACAACCCCAATGCCTCACATGTTCAACAAAAGTTATAAAGTGACTCCCACTACCATATCTACCCAAAACTGATGTAGAGCTCAGGGTTGGAAAAAAAATCGGCACCAGCTAATTACCCCAAGTCAAAAAATTGAAGATGAATTCTACTTGGAATCCTCGGGGCCTAAAAACAACCAAAGGCATCATACATGGGATCTGTAGTAGAAAAGGTAAAAGAAGGAATCCTATAAGGGATCCTCTAATGGAAAGTAAGACGGAGGCATCTTACATAGGATCCTATAAAAATCACAAAGGGTGAAGCTGTCCTATATGGGACAATCTATAATCGTACATGAATGAAGGAATCCCATAGAGTATCCTTATAATGGTATATATTTTAAGGGAACTTATAATGGACTTCCTATGTCAGCATTTTGAAAAGGCATCCCATAGGGGATTCGTGGTACAGAAGGAAGATAGTTCCATCCCACAAGTTTTTCTCTAGGTCAAAACATAAGTAGGGAAATCCTGTAAGGGATCCTCAAAATAAAATGGTCTCACAACTTCTTAGGAAATAAGGGAACCTCTCGTAAGGGATATGTTTTCAATGGAAAATCTATGAAAGCAATTGTCACGAGAGATGGCTCATGGCTTATCTCATATCAAGGGTCACAAACCAGTTTGGTCCAAAAACCCAACTAATCATTATATCATCAAGACACTCTCAGATCATGACTAAATTCGATTACCAGAGGAAGAACCTATTCATTTAGATATAATCACCAAAACACCTATTTGGAGTCCTCGAACCACTCCATGAGTTTCACCATCATTGTCTGTGTGGAAAACTACTCTGAATTGAATACTCTTACATAAAAATCTAACTCCAAATCATAAAATAGGAAAATACCCTTAGAGGGTACCAAATGATGGATACATAGCATATATAGGCCATACACAACATGTACCCTCAAGCTCCCAGATAGGAGTCTGCCTCCTCCAGCTTGGGTATGAAAACACCCCATGTAAATGGAATGTAAGGAGAGAACATGGTGTGCAACCCACATAGGGTACCATCCCATTTCCCTCAACTGTTCTGTCCATGTACATGGCTATTTTGTGTAATTGTACATGGAATCTGACCCACATGGGGTCTGGCTGTGTACTCTACATGGTTGTGTGCCCCTACACAGGAGCCTTAGCTGGGTACTCGACTACACGGATGAGACCCTATAAATGGTTTGTACACCATAGTACATGATTTGTACTTATAAAACATCATATTCCCTAAATGGGAAGAGAAAACAACATGTAACCCTAATCCACATGACATGTAGCCTAGTTTACATGAATATAAAACCTTTGTATCACCCAAATTCCCCATTTTCACCCAAAAACAATTGATCCAGCCGCTATGGGCCATTATAAATAATAAAAGTGAAATAATAAGTGGAAATGATTAATAGAAGTGGTATATGAAGTAAAAAATAAATATTCATACCTTTGGGTAGAAACTACTGAATCTTTGCTCAAACCCACAGTCCACGGTTTCCACACATCAATCCAGGGCATTGAGATATTTGCGATGGGACCTCTCTTCCCCCATATCCCTTTCTCCTTCTCCATCTGCCTCTTTTCTATCACTATTGAGCATCGTAGGAGGCGCCACATGAGGGGAATGATTGAGAAGGAAGGGGAAAAGATGAAAAATAGAAAATAAAGAAAATAAAAAGAAGAGAAAAGAAAAAGAAAGAAAAGAAAAGGGGGGCCCAACTGGCCCCAGTGCCCGATCTGAATTTATGCCCCATCTTGGAAAAAGTACACATTTTGGACTCAAAGGCAGAAGAGGAATCTCAATTTGACTCTTTTTTTAAAATATATAGAAGAAAAAAATTCAAAAAACAAATTAATATTTAATAAATTAAATATTAATTATTAATTATTCCACTAAAATTCAACTAGCCTATAATTCTACCAAATTTCTATCCTCGGGTAAAAACATATTCTAGGACCAACAAAATGGTAAGAAAAATTATTCAAGGTCATACTTTAGGTAAAAATACTAATTTAACCCTAAAAATCATCTGAAATAAAAAAATCTAATTTCTTCTCAGAATTCATGTAAAAAAATGGGTTCTTACATGGTTTATGCATTTTTTGGTCAATTCCATTAGTTCAAGTATTTTAAATTTATTTATTATATAATTTTTCTTTTTATGTTTTAAATAAAGATATTAAATGTGATTGGGTTATACCCTTTAAAAACCATTTCAAATTAATAACGTTTGTAAGATGACCGCCCCACCCATGGAAGAGTATTTTTTCTTATTAATCGATCTAATTATCACCCTATTCACTTTTTTGAATCAAAGGGATAAATTAATTCAATTAATATGATATCTGATATGATTTTTTAACTTAAAATAATCAATCAAATAAAATGATCAATTATCATAGAACACACAAGGTTGAGTAATGTGTGAAATATGAGAGTATGATAATAATTAGTAAAAAAAATAACAAGAGATCAATTTTTATAGTCGAAATATAATCCCTAAACTCAATTAATTCTCAATTAAAATATGGATTGGATCCTCAATTCACCACTGAACATAAGCAAGCCTTGAAACGAAAATCAAATCTAGGTTCTATGATTGCATGTTCTGAAGCTACCCTAGGGTTTAATTCATTTAATCTTTATGGTTTAAGTAAATTATCATAAGGTTTGATGGTTACAAAATTAGGGGATAATAATTATGTGGATATTAATTTTAATGATAATGATTAATTATTATGTTCATTGGTATCGTTAAAATTATTATTCCTTCTAAAAAATTCTAAAAAAGTATTCTCATGCTGTTTTGTCAATAAAATTACAAAAATATATATAATCCTCTTCAACCATACTTATTATAGTTTTAGAAATATTAATTCACCCACCCAAAAAATACATTAATGTACCATTATTATTTTATTTTATTTTCAAAATACTGATAGAATGATGTTTTAAGTATTTCCTCCTTAGATAATGACATTGGTTAGCTACTCCACTTCCCCAAGTTCCAAAAAACCATATGTCTTTTGAGAGTTTTTTTATGTATGGGGAATTGGATTTCTAGGTCCATTGAACATATCATTTTTTTTCTTATAAATTCTTGTGGATATTTATTATCTTAGTAAATATGTGGAGTACAAGGCCACCTAGATTGATGATTCTCATCTTGTAGTGGATTTTATCAGGGCTCAAATTTTTCTGCATGTTTAGAGTATCAAAGGCTATAATCAGTGACCAAGGGAAACACTTTTATAATAATATTTGGATTACCTACTTCAAATGTATGTGTTGATACAAAAAAATAACAACACCATACAACCCCCAACAAAAAGGTGAGACCAATATTTGATATCAATAGTTATAATAGATACTACACAAAACAGTGCAGCCAAATAGGATGGATTAGAGAATGTGATCGAATGATGTGTTATGGTCTTATAAGAAAAAAAATAAAAAACCCCTATTGGTATTTCACCCTTCCATATCATTTTTTGGAAAGCAAGTCATCCCTCTATGGAGGTCGATCATCGTGAATATTAGGCTATAATGAAAAGTAACATGGATTTAGCCCATGATGGAGATCAATGAAAGCTACAAATTGAAGATATTTAGAAGATTAAATTGTTATCATATGAGAACTAATATATCAATAAAAAAAATATAAAAATTGATTCATGATAGAATTATCCAAAAAAGGTAGTTCTATTTAAGGATAAAAAGTCCTCTACATTTCCTGATTAAAGCCAATGCTTGGTAAGTTGAATTATAGATGGTTGGGACCTTATGTTGTATCTAATGTTTTTTTATTATAGTGTAATATAGGTCCTTGAGATGCTAAAAATGATCTTTATAGTAAATGGGTAGCATTTGAAGTAGTATATTGAGGGATTTCCCACACACACAGTTGATGCAATCACACCAGATGAGCCCTTCATCACTTTAAATTATTATGTTTTCCTTTACCCTCTCACATTTATGTTGTTTTTCCAAATTTTAATTCTGTATTTCATGTTTATATATTATTTCATATAGTCTCATTGAGGGAATTTTAATGTTTTATGTGTAGGGGAGGGGATTAAATTTTTGGATAGCTAATGTAGTATTTTCATTTAAATTTTATGTGTAAGTTTTCTGTTAATTTTAAATAAAAATAATAAAATAAATAAATAAGAAAACCATGTATCATGATCATTTATATGTGGAATATGATTCCGTGAAATTATAAAGAAATAACATTGTTTTTGATAGAGTGTATGACACAAAACCCCAACCATGTAAGGGACTATAATATCTCTATCAATTAATATATATTTAATATTTTAAATAAAATAATCTATGATGTACCTTGAAATTCATGTGATACTGAGTTAGTGTGAGTCTCTGGAAACAATGAGTTTCTTCAATGGCTTTTGTTACCCACAAGACTGAGTATTGACAAACAATAATATATTAATAATACATTATTATATAATGTAATATAAAATATCATTATCCTTAAATTAGATGTTATGAATATTCATAAGTAACTTATGAAAATATATGGTCAATAAAAATATATGATAAATTCATTGGTTATTAATTAATTAAAAAAGAAAATATAAACCAATTGAATATAAAAGATATAATTTTATTTTATGTTCCCATTGGTGTTTTTTCTTAATAAATTATATTAATTACCATTATTTAATGATATTAATGAAATATATATGTTATATATTCAATAAAATATTTTTTATATTCATAAATTATATTTTATAGGCATAATGTGAGAGCAAAACAGATTTTATGAATAAATACTTTATTTTTTATAAAGGACATTTTACCGCCATTTAATGGAAATTTTTTTAATTGATTTTTTTTGAATTTTATAAATTTATATCTATAAATAAACATAATTTTTGAAATAGAAACATTAAAATTATTTTTGGGTGATTTTTTTATTTATCTTCGATGTTTTATTTTTTGATGGATTGTGAAAATACTGAATTTTAATTCAAAAGTTCTTTTTCATCTAAATTTTTTATAAGTTTAAATAATTTATTTTATTTATTTAAAAGTTTAATTTGAAAAATTATATATTGATTAATCCAATTTATTAAATTTTAATCAATTTCACTATGAAATTGAACATAAAAACCTAGAAAACTTTTTAACATTTTTACTTAAAAAAACGCTTTTTGTCCCATCTATAGGATTAAATTTAAATTAATTTCTGCCACATATGAGATTATAATTTGGAAAAATATATTAAATATTTGGAATCATAATAATTTATAATTTCTAATAATTTAAAAATAGTTTATTAAAAAAATATTAGTTAATGTAGTTAAAATTAATTAAAACAATTAAGAGAAAAATTATCCTAATAAGGGACTAAACCATAACGTTAAGGGATAAAATGACCTAAATAGTTGTCCAACATCCAAATTATTTCCATATTTTGACTATGTAAACACTCCTATATAATTTTTCCCATTATTTGATCCACTTGTTATAGGAATAACCTGGGTGGAAATCACCTTCCAAACATTAACAAATATGCCACTCCTCCTCCACTATAAAAGGAAGCTCATTCATCCCACTTCTTCACACCTCTAAGGCAATTTTAGCTCAACTAATATCTTAAAAAAATCTCCTAAACATCTCTCAATTCATACTATAAGACTCACCTTTGTAAGGGTTCCATCTAATGAATCCTTTTGTGACAACCAAAAGGATTTACCTGAATAAGAGGTAACATCCTCCCTCAAGCTCTTCTATTTTATTTTCATGACCCACCCCAAAACAATTATTATTAAATTATTAAATAATAAAATAATTATCCCCTATATAATAATATTTTTTATGTTAATTTTTAGACCTTCACCTACACACACTTCAATCAAATGGGTAATGAACTTACTGTTACTATACGATGAACTACTGCATTGTGAAATGATAATTTCTTGTTTTTCTTTTAACAAATTTCAAGGTTGGGAATTATGATGTACATGATATTTATATATTATATATATGATATATATAATTTCATTATTATTATCTAATTTTTATATATCTTATACCCTTCTACTTTCCATTTTGTGTAAATATAATAAGATCGTTAATAGATATGTGGACTACCGCCTCCTCAAAGCGATGCGATTCGTTCAAAATATATATAGAACATATAAAGGATTTTTATAAACAAACATATATAAAATATAGGACATATATATGATAAAAAAATTATAATATATATATATATATATATTATTTACATTTCATTCTTTTAATAATGAAAAGAATTAAAATTAGTATTCATCCGTACGTACGACCTACTATCTCTATTAACGGTTCATTTCATTTCTTATATCCCAATATTATGGATTATTATAAATACATATCTAAATAATGCATATATTATATCTAAATAATTTTTTAATTAATTATATTAATAAATCATGAACTAAGTAATAGTAACAATAAATATAATGTCAAAACATACTTGAGAAACATGTCAATTAACACTCGAAATAATTAAAATAATGAATGATTACTAACAAAAGTAATGTTATTTCTTAAAAAGATAATATATGATAACATAAATATTAATATAATTATATAATAATTTATTAACATATTTAAAACTATTATTTTGGATTTTAGAGGATGATCACTTGAAAGGAAACACAGTTTAATAGATTTTCATCAAAAAATTTAAATCATTGATATGTATGTCATATTGACCACTTAATTATTTTGTGTGGTATATCTACTGGCCATTTTGATACATTATATCATGAATAATTTATTTTTCATTATATTTTGAGTTTTAATTTGAATTATTTCATCTAATTGGATTTTCATAATGCATTTTCAAGTGGAAAATAAATTTCATTACCCGACTTCTTTGTTTATACCGCAAGCCTATGAAATGTTCTGGTTAATATGTCATTATTTTTTGTTAAACAATGTGATGAATAAATAATAATGATGAATCAGTAGAAATTATTTTTTAATATTATTGATTAATTTCTTAACTATATTAGTTTTGAAAAATACTTAAAGAAAAATGTAAATACTTTATGGGCCTTACAATCCATTAAAATATTATTTTAGTTCTCATGGAATCAAATGTTAATTTTTGGATCTCCATTTGTTAAAGTAATTGAATAATTATGAAATTTATTAAATAAAAAACAAATTATGATACCATGTTTATACAAATGTAAAAATTATTTTTTATTATATTTTTTGGATGTAAAATAATTACTCATCATTAAGAAAAAAAAACAAAATATTTTCCTAATACCTTAATTTTAGGTGAATTAATGCTTTTATAAATCATCAAAGTGGTGTGATTTGAGACCCTCAACATTATATTAATCATTCAATTTTTTGAGACTGATGAACTCAATCACTCTCTATTAATATTTATTTTTTTCTTCTATGTACACATCTCTACTTCCCACTAATGTTCTCCTACTTATAGATCTAGTTACATTTTAGTCCATGTGACCTTTGTAATTCCATTTATCTATTTTCTAGAGGATATTTTATGAAACCATATAATGATATGGGATTTTAACGTAGGTAAAATCAAGCAATCAATTACCATGATCATGTTCAAATTATGAGGATAAAATTTATTTAAGGTGTAGAGAATGTAATGCCCAGAAATTATAAAGTAAGAACATTGTATTCGATGTCATGTATTGCACGCAACACCTAGCATGTAAGGTAATATAATATTCTGAGACTTTACTATATATTTACTATTTTAAATTGAATTATTCTATGATACATATTGCAATTCATGTGATAATACATCAGTGTTTGTCACACGCAACAACGAGTTTCTTCAATGGCTTGGAATACATGAAAGACTGAGTATTACCAAACAACTATATATTAATAAAACATTATTATTTAATATAATATGTAACAAAATTTCCATTAAATTAGAGTTTATTAATATTAATGACTATATTATTAAAATATATGTTCTATTAAAATACATGATAAATTCATTGTATACTAATCAATTAGAAACGAAAATATATTCAAATTGAATATAATGGATATGTTTTTATTTTATGCACCCAAAATAATTTTCTCTTCATAAATCAAATAAATTAAAATTAGTGAATTGTATTAATGAAATATATATGTTATATATTCAATAAAATATTTTTTATATTCATAAAATTAATTGTATAGGTATAAGATGAGAATAAACCCAAGTTTTTGGAATGAAAACCTATATTTTTATAACAAAACTATTACATCGTTTAAATGGAGAACCGATTATAAATCAATTTTTTGGAACTTTTAAAATTTTTATATGTAAAAATAAAAATTATTTTTTAATTAGAAACATCAAAATTAGGTTTGGTCTAATTTTTTTTTATTTTTCTATGAAGTTTATTTTATTGATTAATAGTGAAAAATATTGAATTTTAATTAAATAATTATTTTCATCTAATTTATTTATAAGATTAAATTACTAATATTATTGGTTGTAATGTTTAATTATATCAATTTTACACAAATTAATCCAATTATGGTCATTGGAATCGATTTCACTTTTAAATTTAACATGAAAACTAACTAAAATTTTGATCATTTTTACTTCAAAAACACTCTTTGTAGTCCCATCTATCGTATTAAATGTAAATTAATTTATGCCACTTATATGATAAGAATTTATAAAAAATAATTCCATATTTAGAATCAGAATAATTTTAAATTTCTAAAAAGTAGAAATTAGTTTTTTACCAAAAATATTCATGAAGTTAATAAAAATTAATTACAGTGATTAAGATAAAAATTATCTTATTAAGGGACTAAACATTAAACATAAGGGCCAAAATTACCTAGAAACTTGTCCAAAATACATTTTTGGAGATATTTAGACACTATACTCAATTTTATTTAATTTTTATCATTATTGGATCCACTTTTAATTGAAAATTTATGGGTTTAATTCCCTTTTAAAATTTTTATAACAATGCCACTCCTCTTCCACTATAAAAAGGAACTCACCCCTCCCACTTCTCACACCGCTCTAGCCACTTTGACATGACCAATATATTCCAAAATAGATTCTAAAAATATCTCCCATTATTCAATCAGACTAAACTTGGGTAAAAAATTCACCCATGTAATCACTTTGGTGAAAACCAAAATGAGTTACCCAAATAAGAGATAATATCCTTCATTAAGCTCTTTTATTTTTATTTTCATACCCCATTAACTAAACTATTCATATTACATTATTGAATAATATCATAATTATCCTAAATATACAAATATTTTTTAATGTTATAGTTTTTACCTAAACCTACTTTCACTTCCATCAAATGGGTAACGAACATACCGTTCGTGTACGGAGGACTACCGATTTGTGAAATGATGATTGTTTGTTTTTTCCATTACCAAGTTTTATGGTCAAAAATTATGATGGAAAATATGTTTATATATTATTAATAGTATATTTATAATTAATTTATGCTTATATAATTTTTATATGATACATACCCTTATTTGTTACATTTTGTGTAAATATGATAACATTGTTTGTGGATGTGTGGACTACCACCTCCTCAAAGCGATGTGATTCGTTCACACTATAAATGGAATGTATAAAGGATGGTTTTATTAATAAGACAAGAAATATATGAAATATATAAGACACATGAATTATAATATACATATATATCATTTAATTTTTGTTATTTAAAAAATATAAAATAAATGAAAGTAGCATTCATACGCACGTACGACATACCATCTCAATGAACGATGAATTTCATTTATTATATCCCAATATTATGGATTATAATAAATAAATATATAATAAATATATATGATATATAAATCATGATCTTAGTAATAGGAACAATGAATAACATGTGAAACCCTACTTGAGAAACTAGGAAACTAACACATGAAATAGTGGAATTAAGGAATGATTGCTATCAAATGAGTAATAAGATATTATAAGAAGTTAATATATGATATCATAAATTTTAATTTGGCTCTATAATAATTCATTAACTTTTTTAAAACCATTATACATGAGGTAATAATACTCTCACCTGAAAGGAAACACAATGTTGGGGATTTTCATCCCACCTTTTACAATTGTGAGATAAATTTCATATTCACCACTTAATTATTATTTTTGGTGTACATACTACCAATTATGATATATAATATCATGAATCATTTATTATAAATTATTTTTTGAGTTTTAATTTGAATTATTTTATCTAAGGGAATTTTATTTAACCATTTTCAAGTGGAAAATAAATTTAATAACCCAACTCTTTTTCATTAGATTATACTGCTTCATCGATATTCTTAATATTATATGATTATGTATATAATGACATTGAAAATATTATGATTTATTTAAACTTATTTATTTATTTTTAAATTTGATACACATAATCTACTCATTTATTTATTCTCACTTTAATGTTATAATATTTTTAAGTGTTTACATTACAATCTCATTTTATTCGGGATTGTTTACAATTTAATTCCCATGAGAGAAAATTATATGATCATTGTAAATTAACCCCTTTATTTTTATTATCCTCTAGTTATTCATGAACTTTATCAAGTAAAAGTACCATTTTACCACTATTTGGTACTTAAAATGTTTTAGAAACTGTTTTTAAGAAAAACCGACTCAATATCTCTCATTGGTTATTAAACATGTTTTCTTCTAAAACCCCAGTTTTATAAATATGTTTTAAAAAAGATTTTTACCCTTTAAAAAATATTTATTATATATATATTTACCATTTTTTTATTTTTTTCAAATTTATATTATTTTCTATTTCTAGACAAGTCATTTTCCAAACCTTTTACCATGAAAAAGGAATCTTCTTTTTACCTTGTACGTAATGCACAAATTTACCCACCATCATTTCATCAAAGATTACTCTTCATGTTTTAAAGAATAATTATTAATGAATTGGTTTTTGAAAGTTATTTTCATATAAATGTATTTTAAAAAATCAAAATTAAAAGAATATTTTCCTCAATAATGTTTATAAAATATCATTTTATAGTATTATCCTTCATAAACTACAAAAACCCTTTATTTTACTCAAATTAGGATATTTTGTTTTGATATAATACTAATTATTTATCTATATGGTTTATGACTCATTTACCAATGATAATATTGACATTCACTACCTTTATTTCTTTGTTAGTCCCCATGAAATATTAAATTTTCTTTGATCATTTAACATTGAATTTCTCCAAAATACCCATATCATTTATCATTGATATGATTATTTCCTAAACCATATACCATTTTTACATATGTTATTTAATTGATAGTTATTTTATTAACTAGGTAAATATTGATAAGCTCATACATTCTAATCAATATGGATATTTGATAAGGCACAATGTTAAATCTATTATTAGATATATGTGGAATGATTTTGATAGGTACGTCACTGGTGGGGACTGGTTATAAATATCCACTTGATGCAATTTTTGTATCATGGGATGAATTATTTTTCTATACTATGATAATGTTTTTTTACCTAGTATGTTATAAACTACATTGTGAAGGGTCTTAATGGTAAATGTACCTTGTACCTAGGAAACATGGATTCTGAAAATTATGCATTTCCCTGATTTAGATTCAGTTATTATTTACCCATGATATTTGGTGTCGGAGTATCTATTAATGAATTTCAGTCACATATTATTGACTAAATAACGTGGTTTTTCATTTATTTACCTTTCCATATTGTTTACACACTTCCCTCTTAGTTTATTAATTACATGGAATGTGTATTCAATTATTACCTTACCATATTGATTATGCTAATTGATTCATTATTGCTTCTATTTTACTTTACCCTTATTTAGAATTCAATCTCACTTGTATTATGTTTCCTTTCCCAAGGATTTCCTAAAGTTTATTAATAATGGTATGAAACAATACACTAGATGGAATAATGTTTTCATCCACAAAGAAAAAAATTATGTCGTAATTAGTGTATTCATTGGTAAAACAAGTCTCGTGAGTGTATCAAGTTTACTAAGAATATTAAATTGTTTAGTACTTTGGGATTTGATTTACATATATCTTTTCCAATCTAATGGTAGCATGACACTCACTCCAGAATTTCTGGGTTCAGGTCGCTACATGGAACATCTAGAAAATGGTTGTTGAAAATTTTAAATTCATTGGTAGAATGATTATCAAGAGAAATATTACATCATTAAATGTTGATTTTAATAAAAATTGATGTCATCAATGATATGATTTGGTTTTCTATATCACAAACCATCCCCCAAGGCACATGGCATGACATCCCC
The DNA here is from genome assembly GCA_963277665.1 of Viscum album. Classification (NCBI taxonomy): domain Eukaryota; kingdom Viridiplantae; phylum Streptophyta; class Magnoliopsida; order Santalales; family Viscaceae; genus Viscum; species Viscum album. The sequence continues at coordinate 1,776,145,982 of OY728137.1, forward strand.
CAACCCCGCCTCCCGAAGGCCAGGGTTTGGTGACAAGCGTCGAAGGCACCAACCTGCAGGTGGGAGGCCTTTACAGAAAAACATGCACACACTACCATTTCCCAATGTTGGAAAGGTTTACATATATACCACTAAACAAAAACTAAGTAAAACTACAAAATTGTTGGTCAAATGGGCTAAAATACAAACCCAACAAAAGTCAAACTGAAAACAGGAAAGTACAAGGGAAACTCTAAAATCCATCCGTTGAAAACCCCATATTATATGTAAGTATAGATTTGCTGATCGAAACTTTATATGTACACCCTACATGCTTGGTCTCATTAGGAACCACCATGTCTTGGGTCACTAAGTCCTCCGTCAAGGTGGTGGTCATCTACACCAGACCCAACACATGCAGAAAAAGCCCATGTAGGTTTGAGTTACAATATACTCCGTAGGGACACCATAAAATAAAGGTAATACCACAAATAAATCCATATAGAAAAAAATTAATCATGATCAAAAATTAAGATTTCTCACACATGGTATAATCTAGAGTAGGAAAGTAAGACTCTTAGTAATTCCATAGAACACCTTGGGCTGCTGGGGAACTCCTCCTAAATGAGTACAATGGGCCTTCCAGGTCACATAGAAGGCACTTACCACTAACCTTGGACTGCTTTGGTACCCATAACAGAGGTTTACTGTGGGTATGCTAGGTCATAAATAATTCTCTCCCCACCGTGGGAATTTCGGGTCACATAGAAGCCACTTCCTACCTTGGCCATACTGAGGTACTACTCATATCGAGTTCAGTGGGTCTCCTAGGTCACATAGAGATACTCCCCATTGTGGGAATGTTGGGCCACATAGAGCCACTTACCACTGATCCATTGTAGCTGATTCACAAAGGGTCAATTTTTTTCAATATTTAGTTCTCATCTAAGAGTAGGGTTTTCACATGTAGTGCGCTTGATTCTAGGAGAACCACTCCTCAAGAAACTCATATAATTTCGACATCCATTAATGCCTCCATAGAGTATGAAAACAAATCTTTCTCATTTTAGGGGTTCCAATCCCTCAAACATCTTATCAATCAGACGCCCAATTTAAAAGATATTGGAATTTTTTAAAAAAGGGGATGGTTGGGTCTGGGTCCGGTATGACCCAGTCATACCAACCTGACCCTACCCATCCTAGGGTATATCAACCAGACCTAAGTCTGTCGACTTGACCCGGATCTCACCTGGATAGACTCTGGCCTACTGGGGATGCCCACGCCCTAGCCGGTCTTCCCCAGGTGGACCTATTTTTTTGGTCAGGAGGCAACTAGAAGCCACCTCCACTCCCCCTGCCTCGTGGGTAATCTATGAGGATATATCCTCTTTTGTGGTTGGTTGGCCATGGATTTCTCGCGTGCGATGTGGTGCAGTTCCATGTTCGTGGTGAATCAACGTGGACGGGTGATCGTGTCCACCCGTCCCCGGCTTCCAGCACATAGGCTGGTAGATCCTTCCAGACAAACTCTGCCCAAACCTGCCACAACGCTCCTTCTAGTGCAACTTTGTAGTGTGCCGCCACCTTCCCCCAGATTCCTACATGGGCCACCGCCGATGGGTTCTTCTGTGGACCACCAGGTCCGCTCCGGTGTTCCGGGTTTCTCACTGCTTGCACCTATGGCCTCTATGGGATGACATATTCTCTAATATGGCCTCGAATCGTCCTTGCTGCCACTTCGAAGATGCGGTCACGAAGAATTCAAAAAAAAACAAGGTGGATGGGATCATTCCTTGTTCGTGTTAGCCTTCTCCCTTTACATTAGAGTTTAAAACATGGGGATGTTTGGGATTGAGGTTCTATCAAAAAATAATTAATCATGATATATAAAACCCAAGAAAAACACCCTCCCTCAAGAATGATCGATCTATGGATCAACCTATTCATGGTTTTATCCTGTTTTTAATTTAGAATAAAGGAAATGGAAACTTGAATCAAAATAAACCCCTACCTCAAAGGTGTTCATCGTTGGAGCGATCTTTCCATGAGGATTCATGTTTCGTTCGAATGCATTGACTTTTTTTACTCGGGTCCCGTTCTTCAAGGTGCATTGATATCTCTATTTATTCACTGACGTTCATAGTTTATCGTTGGGGAGGATTTTCATAATAGGTTCGTTAGAGTAATTTCTCATTTGATTCCCCAACGTGTTATCTAATTAAAAAAAATGTCACAGCATTTCTATAACACTACGTTGTTGCATTGTTACACTGTTTAATTTATGAAATATCTTATCCATTACAATTAATTTAACATGTATTTATACTGCACATTTAAGAGCCATTGATGATATTTATTTAATGCAACTCGTCACCACTTTTTCTCCACACCACAGTGTCGCCGTTCCACCACCCGACGGTTGAAAAAAATTAAAATAACCTTTTAAGTTATATTATTTGTTTTCTAAAAATTATGAAAATTAAATTTCTCATACAACCCTTTCTAATCAATGTTAATTCCATTATAGGTGAATCAAATCATTCTACATTCAACATTGCCCACAAGAATTTTGATTCGATTAGCAGTTTAAAAGTTAGAAAAGTCTTCTCTCCCATTTACTTAAATAAACATAAAAAAGTTCAAAATTATACTATGGGATCACCATGCCTTGGAATCAAGTGTCATCAAAGCATATGGTGTCAAAATAATTTCATATAATTTCAAAAAAAATTACATGGAATTTCCAATACATTACAATTCTCCCAACTTTTTTGGATTCACATCCTTATAAGCCATAACATGGTTAAACAAATAAATGGGGGTACTAGGCACGAATCTGAACCTCCTGATCCCATGTGATCTCTTGGAGATTCTTGTTCCTGAACCTAATGTGAACCAAATGAATCTATCATCCACGAAGGACTTACTCCTATCGATCCTCAATCTCCACCAAGAACTCCACAAATGTCGGCCCATTGTCAATGTCCAGATCGCCCCAGTCGATGACGTGCGATGGATCATGCACGTACCTCCTCAGCTATGAAAGATTAATTTTTTTTGTACCTGGTGCATCTATGGTGGAAGAATCAAGTATTATGAAACCTAGACAAATATACTATGAATATGAAATGTTATAATGAACCTTAAAGATAACTTGCCGCCCTGGACAAATCTCCACAAACTCCATCGGGGTGAGACCTGAAGGAACAAATGGTCTCCCTCCTCAAACTCGAAGGGGCTCTGTCTTCTGTCTGCATAAAATTTATGCCTTCTATATGTAGTCCTCATATTATCCTAGGTGATCTATCCCTTCTCAGTGGTAGCTCATACAAACTCTGGACCCTTGAGTTCTAAATCCCCTAGGTCTATCCAGCATAGAGGTGATCTGCATGGCCGCCCGTACAAGGTATCAAACGGTGCCATGCCAATGGTGGATTGATATATTTTTTTGTATGTAAACTCCACCAGTGGTAGGAGGTCCTCCAAATTATGACCAAAATACAGAACACAATAACAAAGTAGGTATCCCATTATTTGTAAGGTCCGCTCCGTCTAACAATCCATCTCTGGGAGAAAAGCTATGCTCAAGAGAAGCTGAGTCCTGAATGCCTCCTGTAATATCTTCCACAACTACGATTTAAATTGTGAATCACAGTATGATAAGATCATCTATGAACCCCCAAAATCCACACTATCTCTTGTATGTAGAGGCATTCCAATCCCTCTACCATTCTATGCTCTCGAATGGGTAAGAAGTGACCCAAATTGGCGAGTCAGTCAATGATCACCCAGATAGAATCATGGAACCTGGATGTTCATGGAATCCTCATCACAATGTTCATCGAGATAGCATCCCATTTCCACTCTAGTAACTCATGTGGCTGGACCAAGCCCTCTGGAACCTAATTCTCGACCTTCACTTGCTGACAAGTGAGGCATCGTGAAATGTACTTTTCCACAACTATCTTCATACTTGGTGACCAGTACTGATGTCAGAGGTCCGAGTACATCTTTTCAACCCCAAGATGTACAACCAAAGGGGATTTATGGAACTCACTCAACACCTTATCCTATAACGTCACGGGTACAATGGTGCACCCTTTAAAAAGGATGATGTGCTCTCCACTGATAAAAAATATATCAGGTGCATGTATTGAGGATAACTAAGCATGTCAGGACTCACAGTCAACATCCACAAGCTGTGTTTCCCTAACTTGCTATATGAGTGAAGGAGTGACATCCATCGACTAAATGTAAGCTGCTCCATCACCATCCACAAAGGATATATGCATCATGGAAAGCTTTTATGTCGCCTCACTCAGTAACTGTAAACCATAACTTCTTCTGAGTGCACATGCCACCACATTCTGCTTCCCAAGAGTATATACTATCTCATTTTCATAGTCCTTGAGGAACTCTAGTCATTTCCACTATCTCAAGTTCAGGTAATTTTGTGTGAAGATATACCTGAGACACTTTTGGTCAGAGTAGATAGTAAACCGTTCACCCATCAAGTAGCACTGCCACATCTTTAAAGTAAGGACCAATACTTCTAACTCAATATTAGAGGTCACATAGTTATATTCATGCTACCTAAAATTCCATGAGAAATATGAAATAACGGCTTGTTAATTCATCATGACACAACCCAGTCCGGTCCCTGATGCGTTATAGAAGACTACATAACCAACGCCCTCTTCTAGTAGTCTCAAGATAGGGGCACTCTTCAATCTCCACCCTAGATCTTGGAAACTCTACGAGCACTTATCCATCCAAAAAAATGGTTGTTCCTTCCATTTCAGGGCTAATAAAGGTGCTTATAATCTATAAAAATCATGAACAAACCTCTTCTTGTATCCATCCAACTCCAGAAAACAGCGCACTCAGTCACTCTCAAGGGTGGATCCCAAGCAAGGACTGCCTCTATCTTCACCAGATCCACTCCAAATCCTAACTATGAGATGATGTGTCGCATAAAGTGGAACTCCCAAATACATAACCAGAACATCGAGAGATTATTATATTGTTGGTTCTCTCAGAGTGTATCCAGGACTATCCATAGGAGTGTAGTGTTCTCCTCCTCTGATTCCGAGTACAACAAGATGTCATCAATTAAGAAAACCACAAAATGATCGAGGTAAGTATTGAAGATCTGGTTCATGAGTCCTATGAACACTGCTGGGGCTTTGGTCATGCCAAAATGCATCACCAAAAACATATAGTTTCCATATAATCATCTAAAGGTTGTCTTCGGAACATCCTCATCCCATACCTGAAGCTAATGAAAGCTTGATCTGAGGTCAATCTTTGAGAACCACCTCGCTCCTTTTAGATGGTCGATGAGGTCATCAATCCTTGATAGTGGATAATTGTTCATCACAGTCACCTGGTTCAGGCACCAGAAGTCCACACATAGCCTCAAGCTCTTATCTTCCTTCTTGGAAAACAAAACTGGGACTGCCCATGGTGAAACATTGGGCCTCATGAAGGCCTTATTCTGCAAGTCTCCCACTTTACCCTCAATTCAAGAAGCTCTCCAGGAGCCATACGATATGCTGGTGTGCACATCAGTGTCATCCTGGGGTACAAGTCAATGCCAAAGTATGCCTCCCAGTAGAAGGCTATCCCAAAACATTCTTTGTACAGACATCCTCATACTCATATAACACTACAAGAAGGATTGGATTCCTATCATCCACCACATCGAGGGTGAGGCTATGAAATTTGTGAGTGATGGGTTGTACCATCCTACGAGAAATTCCATCATGTGATACACAATTTCCCTTCTCAACAGTGAAGGAAAACATGGTCCAATCCTCACGAAAACACCACAATTTGTGCCTAATATAGTCGATCTGAGCATGGATTGTATATAACCAGTCTATACTCAGTATGAAGTCATAAGGCCTTGATGCTGCTACTAAGAGATCCCAGCCTAAGATCCCTCCTCCTAGAGTAAGATCACACTTTCAGAACAAGTGTGTAATCATTGAATCCTCTATCGTAGAATTCACTAATAATAATGATCAAGCCAATGATTCCAATAGAATATCTGATCCTTGAACGAGGTCTGTGGAAATGAAGGTGTTACTAAAACCTATTTCTACAAGAATTGAAACTAAGGAGGGTAAGACATATATCACACCTATAATCATCACTCGAGAACTGTGGTCCTACAACTCCATCACATGAAGCTAAACTCTCCCATGTCCACCATCTCCTTGAGCCTATGGTGGACCACCTTGGGGTAGTGGTGGTAGCACCTCAAACTGTTGTCCACTGGTTGCCGCTCAACCTACTCCCCTAGAACGTCTACTTCCATACATACCTCCTAACTTGAAACTCTACCTACACCTCGGCGGTCCTCAACCATATGATGAACTTCTGTGTGGCGGGTTGGGTAGTCACGATCCATGTGTCCATGCCCGCTGCACATGAAGAACAACATGGTTCCCTTATAGATCCTTATACTATGGGAGACCCAAACTACTGATCTTGAGTCTTGGGGTCATCCCTTGAATGATATAACCCACTTTCATCCCCGTGACTTCTGTCTTCATCTCACTACTGAAGACTCTTCCATATAATTTTGGTTGGTGGCTCCGTCTGTTAGTACATGCTCTATTAGGAATCTCTCCACAAGAAGGGATCTCTCTAGCACTAAGGCCTGAGTGGGGATGATTAGAGACACCAAGGATTCCATAATATCCCATATGAGTCCCTGATCAAAGGCCTGGGTCCAGATGAATGGTTATCACACCATATATATGGAGTAGTGAGAGAGGTCTGTAAACCTTAGAGAGTACTTTGCAACTAACATGATTCCCTACTGTAGGTGAACCAACTTCTATATGTGCACCGAGAGCAAGGTTGTAGGGAATAACTCCTCTCACAAAAGTTTCTCGAAGTCAAAACAAGAGAGGGTCACCTCATCATGAGTTTGAAGAATCAATCACTACCACCTCCTTATCGATCCATGAAGAAGGCTCACAACTAAGATCACTATCTGGTCAAGCGGTGTCCTCTCTAAGAGGAAGACCCATGTCACCGCCTCTAGAAATTCCACAGCGGCCTGAGGATCTATCTCTCCCCTGAACCTAGGAGGTATCTTTCTCTAGAACTTTTTCAAGGTGAATCGGCTACACACATACTCTACTGGTAACTATGGTTGTAACTAATGATCAATGGGTGATGGTAACACTGGTTCGCCACCTAGCGGGGCCATCACTAGCATTGGTCCTTTAATTGATGTGTCATCGCTAGGTGGGTTGTCCTCACGAACATGCATCAGAATCCTAATTGGTCATCTTCATAGATGCATCCTGATACAGATCAAGATGTACCACAGTAAATAGATTATATATGGTGAGATGACTCTTATTCAATAATAACATAAGGAATCACTCATTTCCTATATGATTCTTACAACCAGTGTTTTTATGTATATAGTTGAAAATCAGAATCCAAGGTCCTATTTTATGGATTTTTCAGCCTCTAAACCAACATTTGACTTCCCAAATCTAATAGTCAAACTAGAAAAATTTAACAGTATTTTTGAAACAAAAAACAACATACTCTTTTTCTTTAAGGTAGAACTAAACACCTCTGATACCACTTTTTCATGACCCGTCCCGCAAGGCTGATGTCGTGGCATCCCCAAATCCTAGGTCACAAAAGATAGGTGTTGGAAACTAGTGCTGAAGGCATAGACATGCAAGTGGGATGCACTTTCCTGAGTACCTGTATGCACACACACACAACAACGTCCCAAATATGATAAGGTAAACATGAATTCCACTAAATAGCCACTAAGTAAAAGAAATAATTGTAGGTAAAATGGGACAAAATAGAAACCAAACAAAAGATGAACTGAAAACTTGAATGTAAAAGGGAAACTTTGAAATTCATATACTAAAAACCCCAATTGATGGGTAAGTTTAGAGTAGCATATGGAAGCCGTAGAAGTATTCCTTACCTTCATGGTCTCACTGGGCACCATCAGGCCCTGGGACACTAAGTCCTCTGTCAAGCGCACGATCGTCTACACCAGACCCAACATGTACGAGAGATGCCTGTGAAGGGGTGAGTAACAATATAATCAATAGGGACACCAATACACAATGTAATAAAAACAAATAAATCCACAGATCAAACACTGAATCATGATCATAAATTAAGACAACTCCCACTAGGTATAATATAGAGTTCGAAAGTAATACTATAATTCATTTCAAAGAACACCTTAGGATGATAGAGAAATTATCCTAAATGAGTACAGTGGGCCTTCCAAGTAACATAGAATCCAATTTTCACTAACCTTGTACTGTTGTGGTACTCATCCTTTATGATTACCGTGGGTATGTTGGGTCACACAGAAGCTGCTACCCACTATGGTCACTTCGGGTAACACAAAATCTGCTTCCCACCTTGGCCATACTAAGGTACTCCTCCTGTCGAGTACCATGGATATTATGGGTCAAAAAGAGATACTCCCCACTATGAACCTACTGGGTCACATAGAGCCGCTTCCCACTAGTCCATCATAGCTGATCCATACAGGGTCACTTGTTAGCAATCTTTAGGTCTCATCCAACCACAAGGTTTTCGCAGGTAGTGCGTTTGATTCTGATACAACCACATCTCAATCAATTTTATGAATTTTAACATTTATTAATGCCTCCATAGAGTTTTCCAAAAAATCTTCCTCATTGTGACGGTTCTGTCACCACAAAATGGCTCGTCAATCAGACGCTCGGTATGAAAGATATTACTATTTATTTAAAAAGGGGCAGGTGGGGTCCAGGTCCGTGTCTGGTCAGAACCGATCAGACCAACCCTATCAGACCCAGCAAGAGGTCCTTCAACCTGACCCATGTCTTTCGACCTAACCCAGATCCATCCTGGTCCATCTAAGCCCGCTGGGGCTGACCAGTTCTGCTCGGCTAGGAAGCGGCTGGAAGCCGCGTCTGCTCCCCTTTTCCACATGCGACATGGCACGGTTCTGTGTCCGTGGTTCATCCATGTGGCTGATTGGCCGCATCCACCCACCTCGAGCCGCCGACACAAAGGTCGGTTTCTCCTTCCACACAGTCACGATCCAAGCCGGCCATAACACTTCTTCTAGCCCACCGTCTTGGTGTGCTGCCGCCCGCCCTTGGCCGCCGACGCCAGTGGGTTCTTCCACAGACCACCAGTTCTACTTTGGTGGTTCGTTCTTCATATCTCTTGCCCCTACATCCTCCAAAAAATTCCATATTTCCTACAATCTCCTCAAATCCTCCTTTTATCCACTTTGAATATGCTGTCATAAAGAACGCACAAAAACACAAGGCGGAGGGGCTCAAGCCTTGTTTGTTCCGGCCCGTTCCCTCCACATTAGAGTTTAAAAATGAGGAGTTTTGGGATAAATGTTATATCAACAAATAATTAATCTCGTTATATAAACACCAAGAAAAACACCCTCCTGAAAGAACGAGAAATCTGTGGATCAACCTGTTCGTGGGTTGTTCCATGTTCTTAATTTAGAATAATGAATGAGGAAACATGAAAAAAATAAACCCCTAAATCAATGATTTTCTTCGTTGGAGCAATCCACACATAAGGATTCAAGTTTTGTTTGAAGTCAGCGACATTCGTCGCCCTCCAGTCCCATTCTTAGAGGTGTGTTGATGTCGCTAGCGATTCGTTGACATTATTCATTTTTCATTGGAGGTGATTTTTTCCATAGGATCATTAGAGTAATATCCCATTATATTACCCAACATGTTTTCTCATTAAAAGAAAACACATTGCAACATTTTTGTTACGTTGTGTCATCACATCGTTACATAGTTTCATTTTTGAAACAAAGTATATCTTATGGTTCATTTAATGTGTCGTTGCATTGCATGCTTATGAGCCATTAATGAGGATCATTTAATGAGAATTTTCGTCTCTTTGTCTCCACACCACAGTGCCTCCATTCCACCCCCAATGGTTGGGAAAACCAAATAAAAAACTATTTAAGTTATTTTACTATTTTTAAGAAAAGTATGAAAATTATCTTTTTTGGTCGACACTTCTTGGTTGAATTAAGTCCATTCTAGGAGAATCCCGTTGTTCTGAGTTCAACGGTGCCCTCATATTTTTTATTCGAGTACCAGTTTAAATGTTATAAAAACCAGAACACACGTTTACTTAAATGAAGTTAAAAAATGTTCAAAATTATATTTTAGGCTCACCGGGCCTCGAAATCAGGTTCTTTAAAAGTGTATGGTCTTTAAATAATTCCATATAATAAAAAAATTCAAATAAATTCCTCGAAATTATAGTCTCATTATAAAACCTTTTATATCTTGACACTATTCGTTGTGATATTTGTTCATAGAAAACTGTTTCATGTATTTCTCCACATTACTTTACATGTAACCATGAATTTTAAAATTTTTATTACTCATTTAATGGTATGACTAAGTTAGGTAATTTTTTCATCTTACATCAATGATTAATCCATATGTTTGTTTCTATGCTGATCAATTTCCCTATTAATTTGAATTGACCTATGTGTGTGTACCTGATATCCAATATTTGGACACCCTCTTAAGAAAATCAAAAAAACTAAATGAACAAATACACATTATCATAATAAATAAGGGGAATAAATGAAAAACATGTGAGTATATATATTTTAGGGGTTAAGGTTTTACTTTTACGAATTATTTAGTGAGTGGGTCTTAAAGTATTATTATAATGGAATTTAGAACATGTTTTGTGGAATTAAAGTAGGTTAGAAGAAATATTTTACTTGACCTAAATATATTGAAGGAAGGGTGGACATTTCAGCATGAAATGGTCGACACACACACAAGTGGAGATTTAATATAATGGCATACCTATAACTTTTTTCACCATGATAAGTGTCATTCATCTCCCTAGATATTGTTTAGATATAATTTATTAATCAATTACTTTCGAATTTGTTGAGATTTACTTCATTATGGGATTCTTATTTTTCTATATTTCCACTATGGATTGAGAAATGTTAACTTTCATACCATGTTACAATTATTTGGAATACATGACACGTGTATTTCCCTAGGAGTTCTATAGGGTTGATGCTAGGGAGTTGATGAAATGAATTTTTATTGAATAATTTTTTGGTAATAAATTACAAGATTTTCTCATATTGTGTTAAATATATTTATTTATTGAATATATGGGATTTGATCATTAATCATAAAATTTAATGAAAATTCTAATGTTTACACTTTAAAATTCACTTTAGTATTTTGGGATGAAATGTATTTTTGTGACTTATTTGAACATGAATTTTCATAACATAATTTCTCACTTAATGGGATAAAAAATTCATTTATATCATATTACTTGGATCATTCATTTTATTGGAGTAAATGGGCCATGAATTTAAATATGTAATGGACTCATCATATTGGAAAACACTTAACCATTTGGAACATATCTTCTATATAAATGGTTGGATTGAGGTAAAATTATTAAATTATATAGATAAACCAATTAGTAAAACATAATCCTTTTGGAAGGAAATCTATTTCATGTTTTTTAGAGTATGAAAATTCAGTTCAAGTTGAATTATAATATTTGGAAATAATTTCTCATTCACACATGTAACCTATTGTAAACCTATCATCACCTCCCCTCTATAAACGTGTATTTTTCTCCTTTTCATGTGTTTTTTGCTTGAATTAGGATATTTAGGGTAGATTATAAGTGGTTTTAATTCAATTATTCATTCATTGAAAGAGGGGTTTCTTTTGAAGTAAGGATTCCCTCATCGAAGACTCCTCCTTAGTCACATTGTATTATTTGTGTTTTTGGAATAAAATCTCCATTTATATTCTATATATGATGCTATTTTTCAATTGAACTCTTCTATAATGTTCCTCATTGGTTTATAAATCATGAGTAAAAATTTTATTGAGTAATACCCTTTCTAAACCTTTTCACATGAAAAATGTTTCAACAATGACTACTTCACCCATGGAAGAGTGTTTTTTTAATAATCGATCTAATTATAACCTTTTAACATATTCTTTTTAAATCATTGAGATATTTTAATTATATTAATGTGAACTATGAATTTAGATTTGATCATAAAATAAACTAAGAAAGAACCTTAATAATTAACACAAAAACATGTGAAGTCGGGTCATGTGAGAATTGTTAGAGTGTGATATTTATGAGTAAAAATCATAAGATCAATTTCTAGATATAAAATATATTACATAAAATAAATTAATCCACACTAAAAGTATGGATATGGGACCAAATTTTCTAGGGACTATAGGGTTTCCTTTGAACGAAAATCAATGAAGGATAATGGGATTTCATGTTCCAAAGATATCCTAAGGTTTATTTCATTTAATATTTATAGTTGAGGCGAATTCTCACAGAGTTCGGGGTTTAAAAAATTAGGGAATCATAACTAAGTATATGTTAACCTAAATTATAATTATTAATAATTATGTTAATATGTAGTGTTATATTGATTATTCCTTAAAAAATATTTTCTAAAAAAATATTCATGTTCTGTTTTATCAATCAAATTTAAAAAAGGAAAAAAATACAACTTATTCTAACATAATTCTTAAAGTTTTATAAATTTCAACCCCCAATAATTTTATCTAATTTTTTTGTTTTAATTTTTTTATACAAATACCTTTAATATGTTTTTTTAATTACTTCCTCATAGAATGATCTGGTCAGTTACTCTCCTACACCGATGTACCCAAAAACTACACATCATTTGAGATATTTTTTATGTATGGGGAAATGATTTTATGGTTATATTTTTATTATAATTTGGTTTCATGTATATTCTTGTCACTTTTTATTATGTTAGTAAATGGTAGGATTCCAAGGCCACCATGATTTACGATTCAGATGTTGTAGTGAATTTTTTAAAGGCTAAAATTTATTATAGGTTTAGAGTATTGAAGGCTATCATCAATGACTAAGTGGAACAATTTTTGAACCAAAATATGGATTCCTTCCTAAAGTATTGGGTGACACAAAAAATGATAGCATGATACCACCCCCAAACTAAGGGTCATTATGATGTTTAAAATCATAAGTTGAAGCATACATTTGATAAAATAGTTCAGCTCAATATAAAGGATCAAAGAAAGCACTTGTATGATTCACTATGGGAATATGGAACAAAATTAAAAACTCCCATTCATATTTCCCCCTTCGGAATCAATTTTTGGAAACCATTTCATATTCCCATAGAGTTCGAGCATTGTTCACATTGGGTTATAATGAAATTCAACAAGGATGTATCCCAAGATGGAGATCAAAGGATGATTCAATTTGAAGATATAAGGGAGATTAATTTGTCATCATATGATAAATAAATGCTCAATAAGGAAATATGAATAGTGTTTCATCACATGCATTTGATGTCATCACACTGCATAATCCCGTCATCACTTGGAATTATCAGGCTGTCACTTACCCTATCACTTTTATGTTATTTTTTTCAAATTTTAATTCTCTATTTAATGTGTATATATTATTTCATAGATTCACATTAAATACAATTTAATGTTTTATGTTTTGAAAAGGGGACATAATTTTTTGGGAATTTTATTTTGGATTTTCATTTGTGTGTTTTATGTGTGATTTCTATTAATTTTATAAAAAAAATTAAAAAATCCATAAAAATAAATAAATAAAAACACAATGTAAAATGAAAATTTACATGTGTAACATATAGATTTTTTTTAAAAAAATTTTAATTTCATTGGTTGTATGATAAGAGTGGGAAATATTTCATCTATAATGTTTGAATTTAATGAAAATAGAAGTCACTGATGATATGATTTGAATGTGTACTTATAAAACCTTTTATATTTTGACACTATTAATTATGATATTTTTTCATAGTAAATTGTGTCATTGATTTCTTCACATTTCATTACATGAAACCATAACATTTAAAAATGTTCTTACTGAATTTTAGGTATAGCCAAGTTAGGTAAAAAAAATTCATCTTACATCAATGGATGATACATATTTTCATTTATCTTCTTATCGGTTCCATTACTATATTGAATTAAACTATATGTATACACCTTAAATTCAACAATTGTAATCCATCATAAAAAAAATCCAAAAATGTTAATAAATATAGAATATATATATATATATATATTATACAAATAAATATGGAATTTATGAAATGTACAACATGATGGGATATTTATGTCGGTAGCTTTATGTTTGAATTTTGGTAATTATTAAGTGACTGGGTATTAAAATTTGGTTTTGAAAGAATATTGAAGAGGTTTAGTGGAATTAAACCAGATAAGAAGAAATTAATTTCTTGACATTAATATACTGAATAAAGGGTGTATATACGAGCACAAAATGGTTGGCACCCACACATGGGGAATTAAATGCATAGTATCTCCATAACTTGTTTAGTGATGATTAGTGTCATTAATCTCATTAGATCTCGTTTTGATATAATTTATAAGATAATGAATTTAGTATTTATTAATATTGACTTCTTTATTAATTTATTACTTTTCCTATATTCCCACTATGGACTGGAAAATATCAACACACATATTTTATTACAATTCACTGGAAGAAGTGATATGTGACTTTTCCTAGGAGTGACAAATGGTATGTGTGGGGAGGGGGATGATAATACACATTTTTTAAAATATTTTATTGATAATAAGTGACATAATTTTTCCACATTATGATAAATATTTTTAATTAAGGAATATTTTGGAGTAGAACATTCATTTGAAAATTTTATGAAAATTTCAGTTTTAATAATTTATAGAGAAATATAGTATTTTAGTAAAAACTAATTTTATATAGATTATTTGATCTTAATTATTTTTAACAAAATTTATAAATCATTGTGGTAAAACATTAATTTAGACCATAAGAGTTAAATCATTCAATTGATTAGAGTAAATGGTCCCTGAAATCAAAGCAGGACTGGACACTCCAGACTGGACACCCCATCACCGTTTGGGCCATATCATCATCATAAAATATTGGATTAGAGTCAAAGTTTTATTTTATATAGAGTACCTAATGAAGAAAAATCATCCATATGGACAGATATCTGGTTCACATTTTTTAGTTCAACCAGTCGGGGAATCATGGAATAAAATATTTGGCCAATTTTTTCTATTCACACTTGTAACCACTTGTAACCCTAGCCTCCCATATCCTATTTAAATGTTCATTTTTTATATTTTTTATGGATTTTGCCTTGAATTAAAAAATTTATGGAATTGAATTGGTTCCATTACAATTCTCAAATCATTTCAAGAGGGGTAGCTCTTGAATCAAGGATCCCCTCATCGAATACTCCTCCTTCTTCTTCACAATGTAATGTTTTCTTGAAATAAAATATCCATTTATCTTCCATTTATTATTTTATTTTAAATGTATTTATACAATAATTTTTCTATTTGGGTAAGAAATTGACAGTCGAAATGCGATTGTTTTATACCCATTATGAACATGTACATAAGAAAAACATTTCCACGATGACTACGCCTCCTATATAAGAGTACTTTTTCTTAGAAATTGATCTAATTATCACCTTCTTAAATTATTTGTCTGAAATAAATAATCCAATATAATTCACATATTATGATATATGAATTGGGTTTTTAAATTATAATATATTAATCCTATAATTTAACAATTACCACAAAACATACAAGGTTGAGAAAATGTATGAATTATTAGAGTGTTACCTTAATCAGTAACAACAAAACTACACTAGATCAATGTGTAGAGTTAGAATATAATCCATCAACTCAATTCATATTCAATTACAATATGGATATGATCCTTAATTCCCCACTTAAAAGATTATATCCTTGGAATGAAAATCAATCTAGGGTGACACGATTTCATGTTCGGAATCTAGCTTTGGGTTTAATTCATTTAAACTTTGTGGTTCAGGTAAATTATCATAGGGTATATGGGTTAAAAAAATTGGAAATCATAAATAATTGTATGTTAATATAAATTAAAATTAATAATAATTACGTTAATAGGTAATATTATATCGATTAATCCTTATAAAAAAATAATTTCTAAATAAATATTATCATTATGTTTTATCAATCATATTTCAAATACAAATTAATCTTCTTCCAACATAATTATTATAGTTTTATAAATTCTAAATAAATTACACATACATTATTATATGAATTTTTATTCATTTATTTTATTTCAATAATACCTTTAATACTTTTTTAAGTATTTAATCCTTATAGAATGACATTGGTTGGGTACTATATTTCATCTAAATACCAAAAACCCACATATCATTTGAGAGCACCCATGACCTTAGCTGTCAAATAGGCATCATTTATGAGGAGGAAAGTACATAAATCAACTAATTATAGGTATACTTTCACTTTTATTTGATTATATTCTAATCTTTTTATTATTCTATCATTCCTATTTATAAAATTTTTTTCATCCTTTTTTGGACAATAAATTCATTCTTTTTAAAATTTTATTAAGGTAAAATTTTCTCTCTTTACATTTTATTTTTATATGATTTATTAAATGAAATAATCATAAGGATATATAAGATCTTGAGACTCAGATTGAACAAAGTATTAGTGCTCGAATCCGATGGTATCCATCTACAGGAAGTTTCAACATTCACCCATTTAGAGAATTCCTCTATTACGGGAACATTGAAATTAGAAGAACTTATGGGAACATTTAAATTGGAAGCACTTATGAATAAAACATAAAACCAAAAATAATGGATGAAATAATACCAATGAACATTATATAAACATTCAAAATTTGGATTCCCTATACATTAATTATCAACCAACATGTATTGAAGACCCAGACACAGAATCGGACATTGTAAAAAAATCTGGATTGATTCACCTTCTTCAAAAATCACATGGATACTATAGTAAGGATCCAAAAAAACATCTAAAAAATTATTAAATTGTTTTCTAAACCAGGAAACCAAGGACTATCTCTAAACACCAAATTAAACTAAATGAATTATCATTATCCATTTATGGAAATGAATAATATTGGATGTATTATTTACTGCCACAAGATGTAACATGATGGAATGATTTGAAATGTTTTTTCTTATAGTGAAATTTTCCTTCATCAAGGAACACTTCCCTTTGAAAAAAGATATAAAGGATCAAGAAAGCACAGGAAGATTCAATGTATGACTACTGGGATAAATTCAAAAATTTGTGTGAATGATACCTACAACACAAAATTAGTGAGGAAATCCTCATTCAATACTTCTATGAAGGCCTCACAATTATGGAGAGGAGCATTGTGGGTGATATAGCTAGAGGGGATTTTTTTGGAAAAACAATAGTATTTTTAAATGTTTTTATTTAAATTATAGAACAAAATGCCCCTAGATTTTTTGATCATGGTACACCACAAGTTAATGGAGTACATCATGTATGAAATTGTAATGTCCTGACCTAGATGCCCCAAAAACAGTACCCCGAGCTAGTCGGTTTCATGTCCTAAAGTGAAGCTCCCATATTCCAGAGGCTTACAGGTAGTAGCAAGGGCCTAGTGTGTGATAGTGGGGAGACTATTCCCTTATATCAGAGTAAAAAAACACATGATATAGCTATGTAACATACACAATAGTAAAAAAATATAGTGTGGAAGCAGTAAATGTGCTGAATTAGATAATTATGTAACAATAAATGAAAATACGCTATCATCCTGAATAGTTATTCCATAAAATAAAACATTGGTCACCCAATGGGCTGAGCATACATATACATAAGTATAAAATAAAACGAATATTAAATTACATGGATCTACTACTAACTCCAATTCAAATCACATACCAAGTCTCCAGAAATTGTTGAACTACAATAGCCCTATCAGAAGAATCCACACGTGTAACTCCACTTGAATATGCAACTCTGGCCCTCAGACCTATCTATCATAAAAATCATTCTCAACCTAAAATTCATACATAAGGTCTATATGTACATTAAGGTGCACGTTCATTGGTGATATGGAATTTTAGTAGGCTACCCTGATAAGAAACCTATAAAATAAGCTTCTATAAGTTTATGTAATAGAAACAACTCAGCTTAGATGAAACTAAACAAAATAGAATAGTAAACTCACAAGATATACCACATTTAGACCACGAGTCTGTATTCCCATCCAAATAGGAACATTCCTCCATGGATATCGATATCTATATATTTATACATGTATTGTTTCATACATAAAAATAAATACATAAATAATAATACTACTGAGTATGTGAATAAAATAATATATATCAAAATGACAATCGATCCTTTGGTCCATACCCTGATTTCCTAAACATACTATTCAAAGGAATTGAGCTAGATGTTATGAAACTTAAGCCATGTATAATTTTGTCAACCTATGGGTCTATAATCCCAATCAACATGTACCTACTTCGACTAGTTATAGAAATATATCTGAGCAAGCTACTTCACCACGGGGGGATACTCATCCTACCCCGGGGGTTCACTTGTATTCTCCTATAAAAAACATTAAAGAATTATATCATATACTGATGGTCAATACTGTAAAGAAATATTCCTAGGAGTAAATCCAGATGTCATGTAAATGTTCATTAATTTAGATTCCATACATTTTAGGCAATGTAAATAAATTCCAATGTGATAGCCTTAGGTCTCGGTCTGTAGGAGGTCCTGAGATTCGAAACTCAAATTGTCCCTATGGGTATGACTCTTAGGTGATCTATAAAACATATCACTGGTGAGGTTTCATGACCACCCCTTGAGTCTCTAATAAGTTATATCATAATCATGCCTATCATCTAGAAGAGTGTAATCATTCCAAGTATCCAACAATGTGAGATTCCACACTCAACACCATGGTAAGGTAACTGATCAGGGAGGGTGTAATCATACCCATCATAGGATGAGGATAGCGTAATAAGACCCACCATATATCATATTCCATGTAGTGCATAATAATTCCCACAATTAGAAGACTGTAACCATCAATGAGTATTCATTACTAGGGTTTCCATTCCTATATAGCATAATCATAGGCTCAATAGTTGGATTCTAGGAAATACATTTGGGAATCCTAATAATATAATAATATATATATATATGACTAATATCCAAATACTATGTATTAAATATGGGTATACAAGTAAATATCATAAATTAATATGGATCAGATGCCAAATCCACAGAAGGAATGTCTGGGCATAATATTAAGTAATACAGATCCCAGGATGAACGTTTGGGCATCTCAAAGAAAAAGAAATATGCATCACGTTAGGATAAATAACCACCAACTAGGAATCACCTCTAATAACACCATTGCATCATCAATAAACATGTTAAGCATTCAAAAATTAGTGAGGGTGTCCAAACTCCTTAACCCAAAATTGTAGCCACTTCCCCAAGGGCACAGAAGTTCATCACAAGTTATAAAGTGACTCCCGCTACTATCTCTACACAAAAATGACATAGAGATCAAGGTTGGTAAAATAATGGGCACATGCTAATTCCCTAAAGTCAAAAAATTAAAGAAGAATCCAACTTGGAATCCTTGAGTTCTAAACACAACCAAACACATCAAATATGGAATCCATAGTATAAAATGTAATAGGAGGAATCCCATAAGGTACCCTTTAATAGAATGTAAGAAAGCATCATCTTACATGGGATCCTATGAAAAACATAAAGGGTGAAGGTGTCCAACATGGGACCCTCTATAATAGGACAAGAATGAAAATGTATCCAATAATGGATCCTCAGAAAGGTATATAGGTAAAGGGAAATTATAATTGACTCCCTAAGTCAGTATTTAGAACAGGCATCCTATAGGGGTTCCTTGGTATAAAAGGAAGATAGAGGCATCCCACAAGATTTCCTCTAGGTCAAAACATAAGTATAAAAATAATACATTGTATTTTCAAAATAAAATTGTAACAGCCCGAGATTTTATGAAAAATATTCTTTTTATTTCACTAATGTCTTGTGTTGTACGCTACACCAAAAGGAGCTTGCACAACACGCATCCTTGACTTGCCTTGCATACACGCAATCACGACCTTCCTCGATAGCGTGTGTAGTATGCAATAATGAGTTTCACTAAACAACGATATGCTATTAAAATATTATTAAAACTAGCCGTTATGAATAGTAATAACCACTTTTTGAAATCCAGTAAATCTTATTTTTCAAAATGAACTTTATTTTAGGATTCGGAGTATCGAATTTAGCCTAAGGTGAAATTTTGGTACTTTTCGGATAACTTTCATATTATGATGAATAGTAAAAATTACTAAATTATAATTAAAAACAACTTTTTTAATCGAAATAATTAATAGTGATAAATCATTAATTTGAGTGGTTTTAAAGTATATTTAGAATATATTTTTACAATTTAATACAATTTTGGTCATTGGATGTAGTTTCACATTTAAACTAGACATAAACAAGTGTCAATCTTTTGATAGATATTGCTTCTTAAAAACACGCTATTTGTTTTAACAGCGGGATTTAATTATAAAATTAATTAATGAAAATTTTATGTTATGAATTTGGTAAAATAGACTTCATTTTTGAATTCGGAATATGAAATATAGCTTGGGATGAAATTTTGGCATTGTTCTGAAAAACATCAATTTTTGATGAATAGTGAAACTACTAAGTGGTAGGTTAAAAACTGAATTTTGCATAAAACTTAATTTTACCGCTTCTGTGAATGGAATTTCGAAAATCCGAGAGACACGGTTAATATCAAGGACTAAAATGTGGTTCAATGAGATGAAAATAATTTTTTGGTGAATAGTAACTTTTTTTTTTACCACGGTTAATAGTAAATAAGGTAACTAAGGGTAAATATGATATTAATATTACCCTAACACATGTCCTAATTCTATTGGAAAAGTGTAATTCGACCAAAAACAAACTTAGGAATAAAATATGACCATTTAGGCCCACTTGGATTAGATTAGGACATTTATTATTAATTTATTTAAAGAAGGGTTAAAATAGTTAAAATCAATGTTTAATAAGTAAATAATTTTTAATATGGGGTTATACATAAGATAAATTCGACTATAAATATTAATTAGAAATCTAAAAAGATTTCCTACATTATGGTATTTTATTTTTAATTTTTAGACATCAAATAATATAATTTATTTATGACACAAAAATGATGCAGTAATTATCTTATTAATGAAATATTGACATAATTGATAATATAAATACCAAAATAAATGTAATTTAAGACTTTTTATGAATTCCACTAATTTTCTAGGTTACTATGATATATTAGTGTTGATTTAATCAACTTGGTTCGAACATATAATTCTGTTATGACTTTCAAAAAAATCATATATCAAATAGTGTCAAAATTGACACAAAATAGTTTTTAAATCAAATATTATATTATTAATTGTTATTTTATTCCTAAAAATCTAAGGTTCGGCCAAATGACTTAGATAAGGATATATGTATTAATAATATACAATTTGGGGTTCGTTTGGCATGTTATAGTAAGTTTATTAACCATATAGTGAAAGAAAACAAAAAGACACGGTAAAAGTTAAATTAATTAACTTAGAGTTAAATCTAATTGATAAGGTTAAAATAATACCCTAAACTTGTCTAAATCCTATTGGTTGATAGGATTTCGACCCATCCCCACTTTAGCTTCGAAATAAGACCCTTTGGAACCATTATAAACCGATTTTGACTTTAATATAAAATAATATTTTGAGATATTCCTAAGGTGCCCCTCTCCTCCCTTATAAAAGGGCACCTCCTCCCCCTCCTCCTCACACCAATTTGAGCACTCAAGCTCGGCCAACCCCTGCCATTTTCCCTTCTCCACTTCCCTAGAATAATCCTAGAGGTCCTGGTCTTCTCCAAAGACCAATCTTAGTTCCTTAAGTGGAGGATTCAAAAAGGCGTTCCAAAGAAGAGGTAATATCCATTACCGATCTTTTCAATTTCTTTCTTCTTCAACTTCTTCTTCTTTAGTTGTTTCATGATAAAGTAATAACATAATTATTACTTACATACTGATATGTTATTATAAATATGAAACAACCCTAATTAACCTTCTATCCATCCTACGGAAAAATGAAATCACCGCGCGTGCGTACGTACGGAATACCGTCTCCACGCCGTGGTGTAATCTATTTTCCACCATCACCTTACAAGGATGGGTATAATGGTGTAATCAGTAACTATATATGATTATTATTAAGTAATATTGATACTGAAATAATATATATATATACTCCAATACAATTCCTCGATCATAGGAACGATATCATCACTCGTGCGTACGTACAGAATACCGTCTCCACGATGTGATGCGACTCGTTCTACATGATCTTCATTTCATAATGATTATATAAATGAATTGAATGAATGAATATGGTATATACTACACTAATACCATTCTGGAAATGAATTATCTATAACCTAAAGATAAGAATAAGAATTTATTCGACAAAACACGCATAAGAACAAAAAGTTATAAAGACCCGAGTAACAAGTAACAATGAAATATTACTAACAAGAAGCTAATAATATGACCATATATGATCTCATATCAATATGTATGATTCTGGAATAAGTCAATAACATTATTTAAACCATTATACAGGAGCTTCGGACACGAACAAAGCAAATCGGACCTAAGGTAAGGGAAATATCACAATCTCATTTTTATCCGAGATTGTTTATTCGTAAGTATTTACTGGGGTGTATTTTATCATCCACATACATGTTCCCTCAATATGTAATATTATTTCCATCCACCTACAATTGTTTAAATCCAATTTTACCCTTCTATGAGTTTTTAGTAAAGGATATGAAAGGAATCTTTTTTTCTTTTTTCGTACGAGGTACTTTTTGACTTTTCCGACAAAAGTACGAAGAATGTTTTTTTTAACTTATATGGCACGAACGGATTTATACTGTTTTATAAAGCCTTATTTTCATGAAGCTTCCTCTAAAATAATTCATGACTATTTTCAATAAAATCTCTTTCTTTTAAAATTGCATGATGGTTTGTGAAAAGAAATTGATTTTGAAGAAGAAAGGATATTTTCCTCAAGAATTCAATTCAAGTGTTTTATCAAAATTATTTTCTATCTAAGATAATAAAGAGTTCTGTTTCTATCCATATTTTTACATTGATTTGACTATGTTGTGATGGAATTATGTTTATGAATTCCTTTATCTTATATGAATTGATTTATGATGTCATGATGTTTCAAGAATCCCATTTTTGTTACATGTGTTATGCGATGATGTATGTTTTATGATTATGTGGCACACATAAGAAAGGATTCATTATAAGATGGGTGGGACCTATATCTCCCTCCAATGCATTGGGTAAAGATTTTATATCTCATGAGATAGACATGGCTGGAACGGAAGGTTATTTCGGTTCAGTGATACAGGACTGAAACGAGGAGTGAACTCGGTTCAGAAAGGGACTTTGTCCACTAAGATAGTTTTGGCAATGAGTCATGACTAACAAGAAATGATTTTCCATGATTATGTGTGCATGCCACAAAGTTTCAAGTTTCATGTTATGATTATGGGGATCTCATTTTCACTTCTATGATTTATCCCATGTTATGATATTATGAGCTCTTTTGCAGGTTAAGATTTCCAAAAGCTATGTTCTTATGTATATGATGTGATTGATATTTCTTTTGTTTACCCTTACTGAGCATTTGAGCTCACCCTTTTATGTTTTCTTTTCCCCAGGATATAAAGAAAGGTTTTTAGGTAAAAAAAAGGGAAGATCTTTATGGGAGATATTGAAGATCTTTCACCACGATTAGAAGATTACGTTCCGAGTTTCCAAAGACACTAAACTATTACGATCCTTGTGTGTGTGTTTTTGTTATGTACTAAGTATTCCGCAAATGTAATGTAATGTCCATGTACGTCAAGATACGGGTCGCTACAGTTGGTATCAGAGGCAAAGGAGGTAGGAATGTATCCGATCCTTGGGAACTCTCACATGTGAGCGTTGGACGAAGCATGGCTCTCCGCCCAAGGGCTTCATGAGGAAATGGCTGCCACTGGGGATGGTGGTGTGTCCCGCCCAGGGGGTGTAGCCGCCCATGGAGTGCCCTGATAGGTATCAATTATAGTCCACTGGAAGTAATTCCAGACCGTTATAGTTGGTATCAGAGGAAAGGTTTAGTCAACCTTTGGAAACTAGGATGCGAAAACGTTAGTGTGATCCCTAGAGATATTTCTAAGGTATGTCTAGGGATGTCCCTAGGGATAAGTATACATATAGGTTATAGTAATAGAATTACGCTAACAATCATAGAATTAAACCTAAGATGTTGGATATTGAAGGTACTCCCCCTTTATTATGTTGTTTTCCCTAGCATGATTTTTGCCTCTCACACAATTCTTTTGGGGTTTTAGACGATGGCTGGAACCCGAAGGAACCGTGTTAATGCGGAATGTGATGGGCAATGCAATGATTGTACCCCTGAGCAACCAAACGATATAGGAGCTGGAATGCAAAATCTTGTAGCCATGCTCACACAACTTTCTCAAGCTATGAATCATGCAGGACTTCCAAACGAGCAAAGGAAGGAGCAACATTCTGTTGAATCCTTCATGAGGCAGCGTCCACCTTCTTTCAGTGGGTCTACTAATCCATTAGTTGCTGAACAATGGATTAGTACTACTGAAAAGATATTTTCAGTTCTTCAATGTTCTGAACATGATAAAGTCATCCTAGCAGTGTATCGTTTGGAAGGAGATGCTGATCAATGGTGGAATCTTATTAAGAATACAAGGCAAAGGGATGAAATTAAGTCTATGGAATGGGACGAGTTCAAGAACTTATTTTTCAACAAGTAATTCCCTCGTATTCTTCGAACAAAGATGGAGAAAGAGTTTCTTGAACTGAAGCAAAGGGACGATGAATCTGTTGGTACCTATGAAGCAAATTTTACAAGACTTGCAAGGTATGCTTCTGGAATTATCATCCAACCTGAAAGTAAAGTTGATCGATTTTTCAGTGGCTTAAAACCAAGTCTTCGAAGGGCATTATCTATAAGAGACTTCAGTAGCTATGAAGAAATTGTGCGTTGTGCTATCAAGGTAGAAATGGAAGTTGGTGTTACATCTCCATCTCATGGTTTTGACAAGAAACGAAAGATGGAGTTCAAGGAGAAATCTCAGAATAATGGTGAAAAGAAGATGAATGTTTCCTTATGCACAAAGTGTGGAAAGAAGCATGGTGGAGATTGTCTAAAAGGGACTAGAAAATGTTTTAAGTGTGGAAAAGATGGACATCGAGCAGCTGAGTGTCGAAGTAATGGAAAAAGGGTTTCTAATGATGTGAATAAAGCAAACACTGCAGAGAACGCACCGCCAACACTTCAATGCTTCAAGTGCAAGGAAATGGGGCATTATGCTAATAATTGCCCTAATCCAAGGGTTAGTGATGATCAACATGAGCAACCACTGAAGGCAAAGGACAAAGGGAAATCACATGCGATCACTATTGGCAATGTTGAATATGACAACGATGTGGTGGAATGATTAAGTGTTTATGTAATGGGATTCCAAAATAATGTTGTATCATTGAGTATTGCAATATTTATTGATGTGGTATTCAAAGTGATTGAGATATTTTTTGGAAATAAGATGATATGCGCATAATGAAGATGAGAAAATGAAATGTTTAATAGTATTCATGAGCTCATGATTAATATAAGGACTAAGTGATATCATGGTTTGAGTATATAGAATTTTGAGGATTTTGGTATGTGGAATGTGTTAACTTTTAACTGCACTCATGTTTTCACTAAGGTATTCAAGAGAATACACGATTAAGGACTTTGAATGTTTGGAATGTGACCAACAAGACATATCTTATGATATGTGGGGATCAACGACAGTATTAAATCTCTGGTAATCGTTGTCACTATATTATGAGAGTGGACTGCAGTATTATGTATAAGCCTAAAGATTAGACTGGATTATGTTGGACATAAGTTAGTATTGTTTAAGGATAGAAGATTTTCGATATTATTGATGGGATGTTATAGTAACGTAGTTTTAGAAAAAGGGACAACCTGCAGGACGGGCGACAGCCCATCGCTTCGGACAAGGCTGTGGGAATCGAACCCACAACCGAAGTGCGACTGGCCTTTATCGCCTACCACTGACCTACAGGAAGTCCCTGTTTAGTAGAAACTAGTTTTATTATATTATGCAGTATGATATATGAAGTATAAGTCCATTTAGGAACTATATATGATTAATCTTACTATAGAATGACTTATGTATATTTAATAACTTTTGATTACCTTTTGTTTGAGACAGACGGAATGACCCGTCATTCTATCACATGATCTGCTAACACTTCACGAATAACAAATTCAACTTCAGAGATGAAGTGGAAATTGTTCAAGGCACGAACAACAGTGATATTGTATCAAAATAAAGTAAGTATTTATTCTAATTCAAATTTTCAACTTTAGGGAAATGATCTTGAAAACCAAAAATGTTGTCCTAGTGATCTTATACCTGATGAATCAGATGGTACCTTAGATCGTCACAAATTTATGGATTTGTGATTACTGGCTTTTCCATAGCCATGTTCTCTACCACTCTCCATCAGAACATGATGGTTAGATTTCTCTTCCATATCCATATTTTTACCTATGTGGAAACCCAGCGATTAGTTTATTTGGGTAATCGTTACATTTCATACTTTAGTTTTTAAAGCCAAGTTTTTGTATTCCTTTTTACGATGTGGGATTCTATTAAAGAATCTTTCGAATAGTAAACCATTTATAACCCCGACGAATTTCGAGGGCGAAATTCATTTTAAGGGGGGTAGAATGTAACAGCCCGAGATTTTATGAAAAATATTCTTTTTATTTCACTAATGTCTTGTGTTGTACGCTACACCAAAAGGAGCTTGCACAACACGCATCCTTGACTTGCCTTGCATACACGCAATCACGACCTTCCTCGATAGCGTGTGTAGTATGCAATAATGAGTTTCACTAAACAACGATATGCTATTAAAATATTATTAAAACTAGCCGTTATGAATAGTAATAACCACTTTTTGAAATCCAGTAAATCTTATTTTTCAAAATGAACTTTATTTTAGGATTCGGAGTATCGAATTTAGCCTAAGGTGAAATTTTGGTACTTTTCGGATAACTTTCATATTCTGATGAATAGTGAAAATTACTAAATTATAATTAAAAACAACTTTTTTAATCGAAATAATTAATAGTGATAAATCATTAATTTGAGTGGTTTTAAAGTATATTTAGAATATATTTTTACAATTTAATACAATTTTGGTCATTGGATGTAGTTTCACATTTAAACTAGACATAAACAAGTGTCAATCTTTTGATAGATATTGCTTCTTAAAAACACGCTATTTGTTTTAACAGCGGGATTTAATTATAAAATTAATTAATGAAAATTTTATGTTATGAATTTGGTAAAATAGACTTCATTTTTGAATTCGGAATATGAAATATAGCTTGGGATGAAATTTTGGCATTGTTCTGAAAAACATCAATTTTTGATGAATAGTGAAACTACTAAGTGGTAGGTTAAAAACTGAATTTTGCATAAAACTTAATTTTACCGCTTCTGTGAATGGAATTTCGAAAATCCGAGAGACACGGTTAATATCAAGGACTAAAATGTGGTTCAATGAGATGAAAATAATTTTTTGGTGAATAGTAACTTTTTATTTTTTTTACCACGGTTAATAGTAAATAAGGTAACTAAGGGTAAATATGATATTAATATTACCCTAACACATGTCCTAATTCTATTGGACAAGTGTAATTCGACCAAAAACAAACTTAGGAATAAAATATGACCATTTAGGCCCACTTGGATTAGATTAGGACATTTATTATTAATTTATTTAAAGAAGGGTTAAAATAGTTAAAATCAATGTTTAATAAGTAAATAATTTTTAATATGGGGTTATACATAAGATAAATTCGACTATAAATATTCATTAGAAATCTAAAAAGATTTCCTACATTATGGTATTTTATTTTTAATTTTTAGACATCAAATAATATAATTTATTTATGACACAAAAATGATGCAGTAATTATCTTATTAATGAAATATTGACATAATTGATAATATAAATACCAAAATAAATGTAATTTAAGACTTTTTATGAATTCCACTAATTTTCTAGGTTACTATGATATATTAGTGTTGATTTAATCAACTTGGTTCGAACATATAATTCTGTTATGACTTTCAAAAAAATCATATATCAAATAGTGTCAAAATTGACACAAAATAGTTTTTAAATCAAATATTATATTATTAATTGTTATTTTATTCCTAAAAATCTAAGGTTCGGCCAAATGACTTAGATAAGGATATATGTATTAATAATATACAATTTGGGGTTCGTTTGGCATGTTATAGTAAGTTTATTAACCATATAGTGAAAGAAAACAAAAAGACACGGTAAAAGTTAAATTAATTAACTTAGAGTTAAATCTAATTGATAAGGTTAAAATAATAACCTAAACTTGTCTAAATCCTATTGGTTGATAGGATTTCGACCCATCCCCACTTTAGCTTCGAAATAAGACCCTTTGGAACCATTATAAACCGATTTTGACTTTAATATAAAATAATATTTTGAGATATTCCTAAGGTGCCCCTCTCCTCCCTTATAAAAGGGCACCTCCTCCCCCTCCTCCTCACACCAATTTGAGCACTCAAGCTCGGCCAACCCCTGCCATTTTCCCTTCTCCACTTCCCTAGAATAATCCTAGAGGTCCTGGTCTTCTCCAAAGACCAATCTTAGTTCCTTAAGTGGAGGATTCAAAAAGGCGTTCCAAAGAAGAGGTAATATCCATTACCGATCTTTTCAATTTCTTTCTTCTTCAACTTCTTCTTCTTTAGTTGTTTCATGATAAAGTAATAACATCAGTATTACTTACATACTGATATGTTATTATAAATATGAAACAACCCTAATTAACCTTCTATCCATCCTACGGAAAAATGAAATCACCGCGCGTGCGTACGTACGGAATACCGTCTCCACGCCGTGGTGTAATCTATTTTCCACCATCACCTTACAAGGATGGGTATAATGGTGTAATCAGTAACTATATATGATTATTATTAAGTAATATTGATACTGAAATAATATATATATACTCCAATACAATTCCACGATCATAGGAACGATATCATCACTCGTGCGTACGTACAGAATACCGTCTCCACGATGTGATGCGACTCGTTCTACATGATCTTCATTTCATAATGATTATATAAATGAATTGAATGAATGAATATGGTATATACTACACTAATACCATTCTGGAAATGAATTATCTATAACCTAAAGATAAGAATAAGAATTTATTCGACAAAACACGCATAAGAACAAAAAGTTATAAAGACCCGAGTAACAAGTAACAATGAAATATTACTAACAAGAAGCTAATAATATGACCATATATGATCTCATATCAATATGTATGATTCTGGAATAAGTCAATAACATTATTTAAACCATTATACAGGAGCTTCGGACACGAACAAAGCAAATCGGACCTAAGGTAAGGGAAATATCACAATCTCATTTTTATCCGAGATTGTTTATTCGTAAGTATTTACTGGGGTGTATTTTATCATCCACATACATGTTCCCTCAATATGTAATATTATTTCCATCCACCTACAATTGTTTAAATCCAATTTTACCCTTCTATGAGTTTTTAGTAAAGGATATGAAAGGAATCTTTTTTTCGTTTTTCGTACGAGGTACTTTTTGACTTTTTCGACAAAAGTACGAAGAATTTTTTTTTTAACTTATATGGCACGAACGGATTTATACTGTTTTATAAAGCCTTATTTTCATGAAGCTTCCTCTAAAATAATTCATGACTATTTTCAATAAAATCTCTTTCTTTTAAAATTGCATGATGGTTTGTGAAAAGAAATTGATTTTGAAGAAGAAAGGATATTTTCCTCAAGAATTCAATTCAAGTGTTTTATCAAAATTATTTTCCATCTAAGATAATAAAGAGTTCTGTTTCTATCCATATTTTTACATTGATTTGACTATGTTGTGATGGAATTATGTTTATGAATTCCTTTATCTTATATGAATTGATTTATGATGTCATGATGTTTCAAGAATCCCATTTTTGTTACATGTGTTATGCGATGATGTATGTTTTATGATTATGTGGCACACATAAGAAAGGATTCATTATAAGATGGGTGAGACCTATATCTACCTCCAATGCATTGGGTAAAGATTTTATATCTCATGAGATAGACATGGCTGGAACGGAAGGTTATTTCGGTTCAGTGATACAGGACTGAAACGAGGAGTGAACTCGGTTCAGAAAGGGACTTTGTCCACTAAGATAGTCTTGGCAATGAGTCATGACTAACAAGAAATGATTTTCCATGATTATGTGTGCATGCCACAAAGTTTCAAGTTTCATGTTATGATTATGGGGATCTCATTTTCACTTCTATGATTTATCCCATGTTATGATATTATGAGCTCTTTTGCAGGTTAAGATTTCCAAAAGCTATGTTCTTATGTATATGATGTGATTGATATTTCTTTTGTTTACCCTTACTGAGCATTTGAGCTCACCCTTTTATGTTTTCTTTTCCCCAGGATATAAAGAAAGGTTTTTAGGTAAAAAAAGGGAAGATCTTTATGGGAGATATTGAAGATCTTTCACCACGATTAGAAGATTACGTTCCGAGTTTCCAAAGACACTAAACTATTACGATCCTTGTGTGTGTGTTTTTGTTATGTACTAAGTATTCCGCAAATGTAATGTAATGTCCATGTACGTCAAGATACGGGTCTCTACAAAAATTGTCTCAAAACCTCTTAGACCAGGGAACTTCTCTTAAGAGAGATGTTTTAAATGGAAAATCTAAGAAAGAAATGGTCATGAGAGATAGCTCATGGATTATGTCTTATAAAGGGTCAGAAACCAGGTTGGTCCAAAGACCCAACTGCTCATTCTCTCATCAAGTCCCCCTCAGATAATGACTAAATTTGATTACTAGAGGAAAACCTCTTCATTTAGATAGAATCATTAAAACAACTATTAGGAGTCCCCAAACCACTCCATTGGTTTCACTATCATAGTCTGTATAGAAAAACTACTCAGAATAGACTACTCTTACATCCTAATCTATCACTAAGTCAAAAAAATAGGAAAAAAACCTAGAGGGTACCAAAAGAGAGATACATAGAATATAGAGGACTTACACAACATGTACCCTCAAACTCCCACATGAGTGTCTGCCTCCGCCATCTTGGGTGTACAAACTCCCAAGGTACCTGGAATGTAAGGCAAGAACATGGTGTGTAACCCACATAGGGTACCAAACCATTTCTCTCAACTGGTCTTTCCATGTACATGTCAATTCTGTGTACCTCTACATGGTGTCCAACCCACATCGGTTCTGGCCATGTACTCTACATGATTGTGTGCCCCTACATGGGAGCCTTATATGGGTACTCGACTACATGGATGAGACCCTATAAATGGTATGTACACCCTAGTACATGGTGTGTACTTAGACAAAATCATCTTCCCTAAATGGGAAGATAAAAAAAACAGGTCACCCTAAACCACATTCCATGTATCCAGGTTTACCTGAATAAAAAACCATCGGATCACCCAAATCCCAAAATTTAAACCTAAAATCAATTGATCCAATCACTATGGGCCATTAGAAATCAAAAAAGGATATAATAAATGATAATTGTTAATAAAAGGGGGATATAAAGTAAAAAAATTAATATTGATACCTTTTTACAGAAACTACTGATGTTTTTCCCAAATCTGTAGTCCATAGTTGTCGCACATCGATCCAGGGCATCGAGAGATTCGCAACGAGACCTCTATTCCCCAATATCCCTTTATCTTTCTCCCTCTACCTATTTTCTTTCATGGTCGAGTATCATAGGAGGATCCAAATTAGGGGAATGATCAAGAAGGAAGTAGGAAAGAAGCAAAATTAAAAATAATGAAAATAAAAAGATGATAAAATAAAAATAAAGAAAATAAAAGGGGGTCCAAGTGGCCCCAACGCCCAATCTATGTTTATGCCCCATATTGGATAAAATCCAAATTTTGGACTCAATGTCAATGAAAGAATATCAATCTGACACTCCATTAAAATTATAGAGAAGTCAAAACTTGCAAAAATAAATTAATATTTAATTTATTAAATATTAAATATTAATTATTCTGCTAAAATTTGATTGGCACAGATTTCCACCAAAATCTTATACTAGGGTAAAAACTATATTCTATGACTAATAAAATGGTCAGAAAAATTATTCAAAACAATCCATTAGGAAAAAAATACTACTTTACCCCTCAAAATATTATAAAAAAATAAAATTTATTCTCAAAATTGATGTTTAAAAGAACATGGATCCTTACATGGTTTATGCATTTTTATGGTCAACCAACCAGTAAAAGATAGATTAAAATATTTGTTTGAATTTTCCCATTCACAATTATAACCACCTATAAACCTATCCTTCTATAACTTATATAAATGTGTATATTTATACATAAGATGTATTTTTAAATTAATTAGTAAGTGTAGGGTAGAGGGTAAGTGGTTCCTCTCAAATTCCCAATGCATTGAAAAAGGGGTATCTCTTGAGGTAAGGATTATCTCAACAAAGCTTCCTTCATATTCTCCAAATTGTAATGTTTTTTTTAATAAAATATTAATTTAAATTACATTTATTCTTGTATTTTAAATTTATTTCATCTATACTTTTATTTTTTAGTGGTAAATTAATATATTAAATGTCATTGTGTTATACCATTTCAAAACCATTGCAAATGAACAACATTTCTAAGATGACCGCACCACCCATGGAAGAATACGTTTTCTTATTAATCGATCTAATTATAACCCTATTCACTAAATTTTTTGAATCAATGAGATACATTAATTAACTTAATATGATAAATGGTATGATTTTTTAACTTAAAATAAGATACTAAAGAAAATGAACAATAAACACAAAACACACTAGGTTGAGTAATGTGTAAAATGTGAGATTACGATAATAATTTATAAAAAAACATAGAAGATCAATTTTTATAGTTCAAATATAATACCTAAACTCAATTAATACTCACCTAAAATATTAATGTGATCATAATTTCACCACTGAACATAAACAATCCTTGAAATGAAAATCAAAGCTAATATCTATGATTACATGTTCTGAAGCTAGACTAGGTTTTAATTCATTTCATCTTTATGGTTGATGTAAATTCTCATAAGGTTAGAGGGTAAAAAAATTAGTGGATAATAATTAAGTGGATGTTAATTTTAATGATAATGATTAATTATTACGTTAATAGGTATTTTTAGAATTATTTTTCATTCTAGAAGATTCTAAAAAAGTATTCTCATGGTGTTTTATCAATAAAATTTCAAAAAAAATATATTATCCACTTCAAACATACTTATTCAGGTTTTATAAATATTATTCAACCCACCCAGCCATCCTTTTATGTACCCTTATTATTTTATTTTATTTTCAAAATACCTTTAGTATGATGTTTTATGTATTTAATCATTAGATAATGACCTTGGATAGCTACTATCCTTCCCCCAGGACTCTAAAAACCACATATCTTTTGAGAGTTTTTTTGATGTATAAGGAATTGGATTTATGGGTCTATTTAAAATCTCATTTTTTTTCTTATACATTACTGTGGTATTGATTATGTTAGTAAATGTGTTGAGTCTAAGTCCACCTGGACTGATGATTCTCATGTTTTAGTGGATTTTATCAGGGATCAATTTTTTTTGCATGTTTATAGTATCAAAGGCTATAATCAGTGACCAAGGGACACACATTTCTAATAAAATTTGTATTACCTACTTATAAATTATGTGTTGATACAAAAAAACAACACCATACATCCCCAAAAAATGGTATGTCCATTTCTTGATATCCGGAGTTATAGTAGATACTCCACAAAATAGTGCATCCAAATAGGATGGATTAATGAAAGCTCTTGAATGGTGTGTTATGGGATTTTAAGACATGATTAAAAACTCTCATTGGTATTTCCCCCTTCCAAATCATTTTTGGGAAAGCACATCATCTTATTATGGAGGGCGGTCATCAAGAATAATAGTCTATAATGAAATGTAACATAGATTTAGCCCATGGTGGAGATCAAAGGAAGCTAAAAAATTTAATATATTTAGGAGATTCAATTGTCATCATATGATATATAATGACTCAATAAGGAAATATAATTTTTTTTCATGATAGAATCATCGAAACAAGGTAGTTTCATTTAAGTAAAAAATTACTTCTCTACATTTCATGATTCAAGTCGATTCCTAGTAGGTTTAATTCTAGACGGTTGGGACCTTATTTTGTATCTCATGTTTTTCCTTATAGTGTACTGGAGGTCCCTGAATAAGCTAAAAAATTATCTTTGTAGTAAATGGGTATAATTTAAAGACATATATTGTCGTATTACCCACACACATAGTTGATGAAATCACACTAAATGATCCCATCATCAGTTGAAATTCATAGGTTATCCTTTACCCACTCACTTTTATGTAATTATTCAAAATTTTAGTTCTTTATTTCATTTTTATATATTATTTCATATAGTTAAATTGAGGACAATTTAATATTTTATGTGCGGGGGAGGGGATTAAATTTTAGGGTAGATAATATAGTATCTTCATTTATATGTTCTGTGTAAGTTTTCTATTAATATTAAATAAAAATAAATAAATAAATAAATAAAAAACCCATGTAGCATGATCATTTACACGTGGAATATAATGCCCTGAAATTCTAAAGTAAAACATTGTATTTGATGTATTGTATGACATACTACCCCAAGCATGTAAGGGACTATAATATATTGATACTTTAAAATATATTTAATATTTTAAATAAAATCAATCTATGGTGTACCTTGAAATTCACATAATACTAAGTTAGTGTGTGTCGCACAAAATAATGAGTTTCTTCAATGGATTGTGTGACATGGAAGACTGAGCATTACCAAACAAAAATATATTAATAAAACATTATTATATAATATAATATAATATGACATATCATTGTCCTTATATTATATGTTATGAATATTATTAAAAACCTTATGAAAACATATGGTCAATAAAAATATAAGATACAATTCTTGGTTACTAAATAATTAGAAATGAAAATATAAACCAATTTAATATAAATGATATATTTTTATTTTATACTTCTATAGGTGATTTTATTAATAAATTAAATTAATTACCATTAGTGAATAATATTAATGAAAAATATATGTTATATATTGAATAAAATATTTTTAATATTTATCCAATATATTTTATTTTAATAATGTGAGAACAAAACCAATTTTATACATAAAAACCTATATTTTTTTATAATGGACCTTTTATCGCCTTTTAAGGGAAACATTTTTTAAATGAAAGTTTTTGAACTTTTATAAATTTATATGTTAAAATGAATCTAATTTTTTAAAATGAAACATTAAAATTACATTACAATGATTTATTTTAATTTTTCTGTGATGTTTCATTTTTTTCATGAATAGTGAAAATACTAAATTTTAATTGAAAATTTATTTTTCATATAACTTATTTATAAGTTTAAATAATTTTTTTGATTGGTTTAAACGTTTAATTTGATAAATTATATATTAATTATTCTAATTTAGGACATTTTAATCAATTTCACATTTAAATTGAACAAAAAAAACAAAGAATACATTGGAACTTTTTTACATAAAAAAATGCTTTGTCGTCCCATTTACGGGATTAAATTTTAATTAATTTATGCCACATATGTGATTGGAATTTATAAAAAAAGTTTAAAAATTTAGAATAATAATAATTTATAATTTATAATAATAGAAACCTAATTTTTGACCAAAGATATTAGTGAATATAATTAAAATTAATTATAACAATTTAGAGAAAAATTATCTTAACAAGGGACTAGACCATAATGTTAAGGGATAAAATGACTTATAAACATTTCCAAAATCCAATTTATATCCATATTTTGACTATTTAAACCATTATATATAATATTTTCCATTATTTTATAAAATTTTATTGGAAAAACCTAGGTGGAATTCACTTTCTGAAAATTGATAAAAAAATGCCACTCCACCATAAAAAGAAACTCACTCGTCCCACTTATTCAAACCTCTAAAGACACTTTAGATCTACTAATATCTTACAAAATATCTATTAAAAATTGATCAAAAAATACTACAACCTCACATTTGGAAGGATTCCATCCAATGAATCCCTTTGGTTTAAACTAAAAGGATTTACCCAAATAAGAGGTTACATCCTTCCTCGGGCTCTTTTATTTTATTTTCACTATCCACCCCACAACTCTTCTTATTAAATTATTAAATAATAAAACAAGGATACCCCATATACTAATATTTTTTATGACAAATTTTAGGCCTTCAACTACATACACATCCATCTAATGTGTAACAAATTTAAAGTTACTGTACGATGAACTATCTCCTTGTGAAATGATGATGGTTCGTTTTTCCATTACCAACATTCTTGGCTGGTAATTATGATGTAAATTATGTTTATATAAGATATATAATTTAATTATTCTTATTTAATAATTATATATCACATAACCTTATGCATTTCATTTTTTGTAAATATGATAACACCCTTTGAAGACGTGTGGATTACTGCCTCCTCAAATCGATGTGATTCATTCACACTATATATGGAACACATAAATGATTTTTTTGATAAAATTATATGAAATATATGACATATATATGATAATAGAATTAAAATATATATATTTATATATATAATTTACTTTTCATTATTTTAATATGGAAAATAAATGAATGTAGCATTCATGCTTACGTACGACCTACTGTCTCCATGAATAGTTCATTTCATTTCTTATACACAAATATTATGTATTTTTATAAATAAATATATACATAATTCATATATTATATCTAAATAACATTTTTAATTCATTATATGAATAAATAATGACCTATGTAATAGTAACAATAAATATCAAGTCAAAATGTACTTGATAAACTAGGCAATTAACACACGAAATAGTGAAAATAATGAATGATTACTAACAAACGTGCGAAAAGATATCATAAAAAGATAATACATTATATCGTAATTATTAATATGGTTCTATAATAATTTATTAACATTTTAAAACTATTATACCGAATTTTATATTATTATCACTCGAAAGGAAACACAAGGTAAGGAATTTTCATCTCACTTTTTAAAATCTTTGAGATGAATGTCATATTCACCAATTACTTCTTATGTGTGGTATATATACTGCCCATTTTGATATACAATATCATGATTAATTTATTATTAATTATATTTTCAGTTTTAATTTGATTTATTTCATCTAATTGGACTGTCTTAAAGCATTACAAAGCGGAAAAGAAATTTCATTACCTGAATCCTTTGGGTATACCACTTGCCTATGAAACGTCTTGGTTTATATGTCACTATTTTTAATTAAACAATGTGATGAAAAAATATTAATTATGAAACTTTTGAATTTATTTTTAAAGTTTATATATTAATGTTTTAACCATATTAGATTTATAAAATAGTTAGAGACAAATGTTAATACTTTATGGTCCTTACAATCCATTAAAACATTATTTTAGTTCTTCAGGAATAAAATGTTAATTTTTGGATCTCCATTTGTTAAAGTAATTTAATAATTATAAAATTGATATAATAAAAACAAAATTATGAAACTATGTTTATATAAATGTATCAAGTATGAATATTTTATTATATTCATTAGAAGTAAAATAATTACACATCATTAAGAAAATGACCAATAAAATAAAATAAAATAAAATTTAGTCCTAATACATTAATTTTTGTGGAATAAATGTTTTTATAAATCATAAAAGATGTATGATTTGATATCCTAAATATTTCATTAATCATTCACTTTTTTGATATTTATGACCTCAATCAGTCCCTATTGATATTTACTTTTTTCCTCCATGTACATATCTCTAGTTGCCACTAATATTCTCCTACTTAGAGATCTAGTTAGATTTTAGTCCATGAAAAATTTATAATTCCCATTATATCATTTATAGAGGATATTTTAGGAACCATTATAATGATATGTGATATCAACATAGGGAAAATCAATAAATCAATTACCATGATCATGAATAAATAAGGAGGATGCAATTTATTAAAGGCGTGGAGAATGTAATACCCTAAAAATCTAAAGTAAGAACATTGTATTCAATGTCTTGTATGACACGAAACACCAAGAGTGTAAGGAAATATAATATCCCAAGACTTTACAATATATTTACTATTTTAAATTAAACAATTCTACGATATTTCTTGAAATTCACATGATACTAAGTTTGTGTGTGTCGCATACAACAATGAGTTTCTTTAAAAGCCTGAATTACATGCAAGATTGAGTATTTCCAGACAACAATATATTAATAAAACATTGATATTTAATACAATAAGACATTAAATATCCATTAAATTAGGGGTTATTAATATTATTTAATATATTATTAAAATATATACTCTATTAAAATATAATATTGTTGAACCCTCTATGCGATAATTATTTTAATAATCACAAATCATTATTGTTTTCTTTTATAAGTCAATTTAGTCAATTATTCAATCTGTTATAAATGTGTTTATATATGTTTAATCATGTCTATATATGTTTATCTATGATTATTTATGGTTTAATAGTGAACTGGAAGTATTTTGGATTAAATAGGAACTTTGTGATAATTTTATGTTTTGACTCACCGTTAGTTATATTCTTGAGTCACTGATAGTTAAAGGAATGAGACACTGATACGACAAACTGATGGATGAGTCACCGATGTATCGCACCGATGATAATGGTCTCACAAATAAAAATAGTCGCACCAATGAAAACTATCGCACCAATGAAAACGGTCACACCGATGACAATGATCGCACCAATGACAACAGTCGCCCCGATGACAACGGTCACACCGATGACAACGATCGCACCGATAACAACGGTCGCACCGATGACAACAGTCGCACCGATGACAATGGTCACACCAATGACAATGGTCGCACCGATGACAACGGTCGCACCGATTACAACGGTCGTATTGATGAAAATGATCACACCAATGATACAACTGTCCCACCGATGCTGATCAAATGAACTACTGAAGCCGATGCTGATCAATTGTCCTACCGAAGCCGATGTTGATCAAATGACATACCGAAGCTGATGCTGATCAAATGACCTACCGATGCCGATTATGATCAAGTGACTCACCAAAGCCAATGTTGATCAAATGACCTACCTAAGCCGATGCAAATTCAAAATGACCTACCAATCTCATGACTCACCAATAGTCATGAAATCCATTTGAATTTTTATTAACTCTTATTTAATTATTACAGTCATATTTGCTAAGTTGAATGCACCTGCTATTAATTAATGTTGGTTGTTGGATGTCAGGGAACCATACCTCGTACCTGTCAAAACGTAATCATTCCTTTTACTAGATCTCATGGAATAAAAATAAAGATCTATCTGCTGTAAAGGGAGATGACAACAAGACACAAAAAATACACAAACAGAGAAACACAATAAGGAGAGCTTACTTGTGTGTATGAAGGCCCTCGAAAAAAAAAGAAGAACTTGAAGAACAACTATGAAAAACAGAGAGCTTCAAGAAAACCATTCACCTGGAATAAACACGGAAGCCTATTTTCTGTGCCTTACTAAACATCATATGCACAAGGCTAAGTAACTGTAGCTGGGAGGAACAACAACACTCTGTTTTGTGTCATCCTCACCAGAAAGGACTCGAATAACATATGCAACATCCAAACGAGTCCAGAGCTCATCTGCAATCAATCAGATCCTTCTAAACTCATTATCAATTTATTTCCTCTGTATTTTCCCTTTGATTAACATTTTGAGTAGTGTGTGTGCGTTTGTATATTTAGAAACACACTGACTCTTGGGCTGAATTGGAGGATACTAAATCCTTTCACCAAACATTTTCACCTTATTGTATCCCACTGTGCGTTGTGGAAGAGGTCAAGTGTAACCTTGACCGCCTGTGTGCTTTTGTTGTTGTTTACCCACGAAGAGTTGTGGTAGAGGTCTGAGGACCTAAAAAATTTGAGTACTATTGTAAAACCTCGATCCGGGGTGTGGATCATAGTTTATATAAATTGTTTGAGAGGACTAAGTCTCATCTTGAGGCTGAACCACTTATTTTAAAACTTTTGTGCATTTTTCCTTTGTTAAAACGTTATTGAATATTCCCCTGCTAAGTACTTTAAATATAAATATGTTTTAAAGTAACTCTGATAGTTGAACTAGAAAGTGTTTTTAATTGTTGTGAACCAGTAATTTAGTTTCAAAATATAACTAAATATTCAGATTAAGTTAACTAAGAAGTAATCAATCTTTGAGAAACTAATTGAACATTTACAATATTTATAAATTCACTACAGTTTAACTTGTTTTATGAATTGGGGTTTTTTTAATACAAATATTTTAAAAAAAAATATTTAATTGGAACTAAATTCACCCCCCTCTTGAGTATCCACTCCGACCAACATTTGGTATCAGAGGAGGATTAAAAGTTTTCAAAACTACTCTGTTTTCAACTGTGATTTTAGTTTTATCTTAAAGATCTTAATTATTTTATTTCTAAATATTTATCTCCTTAAATAAATTTGTTGAAATCTAATTATGGATAACATATTAGAAGGCGTATCTACCAATAGACCACTTTTTTCAATGGTTTCAATTATGCTCAATGGAAGATTGAAATGAAAAATCATCTAGAAAGTATGGGTTTTGACATTTGGACTTCCATAGAAATTCAGTATAACATTCCAGAAACTGTTAGAACTACTTGGGATGAACCTAATAAATATTCTCACAATAATAATTTTAAAGCAATGAATGACTTTTATTTTGCTTTAGGAGATGAATAATTTAATTGAATATCTGCTTGTAAGACTGATTATGAAATATGGGATACTCTGGCTATTTTCCATGAGGGAATAACTAATGTTAAATAAATGAGACTAAAGACATACACCATTAAGTATGATAATTTTAAAATGAATCTTGATGAACCTATTTCTTACATGTATCCCAGGTTCAATGATATTGTGAATACAATGAAATCACTGGAAAAAGCTTTTCCAGCAAAGGATCAGATTATAAGAATACTCATATGCTTTATAGAAAGATGGAGAGGCACATCAGTTTCAATTAGAGAATCTTGTGACATTAGTGCTTTTCCTATCAAGGAACTCATTGGTAAGTTAATGATGTATGAGGAAGAACTGAAAGTAGACAGGGAAGAAGATGATGAACCGAGGAAGAAGTCCATAGCTTTCAAGACTTCTACTTCAAAAATTAAGGACAAAGGGAAAATTCAAAGTGATAGTGACATCTCAAGCTGTGAAGAAAGTGCATCAAAAAGTGATGCTAAGATGGCTCAGATAGCCAGTTGATTTAAAAAAATTATATAAAAAAGAAGTTTTTCAAAAAATCAAACTATAGGAGAAAGTATTACAACAATGTTCATTAGAAGAAAGATTAGAAAAGGAATGATAAAAGTGATGACATAGTCTGCTACGAATGCAAAAGGAAAGGTCATGTCAAAGCTGACTGTCCAAAATTAAAGTTCAATAAGAAATATGACTATAAGGACAATAAATACAAGAATGTTATGAATGAAACCTTGTTTTCTTCAAAAGACAGTTCAAGTGATTCTGATTCTACTCAGGATGAAAAATATCAAAAATCTTATATGTGTTTCATGACAAACACATCTGAGGTAACATTGGATAATCCTGCTTTGAACTCTTATTATTCTGGAGATAATTATGATTCTAAAAACATGTCTAGTGAAGATTTATTTGAATACTGTAATATTCTATAGGATACCTACAATGAGCTGAAAGATAAGTATAAAGCCTTAAAGAAGCAGCATGCATTAACTAGCATTGTTAAATCTGCACTATAAATAGAAAAAGAAAAGAATTCTCAACTACTCAAAGAGAATACTGAACTGAAATTTTCAAATGAGAAACTCAGGAATGATTTGGAAAAAATTACTAATGTAAAGGACACACTTATACAAATTCTAGGAAGTAAAGTGGCACCAAAGTATAATACTAGTATAGGTTATCATCCTAGATAAAGAAAGATTACAAAGAATAAATTTATTCCTAAATCTGGACAGTATGTTGCTGGTTCTAGTTCTAGAAATTCTTATTCCCCAACTAGCTATTCACATAGTTATAGATAAAACAAGGTTTATCTATCAAAATCTCTTAATTCTGTTAAATATATGAGACCCATTAGGCAAATATGGTTACCAAAAGTTTTTCTTGATAACCTGTCTGGACCCAATAAAATAAGAGTTACAAAATAATTTTCTATCTAAAATTGTTTTGTAGGAAACTTTCATGAAAAGTTCATGTAGGAAGACATGGTATCTGGACAGTGTATGTTCAAGACACATGACAAGAGACTTTTCATTCTTCAAAAGCTTAATCAAGGTTTATGGGTAATATGTCACCTTTGGTGATAACTCTAAAGGTAAAATCATTGGACTAGGTCAAATTGGTAACAATGATTCAATTTTAATCTCTAATGTTTTGTTTGTAGATGGATTAAAATACAACTTTTTATGTATTTCTCAGTTATGTGATGCTGTTTTTAATGTTAAATTTGAAAATGATTCTTGTAATGTTTTTAATTCTAAAAATGTTTTAGTATTTTCTACCTTAAGAAATGAAAATGTATATGTTGTAGATTTGTATTCTTTAGCTAAGTAGAATATTACCTATTTAAATTACTTTCATAAAGAATATTGGCATTTGCATTGAAGATTAGGACACTGAAATATACATTCACTTAGAAAACTGACTAGGATGAACTTAGTTAGAGACCTACCTAAACTTGAATTCCCAGTTGATAAAGTCTGTAATCCCTGTCAAAAGGGAAAGTAACATAAAGTTTCTTTTAAATCAAAGATAGAAGTTTCAACTTCTCAACCTCTCAAGTTGGTTCACATTGATTTGTTTGGACCATATAGAGTTTCTATTTTAAATGGGAAGTAATATGTTTATGTTCTAGTAGATGAATTTTCTAGATACACTTGGGTATATTTTTTAGCTCACAAAAGTGAATCTTTCTCTTACTTTATTAAATACTCCAAGTCTGAAGAAAACCTTAGTGGACTTGAGATTAAAACCTTGAGAAGTGATCATGGTCGTGAGTTTGAAAATCATGAGTTTGAATCAAACTACTCACATAATGGATATAATAACAACTTATCTGCCCCCATGACACCTCAATAGAATGGTGTAGTAGAAAGAAGAAATATAACCCTTCAATAAATTTCAAGATCAATGGTAAATGAATATGATTTACCTTTTTATTTTTGGGTTAAAACTGTCAATAAAGCCTGTTATAATATAAATAGAATCTTTATTAGACCTATTCTTAAGAAAACCCCTTATTAAATTTGGAACAATAGGAAGCCTAAGGTAAACTACTTTAGAGTTTTTGGTTGCAAAGTATTTATCCTTAATACTAAAGATAATCTTGACAAATTTTCTTCCAAAAGTGATGAAGGAAATTTCCTAGGTAAATGAATATCATGTAAAGCCTATATAGTTTTTAATAAAAGAACCAAATGTGTGGAAGAATCTGTTCACATCAAATTTGATGAAACTGATCCACATGAACCTAAACTTGCTGTTGAAAATCCTAAAGAAGACTTGACTATTCTAAATCTTAATGATAATGATAGTGTACCTGTTGTAAAGACAACAAGATCTGGAAATACACCAAAACCTACTTCTTTTGAACCATAACCTACTGAAATCTCTAGACCTATCTTTTCTAGACCTACTATGACCCTTAAAACCCATACTTTTGGTGTTGTTGTAGGAGATTTAGATATAGGGACACAAACTAGAGCTTCTCTAAAAAACCAGGTTGAACATCAAGCCTTTCATTCATAGCTAAAACCTAAAAATATCAATGATGCTATTAATGATGAATTTTGGGTAATGGATATGCAAGAAGATATAAATGAATTTGAAAGAAACAAAGTGTGAGAATTAGTAGAAATACCTAAGGACACGTTGACCATAGGTACTAAATGGGTTTTTAGAAATAAGGTTGATGAATCTGGAAACATCATAGTAAACAAAGCTAGATTAGTTTCACAAGGTTACAATCAAGAAGAAGGAATAAACTATGAAGAATCCTTTGCACCTGTAGCTAGATTAAATGCCATTAGGATCTTACTTGCTTATG
Organism: Viscum album; assembly: GCA_963277665.1. Lineage (NCBI taxonomy): Eukaryota > Viridiplantae > Streptophyta > Magnoliopsida > Santalales > Viscaceae > Viscum > Viscum album. Next base: position 1,776,190,472 of record OY728137.1, read on the forward strand.
TATCTCATTTGAATTTCAAGTAATATCAAATGGATGTCAAAAGTGCATTTCTAAATGGTTTTATAATTGAATATGTTTTTTTTGAACAACCACCTGGATTTACAAACCACCATTTTCAAAATCTTGTTTTTAAATTTTCTAATGCTTTATATGGTTTAAAACAGGCTCCAAGAGATAAGTATGATAGGCTTATAAATTTTCTTATTTCTAAAGGTTTTACTAATGGAATTGCAGATCCCACTCTTTTTATTAAAAGAATTTATAAAGATATTTCTATTTTACAAATTTATGTTGATGATATTATGTTTGTATCTCCTAAAAATTATTTATGTATTGTTTTCTCAAAGATTATGAAAAATGAATTTGAAATGAGTTTAATGGGAGAACTCAAGTATTTTCTTGGATTTCAAAATTTTCAAAATAAAGAAGGTATTATTTTAAATCAAAGTAAATATACAAAGGATCTTTTAAAACATTCTGATTTGGATAGTAATAAGGGAATTGATACTCCTATGAGTACCATCTGTAAGATGCATGATGATGAAACTGGGAAACCAGTTGATCAAACCAATTATAGAGGTATGATTGGTAGCTTACTTTATCTTACTTCTAGTCGACCAGATATCATGTTTAGTGTATGCATGTGTGCAAGATTTCAATCTAATCCTAATGAATATCATTTTATTTCTACTAAAAGGGTTTTCAAATATCTTATTCATGCTACCAATTTAGGCTTGTTTTATGCAAAAGGACAACCATTTGAATTGATAAATTATTCAGATGCTGACTTTACTGGTTGCAAGTTAGATAGAAAAAGCACATCTGGAACATGTCATCTATTGAGAAAGTCCCTCGTAACTTGGTGTAGTAAGAAAAAGAACTCTGTTGCATTGACTACTGCTGAAGAAGAATACATTGCTACTGGTAGTTATTGTACACAAATTTTGTGGATGAAACACACTCTATTGGACTATGGATATCAATTTAGACATGTCTCTATAAATTGTGATAACACTAGTGCTATTAACCTCTCTAAGAATTGTGTGTCTCACTCTAGGACAAAGCACATTGATGTCAGACATCACTTTTTGAGAGATCATTATCAAAAGTGTGACATTTCTCTATAATTTATTAACTCTGAACATCAATTGGATGATATTTTCACCAAGACATTAAGATATGAAAGGTTAGATTTTTAAGAGATTGGTATGATCGATCTGTGAAACCGATCAGTGAAACCGATTAGTGAAACCGATCAGTGAAACTGATCTATACCAGAATGTGAGTTATATAGTTTATGAAATCGTTAGTGTTTTTCAAAACTACATTTTCTTACTTAATCGATATTATATTTAATATTGTAACCCTAAATGATAAAAGTAATGATCCGCAACTATTTGTATTCCTAAGAGCTGTTGACCTTCCATCTCCCAACGAACTCCACATCTTCTTAATCCGGAACATTCAAACCTTTCAAACCTCCCAAATCTCTCAAACCTCCAAATGGAAAAGAAAAAGAGACAAGAAAAGCAATATGAAATCTCCTCACCAGTAAAACATGCTCAAGGAGAATCGAGCTACATGACTCAAAGGTCTGTGAACCCGAAACTGAAGTCTCGGGAGGTCACCGCAGAAAAGGATGTAAGTTCCAAATGGGTGTTATCCAGTAGGTCTGCACTTTTGAAAGTGTTGGATATGAAAGGATGGAATGACTGGTTCTGTAATAATAACCGAGTATACTACCCAAATCTAGTGCATGAGTTTTATTCAAATTTGAGTATTGCATTGGATGGAGTAGAAGCTACAAGATTATCTTCAGTGATCAAAGGAAAAAAGATAACTTTTTCATCGAAGCAATGGGATGAGTGTTTGGGAGTACCACATAAAGGAATATATGAGGATTACACTGGTAATATTCCTCTTAAAACTGAATATTTTTCATATGAGTATGCTCTGGAGATGCTGACTGGAAAATCTGAATCCCGAAGAATAACAACTACTGAGTTATATGGAGAAAGTAGAATCTTGTTTAAGTTTATTCAACACCAAATCTATCCCAGAAAGGGTGATTTTTCTTCTATGATGTATCTAGATGTTTTATTGTTGTTTTTATTTCTAAATTATGAGAAGATCAACTTGTGTAGATACATTACTATTCATATTGCTGATATGGTAAAGCCATCTAAGAAGGCTAAAACCTTCTTATATTCTAAGCAAGTCTCTACCATGATAAAGTTTTTGGAATGTGTTGAAGATGGAGATGACTGTATCTCATCTAGTAGTAGTTTTTGTATTAGCAAAGATATCGGAAAAATAATTAAAATTAACTAGAATCCATATAAGAAGACATGGGTTGCTAATGAAGATAGGTTGTATGAATCCTTTAATCCTACTGACCACTCTAAGAGACCAAAGGGGATTAGAGATCCCGTATTAAAAACTAATGAGGAAGTTGTCTATTCTGATGATGAAGAAGAGAAAAAAGTTCCTAAGGGCACTGGAGAGTCCAGTAGGAAGGAAATTGGGGACGTTGAAGTTGATGATGATGTCGATACTGAAAAGGAACCCGAGTCACCTCCTGATGACATGAGAGATCCTGATACGGTAAGTCCTAAGAAAATAATGGAATTTAGACTTGAAAGTCCACCTCTTAAGTTACCTGAGTTAGAACCCCTTCTAGGTGATGAAGAAGAAGCTAACACCAAAGTATCAAATTCTAAGTAGTATGAATCCAGTAGCAAAGACAATACCAATGAGACTTCAGTAAACAATAATAGAAATAGTAATGGTGATGATGATGACATTGATGCAAGTACTCGACAGTGCATGATAAAAATATGATCCAAGCTGATCCACAACCACAATTAGTTGAGCAAGAAACTGTTTTTGAAGTTGAAAGGATAGTGCAGACCGTGATTTTTGTAGATGGAGATGACTCTCTTACAAATTCATGTAAAGATGATTTTGTAAATCCTAAGTATAACTCCTGTAAAGATGCATGGGAAGAACACCCAGGTTTTACAGTTATAGGTTTGTATTATTCATAAGAAGTGGAAGAAGAAGTTAATATTGCAAGAGTAAGCCATCCCGTTGAGGCTGGACCAGTTGCTGAGGAAGTACAAGTGACTGTAGAAAGGCTTGTTTCTTCTATTTCACGTTCTGATTTTGACAGGTTTAAAGATGAGTTGCTCCACGTAGTCATAGAAACAATGAAAGAGGAATTATCTAATGCTCCTTCTCATGATCCTGTGAATATATATGTGGCTTCTATGGATGATATATCTCAAAGAGTGGTAAATATTATGAAGCTATACATATTAAATACTGCTGAAATGATCGACAAACACATTTCTTCTCTGAATCAAGCGCTCAAGTATTTGAGTAGTGACTTAGTATCTTTGTCAGGAAATTTCAGATCAACCATCACTAGTGTGATGGAAGTTTTGAGAACCCTGATAGAACAACTGAAGAAATCTTATTTAAGAAAATTGAAGGCTTAGTTAACTCAGATTGTTGCTCAGGCCAGAACCTCCAAAGTGACCAAGATCACTGGACATGAGATTAATGCCTTAAAATATGTTATAAAAGAAGAGTTTGCATCATTTGGACAGATTCTGGACTTGGATTCTTTGAAAAAGATGAAATAAAATAGTGATCATATTCACAATATGGTGAAGCTGTATTCGGCTAATGATACTAAAGCTCAGAAAGAGATCAAAGAAAAAGTGGATCACTATTTTTCTAAAATTTATACCAAGCATGAGTTGAAACATCAGTTTAAAGTTCTAGATGAGAATTTGAAGCTTCCTCCAGTCAATCAATATTTTAAGGCTCAGGTCCAAAAATTGAAGTATTTTACTCCCACTCAAGAGAGTTCAATTCATAACAATGATGATTTTGAGAAGTCTATGAAATATGGTGGTGAAGTTATTCATGATTTTATCAATCTGCTCAAACCATTTCTTCATGTTCAAGAAAAGGCAATTGTTCTTCATAATTCTCATCCCCTCAGTCCATCAAATATTTCTCCTAATCAGATATAATTTTCTCAAGCTTTTTCCAATATTCGTCCAGTCCTTCAGCAACCACCTTCAAGAGGATCTTTTATCCAACAACAAGTAACCTTAGCACCCAGTGTGCTTCGAGCCAGAGTTGTCTTAACTCCTCTCTCCATCCGGCCAGATCAATATTCCACCAAGCCACCTTCTGGCACATCCATTACTCCCTCTTCTAAAGGGAAACCACCTATTCACCCCTATAAATAGTTGTGCCTATCATTTTTGACAGGGTGTATTTTTTTTGTATCTTTTCAGATGTTGTTTCAATGAAACTCTCTTCTTTTTATCTCTCTTATTTATCTTTTTGATAATCTCAAAGGGGGAGAAAATTATAAATATATATCTAAGTGATAGAACAATATATATAGGAATAAGATTTATCTAAATGGGAGGACAATATATATAAGCTCTAAATCAGATTTAAGCTCTAATGTTATGATATAGATTATATAAGCTCCAATAGGCATGTAGCTCTGTTTTATTCTTAGATCTGATGCCATGATCTGCTGACATGTTTACCATTAGACATAAATTCTTTTTTACATAGGGGGAGCATACTGAATGTTATATTATCTTACCTCTTCATTTTTTCCATAGATTTGTGATTATCAAAAAGGGGGAGATTTTTGAACCCTATGTGGGATAATTATTTTAATAATCACAAATAATTATTGTTTTCTTTTATAATTCAATTTAGTCAATTATTCAATATATTCTAAATGTGTTTATATATGTTTAATCATGTCTACATATGTTTATCTGTGATTATTTATGGTTTAATATTGACCTATAAGTATTCTGAATTAAACACACACTTTGTTAGAATTTTATGTTTTTGACTCACCGTTAGTTATATTATTGAGTCACCGGTAGTTAAAGGAATGAGACACCGATATGACAAAATGATGGAGGAGTCACCGATGTGTCGCACCGATGACAACGGTCGCATCGATAACAATGGTCACCCCGATGAAAACGGTCACACCAATGACAACGGTCGCACTGATGACAATGATCACACCAATAACAATGGTCACACCGATGAAAAATGTCGCACCAATGACAACGGTCACACCTATGACAACGATCGCACCGATGACAACGGTCGAACCGATGACAATGATCACACCAATGAAACAACTGTCTCACCGATGCTGATCAAATGACCCACCAAATCCGATACTGATCAGATGACCTACCGAAGCCGATTTTGATCAAATGAACTACCGAAGCGGATGCTGATCAAATGACCTACCGAAGCCGATGCTTATCGAATGACCTATTGAACCTGATGCAAATTCAAAATGACCTACCAATCTCATGACTCACCGATAGTCATGAAAACTGTTTGAATTTTTATTAACTCTTATTTAATTCCAATGGTCATATTTTCTAAATTTAATGAACCTGGTATTAATTAATGTTGGTTGTTGGATGTCAGGGAACCATACCTCGTACCTATAAAAAAGTAATCATTCCTTTTACCAGATCTCAAGGAATAAAAAGAAAGATCTATCGGCAGTAAAATGAGATTACAATGAGACACAAAAAATACACAAATAGAGACTCACAAGAAGGATAGCGTACATGTGTGTGTGAAGTCCCTCGAAACAAAAGAAGAACATGAATAACACCTGTGAAAACCAGAGAGATTCAAGAAGACCATTCACCTAGAACATACACGGAATCCAAGTTGTTGTGCCTTACTGAATATCATATGCACAAGGCTGAGTAACTATAGCTGGGAAGAATAATGACACACTGTTTTGTGCCATCTTCACCAGAAAGGACTCGAATAACATATAAAACATCCAAATGAGTCCAAAGATCATCTACAATCACTCAGAGCATTCTAAACTCATTATCAATTTATTTCCTATGTATTTTACCTTTGATTAACATTTTGAGCAGTGTGTGTGCGTCTGTCTATTTAGACACACACTGAATCCTAGGATGAATTGGAGTATACTAAATCATCACACCAATCCTTTTCACCATATTGTATCCCACTGTGCTTTGTGGAAGAGGTCAAGTGTGACCTGGAAAACCTGAGTGTTTTTGTTGTTGTTTACCCATGAAGAGTTGTGGTAGAGGTCTAAGGAATTGAATAGTCTGAGTACTATTGTAAAACCTCGATATAGGGTGTGGATCATAGTTTATATAAACTGTTTAAGAGGAACAAGTCTCAGCTTGAGACTGAACCTCTTGTTTTAAAACTGCTATGCATTTTTCCTTTGTTAAAACATTATTGAATATTCTGCTGCTAAGTACTTTAAATATAAATATGTTTTAATGTAACTATGACAGTTGAACTAGAAAGTGTTTGTAATTGTTTTGAACCAGTAAGTTAGTTTCAAAAGCTAACCTAATCTTCAGATTAAGTTAACTGGGATGTAATCAATTTTGAGAAACTAATTGAACATTTACAATCTTTATAAATTCACTATAGTTTAACTTGTTTTATGAATTGGGAGTTTTTAATACAAATCTTTTAAACAGAATTTTTTAATTGGAACTCAATTCACCCCCTGTTGAGTATCCACTCCGACCAACAAATATAAATTCATTGGATAGTAATTAATTAGAAATGGAAATATAAACCAATTGAATATAAAGGATATATTTTAATTTTATACGCCCAAAAGAATTTTATCTTAAAAAATTAAATTAATAAAAATAGGTAATTATATTAATAAAATATATATGTTATATATTAAATAAAATATTTTTTAAATTCATACAATAAATTTTATAGGCATAAGATGAGAACAAACCGTATTTTATGCATGAAAACCTATATTTTTATAATAGAAGTTTTATATCCTTTTAATAGAGAACCTATTATAAATCCAATTTTTGGATCTTTTAAAAAATTTATATGTAAAAATAAACATCATTTTATAAATAGTAACATTATAATTAGGTTCGGTCTATTTTTTGTTATTTTTTTATGAAGTTTCATTTATTGATTATTATTGAAAAATACAGAATTTTAATTCAAAAAATCTATTCATCTAATTTGTTTGAAAGGTTAAATTATAATTTTTGTTGTTTTTAATGTTTTATTAGATTAATTTTACCTAAATTAATCGAATTTTGGTCATTGGAATCAATTTTAATTTGAAATTGAACATGGAAACTTAGTAACATTTTCAACATTTTTACTTTAAATCCCTGATTTATAGTCCCATCTACAGGATTAAATTTTAATTAATTTACGGAAATTATATGAAAATAATTTAGAAAAAAATATTCCATATTTGGAAGTAGAATAATTTATAAATTCTAATAAGGTCAAAATATTTTTTTACCAAAAATATTAGTGAAGGTAATTAAAATTAGTTATAATGATTAAGAGAAAAATTAGCTTAATATGGGACTAAACCTTAAACATAAGGTCCAAAATGACCTAGAAACTCTTCCAAAATCCATTTTAGGGCCATATTTAGACCATATCCTATATTTTATTGATTTTTTTCTATTATTTGATCAACTTTTCATAGGAAAATAATGGGTGGAATTCCCTTTTAAAAAATTTATAAGAATGCCACTCCTCCTCCACTATTAAAAGGCACTCGCACATCCCACATCCTCACACCTCTCAAGACACTTTGACACGACCTATATCTTCCAAAATAGATGATAAAAATATCTCCCCTTACTCTATAATACTAAACATGGGCAGAAATTAATCCATTTAATCCCTTTGGTGTAAACCAAAAGGAGTTACCCGAATAAGAGATAACATCCTTCCCCAAGCTCATTTTTTTTTATTTTCATTCCCCACCAACTCAAATATTAATATTAAATTATTGAATAAAAACATAATTATCCTAAATATAATAATATTTTTTAATTTTTTGGTTTTTATTTGAACCTACACACACATCTCTTACCGTTCGTGTACGACGAACTACCGCCTCACAAAATGATGATTGTTTTTTTTTCTTTACCACATTTTATGGTTAGAAATTATTATGTAAAATCTTTTTATATATGATATATATGATATTTATAATTTATTCATGCTTATATAACTTTTTTATTACACATACCATTATTTTTTACATTTTGTGTAAATAGGATAACGTTTGTTTGTGGACGTCTGGACTACCGCCTCCTCAAAGTGATGTGATTCATTCACACTATACATGGAATGTATAAAGGATGGTTTTAGTAAAAATATATGAAAGATATGAAATATATTTGATACATGAATTCTAATATACAGATATATCATTAAATTTCATTATTTTAATACATAAAAGAAATGAAAGTAGCGCTCATATGTATGTACAACATACCGTCTCACTGAATAGTGCATTTCATTTATTTTATCCCAATATTATGGATTATAATAAATAAATATATGATAAATATATATGCTATATAAATCATGTTTTAATGTTTTAAAAAAAATTAAATCATGATCATAGTTATAGGAACAAGAAATAACAAGTCAAACCATACTTGAGAAACTAGGCATCCAACACTAGAAATAGTGGAAATAAGGAATTATTACTCTCAAATGAGTAATAAGTTATTATAATAAGTTCATATATGATATCATAAATTTTAATATCTTTCTAAAATAAGTCATTAACATGTTTAAAACCATTATACATGAGTTCATATGATGATCACTTGAAAAGTAACACAATGTAAGGGATTTTCATCCCACTTTTTACATTTGTGAGATAAATGTCATATTCACCACATAATTAATTTTTGTAGTGTAAATAATAACCATTATGATATATAATATCATGAATCATTTATTTCTAATGATATTTTGAGTTTTAATTTAAATTATTTCATCTAACAGTATTTTATTTAAGCATTTTTATGTTTAAAATTATTTTCACAACCCGACTCTTTCATTGGATTATACTACTTCCTCGTTATCATTAATATTATATATATATGTGTATAATGACATTGAAAATATATTTATTTATTTAAAATTATTTATTATGTTTTATAGTTGATACACATAATCTACACGTTTATTTTTTCTCATTTCGATGTTATAATATTTTCAAGTGTTTACATTAAAATCTCATTTTATTCAGGATTATTTACACTTGAATTTCCATCAGAGAAAATTATTTGATCATTTTATAATAAACCACTTAATTTTATTTTCCTCTATTTATTCATGAAATTTATTATGTAAAAGTACCATTTTATCTATATTTGGTACTTAAAATGTTTTAGAAACCGTTTTTAAAAAAAACTGATTCCATTTCTCACTTTGGTCAGAGAACCTGTTTTCTTCTAAAAAACCATTTTTATAAATATGTTTTCAGAAATGTTTTTACCCTTTAAAAAAATATTTATTAGATCTTTTTTTACCCTTTTTATATTATATAATTTATTTCATTGTAATCTTATTTTCACTTTCTAAACAAGTCATTTTCCAAACCATTGACCATGAAAAAAGAATGTTCATTTTACCTTGTAATTAATGTAAGGATATACCCACCATCATTTCATTGAAGAATAATCCTAATGTTTTAAATGATAATTATTATTTAACATGTTTTTTAAAGTTATTTTCGATGAAAATTATTCCCAAAATAAATTCAAAATGAAAAAAATATTTTCCTCGATGAAGTGCCCAGATCAGTGTGAATCACTGAGAGGGGGAGGGGGTGAATCAGTGATCCCTTAAAATCTTTTTACTAATTGATTCTTAATCAATTAAACCTCTATGGCTGGTTAAAGCCTCGATCCACTCTTCTTGTATCTCTCAACCTTTCTCGGATAATGCAGTAATGAAAAGGCACAGGACACAAGGATTTACAAGGTTCGGCACCAAAGGCCTACATCCTTGCCATGCTCTCCCAGCATGGATTCTCCATTATAACCTGTTAAAATTACAATGGTCGATACAGCTTCCCACCGTATCTCTCCTGAGTCCCACAGGAGGGTCTTTATACTGCGTCCCACAGTGTTACCAGAGTCCCACTGGCCTGCTCCAGAATCCCACTGAAGACTTCTTCTCCCTGAGTCCCACAGGGTCTTCTCTTGGCTCCTCGAGTCGCACGAGTAGCTCTTCTTCACTTTAAGGTCTTCAAGTATCTTCAGCAGTCTGGGATAAAGACTGCTGGCCTTGCTCTTCTCTTCTGATCACTTGTGGTTGATCAGGGTTTCTCGTCTAGCTCAGGCTTTATCTCCTTCTTCTGGATGACCTGGCTTCTCTCTTAAACTACTGAATGCTCAGACAACTGATATCTTTATCTTCGGTCTGGTCCAGTCTCACTTCACTTCAACATCATGCACTGAGTGCATGGCAACTCTTCAAGATCTTCAAGTCTTGGACTCCTCAGATGCACACCACTGATTTAGCACTGTTCACGTGTGCACGTGCATGCATGCATGCATGCACTTTCCCTTTCCTCTTCTTGGTGCAGTAGACCCACAAAGGGTGTAATCAATTATAGCACACACCTTTTCCACAATCTTCATACACTTAATTCAATTTGCTTACACACTTAGAGTGTGTTCTACTTTAGTGTGGATGTCTTCTCTTATTCTTAGTGTGTACACACTTTCTTTTGCACACACACTAAGGTTCGGCCTTGTTGTTCTTTTTGCACACAAAGGCACAAAGGCCTTTCCTTCCCTTCTTGCACACACACAAGGCTACTGCCTTTTCTTGTTTGGTGCACACCCACTGCCCTTATTGTAATTGCACACACAACCCGAACGTGTCCATCTCCTTATGCATATGCTAGGGCCACGGCCTTTCCTTGTTCACTTAGCACACAAAACACTAGGGCCTCGGGTTCACTTCTTTTTTTGCACACACAAGCCGTAGAGTCTTCACTTGAATTGCACACACACAAATAGTGTCTCGGCCTTGTTATTTCTTTTGTGCACACACACACAATCCGTAGGGTGTTCTCACTTGAACCCTTTCTACAAGGAGGCGCACAAGATGTCTTGGTGCAAGAGGCAGCCGCGCAAGGTGCCACTGGCCATGGGTCGCGCAAGCACTTGGGTGCAAGGCAGCCCGGGCTTCAACCGTGGGCGCGCAAGATGCCGCGGCCGCGGGTTCTTCCTGCCGCGCAAGGGGAAGGCGCGCAGGGTTCTTCTCCAACCTCTTTCGCGCAAGGAGGGCGCAAAAGGAACACCGCGGAGCAAGGGATGCTCCTGGCTTCACTGCCACGCAAGTGTGCGCGCAGGGCTTCGACTTCGTGAGGCACAGAGTGCTTCTCACGGGACTTCAAATACTCAGCGGATCAGCAACTTCAATGAGGTCTCGGCCTCTCCTTTTATAGGCAGAGATGCCCCAGATTATCCGCGTGCAATAAATCTTGAATCACCGAAGATTTCGGTTCTTTAAAAATCTTTACGAATCTTGCTTTTACTCTCTGTTTCACCGCGGGCTCTTTCATTTTTATTCCTCCTCGTGCATGCGATTTATAACGCATGCACGGCCTCTGTTTTGGCTCATGCATGCAAAGCACGAACACCGAATGGCCTCGCACCTCCGGTTGCTTCGGCCTTGCTCGAAATCCTCCACTAGTTGCATGCATGCCTTTTTTATTGCATGAATGTGATCAGTAGGCTCAGACGATCCTCAAGGAGCTTTCGTCTTCGAAAATGGTGGTCGGGATCTTCAAAACTGTCGTCGGGAAGGCGCCTGGTTCAGCGTAGCTCGCGGGAAGGCGCGGGGAGACCTCTGCCGAGCTCGGGGAAGAGGACGAGGCGGGAGCCGTCGGATCGGCCATTTGAGATAAATCGGACGGCCGCGATCTAGAGATCTCGCGCGGGATTAGATGAACGGCGGAGATCTGGCGCGCGATGAATCGAGCGGCCGAGATTTGCTCCCGGTGAAAATCCCGCGTCCCACATCGAATCGGGGCGCGGTTTTTCCGCAGCTTATTAACTAAGCGCTGGGGGAAAGCGCTCAGTTGAATTCTCTCCCCTCCCGGTGCCGCCCCGCACCGGGTTCTCTCTGCGGGCGCGCTCTGCGCCCACTCTGCCTCCTGCGGGCGCGCTTCAAGCGCCCGCTATGCTCCCTGCGCTCCTCCGGGGCGTGCCCCTGGCGCCTCTGTGGTGTCTGCGTGTGCGCCCAGCCGCCCTGGCTCGCCCCACGGGGTTCCCCCGGGCGTGGTGCCCTAGCGCCCATGCCTTGGGGTTGAACCCCCCAAGGTGCCTTGGCTGGCCTAATTTTTTGGCAAAGGCAAGTACAAATACTTTGTCAAAAACAAAGTAACCCATGAGTATAAGCCAAATGCCACTTCTCCCTTAAGCCATTTCTTTCCTTCTCTACTTCTTAAGAATTCTTTAATCCTCCTCCCATGATCTTCACTTAGGATACGGAATTCAAAAGGTTCCTTCATAATCTTCAACCGAACTCCTGAATCAAAGAATTCTTCAATGTTCTTCATTGATCCAATTACAGATCAAATTGGATCACTTCCAATTCACATGCACTAAGAGTTAGTACATGGACTTCATTAGTGCACATCATCCACTTAGTAGTTGTGGATGGAACATCTTGATTCTTCAACTCCTCATGCATTGTGAAGACAATGCATGGTCTTCAATCAATGTTGTGACATTGTATCATCAGGATACAAGTTCTTTGAACTTAAAGATCAGTTCAGCAATCGTCAGATTTCCATGGAGAATGTTTCAACCATATTCTCCAATGCCACTTAGTGAATCTCCTAAGTGACATTCCTCTAAGTTCCATGGCCATTCTCCATTCTTTACCAACACCATTACAACCTTTGTCATTCACATTTGACATTCCCTGACTTCCATTTTCAACCATATTCTCCAATGCCACTTAGTGAATCTCCTAAGTGACATTCCTCTAAGTTCCATGGCCATTCTCCATTCTTTACCAACACCATTACAACCTTTGTCATTCACATTTGACATTCCCTGACTTCCATTCATTCCAAGACAACTTCATGTCTCATTGACAACAAATGCAACACAATGCACTTCACTCGAGAATGTTTATAAAATATATTTTTATAGTATTACCATTAATAAACAACAACAACCATTTATTTTACTCAAATTGGGATAAGTTTTATTCATATAATCATTATTATTTCCATATATGGTTTATGAATCATTTACCAATGATAATATTGACATTCACTACCATGATTTCCTTGTTAGTGCCATTAAAATATTCAATTTTCATTGATCATTGAACATTGAATTTTTTCTAAATATCCATATAATGTATTATTGATATGATTATTGCCGAAACAATATACCATTTTTACGTATTTTATGTACTTGATATTTATTTTATTAACTAGATAAATATTGACAGGCTCATACATTTTATTAAATATAAATATTTGATAAGGCACATTGTTAAATTGATTATTTGATATATGTGGAATGATTTGGATTGGTACATCACATGTGGCGACTGGTTATAGATATCCACTCAATGAAATGGTTGTTTTATGGGATGAATTAGTTTTGTATCCTAAGATAATGTGTTTTTTACCTAGTATTTTATAAATTGTATTGTGGAAGGTCTTAATGGTAAAGGTACCATGTACCTAGGAAACATGGAATCTCATAATTATGCATTTCCTTGATTTAGATTCACTTATTATTCATCGATGAGATTTTATGTCGAAAAATTTATATATTAATTTCAGTCACATATTATAGACTAAATTACATTTTTTTTCTTTTATTTACCTTTCAATATTGTTTAGACACATCCCTATCATTTTATTGATTACATGGAATGTGTATTCAGTTTTTAGCTTTCCATATTGATTATTCTCATTGATTCATTATTTAATCTATTTTAAATTACCCTTATTGAGAATTTGATCTCACCCATATTATGTTTCCTTTCCCATGGATTCCCTAAAGTATATTAATAATGATATGCCACAATACACTAGATGGAATAATGATATTATCCTCAAAGAAAAAAATTATATTGTAATTAGTATATTTATTGGTAAAACATGTATCAGGTATGTATCTAGTTTAATAAGAATATTAATTTATTAAGATATTTGGGATTTAATTTACATGTATCTTTTCTAATGTAATGGTAGCATGACACCAAATCCAAGCTTTATGGGTTCAAGTAGCTACATGGAACATCTAGAAAATGATTTTTGAAAATTTTAAATTCTAATATAGAATGATAAGAATAAGAAAGATTACATCATTAAATGTTGATTTTTATAAAAATTTTAGTCATCAATGATATGATTTGGTTTTCTATGTCACAACTCGTCCATTGGGGAATGTGTCATGACATCCCCCAAGCCCACCTATCGAAGGCCATAGGATGGCGATTAGCGCCGAAGGCGTCAACCTGTAAGTGGAAGGAATTTTCCTGAGTACCTGTACCCAAATCTGGAAAGGTAAACATTTATACCACTAAACAACCACTGAGTAAAAGTACAAACTGTAGGTTAAATGGGACAGAATACAAACCCAACAAAAGATGAAATGAAAATAAGATAGAAAAAAGGAAACTTTGAAAGTCATCAGCCAAAAACCCCACCTAATGGGTATGTGTAGAGTAGCTATTGGAGTCCATATAAGTACACCCTACCTTTCTGGTCTCACTAGAAACCACTGGGTCCTGTGCCACTATATCCTCCATCATGGCGGTGGTCATCTGCACCAGACACAACACGTGCAGGCGAATCCCGTGTAGTGGTGAGTAACAATATACTTAGTAGGGACCCCAAAACAAAAAGATAAGACCACAAATAAATACACATAGAAATCCAGAAAAAATGATCACGATTTAAGATATATCACAAAAAGTATAATCTAGATCAGTAATGTAAGACTATCAGTAATTTCACAGAACTCCTTGGGCTGCTGGAGAACACATCCTCAATGAGTACAATGGGCCTTCTGGGTCACACAGAAGCTGCATCACACTAACCATGGACTGTTGTTGTACTCATCCCTGATTAGTGATGTGGTTATGCTGGGTCACACAAAAGTTTCTCCCCACCATGGGAATGTTGGGTCAAACAGAAGCTGCTTCCCACCATGTCAATACTGAGGTACTTCTCCTGTCGAGTACCATGGGTCTGCAGGGTTACACAAAGTAACTCCCCACCATGGGTCTTCTAGGTAAAATAGAGCCATGTCCCACATGACCATCGTAGATGATCCACAAAGGGTCAATTGTCAGTAGTCTTTAGGTCTCATTCAACCATAAGGTTTCCACATGTAGTGCACATGATTCTGGATGAACCGCTCCTTAAACCATTCATCAAATTTCAACTTCCATTAAAGCCTCTATAGAGAATTCCAAAGGATCTGCCTCATCGCAACGGTTCCAACTCCTCAAATGGATCGTCAATAGAACTCTCGATTTGAATGATATTAGCAATTTTTTAAAAAGTGGTAGGTTGGGTTTGGGTCCGATCCCACCTTCTCTGACCGACCCAACCCTACCCAGCACAGGGTCCATCGACCCGACCCGGGTCCACCGACCTGACCTGAAACTAGACCGGCCAAAGTCCGGCCTGCTGGGGTATCCCACGCCCTACCCGATCCACCATAGGTGGACCTGTTTTGCTTGGATGGGATGTGGCTAAAATCCGACTCCACTCCCCCTGCCCTACGGGTCATCTGTAGGGCCAGCTCCTCCATTTTGGTCTATTGGCAATGACTTTTCTATGTTGGATGATGTGTGGTGTCGCGTCCCCAGTGCATGTACATGGATGAATGGCCTCATCCAACAACTATCAGCCACCATCGTTGATGCAGGTGGACCTTACCACACAACCATAGATATCCATCTGGCACACCATTATGGCGCACCGTCACCTGCCTGCGGCCAATGCCATACGTCACTACCGTTGGGTTCTTCCGCAAAACACCTGGTCCACTCCAATGGTTCGTTCTTCATGCATGTTGTGCCTACAGCATCTACGGGATTCCATATTCCCTACAATGGCCTCAAATCCTCCTTTCCACCACTTCGAAGATGCATTCACAAAGAATGCAAAACACACACAAGGAGTAGAGTCTTAGGCCTTGTTTGTGTTGGCCAACACCCTCTGAGTTAGAGTTTTAAGTATGGAGTTGTTTTGGAATGAGGTTCTATCAATAAATAATTAATCCTAGTATAGAAAACCCAAGAAAAACATTCTCCAACAAGAACGAGCGATCTGTGGATCAACCTATTCATGGGTTGATCTGCATTATTCATTTATAATAAAGGACGTGGAAACTTGAAACAAAATAAACCCCTACCTGAAAGGTTTTCATCTCTTGACTGATCTTCCCATGAGGATTCAAGTTTCATTCGAATCTACAGAAATTTTTTGCCCTTTACTCCCATTCTTTGAGGTGGGTTGACATCACTATCGATTCACCAAAATTCATTGTTTTTCATTGGAGAGGATTTTCACTATAGGTTCATCAGAGAAATTCCCCATTTTATTCCCCAACGTTTTATATAATTAAAATTAAACACATCATAGTTTTTCTATTATGTTTCATCATCGCGCTGTTATGTTGTTTTGTTTACGAAAAATATATATATTAAGCTTCATTTAATACATCATTATGCTTCACATTTATGATCCATTAATGTGTTTTATTTAATGCGACTCATCACCACACTATCCATACACCATAGTGCCATCGTTACACCACCAAATGGTTGGAAAAAAAAAAAAATAACTTTTTATGTTTTTTTATATTTTTCCAAAAATTCTAAAAATTATGTTCTCTAGTAAAACCATGCCAGATGAAGTTAAGCCCATGCCAGGTGAATCCAACCATTTTAAGATCAATGATGCCCTCAGATTTTTTATCCAAGAACTGGTTTAAAAGGTAGATAAACCCGCTCACATGTTTACTTAAATGAAATTAAAAAAGTTCAAAATTCTATTCTAGGATCCCTGAGCCTTGTAATTAGGTGTTCTAAAAGAATCTAGGATCTAAATAATTCAAAATTAATTACAAAAAATTACATGTAATTTCTGGGACATTACATTACTCCCCCCATTTTGGGCATCATGTCCTCATAAGCCAAAACAAGTCTAAACAAACAAATGGGGGGTACTGAGCATGAATATGAGCCTCCCACTCCCATGAGCTCTCTTGGAGATTCCCATGATACCACAAAATGCACACCAAATAAATCAATCATCCATGAAGGAATCACTTATATTTATTCTATATCTCCACCAAGAACTACACAATCATTTCCCCATCATCATTTTCCAACTCCCCCAAGTCAATGAAGTGTGATGGATCATGCAGGTTCCTCCTAAGCTATGACACATTAAAATCATCACGCACCCGGTGCATCAGTGGTGGATCTTCAAGGCAGTATGCCACCTTACAAACTCTATGAAGAATTTTAAATGGTCTGATGAACATTAGAGATAAATTGTCTCCCTAGCCAAATCTACGCAAACCCCATCGGGGTGGGACCCAAAAGAACACATAGTCTCCCTCATAAAAATGCGATGGTCTCCATATCCTATTAATATCCGATTTATTCCTTCATTGTGCAGTCGTAATCAGCTCCTGTATGATCTGTACCTTCTAGATGGTAGCTCAAAAAAATTCTGGACCCATGAGTACTAACTCCCCTGGGTTTATCCAGTATAGAGTCGATCTGCATATCCACCCATACAAGTCCTCAAATGGTACCATTCCAATGGTGGAGTGATATCTTTTGTTGCATGAAAACTCCACAAGTGGAAGGTGGCCCTCCCAACTGCAACCAAAATTCAAAACGCAAGCATGAAGCATTTCCCCCAATATCTGTATGGTCTGATCCATCTAGCCATCCTTCTATGGGTGAAAAGCTATGCTATAGAATAGATGTGTCCCAAATGCATCATAAAATACATTCCACAACCAGGATGTAAATTTTGCATCACATTTTGAAACAATCATCAAAGGTGGCCCATGAAGCTTCACTACCTCCTGGATGTAGAGATGTCTCAATCCCTCTACCAGTCCCTGCTCCCGGATGGGAAGAAAGTGATACGACTTGGTAAGTCAGTCAACGATCACCCAGATAGAATCTAGGCCCCTGGAAGTACATGATAACTTCATCACAAAGTCCATAGAGATACCATCCCATTTCTACTCTGGTACCTCCAGTGGTTGGGACAAGCCTACTGGAACCTTATGCTCAGCCTTCACTTGATTACAAGTGTGGCATCATGAAACAAACTCTCCCACTGCTATATTTATCCATGGCCACCAGTACTGATGTCGAAGGTCCTGATACATATTTTACACACCAGGATGCACCTATAAAGGGGATGTATGGAGCTCCCTCAACACCTCCTCCTGTAATGTCACTAGTACTATGGTATTTCCTTTAAAAAGGATGATGTGCTCTCCACCTATCGAAAATCTATCAGGTGCATGTCTTGAAGACAACCAAGAATTTTGGGACTCGTAGTAAACTTCCAAATTTTGTGCCTACCTAATACACTATAAGAGTAGAGGAATGATAGTAATCAACTAAAGATAAGCTACTCCATCACCATCCATGAAGGATATCTACATCGCCTCTAGCTACACTGTCACCTCACTCAGTACCTATAAATATGAACTCCTATTGAGAAAGTCTATAACCCCATTCTCCTTCCAAGGAGTATAGACTATCACAATGTCATTGTACTAGAGAAACTCCATCCATTACCGTTGTCTCATGTTTAGGTATTTTTTGAGAAGATATAACTAAGACTCTTGTGGTCAGAGTAGACGGTAAACCATTCACCCATCATATTGTGGCGCCACATCTTCATAGTAAAGACCACTACTACCAAATCGAGGTCATGGGTCACATTTTTCTTTTCATGTTTCCTCAAATACAGTGAGCCATAGGCGATCATGGCTCAATCTTGCATCAGAACACAACCAAGTCCAGTCCCTGATGTATCATAGAAGACTACATACCCAACACCCTCTTCTCTTGGTCTCAATATAGGGGCAATCTTCATTCTCCACCTCATATCCTGGAAACTTGGCCGACATATATCCATGCACATGAAGGGCTTCCACTTCCATGTCAAGGATTATAAAGGTTATTCTACTCTGTAAAAGTCAGGCGTGAACATCCGGTAGTATACAACCAACACTAGGAAACTCTGCACCTCAGTCACGCTCCTGGGTGGCTCCCAAGAAAGAAATTACTCTATCTTCTCCGGATCCATTGCAACTCTAGCCTCTGACATGACGTGTCCCAGAATGTGGACCTCTCAAATCTAGAACTGGGACTTTGAGAGATTACCATAAAGTTGGTGCTCTTAGAGTGTGTCCAAGACTATCCGCAAGGGTATAGTGTGCTCCTCATCTGACGCCGAGTACACCGAGATGTCATCAATGAAGACCACCATGAAAAGATTGAGGTAAGGATAGAAGATCTTGGTCATGGGTCCCATGAACACTACTTTGGAATTTTTCATGCCGAAAGGCATCACCAAAAAATCATAGTGACCATACTAGCATATAAAGGCTGTCTTCAGTACATCCTCATCCCATACCCAATGCTTGTGATAGATTAATCTGAGGTTGATCATCGAGAACAACCTCACTCCCTTCAACTGGTCGAAGAGGTCATCAATCCTCAGCAATAGATACTTTTTCTTCACATTCACCTGGTTCAGGCCCTAAAATTCAATGCATAGCCTCAAGTTCCCATCATCCTTCTTAGAAAACAATACTGGGGCTACCCATGGTGAAATGTTGGGCTTCATGAAGCCCTTCTTCTGCAATTACTCCAATTGTACCCTAAATTCACGAAGCTCCATGGGAGACATCCAATATGCTTGTGTGGATATTAGTATCATCCCGGGGTATAGGTCGATGCCGATGTCTACCTCCATATGGGGAGGTTTTCCTAAAACATCTTCAGGAAATACATCCTCATACACATCCACCACTACAGGAAATACTGGACTCCTCTCATAAACTACACTGAGGGCGTGGATAGAAAATTGGTGAGTGATGGGTTGAACCCTACATTGAGAAAGTATGTCATGTTTTGAAGAAGTTCCCTTCTCACCATTGAAGGAAAACCTGGTCCCATCCTCATGGACACACCACACTTTCATCCTAATATAATTGATCTAATAATAGAATGTAGATAACCAGTCTATAACTAAGATGACATCGTAAAGCCTAAATGCCACTAGTAGGATATCCCAACTGAATCTCTCACCTCCTAGAGTAAGATCACACCACTGACACCAGTTTTTAATCATCAAATCCCCTCCTATAAGACTCTAATCATAAGGATCGAGCAAACAGATCAACTAGAATCTCCAATCCTCGAACGAGGTCTATGTAAAGGGAAGTTTGATGGAAACCTATGTCTATAAGAACTACAGCTAAGGGGTAGAAGACACATATCATACCTCTAATCGTCTCTCGAGCGTTGTGGTCCTATTACTCCATCACTTGAAGATGGACTCACCCCTGGCCACCGGATCCCTAATCCCATGGTGGACCACCTGGGGGTGGTGGTTATAGCACCTTGAATCGTCATCCTCTGCCTATCACTCAACATGCTCCTCTAGCATGTCTTCCACCCTACACACCTCCTCTCTCAAACCTCTTCCACTACCCTAGAGGTCCCTCAACTATCTTATGATCTTCTGTGTGGAGGGTCAGGAAGTCACAAGATATGTGCCCGTACCCACCATACGTGATGCACAACCTGGTTCCCTGGTGACTCCATATACTCTAGGATACCCAAACTACTAATCCTGAGTCCTAGCGTCATCCCCTAAAAGATCTGGCCCACTTGAGTCCATGTGTCTGCTACTTGCAACTCACTACTGAAGACTCTTCCACTTGATGTCGGATGGTGGCCCTAGATGTCGGTGCCTACTCTGCTAGGAATCTCTCCCTTAGAAGGGCTTTCTAAATAACTATGGCCTGATTGGGGATGTAGAGAGACACCATGGATGCCCTAATCTCCCGTATGAGTCTTTGTTCAAAGGTCCAGGCCCTGACAAAAGGGTATCACACCATATCTGTTGAGTAGTGAGAGAAGTCTGTAAACCTCATAGAGAACTCAACCACTGACATGCTTCTCTATTATAGGTGAATCATCTCCTGTATGTGCACCGAGTGTAAGGTTTTTGGGAAGAAGTCCTCCTGGAAAAGCTGCTCGAAGTCAGTACAATAGAGGGTCACTTCATCATGAGTCTGAATCATTAAAATCTACCACCTACTTGTCGATCCATGAAGATGTCTCATGGCTAAGATCATCATCTGATAAAGTGGTGTCCTCACTATGTGGAAGACCCACATCACCGCCTCCAGCTAGTCCACAACGTCCTGATGATCTGTCTCTCCCATGATCCTAGGAGGTCTCTATCTTTGGAACTCGTGAAAGGTGGTGAGATTGTGCATATAATCTACTAGTAATGATGGTATTAACTGATGATCAATGGGTGGTGGTAACATTGTTGCACCACTCAATAGGTCCATCCCTATCACTGGTCCCTGAACCAATGCCTCATCACTTGGTAAGATGTCCTCATGATCACGCATTAGAATCCTAGATGGCAGTCTACGTGGATGCATTCTGATATAGATCGTGATGTAACACAGTTAATATATTATACATGGTGATATGAATCTTATTCAAGAAAAACATAATGAAACACTCAATTCCTATATGATTCTTGCAACCAATTTTTTTATTTATGGAGTCAAAATGAAAAATTCAAGGTCCTGCTGTGTGGATAAGTTGGCCGCCGCACCAACACTGGACTCCATGAATTTGACAGTTCAACATGAAACATTTATCATTGTTTCCCATAAACAAAACAAAAAACTCTCAGACATTAAGGTAGAACCAACCACCCTTGATACCACTTTTTCAAGACCCATCCCCTAGGGCCTATGTCATGAAATCCGCTAAGCCTGCCTCCCAAAGGCCAGGTGTTGGAAACTATCACCGAAGGCGTCAGCCATCAAGTGAGATGCATTTTACTAAGTTCCTATACACATTCACACACAAAAAAGTCCCAAATATAGAAAGGTAAACATGCATTACACTAAACAACTGCTGAGTAAAAGTAAAAACTATAGGTCTAATGGGACAAAATATAATCCAAACAAAAGACAAACTAAAACTGGAATGTACGATGAAAAATATCAAAGTTGTCTGCTGAAACCCCCACCTGATGGTATTCTTAGAGTAGCTTCTAGAGGCTGTACATGTTTTCCCTACCTGCCTGGTCTCACTGGGCACCGCCAGGTCTTGGTCCACCAAGTCCTCAATCAAGGCAACGATCGTCTGCACCAGACATGACACGTGTGGCAAAATCTTGTATAGGGGTGAGTAATAATATACTTAGTAGGGACCCCAAAACACCAATTAACAACCCCAAATAAATCCACAAAGAAAACCATATAACATTATCACGAATTAAGACATCTCAAACAAGGTTTAATCTAGAGTAGGAAATTAAGACTATCAGTCATTTCATATAACACCTTGGGATGCTGGAGAACTCCTACTCAATGAGTAAAGTTGGCATGTCGGGCCACATAGAATCTTATTTTCACTAAACTTGTAATATTTGGTACTCATCCTGGATGAGTAATGTGGGTATGCTGGGTCAAACAGAATCCACTACCCACGATGGGAATGCTGGGTCACACAGAAGCCACTTCCCACCTTGTCCATACTGACGTAATCCTCCTTTCAAGTATCATGGGTATTCTAGGTCACAAAGAGCTACCCCCACCATGGGACAGCTGGGTCACATAGATCCACTTCCCACTGGGCCATCGTAGCTGATCTATACAGGGTCTCATGTCAGCAATCATTAGATCTCAGCCAACCATAGGGTTTCTGCACGTAGTTCGCTTGATTCTGGGAGAACTGCTACTCAAACCATTCATCTAATTTCATCATCTATGAAAGCTTCCATAGATTACATGAAAAGAAATAACTCGTCATGAGAGTTCCAAATCCATAATCATATCATAAATCAGGAACCCGGTTTGAATAATATTGGTGTTTTTCAAAAAGGGGCAGGTTTGGTCCGTGTCTAGTCTAACCCAGTCAGACTGACCCGACCCAGCCTGGGGTCCATTGACACGATGTAGGTCTACCAACCTGACCCTGTAAGACCCTCTAAGGCAGACCAGTTTTTCTTGGCCAAGATGAATTTGGAAGCTGCGTCTACTCCCCTTTCCTTGCAGGTCATCCGTAGGGACAAGTCCTCCTCTGCAGTGAGTTGACCTCAACTTTTCCACACAATCTGCGGTGCAGTGCTGTGTCTGTGTTGCATCAATGTGGCTGGGTGTCCATGCCCACCTTTTGCCTACCGGAGACTCTTACCGCACCATCATGGCTTGATCCAACTGCAACACTCCTTCCTGCACATCGTCATGTCACGCAGCCACCCGCCCGTGGCGGCCACCACCGGCGTTGGTGGGTTGTTCTACAGACCACCGAGTCCACATCAGTGGTCCATTCTTCACGCCACTTGCAACTATTTCCACTTGGGGATTCTATCTTCACTGTGATGGCCTCCAATCTTCCTTTCCTCCACAGAGAATATGTGGTCATGAAGAACGCACGAACCACATAAGGCAGAGGGTATCGAGTCTTGTTCATGCCTGCCCATACCCTCTACATTTGAGTTTTAAACATGGTGAGGCTTTGGATTGACGTTCTGTCAACAAATAATTAAACCTAGTATATAAAACCCAAGAAAAACACCCTCCTATAAGAATGATAAATCTACAGATCAACATGTTCATGGGTTGATCCACATACATTTTTTAGAATAAAGGACGGGGAAACATGATAAAAATAAACTCCTCCCTCAAAGGTGCTTTTTGTTATAGAGATCTGGCCATGAGGATTCATGTTCTGTTCAATGCAGTTGGCCTTCATCGCCCTCCAGTCCCACTATTTGAGGTGTGCTTATGTAGCTAGAGATTCACTAACATTCATCATTCGTCATTGGAGAGGATTTTCGTCATTGGATTTTCAGAGGAATTCCCCACTTGATTCCCTAATTTTTCATCTCATTAAAATAAAACACGTCACAATGTTTCAGTTATGCTGCATCGTCACGTCGTTAGATAATTTGATTTATGAAACAACATATCTATTACAATTAATTTAATGCATCATCATGGTTCACATTTATGAGACATTAATGAACATCATTTAATGTGAATCATACCCTCTTTTTCACTATAGCGCTTCCATTCCACCACCCAATGGTTGGAAAAAAATTACTTTTAATGTTATTTTACTTTTTTCCCAAAATTTCGAAAATTAACTTTTCCGGTAGACCCTTGATAGTCAAAGTTAATTCAAATCTAGGAAAATCACACCATTTTGAGTTCAACAGTTCCATAAGAATTTGTATCCAAGAATCAGTTTAAAAAATAGAGAAACTCGCTCACACATTTACTTAGATGAACATAAAAAAGTTCAAAATTCTTTTCTGGGCTCACCAGGCTTCAAAATCGGGTGCCGTCAAAGAGTCTGGTCTCAAAATACTTCCATATAATTTTAAAAAAATTACATGGAATTTACAATACATTATAGTCTCATTATATAAACTTTTATATATTTACACCATTCATTGTGATATTTGTTCATAGAAAATTGTTTCATGGATTTCTCCACCTTAATTTATATGAAACCAAGACTTTTGAAATTTTTATTACATAATTGAAGGTATGGAAAAGTTAGGTAATTGTTTGATATTACATAAATGTTTTATCCATATGTCAATTTTTCTTCTAATTAGTTTCATAATTATACAGTATTGAACTATGTTTGTGTACCTGGTATGCAAAATTCAGACACCCTCTTAAAAAAATAAAAAAACAAATGAACAAATATATATTATCTTAATAAATTAGGGGAAGAAATATACAACATGTGGGTATATCTAGGTCAGGGGCTTAAGGTTTTACTTTTAGGAACTCTTATGTGACTGGGTCTTGAAATTTGATTACAATGGAATGTAGACCATGTTTGGTGGAATTATACTAGGGTAGAAGAAATTTTTTACAAGACCTAAATATATTGAAGAAAGGGTAGACATATCATATTCAAATGGATGGCACACACACAAGTGGGAATTTAGTGTCTTCGTAGGACTATAACATGTTTCACCAAGATTAGTGTCATTAATCTCACTAGATTTTGTTTTGATAAAATTTATTAAACAATTACTTTCAATTTTGTTGAGATTTACTTCATTATGGGATTCTTATATTTATATATTTACATTGTGGATTGAGAAGTGATAGCTTGCATATCATGTTAAAATTATTTGGAATACATGACATGTGACATTTCCTAGGAGTTCCAAAGGGTTGAGGTGGGGGATTTGATGACATTTTTTTATTTAATAATTTTTATGTAATACATTACGTAATTTTCTCATATTGTGTTAAGTATGTTTATTTATGGAATATGTGGGATTAGATCATTCATTATAAAATTCATGAAAATTTCTAGTGTTGACCCTTTAAATTTCTATTTAGTATTTTGGGAATAAATATTTTTTGTGAATTATTTGAACATGAAATTTCATAATATAATTTATCACTCAATGGGAGACAACTTTCATTTATACGGTATGACTTGGATATTTCATTTTATTGGAGTAAATGGACCATGAATTGAAATATGTACTGTACTCATAAGATTGTGAAATACTTCACCGTTTGGTACATATATTCGATAGAAAGGTTTTTATTGAGATAAAATTATTAAATTATACAGATAAACCAATTTATAACAAATTATACTTTTGGAATGAAATCTGTTTCATGTGTTTTTAAGGATGAAAATTCAGTTGAATTTTAATTATAAAATTTGGAAATAATTTCTCATTAATACATGTAACCTATTATAAACCTAGCATTCCCTACCCTCTATAAATTTGTATTTTTCATCTTTTGATGGTGTTTTCCATGAATTAGGAGATTTAGGGTAGATTATATGTGGTTTTAATTCAATTATCCAAGCATTAAAATAGTGGTTTCCCTTGATGTAAGGATACCCTCATTGAAGCATTCTTTCTAGTCACATTGTATTGTTTGTGTTTTCGTAATAAACTCTCCATTTATATTCAATTTATGATTCCATTTTTCAATTTAATTATTCAATATTTTTCCAACTTGGTTTATAAATCAATAGTATAAATGTTATTAGGTTATACACTTTATAAACATTTTCACATGACAAATGTTTATACAATGACTACTCCACCCATCGAATTGTGGTTTTTCAAAATAATAGATCTAATTATAACCATTTCACATAGTTGTTTTAAATCAATGAGATACTATAATTATATTAATGTGATATGTTAATTGAAATTTTGACTTAAAATAAACTAAGAAAGAACCTTAATAATTAACACAAAAACATGCGAGTCTGGATCATGTGTGAATTTCTAGAGTACAATATTTATCAGTAAAAACACATGATATATTTATAGAGATCAAATATAATTTATAAAATCAATTCATCCACACTTACAGTATGGATACGAGCCCTAAATTTCTAGTGACTATAATCTTTCCTTTGAATTACAATCAATGAAGGGTGTTGGGATTTCATGTTCCAAGGATATCATAGGGTTTAATTCATTTCATCTTTATGGTTGAGGTAAATTATCATAGGGTTTAGGTGTTAAAAAATTAGTTAATAATAACTAAGTGTATGATAACCTAAATTATAATGATTAATAATTAAGTAATAGGTAGTGTTAGATCAATTATTCCTTAAAAAATATTTTCTAAAAAATATTAATGTTGTGTTTTATCAATCGAATTTAGAAAAAAAATACAACATATACCAACAAACTTATTATAGTTATATAAAATTCAACCCCCAATAATTTAAATATTTATTTTATTTTATTTTTTTTTTCAAAATACCATTAATATTTTCATTTATTTACTTCCTAAGAGGACAATCTGGTCAGCTACTCTACCGCACCGAAGTACCAAAAAACTTCATATCATTTGAGATAATTTTTATTTATGGGGAATTGAATTTATGGATATATTTTTATGATCATTATTTTTACTGTATATTCTTTCCACTATTTATTATGTTAGTAAATGGGTGGAGTCCAAGGCCACCAAGATTTATGATTCACAAGTTGTAGTGAATTTTTTCAAGGCTCAAATTTATAATAGGTTTAGAGTACTAAAGGCTATCATCAATGACCAAGGGGAAAAATTTTTGAACCTAACGTTGGATTCCATTCATCTAAAGTATTGGGTGACATAAAAAAGTTTAGCACTATACCACCCCAAACAAATGGTCATGATGAATTTTCAAATCATAAGTTGAAGCAGATATTTGTGAAAATAGTGCATGTTAATAGGAAGGATTAGAGCATGTACTTTGATGATGCACTATGGGAATATGGAACAAAATTAAAAACTCTCATTGATTGGTCACCCTTCTGGTTAACTTTTCAGAAATAAGTTCATCTTCCCATGGAGGTCGAGCATTGGTTATATTGGTTTATAATGAAATTAAACTAAGATTTATCCCAAGATAGAGATCAAAAAAAGATACAATTTCAAGAGCTTGGGGATATTAAATTGTCATAATATGATAAATAAAGGATCTATAAGGAAATATTAGAAGTGTTTCATCTCATGTAGATGATGTCATCACACTGCATGTGAAAGTCATCACTTAAAATTATCAGGCTCTCACTTACCCTCTCACTTTTATGTTAATTTTGGAAATTTTTAATTCTTAATTTCATATGTATATATTATTTCATAGATTATATTTAATGAAAATTTAATATTTTATGTGTGGTAGAGGGGACATCATTTTTGGGGTAGCTTATTTAGGATTTTCATTTTTCTATTTTATCTGTGATTTCAATTAATTTTCAAAAACAAAAATTGAAAAAAACGAAAAAACCCATAAAAATAAATAAATAAAAACACAATGTAAAATGATCATTTACATGTGTAGAATATCAAAAAATCTTGTTTAAAATTTTAAATTCATTGGTAGTATGATAATCATTGGAAAAATTTCATCCTTAAAGTTTGATTTTTATAAAAATGGAAGTCATTAATGATATGATTCGGTTGTTTCCTAATAATTTTTTTTTTGATTTTTACACCATTGTTTGTGATATTTTTTGATGGTAAATT
Organism: Viscum album; assembly: GCA_963277665.1. NCBI lineage: Eukaryota > Viridiplantae > Streptophyta > Magnoliopsida > Santalales > Viscaceae > Viscum > Viscum album. Next base: position 1,776,218,689 of record OY728137.1, read on the forward strand.
GTTTCATTGAATTCTTCACATCAATTTATATGAAAAACAAAAATTTTAAATTTTTTTTATTCAATTGATGGTATACCAATGTTATGTATTTTTTTATCTTATATCAATTCCTGATCCATATGTTCATTTATCTTATCATCGGTTCCATTACAATATTGAATTGACCTATCTGTATGAACCTGATATTAAACATTTGTAATTCCTATTTAAAAAATCCATTTTTTTAAAAAAATAGAACAAAAATATATATATATATATATTATCACAATAGATATGGGATTTCTGAAACGTACAACATGTTGGGATATCTAGGTCGGTAGTTTTTTGTTTGACTATTGGGAATTCTAACGTGAGTGGGTCATGAAATTTTGTTTTGAAGGAATGTTGAAGAGGTTCAGTGGAATTAAACTACAAAAGGAGAAATCATTTTCTTACCATTAATATACTGAATAAATGGTTGATATACGATCTCAAAATGGTTGGAGTGCACACATGAGGAAGTAATGGCATAGTAACCCCATAAATTCTTTATCTATGATTAGTGTAATTAATCTCATTGGATTTTTTTTATATAATTTATATGATAATTAATTTAAAATTTATTAATATTTAATTCTTTATGATATTATTACTTTGCCTATATTTCTACAATGGATTGGAAAATATCAACCTGTATATCTTATTACAATTCACTGGAAGAAATGATGTTTGACTTTTCCCACGAGTTCCAAAGGGTATGTGTGGGGAGGGTCTTGATAAAACACAATTTTTTTGAATATTTTATTAATAATAAGTGACATAATTTTCCCAAGTTTTGTAAAATATTTTTAATAATGGAATATTTGGGAGTAGATCATTTATTTTAAAATTTTATGAAAATTATGGTTTTATCCTTTTAAAGAGAACTATGGTATTTTAGTAAAAAATAATTCTTTATAGATTATTTTATCTTAATTTTTTTAACAAAATTCATAACTCAACGTGGTAAAACATTAATTGAGTCCATAAGAGTTAAATCATGCATTTTAATGGATTAAATGGTCCATGAAATAAAAGCGGGACTGGACACTTTGATTGGACACCACATCACATTTTGTACCATATATTCAACATACGAGATTTGATTGGAGTCAGTGTTTGATAGTATATAGAGTACATAATGAAAGAAAATCATCCTTATGGATGTATATCTGGTTCACGTTGTTTTTAATTCAATGAGTCGGGGAATCTTGGATTAAAATATTTGGCCCCATTTACCTATTCATGCTCATAACCACTTGTATTCATGGCCTCCCCTCCCCTCTTTAAATGTTTTTATTATACTTTGGATGGATTTTTCCATGAATTAAAAATTTTATGGAACATAAGTGGTTCTAGAACAATTCTCAAATCATTTCAAGAGGGGTATCTGTTGAATCAAAGACCCCATCATCGAATCCTCCTACTTCTTCTTCACATTGTAATATTTTTGTTTCTGAAATAAAATCCCCATTTATCTTCAATTTTTTATTTTATTTTAAATACATTTCAACAATAATTTTTCTATTTGGGAAGGAAATTTATAGTATAAATTTGATTGGGTTATACCCTTTCTAAACATCTACACAAGAAAAAACATTTGACAATGACTACTCCTCCCATGGAAGAGTACTTTTTATTAGTAATTGATCTAATTACCACCTTATTAAATTATTTTTTATTAAATAATCTATTATAAATAACTTAATATTTTCTATTAATTGAGTTTTTAAATTTTAATAAATTAATCATGTAATTTAACAATTACCACAAAACGTACAAGGTTGAGAAAATGTATTAATTATTAGAGTGTAATCTTAATCGGTAAAACAAAACAACAAGAAATGAATTTTTCTATTTAAAATATAATCCCTAAACACAATTAATCCACACATACCATATATATATATGATCCTTAATTCACCATTGAACATAATCTAGCCTTGGAATGACAATCAATCCTGGGTGCTATGATTTCATGTTCTTAATCTAGCTTCGGGTTTAATTCATTTCAACATTGTGATTGAGGTAAATTATCATAGGGTATGTGGGATAAAAAATTTGGGGATAATAAATAATTGGATGCTAATTTAAAATAATAATAATAATTATTTAATAGTTAATTTTATATCAATTACTCCTTATAAAAAAATATTTTCTAAAAAAATATTATCATTTTGTTTTATCAATCATATTTCAAAAAAAATAAATCTTCTTCAATCATACATCTTATGGTTTAATAAAAGTTAAATAAACACCAAATAAATTCTTCTATATAGTTTGATTCATTTTTTTTATTTTAAAAACACCTTTAATATTTTTTTATGTATTTACTTGTTATAAAATGACCTAGGTCAGGTACTCTATTTCACCTAAATAACCAAAATCCACATATCATTTGAGAGCACCCATGATAGCAAATGTCAAATAGGAATCATTTCCAAGGAGTAAAGTAAATAATTAAACTAATTATAGGTATTTTTTTACTATTATATTATTCTATTCTTATCTTTTTATTATTTCAACTTTCCCCTTTATCATTTTTTTCTTCCTTTTTTGGACCTTCATTTCTTTCTTTTTAAAATTTTATTAAGTTAATTTTTTCTCTATTTACATTTTATTTTTCTTTGACTTATTAAATTAACTAATACTAATGATATATTACATCTTGAAACTCAGATTAAACACAGTATTAGTACTCTAATCCAATGGTCTTGGTCTATAGGATGTTTCAACATTCACCCATTTGGAGAATTCATCTATTCTAAGAACATTAAAATTTGAAGAACATATGAATCAAACATGAAACAAAAAATAATGGATTAATAATACCAATTCACTTTATAAAAACATTAAAAAATTGGATGAACTATACAATAATTATCAACCAACTTGTATTGCATACCCAAACATGGAATTAGAATTTGTACAAAAATCTGGATTGATGCACCTTCTTAAAAAAAATTCATGGCCTCTCTAGAAAGGATAAAAAACATCTAAAAGAATATAAAATTATTTTCTCAACATTGAAACCAATAAATTTATCTAAAAAACAAATTAAAAAAAATCATTCTCATTCTCCCTTGATGGAAATCAATAATATTGGATGTATTATTTACAACTCAAGATGTAACATGATAGGATGATTTAAAATGGATTTTATTATATATAAATCCTCCATCATAAAGGGACACATCCATTTGAAAAGAGATATAAAGGATCAATAAAGCACAAGGGTATTTAATGTATGCGTACTGGGATCAATTCATGATGTTGTGTGAAAGCTTCCTACATCAAAAAAATTAGTGATAAACTCGTCATTCAATACTTCTATGAAGGCATCACACATATGGAGTGGATAATGGTGGATACAGAAAAAAAGAGAGTAATTTTTTGACAAAATACAATTAGTTTCACATGTGTTTCTGTAAAATATGGCACAAAATGCACAAAAATTTGGTGATCATTGTACACCACAAGTTAATGGAGTACATTAATTTTTTCTAGATTCTCTTGAAAATTATTTAAATAACCCCAAGTAAGATGAATTAAACATTATAGAGATTCATATTTCATGGTATGAAAATAAATCCCAACACCATCATGTATAGACTTATGAAATTTTCACTCAAACAGACCACCCTACTGACTATTTCCACCAATTACAAGAGACAAATGATTGTGCGCACATATTCCCTAGGAGAAAATGTCATCACCAACAACAACCACATACCTATAATAAGTATGATTCAATTTTATCAACACAAATACAATGGTATAAATATTACTCAAACATGAGGTATATTTATAGAAAAAAGGCCCCATTTTCAAAAAGATTCTCAGAAGCCTTCACCTTAATAACAAGGTTTTCAAGAACCCCAAAGGAGATTTGAAATCAAATAATTAACAAGTCAAAAAAAAGTTCATTCCCAAAAATAGGTATATTCTAATACATTTGACCTTTTCAAACAAAATATTCTTCATCAATAGAATGATTTGGAGAGTCAAGGTGCAGAATTGAGGGGTTGGAGATGCAAATGAGCCATATTTCCGCCACCCACCATGAACTCGTAAGTATGAATTTTGATTATGTACCTTCCCTAATCTAAATCCCAAGGGGATTTTTTTCTCATTTACATTGATAAGAGGTAAGAAAACAGTTGAGACATATGCTCTTATTTTTTAATCGAGATTCACCATAACTATAGAGAATATCCATTCATGATCAACTAAAGACCAATCATGGGATAAAGATAATAGTATGAAATGGATTTATGATGTTCCACCTAAACAAAATCTATTTATAACTAGATCAATAGAAAACCCAATTTTTTCTAAAGAGGTTATGAAAAAAGAGGTTTTGGAGACATTTTAGCATGTTGATATCATCATCCATCTACTTGAAGTAATCACGAAAATTCCATGTTATACTATGGCATTAGAAGTACTATATACAAATAGAAGGGTCTAAAGGGAAATTATAAAATCAAACTTTGGTAGAATATATCGTTGATAATCACATAAACCATATAAATTCCAATAAAGTGGAAGGACCCCAAAAAATTCACCATTACATGAACTATATGGGATTTTAACTTTTATGATGCTTTATATGATTTGGGGGAATCTATAAGTGTAATGCATCAATATTTTTTTTCTTTTTTATGGATTGGTAAGATGAATCCAATAATATTTTTGGAGAAGTTGTAAAATAGAGCTACAACATATCCAGTAGTATTCCTCGATGATATAATTGTTAGGGTAAGGGACATGATCTTTCTTGTATATTTCTATGTCCTTGATATGGAGGATGATTAAGCATGTTCTTATTCTCATGTAATTCTTGGCATACCCTTTCTCAAAACATCCATTAAAATCATTAATATTATTGAGGTTACACTTTCTATGGAGTTTGGATATGAGATCATACAGTTTAACATTTTACATTCCATGAAGAACCTCTCAGAAGACCATTATTCTCCCTTCGTCTCCCATTCTGAACTTTCTTATGATGAATATCTGAATAATGATTTTCAAAAAAAAAATAAAATGGGGATAATTGCATGCTTCGATTTATACCCAGGATTAGTTATCGTTTGGTGTTGCAAAATACTTACACACCTATTTCTCATCATCAAACCACACTCATTTATAATTATTTTGTGGATTCTTTTTCTAATAACAAGCATATAAATTCCGATTATTACATGTAGATTGATTTTTTAGTTGTATTTGACTCATTATTCACCATTTTTTATGATGTATATTCATACCCGGACATTCATTGTGCGCATATTTTAGTTCCCACGTTATTTCCATCCATATAGAACCCACCTAAATTGGAACTTAAACCTTTTTAACCAATATTAAATTATTTATACCTATTAAATGATGAAAATTTACCTATAATAATTTTTAACAATAACACAATTAAATAAGAAATAATTATTTTAAATTTTTGGAGGATAATATTAGGGAAATTGGGTGTACCTTAGTAGACATGACACATTATCAGGATCACTCAAATGTTGGAGAATGATACCCCAAACTATGTACCACTTTGGGAAACTTTCCCTATGGATCATATCTATGTCATCTCAAGTATTCATCATTTTTATGTAGATTTTGTGAATTACATTGATTACTTTGAAATTTCAAAAATCCTAAATAAACACCATGTTCAAAAATTAAAGAGTTATTCTAGGTTTTATGTGTGGTATGATCCTTATAAATGGTGAATTTGTATTGATTAATATATTAGGTGATGTGTGACCAATCATGAGTTTACGTTTGTTTTTTAATTTCTTCATACATGTTATTTATGTGTACAATTTATACCCTAAATGATGGATAATAAGGGTTTAGACTCGGGATTATGTTGGTCTTACTTGTTTCATGATGACCTTGTATTTTGTATGTCATGCTCTCATTTCCAATACACTTGAAACATCCAATATTATTTTGTGAGATTATGTATTTATGGGGAATTAATTTTGTGGTTTTTTTCAAAGATAATTTGGTGTTTTATACATTCTTGTTGGTATTTTTTATGTTAGTAAATTTGTGGAGGAAAAGGCTATATGTATTTGTGATTCTCATGTTATAGTGGATGTTTACAAGGATCAAATTTTCTATAGGTTTATAGTACAAAAGTCTATCATCAATGAATAAGGGACACAATTTTTCAACAATGTTTGGATTCCATCATTAAAAATTATAGGGTCAAACAGAATACATCAACATTATATCACCCTAAAATAAATGGTCAAGACAAAGTTTCAAATCTTGAGTTGAAGCAGATATCAGGTAAAATGGTGTAGTCGAATACGAAGGATTACAACAAGTGATTGGATGGTGTTCTATTGGATTATAGGATGAAATTAAAAATTCCCATTAGTATGTACCCCTTATAGATCATTTTTGCGAAACAAATTCATCTTTTAATGGAGTTTGATCATAAATCATATTGTGCTATAAATAAATACAACATGGATTTATCCAAAGCTAGAGAATAGACGAAGCTATAAATTCAAGGGATTGAGAATATTTTATTTTCATCATATGAGAACTCAAGGCTCTACAATTAAAGATAAAAATTGGATCATTATCTAATGATCAAAAAAGGGAGTTTCATTTTGGATACATAGTACATTTCTATAGTTCATGATTGAAGTTGATGCCTTGTATATTTTGTAGTATATGGTTGGGTCCTTATGTTGTATATCATATTTTTTTCATATGGTGTAGTGGAGGTCACTCAAGAGGATATAGATACAAAATTTACACTAAATAATAATGGATTTACGAAATACATTGATGGATTCCCTAAACATGCAGTTAATTCTATCCAATTCATGATCCCATCATCACTTGAAAATATCCGCTTGTCCCTTACTCTATAACTTTTTTGTTATTTGTCCAAATTTAAAATTTTAATTTCTTGTGCATATATTATTTCATAACTCCACATTGGGGATAATGTAATATTTTATGTTTGGGGGAATGGAAAACATTTTAGGGTTTCTTATTTAAGATTTTCATTTTTCTGCCTTATATGTGTTTTCTGTTAATTTTCAATAAAAACAAAAAATAAAAAAAAACATTAAAAAAACAAATAAAAAAACCCCATAACATGCTCATTTACTTAAGGAATAAAAGGAAAATTCTTGTTTCAATTTTTACATTCATTGGTAGAATGATAAAAATGAGATATATTTCATCATTAAATTTTAGATTTTTATCAAAATGGAAGTCATCAAAGATATGATTTGGTTGTGTCATTATGAAACATTTTAGATTTTGATAAAATTATTTTTTATATTTGTTCATGGTAGATTGTGTCGTTAGTTTCTCCACATTACATTATATGAAACCATGACATCTAAAATTTTTATTATACAATTGATGTTATAGCCATGTTAGGTAACTTTTTTCATCTTACATGAATGGTAGATCATTAAATTTGTTTCTATTCTGATCAAGTTCATTTCTATAACAAATTACCCTATGTGTGGGTTTAGGATATCTGAATGTTATAATCCCTCTATAAAATAAAATAAATAAAATGAAAAAAATATATTATCTTAATAAAGATGGGATTGATGAAATTTAAAACATGTGGGGATATCTAGGTTGAGAGATTAAGGTTTGAATTTTTGAATTTTTTAAGTGAGTGGGTTATGAAATTTGATTACAAAGGAATATAGAACAAATTATTTAGAATTAAACTACATAATAAGAAATGTTTTTCCTAATCTGAATATACCGAATAAAGGGTGGAGATATGAGCTTGAAATGGTTGGCATAAACACATGTGGGTAATTAAGGGAATTATAGACCCATAACTTGTTTCTCTATGATTAATGTTATTAATAACACTAGATTTTGTTTTGATACAATGCATCAAACAACGAATTTAAAATTTATTTATATTGATTTCTTAATGACATTCTTAATTTTCCTATATTTTCACCATGGATTGGGAAAAATCTACTTGAATATAATATCGAAATTCTATATAATATATGGCATCTCACTCTTCCATGGAGTGAAAAATGTTATGTGTGGGGGAGTTGATTAAAAAAAATTTAATGATTATTTTATTGATAATAAATTACATAATTTTCTCACATTTTGTTAAATTTTTTTTTATGAAATATTTGGTATTAGATCATTCATTATCAAAGTTTACAAAAAATCATGTTTTGAACCTTTAAAGTGAAGTGTACTATTTTACTCATAAATATTTTTCTATAAATTATTTTATCTTGATTTTTTAATATAATTTATAATTCAATGTGATAAAATATTCATTTATACTATACAAAATGGTTCTTTCATTTAATATGAGTAAATATTTCATGAAATAAAATCTGGACTGGAACCTTTATACTGGACACCACTACACCATTGAGTCCATATCATTGACATCTAGTATTATATTGGGATCAATTTTGGACAGGGTATAGTGGAACCACTTGTTCAAAAACAATCTTTTTGTAAGAACAAATGGTTCCCATATTTTGGAGGTCAACTAGTAAGTGAAAGTTGAATTAAAATATTTGTTTGAATTTTATAATTCAAACATATAACCACATAATATTATCTATGAATTATTATTTTTAATTTAAAATAAACTAAAAATTAAATTGGCCAAAATACACAAAACTCGCGATGTCGATTAATTTTTGAATTGTGAGAGGTGATCTTAATATGTAAAACACAAAAACACATGATCAATTTTTAGAGATAAAATATAATACATAATCATAATTCATCCTCACATCCAGTATGGATATGATCCCTAATTAAACACTGGCCAATAGTTATCCTTATAATGGAAATAAAAATAGGGTGCTACAATTTCATGTTCCAAGTCTATCTTGGTTATTAATTCATTTCATATTTGTGGTCTAGGTAAATTATCATTGGGTTTAGGGGTCAAATATTAGTGGATAATAATTAAGGGGATGTTAATTTAAATAAAAATTAATAATAACTATGTAAATATGTATAGTTAGATCAATTATTCCTTATAGAATTATATTTTCTAAAACACAATTCTCCATTTTTTTCAAAAATATTTCAAAAAGGGAAAAAATAAAAATAAAAAATTCTTCAAATTTACTTATTCTAGTATTATAATTACTAAACCCACTCCCCCACATCCTTTCATGTAGTGTATTTTTTTATTTCATGAAAACACCTTAAATATATTTTTTCAAATAAATTCTACTTAGAGAACTACCTTGGTAAGATACTCCACTACACCAAAGTACACCACAACCACACATCATTCGAGTTCACCCATAATATCACCTTTCATCATTTAATATAAATATAAATATTTATTTTCATTCAAGGGTATATATCTATATTGGCTTTTGTTCCCTCTATATTGTCATGTTTGAGGGAAATTACAAAATAAATAACAACAGTAAGAAATAAATAATCTACTTGGACTACTAATATAACCACCAGGAGTATGATCATTAAACCATCAAATTCTCCTATGTAGATCACTATAGTGTAAAAAATAACCTCTAGAAATTTTCCTCCCCTTCTATTGTTTTGTGACCTACATAATTTGTGACCTTTCCAAGATGTTGTCTCCTCCCTTTTTGATCAAGAATTTAACAGTAAAGAGAGTATTTTTAGTATTTTTATTATTTTAAATGTATTTTACTTATTAATTTAATTATATAAAACCACTAGTCAAAATCATAAACATCATTATTTCATGACAGTAAAAAACCCACCACTAAATTTTGTTTCTTTATATTGATTATTGTTAACTAATTTTTATTGTACTCTCAAACCATTTAATAATAATTTATGTACTTTAGTTTCATTGTATTTATCCAATATTTTTTAAAACTATGCAGTATAAATAACCTTTATTTGAAATTGACATTGTTTAAATATTTATTTTAAAGTAAAATTGGAAGTATTAAATTTTATTTTTATGATTAATGGATTTGAAAAAATTATTCCATTACTTTTTTTTCTATGGTTTGATCAAGGGTGTGAAATAAAAAATATTTAACAAAATTGTGTGAATAAATATCATTATAACCATAATTTGACAAATCTGTGGGAGTAACATGTGACTGTGATGGTTTGATCTATACTAAAAATTGTTATCTATGACAATAACCTCATAATATAGCAGAATGAGATTATATTTAATTACAAAAAAAATTATATATCTATATTGAGTTTTACCTATTTCATTAATATGATTACATGATTTATTAGATATATTATATATTTTTTATGATATAACACCTACAAATAATACATTAATCTCTTAACTACTTAGTGATCCAACACAAGATTACATATTGTTTTCAAAATTTTTGCAAGAAAATTTTACAAAACATACATTACCCATGATCAAAACACATTATGTTATATATATGAAATTTATTTGTAATAATATTGAGAAATATTTTGATATAAATGTGTAATTTTTTATAAAAAAATTTATATAACATTTATATGGGAGTTATCAAAGAACATTTAATATAAATATACTTTTTTTATTATTTCAAAAAGTTAACTATATACTGGGATTTATCCCCAACATATTGAGAGTATGGAGGGAACTAATGCAAAAAATGTTGACCGCATGAATTTTTTTTACCTAATATATTAATAAAACCACAGGTAGTGCGATCATTGAACCAATATAAGTTCCTATGAAGATTAGTGCAATGGATAACCGAACCCCTAAACATTTTCCTCCCCTAAAATAAGTGTACTGGATGTTGGAATCCATTGCACCCTACCGAAATTACTATGTTGACCTCGCATACACACCCAAGAATCAATCACAAACATATAAAGTTTAGTAAATTAAAACAATTCATGTACAAACATCAAAAGATCATAAATTAATTAAGGAATGAAATAGATCAATGGTATTTGAATGATTTATTCTACATGCATGATAGGGAACAATATGAAATAATTAGATTTTTATTAAGTATAAATATTACATCAGGTGATAACTCTACCAATAATATGTCATTATAAATAATTAAAAACAATATAACCCTATCATATACCGTGTAGTTTTAAAATACATTTCTTGTTATTAGGGTTTTCTGTTATAGTGATTAATGAATTGTTCAGGTTCAGTCCCCACTTTCTTTTATAGGAACTTTAGTTGGTTGTCCTGGTCACACCACCTCCCGACATTCATGGAGAGTTTCCATCTAGAATGTAATTATTTATTGTTCTTAACAACATTGACCTAAACTTCATACTATAATAAACATAAAGAGTCTTTAATTGAGAGAATATCTTCTAGAAATTTTTCCATATTATGGACCTTTGAGACTCCATTACATGATTTTAACTTCTAATGGTCCTACTACCACTGGTTGAACAGTCATTGTCTTATCACTAAGCCAAACCATCGACCACTAATTGAATTTCTGGTAAACATATATCTGATGAATGATCTTTTGATGTTTTTAAACGACGCACAACATATGAACACTCCTAACCCCAGTAACCAGACCCATTCCACTAATCCAAACACTGTGAACTATTATATAGTTTTAACATTCCTTTTTGTCACATGGATCACCCTACATAGAACATACATGTGATCAATGTACATAATGTTGATCCTAGGAAACAAACTACAAAAAATAAGTCTCCATTATTGTTTTTATATGCTCTTTTACTTTTTGGGATAATGAGATTATGTTTCTACTTCATTAGATTATGGTGTACATTTTTTCATATTGTGTGAATGGTTAGAATATGGAAAATTATTTATACGTTATAGTTGGTATTATTTTCCTACTTTTATTATTTTTATATTTTGTGTGGAGACATGTGGTTCTGGACAAGAATATCCAGATAAGGCCACTCATATTGTGTTTTATTTTTATTTTGTGTGAGTCACCAACCCCAAATATTTTGGATATGGGCTTGGGGTTTCACACTCAACATAATGTCGGCCTAAGAGGGTTCTTTGTGGTTTAGGTCATGTCAATCCCATAAAAAATATTTTGATCCCATTTTTTGTTTAAAATATTTATTATTATTAAAATAGAAAGGAATTTGTGAGATTATAGAATAATTCCACTTTTCATCATACCATGGTTGTTTTCTAGAAGCAAAAATGTTCTTTACATATTAAAGAGTCTTTCATAGGAACCAATTTCAAATGTTCTACCATATGTTAATGTTTAAATTTACTTATTTGATAACATACTATGATATATATAATCTTTATATAAATACAAAATTATTAAATTAATATACATCTCAACAATTTTGGCTTTCCATCAACTTTATTTAGCAAGAACCTCAATGTTCCATGGTCATAATATAGTATTACTCTCATTTGAAAATTTTCAAGTGCAAAAATAATTGCAAATAACAACTTTATGGTAGTGTAATTGATTTGAGAAGCATCCAAGGGACTTTTATTTCACCTTTTGTGATAGTTAAACTCAAACAAAACTATTTGATTCATTATATATTTACTTGAGTTGGAGTTAGAGATCCCATTATGGGGGTTTCATAATTAGTGGGCTGGTTGGACTTGTTTTATTTTCATCAAATCATTAATTAAATGAAATACCATACTAAATTTACTAGATATTATATAATGTGATTCATACATATTGGGTATGTAAATGAAGAAAAAATATTAATAGGATTTTGTATATTTAAGTACTATAGACTATAAAGTTTTAAACAATACCCATCATATATATTTGAAAAGTTCTTAAGGTATTACATGGTCAAAATAGAATCCTCATGTGAGGAAAATTATCAAAATTTAATGTAAACTTAATTTTCTCTTGATCCTATAGAGTAATCAGAACTTAAAAGTAACCATAGAAACCATATAAAAAGCAATAATGTGTTTTCCCTACCATCCATTCAAACATTTGGTTAATTAAGGGGATGAAAAACTAATATTTTATTATTTATTTGTTCAATTATTTATAATCACTGAATAATCTACAATTGTATTGAATCCAAACATGTACTAATTTTTTCTTACCATTTTCAATAATAGTTGGACTAGATTTCATAGGAACAATCTGAAATGGAATCACTTATTCTGTGTTGAAAATGAGATATATGTTTCCTACCTCTAAACATTTTCAACCTCTTTCTCAATTGCTTTAAGTATTAATAGATTCAATTTTTTTGGGGGTTTTATAACTAGTTTCTCCACATTTTCTAGTAAGATTATATGCATATATATTTTAAAAATAAGTAATGGTATTTCATCAAGATTCAAACCTATTTACCTTAAATTATCTTATAACATGTTTTTCAGTTGCTTTCATTAATTTATGAAAATATTATTTAGTATTATGATTGGAATTCATTCCATGATCATTAAATTATCCTTATTTATAATTGAGGGTTATAGATTAAGTTCAAGTCTGTGTGGGTGTGTGAGAGAGATGAATGAATGTATGGGCCACTAATATGGGAAATAATAATTTTATATATATAAGATGAAATATTTGTTTCATTATCATATAGAAAATAAAATATTAAAACCCTAAAAAATTCCTATATCTATGATTTGATACATGTTAATTTGTATATAAATATGGTAGTATGTATTCATTATCCTCGATATACTTGACATTTCGTATCTCTTATCCTACCATACTTTATTTTTAGAGTCTACTTTATAGTAATCACATAATATTTTATATATTCCATGGCTATATTTTTTTATCTTGATTATGGATAGTTTTAGACATATTAGCTATGTGATTATATTTTATCTACTAGATATCTTCATTTTTTCCATTAAGAATTATACTTTTTTCTAGGTGATTTATCAAGCTCTCATGGGGGTCTTCTGAGGTTTCCTTTAATTTACCAATTATTTTCATGAGTTCATACAATTATCCATATAATTATCTTAACACTTAGGAGTATTCTATTCTTATATATATTTACTAGTATTTTTTAATTATTATCCACTGTGAGTTATTTTCAAGAGTAATTTGGGTTTTATGGTTTTAATTTTCCACTATTTGAGTCTCAACTTATTATCAAATCACGACGCTACCATTTTTCCAACTCTAACAAGTCAATGGGTTCATATCCATTAAATAATTTATTTAATTTAATTTAAATTCCTCTATACATTGAAGTTATTTATTTTTTCTATTGGAAATGCTTTATTTAACCATGCATATCATCTAATGAACTATTCAATTACCTCTTAATTTTTTATTCCAATCATTTATGAGTTATGTTTATATTTCTCAGATTTCATATCTTGATTCTTTTAATTAGTAGTAATGTATTTAAAAATGTTTCATTAAATTACACCACTCATGATATTTTTATTTAACTTGACCTATTATATGGTAGTGTATTTCTATAAATCCTTGTACAATTTATGATTTATACTTTAGAAAATGATCAAATGGGTATAAATTAGATAGGAAATATCAATATAATATGTTACAATTTTAGTATCAAAGCGATATAATGATCATGGTTTAGAATCTAGTCAGACAATAATATCTGATGATGTGGCTGGGAAGGATTCAATTAAACATATGTAACCATAATATCATTTTACCAAATGAGAAGAGCATCACTTCATTAGATAATACCCAATGATCAACTAATTGTGCTTGATGTAAATTTTTCCCACTAAAAAATGGAAAGACAAGAATTAATAGTATAAAGAATTCAGGGAACTATAAAAATAAAGCCACAATCTGAATTTTCAACTCTATTTTCTTCAATAATTCACCGTTGAACCTCCAAGGATGTATAATTCCCACACTCTTATAATAAATCCAATAATATTGGCTTTTTATTCAATGAATTTAATTTCATTTTATCTGTGTAACTTTCATGATTCAAGCATGGTTTTTTAAATCCTCTCACATATGAAATTTTTTGACATGCTACAAAAAAGTCTCCAACACTTAGAATCCTCTTATATCACTTTATTCAAACCAAATATATAATTTAAAGTAATAAACATCAACCAAATCATAAAAAATTCAACAAAAATTCAATTATTTTAGCAATGAAAAAACTCATTTAAATATATTTATTAATAAAGGAAATAATTATTAGTTTTACCATTGAAAAACATTATTGACATGTACAATACTCTATTTGATACACTTAATGCATGGTATAACATTACAATATTTCTATAATTGAGTTTCATAACTTCATACAAGACTATTCTAAATTTTTATCCATATAATTGATAAAAAATATATTCTAAAAATAGATAATTTGAGAAGATATTTCTTGATTTGGTCATTTTCCTAGGTGGTGAGGCATAGAAGGTTGGAAACTCTCTCTAAAAGAACCTATTTAATATTTTTAGGTCCCTTTCTAGGAAAATTACTTACATAATTTTTTTTATAATGGAATTTTCCAGGAATGTTTCCTCCAAAAAAAGTTCGAATGAAGGTGATTTCTAGAAAAGAACCCTCCTGATATTTTTTAAATTATTATTTTTGTTTTGTTTTATGTTTTTTATATATATACATATATAATAAAAAAATTGTATTTAACTATTTTTATATCCTTATTGTATAAATTAAAGTATTCTGAAAATATTAAAAATTGTTAAATATTGCATTATTTTTTTGTTTTTTTGTTTATATATATATATATAACCAAATAAAAAATTAAATTAGGGGGTTTATTTTCTAGAAATCCCCTTCTTGAAAAATGTTTCAAAATTTTCATTTTTAAAGAAATTACCCTCCTTAAAAATGAAATATGTGCTTTCTAAGAGAGGGTCTACCCTTTTATGCCCAACCCCCCAAAATCATGCCATGATAGGGAAATAATATCTTGATTTAGGAATTTTTAGAATATGTTTTTTTCTATTTGTATAGTTAAAAAATCATTGAAGGCTTATATAGATATATAAAACCCAATTATAAAAATATTTAGAGAAATAGTGGAATGTAATGACATGAATTATGTGTGTCAAATAGACTATTATATGTGTCAATAATGTTGGTCAAGTAAAAACTAATAATTTTTTCCCTTCATAATAAAATTTATTTAAATTATTTTTCATTGATAAAATTATGTGATAGTATAATTTTTTATGATAAGGTTGATGTGTATTATTTTTCAATTCTATATTTATTTTGAAGGAAATGAAAGAAGTGGTTTCCACATGTTTGAAAATTTTCAATACCATATTGGTATTTTTCATATTCAAGATTATTTAAAAACCCATGAATGAATCATGAAAGTTACACAGATAAAATGAAATAAAATAGATTGAATAAAAAGTCATTACTAATGGATTTATTACAGGATAATGGGAATTAAACATTTGGGGAGGTTTATTGGTCGATTAGAAAATACAATAATTATGAAAGATCAGATAATGAGTATATGTTATATGTTATTTTGTTTCTTAAGACTCATAATTTTTGTTCTTTAATTGTTCAGGGGATTACTTTTCCCTCAAACTCAATTATTTTATCATTGGATCTTCTCTAGCGAATGGAGGCTTTTCTCCTTCTATAAAAGGACATAATGTAACATTTTTTCAATGGACACCTTCACAATCACAACATAATATAGTGTTTCATGATTGGATACTAAATCATGCTCATTATATTGTTTTGATACTTTTTTTAT
This sequence comes from Viscum album, assembly GCA_963277665.1. NCBI lineage: Eukaryota > Viridiplantae > Streptophyta > Magnoliopsida > Santalales > Viscaceae > Viscum > Viscum album. Next base: position 1,776,235,351 of record OY728137.1, read on the forward strand.
AACATAGTTATATGGATATTTTATCTATTATTCATATCCATTTGATCGTATTCTAAAGTATATATAATTATTTTTACAATGATTGACAAATATTCTCTACTATAGTATAGGTCAAGTTAATTAAAAATATAATGAGTAGTGTAATGTGATAAAACATGTTTCAATACATTAGTACTCATTACAAGAATTAAGATATGAAACTGGAAGTAAAAATATTACTCCTAAATGATATAGATAAAAAATTACGAGGTAACATGATAAAACATATGAACATATATATGTTTACATTCAATATTTCCAATAGGAAAAATAATAACCTTCAATTTAAAGAGGGATATAGAATGAAAATGTACAAAATATTTCAAATATTTGAACCCATTGACTTGTTAGATTTTTATAGAAAGGTAGGGTCATGATTTGATATTAATTTTAGTCTCCCATAGTATAAATTTAAAACCATAAAACATAAAACACTATTTAAAATATTTGAAAATGGATAAAAAATAAAAAATCATAGTAAATATATATAAGAGTAAATTAATCTTAAGTATGAAGATAAATAAATACATAATGGTAGGAACTGAAGAAATTAATCAATAAATTAAAATAACCCCCAAAATACCCCCATGATATCTTAATAAATTACCAATAAAAAAATGTAATTCTTAATAGATGAAATAAAACTATCCAGTATATAAAATATAATCTCATAGATAATATATCTAAAACCAATCATTCTCAAGATAAAAAAAATCTCTACATTGTATGTATAAATCCTTACATAATTACTATTAAGTAAATTAAGAAAATAATGTTTGTAAGGATAAGGGATAAGAAATGCTAAATATTTTTAGGATAAATATCAAGACTCCCATATTTATATATAAATTGACATGTATTAATTCTGTGTTGGAGGAAATTTGTTATGGTTTTGATATTTGGTTTTTAGATATTAATAAAACCAATATTTTATCTCCTATATAAAAAATTATTGTTTTCCAAATCAGTGAGACCTAGTTTCTTTCATCTCTCAAACACCCATATTGACTTAAAATTAAACTATTATCCTAACTTCGAATCACGCTATTTTAATGAGTGAGGAAAGAATTACTTTCATAATTTTAAACAATCACTACTAAATAAATAAATGAAACTAGAAAACATATTTGATGATAATATAATTTAAATAGTTTCAACTATATAGAGAATCCAATGCTTTATATTTGAAATATGTATATACAGAATTGTACTAAAAAATGGGTCTAAACTAGTTATACAACCCCTCTAAAATATTAGCTCCAACAATGCTTGAATTAGTCAAAAAATAGGTTGAGAAAAACATTAATGTATGAAATGTATATCTCATTTTCAACTCGCAATAGGAGATTTTAATTTAGATAGTTCCAAATAAATTTGGTCTAACTATTGTTGAAAGTGACAAGAATAAATTAGTACATTTTATGATTCGATACAATTGGGAAGTTTTCAATTATTATATAAATTTAAACAAATTAACAAGAAAATATTAGTCTCCAATCCCCCTTATTAACCAAATGGTTGAATAGATGATATGGAAAATACATTTTTTTCTTTTTATATGGGTTCTATATATACTTTTATGTTTTAAATACACTAAAGGGTCAAGATAAAATGACCTTTACATGACCATTTAATACTTTTCATTGCACGAGGATGCTATTTGGACCATGTAATACATGACGAACTTTTTAAAGATGGATGGTGTGTATTGTTAATGATTTTAAAATACATGGTACTTAATTTCATCAATTCCTGTTGATATTTTTTTTCTTTTACATAACAAATATGTGTGAATCCCACAAGATTCTTTCTAGGAAATGTAGGGTGATAATTCATGAAATGAATCTTTGATGAAATTAAAAGAAGTGAAACCACCCAACCAATTATCAAACCACCATGATGTGATCTCCATATCCCTTTTAAGTTTGTATATAAATCCTCAAGTAGTGTTGTTAGAGTTTAAATACCACCAAAGGTGAAATAAAAGTCGCATGGATCTTGCCCAAATCAATTAAACTTCTATAGAGAATTTTTTCAACTATTTTTTCACTTGAAAAAAATAAATATAGATTAATTTTATATTCTATAGAAAAAACATTGAGGTTCTTATTGAATAAAGTAAATTCCATGACCAAAATAGTGATATGGATATGATTTTAGGCATTTAATGCAGATATAAATGATTACATAGAGCATAGTTTCTTATCATAAAAGTTTACATAAACATACACCTAAGGGAGAACATTCAAAATTGGTTGCTCTAAATGAATATTTAATAAGTAAACTCATTATCTTCTTGAAAACATATATGGTATGGTGTATTGGGTAATTATCCTATAATCTTACAAATTCTATCATATACTAATAATAATAAAATATATAAACTAAAAATTTTATGAAAATATATTTTTTGGATAAGAATGATCAAACACTCTAAGAACCCAGATGGGTTGGCATTAAGTTGATTTGCTACCCCAAGACCACATCTAATAGGTCTAGAGATGGTGACTAACATCGAGTAGACACAAAACACAATATGATAAGCCTTATCTATATATAATCATATACCACCACATCTCTCCACATAGGATATAAAAACAATGAATGTTGGATAATAGAACCAACTGCAATGTATAAAAGAATGTGCCATTTTCTAATCATTCACACAATGTACACAATGATGTAAATATAGAAAAACATAATATCATTATCCCAAAAAGTAAAAATACTATTAAAACTTTAAAGGAGACTCACCTATTATAGTTGGTGTCATAGGACTAACTGTTTGTACTTTGATTACATGTATATTTGATGTATTTAATATTTAAAATTCATCTTATTACATATTGATAATTATTATGAATGAATTTAATGTAATGATGTTCATGAGAATACATCATGTTGATATGGTCATAGTAGTTCCCCACTAGGTTGATAAACTTGAAGTTCTATGATTATATTCTTAAATAATGTTCTGTATTTGGATAACGTACTATGATGGGACACATAGTACTTATATGTTCAATTGTGATTACTCATAAGAATATTAGTCTTCTTCTAATGAAGATTACACTTGATAATCTCCAAGACTAGAGATTATGAGAACATACCTGCCAGAATGAATTCTGCATGTTTCTGTGTCATTGGATATTCCTATCTGTGGGAATCTATAATGGTATCTAGACTTTAACATTATCATTAATGCATGTCACTACTCATGCACTTATATTTTCTGAAGAAAAATGTGATGTCATATGTTCATGGCGAGGTACGGTGTGTTGGGTGCATCATGATTAACATTTCCTTAATGGATAAGTCAAGGAAGGGGTTTTCCCTCCCATATTTATGGAAGTTATTATCTCAGCCATTTTATTAGAATACAATTGTCACATTAAATTTCATGTCCATGGTGAAATAATGCATTTATTTCTGATAGTCAAAGAAAGGCATATTGATATTATAGTTTGGTGAAACATATGTGTAATCTACATGATGAGATATTGAGACAAAGGGATTATATAACATAGTGAAAGTTCACATGTGGTTGTCATTATTTCAACATTAACCTTTTATCTTTGGTTCCTTGACCTATTACTAAATAGTAATATTGGTATTTAGTTATGATATCCTAATTACAATTAGGAAGAATCCTATATGGTTACAAACTAAGTGTTTCTGATAACCTCGAGTAAATTGTATTAGAATTTAATTATTTTAATAAATAATATTATCAAGCCTCAGGGATAAATTTATTCATGTTTATCAATCAAAAATATTTATTAATGAATGAAATATTGAAGGTAAATATTTTTCGGGTTCTCAATAAATGATAGAAGAGTTTGTATAGACCTATATCATGTCCAATGAAAAATATTAACGAACAATACAGTTAAATAATAATTTTTATTATGTGATATGGAGTGTGCCACAAAATATTATTAGAATTATTTTTGTTGTTGTTGTTATGTGGCATGGGGTTAATTAAAGTTTATAATATTTTTTAAGGTCCAACATGAAATTAAATAATTATTTTGACCTAAATCCTAGCTATATAAACAGACGATTATGTCTATTGTTTAGTTTCAGTAATTGAAAAATAGGAAAAAGTTGGGCACAAAAAATTCTATCTCGGATCCTCCTCTCTACCTCTAAAGAAAGAGAGATGAAAGAGAGATTCCTTCATGAATATAGGATGAGTGATCAACATGAATAAAATGGGATAATTGGTATGTTCTTCTAGAATTTTAAGATCAGTATGCATTACCCAGAGATCAAAGGAGAACATGTGGATCGCTACTAGATGGTTTCTATCCTTGGATACTAACAGCAAAATGAAGCCAATCCAAAAGGGTCTTTTTGATGATCAACATCCACATTGAATAAAAATAATCAAATCAGGTATTCATTTCTTCTAATATTTATTAAATAAAATATAATTTGATTTGAATGATCCTCACTCAAGGTTTTAGGAAACTCAATATTAAAATAAATTTTAATATATCTCCCAAAATCACATGTTTTTGTTTTTATAAGAAACAAAAAAAGGTATAAAAGGGTTAAGTCTTAAATTTCTAATTATTTATATAATTTTGGATCCATATGAAATCATGGTTAAATTTACATTTAATATTAGTCTTTCCTTTATTTATTTTTTAATTAACATGTTATTGGAATATTAGTAAAGTTATTTCAATGTTTATTTTCATAATGGTTTAAGAACAGTTGAAGAACGACGATTGAGTTGATTGGGTACTACCAATAAAATTTCGTTAAGATAGGGTTACACAGTTTGTATCTGAAGTACACACTGTGTAACCTAGTACGTTTCACCTAGCCATGTTATCGGAGACATAACATTCCATATAGTTATTACATTCGGTGTATGCTTCATGTTGACTGGCCAACTTGGTACACAGTTTTTGGATTACACAACATGAATATAATATACATGTTATGTATTATACACATGTTAGAAGTGAAAATAGTTCCATCCTTATATTCTTTATACATGGGCAAACCATGTGATTCTGGAAACCTAGAGAATTAATGATACAAATGATGTGTATACAGTGTGTAGGGAATGTAGATCATCAATTCCTACATCTGAGATACTCACTACGTTCTCGATCTTATTATATAGACACACCACATTAGAGATACACACTGTATAGCTAGCAATTCATGTCATGTATTATCTTTCCCAATAATACGACATGTCTTTCTGTGGGTTTCATGGGAATGTAACATTCAGACTACATAGTTTGTAGCTGGCCTATACACACCGTGTCATCCACCAAGATACACATTGAACACCCATGTCAGTATCTCTGGCACATGGAAATATGATACATATTGTGGAGATAGAATTTACATTCCATGTAGTTTGGTAGCCATGAGACATGGATAAACATCTATAGATGTATGAGGTGTGTTGTTGGATAGTACATGCCATGTAGTGTCCTAATTACATAGAGAGTTAAATTAAATTAAATAGAAAATTTCACAATTAAAACCATATTGCATCGATTTGAACTATAAATTTTTCGTAATTTCATGAGGGTTTTATGTAATTATATATTATCAATTAATTTATTGTAATAATTCTGCAACTGTTGGTTCTTCCATTTATTTTTCATTAATTCCGTAATGATGATTTTCTCTAAATGAATGCTGTTATTCATTAGGATGAAATGGAATTAATTAAATAATGAAATAAATATCTTAATAATAAATAATTAATAATGAAATGAATGCTAACCATTTATTTTTTTTGTATATGTTTCATGTATGATCGTTCATAAGCTATACCAAGAAATGTATGTGTATGTATTTTTTTAATTTAATTTATTTCATGGGTTTTAATTATTTATTATTAAATTAAATTTTATGGCCTATAATTCATCCCTCCCTCCATTATTATGTAAGACCTATGGGTCAATGAATATTTAGGTAATTCCCTATTAACCAATCCTTTGGTTCCCCTAACTTCTACGTTAGTTATAAAAACATGTAATTAGTGGAGTTTCTCAAATATTGTGGATGTAGTTAATGATGGAACCATAATGATGTCAACCCAAGTGTTACACATGAGTATATTTGGAATGTTGTAACTCATTCCAAGTCTGGAAAGATGAGTTATTTTCCCTAGTTCATAGGTTGATTTAATATCTTCTTTTTAAACCAACCATTAGATAAATCTCATTGATGGTTCATTCTATTATTTATATATTTTTGTCTACATTTATTTAATTTTATGGATGCAAGACCGTAATCACATAAATGAATGAATTAATGTAAAAAGAAAAAATTTAAATTAATGTATTATACATAAATTATTTATTCAACATGGTTAATTAATTAACATCGACATAATGTTAACAAGACATGTAAAGGATAAAAAGATAAAATTTATGTATAATAAATTTAAATATATCAATTAAATATTATGTTTTACTTGGCCTACCATTACATGATTATGAATGATATAATTTAAACTAAGTGTTCGACCAACCCTTATGGGGACACATAATTTAAACATGGTGTTATTCTAAAGGTTATGAGTTGACTTAAAAATCATATATAAAGAGAAGTAACCCTCCCTAGACTTGATTTAATTATGAGGTAATTGTTAAAGAAATACTTGTTTTGATTTCATGATATGGTATTCCACTCAACAAAACAAAGGAGATGCATGTCTATGGTTGGAAAATACATGCCTAACTAATTACCTTCATGTAGATGAACCAACCCTCATTGGGGTTATGAAATGGAGAATATGGATCCTTAACACTATAATATCCCAGAAACGATACATTTCAAGTTCAATGGTGATGATTATTGGGACTTGATAAAATAGGGGGACATTTAATAAAAATAAATTGATTTATTATTTATTACATAATTTTTAATCAAAAGAGTACAAATAATATACTCTTTTAATTGTATACTAAAATGAGAAGTTTATCATTCACACTATCATTATGATCAATATTGTAGAAAGAAATCCTAATCAATGGAAGTATCTTCCAACACTGGTTTAGACTACTTCAGGTTGTGTTACACCATGAATGGAAATACTATGATCTAGAATCCTAAATACTTGATTCACCTAGCAAAGAGGTGAGTGATGAAGAGTTACTTATCTATGAAAAACACTTGAGCGATGTGGTTTAGGTTCAATATTTGACTCATTCATCTTGTATAGTAAACTCCTGAAGTCTCAAGAAAAAAATGAATGTGTATTGATTACTTGAGAACCTCCACGGTCTAAAAGATATAGTGGGAGTGAGATAGAATTTGATGAAGTTGAGGTTAAAGGTACACAAGAGTTGGAGAAGAAAATATTTTACAATGCATCATGGAATAAGAAACTATTCTGGAGACAAAAGTGATATATAGGAGTAAAATAGAGGATATGGAATCATAAAAATATGGTTTTCTCATCACTAAGGATGGTAACTCATTATTAGTTGATAATAATGATCCAATAACATACAAGTAAGTAGTAAATGGAAAAAATGTTTTCATGTGGAAAGAATATATAAATTATGAAATAGATTCCATGTACCAAAACCAAATCTATATTTTGGTAGATCGTCCAGTAGATGTAAATAATGTTTGTTTCAAATGGGTATTCAAGAATAAACTGGATAAGGAAGGAAAAATCAGTACATATAAGGCATCAATGGTTGCAAGAGTGTTTAAACAACATCAAGGTATTGACTATGCCAAAATATTTTCACTAGTTGCAGTGTTTAAATCCATTATTATTATACTTTTAATTGAGTATTACTAGGACTATGAGTTTGAAAATAGATTCCCAAATATCCTTAAGTAATGATAACCTTTAGGAAGATGTCTATATGAAACAACCTGAAGGGTTTGTGGCTAAAAAGAATGCCAAAAATATATGAAAAATGAAAAATCCATTTATGGATTAAAGAAAGAATCTAGATCATGGATTTTTTTTTGATGAATCCACAAGGGAATTTTATTTCATAAAAGAATAAAGGTGAGCCTTGTGTATATAAATGATTTATTGTGAGTGAATTTTTTTTCTTAATAGAATATATTGATGACATTTTACTCACTTGAAATGAAATAAAAGATTTAAAGTCTATTGAGAAATGTTTAAATAAATAATTCTCTATAAAGGACATGGGTATGGTTGCATATATTATTGGGATCAAGATCTATCATGATATATTCATGTGACTGGTTGGCCTATATCTAAGTACATACATTGACATGAAACTGAAGATATTTAGTTTGAAACAATCCAAGAGGGGAATGTTGTCAGCATCACATTACATTCATATTTCTAGGGAAATGTGTCCTCAAACACATGAGGAATGAATATAATGGTAATGATTCCATAAAAATCATCAATTGGATTATCCATGTATGTTATGCATGTACTAGGATAGATTTTTTACTATATATTAAGTGTGATAGGAAGATATCAAGATAAGTTAGGTTACCACCATTATTTGGTAATCAAAACCACATCCTTAATTAGTTGAGGTTTACTAATGATATGTTAATGATTTGTGGAGGATATGAGGAACTTATCATCAGAGGATATACAGATGCTAGTTTTCAAATTGATTAAGATGACTTGAAGTCTAAAATAGGATACATATTCACTTTGAATGGATGTGTTGGGAGATGGAAGAGCTCAATGTAGGTTGTGGTTGCAGACTCTACACCATATTCTATGTATATTATGGATTCTGAGGTAGATAATGGAGTATTTCTATGGAAGAGAACATGGAGAACCCCTTGACCAAACCCTTTACATGGAAGAAACATGATTATCATATGAGGTCTAGGGAAATTAGAGTCATAGGAAGTTGTCTCTATTCTAAGGGGGATTTTATTGGAGTTTGTGTCCTAGGACTAACTATTTTTACGTTGATAAAATGAATATTAAATTTATTTAATATTAATAAAATTTATTATTACATATTATTCATTCTTCAACATGAATCCAATTTAATAATGTCCTTGAGAATACGTTACATTGATAAGGACATTGCAGTTCCCTATTATAATCAGAACCATGATGTGAAATGATGATATTATTAAATAATGATATGTGGTTGGGTAAACTACTATTAGGGGAATGATAGTATATAGATTGTCAATTTCATGTACATTTAATTAGATTAGGATTATTATAATGAAGTTGGCACTTGGTAATCTCCATGAGAGGAGAGTATGATAACAAACCCTCAAGTAATTTTTTTTTCATGTTTTGGTTTCATCAAATATTCTTATCTAGAAGCATGTATAATTGTACTTAGAAATTATGATTATCATTAATACTTTTCTTTAATCACACAATTATATTTTTTAAAGGAAATAGTGATGCCATATGTTGACGGTGAAGTAGGTATGTATGGTGCGTCATGATTGACAGGTCATTAATGGATAAGTTATGGATTTATGTGTCCCTTAATTATTTATAGAAGTTGATATCCCATCTATTTGATTGGATTAGAATAATCACATTAAATTTCATGTTCATGGTGTAATGATGTGTTTGTTTTAGATAGTAAAAAAATGACGTATTAAGTATATAGGTTTGTGACACAAATGTGAAACCTACTTGATGGGATATTTAGATAAAGGGATTATATTTTATAGTGAGTGTTCATATTTGTTTGGAATCATTTCCATATTATATTCTTTATCTTATGTTTCATGACTCATTTCGTAGCAGTAATATTGGGCTTTAGTCAAGACCACCTAATTCCAATGAGAAAGAATCCTAGAGGGACACATAGTAAGTATTTTTGGTGATCTTTGTTAAATTATTTTTGAATATAAGTAATTTAATAAATATTATTCTCAATATTATAAGATAATTTTATTCAGGTTTTATCGATCATATACATTTCGTAAAGAATTAAATATTAAAATTAAATATTTATTCAGGTGATCAATAAGATCTAGAGGAGTTCGAATGGACCAAGCCCGTGTTTAGGGACAAATATTAATAAAATGTTGGTTAAATAATAATTTTTATTTCACAAGTTGGTGCACACTAAAAAAAATATTATAATTATTATAATGTTTCACAGGGTTCATTAAAGGTTAAATATTTTTGAGGTCCAACATGAAATTAAATAGTTATGTTATCCTCAACCCTATCACTATAAATAAATGGTTATATATGTTGGGTAATGTGTGAAATTTAAAAATAGAAACTTTTGTGCACAACAGAATCTCTCTCAAGTCATCCTATTATCTCCCTCTAAAGAATGAGAAATAGAAGAGTGATTCCTTCAAGACCAAAGAATGAGTGATCAATATAAATAATTCATGATAATAACATTGCCTTTTTATAACTTGCATATCTATTAGTATTAATCAGAGATCAAATGTGTGTGGATCACCACTAAAGATATTATATCCATGAATCCTCAAAGTGAAATGAAGTCATTCTAAAATGGTTTTTTGGATGATCAACACCCACATCAAGGAAACAATTCTCAAATCATGTATTCAATTATAACAATATCATATAAATTAATTGTAACTTTTATATATATGATCCTCACTCAGGGATATGGGAAACATAATATTAAAATAAATTTTAATATACAACCCACCATCAAACGGTTTTACATAGCTTGGAACCAACATCCTCAATGCATTGATCCTAATATGGAAACAATCCTATAACCATTCTGTTTGAGAAGCACCAATCTCCCACCCCACTGGAACTATGAACAACGATATCACTACTGAATTTCCATCCTATTTCATAACACATGACATGAGTGGTAAAATTTCTATGTAATGATGGATATATACATATCCCGTAAGATTCTCCAAAAACCAAAAAAAATATATTGAAAAACTAGTTATTAGAAAACCACAAATTTATGAAATAAGCTAGATGTTCTTTAAGGTAAACTAGAGATGTAAAAGAGACTTTCTATACACAACCCAACTACAGAAGGATCAATCACTATAAGATTCCCAAAAAACTAAAATAGATAACTTTTCCAAACCCACATTGCTACTTAAAAATGATACTGAGGTACCGACACCTTGCGAAGGTAAGACAATGTAGGATGAGAGAATGTAGACCCCGATGGAGGATCCAAAATTCATCGAGCGGCACACATTAAACATGGTATTACCAAACATTATATAGAAAGGGGATTCACACCCTAATATCGGTGGTTTAACTCTCTTAGTTGTGTGGGAGCACTGAACCCATTCCCAAATTTGAGAACCCACACCTCTAGTATATGGGTGTGTACCGATTTATAAGAATAGTATAGGGGACCTGTGCCCTATTTTTTGCATCTCATCAAGGGAATACCTAACCTCGTGTCCTCTCAGATTATATTTTCCAAACATAATATTAATATTTTAGGATATAATGAACACATTTTTTTTCAAATTTCCTTGAGTCTCACCTATGATATTAAAGAGTAAAGTACCCCTGTGTTCTACAAGGAAAGAAATTAGAATGGGCTACTCATGATCCCAAAATTGAGCCCCTGGAAAAAAGTTATTAAAAATTAAAAATGGTTCATATTACAAGAAATTTCCAATGGGGACACAACATTTAGCTCATAATGTGAACTATAAGGTTTCAACTTGTCCAATGGCGACACAACATGTATCATTGAGTGTGACATAAAATGTTGCAGCATGGTTTTTTTCTTCTTGATAGAACTAATACAGGCATATCCAAACATCCTTTAATACATTAATCATGAATATTTGTCTTATTTTTAACTCTTATATTTCTTTTTCAACATCCTCTGCACACTGTTGTTAACAAACACAATTTAAAAAAATTACCTAGAGGTGTTTTTCCTGTATAGTATTGTCATGAAGTCTCAATATTTCCACATAATTTCATATTAACTTGATTATAATAGTGTTTTGATTAAAATAATTTATTTCGACACATTTAAATCATGATAAGAATTTAATTACGCATCTCAAATAGGAAACATCATGAACAAAAACCTAGAATCATAAAAATTGGAGATCATAATATTGAGTGAAATATTGAATATCATTATTTTATGTTTGACACTACTTCCATCAGAGATGATTCTATAATAGGATTCAAAGAAAAACGTATTTTAATCCCATCATAGCTAAAAATTAAAATATATCATAAATGAAAAAGAGTCAATATTAATTTCAAATTAATAACGTCTGACTTATCAGAAGAATGTAATTATGGGATCGTGGATCAATCTAAAGAGCTAACTGATACTAAGTCTTATGATTTTACTATAATTTTTTTATTAATATATTAATTCATACATTATTTATATAGCACTAAGATTATAAATTTATCAGATGAGGAAAGACAAGGTGGGAATTATATTCAAGTAGGTTAGATAGTCAGTTGGGGGAGTGCTTGCCTATTTTTTAGGTTGAAGTGGATCAGCCTCATCCCTACTTTCAGATTTTTATATAGAAAGCTGAACTGAAAGAATTAGTTATATAGGGAGGTGGTCACTCTCTACATTATTGTAATGGAAGTAGGCTAGGGGCTTATGAGGTGGTATCTTCAGTTTCTACTAGCTGTAATTTTTTATTTTCTTCCTCAATTCTACCAAGAAAATAATGTATTGTTGTACTCGAATATACAAATTTTATTGGTCTTAATATCCTCCCACACACATAAATTATCCTAATTTTTTGACCAAATTGGGGAACAATTCATTGGAATTGCGGATTTCGAACTTTCCGATCAATAACTGTGACTTTTGTGAACCATTACGATAGGACGAATTGACGACCATAACATGAAAATTGTGATGAGAGGAAGTTCATCATGATATTATATTTTTTCTTGAATGCTGAAGAGGATGGAGAGTAGATTATATTATTTTGAATAGAAAATGGAGAGTATATATCATGTGATGTCATTAATCATGGAAATTATGGAAAATATAATGTCAGTAAAAACAATAATAGGTTTGATTCTCATGATTTGGTATATCAGACAGAAGCGAAAATGTCACATTAGTTGTGGTTTATTGAATAAAAAATATTGGATAGGATTAAGAGGGTTGATCTTCAGATATAAAGTGATTTTTTTGATTTATTCATGATCAAGAGGTTGAATTCAATACTGATTTATTTCTATAAGCTAATACAATTTTAAAACCTCCAAATCAAATGGCTATATTAGATTTATTAAAAATAAAAAAGCAGCTACATGATTTTTTTTGATAAAGGTTTCATTCATCCTAGTATTCACTTTAAAATTATCTTTATTTTTTTTAAAAAGGATGGTTCTATGAGACAATGCATTAATTATAAATCACTCAATAATGTTGATATTAAGATCAAGTAATTATTGTCTCACAATATTCATGGATATTATAAAGAGAGTTTTTAATGAGTTGGTGGATATATCTGTGGTTGCATTTACTGATTAAATTCTGGTATATTCTAAAATCTACGAGGATCATAAAAAAATCTAATTACTCTTCACCTTGAATGAAAATATTTCAAATAGAAAAATTTCAGAAATGTTAATTTTTGTTACAATAGACTTCTTACATTGGGAATATTTTTTATCATAACTATCGATCTTATTGAAACCAAAGTACTATAAGTGTGGTAAAGACCTAAAAATGTAGTTATGATTCATATTTTTCTTGGATTAGTATGTTATTACCAATGGGTTGTCGAAATCGTGTATCGGTTATCTATCCCACTAACTAAGTTAACTCAAAAAGGTTGAAAATTCAACTGAAAAATAGAGTCGGTGATGAATGTTTCTGATAATTGAAATGAAAATTTGTTAATTCTCCACTGTTATTATTTCTATAGAGAAATGGAGAATTTTTTATTTATAGTGATGATTCATTGAAAGGTCTTGGTTGTGTTATAATGGAAAATGATTTGGTAATTGCCTATATAACATTCCAATTGAATCCTCATGAACAAAATTATCCAATGAAATTGGATCCTTTTCTTCCTATTTGAGACACTATGTCATTATATTAACTTGATAGATATTATGTTAATTATATGTATTTTCATTCTAGGAACATCGAAAGCAAGGGGTAGTGGGTGATATATATAAATCTCTTTTAATATTGATTTTTCTGAAACCTCAAGTGAGGACATTGCATGACATATTTAAAATTAATTTATTTAATATTAAAAGAAATGATTACCTTGTCTTAGGATCATTCATCGATGATGATTTTGATCATTTGAAAATATATTTATATATTTTATTTATTGAATTGTGAGTATCCAAAGAGATAATCCCATTAGATATTATCCACACATTCTACTTTGATCTCCAAGAAATGCTAATTGATATATGGGTTCTAGAACGATGAATAAATTATCTTATTTTTTCTGTATTGATCACTCATAATTTAGTCTAGAAGTAATCTATCTTGAATTTCTCATTATTGAGATGGATATAAAATGAGGAGTTGAGAGATAATTAATTTTTCATAACAATTATCTATTTTTGATAGTGCAACCTACATAATAGACATAATTGTATTATTATAGAGAACAAATTTAGGATAAAGTATTTTTTAATTTCATGTCAGTCCATAAAAATAATTTGAACCATTAATAAAACTAATGACACATAATAACAATAATAATATTATTATGGTGAAATTTTTTTTTATAATAACAAATATTATGTTTATTTTTTCCCAGAAACAGTCTCGGTCAATTAAAACTCCTGTCGCATTTATTGAAATCCTCAATCAATATTTAATTTAAATATTTAATTAATAAACAAATATTTGGGATCAATAAAATGAGAGTAAAATTTTCCCTTGGCATGGAGAATAATATTTATTCCATTAATTAAATTCAAATATAAATTAATCAAGATAATATAAAACATATAGTGTTTAACCCTCTAGGTTTCATCCTTGTTGGTATTAGGCAGTCTTGCCTAAAGTCTAATATTACTATCTAGAAATGGGTTAAGAAACCCAATACAAAGAACCAAATGTCATAAATATGAAAACCACATGTGAATTCTTACTGTGTAATACAATCCCTTTATCAAAATATATCATCCATAAGGTTGCACATATGTGTCACCAACCTATATGCATGATACATATTTCATAGACTTTCTAAAATCAACACATCATTAAACCATGGTCATGGAATTTAAGGTGAAGGATATATTATAATAAATTGTCCGATGTATCAAATTATATAATGATGTAATTTAAATATCCTTCACTGACTTATAGATTAACGACATGTCAATTGTGATGCACCTGACACACCCTACCCTACCGTGTGTATATGTCATCATAGTTTCCATGAGAAAACATATGTTCATGAGTAATAAAATGAGTTAATGATGATATTCAAGTATAAGGACCATTACCCATTCCCACATATAGTAATATCTAATGACACCAAAAGATGTGGAATTCCTAATGGTGAGACTGTTCTTGAAAAGGATTAATGATTTGGTTAAACTAACTGATAAGGGTTAAAATATTCAAATCACTTGATTAATTTTTATTGGTTGTTTGTATTTCTTCCTTAACCTTCCAATATTTTAATCCTATACAATTTTGAGTCAGTTTCCCATGAGTGGGTCATTTATAATATTTGATGTTGAGAAATATTACAAGCCCCCTCACTTATAAAAAGGTGTCACCTCTCCTATATTCATCACACTTCTTGAGACATTTAGCTCAATAAAGATATAACCAAATCCATTTCCAACCTTCCTCCCCATGACCTATTTTCTCTGGTCTAAACAAAATACCATTCTACAAGTCTTGAGGTTTATTTCAAATAATGGTTTACATAGAAGATATATTACTCCCAACTGAACTCTTTCATTTTATTTATTATTCTACCACCTTAAAATATGTCATAACTAGGATGATACAATATCTGTATCTCAAATATTCTAAACATTTATTGTGTTTATGGTATAATCATTTTTAAAATTATTTTCCATACAATGGAAAATAAAAACACTGATCATGTGTGCGTAGGGACTACTATCTCTACAAAGTGATGTATTCCATTTTTCATCACCACCTCTCCCATGGTTGGTTAAAATGATAGATAAAATAAATATATATGATATTTATTACATGATTATGAATCTAAAAATAATAATATATTTACCTTATTTTTCTTCAATTTGTTGGAAAATAATAATATCTCCCATGCGTACGTGTAGACTACCATCTCCATGAAGAGATATGATTCATTTTTAATTTATGTCTTAAATTGATGGTCATAAGGATGGATATAAAGAATAATTATTATATTTATAATATTATTATGAATTTTTAAAATTAAAAATTTATCCATTTAATTTATTTTTCATCTATTGTAAAAATTGAAACATCTCTCATGCGTACATATGGATCACATTATTTATGAAATGATGTAATCCATTTTTATTAACTACCTTATAGGAGTAGTTTTAAATTTATATTTAATGTTAAAAAATTAAAATTATAACAATTTAAAGACTCTTTAGATTATATAATTATGAAACCATTGAACATGATCAACCTACAAAATCTATTTTTGAAATTATGAATCGAACGACCTCAAAATGTCTGACATAAATTTAACCACTATATTAACTAAATGAAATGTGGGAACAAATGAGATAAATGGAATAATAGTAATGTAACTAACAATAAATATTTTTATTCAAGTATAAAACTAATATAATTTTTTGACACATGAGGGTAGATGAACACATGAATCAATTCATGACACTGTGTAAGGGATTTTTTAATCCTTATTTTAAATCATAATTTTTATATCTTTTTCCTCCATGTGCATTTTTTAAAATGGTAAAAGAATTATATTATTTATAATTAATTTTATACTAAGTCATTTAAATAAACTACTTTCTTTACAAATGTACCAAAAAAAAATTTGAATTGTTTTTTACAGTGATCGCTTTTTACTCTACCAAAGTTCAAAAGACTGTTTTTTAACATTTACAGTATGAGCATAATTTATCACCACCATGTCAGTTTTTATTTAAGAGTATTATTATTCAAGTTTACATGGGTTTTAATGAAAATATTATTCCCCCTTCTTCTTATAATTTATCATTTTAAGAGTTACCAAATAAAAGCGATATTTCTCCAATTATTTACATGAAGTCTGAACATGATTTTACATATATTTTAAAAAGTGTATTTTATGTGTTTTTTTCTAATAAAAATTATAGGTTCAAATTTTTATATATTATTTGGTCCTTGGACATTGTTTATTATGGGGGGTGAACCTGATATATCTCTCAAATTCATTGGGTAATGATTTTTTTCTCTAGGGGATATATATTGGATTAACCATGCGGGTTATTCCATTTATAAGAGTGACTATAAGAGTGAAAAATATTTCTTTCAATAAATTGTTGTCTTGAGTACACATTTTTATAGAAAACCCCCATTATTTTAATTTTTCATTTACTTTTTCCTAAAATATTTTTTATTAATGTTTTTGGCAAAGAAGTTCATTTACTTTGTAATTAAATTTTTATTTCAGTTTGAAGTTTATAATGAAAATGGTATTCTTTCATATGGATTTTCATTAATTTTTGAATAGGCTAATGGGTTTTATTTCCTTCTAATATCCCTTACTAATCATTGTTTAGAATATCTAAGATTTTCAATTTTTTTTCATAGTGCTTAAATATATGTAGGAAATATATGAAAGTCAACATTTCCACTATGAATAATTGACATAAAAGAAGAATTTTTTTTAATGAAATAATAGTTTAAATATAAGAATAATTTTTTCTAAATAAAAAATGGATATTGAGTGCAATTGTACAGTTTTTATTATAAGGATTTGACATGTAATAGTTTTTCCTAATTCTATAAAAATATAAACTAAAAATAGCCACAAAATGTAATTAAGTTAAACCCTATTTATAAATCATGTAATTATGGGTTGTTTATGTTATGGGGTGTCATATTTGGAAGGATACATCGAGGAAATATTTTTGGGATCCTATGTTCAAACCATTTTTATGGAGTTTAACACCATTAGGGAAGAATGAAAACATGATTTGGAGCTTAATAATATATTAACCACATTATAACAACATCTAGATTCTTGACTTGGATATTGTTTATGTGACAAGTTTATATTTTATTGGGAGAGAATGGTTTTTTCCTTGACAATAAGGCCAAATTCCGAAATTTTTGATCTAATACCACTCAGATTGTAAAAGGACATGTTGGTTTTCTCAAAACTTGTAAATGATTCATTTTTGGGTTGTATTTTAAGGGTATGAAACAATGAATTTTGAAATTGTTTTGTGGATGTAATACTTTCCAATGGAAAAAATCTCAATCCATTTCTCCCTCTAACATCCTTCAGTCATTACTGATTCTCGATTGGGCTTGGGATGACATTTTAATGAATTTTATCTTTGGACTATCAATGTCCCAAGTATTTAATGCAATCCTAGTGGTTGTGGATTGATTGTAAAAATATTCCCATTTTATGTTTATAATACATCCTTATACACAAAAACTTATGGTCCTTATCTTTTTTAAGGAAGTGATCGTTTTACATGGCATACCCAGATCCATCCCCAGTAATGGAGATCCTATTTTATAGTTTCTTGGTAGTGATATAGAGGGCATATTTTTATATCGTCTATTGATTATATAATAATTACAGATGAATCAGATATAGAATATGATGAAGGAGATAATGAAATGAAAATAAGTTGAAACAAGGGAAGAAGACATCCTCAGATGTCATTTCACCCTAAACTGATGGTGAAACCCACTATCAGCCACTATTGAATTCTTATCTAACAATACATACACCCACCCTACCATAGGACCCCACTTATATAATATTAAATAAAAACATCATAAAATATCAACTAAATAATGATATTATATCACTACCCTTGGAAGTTGAATATATATTCCTAATAACTCACTCTCCTACATAACATCACACCAGTTCCTATATAACAATTTCTTTATCACTATATTCCCATTAAACACCACCTTTTCCTCATGGTGTAAATCTTATAGGTTTACTTCTCTGTTGTATGGTATATCTTTCACATGTACCACTAGTGGTTCATGTTACTCCTCACTATACAATTTTATATTCTCTCATATCATCTGCTCAAATCCATTTTCCAAGCACTGATTCCCCAAAATAATTTTTTACCACAATATATAGTAAAATCCATTAATATTCTTTTCTTCAAATTCCCCCTTGTACAGATTTCAAACTCCCCTATCCTGAGGTGATTTTTCTACTCCCATCAATTCCTATCTTCTTCTCCAATTGGAGGAATAAGGTTCAATGTATTGGTATTCCAGATCCTCCTTTGGATACTAAAAATAGTCCTCCTATCTAGGGTCTTAGGTTGTAAAATTATACCCATGGGAAGAAGATGAAATTATACTATCCCAAATAGTGTTAGAATCCATGCTTTCTTGGTGGCTCATGAGTCATAATTGTGCTTCCAATCTCTAGTTTGAACCCTCTAATAAGAATACACTTGTACTCATCTTCTAAAGGGTTCAGAATCTATAAGGTAATGCATTAAAATTAATTAATATATTCATCCTCTATTTCACCTTATTATAATTCCATTAAAAAAATTCTAGATCTTCCTCCTCCTCATTTCAAAATCACCCAATCATTTACACTTTTAGTTCTAAACAAGTGAGATCTGTTTGGGAAGACCATAGTTACATGATCTAATATTGGACCATACCTTTTATACTAAGTTTCTCCAAAATAAATTTGTACACATCACATGTGTAGTAGATGAAAAATAATGATTCAACATGGTCAATCTAAGTAATTATAACCTCTCAAGAGAACATTCATTTCCACTTTCCAAGTCGACATCCTCCAAAATACATCCCACTAATCATTGAACCCACCCTCCTGATTAACTAGAGGATGGTCTACAATCAGTATCCATAGAATCAATGTTAAAAATCCTTATAAATTTCTCTAAAATAGCTAACTTTCCTTTATTGTTTCTATATTGTAGTTGTTTTTTATGGTTCGTCCCTTACTGATCAAACATAACTATCAAATCCTGCATCTTGTTCTTGAGTCACGACTACTCAGAATCCTATCATTTTTATCTAGATCACTGCTCCACCACTAAATTCTCAAGTATAAATACTCTGTTCTCCATTTGAGCGGTCAAAAATAGTAGCACTGCCCACGTTCTAATTGAGAAATCCTTTCATTAAGTGGTATGCCTCTTCTATTTGACACAAAATAGGACTGTAAGTTTATAGTCCAGCTGCTATGTCTGCATTGTCATACATGAGTGGAACTAAAGACAAACTCACCTCATCTATAGGATGAACTGGATACCCGATTAGTTGCACATGTCTCACATGGTTGGTAGACTGAAGATGTTTTTATTAGTAATTCGATTGTTGTTATTTCCGACAGGACACCCAAAAGACTCTCACTCTATCACTCTCTCAATGAAATCACCAAATGACAGGTTATTAGAAAATATATAGGGAATCTATTAATATAATTTTTTAATTTTAAAATAATTAAAACCAAAATGGACATAGAATATAGAGGATAAAGAGAAATATAAAAAAGAATAAGAAATGGATGAAGGGATCCTTGGATGGTGTCACACTTAGGCTAATGGCCTAACCCACCCTTAATTACTGTTGAATTATTCTTAAAAAATATATACCCTACCCCTACTACTATACCCCACTTATAAAATATTTTCTAAAATATTTCTAATATCTTCTCTAACTAATGGTATTACATTAGTGCGCCTCATAGTTGAATTAATATAACAATAACCTACTCCCTTGTGTAGAAACACACCAGTTCATATATACCAAGGTCTCTACCACAATATATGTCACTAATATTTTGAAATAATACTTTTGGATGGAGAGGACCACCATGAAAATGAGTTTCAAATGACCACCTTCATGTGAATGATATATTCCTTGGGATGAGTACTACTATAATGCTAAAAACCATACATACAATAAATTTACTCATTTTGAGGTGGTTTATGGAAGGAAACCCCAAAAAGTGATGTGTTTTTCAGTAGGTGACACTCTAGTTAATGTAGTTGTTACATCCCTTTTGGAACGAGATCAGAATTTTCAACAACACTAACACAACATATTCCTCACCCAATAGTTGATGTATAAGTTTTACAAATAGAATCAATGTGAACTGTGGAATTGAAAACCAATATAGATACTAGTCTTAGACCATAGATATTACAGACTTTCAAGTGGTGGATGGAAAAGATGAGAACTGTGCATTAGCATAGTGGTTATTCAGATGGAGGCATGCATGAATATATATTAGCTAGACATGGATCAGTCTTTCTGTCTTAGTTTATGATTTGGAAAAGTGAAATATGATAAGCATTCTAATTGGTTAAGTGAACCTAATTATACTACTAGTACCAATATTTGGACTAGGAGGTGGTATCACTATGTAATACTAGTAGTATCTTGTCATTTTCTTACATAATTATACATAGAGACTATATGGTCATTATAATGGAATATACTTATTGTCTATTGGAATTAATCTCCTCATACTAGAACACATTTTCCTAAAAAAATCACTAATGGTTGAATCACCCAATCATAAACACCTAATCATTGATATCAACTTAATAATAGACAGCATCGTTGGTCTAAACCTGACCACAACTTATTCATTATTTCATTAGAGGATTACCCTAAGTTATTCACATAATTATCAACCTTCATATTGAGTGATTAAATGCATAACATTTTAAAAATTATATTATCATCACACTCTCCTAGTATATATTGGAATTCTCTACAATGGGCTTCCACTAGCTTGATTCCAGAATTTTGAACCACTCGGTCACCTGATATACTAGATTTCCATGAAAATTATAGAAATGTACACAAATATGTGCATCATTAATGAATTTTAAATTTCTCTAATTATCTAGTAGTGTAAAATTCCATCCATCAGATTCACCTCTGTGATGTCCACACTACTCGATTCCTAATGAATGCTAATGATAAAAATTGAAATCCACCATTCCTTCTCTCACAAAGCCCAAATTCCATGATTGTATCAGAAAAATGATGTAAAACCAATACCACATACATGTATCCCATGGAATTCAACATAAAAAGATCATGATAATGATTAAATTACCCACCAACAAATATTTTTCTCCCCATCATAGGATTATCTACATCTCTTTCTCAAGAATAGATTCATTCAATTTCCATCACCACTAAAGCACTGTCAGTCATGATTCATTATCACAGTAACTAAACATCCATATTCCTCTCAACGATTTCCATATAATCTGATTACTACTAAATTCTACTAATTTAAATTAAAATATAGCATTCCTTCCCTCTCCAAAAACAACTTAAATGTTTTTATCAGGAATCTATGTTAAACCTTTAATAACGACATATACCCCACAAAATTCACCATTCATCACTTGTGAGATAGATTAAATTATCAAAAAATAAAGAGAATACACCCCAATATAAGATTATCCTTTCCACTTTCTCCTTAATCACTAATGAATTAAATTTCCATTGCCACTAAATTACTGTTGGTCATTTGTAATTATAATAATAACCAAACTAACACAATTCATGTGCATAGATCTATGTCATAGGCACTTCCAGTTTTTTCGCACCACTAATTCCAAGTATAGACTACTCATTATCATGAAGCCTAAATTATACCTACTAAAGGACACTCAAACATGGATAGTATAGGATTATACTCACCTCAGTATCATGAAAAATCTTGATCGAAGGTTGTTATAAGGTAGAAAATCCTTTTAAACTCAACAAATTCATTTTGTATTGATAAATCAAATCAATAGAGCATCATGAATCACTAAAACCATTATAGTTTTTCTAAATTTTATCTGAAAATCACATAGAATACATAGTAGAAAACAATCCCAGATTATCCTACACTTCCTATTGACAGCTCCATGAACATGCCCCATTTATATGCATCACCTTCAGGTTAAAAAACTGTAATGTCCATATATAATCCATGTCTAGTATCTTCCCATTAGAAAATAAAGTGAATACTCTTAATAAAACTCTTTCAACATATTGGTATTCAATTCAACCAACAAAATTTGGTAGGATAAATCCTTAAAATCTAGGCGACCACAACTGTCGTCACTCCCCCTTTCACCAAACTCTTATCAAAGACTTGGATGACTCATATCACACTTTGTATGAAAGATATATCCACTGGATAACCTAGTATTTACCTAATAAATGGGTTTATTATCACTTAATAATGATAAACATAGGTCTCCACATGTCATGACCTGTACCAGTGGAGCCCGCACCGCGACTCCCTAATCTCTCCTCCAATAGGCCAGGGGATGGTGACTAGCATCGAGTATGAATATTACTAAGATGGGAGGAATTGAATAAGTACCTGTACTAATGCATACATATCTGAGACAACAAATTATGAAATGTAAAAACCACTATGGAATAAAATGCCTGCATACAAATCAACCCAACCAACAAAGTACAAAAAATGTGAAGTGCAGAAAGTAAACTGGGTTAGAATACAAGCCCACCAAAAACAAGAGTCTACAAACTACAAAGTCCAACCTATAAACACAAAGAGTTACCGAGGCTTTTGATCATAGCCATAAGAACCCCACAACATATAGGGAACTCAGAAATCTTGGTCTAGTTCTGGTCTGCCCTAGACTCCATCAAAAGTTCTCTCATCTGCACAAGACAAGACACGTGCACGTAAAGCCCGTGTAAGGGTGAGTATAACAATACTCAGTAGAGGACCTCAAAAATAAAAAATCAATACACAAAGGAATGGTACAGTCAAATATAAATATTATATGTCTACTGAACATATAATAGCAGAAACACTATCAGAATATACTCGAAAAATAAACATGTAGTCGAGTGAAAAATCACACAACCACATACCCCCTATAGGGATTCAGTTCGAAGGTTTCACAAAGAACTCATCCAGGAGAAATCAATCCCCGAGTTTGATAGCTCTGATGATGATCGTCTGAGAAGTAACATTCTTTGGGAAAGATCACAAGAGATAGATATACTCATTCTAGGAGAACATACTCTTTAGTGGGAATGATCACGATACACAGATGAGGATAATTGCTAGGGACTTGGCAGATACCACGATTCATCTTGATTCACCTACTATGTAGAGGATCGATGCCCTATGGAAATATTCACATTGATACCTTAATCTACCTAGGGTCAATATTGGATAGAGGATCTTACTCCAGGCCTCTCAAAGGGATACCTAACTATGTCATAGAAAGTCATGCTGAAGAGATCATACTCCTATGGATGGAAACGACACCTTTCCTTCAGGGGAACGAGCAAAAAGGGGGAAATAAATCAAACAAAACATGTACTAGATATGGTGGAAAAGAGGATCAAGCCATGTTACAGGATATACACGGTGTGTATAAGGGTTACACGCTGTGTCTCTCGACTATGGGTACTACCAGTGTAAAATGACCTGGGTCATAAGAACATGTCGTGTAGAAAATTAAGTACACATCGTGTAGTACAGACCACAGACCATGCCCGAGTAACCGAGGGTTCCTTCGTGTATGTGGTTGTGTTCCCTTACATGGTTGAAACCTATGTGTGCCATCCCATGTAACCATTACCTGGGGTGACCCGTGTAACTGGCCTAGTCTGGTCATGTGGTAGAGAACATAGCCATGTACTCCACCTACTGTCTATATATCTTCTAAGATAAATGAAAAGTCCTGTGTAAGGACCCAAGGGTTGTGTTCATTGGAGAACATGCCATTCCATCACCTCACACACCACATAACCCTAGTCTTCACTTAGATGGACCCACATGTCGTGTTCCTTAAGATACACGCCATGTGTTCTAGAAATTTCAAGAATCCCAAACCTCTGCCATCATGCCTCGAGGGATTCTATGATCCACAATCCAATAATTAATGTTCTATAAAACATAAAATCCAAGGTCACCCCATCATTCTATCGATGTTTTAGGAGGTTTCAGGGGTTCGATCGGCCCCAAAAAATTGATTCGATCATCCTCATAAAGAACATTCGAAGAATGATTTATTCCTAAATGTGTTGATTCATCTTCTACCATCGTATTCAAACATTCGTTAACACTTTATGATATTGAATATCAAATTTGGGATCGTTAAGTTGAGAAATAGACACAAAACGATCCATTGTTCATAACCCCACAAAGAACACGAAGAACACAAGGTTAAAAAGAAGGAAATGATTCAATGAACAAAGGAGGAAAGAACCTCCAATGTAATTCATCAAGATGTTTATCCGCTCATGTTAACAGGGTTAACATGAGAATAAAAAACAATACAACAATTAACATGAGATCAAATCCTGAATTAAAACCCCAAAAGAAAATGGAAATTAACACCCTCCCGCACGAACGCACGATCCACAGGTAAACCTGTTTGTGGGTTGATCTACGTTCATCGTTTAATCCAAGAATGGTGAAAATAATAATTGAAATAATAACTCGTACCTTGATAATGGATCAGTCACTTAATAAGTAAATCTACTTTCATCGTCATCGAGATCATCCATATCCCTTGGTTCAACAATTCACACTTCTGATCAATGTCATTTTCTGCCAAGATTATTATAAAAATCTCTAATAAGTTCTATCAAATTTATACCCAATTCTAACATTCGATTAACCCATAAAATGGAGGGAAATGAGTTTCATCGTTTCATAATGTTGCAACATTAATGAGTCATCATTGCTTTTTTTATTTATTATGGTGTGGTATTAATTATCAAAAAAGTTTCCCCATCATTGCACTGTAGAGAATTTTTCCAAATAAAATAAAATAAAATATTAAAATTATTTTATTTTGTGGAATATATTTTACTAAAAACATCCAAAAATTAAATTTTTCCCTCATCCCACGTCGGTCGAGGCCAGGCTCATTCATAGGTAAAGTCATCATCACAAATGCAACAATTCCCTCAGATTTTTAATCAGGGAACTCATTTGGAAACTACCACAACTACACACACATACACATCGAATCAATTAACATAAAATTTTTAAAACCACCATTCTGGGATCACTGGGCCTCGGAATGATGTTTCTTCTCCGTGATTGGTCTCAAAATAATTCCATATAATATTTAAAAATAATACATGGAAAATATGAGACATTACATTCTCCCCACATTAGGTATTTATGTCTCAGAAAGTCAAAAAATGGATACTAAAAAAGATCTGGGTACTGGGCATGTATCTGGGCCTCCCACTCCCACGTTCTATCATAAAGATTCTCATGTTTCCACTAGACGCACACCAAGGGATTTGATCTCCCCTGAATGATCCTCTCCTGCCGATCCTCGATCTCCACCATGTACTAAACAAATGTTGCTCCATCCTTGATTTCCAGCTTTCCCCAGTCGATGACGTGTGATGGGTTATGAACATACCTCCTCAGCTGTGACACGTGGAAGAAATCATGTACTCTATGCAACTGTGGCAGTAGATCTATGTGGTATTCCACCTCACCAACTCTGCACAGTATCTGAAAAGGGTCAATGAACCTTGGAGACAATTTTCCACCCCGTCCGAATCTTTGCAACCCTCATCTAGGTGAGACCCTAAAGAAGACATGGACACCCTCCTCGAAGACAATTGGTCTCCTTCGTCTGTCATCAAATGGCTTTTTCTAGTTTTTTGAAGTCTTCATCTATTCCTAGACGATCTGCACCTTCTTTGTGGTAGCTCACATGATCTCTGGACCCATAATTACTGACCCTCTAGGGTCAGTCTAGGAAAGAGGTGACCGGAAGGGTCTCCCATATAAATCCTCGAATGGTTCCATACCAATGTTGGAGTCTTAGCTATTATTATACGCAAACTCCACCAATGGTAGGTGGTCCTCCTAACTACGACAAAAGTCTACAATATAGGCCCGCAACATATCCTCCAGAACCTGAATGGTTCTCTCTATATGACCATCTATATGGGGATGGAACGTTGTGATCAAGTGTAGATGACTCCCGAAAGCCTCCTACAATCCCTTCCAAAACCGGGATGTGAAGCGGTAATCTCTATCTGAAACTATTGTTAAAGGGACTCCTGGAAGCCGAACTCTCTCCTTCATGTAGAGGCGTCCCAATATCTCTACAATACTCTTCTCCCTAATAGCTAGGAATTTGGCCGACTTACTGATTCGGTCAATGATGGCCCAGATGGAATCATTCCCCTAGTAAGTTTTCAACAAGACTACCACAAAATCCATCGATATTCCATCCCACATACACTCTGGCACATCCAGGGGTGAGCTACCCCTTTTGGAACTTGGTGCTCAACCTTCACCTGCTCACACGTGAGGCATCGAGACAAAAAACATACTAATGCCCTATTCATGTCTGAACACCGAAACAACCATTAGAGATCTTGATACATATTCACCACTCTAGGATGTACAACCAAGGGGATGTATGAAACTCACTTAGGACCTCCTCCCACAACACCACTAGTACAACAGTGCATCCTCTGAAAATAACTATGTGCTCCCCACCTTGAGAATATCCATCAGGAGAAAGTCTTGTGGATAAATGAGAACGTAAAACCTCATAGTCAACATCCCCAAATTGTGCCTCCTTAACATGTTGTAATAGTGGAGGGGTGACAACCATCGACTGAAGGTAAGATGTATCCTCTCTATCCATGAAGGATAAATATAACGTGGCTAACTGCTCTGTCGCCTCACTCAATAGCTACAAGCTCAACCTTATGCTAAGAGCATCTACCACCTTGTTTTCATTCCCAAGAGTATAGATGATCTCAAAATCGTAGTCCTGGAGAAAATATAGTTAACACCTCAGTCTGAGATTCAGATCCTTTTGCAAGAATATTTACTTGAGGATCTTGTGGTTAGAGTAGACAATAAACTGCTCGCCCATATGGTAGTGTCTCTACATCTTCAATGCGAAGACTACTGCTGCCAACTCGGGATCATGGGTCACATAGTTCTACTCATGTGGCCTAAGATAGAGTGATCCATAAGCAATAACTTCCAATCTTTTCATCAGGAAATAGCCAAGCCCAGTTTCTAATTCGTCGAAGAATACTATTTACTCAATACCCTCCTCCGAAAATCTCAAAATCGGTGTTCACGTCAAACTCTGTCTCAACTAATTGAAAGCCTTCTGGAACTTCCTCGTCCATAGGAAGGGTTTCCCCTTCCTGGTTAAGGATATCATCAGTGTTTTTATCTGGAAGATATCAGTAATGAATCTCCAGTAATATCCTACCAACCCAAGAAAGCTTCATACCTCCATCACACTCTGAGGTGGCTACCATGCTATCATTGCCTCCACTTTGGCTAGGTCCATAGCTACTCCATCTGCAGAAATGGCGTGTCCCAAAAAGTGGACCTCCTAAATCTAGAAGTGTCACTTCGAGAGCTTCCCATAAAGTTAGTGCTATTGAAGTATGTCAATAACCATCCATAGGTATCTCGAATTCTCCTCCTATGACACCGAGCACACAAGGATGTAATTTATGAATACCACTATGAACTGGTCCATGTATGGATGGAAGAGCAGGTTAATAAGACCCATGAACACTGTGGGGGAATTCTTCATGCTGAAAGGAATTACTAAATACTCATAGTGACTGTAACAACATATGAAATCCGTCTTCAGTATATTTGTGTCCTTTACTCACAACTAGTGGTAACCCGATAAAAGGTCACCCTTCGAGAACAACTATGCCCCTCTTAGCAGATTAAAGAGGTCATCCATCCTCAGCAGTGGATAATTTTTCTTCACCATCACCTAGTTCAGGAATCAGTAATCCACACACAACCTTAAACTCCCATCTGCCTTCTTGGCAAACAAAAATGAGGCCACCTAGGGTGAAACATTGGGTTTTACAAATGCCTTTCTACGTAATTCCTCCAACTGCACCCTCAGCTCACAAAGCTCTACGGGAGCCATTTGATTTGCTGGTGAGGAAATAAGTGTCATCCCAAGGTGCAAGTCGATGCAGAAGTCAATCTCTTGGTGGAGAGGTATTCCTGGAACATCTTTGAGAAATACGCCATTGTACACTGGCAGTTCTACTGCAAACCGAAATCATGAAAAATATACTCCTCTTAGGGTAAGGCTAGCCAACTCATGAGTGATTAGATGAACCCTACTATACATGAGCTCATTCTATGCTGCATGGGTCTCCTTTTCACCGAAAAAGTAAAACCTGGTCCCATTGTTGTGGACACACCACACTCTTCACTGAAAGCAATCAATCTGGCCATGGACCGAAGATTGCCAATCCATGATGAGAACGACTTCATAAGGCCTCGATGCTACCACTAAGAGGTTCCAACTGAAACTCCCGTTTCTAAGGGTAATATCACACTCTCTGTAAAGGTGCGTGATCATCGAGTCTCCTCTCATAGGTTTCTTAAAGATTAATGGTTGATTCAACGAATCTACCATAATCTCAAGGTTTCGCACAAGACATGTGGTGAGGAATGAATGAATGTAACCTGGTTCTATAAATATGGAATCTAAGGTAGAAAAGTTATAGATTATACCTGAGATCATCCGTGGGGTCTCTGGGTTGTACACCTCGACTGCATGCAACTGTCCCTACCCCTATCTTGCAGCTCCCTGATCTTGGTGCGGACATCCTGGAGGTGGTGGAGGAAGTAGATTGAAGAATCTCCCACCAACTGCAGCTCTCTTTGATCCTCTTACATGTCTGCTTCCTAGAGGGTATGTCTTCTATACTCTCTGCCTCTGTCTCAGTGGTCCATTCACCGCTTTCCTGTCAACAACTGAATAGGTTAGACAGTAACTAGCAAGATATACCATACCATCACATGAGTAGTATTTCCTTTCCCAAGGCTGACTAGATCCATCTTGAGAGCCCTGGACTGTCAATCCCCTGTCCTGGGTCCTCCTGTGACATCTCCCATGTCATGATCTCTATTCCTAATATCGGCTCCCTACTGCAGAGGTCTCTGCACATGTCTGCCTATGGCAGACTATTGTTGGTGGTCTCTACTCCACCAAGAATCTCTTGATCACCAAGGCTCACTCGATAACTCCAGCATAAGTCAAGATACATAGAGACCTGACATTAGCTCAGATGTCCCATCGTAGACCTCTCTCAATGGTCTGAGCTCTGAAGTACCGATCCCTGACCATATCCATCGAGTACCTTGCGTGGTTGGTGAACCTTGATGAATAGTCAGGAATCATCAAACTGCCCTGCTGGAACTGAAGAAGCTCCTAGATACACACCTCTCTTAGCGTAACTGGAGATAAATCCTCCATAAAGAGTCATTCAGACTCCATCCATGAAATAGACTCCTCGTCTTGAGTCTGTGTGGTCAGACTCCATCATCTCCTTGCTAAACCTTGAAGAAGGAACGCTCCTAGGATCACCATTTGGTCTGCTGGTGTCCTCACTATACAGAAAACTCTGGTAACCGCCTCAAGCCAATCCCCAGCTGCCTGAGGGTCAGGCTCACATCGAAAACTGAGGGGTCTATGTCTCTGGAACTTATGGAGCGTGCTCAGCCTGCACCCCTCGTCTTTTGGTTCTGCAAGTACCACATGCTACTCCACTGGTGGTGGTATAACAGGTGCACCACCTGGAGGTAACGCCTGGGGAACTGGTCCCTATATCGAAGGCTTGTCACTGAGGGGATCATCCTCATGATTTCACTGTTGAATCCTTGTGGGTATTTGTCATAGAGGCGTATTGTAAGGAAACAAGATGTACCATGGTCAACAAGTACATATGGGTAGATGAAAAAAAGGATATGGAAAACACATTCCTTTATGATGCATGTACAATTATTTTACTTCCCTGCAACTAGTGTTTTCATGTACCGAGTGAAAAATCAGGTTATCAGAGTCCTAGTGTATGGATACATGGGCCTCCCACACCAACACTAGAGTCTCTGGCCTGAAAGATGAGCTCGAAACACTTAACAATATTCCTAAAACCAATATCATAGACTCTTGTTCCTAAGGTAGAACTGACTACCTTTGATTCCACTCTGTCATGACCCATCCCAGTGGGGCCCGCTCTGCGAATCCCCAAGCCCACCTCCAATAGGCAAGGGGCTGGTGACTAGCACTAAGTAGGCATATTACTAACAAGGGATGCATTGCCGAAGTACTTGTACACACACACACATCTCCAAGCCCACAAATTCTAAAATTTAAAGACCACTAAGGAACAAAATGCATGCATACAACTCAACCTGACCAATAGAGTACAACAAAAGTAATGTGTGGAAAGTAAACAGGGACATAATATAATCCCACAAAAAACATGAGTATGAAATCTACAAAGTACATACTATTAAAACTAAGAGGTACTAAGACTATTGCTCGTAACATTAGAAACACCAAAGCCTGTAGGGAACTCAAAAATCGTAGTTCGGTCCTGGTCCTCCCTGGACTCCGTCAAAAGGTCATTAGTCTTCCTAAGACAAGACACGTGTGGGCAAAGCCCATGCAAGGGTGAGTATAACAATACTTAGTAGGGGACTCTGAAAATCAAAAAGCAATACACAAAGGAAATGTATTGTCATCTCTAAAAAATATATGTCTACTGAATATATAATTGGAGAAACAAAATCTATATATACTCGAAACCTAGACCAACAGTCTAGAGACAAATCACACAACCGCATACCCCGCTAGGGATTTAGTTCGAAGGTTTCACGAACCACTCATCTGGGAGAACTCACTCCAAGAGTCTAATAGCTCTGATGAAGTCCATCCAAGAAGTACCATTTTTCCAGAAAGATCATGAGGGATAGAAAAACTAATTCCTGGAGAACACACTCATGAGTGGGAAAGATCTTTATACATAGATGAGGATCACTGCCAGGGCCTTGGCGGATACCCCGAATCATCAGGATTCACCTTATAAGTAGAGGATCAGAACCCTATAAAAATAGTCATGTCAATGCCTGAATTTACCGAGGTTCATGAATGGATAGAGGATTTCACTCCAAGACTCTTAGAGAGATACATGACTCTATCTTGGAATGTCCTGCTGAAGGAATCATACTCTTGTGGATGGAAATGAAACATGGCCTTTAGGGGAACGAGAAAAAGGGGGAACTAACCCAAACGAAACGTGTCCTAGATGTGATGTATAAGAGGTTAAAGCCATTTTATAGGATATACAAATCTTTTAGAAGGGTTACACACTATGTCTATCGACTCTAGGTACTACCTGTATAAAACGGCTCGAGTTTGAAGAACATGTCAGGTAGAAAAGTAAGTACACAGTGTGTAGTACAGACCAAATGTGTGTCCAAGTAACCAGGGTTTCTTTAGTGTACACAGCTATGTTCCCGTACACGGTTGCAACCCATGTGTGCCATCTCATGTAACCGGTACACAGGGGGACCCATGTAACTATCCTAATCTGGTCATGTGGTGAAGTACACGACCGTGTACTCCACCCCATGTACCTGTATCACCTAGGATACACGCTGAGTCCCGTGTAAAGGTCCCACATGCCATGTTCTTTGGATAACACACTGTTTCATCTCCTCACTCACCGTAGAACCCTAAACACCACTTTTCCACACCCACACACCATTTTCTTTGGGATACATACCGCATGTTCTAGAAATTTTTATAATCGCGAACCTCTGCCGCCACACCCCGGTTGATACTCCAATCCTTGACATAATGATCCATTATCCAAGAAACTAAAAATCTAAGGTCTTCCCACCATGATATCGATGTTTTGGGAGGTTTTAGGGGTTTTATCGGCATCAAAAACTTGATTTGATCATCTGTGTGAAGAATGGTCGAAGAACGATTTCTTCTGAACTGGGTCGATTCATTTGCCACCATCACTGTCGCACCTTCATTGAGTCTTCATGATTCCGAATCTCAAATTTGGGTTTGTTGCATCATGAAATGTACATGAAACGATCCATTATTCATAACACCTCAAAGAACGTGAAGAACGCAAGGTTAAAAAGAAGGATGAGATTCAATGAATAAAAGAGGAATGGACATCTGCTGTCGTTCATCATGGAATCGATCCACTCCCATTAATAGGATTAATAGGTGAATAAAAACAATAAAAAAAATTAAGAAAATTTCAAATCCTAAATTAATACCTCAAAAGAAAACAAAAATTTACACCCTCCCACAAGAACACACGATATGTGGGTCAACCTATTTGTGGGTGTATCCACGTTTGTCATTTAATCCCAGAACAGGGAAATGAAGAATTGAAATATAAACCCTTACCACAATAATGGATGGGTCGCTGATGAAGGAAATATGATATTGTCATCGTCAAGATCTTCCAACTCTGTGGGTGCAATGATTCAAACTTTTGATTGATGTCGTTCGTCGCTGATAGGACTATACAAATATGCAAGACGTTCTCTCAATTTTCTCCCCACATCTAACCTTCAATTAACCCATAAAAAGGAGGGAATGTGTTTCAGCATTCCATCACATTGCGACATTAATGAGTCAACATTTCTATTTCAGAGTCATTATGGTGTGGCATTAATTATCGAAAAAGTTTCCCCGTCGTTGCGCTGCAGTGAATGTTTCTAAACAAAATAAAATACAATTTTCAAATTATTGTATTGTATTGTATTTTATTTTACTAAAAAATATAAAAATTAACATTTTCCCTCAACCAATTTTTGTTGAGGATAGGCTCATTCATAGCTAAATTCACCGTCCTGGATGCAACGGTGCCCTCAAATTTTTAATGTAGGCATCAATTTGGAAACTGCCACAACTGCACACACTCACCAACTCACTTAACATTAAATGTTTCAAACCACCATTCTGATCTCACTGGGCCTTAGAAGGATGTGTCATCTCTTTGATTGGAATCGTAATAATTCCATATAATAATTAAAAATAATACACAAAAAATCTGAGACATTACACCACATATCTCTATAAACCATCCAAGATATAATCTCATTCTCAGAGTTTATAAAACACAATTACCATGATCAATAATACAAACATTTACTAAATAGATTCCGACAAATATTATGCACAAAACCTAGAACCAACAACCCAAAGAGATGGTAATACGTGAAATATAATTATATTAATGAGAATGTGGTAGAATTAAAATGGGAAGAGGGAAGTGGGTGAAAAGAGAAACACTTAAGAGGACTTTGCAGCACTATTTCCCAAGCCTCCTAGACATACTCAAACTAAATAACATTCATGACGTACCTAAATCTCTCCATCCACCTTTTTTATAAAATCTTGTATTCTAATTATTTCCCACATGGGACCTCCTAATAAACAGGTACATAACAAATAGTTATATCGAGGATGTATCCCACTTTTATAATATGCTTGTAGTGTGGAACCCCCTCTTGACGAGTCTTACTCTTAGTATCCCCTTCTTCCTAGCCTCTTCCTTCATCCCATGGTGTAGTCTAGTTGTTTCAAGTTCATTAATAATCCCAAACCATTAATATCATTATTTTCCTTAAAACTATTAGAATGAAACAAACCTTAGCTGGTAAAAACCTCTTCCCCAGTAACATGAGATTCCCCTTCTATTTTATTATCCATAGAGTTAATGTTACCTTATTGAGTATAGATTGTTTCCACTTATGAAATCTTTCTATGACTAGGTGATGAAAATCCAAATCCACCCATTCTATAAAATACTCACTCATATTGTGATGATGTGTACTCCCCCCTACAATTAGCATTTTTCCGAATATTGAGGGGAATAAAAAATGTTCATTTGGTGAAAAAGATGTAATTTTGGATGAGGAACATATATGCGGAGATATTTTACTAGAGGTCACACTAGTATATATTAAACCAACATCCATACCATCTCTATAAAGATGAACGTTCTTTGTATACACCAAATAGAATAAAAAATCAAAAATCACAAAAACCAATCATCAAAATACCATTAGTTTGATAATTTTGATTTCATATGAGTAGGGATTATCGGATCTAGTTATCTTCATGAATTTATTTAGTTTCATTAGATTAATTAAAATATTATAATGATAATTTTTATCTAACCAAAAGATGTTGATGTGAGTAACAAAAAATATGTTAATAAAATCCAAGCGAATAACTAAATAAATATTAATAGTACATCTTATGAATCTGAAACTCTCTTTAATGGTGGGGATCAGAGTGATCCACCTAAGAAAACCTTTGAAATGAACCATTTAAATATATATTTCAATGGTATGTAAAAGATATTTTGGAGAAGGTTACTTAGGCCACACTATGGTCTAAGGCACTACAACATAAGTTTTTTTTTGCATAGTGGAGGAAAACAAATCATACCATATTTTTTCTCTTGTTGAACTGAGAAATGTTGAATAATCCTGGAAGAATCAAGAGTAGATAAAAAAACATACAAATGATCGATTTTTTTAAGGAAAGGGGTAAAGGTTGAGAATCTCATAGTTAGTGGGATGATTTTTTCTAGAGATACCTACTACGGAGTGATGTTTAAACCAAAGAGGCAGTTTAATATCCTCCAAGTTATGTGATATAATATATGATAAGAATATTGAAGCCTATAAGGAGTTAGTAAATTCAAAGAAAAATATTAGTATGTTCATATGGATACAAAAATAGATTTCATAAAACAAAATCTATTTATTAATTTTGGTGGAAGGCACTCATGAAGAAACTAAAAATTGATGGTAAAGTTGATATTTATAAGTCAATATTGGTGATTGAAGGTTTCAAGAAATTTTGACACATATTCTATAACAAAAACACTTTCCTCAATCATCATGATAAAATACTTCAGAATTATAATTTTCATTGAAACCATCTATGATATTATAATTTGGTAATTGGATGCTAAGACCACTATTATTATTGGAAATAGTGTGTAAATTTTATATATAATGAAACCAAAAGGGTTAGTAGAACCAAAGTATACTGGTGAGGTATTAAAGTTATAATGTACTATTTATAAACAAAACAGAGCATCATGATAATGAAATATTCATTTTGATGAATCTATAAAAATTTATTTTTTAATAAGGGTTAATGCGAGTAATGTTTTTAAAAGAGGTTAGTAAAAACACCATGGTTTTCCAATTTAAATAGGTTGATAAAATCTAAAAATAGATGATTAGCCTTAAAGTTCATTAAGATAGAGATAACATTATCTCTCCAAGAATAACTTAAAGTAGGATCCCACATTTTAAATAACAATATATAATATGATAGATATATGTTGTTGGAAACAATGAATCCATAGTTCATTCATTGGAAAGGTTATTAGAATCATAAAAAGAATGTAATGAACTTTGACATGGAATTCATAATGTAATCCACACTTGTAAAACACAAGTAAATGTTGATTAAATAGAATATCCATTATATAAGAAAAAAAAGTGGGATACCCATGCTTTATATGATTGATTTCTTACACAATTAGGGATGAGGTTACTTTAAAATGTAGTCTAATTACATGTTGATGAGATCCTTCCAGGAAAGTAGGCTTTGTGTTTTACATCGAAATGGTGTACTAATTGATTGTTATAACAAGATCCTCTAAATGGTATGGAAATATTCTTAACAATTTATCCTAGTTTTGATAACATCTATCAAATGATACATAGAAGATGATTGATTTTCAGGTATTGGGGACTCATAAGACATTGGGACTTCTTATCATAAATCTCACTCTTGGTGATGTAAAAAAATAGTGGTCATAAGTACATACCCATTAATCAGAATTCCACATGTGTATTTAGATATTCCTATCTACATATGTCTGTATTGGTCCTTATAATTAAAGTTATAATTAATGTGTATTAGGATCAGTGTAATTTTATGTATTGATGAAAATAGTGATGGAATATTCTAGTGGAGAGGTATAATACATTGGGAGAATCAGACCTAACATGGGATTAATTGAATAAATCAAGAAAGGATTTGTCCCTTTTATATTAATAAAAGAATATATCAATAGACATTTTATTGAAATAAATTTTTTGAAAATAGAGTATATTACACAATAATTTTCACCGGAAGGTTGTTATAATTTTGACATCAACTTCATTATCTCGAGGTGTTTTGACTTATAGATATATGATCATGATGTAAATTTTATAAGTTAACCACTTACACTAAAATGGTCTCCTCAAGGGATGTATCTAAAATTTTATTAAATTCTATTATGTTTTATATTAAGAATAAATATTATTCACATCTTATGGAATAATAATTATTCATGTACAGTTTATCATTGAAATTCAATCACAAAATATTTATGTTTAGAATATGTGAATTGATATTTATCTCTTTTTTCATATTCATCATGTAATAAATATTTATTTATTAGAATGTTTAGAGAATTGTTTAATATTTATAATTATTTAATTATGTGAATATTAAAATAAAAATTCAATCAAGATTTTAGTGAATATAATATTTCTATATTTATTTACTAAATACTTTTTATTTGATTAAATATTTATTTATTCAAGGATTCAATAAATTTTGTGGAGGATTGATGGTTCAAGTTAATGAATGAATTGAAATAATATTTTTTATTTAATATCCTTTAAATAAATTTTAATTTATTTATTTGAAAAATCATATTCAAATTAGCACATGTCATTGAATATGATCAAAATAATAATAATAATAATAAACAAACCAGTATTCAAGTATCCCAAACTCACAAACTCCATGAAAATAATGTTCATATTATTCAATATACTAGACCATCAGTGTAATCCTATGTAAAAATGGGAAATATATCAACTCTATATTTTCTTCCCTCAATATTCAGAGTTCCACACACCTATTTTCATAACCAGTATCCATATATTTCACAATTTTAAGCTCCTTGGCCTAATATTGATGGATATGATTTACTCATTAAGCTCAATGGCCTAATATTGATGGATAGAATTTAATCCATGACTTCAAAATATTCCAGGATTTTTATGTGTCATCTCCAATAATTATATCCAAACACATCCATTTATGTCGAATGAAAACAACCAAATTTTTATTAATATTTTCTATAATCAAAAGATATATAAAAATTAACTTTTTAAAATGAAAACCAAAAAATATTCCTATGCATTGATGCAGTTTCCCTTTCATTTTTAAAAAATATATTTATCACATTGTCTTTTTAATGTTGGTTATTTATAACCGACGTGAAGAACTATGTATACTAATTTATCACATTATTTATCCTATAACCGACTTGATAAATGAAGTATCCCACTCCATTATGTTAGTTATTCTATAACCGACATGATTAAGAAAATCTAATTTCTTTATAATGTCAGTTATTTTATAAATGATGTGGTAAATCAATTTCACTCATCAGTTATATAGAAACTGAAATGATAAATATAATTAAAATTTCTTTAAAATGTCATTTATATAATAACTGATGTGATAAATCATTTAGAATTTTGTGAATACCTGTATTGAGTCATTTAGGGGTTTTTTGATCGGGTGAAGACAGACTTAGTTCTATCTTACATGGAAACCCTAACGTCATTTCTTTTATACAGTGGCCTCCAAACTCATTTTCCCGCTTCATACATCCTCATTTTCATTTGCACATTCAATCTAATCGACTCTCAAATCTCATGTAAGCCTCACACACCTTGCTGTCAGTCATTCAATGTCATAGATTCTCAACTCTCTATTTTTTGACTTCATTTACTAAAATCTCGCATTACCATCATGTTTAATCTTTTAATTTTATCTCATATAATCCCTTTATATATATGAATGTTTTTAATGATAATTTTTCATCTTCTTTCATCATGGGGTATTATTTCTCATGGGGGTAAATCTAAGGATATACTACCTTAACATAAAAATAAGTATTATACCTACCAAAAAATGGGTTCACATTTATGGTTCCCATCATGAATAAATCTATTGCTAACTATTGGATAGTTTGTAGGTTGAGTTAATATATTTTATTTGGAGGGGAATTTTTTTGTGGATTTTGGGTGGCTATTCTAAGTGAAAAAGTTAGGTTTTTTAGTAATTAAATTATTTTACCTATCATGAAATGCTTGGTCTTTGTGAAATGTTTTCAGAATTTTCTTTTACATGAAATAGAGGTTGTTTATAGATTTAATTTTCTACTAAAATGTTATGTATGCATTTTTTTTTAAAATTAATATGAGGATTTTTTCAAATGAATTTGATAATAAAATAATATTTTGGACTCATTTTGATTTTTATTAATATAACCCATTTTAAAATTTTATTAATTTTTTTTTTCTTTTCAACTAATTAATATGGGAGCTATGCTTTATTTATAATTTTTTGAACCATTTTGGGTTTTCAATGGATGGTTGTAACATTGTTTTCAAATTTGGAGACAAAGGTTTGTTTGAAAACATAAAAAAATGTTTTATTGATTTTGTGATACCCTCATTTTTTATCCCCCTAGTTTATAATATGTATTGTGTATAAATTATACTTTGATGGGAAGTTTTATATTATTACATGATAATATAATAAATATGAAATGGAAATATTTCTTGTGATGGTATTGAACAGGAGATGAGATATACTTATTATGGATTATTTATTATAAATATATTAATAATGTAGTTTCTTTTTGATGGATCAATCCACATTTAATAGGTATTTTAAACATAGGGTAATTAAGTATGGGATCGGGTTTATGCCCTATGAATAAATATTTTTCTATGATATGTACCTCAGTTTAAATTGTTCTCAATATAGAAAACTTATCAAAAAGGTATATCATAATGTATCTCATACTATTATGAGAATCATGTACAATAATGTGAGTTGGAAAATTTATTGTGGAATCATAAATGGAAATTAGTTGATGGATCAGTATTCCAATTGTTGGTATTAAAAAAATTAAATTTATATATCCTGGAAATCAATATTGTCGTACCCTAGATATCGGTTTTTTCTTATTGTAAATTACAATGGAGCTTGATCAAATACCATTTGGGGGTATGAGTTAATCAACAAAAAATAAATCATGGGTTATTATTTTAGACCCTACTTATAAAGAATTAGTTTATTTAGGGAAATATCATTAAATGTATGAGAATTAGCACACATTTTTGAGCCCCACAACAATTTTATTTTCATTCCATATGATTCCCTAACTTAATCCATCATCAACAAAACAAATTACAACCTTGATGATTGTTAATATCTAATATCCCAATGAGTGTGTATAATTGATGCCAAAATTTATAGTCTCACTATATTTTCATATGTACATTATTTCCAAATGTATCTTTTTATGATTTAACATTTATATTTAAACTTATCTTCTATTATTATATAGAATTTATAATTATATTTTTCAAATACGCATATATATTTTTTATATTACAAACATGTTTTACTTTCAAATTGTGGAATATTTCATATAAATATAAAATTGGATTCATTTTAAAAGATACATATTTTCGATATTTATTATAGGTAATAATGAGTTGAATTTGTATTATGTAACATTTAATGACTGATGAATATGAGGAAGTTTTTGATCCTTTTTTCTGAATTTTAAAAACAAAATGTTCCAAAAAATGGCATGTTTTTTATCCATCACTAAATTTTTTAAATATAAAGATGTTGAAAAATAGAGATATCAAATATTTTTTAAATTTTCATCTTTTTAATCAATGATGCAAGAATATGTTTTATCATGGTCAAACAAGATAAAATTTCAAATCTGTTGATGATGATGCTTTATAATATGATAACTCTCATGAAATTGAAGAAATTATTCATGATATTGAAGTAGAGGAAATTTAGAATGAAATAAAAATTGAGAATATATTTTGAGATGATGAAAAGAATTTTATCTTGGTTGTACGGAATTTATGGTTTTATCATCATTATTAAGATTTATTAACTTGATGGTGAAACATGGTTTGAGTGATAAAATTTTTACTGATTTTCTACAATTTCTCAAATATGTTATTCCTAAGGATAATGATCTTACTAATTAACATTTTAAAGAGAATATAATACTATACCTGATGGGATTAGTGTACAAAAAAATACATGTATTCCTGAATGAATATTTTCTATATAGGAAGGAATTTGAATTTCCTTAAGAGTGTCATAAATGTGGGATATCATGGTATAAGTTGAATGAAAAATCACATGCTTATTTAGAGGTTACAAATGACCCTGCCATGTAATTTTGGTAAATTGCTATAATTATTCTTTTGAAACATTTATTTCTAATTCACATGATGTAAAAAGGTTAATATTTTATGCTGACAGGTGGATATGTGATGGAAAAATACGTCATCTAACTGATTTTCCTCAGTGGATGAAAATTATTCACAGGTTTCCTAAATTCAAAAATGATGTTAGAAATCTTGGACTTGTATTGTGCATGGATGGATTGAATCCATATCAAAGACTTAGTAGAACACATAGTCCAAGGCCTGTTTTATGGGTATCTTACATATTACCTTTAAAATTTTGGATGATGCGTAAATATTTCATTTTGAGTTTAATAATCTATCGACCTAAAAAACCCAAAAATGATATTGATTTTTTATTGTCACCATTAATTGATGATTTGAAACTCTTATTAGAGGATGGTATTAGGTTGACATATTATTATAAAAGGTAATATTTTCAACTGTATACAATGATTATGTTCACTATAAATGACTTCCAATCATATGTAAATTTTCATGGATACAGTGTTAAGGGGCATAAAGTGTGTCCAATTTGTGAATAATAGACTTTTTATTATAAAATTCATCATGGGAGAAAAATATCAAAAAGGGCTCATCAAAATTTTTGGTTCTATGTATTTCTCTAATAAAATATTAAAAAAGGAATTCAAGGGATCACAAGAATTTCATATTTCTCCAAAACCAATATCCACTGATCAATATTATGATAGGGTGGAAAACCATTATGTGACATTTGGAAAGACACATAAATCTTATAATGATAGAAATATATAGAATAAATGGAAAATATTTTTTGAACTACCATATAATAGATATCATGAGGTGAAACATAACATTTATGTCATGCATTTGGAGAAGAATATATTTGATAGCTTTATTGGAACATTGTTAAATATTAAAGGAAATAATAAATATGGGTTGAATGTAAGATTAAACTTATTGTAAGTGGGAATAGATTTGGAGTTTTCTCCCACCCTTGATAAAAGGTGAACATTTATTCCCCCATATTGTTATACATTATCCAAGAGGGAGAAAATTAGATTTTTTCAGTGTCTTCATGATATCAAGGTGTTTCAGGTTTATTCATAAAATGTTAAAAAATATGTTTTTTAAATGATTTGATGTTGACAAGTATGAAATCTCATGATTTTCACATCATGATTCAACAACTTATAAATGTTTTCATTTCATGGAATATTTCCAATCCGTGTCAGAAAGATTATCATCAAGGTGTGATATTTTTCAATTCAATTTGTAATATGGTGATTGGTCTGAATGATTTGAAAATTTTGGAAAATGATGAAATTTATATTCTTTATCAATTGGAAATATATTTTCCTTCATTTTTTAACTTAATGGGGTGTTTAATAGTTCATTTGGTTCAAAAAATAATTCTTTTCAGACTTGTTTATTTATGTTGGATGTATCCTTTTGAATGAAATATGATGATATTGATGGGGTATGTTAATAATACATATATAATTGAATCCCCCATTGTTTAAAATTAAATATTTGATGAGTTTTTGGAGTTTCATACAATCTACTTATCTGTGGTGGAGCACATTGGTTTTCCTCCATCTCACCATAAATGTGTTAATTATAGGGGAAATAGGATTCATGGATTGAAAGTAAAATCATTGTCTGATGAATAGCTAAATAAGGTAAAAATATAAATCTTGAATAAAATTGATGATGCTTAACCATATATGACATTTCAAATTAATTTGTTGAAATAATGTCATCCAATGAAAAATAATATGTGGATTTTTAATGAGCATAAAAAAATTACATGGTTTAAAAATACTATGCTTGGTAGATCGGATGCATCAGAAACATTAATATGGTTAGTAGGTGGTCCATGTTTAAATGTGGTAACATGGTCCGGGAATGACATTAATGGATATAAATATAATAAAAATGATCAGGACAACAGAAGTGTAGTTTAGAATAATGGTATATCAGTGTTTATAGAAGCAATTCATTTTTAAATATCTGAAGACAAAAACCCAATTTATGAATCAAGTGTATATTATGGAGCCATTACAGAAATATGGGAGGTTGATTACATTATATTTAATGTTCCAGTTTTTTTTAAAAAAAATGGTTTATCAGTAAAAATAATGTCAGACATGATGTATTTGGAATGAAACTTGTTAATCTAAATATATTGTAATATACATGTGATCATTTTATAATGTCAACACATTCAAAAAAATCTACGTTATTGATAATATGATATGCAGTTGTTTATAGTTTTACTATTAAAAGAATAATATATTGGTGATGTTTAACTTGAAAAAGATTTTGATAAATGTGAGATCCCTAATTCCATGGAATTATTAACAAATAATAATTATGAGAACATCATAGACATTTTTTGTTCCCTATGGGACGATCATGCTTAAATAATCTAGGAAAAAATAATTTAGTACATTCCTAATATTATATGTAACATATGTTAATATCTCGTTTAATTTTATAAATGTCCTAAAAGGTTAGATATGGTAATTTTATTTTCCTTTTAAAACACATATTAAAAATAATAAGTTAAAATTTATATTTATATTAGTTTAGTTTTGTTTAGTTTAGCATATTTACCCATACATAACATATATATTTATTGATTTTATTGAACTTCAATTATTTTAAATATAATATGTTAAATAAAAACAATGTTTTTAAATAATACTAAAAAATATTCTTTTTTCTATAAAAATAATTTATTAAGTTGGAACATTTTTAATATCCCCACACCATTTTTGGATTTTTTTTCATTCATTTACATAATATTTCATATATCATTACTATTGTGACCATTTTAGTTAACCATAAAAAATATTAATAATAATGTGTTAACTTTTAGTTTACTTTTCTGTTTCATAATTTTTCATTTTTTATTTACCTTATTATTATATATTGAATTTGTATATTTACATAATAATTATTTTTTTATTTTATATATAGGATAATGACATATCAATCAACCAATAAACCACATAATTTTAGAGATGAGGGTGCTCATTTCTCAAGGATGGAAGATGAACAATATCTTATTGATGATCCCCATACCTCTTTATAAGAGTCATATACTCCCATATAGCCAAAGATGAGTTAGAATGTTGGTAATGGTGGAAGCACAAATTTACCAAAATTATCCGTTGTTTATAGCTAGGACAAGAGGACGCTGATATAATTTGACGAAAATGATATTCCAAGAGGTCGTAATGAAAAACAATCATGAGTATTGTATCGGTTTAGGGTAAAATCAATGTTTGTATTTTGATTAATGATTGGAGAAGTGTTGAAAAAGAAACACTATCTTAGTTATGGGATACCATTTTTGTAAACTCTTTTGTTATTGTTTTAAAAATCTTGAAGTCTTTATAGTAATATATGTTTTCCCATTTGTATCAGATGCAATATGATATACCAGACACTAGAGGATCCAGGAAGAAAAGTTTTTCATTGGTTTCTAGGAGATGGATGGATTTCAAATCAACCCTCATATCTGATTTTATTTTTGGGAATAGGAAACATCAAAATCCATTGTATATATATCCATTTATAAATAAATTCATATAGAAGTAATTTGTTGAGTGAATAATAAAATAAGAATATTTGGGAATAG
This sequence comes from Viscum album, assembly GCA_963277665.1. Taxonomy (NCBI): domain Eukaryota; kingdom Viridiplantae; phylum Streptophyta; class Magnoliopsida; order Santalales; family Viscaceae; genus Viscum; species Viscum album. The sequence goes on from OY728137.1 coordinate 1,776,280,277, forward strand.
TAATGTAAAATTTTAGATGATTATTTATATTAATGGTCTTATTAATGATTTCTTATTCTTAATTTATAGTGATTAATGAGACCTCATTAGAATATCCAATCTAAAAACGTATACCCTCATTATTTATCTCGGGGAGGGTATATGTTATTGGAAGAACATATGAAGTTCGATTTAAAAAAAATCATAGCTCAATCTCCAGGATCTGGAGTGGTTTCCCCTCCACCCACTCACCCTTAGATAGACATGAAAAATAGAAGAGGGATCAGATGAGCAAAAAAGGATAACATGTTACAATAGACTCATGGGTTGTAGCTGAGATGATTCCATTATGTTTATTTATTTATTTATGTTAATTAAAGTATTTATATATTTTTAATCATTGTAGAATTCTTCAAATAATTCATACATGATTATATTGTGGAAAAGGGAACATAATGAATCTTTATAGTTGAGGGTAGGTGGGATATTTTATCTTTAGCATTGGGAATGCTCGAACACCCAGGTCATGTTTGAGGATACTTGGTGGGTGAATGAGTGAGAAAAGTGTTTCCACGTTCATCATAATCTACATTAGAGGGTTTTTATTAAAAAATAGAATTTTTGGAGTCTGATGTTCACAATATTAATGCGAATATAACGACCCTAGCCTTTTACGCCTAACATTACATGATTTTAAGTATAATTATACATCAGACTACAAGACAAGGATCATGATTTTTAGTGTATTTAAAGACAAGGTAAAAATAATAAAAGAAATGGGACTAAAAAACGTCTATATATAGTCTTAATTAAGATATACTAACTTACATTATTCTCATACATCTTCATAGGGTACCCTGGGGAACAGATGCAAAAATAGATGATCTAAATAGACTAGTAAGGGAATAACCATAAGAACAAAGATCTAGCGCATGTGATAGAAGGCATCAAATGATGATATAAAAAGGAATAGAAATATGGAATAATAAAATATAAACAAGGAATCATATAAAAATGGAGTAATAATAATATTTAAGCAATATAAAACTTTCCTTTATAACAAGTTATGTCTAACCGCCGAGACTGTTGCAGATGGTAGCATAAGCTGAGGCTAACTGCCAAAACTGTCACACATAACGTCTCATGGGACTCAACAATACAAAATTAATTGGATTGGTAACTAGGCTCACCCATATTAACTATTACTGAATATGTTTCCACATAATTAATCATACATAATCAATCTTATATAAACATAAGGGTCACCATTGGAAAGAATTGGGTACTATAATCATGTCATAAACAATTAAAAATGGGTGTATCATAAAAGAGTCTATGAAACAAAAGAACTAAAATATACATAGAAATTAATAAGGTAAAATAATAATGTATCATAATAAGTGATATCTATATAAGTGATAACATGTAAGAAAATTATTTAAGAAATGTTAGAATTGAAACATTTTTGGGAATTTTTAATGAAAATACTATAGGGCCTTTAAAATAAAAAAGGGAAAAATCTTTTATATAAAACCAAAAGTGAAACCAGATGGTTTTCAAAATAAAAATAATAATTTTATAAATACAATAGAATATTAAAACATTATATAGTGTTCACTTTAAATCAGGTAGGAATTCCGGAAGTTCCTCCAAAATAGGTTTTCTTATATGAAAGTATTGAGGAGAGAATCACTGAAAAAACATGTACATCCCTGAAAGAGAATGATGAAAGGGTTTTGAAACATGTTTTTCGAGAATATGAAGAGTATTTAGAAGTTTTTCATAAAATTAAAATACAAATTTATTTGGGTAAAAAAGTAAAGACATAGAAACCTGAAGAAATAAAGGAGGTTTGAGTATAATCCCTTAAAGATTATCAGTATAGTATTGGGTGTACTTAAGAGGGATTAATGAGAGAGAAAGTGGTTTATAATAACATATAAATGATTATGGAATTATGGGGGAGGTTATTAATAATACCCCATCATTAGATATTACACATAAAAGGTAATAGCATAGAGGACATTCTTGAATAAAAGTTAAATAGAGAGAATCCCTTAACTTAAGTATAATGGTGTTCTCCACTTGATATTAATAATATAAATTATCAAATTAGGTTAATTAATTAAAATTAAATAACCTGTAATATATTTAAATGATTTAATATGACCTTTATTATGTTCATTCATGACCTTTCTGATGGGTTAAGTTGTTCAATTTCATTGTTCGGGTATGTTTTTTTGGTTTTTACGATCAGTTTACAAATTTTTCATTAATGGAGAATAATGTAAAATGGGGATGGCTATCTAGAATTGAAGTTATATATTATTATTTAACATCTATAAGGTTACATTGTTGTAAATTTAATTTGGGTAATTGGAGTTAAGGTGAATCATTATATAAAATGTTAATGATAAATGCTTGGATTAATTTGGTGATTTTTCTCATAATTAAAATGTTTTGTATTATTATTTTACATAATGCGGTAAAAAGGATTACAGGACAACACATAAGAAAAAATAAATATTTAATTGTATATTTAAGTCATAAAAATGGTTTCATGACCATAATTTAATATGGTAATATAAATTGATAAACCGTCACCCTTGAATGTGATAAATTAACAAATCTCGGACAATGTTTTCATTTATTTCGTATAAAAGAAGGGGAAAAAGAGATGATAATGAATTATTAAATTAGAAAAAAAAGAATTATAGTACATTTATGGTACTTTATTTCTCATACCATTTTGATTATGTGAGGTTTTGATATAAAATAAAACAAGTGAACTTGAAAAGAAAGTAAAAGAATTGAAAAGGCAAATTTACCTCTTCAATCAATCTTCCTTGAGAGCCTCTTAATGGGAGAGGATTTGGTCTTTTGAAGAGAATAAAAGATATTGTACGTGAGGAAGGATATTGGGGAGATATTTGCGAAGAATTTAGGAAATGAAAAAGTCATGAGTGGAGTGAAGATAATAGGTAAGGAGGGGTGGTATTTATAATAGAGGAGAGGAGGGTTTACATCATATTTAATTCCTTAATTTATTAATTTCCTTGATGACTAGATATGGTGATTAATCCATGACTAAAAATTGTAATAAGTGCATGTTAATTTGAAATAAGGGTGATTACATTATCCACGATGCTACGAATAGTCAATTTAAATTATAATTTATATATACGGTAAATTACTGTATTTCATTATTCATCAAATATTCATGTATTTTAGAAAAATCCCAAAAATTCACCCTAATTTTTTTTCTATATGTAGAATAAAAAAATTAAATCCATTCTTCAAAAGTAATTTTTGAAATATTATTAATCTAATTCTTAATTAAAATCATAATTTATTTGAAAAATTTCAATTTTAAAACTAAAGCTGATTTTATAATGCTTTCAAAAATTACATATGGTATTATAAAATTATCTTAAAACCATAATACATAATTTTTTTAATTTATTAACACATTTTATGAAAATAAATTTTCTTTTAAATGAATTAATTAATTTAATAAATTATTTATGGATTAAAAAATACCAATACGTTTACAATGGTCATATTATCACTTATAAGATGTCTAAATATAATTTATACATTCAATGATTAGTTTACTATTATTTTGGATGATGTTATATTCATAAGTGTCATATCACTATTCATAAGGGTATGTTACTATTCATAAGGGTAGGTTACTATTCACCAAAAATTAATTTTGACTTATCAGACTAAAAATATCTTACTTATCACAACTGTGTATGTCATATTTTTAAAATTAACAACATAGAAGTGTCAAAAGTTTGTTTAAAGGTCACATAGTACTTAGTGGTTCATTTTGTTCTAATTTCATGTGATTATATAACATATTTATAAGATTTTAATTTCCATTGATAAAACATTGGGTTGTTACATTATTCACCCCTTATAAAATTTTTCCCTCAAACTTTTGTTTTACATTCTAGGCCATAAATAGGTGTGGGTACTTTTCCTTCATTTCCTCCTCCTGTTCCCATGTTTCCTCTTCATACTTATGGTTCTACCATAGTACATTGACGAGGTGGGTTTTCTTGTTATGTATAAATTTATCCCGAAAATCCAAGAACTTCATCGGCTGATCCTCATAATAAAGATCATTCACCGACTGTACCACCTCTAAAGAGAGTACATGTGAAGTGTCTGGTATGTACTTTCTTAAGAGGGAAACATGGAAGAAATCATGTACTTTTTCTATGGTAGGTGGATGTTCTAGTTGATAGGCCACAACCATGCTAAAATCTAGAATCTCTAAAGGTCGTATGTACCTATAAAATAGACATCCATTCTCCCCAAACCTCATGACCGTATACCATGGAGATATGAGTAGAAATAACATGTCTCAAACTTTGAACACAAGGTCTCTTCGATGATTGTCTGCAAAAATCTTTTGTCGACTTTGGGATGCCATGATGTTTTGCTGAATGGCTTTCACCTTATCCACAATTTCTTCAATAATTTCAGGTCCTATTATCTTATGTTCACAAACATAATCCCAACACGCTGGTGTTCTGCACCTTTTCCCATAAAGGGATTCATATGGTTCCATTTAGATGATTGAGTGAAAAATGTTGTTGTAGGAGAATTCAACCAGTGGAAGATGTTGGTAAAATCATCCTTTGAAGTCTAGAGAACATTATCTTAACATATCTTCAACTATATGAATTTTTTGCTCTAATTGGAAATCAATTTGAGGATGATAGGCTGTACTGAAGTTAAGTTCAATGTATAGATCATGTTGGATACATTTCCTGAACATTGAGGTAAATCTCAGATCTTGATCAGATACAATAGATAGTTATTTGATATATATATATGTGTGTGAATTTTGATCCAATGAGATTTCCACTTGAATTGTGATAAAGTAATATTTCTTTGTAAGATGATCCATAATGAACCATATAACATAGTTTCATATGGTTTTCCTTGGAAGTCAAGTGACAAAGTCCATGGTGATGTTCTCGCACTTCAATGTTGGTATGGGTAGTGGTTTCATCATCCCTTTAGACTTTTATCTTTAATCTTTCACTTTTTGATATAACAAGAACTTTGATGAATACTCAGCAATCTCCTTCTTAATATTTTCCCACCAAACATTCTCTAAGAGATCTCGATACAACATTTTTCTCCTAAGGTTGATAGAGAAGGTTAATATATGTGCATCATTATGAAGATCCTTATTTATATTTGTATTAGTTGGTAAAAATAATCATGAACCTAATCATACAACTCTTTCCTCATCAATATTGAACTCTGAGGATTTAACATTTTTAATGGATTCCACCCTTTTCTGAATTTTCACTTCTTTTCTTTGAGAATCCCTTATTTTCTCAACGAGGGATTGTTGAGAAATTAGTTGATACAATATTGATGATGTCCCTCCCTTAGTGATATCCATGTACATCCTCATAAAATCTAGTAATAATGAATCCTTTTCAATTCTCACCATTTATAAATATGTAGTATCCTTTATACTTAGAGCATAAACCACCTTATTTCCATTACCAGGATAGTAGTGGATTAAGTAGTCAAAATATTTAATGAGCTCTATCCATCTTCAATGAATCATATGAAGCACTTTTTGTGTAAATATATATTTGAGACTATGGTTATTAGTATATATCTCACTCTTCTCCACATAGAGATAATCCTGACAGATTTTTAATGCAAGGATCACAACTACCAACCCCAGATTGAGCATAGGAGAGTTTTTGTCCTAGAATTTCAGCTACCCTGAGGCATAGGATATAAATTTATAATTTTTTTATCACCACACAGCCTAAGACCCTATATTAATCATCAATATACACCAAAAATATTTTTCCACTTGTTTGGAGTGTCAGTATTGGCATAGTGATTAGCCAATTTTTTTACTCCTTAAAGAATTCATCACAATCTCGAGTCTAGAAAAACATTACTACCTTCTGTATCAGCTTGGTCATTGGGTTTGATAATCATGAAAATTTCTTCACAAATCATCAGTAATACCCAAATATACCTAGAAATTTTTGGATCTCCATTACAAATATTGGATTGGGAAACTCTTAAATCACCTTTATCTTGGAATGGTCCACAAATATCCCTTTTTCGTGATAACATACCATAATAGTTATAATTCCTCCATATATATTTCACATTTACTATAATTTTCATATATATTCTCCTTTAAAAAATTCTTTAACACAGTATTCAAATTCTCTTCATGTTCTTTATTACTCTTGATGTATATCAAAGTATCGTCAATAAAGACTACCACAATTTTTTTGCAGTAATATCTAAAGAATATATTAATTAAATCCATGAAAATTTTTGGAGTAGTAGTAAGTATGAATGGAATCACTATGAACTCATAGTTTCCATACCTCATTCAAAGGGCAGTCATGTGAATATCTTTCTTCCTCACCATTAATTGGTGATATCTTGAACGAAGGTCCACCTTATTGAAATAATTGGACCAACAAAACTCATAAAAGAATTCATATATCCATGGTAAGGAATAATTTTTCTTTATTTTGATTTTATTGAGCTCATGATAATCAATGCAGAGGTACATTGATCCGTCCTTCTTCTTGGTGAAGAGGACTGACGCACCCGATGGAGAATCACTTGGGCATATAAAACACATCTCCATATTTTCCTGTAATTTATTCTTCATCTCCTCCATCTCCACTATGGCCATTTTATAAGGTGTAAATAATAAAGGCATAGATCCAAGAATATGTTTAATTAAGAACTCAACATCTTGGTCAGGAGAAAGACTAGGAAACTCTTTAAAGAAAACATCAGTGTGATACCTCATGATGATCAAGTATTCAAGAATGATTCTTTCCTTTTCCTCAATCATTTGTTCTAGACATGAATTCTCATAAGGAATTAATACCCAAACTTGATACAATGTTTATGACGGAGATTCACCTGCTTCTTTACTCTTTTTCTAGAATTGAAGGATGCTTCAGAATGTTAAGAGTGATCTCCCATTCCAGATAGTTGATTGTGGCTTTGTATAAAGATATCAAATCCTTGTACAAGATAGAATTGAACACCACTAAAGGATGTATGGAGAGATTTTTTGGGAGGTTCAGTCTACAAAATCATACCAAGGAGGAGTTATAAACCATGAACACAATAATTTCCCCATTCGTTGTTCGCACAAATAACTTACCCTCCAAATTTTGAGGTGGTGTTTGAATAGTTTTACTAATCATGCAAGATATGAATGAATGTATAGAACCAGAATAAAATGCTACATTCTCTATTCTTGAATGAATAACTAGCATACCTGAAACCACAACATTTTATGGATCCACCTTAGCAATAGTGATACCATAAGCCCTTCCTTGTTTCAATGAACTTTGTTGTTCCTCTGACAACCCTCATCTTAGGAAAATTGTAAGCATAATTACCATGATCCTTGTAGCTATAACACTACACTACATGATATGTGTTGATATGAACCTTCCGTTATTCTTCCACATTAGCAAGATTCTTTAGATCTCATTCGTTGTTTTTAGCAAGATGTCCCAATATTCCACATTTGAAGCAATTCCAAGTTCCTTTTAGACATTTCGTAGTGTTATTCTTCCCAAAATTATTACATGTGAGATGATCGAGCTTCTTTATATATTATAATTCATTTGTAGGAAAACCCACATTAGATTCCATTTTCCACTTCTTATCACTAGGCCCATGATACTACTGAGAGTCTCCAATATCTATTTCAGGGCACAATAGAAAATATTCTCATAAATGTCAAAGTCTAAAATCACAAACAATATTTATAGACTCGACATTAGTCTGATAAATAAGTGATCCACCTTGCTTTTAGTGTTAAAGGAAAAGCTGGAGGCATACCTTGAAATCTTTGTGATGTTATCTTCATTCGCCTCGTTGGACTCATTTATCTTATTCTGGAGTCTGAGGAACTCTCTTTCCATCATGATATGGAGGGTTCACAAAAAATATTTATTGAAACAATTTCTTGAATTCTACCCATTACATGGAATCAATTTCCTAATGGGGATTCATATTTTTGATCAGTTTCCACCACTGATCAACTTCCCCATCAAAACAACAGACTGAAAACTCATCATTATGTTCTTATGAGAACTGGAGGATATATAATATATTTTCAATGGAGTTTATAAATAATTCCATGAGTAGGGGATTAGAAGTTCCACTAAATATGGGATTCCTTTTCCGCATAAAGTATTCAAAAAAACATTCTCTTTACTTGGAGGAGGAGGGTGTTCCACATGATTCATGTTATTATTCATAACATGATCTTGGTAATCAAGTACTATCATGGATTTTTGATCACCCATTCCCATCATATCTAGTATATCATTAGTGAGATATTCAAATTTCCTATCACATTTATTTTTGGAACGTGTTATTCTATTTCACACCATTAACTAAAAAAAGTACATACAATTAGAGGGATTGGATACTTATCTATTGATTATAAAAAGAAAGCATTGAACATAAGAGAATAAACTTGTAAAAGAGAAGTATATCCTATCTTGTGGTTCCCTATGTTTCATTATAGGTTATCCTTGATCTATTTCATAACTTCTATTCTTATTGGATTATTTAATTCCATAAACAATGGTTTGTACCAAGCTTGCGAATTTATCAAATAATATCCTCCACTACATTCAAAAGAAGAGGGAAGAAAGGCCCGTTTTCTTGCACTAGTTTCTATTCAAGTCTAGCTCAAAGCGGTGTTTTCGGCTTTTACCCCTAGAAACATCTGTTCTACAACCACCTCTACCTTTTTGTATCCATACATGTATTTATTTTCTTAATAAACAACTTACTATATACTTTCCAAAATATTGGGATGTTTTCTTATACTTAGTATCATCCTTAATGATATTACTAATGTTCTCTATTCCCAATCTCCAAAAACAACTAGATCATCCTCTAATACCATCTATAGAGTCCCTATCATTTTACACATAACATTACATGATTTTAAGCATAATTGAACATTATTATACAAGCCCAGGATTGTGAATTATAGTTTATATGATGAATATGTACATAGAACATAAAACATGGGACTAAAAAACTTATTTATTTAGTTTTCATTAAGATCTCCTAGCTTCCATTATGCTTGTACATCTTTATAGGATACCCTGGGAAACACACGAACAAATGGATGAGCTAAATAGAGTAGTAAGGGAATAACCATAATAACAAAGCACTAGAACATGGGATAGAAAGCATGGCATGATGATATAAAAAGGAATGTACATATAGGATCATAACATATAAACATGGAATCATATAAACATGGAGTCATAATAATGTGGATGCAACATAAACCATGTCTTTATCACATGTCAAGGCTAACCGCCCAGACCGTTGCAAATGGTAGCACAAGCAAAGGATAATCACTAAGAAAGTCAAACAGAACGTCTCATGTGACTCAAATTTACCCAATTTATTTTAGTTCTATTTGTGTACATCCATATAAACTTTTCATAAATATATTTTCCACATAAATAATCATATATAATCAATCTTACATAAACATAAGGGTTACCCATGGAAAGAATTTGGTACCACAATCATGTCCTAGAGCATAAAAATGGTTGTATCATAAAAGTGTACATGAAAGAATGGAACTAAAATATATATGTATATTGATAAGGGAAAACAGTCATGTATCATTATATTTAATTTCATGTAGAAGTGACAACATTTAATAATAGTATTTAAGAAATTTTAGCATTAAATATTTTTTTACGGTTTTAAGGAAAATACAATAGAACCGTTAAAATAAAAAAAGAAAAATCATTTATATAAATTTATAAGTGAACCAATAAGGTATTCATAATAAAAATTATCATTTAATAAAGGCAATTGTGTCTTAAAATAGATGATCAATTGTACATGAAATCGGGTAAAAATTTGTGAAGTTCCCTCAAAATAGGTTTTCTTATCGGGATGTATTGAGGATGGAATCACTTAAAATATGTATATACATGAAAGATAATGATAACATGGTTTTGAAACATGATTTTATAGAATGTAAAAATTATTTATATTTTTACATAAAATTAATATACAAAATCATTTGGGTAAAAAAAGATACAGAAACTAGAAGGAATAAAGGTGTTTGGTGTAGAATCCCTTATGGATTATCAACATAGTATATGGTGTACTTAAGAAATAATAATGAGAGATAAATGGGTTTATAATCACTTATAAATCATTATAGAAGTATGGAAAGGTTTTAAATCATACCCCATCATTAGAGATTACACATAAAAGGGCATAACATAGAGGACCTTCTTGAATAAATTTGAAATAGAGAGGATCCCATACCGTAAGTCCAATGGCGTTCTCCACTTGATATTAATGACCTGAATAATCAAATTAGGTTCATTAATTAATAATTAAAGAACCTAGAATATATTTATACGATTTATTATGACCTTTTTAAGTTCCTTCATTACCTTTCTGATGGGTTAAGTGGTTCATTTTTTTTAGGTAAGTCTGTTTTCTTGGTTTTTTGATGGGTTTAATTATTTTTCATGAAAGGAGAATAATGTAAAATGGTGATGGTTGTCCAGAATGGAAGTTATATTTTATTATTGAAAATATTTAAGGATACATGTTTGTAAATATTATTTGGTTACTTGGATTCATGGTGAATCATTATATAAAAAATTGCTGATAAATGCTTGGATTAATTTGGAAATTTTTCTCATATTTAAATTGTTTTGTGTTATTATTTTACATCAGGTTTGAAAAATGATTATAGAACAGAAAATTATATAAAATAATCATTTAACAACATTGTTAAATGATAAAAATTGTTTCATGACTAGAATTTAATATGGTAATATAAATTGATAAACCATCACCCTTGAATGTGATAAATTAACGCATCTTGACGATGATTTCATTTATTTCGTATAATAGAAGGGGAAAAATAAATGATAATGAATTATAAAATTATAATAAAAAATTATATTACATGTAGGGTACTTTATTTTTTTATAACATTTGGATGAGGGGAGGTTAGGAGAGAAAATAAAACAAATGAACTTGACAAGAAAGTAAAAGAATTTAAAAGTGGAATTTACCTCTTGAATCAATATTCCTTGAGAGCCTTTTAAGGAGAGATTATTTGGTCTTTTGGAGATACTAAGGGATTTTGTACATGTATGATGAGATTGGGGAGATATTTAGAAAGAATTTAGGAAAGGAACAAGGCTTTAGAGGAGTGAAGAGAAGAGGTTATGAGGGGTGGTATTTACAGAGGAGGAGGGGAGGGTTTTCATAATATTTAATTCCAGAGTTTATTAATTTCCATATAGAAAATAAATAGTGATGATTCCATTAAATAACATTAATAATTTTATGTTAACTGGAACTAAGTATTCTTATATTAGCTTTGATGCCATGAATAGTCTATTTAGCTTATAATGTATATGTATGGTAAATTACAACATTCCATTATTCATCAAAAATTAATGTATTTTAGAAAAATACCAAATATTCAACAAAAACATTTTTAGATGTATAGAATCAAAAAATGAAATCTATTTTTCAAAAATAATTTTTTAAATATAATTAATTAAAATTTTAATGAAAATCATAATTTACTTGAAAAATATAGATTTTAAAACTATAACCGATTTTATAATTCTTTCAAAAATTACATAAGGTTTTATAAAATTTACTTAAAACTAGAAGAAATAAAATTTTTAATTTATGAACATTTTTTTAAAAAAAAATTTTCTTTTAGATTAATAAATTAATAGTAACTATTTATTGATTCCTTAAAAAATAACAATACTTTTACTATGGTCATATTATCACTTATAAGATGCCTAAATTTTATTTATACATTCAAGGGTGAGGTTACTATTAATTTTGATGAGGTATTATTCATAAGGGTCATATTACTATTCACAAGGTTAGGTTACTATTCATAATGGTAAGTTACTATTCACCAAAAAATTAGTTTTTCTTATTACACTCCAAACATCTTAGTTATTGCAACCGTGTATGTCATATTTTTGAATTCAAAATACAAAAGTGTAAGAATTTTGTTTAAAGGTCACATTGTATTTAGTAGTTAGTTATGTTGTGATTTCATGAGATTGTATTACATATTTATAAGAATGTAATTTCCATTGATAAAAAATTGGGTCGTTACAATGATGATGAAGGATAAGATCAGAGCATCAGTACAATCCATGTTTGCAGACATGAAAACACAGTTTTAGACTGCAACTCCCACTCCTCCACCTTTACCAGAAGCTCCCTCTCCTACACCCCCTCCTGTAGACCCCACTCCTCCTCTGCCTATAGAACCCACTTTTTATCCTATTCCTACACCCCCTCCATATCTACCTCATTATTATGACTTATATGTTTATGATTCGTAGTATCATATTAATGTATATCAGATGATATTCTATATTGGAGATACCATTCATCATCAAAAATTAGAGATATAAAATCATTCAATCATTGTATAAGATATTATAGATATATCATCTTGAGTGATGATACCTAAATATGAGGTGAGGAATGTGGAATAAAGTATCATGAACCTTTAAGTTTGTCTATCTATACTTCAGAGACATATTACCATAGAGTTATGTATATATTTTACTTTTATTCCATTTTTTATTAATTTTTTTAACATTTGAATGTTTATATATTTATCTTTTTATTTATAGAAATACGTTGAAGGTAAGGAAATATTTTATAGACAAAAAAATATATAGGTCTATGACTTCAGATATAGATTCTAGTAGTCTTGACAGATTGTCAAGACATTCAAATTTGTTTTAGGGTGTTTTCGAGATTCCAATAGAAGTTGATATATGTGTAAATGCAATGATTATGGGGATTTTGAATCATTATATCATGGAACTTGTTACTAGAGATTAGTTGGGCATCAACACAATGTATGTTCTTCGATGTAATTGTTATCTTAAATCATTCCCTACATTAAATTTATTGAAAATTTATACATATGTCTATTTTTTATTAGCTATCATTATTAAATGTGTGAGGAGCATGACAAGACAGATTTATATGGATTTATAGACTAGTAGTTCATTTCACCAAAAGCATAAACAATGATGGAATAAGAAAAAAACAGTTTATATTGCTGTAATATTTGAACAGAATATAATTACTCCATGCTAGATGTTTTCTTATCTTGAGAAGTATGAAAAATATGTCTCACAAAGTGTCATTTATCTTTTAACATAATAAGAACAGAAATTAAATTATATTTGATATCAGTGTCCATTGGATGTTTGTTGTTTTTTCCCTAGGGAGAATACACTTTACAAGTTATTCTTTATTGATGGAGATGTGTGAGGAAATTTATTTAATGTATTGAAACTATAAATTTTATTTTCATAATTCATTTTTATATTAAAATGGATTTTAAATTTATTTCATTAATATTATTTTCTAATAAGGGATGGAATTCCTTTCAAATAAACCTAATGAAATATAGTATCAAGATCAAATATGTAAAATAAAAGGTGATTTTTCATTTATAATTATTACATTTTAGATATATTATTTAGTAATGTTTTATTGAATTGAAAAAATAATTTAACTAATATTTTAATAAACAAGGTGAAAAATAATGAGATTATTATGTTTTAGGATTTATGTATGAAATAATTTCAACTTAGACAGTTATAAAGTTCTAGAAGGTTAGATTTCATTAAGAAGTTTCCTTAATATTTAATTTTTTATTCATAATAAATGTTAATTGATTTTATTTTAATATGAATCTATTTGATGACCCTCGACCATATAGCTCATAAGTGCTAAAATACATAGAAGTTAAATGGGAAAATAATTTTACCTGATTGGTTGGATTTTATTTTGTTTTTAGTTAATATTGTAATTTTAAATGTAGTAATTGTAAAGGTTTATTTGATAGTTATTTTGCTGCTACATCTACCTGTATTCTCTTTGTAAATTATTTTGGTCATTTGTGGAGAGGAAGGTATAAATAAAATTTGTTTTAAAAATAATAATTCCACATTGGTTATAAAATAACCCATGAGAAAAAGCTATATGTATGGTTTTCCAAATCAGTTATTTAAAAAGAGACGTGGAAAACAATTTTTTATGCCGGTCATTAAAAAAACGATGTTAAAAACCCTTCATATCAATGCTTTTCGACATCAGTTATGTAAAAACTAAGGTGGAAGAGGGTTTTTTATGTTGGTTATTATGTATTTGATATAAAAAAAATTATTTTTTTCCGGTTTGTAGAAAAACGATGTGCAAAAACAATTCCATGATTTATTTACGATGTAGTTTTTTAGGCAATGTTGAAGACATATTTACAATGTTGTCTTTAATAACGGTGGCTAATAACCGATGTAAAAAATAAAATAAAAAAACTGACATTAAATAGCATTAATTTACTAGTGTTTCAATCCAAATATCTATAAAAATAGTACTTTTCAATACATCTTCTCCCTTTTCAAATGACTACCATAAAAAAAGTATTTCTTCACAAAGCATAATAATAAAATACAACAAGGCTTACCGTATATACATAAAACACATTAATACTAGATTCATAAACCAAGATAATGGGGTTTGTTTCCAACCTACTTTTTTCATATTCCATTGTATACCAAAAATCAATCTAACAAGATATGATGATAATTTAATATATTATTCAATTAAATTTAAAAAACATGGAACCAAACTTTAAAACCGATGAATAGTTTCAATAGTTTTACATTCCATCATGTTGATATTAATAGAGTAGGATCTAGGCCACCCTATAGGAAAATTATATATTTTTTATCCTTTTAATAAATACGTCCAATTAATAAAATTATCTTTTTATTTTTTTTATTTGATATTCAAACCATTTTAATATTAAATTAATCATTAGAGATAATTTGAATATTTATTTTATTTTTAATTTTAAATTATTATCATAATTATTAATCCATTTAATCTACTTTCAATTTTTAAATTTAAATTTATGTTATTCATCTATTTCGTTTAACTTTATATAAAAAATGTTTTCAAATTATGAAAACTATGATTATAAAAATTAACAACAGTGTATCTTCCCATTCATATATTAAAAAAATTACTAATATTCACCTTGTAACTAGAACAAATTATAAAATTAGTTATTTGTTTAATACTCATACTCTACCCAACCCCAATTTGAAGCTACATATATTTTATTTAATTATGTCAGATAGGGATTACACATTGAAATTCATTCATTATTTATATACTTCATTATTTTATGTTCCATGATTTTTATTATTTAAAACACTTCTATTTATTCACACATCATATAAATATAATTTTTTATCTTAATGATTCTCAATATAGAGAAAAACATAAAAAACAAATTTTCAGAATTTAACACCATACATTATTATAAATAGTATTCCAAATTCATTGTTTCAGTTAAAAAAAATAAATGGACAAACTTTATATATCAACAGGTGAAAATCATTATGTTTTGGATCATAAAGAATTGTAAAAAATGATTCTTGATTCAACATCATTCTGTAAAGTTGTAATTAAAAAATATTATAATTACTATGATTTAATTGTATATTTGTTTATTATAAAACTGAAATTTAGAATTCCAGTCCATCATTGAAAATGAAATACATTTAAACAATAATACCCCACCTATAAAGAGAAAAATATCAGCAAATGAAATTGAAATTTCTGCTACCCAAATAAAGAGAAGACCTAAAAAATAGAAATTGTGTTTCAAGAGCATGTAGGAAAATATTCCCATATGAATATAATTAATTTTATGTTTTGATATATTTAGTACATATGAAAAATTCTATCAACATTCATAGAAATAGTTTTATTAATTAATGCATATACATGATTTGAATTAATAAATGTAAAAATTCAATTGTTCTAAAGAAAATTAACACATATGAATGGTTATATAATGATAAATGGAAAGAGTTTTATTAATTAATCCATACGAATGAGAAATTTAGTATCAATAAATATGAAAAGTAAATTGTACCTAGAGTAATTTCAAAATTTAATTAATTAGGAAGACCTTTAGCCAAATATTTCTTATATATAATGAAACGAATGACCATAAATTCATTACGATTTACATGTGTATTTGTTTATTATTACATTGAAATTTGTAATAGAATACCATAACCAAAAAGTAACACATTTCAACTACAATACTCTATCTAAAATGTTTAAAAGTTCAAGAATAGTAATTGAAATTTATTATTCACCAAGAATGAAGAGACCCAATCCGAAAAACTAGAAATCATGTTTCAAGAGATAGTAGAAAATTATTCTCAGATAAATATAATTAATTTTTGGTTTTTATATAAACAATACATATGAAAAATTCAATAAACATCCAATGAAAGAGTAGTGTTAATTGATGCATATACATGAGCAGTGTTGTATTATTAAATATGAAAATTATTTTGTACCCTAAATAATTATTATATATGAACATTTCAATGAGTAATTAAATTATTAATGTATTATTAATGTGTAATTAATTATATGTTTCACATGATTATTCTTTCATTGTCTAATTTTTTATTCACGTTTTTTAGATTTTGTTGAATCTAGGGTATGCACTGATGTTTGGTCAAATATTGTGGATGCATCTCCTTTTCCAATTAGTATGTATTCTATTATTCTATTTTCATATTCAAATACCATGTATATATATTTTGTTGAAAATTTGGTTTCTCATGTTTTCATTTCCACTTCTATGGGTTATTACGGATATGTCAGGTAGTGTACTACAAGAGCATTTTTACCACTTGAATTGTGTCAGTCACTCAAGAATATCGCATCTCAGAAGGATTATTCCATCCAAAGAAATCATTATTGTTACTCATTTACATTCATTCTAATTCCCATTTAAGTGTTTTTAAAATGATTTCAACGAGAAATACATCAAGACATTACCTCATACTGTTTAACTATTCAAAATTTTATCTATTTTATGTCAAAATAAAGAAAATGTAATTATATTCTATTTATAAAATATATATAACATAAATTTATAATAAATTTAATTATATTATATTTATAAAAAATTATGATTGGATTATTCCACATCATAAATGACTTTTTTATTATTTTCATTTTTTGGTCTTTCTAATGGTTAGATTATCTTTATTGTATTTTAATTATGATAAAAATTAATATTATACTTGTAATATAATTTTATTTAAGTTATTAATAATAATAAATTTTATTGTATTATATTTATATAAAAATATCTTCAAAATATGTAAATATGAAATACAATCGTATTTATTATAAATATATTAATAATTATTTATCATATATAACTACATTAATTATTAATATATTTATTATTAATATATTAAATATTGTTATATTAATTAAATATTTTATTGTCACGTTAAATATATTGTAAATTTAGTTATATTTTTAATGTAATAAATATATTTATTTGTTATAATTATAAATATATGTTTTTATCAATATAATATTTATATTTTTTATATTAAAAAAATCATTCATATATAATTTAATTTTTTTAAAAATATTTTTCATTAATATAGTTAATACAATTATATTTATGATACAATATTTATAAAAAAATATCTTTATATGAAATACAATTTTTTATGATATAAAATTTTAAATGTATTTAATGTAAATAAATATATTTATAAATGAAATTATATTTTTATAAATGAAATTATAAATGAATATTTATTATTAGTATAATTATATTGTCATAAATGTAGTTATAAAAATATATTTATAAATGCAATTATATATGATATATAATAATAAATGTAATTATATAATTTTTCTTCTATCTATAAAACTATACTAGTGTTGCATCCTCTCTCCCCCATATTTATTTCACTCTCCACGCCCCCTTTCTAGGTGAAATACACATTTCAATTTTTATGCTCGACCTGTGGATATTTAAAATGCAGTTTCCTGAACCTAGATTTCTATTTTTTTAACATGGGTCTTCTCATTCTAGATGTAGTGAAAATTTCAATTTCTTTGTAAGGAATTTTCATCTTTTTTTTGTAGGTTGGATATTATAGTTGAAATGTATTTCGTTTACATTCCAAGTTTCTGTTTTATAATAAAAATATATACAAATAAATCATAATGAATTTATAATCATTCATTTCATTATTCAAATGAACCAAATCGCTACAAATATTATTTATTAATTCAATTATGTTATTACCCCACACACAATTTAATTTTCATATATATTAATACAATAATGATCATTTATAAGCATTAATTAATAAAAATATTTCTATGAATATTTATTTAATTATCAATATGTATTAAATATACCAAAAAACGAAACTATTTCTATTCATTTAGATGTGGTCTTGTGTAGGATTTGAAACCCAATTTCTATTTAATTTTATCTTCGATCTTCTCTTTCTAGGTTCATTGTAGAATTCCAATTTATTTACTTGGATTTTTATCATTGGAATTCATGCTCTTAATTCCTAATTTCTATTTATTTTTTTCCCGAGTCTTATCTTTCTAGGGTCAGTGTACATTTCAATTTCTTTACTCAGTCATTTCATTGTTGAAAGGGGGGTATTATAGTTGAAATATATTTCTCTTTCAATGTTGAATTGTCATTTCAAATTTTAATGTTATAATAACTAAATATAAATATGAAAAAAATGAGTTTATGAACCCATTTAATTATTCATAGGATCCAATCAGCTTCAAATCATCTTAATTAATTCAATTTAGTAATTACTCTAGACACAATTTAATTTTCATATTTATCAATACAAAATTTCCCATTTATAATTCATTTAAAATGATAAATTTCAAATTAATAAATATGAAAATTAAATTTAATCCGAGTAATTATTGAATTGAATTAATTAATAAAATTTGCAGCCATTTGATAATGTTAATAATGAAATGGATGATCATAAATTCAATATGATTTATATGTATATTTGGTTATTATAACACTGAAATTTGGAATAGAATTTTATTATTGAAAAATAAATGCATTTCAACTATAATATCCTCCTTTCAATGATGAAAATATTAAGCAAATAAAATTAAATGTTTTTCTCCTAGAAAGAGAGGACCTGAGAAAAAAATAAATAGAAATTGGGCTTCAAGAGCCTATCCTATAAAGATATAAATGCTATTAAAAGAAAGTGAAATTCTCAATTGCACCTATAAAGAGAAGACCTAAGACAAAAATAAAGAGAATTGGGTTTCAAAATCCTTCACGAATCCTTTCCAGGATGAATAGAAATAATACCATGTTTTGATATATTTAAGACATATGGACAATTATATAAACATTCATGGAAGGAATTTTATTAATTAATGAATATAAATGACCATTATTTTATTAATATATATATATATATGAAAATTTTATTGTGTGTGGGGTAGTTACATAATTTAATAAATTCAGAATAATTGATATGAGCTGGTTCATTTTAATAAAGAAATGAATGATCATAAATTCATTGTGATTTATTTGTATATTTTATTATCACAACATTGAAATTTGGAATGTAACTGAAATAAATTTCAACTATAATACCCAAGCTACAAAAAATGATTAAAAGGTCTAACAATGAAATTGAAATTCCACCACATCTAGAAAGAGATGAACCAAGCCAAAAATAAATAAAAATCAGGTTTCAAGAGACTATGTTGCAAATATCAAAAGACTGGGCAATGAAATTAAAATGTTGTTGCACATAGAATGAGATGTGGAGAATGAATTAAGGGTGGTATGAAGATCACGAAACACTTAAATCACACTCTTTATTATAGTTTTGTATATAGATGATGAATTATATACTTTCATTTATTAATATATATAATAAATAATTTCATTTATAAATATATATTTATAACTAAATTTATAAACATATAATAATAATAATAATAATCCTACATTTATAATTTCATTTATAAATATATAATTAAATTTATAAATATTGTTTTTATTTAAATGAATTTACAATTATATATCATATACAATTACATTTCATATAAATATATTTTTTATAAATATGGTATAATAAATATATTTGTATTTACTATATTAATGAAAAATATATTTACAAAAAATGAAATTATATGTGATTTTTTTTAATAAATTTTTTTTATAAAAAATAGATATTTTTAATTATAATAAAGAAATATATTAATGATATTTGAAAAATAACTAAATTTGGAGTATATCTACATTTGTCAAAAAATATATAATAAATACAATTGTATTTAATATATTAAAAATAAATATATTTATAATTAATGTAGTTATATTTGATATATAATTATATATATATTTATAATAAATAGAATTATATAACTTATTTATCATATATTAGAAGATATATTTTTTAAAATATAATATTATTTCATTTATTATAAATAATATCATAAATAAAATTATATTAGAAGAATAATTATATGTTTTATCATAAGTAAAAAACAATAAACATAATCAAACAATTAAATAATAAAAAAAGAAAAAAATTTAAAAATGATGTGGAATAGTCCAATCATGATTTTTATAAATATTATATAATTACATTTTATGTAAATATATGTTTTATATGTATATTTTATTAATATAATATAATTATATTTATACTTCATGTTGGAATAAAAATAAAGAGAAGAATGAAATGGTAAATAGTAGGAGGTAATTTCTTGATTCAATGCTCATTTAAATCATTTAAAAAACTCTTCACTAGGCATTGGAATGAATTTAAAAGAGCAACTTTATTGATTTTTTATGCAAGAAACCTTTCGAGACACTATATTCTAGAGTGGGTGAAATTTATCACATGGTCAAAAAAAATTGCAGTATGCTACATTTCATATCCACAATAGCCAATAGGGGTGGAGAAGAAAACACAAGAAAACCCAGTTTTTCAACAAAACATATGATAATGCGAAGACATGAAGAGAAAACAGACGAATTAGAAAAGGAGATGGATCCACAACATCTGAACAAACATAAGTAAATGCCATATATTTATCAAAATCTAAAAGAACATGAATAAACAATTAAAAAAATGAAATCAAAATCATGTGTTTCATTTAATTAATTAGAGATTATTAATGGATTATCAACTAAAATTGCATGTAAAAATTAAATGTATTAAAAAGTTCCAGCATCAAAATTAAAAAGTGAAAACAAACTAGCCATAAATAAATTCACTAATGCCAGAATCATATTCCTTATATTGGAAGCATGGAACCATTGAAAAACCAACTGCATATCCCCTCACATGATTAGGATTAATAGAAAATCAAACTGGGTACATACACATCATCATAATGGTATGTGTGAAATGAATACCTCAAAAGTGAAAATGTGCACCTCCCCATATCCTAGTAAAATATGTTTTCTTAATCAATTATTTATTCTAGTATTACTAAATCAATGGATCCATCAAAAATGTGTAGGTGGTGTGAAATACCTACCAGGTTTTAAAGCCCCATATACTGTACATTCAGTATGGTTGTGGAGACATCTTTGGAACCTCACTCCCACTCTATCCTCTTTGGTATTCTATCATTGGAGTTCCAAAATTCTTACCAAAGTGTTGTGTCCAAACCTATAAGTTGATGAACAAACTAGATGTGGACCCATTTAACAAGAATGAAATAAATAATTTATTTTTAAACATGATAGAGTTAAATTAATTCACCAATTCAGTTACAAAAATTATTAGTATTGAATGAAATTGGGAAATAAAATTCATACCCTACTTAGAAACAAAGAATAATATTTAGTGAAAAATGAAATTTAAAGTCAAAATATTGTTTTCTTGAAAAAATTTTCTTCTCTCATGTTTTGAATTAAAAAAATATTTAACATACTAAATTAGAAACTACCGATTGTCAAAATAAAAACGAAAATATATTCAAATCAAGAAACTATGAAATAAAAAAATAACTTATAATGGATAAATTCCATATCATAATCTTCTTCAGGGATATCTAAAAAATTATAATCATATTTGGACCCACCAAACTACTATAAAATATAGGTTTTTAGGTGTGGGAGTCGAGTGACTGCCAAATGGGGTCAATGTACTAAAAAATCGTCATGAATCCCCCCCACATGCTCCCCTCCCATCTCTGAGGGCTCTAACCCTCCACTGTAACTTCGGTGTCCACCCCTGATCCTCCCACATTAGTCTTTCACCTCACCTACGTTGATCATGTAACCTATCCCTCTCTATCACCATTTACCTATCTATGATGCCACCTTTCATCATAGCTTCTCCAGAGCCTAGAACTGATCCTCAAAGCCCACACACTAGGTTTAGCTAATGCTTTGTGTTAATACATCCATATCCAAAAATCCTAATTTCTATAGGTTTTAGATGCAAAACCAATTTTCAAAATTTCTCTATCCTCTATTTTTTCATCAATTTTGTACTGCACCCACCCTCTGCACTTTCATATCTACATTTATTCAACCCATGAATTGTGATCCTATAAAATTTATGTAATTTTTCCTTACATCAAATGGTATGCTCTATGTGTGTATGCTATCTCCATTTAGGGTACCACCAATTTTGGTTTGACAAGACACTATCACATTTCGAGGTAAAAATGTATTCTCTACCTATATGATTTTTCTACGATCTAATAATCATTATTATATGACTTTTCATTGACAAATACATGAAATTTACACTATTTTTGGAATAAATTACTATCTTTTGCTTGAAATAGTTAATATACATGCACCTACCTGTTACTAAATGCAATGAAACTAGTTTTTAATAGTATTTATTCTAATTTAAAATCAACATACTATAATTTTGTACTTTTACCTTCTTTAAAATTAACAAGAAATATTTTTTTACTTTTCACTACTTTTGTTTTCTTTTAAAGGAATTTGTACCATTATGTTTTCTGGGAATGGGTATACGTTAATCTATTCATGGGATTTGTTTGGGAGTAAAAATTATGATTTTTACGGTCAAGATATATGCACTAAAGCTAATTTCTTATCATAACTCATCAAAATTTTGTTTTACCATCGTTATTTGAAACTAGCCGTACATATTGTGTCTTAGGTGAATACTATGGAATTAAAAATATATGTTTCCTATTTAAAGAGAAACATATTAATTTCTATTTCCAAGCATTAACACCATGGCCATAAATTTTATTCTTTAATTTTTACTACACAAGGTGATGAAAATACCATCAAATCATTGTATAGTGTGTGTTAGATGGAAATAGATTTCTAGAAACCCACCTTCGACTCTGTCTCCACCTTCGGCATCAACTTCTTGCTACCCATGATCACCTTCTTTCTTTCACTATAAATAAACACCTCCAACTTCTAGCCACCCGAATCCACCTTCCATATACATACTTCCACCTCCGTCTTTGCCTTCACCTATGCATTTTGACTACCCACCATAACTTCGGCTTCTCGCCTCTCCCTCTACCTTCGCCTTCACCTCCGAGATACCCACCCTCTCAACTAAATATATGATGTTTCTGTAGTTCTCAAAAATTATAGGCACTCGCCCACATCTCATCGGTCGATGGTCCATGAATCACCGATTCTAATTTTTAGGTTGTACAATTTATATGAATGATAATTGTTTTATTTCCTAAAATCTACATTTGATTTTCTTTGTTGGTGTTTCGATTAACTATGATTTTATCCTGTATGAAACCACATAATCATATCGAAGCTGACAACACA
Source organism: Viscum album (assembly GCA_963277665.1). Lineage (NCBI taxonomy): Eukaryota > Viridiplantae > Streptophyta > Magnoliopsida > Santalales > Viscaceae > Viscum > Viscum album. Next base: position 1,776,304,044 of record OY728137.1, read on the forward strand.
TGAATAATGATAGTTCTACATCCTCACAAGATTTTACATCTATTATTTCAACTTTACTTTATTATTATGCAATTCTTAATTTTCATTTTTTACAAGCCTTGTAGTGAACAATTTTAAAATTGATTTCATATCAACATGTTATATTTTTTGATAAACATCGTTTGACCAATATTATTTTTTTACTTTTATTGTTTGCAATGTTTTTTTTCTGTTTAAATATTAATATGGTATTTTTTTAACATTTTTAGTTTAATACCACCATATTATATTTGTCATTATATGAGTTTCAATTTATTTCATTAAAGTGTTGAATGTTTTTCCCCATAAATGTTGTATTAGATGTGGATTATGTTTGATTTATTATTGTTGTTGTCATTTAGCGATATCATGTTTTATTACATTAATATTTCCTGTGTTATTTTTCCCCCACATATTAATATGTCATTTTTGGTTTCAATCCTCATTTTTCTATTTTTTTCATATTTTTGATGCACATGGATTTAAGACATGAACATTTTACTCCCATCTATAGATGTCATTTTGGGTTTAAATGGTATAATTCATCCAATCCAAAGCCAAAATCCAGGTTACAAGCAAGTAAGATCAGATAATTCATGGTTTAAAAGATTTTATTCCATAGTCTCAAATTTTCTATTTTATTACATGATTTTCGTATTTTCTATTCAGAGTGTAGCACACTAATTCCCCAAAACTATTGTTTTAGATCTGGATTTTGATTTATTTATCACTATTGAGATTTTAAAGTCATCAAGTGATTCTGGATTTCAAATATCCCATGTTATTACACATTTTGGTGTTCATGTTTTGATGTAAATTCAATAGTTAGTTACTAACATTAGATTCAATAGGAAAATTATCAGTATATGATTGTTGTATAAATTTTCAAAATCAATAAAATCCCATTTATTATAACTACTTATATAATATGTTTTTAATAAAACAATTATATTCTATAAATATCCCACTTAAAATGACTTTAATATTGTTTTCATTCCATTCATTTTATCTAATTTATTATGTTTCAATTTTTTAAAGCATGGTTGTATAACTACTTGTATTTATAAGTACTTCCGCATTAATATAATAATGTTTTGAATAATCCATAATATGTTTTAGTATATATATTATTAAAAATACTATAGTTTTTAGTTAATTATTTACAATGTAGGTCATGCAATTAATGGTGATAAATCATAGAGGAAGAATATCAGTTATATTCTTCGACATACAGGTAATGCAGTTTTTTTAAAAATTTGTCTTTCAATTGTGAGAATGTCAGTTTAGGTTACTTATTATTTAAATTTTATTAATTATATTTACTTACATACAAACAATTCTTAAATTTTAGTTTTATTTCATAAATAAGACTTATGAGTTCAGATTCCCTGATGAACTATTTAATTTTAAGAAAAAACAATTCTACTTTCAATGTAAATTTCAGATCACAATATATTGTACCACCACCAAGCCCTTGATAAAAATCCCTATGGACTTTTTTTTATTTTCTCAAATTCAATGGATTATAATTTAATTATAGAAATATATTTACTATAACAAATTTTTGATGTTATTTATAATCATATATTCTTATATATTTTTCATACATCTAACCACACTAATTAGTATTATGGTATCTTTTAATTGTTACAAGGTGAATGCTGATATTAGTATATCATGTTACAATTGTGGGGTTGTAGAATCCATGAGTTAATTTATCCACAAGGGTACCCCTATGGTATGAACCTGGGCTTTTAGTTCATTAATTTACTTCAAAAATATATTATATCTAATGAAGTACCTTTTTTCTACAAAATAATTGGTGATAATTCATTATAAAATGAAAAAATGGATTTATAGATCATCTTATGGTGATTTTATTTATCTAATGATATATCTATGATGTATTTGATTTTTTAAATGTGTTTTTATAGAGTTTTATTTACATGGTGAATTTTTTGATGAGATAGAATTTAGATATAAACATTGATTTATGTATGTGATTCACCTAATTCATTTTATTCACTATAATGTAATATAATTTGTGGAAATTGGGGTAAATTTATATATAATGAGGTGGCTTTTATAAAAAATAGGTTTAAATTATTTATAAAATAAAAAATGTCTTTATAGATCATCTGTATATAATTTTCTTTATCTAATGCAGTATCTTTTATGTTCTTGATTTTTGAAAAGTTTTGTTCTTACTGTTCTGTTGATTTGGTTGATTTATTGATGAAATATCAGTCATAAGAAAACTATGGTTTATATATTTGATTCACTATATTCAATTTTTTTACTATGATGAAAAAATCTAACCTAAATTTAATAATGTATTGTATATTTTGATTCTAACATTCCATCAAAATCATATAATAGAGATCAGAATAAACATAAGACAATTAGATCTAATTGAAATCCATGGCTCTGATTATTTGGTTAGTTACTTTGATAGTGGAATTTCTCCATTGGATAACAAACTTAAAACATGTATTTCATATGCTTAAAAATTTAATTTCTATTTTTCATTGATTTTACCTCAATTCCTAGAATCTGAGATAGATTGTAGAATAAAATTGATACAAGGATGTTAAATGATCCCTAATATGTAATCCTCTAATGTGAGATATCCCTTAAGTCATCATTTCTTCTCTCACACTTTTAGTTGAATGTATTATCTATCCTCAATCAGGTTAGTATATGATTATTTAGTTCTGATTATCAAGTCGGTTCACATTTCCTATTTTGGCATTATATTATCTTGTTTTTATGAGTTTTGTTATTTTCTATTTTCATTGTTTTATACATTTTATTTCATAGTTTTCACTTGTTTTTTAATTAATAAAATAATATGTTGTCATGTTTTTCAAATTTTTGTTTCATTCTGAAATTTCCTTTAAATATTTTCATGATAATTATTTTATCATTCAACTTAGGTACTCTTCCTCTTCCATGAAACTAGACTACTACAACAAGATATTCAGAAATTCTAAGAATTGTTTTAAAATGATTTCTCATTTATACAATGATATTAATCTATAATTTTAAAATTTATGGACCTTTCCTATTATAGGAAAAATAAGGTATGCATGATCATTATGAATTTTACTATTTCTACGGTTTATTAATCATTTTAATTCTCAAATGTGAACAATGTATCTAAAAATTTTAAACAATGGATTACTATAAAAATACATATTCACTTCTCTATGTATTATTATAAAAATACAGATTTAATCAGAGTATATGAGCATAAAAAAATATATTTTTCAATTAGATTACTAAAAAAAATAAATATTTATAATAAACATGAATTGAGAATAAACAAAATAAATATCATAAGATACATTTTCATATTTACTATATAAAATATATAGTAAATCTGTGAAATGAAAAATATAATAAATCTATAGTTTGAAAAATCTATGACTTAATCTATTTTTCATTTTATAAATTTAGTATAGTAAACTTATAGTTTTAAAATATTTTATAGATTCAATAAATAAATATTTATTTTTATTTTTATTAAATTTGTATATTATAGTGATCCATAAATAGATTAAATCTATCTTTTTCAGTTATATGTTTATATATTTTGAATTCTTCCAAGAAAAATTTATGAACTAAGCTTTAATTGTTTAAGGAAGATTGTAGAGTAGTCTAAATAATCATATTTTAATGATTTTTATAGTGTGATGATAAATTTTATTATTGTTTTTATAGTATGTATTTTTATGTTACATTTTTATTTCAAAGAAAACATCTTACATCAATGAATTTTTATCCTCTCTTGCAAATTTCTATTTCAAAGTGGTCATTTATAGTCATTTTTTCATTGATTATATTAATATAAAATTAATCATCAAATATTTAATATTAAATTTCTTTATTATCTACCTATATTAAAATTATTTGAATATGTTTTGAAGGTTGATATGTTTGATAAGTATTGGTTTTCCAAAGGCATGGTAGAATCAGTTTTGGTTTAACTTACTATAGGGGTCCATGTATGTTAACCTTTTATTTTTCATGTGATCATTGATGGCCTTTACAAGAAAAAAAATTTATGAGGTGTTGTTAAACTCCATTATAAATATTCATCTCATGTACAATTTTTGATGAATATTTACAAATTCCATTTCTTATTTTTCATATATTATTCATTTTCAAAAGAAAGTGATTCATTTTATCAAACATTTATTTAAATGTATATAATACAATAATATTTTTAAAAAAATGAATATATGTATGATCCTACGGTAATTATTTGTTGTAGTAAGGATCATGTACATTCTTCACACAAAAATTTGTTGTATATTTTGAAACCCATTATGGAAGAACATCAAGTGGTATATGTGAGATAATGAATCTAAAAATAATCCATTTGAGAAAATCAATTTTTATCTATTTATATCTTATCACATTCACCCTATAAGTTATCTTCAAGAAATATTCGTTTATTTATAATAATATTTTTTAATTCTATATCTAAAATCTAATCTAACAATTGTAGAAATCAATCCTTTTTCAAAATATGATAGAAATAGAGTTTTATTAGTGACCTTTTCTATGAAGAATTGATGAATGATGCAAGATGTTTTCATTTATGGTATATCAGGGGTACTAACACATGGAGTAGTTCTTATGATATGTTGTGTTTTGAAATATCCAAAAACCAGAAAAGAAATTAGTATATGTATTAATTTTCCTTATTGAAATTCAAAAAATATCATTTTGGTCATATACAGAACCAGAAAATGGAGTTTTTGAGGTGGGGCACATGGGAGACCGCCTATGGAGGTCACTAAAGGGGAAAATTGTGACATCAAAAGGTGGGCATTGCACTTAAAAAACCACATCCTCAATTATAACCCCACATGCTCCCCACCCCACTCATGTATCCCCCCACCCCTCTTTCATGGACCATACCCTCCTCCCGCACATGTATTGACATTAAATCATGGGAGAATGATCACTGAGTAATTTTTGATATGTTGGAATCAATGTTTCATCCATAAAATGCTCTTTTCGCTAGGTATGATGAAAAATGACAGGTAAGATTGTCAGGTTTTATTAAAATGACATATCTCCAGTTAGGGGGTAAAAAAATGAGAAAATCATTTTCATAGATATAACAATCCATGAGAGAATTCCTAGAATCATTTTTGATCAATTTCAATCAATCATGCATCAATATGATGCCCTGATTAATCGGTATGGCTTAAGGTATATTTGATATTATAAAATATTTTTTAATAATGGAAAAATAATATGTATAATGTTCTAAACTGACCAAATGAGATTTTTTTGACCTGAAATACTAGGACAATGATATTTATGTCATTTTGAATCTATAGTAACCATCGACACGTTGATCAGTTACCCATTTTTATGATTATGTTAAAAAATGTTGTTTGTCACTCAGATTTGGAGTAAAGTTACAAATCAAGTAATAGGGGCTAATACGTTGAAAAAACATCTAGATTGACATGAAATCATGGGTGAATAATCAATGAGCATTTTTTGATCTTTTGGAATCAATAATTCTTTAACTATATTCTTTTATCACCTGATATGATGGAAAATGATAGGTAACATTGTCTGGTTTAATTAAAATGACATATCTATCATCAGGGGGTCAAGAATAGGCATACAAATTCTGATTAACATGAAAATAGAGATAATTCCTCAAATAATTTTTGATATGTTTCAATCATCTGCAGGTAAATCCAATTCCTGAATTGATCAATATATCTTAAGTAATGATTTGAAATTATTATTATTTTTTAAAAATTGAAAAACATGTGTGTAGTGGTCGAAAACAACCAAATGAGCTCTTATTGAAATGAAATATAAGGAAAATGATCATTAATTCATTTGAAATATGTATAGACCATGGAAATGTCAATTTGATACTTGAATTTCTCATTTTTATCAAAAATGGCGTTCATCCCTCAAATTTGGATTAAAGTGAAAAAACACATAAAAGGGTCTACTGAATATAAAATTCACTTGGAATGACATGAAATCATGGGTGAATAATGGATGAGTCGTTTCTCTTCTTTTGGAACCAATGATACACCATTCAGATTCTCTTTTCACCTCATATGATTAAAAATTATTGGTAAAATTGGCTTGATTTATTAAAATAACATTTCTCCTCTTATAGGGTCAATAATGAGAAAAAAATATGATTGACATGAAAATATAGAAGACCATTCATTGAATATTTTGTGATCAGTTTCAATCAATCGCATGTTAATCTAATGTTTGGATTGATCAGTATAACCTAAATTATTATTTGATATTACTAAATTTTTTGTAATAATGGACATATCATATGTGTAGGGGTTAAAATAGACCAAACACGTTCTGATTGACATGAAATCCTAGTAAAATTATCTTTTAGTCATTTAAAATATATAGAAACCATATTAATGTTGATTAGATACCCTAATTTATCATTATGATTAAAAATGGAATTCATCCTTCAGATTTGGAATAAAGTGATAAATCATTTAAAAGATTAAAAAATCTATAAAATACTCTTAGATTGACATGAAACCATGGGAGAATAATCATCAAGTATTTTTTTTGATCTCTTGGAATCAATTCCTCAACCATTAGATGCTTGTATTTCCCCATATGATGGAGAACGATAGGTAATGTTTTCTAGTTGTATTAAAATGATATATCACTCATCATTGGGATAAAAACGAGGAAAAATATTCTTATTGACATGAAAATCTAGGGGAAAATTACTAAAGTCATTTTTATCTATTTTAATCATCCATGCATCAATTTGGTACCTAGATTTATTGGTATATCTTAAGGTATGATTTAAAAATATTAAAAAAATTATAATAATGGAAAAATCTTATGTGTTGGGATCAAAACCTACCAAATGAGATTTAATTGACATGAAATCATAGGAGAGAAAAATTTATTTCATTTAGAATCTGTAGGAACCATCAACATGTCGATCAGATATACTAATTTCTTGGCATGATTAAAATTTGTGTTCATCCCTCGAATTTGGAGTAAATTCAAAAATCACACATAAGGGAGAAATTATATATAAAACACACATTTATTTACATGAATTCTTGAAAAAATTATCAGAGAGTCATTTTTTATATTTTTGAATCAACACCACATCCATGAGATGCTCATGTTCCCAGGTAAGACAAAAAATCACTGGTAACATTGACTAGTTTTATTAAAATTCCATATATCCCATTAGGGGTAAAAAATTGAGAAAATGAATTCTTATTAACATGAAAATCCTAGAGAGAATTTCTAAAATCATTTTTGATCTATTTAAATCAACCACACATCAATCTGATATCTTAATTGATTGGTATGGCTTAAAGTATGATTTCACATTTAAGAAAAAATTAATAATGGACATATCAAGTATGTAGGGGTTGAAACTGACCAAACATGATCTGATTGATATTAAATATTAAGATAAATATATTTATGTCATATAAAATATGTAAGAACCATGATCATGCTGATCATATACCTAGATTTCTCATTATGATCGAAAATGGTGTTCAACCCTCAAATTTGGTGTAATGTGAAAATTCACATACAAGGGCTAAATACATAGAAAACATACTTTTATTAACATGAAATCATAGTAAAACTATCATTGTTTCATTTTTGATATGTTGGAATGAACCTGACATCCATTGAATGCTCAGGTTTCTCGGTATGATAGAATTAAAAGGTAACATTGTTTACTTTTATTAAAATTATATATCTCTTGTCAGGGAGTCAAAATAAGAAAACAAATTTTTATTGACATAAAATCTTAGAGAGAATTAATTGAATCATTTTTTATTTGTTACAATCAACCATGCATCAATATGATGCCTAGATTGATCTGTATGTGTTTAACATTATTGTGAACATTAATAGTAATTTCTCAATTGATAATAAAGTAATGTAATCAGATATTTCACATTATTTTTGCATCATTTATGTATTTATTATTTTCTTTGTTAATATAAATATATAATGTCTTTTATTCTTTATACATTGGATGAATAAATTAGATTTTAATGTTAAACATATTAATTTTTATATTTGATTTATATCTGTAGGCAGTTAATAATATTTTTTGGGGGACTATTGGTGACCACCTATGGTGATCGCTAATTTTTTTTTGAACCATTAGATACTACCTATGGAAATCACTAAAACATTCATCAATGATGGAAAACACGGTCAATTTTTTAACTCCTATTGTTACCACTTTTAGAAGATGCTACTTCCCTTTAGAGATGAGGTAACTACGACCACCTAAGACTGTATCATGTCACTCTCTAAAGGAAATTTTTAGAGTAGTTCCATCATCTTTGATATCATTATAGTTATATTAATATGTAGAAAAAAATATTTTTATTAGTAATTATAGAAATAAAAGAAAAAAATAATTAATATATTAAAATTCAAAGAATTGTGGAAAATTTAAATCATATTAAAATAATTGAAATGCATTTAACCAATTTATAGTACATATGTGATATTGAAGATGATTATCAAACATTGAAGACTAATACATATTAAAAATATATCCTTCAACACTAAAAGTAGATTCAAAAGAAACTGTTGAAATTTTAATGCTTAAAATATCACACACCAATTTTGATACAACACCAAAGTGATACATATGATCTATCCCATATTGAAGCATGTATAGATCCTAAAAATGGTTCATTTGTAATTTTGAATCATATAAATAAATATTTAAATGATAATTACTATATTTTCATTTTTACTCTCATAATTTTCTTATTTTTATATTAATAAAAAATGCATATGATTAAAATCAAAAAATTTATTAATTTATAAGAACATAATTTAAATAACACATATATTACATAAAACTATTCTGGTTACAAATACTCCCTTGGCATGTTTAGATGAATATTCATATGCTTGAACTTAAAACCATCACTTTATTCATTTTTGGAACCCCTTTTTTCATAATTATCATACAACTTATACGAAAACTTCTTGACATTTGAAACTTTTTATTCACATGTAAAAGGTTTAAGTCTTAAATAAAAATACATTAACAAATAAAGACTCATTATTGGATCAAAAAATTCTCTAAAGAAAATAATAACAACATATTCTATCCAATAATTATCATTTTTTTATTCTATAAGCCATGACATAACAATATCATCATCACTTTTCATGTTTTCTCTGGGGAAACATTCAATTTTCCACAATTTCATTATGCAAAAAAATTATGTTGGAAAAGATGATCCTAATATCAGATTATTCATCACATAAAATAGATGTAAAAACTCACATATAATTGATTCCCTTTTACACTCCTCTTACAATGTGAAGTATTAATATTAACATCACTCAAAGAAAGATCCTAAAAAATCATTTATTCTTGATATCTCTTTCAATATTAGTAAAATATGAATTCAACTAGTTGACACCTCAAGATTAAAACCTAATTAGTGTCATCCCCACCAAGATTCTTAATGTACACATGAAAATCATTCATTATAGCTTCAAAAGATTAAATATATTTTACACTTTCTTAAATTTTAATGAGTGCATAACTAGATATTTTTAAATATTCTCAAACAATAATGTTTAATATGTGTGGAAAATATCTCACATGGAAAATATTCCATCACATAGTAAACTATTTTTATTATAGAAATGTTTATTAAACATTTAATTCAAGTTATCATTAAGTGATGAATTATCTACGGTATGTGAGATTTTTTTTCAATTCCCCAATCATTCAATGAAACAAAAAATTTCATTTCCAATTCAATTCATGTATGGGGAATATCCATTTTAGAGAAACATAATAACTACCTATACAAAATTTAATTATTATCAATATATTTAGAATTCAAAAATCTGTATCCTTTACCACTGCATGTAATCCAATAATTAGATGTCAAAAATATTCATCCAAGATTAGAATCCATTATTTGATTTAACTTTTCCTTTTAAGTAGAATAATATTTTATAAAATAGAATGTTTTAGTTCCTATACTATATGTCTTAACATCAAAGTTAAACAATTTCATAATTTCCTTGATTCTTTTATACCCAACAAAATGAAGCAGAGGATCATTCTCTATGATACACATAGAGAAGAATTCATGAATCATTTTTTCATCATGTTTTGGAGATTCCAACCTCCCTTCGTGATCAATAATCATTTTGGAGACATCACCATAACATTGTTTCTTACTAAAATGATCAAATGGAGAGATAATGTTGATGTAGCATTTTGGTTCCCCCACAAACAAAACTTTTTCCACATAAGTTACATTTGGAATGGATTTTATCATTTATTATAAACCAATTACAATCATATGATGTGGTTTGTATCGTATTACTAGTCTCTAAATTAGCATCACTTCCCATTCCACAAATTCCATCAATTGAATTTTGTTGGTCGACATTATTTTTCCTATTAGTTGGTTATGATTTAATTTCAACACAATTTAATCTAATATCATCCATAATATCATGATTCATACTATAAAAATAAAATAAATAGAAAATTTATATTAGAATGTGTTATGTGTAAAATTTAAATGCATTCATTGAACCTGGTTTAGGGATGGTTTTTTTACAGATGTGTGGTTGAGTGAAGACAAGGTTGCTATATTGGCATAAAACCCTACATAAAAATTGTAGTAAATAAAAAAAATCTTCGACAAATGTTCTAGATCAAATCCATTTAGACAATGAATAAAATATATTACATGCAAGAAAAATATGTACACTAACCAATAGTTTGGATGTCTCAGCCTTCCCCACAAACTAAAATACTATAAATCAATCAAACAAGAATGAATCTCTATCCAGACAAAAAAAACTATTCTTCGCATATCTAAATCTATAGTAGGTAGAAAATTTATCAAATTCAATAAGTAACTCCAACTCTCCAAATATAACCCATGTTCAGACCTCATAATAGGCCATCAACATCATGAAATCCCCAATTGAACCATGATTTCACATTGACATCAATCATCATAATAGATTAATTCTATTAAAGGGGAAGAATGAACCACCAGTGGAAGAAATGAATTTTACATGAACCCGTAGTTTTGATTCACACAATGAATAACCCATAGAACCATCGGCCCAAGTAGATTATTGTTACTAGGGGAGGTATTTGTAACTATTTTTGGGGATTTCTAGGGGGACTGGACAAGTTTGGGGGAGGGATTTGAATGTATTTTTTTGGGAGACTGAGGGATGTGAGAGGGTGATGGAGATGGGATAGGGAGAGTAATGGGTGTGTTTGGGAAGGGGTGAGGGGATTTTTAGGGATTGCTGATTTAGGGGAGTTGGGTTTTTTTGGGAGAGATGAAGGGGCATGTTGGTAGTGTAGTGTGGGGGAAAATGAATGAATGTATTTTTAATTTTATAAATTTTCTAGTGGTTGGATAGAATAAATAAGTTAATTGATTTAATTATATTATTTTATTGCAAAATTGAACATTTACGGGCCTAACAAGACCCATAGACACCCATCAGGTTTATCCTCATGGGCTACGAGTTTCACAAACAGAGCCATTTATGGTCCAAATTTATCCATGTAATGCCCTGACCTAGGATCCACATAACTCGTGCCCATGTCGGTGGTTCATGTGGCCTCATGCATGCCTCACCATATTCAAGAGGCTACAGATTAGCAGTGAATGTGTAGGGGTTATACAATTGGTGGACTATATCCTCACATCAGAGTGGAACAATGGATACAATAAAAAAATTAAATACAATAGAAGCACACACACACACACACACACACACATATATAAAGGCACTATGAAAACAAGAACATTAAACCCCCATAACTGAAAAAATACAAAATAAAATAATAAATAACTATAGAAGATTAAATAATAAACATTAACTATAATAATTTCATAATCCAATAGGCCGAGTAATATGAAATGATGTCTTGGAATTATGATATAAAAGATAGGGAAACAGGGGGAAATACTATACAAAATTCTATACAAAAATAAAAAAAGGGAAAAGGAAACTTCCACTAGCATCTCAATCATATTCTCAGTCCTCTTATCACATGCCCAATACTATGTGAAAATTGAATCATGCATCTATAATAGGATTATTTCCCTTATCCATACGCATAGAAATGTAATCTACTCGAGTAAAATATCTGACCTGAGTAGGGTGTGATATAAAATCCCTATAGGCCACCACCAATGGTGTTTATAAATAGTAAAACTTATGTACATAGAAATGACAGTGCGTAGGTATATAAAATAATGAAAAATTCTGAATAAATAAAAACACGCAAGCTCAGGTTCCTATAGAACACCTGGATGGCTCTGCCTGCTTCGGCATAGGCCAATGTAAGTGTCTGATCAGTTATCATAACTATATATAGTAATAATATATTTAGTATAGTTATATTCCATATCCAACTATACACCCTAAGTATGTGAGGATGTATGTAGTCATATAATAGGATACTAGGTGATGGATATAACTGGGGAATAACACATGCGTCTATAACAAGTCTAACATGTTATTGGTTCAATAATAGGGTGCATGCCCTTAATCTCATGGTGAATGACAGACATCATGCTCAACACTCGAGAAAGTTGGGGTGAGTTGTCATAACTATAACCTATAATAAAGTAATTTGGAATTTCATTCCCATTACCTAGATAATAGTATTACTGTGAGAGATGCTATGCTCAACACCCGATGTAAGGGAGAGTGAAACATCATGCTCAACATGTACCTTAACCATAATTCCATAGTCAATGCCAATGATGTAATCATAGTAATAACAATAACAATAATAACTTGAGGGATCGAATCATAAGCATTATAATCATCAAAACCAAGATATAAATGGGTTTCAAAATTAATATGATCATTTCAATAAAAGACTGAATCAAAATGTGTGGCCTTTCCACCAATTATTATTCATTTTAATTAATCTATCTAATTAATTTAAAAAAATGTATCATCTTGAAGCTAATTAATTTAATTATAAGATAAGGAATGTTATATTTCATGATTATCCAAGAACATAAAAGGTTCTTGGTTAACTAAATAAATATATAAGAGTCTAAAAATCCATTTAGAAGCAAAGTGTAAGAGTTAGGTGATGTTTGGTCTATTAAATAATTATATAACTGGGGGAAATACATTTGGCACACCCAAATGGGTAACCATAAATGAATCCAGCATCCTATAGTTACATATCAAGGGTTAATGAGAATATAATAACATAATTCAATTGGTATAAAATAAAAGAACACAATTTGTGGAAATGCGTGGAAATGTTCGACGTTTGGCACAAAAAAAGGTCTACGGAAAACACTAAAACATTGGGAATATATTCCAGACTACATACCTTAGGTTTGTAGACAACTTATCATCTAATAGAGTCTTCACATTCGATTTATATTGGATGAAATTTGAATAATAGATCAAGGTCCTCTAGCTATTAAGCACTTTCAATGGGACTTGATTTGGAGTCTAGATGTGGATGCAATAGAAATCCATAGATTAGTGAGGAGGGGAACCCACATGAGGAGATTAAGAAATTATCTGATGAAATGGGTGGAGAAAGAAAATAAATTTGGTTTTTAACTTTATTCAGTAAATTTTGGTAATTTTTTTTTCAAAATATGGTTTTCACAATTTGGCCACAAGTTTGGCTAAACCGTTCACCAACTGTGCCCCCTTTTCTATCTAAGGAGGGACCCCACAGGGTTTGTGTGCAATTGTTTTCCAAAATGTGACCAAAATTTGTTATTTTGTTCAATAAAAATTTCTATATTTTTGCCATGGTCATTCTAATAGGATCACACAGTTGTAGAAAACCGTGTGACCTCCTTCAGGCCACTGAGTTCCCAGCACAGTTAGTACAAACCATGTGGTAACAATGTAGTCCACATTCTTTTCACATGTCTCAAAGATATCAGCTCTAAAAAAACCATAGATGATCATGTAACCTTCCTTAGGTCATGTTTCATGTATTCTAAGAGATAATGAAGGATCTAAACAGAAAAACAAATGACCCAAACCTTTGAGAAAATCCGGGTTGTTACAAACTCTCATCCTTAAAGAAACTGATCCCTGAGTTGGCCATCTAAGTGTTAAAAGTTATCATCTGAGAAAAGATTCATCCACTGGGATCGTATAACATCTTCCCATTCCCAGGTTTCCTCCTATACTCGTTAATGCGGTAATGGCACTCATACCAAAGGAACTAACATTCCAATGTGTGTCTTCATGCTTCGATCAAAAATACAAACTTAATACTCCTGAAAGGAAGAATCCTCTACTTAATCAACTTCATTAGGTTCGAATACAAGAAATTAGTTTGGATAATTCCGATGATGCTGTGATATAGAGTAGACATAATTCATAGACCGATATCTCTGAGGAAATTATCTCTAGTAATCCACTAGTCTTATTCACTTCACATCCTCAAAGGGTCCCACAAATCCTGGAGAAAGCCTACCATGACCTCGAATATGTCGATGGATCAACCTCGGTGAGATTCACAATAAAAACTATTCTTAGACCACAAAATCAAGAGTTCATTAGCATCATTTGGCATATGACTATTGTTTGTGTTGATATTTCATCATGAGCTTTCTAATCAACTAGACCTTCTCTAAAGTCTCCTAAATGAGATATAGTCTAAAAAAAGATGCCTCCCATGACTCTAGCTATCGCAAATGATAATAAAAGGGTCTGCCCTAAAATCCCTCGTATGGATCCATCTATATGGTATCTTGAAATATGTTATTATAAGAAAAATTTACAAGGGGTATACGCTATTCCTAATAATTCCTAATGTTAGATACAACTGGATGAAGAATTTACTCTAACACATGAATCATATGCACTGTGTGTACATCATTTTGGGGGTGATAGACCATGTTCAGAACCACCTTTGTACCCAAGTACTTCCAAAACCCCTTCCATAATCAAGAAATGAAATGGGGATCCCTTTCAGATAGAATAGAATGTATAGCTCCATGAATATGTATGACATCCCTGATATATAGTATCCTTATCTCATCTATAAGAAATTTATATTGAATAGTTAAGATGTTTGAGTACATCATCAAATGAAAAATGACTTCCCAAGCTACATAATTTCCATGAGGTGATCTAAGAAAACTAGTCAAGAAATCCATAGAAACGTCATCCAATTTCCACTCAGGAATGGACAATGACTATAAATGTCCCACTGGTCACTGATGTTCTACCATCACCTGCTGAAAACTAGAACATTGTATGATAAACCATGTTATATACCATTTAATAGAAATACACCAATGCATGCACTATAAGTCTTGATACATCTTGGCAGCCCTAGGATGTACTTCCAACACTAAGGCATGAAATTCTAGAATTATCTCCTCTATAATGTCATCTAGGACCCATACATTACCATGAATGCATAGGGTATCATCCTCATCCATGGTCCAACCTAATGATGAATCATCAGTTTTGATACATTCCATTTTTAATAGGACCTCATGAACTAACACTTTCCTTATTCTCACCTATTTCATAAGAGTAGATTGCACTGCTAAGGTTGACATGATAGTCTTCTCATGATCCTCATAATCCTGAACATGCAACTCTGAAAACCAGGACATGAGCTTCCACTCTCCACAGGCCACCGGAACTTGTTGTTTTGTAGTCTTATAGCTTATATCATGGGCCATAAAATTCAATATTCTAGGTAAATAGACATGATAAATACTTAAGGATTATAGATATTCAACCCATATGCACTATCTGAGATTGAGATCATGTTGTGTAAAGATGTACCAAAGGATTTTGTGATTAATGAATACAAAAAAACACTATACAATAAATATTGTCTCCAACAATGTAATCCTTATACTAAAGTAGCTAGTTCATGTTCGTTCATTGAGTAATTCTACTCGTGAGGCCTGAACTGATGAAACTCGTACAACAACTCACTCATATTGCATCAAAAGAACTCACATCTCAATACCTGATGCATCATAATAGAATATATAGATCCTACAATACTCTTTATGAACACGTATTGATTCTAATGTTAATAATCCCTTCAACTATTTAAAGGCTTCTTCACAAGATTATAACCATATGAATTTCATACACTTTTTAGTCAATCCCATAAGATGTGCTGCAAGGATTGATAAATCTTGAATTAAATAGATGTAATACCTATCTAGCCCCAAGAAAATCCATATGTAAAATATGTTCTGGGGTAGTTCCTAGGAAACAAAAACTCTCAATTATTATTGGTCTACTGAAACTTTTGAATTTGAGATGATATGACCCTAGATGTTCACATTGTCGATCAAAATGTGGCACTTTCTAATATTAGCACAAAGTTGATACTCACATAATATATTCAACACGATCTCAAGATATCCTACATTGTCATAAAAATGATGTGAATAAACTACTATTTCATCCAAAAATACTACTAGGAATAAATTCATATACATTTGGAAAAATTGATTCATCAAAGCCATAAAAATAGGAGGTGTATTAGTGAGACCAAATAAAATGACCGAGTAGTCATAGAGATCATACCCTCTCCTGAAAGCTCTGTGTGGTTTTTCTGATTACCTGACACACACTTGATAATTGAACTATATTAAATCAATCATTTAAAACATTCATGATCATTAGATCTAATTAAAGAGACCATCTATTCTAGGCAGTTGATACTGACACATAACCATGAGCTGGTTTATTCGATGGTAATCCATGAAAAGCCTGACGGTACCATCTATATTCTTAATAAATGACATGAAAACTCCAAAGAGAAGTTATGTGGAATATAAATCCTTTATCCTCTAGATCCTCCAACTATTTTTTAATCTCTAGAAGCTCTGTAGGTTCCATCTTATAAGGAGGAGTGGAAACTGGTGTTGCTCCTGGAAGTAGTTCAATGGTGAATTGTACTTCTCGTATTGGTGATAGCCAATAAAAGTTGTCAGGGAAGACATCCCTAAAACAATACACTATAGAAGGAAAAATATTAGGTTGTAACCCATGATCAACCAATATAGGACTAGAAATTGTACTTATCTCTCAACTCGACCTTTGATGCTTGGGTTCTTCATAAGTTGAAAGAACACCCCATTCTCCCTTATAAACATACCTACGACCCTATGGTGATGTAAATGCAACCCTTCGATGATAGAATTAAATATAGAATTGATAGAGAACTAGCCACTCCATCATTATGATTCCATCAAACCCTATCATGTCATGTATGAATAGATTCCATGTGAAAAGACATTCACCTTTCTCATGACACATTACATATAATGGAATACACCCTCAAATATAATACCCAATAGCGTATAAAGCATCATAACACCACAAAAGTGATCTATATCAAGGAATAAACTCTCCATAATCATCAAGGATATAACATAATGAAAATATCTTATGTCAAATAAATCAGCCACAAATGTAGATGCTACTAAAATAGTACCTCAAATAGTAGAAGGTCTGACTCAGTGCTTCTCCAACAAATGATGCACTACATGTAACATATAATATCCTATCTTTTTCCAGTTATGAATCTCTCTAATTTTTTCATTAAAATTTATTTAATGTATGTTTTTCCTTGTATTTAATCATTGGGGATTGTTTTATATTTTGGATACCTATCATTTGAATAAACACTGTCTTAAATTACGAGCAAAATTGAGAAAACCAATGGGGATACACGTGGAGAGATTTCTTGGGGAAAATGTATTAATTTACATATATTCATAATTATTTTAATTAATGGATTCTAGGAAAATGGGTTAAGAGTCTCATAGGTTCTTGGTAAGTTTAGAATATTTAAAGGGGGTTTGGGTTATTTATACAGAAAATCAACAAAAAACCCAATGATATAACATTTACACACTGTATAAATGGATAACACATCATGTAATGTTTGTGTGTTTTTAATAAAATAATTCAAGGTGACAGATATTTCTGTGTATCCCCTTAAAAATATTTATATGATCTGTAATTACGTTACATGTTGTGTAATTCCCTAACCTAATATTTTAGTGAATGTTGTGTGGTAGAATTTTAATTTCATTTTACTGCAACCTTCTCCTCTCGACCCTAGGTCAGCTTCCAGGTGATTTTGGAGTGCCAAACATTCCTCCAGAAGTCCCCATAAAACCTTTTATCCCATGTATGTGGTCTTGGCCATGTTTCCCCCCTCTCTCCATTAGTTTTATGGCTATTTAGAAGAAATCATTTGACAACATCTTTTGTTAGTTTAATCTTGATCTATTTTGATCTAGGGACCTCATTACTATCATTCACAACTTCTTCCTCTAGGGTGTTTTCTTTTGGAAGTGTTGTTTGATCATTAGTTAAAGGTAGGGGTCTAAATCTTAACCCTGTATTTTGATAAGTTTCACGTATAAGGAATATTGTAATTTTTACAATGTAAGGTTTTCCGGAATTAATTAAATAATGAATGGGATTATTTCATGGGGTCCTTTGGTTTCTATTGGCTTTTTACCCAGCTTATGGACACTTGTTGGGTGAGAGAACCATGATTATTACTGAATTGGCTAATGACTTAAAGTGTGTTTTGTCTGATTTGAGACCTTAGGGGATTCCTTGATATAGAATCCCTATGTTGTGGATTATTGATTACTATTCTAACTGTTAATCAATTTTGATGTAAATGAAAGTGGTATATGAAATAATAATGGTAATTCAAATAATTATCCCTTGAGATTTATGATGTGATATTTTGATATCCGTGATAGATGATTGGACTTGGGTTCCATGATGAAATGATTATCTATCGGTCATGGACCTAGAACATCCACACTTATATGTTTTAATGTGGATATAGAGAATTCTCGGCCTAGTCCCATTCTATAATGCTTATAGTGAGCAGGATTTTCCGAGTCCCATATTGTAATGCTTATTGGTATTTGGCCCGGATGCTATAATTATTATAGGGGCTTGACCTAGATTCTGTTGACTATACCATGGTTATATGGTTATGGTTGATATGATCGTAAGACATGATTTGAGATATTATGACATGGCTCTGAAGTAGGTTATTTTATCATGGTTATATGGTTGTTGTTTGAATGCATGTAAGACAAGCTCAAATATATTACATCATGGAGCCGTAGTTGGTTGTTTTTGTATTTTATTAATTGTTAAATTAATTAATGCAAATGTTTATCATTTTATTTCATACATTTCCTATCAGAATAAATTATTTATACATGGAAAAGTTGACCTACTAAGTTATACTCACACCCTATTCGGGCTTCCATTTGGCACCCAAGAAGATTACGTGGATGCAGGTTTGGAAAATGGAAAAGGACCTTACTGTTGATTATTTTCATGCTGGATGGGATGGAGTTGCATGTGTGACCGACATGGGGTTCTAGAACATGGACTATTGATTCTACTAGTATTTACTTGTATTGTTTCAAGCATGACATTTAGTTACATTCCATCATATCATTATATAAATTTTATTATTATTTATTAATTATTAAGTTATTTTTACTATTGGATTACACTTCTTCTATACCTTGATTTCTTTCTTTTATATAGAATATTTATTCTGTGATGACACTTATTACCAGTGGGTGATGTCTCCCTACTATACGTTTCACACCCCTGCTACTAGTCGACGTCTTCTATCATACATGGAGGTGAGCTTGAGGTTAGGTAACCAAATATTTTTTGCCTCATGAGAGATATCGAGATTGGATGATGTTACAAAGTGGTATTAAAGGAGAATGTTTTCTTTTCATCTACTATATTATTCTAGAAATGTAGAAAAGAGAATACAACATATCAGGACATGGTAATGATCTTGTTCATGGGTGTATCTCATCTATGTATGGGGGAAATTCTGAGTGCCTTGGGATGGTATTGTTTTTCATAAGGTTTTATTGTTGTAGATTATGTTACTTCACATTGGGTGGTTCACATGTTGTGTGATGTTATTGTTTTATGATGTTACTGTTTCTTTAGATTTTTACTCATGGACCGATATGGAGCATGATATGGCTACATGTATCAAAATAGGAACATAGGGATATATTTACCTACACTGTTCATGATATGGATATATCTATTTTTACATGTGATATATACCTGCATTTTGAACTATGATATGAGATATTTGTTTCACTGGATAAATGAAATGAATTGATTCATAATTCTAAAACACTTGTAATCCATACTTAAGATGAACATGAATTATTGGTTCTCTGTTTTAGTCACCTATTGAGGTTGAACTTTTTTCTAGCCAGTGATCCATGGTGTGTATTTGTCTTTTAGAGGAAATTCCACCTTGTCATATTTGAGTTGAACTTTAGGAGATTAGAAATTATCATGATCCTAATGTATCTAAACTGGAGATTCTCATAGTTCATGAGAATCAAATGGATGTTCACCTTCACAAAAACTTCCAGAGGGTCATGCGATCCATGGAAAGGGAGACTGTTTTTATGATGTGGTTGATATCCAAGAAGAAAAGAGAGTTTTAGCTACAACATTATCTTATATTCATTGGGGAAGGAGTACACTAAGAATACATGTTCTAGATTAATTATGTCTAGAAAAACTTATAATATTTATACACCCACAAAAATGTGGGTAAATATTATTGCATATATGCTTCATGGACCTTCCAAGCATTAGTGGGATATTCTGGGGGAAGCTGGGCAGCTGGATGATCTATCTTGGAAGTACTTCAATAAGATGTTCATCATCCATTTCTATCCCAAGACTTTGAGAGATGAAAAATATTGTGATATCATGTATATGACATTGGAGGTCATGTTAGTACTGGACTATGTTAGAAATTTTACTGACCTATAGTGCTTCCCACTATCTTTGGTAGCTGATGAGATCTCCAGGGACAGACGTTTTCGGGAAGATCTTTGTTATGATATCAGTTCATATATGAACATTTTTATGTCAAGAAGCTTTGAAGATGTGATGGACCAAGTTATCATTATAGAATTAAATATGAGATATCCCCTGAGAAGTGGGCAGGAAGTATCAATAGTAAAAAATGGGAACTTTTCTTCATGTAGCAAGAATCATAATTATGATTATATTTTCCAAGGCAGAAGTGGGTAGAGTATTCAAGGAAATGGGAAACCATATCCAAACTATGTTTCATTCCAATGCTATAAATGTGAAAATTTATTCCACAAGTGACCACAATGTTCTCACCCTATAGTTGAATGTCACATTTATGGTAGATTTGGTCATATTCAGATGTTCTATATGTACCTTTTGCTGTATACATGTGGCAAGGGATCAGGAAAAAAACCAGATTCGGGAAGGGACTCAACTACCCCTTAGTAATCTGGTAGCTATAATTCCAATAGTCATTTAGGTAGAGGTAGGGGATGTGGTAACCTAGTAAAAGAGTAGCAATACCAAGAAAGAGAAGTAACTCAATGTAATTAGGATAGAGACCAAGGTAGAGGGACAAGTTATATGTACATTGTGATGTCTACTTTGGATAATAGGAATATAGGACCATCTACTGTCAGTGGAATGATATGTGTATCATCTACCTTATCTATTGTTTTGTTTGATACAATAGCATCAAATTCCTTTCTATATTCTCCTTTTAATTTTTTTTTGGAATAGGATGTAAAAAACATTGATGGTGCTTTGACCATAGATACACCGTTGGGATTGAAATCATAGAATCTAAAATATTGTAAGGCATGTTCTATAGAAATTGGTGGTTACCATTTCTTTTGAGAACTGTTAATGATTAAAATGATGGGATTCAGCTTGATTCATGGTATGGATTGGATAGTTCTATACCTTGGTCATTTGACTATTACTATAGGAGTGTAAACTTTATATCTCCAAAAGAATACAACTTTTATCACTAGGGTGAGTGGGATCTTCAAACTCATCGTGAAAGAAAAATTTAGTACAGATTGGATTGTATTATGGTTCAGATAGAGAGTCTTTATCTATATTATGGGGGGATAAATCACATTTATTTTCCTCCAATCATATACCATTTTTATGTTTCATTTTCCGATGATTTCAATGGCTTACTGCATGAGTGAAAGATCGATTTAATTATTGACTTGTTATTTGGAGAAGAGATAGATTCTATACCACCTTACAGAACGACACTAGTAGAGCTTCAAGATTTGAATTTTATGTTGGAAGATATGGAATAAAAATGATTTATATGGCCTAGTACATATCCTTGGTGTTCTCTATTTCTATTCAATAAGAAGGATGATGACACTTTGCACTTATGTTTGGATTACCGAAGGCTGAACTAGATGATAGTAAAGAAACAATATCCCCTTTTGTGCATTGATGATCTTTTCAATAAGTT
Organism: Viscum album; assembly: GCA_963277665.1. Taxonomy (NCBI): domain Eukaryota; kingdom Viridiplantae; phylum Streptophyta; class Magnoliopsida; order Santalales; family Viscaceae; genus Viscum; species Viscum album. The sequence goes on from OY728137.1 coordinate 1,776,326,473, forward strand.
GAGATGTGATAAGATTTTATATAATATCTATTTGGGATCAGGTTACCATCAATTTAGGATGAAACCAATGAACATACCTCACACTAGTTTTAGGTGTAGGTATGCCTTCTATGAATTCATAGTGATGTCGTTTGGGTTGACAAACACATTGATGGTATTCATGGATTTTATGAATAGGATCTTTCACCTAATTCTGGATTGTTTTGAGGTGTTTTTTTATGATGATATCTTAGTGTACTTCGAGTCAGTAGATATTAATGCTAAACATCTTGACATCATCTCGAGTACATGAAGAGAGCATCAACTTTACACTAATCTATTTAAAGGAAAATTTTGGATTAATAATGTTCCATTATTGAGCTATTTAATCTAAGAGGAAGGAGTGTAAGTGGACCTAGAGAAAGTGGTATCAATGGTACCTTGGGAACAACCCATTAATATCTTCATGATTTGAATCTTTCTTGTTTTACCAGGTTATTATTGTCCCTTTATAAGGGATTTCTCCCATTTGGAAGCACCAATGTATGGGTTGACCAAGAATAGGGTGAAGTTTATTTTGTATGATGATTTCAATAAATCTTTTAAGGGGTTGAAGGTAAAGACGAACTCAACACTTATACAAGCATTACTAGTTCCATTTAAAGCATATACCATGCAGTATGACATATATGGAGTTATACTCAGAGACGTTCTGATACAAAAAGATCAAGTGGTCACTTATTTCCCCATGTAGCTGCGACCACATGATAAGATTTATCCTACTCATGATCTGGAGTTAGAAGAAATGATACATGCCTTTATATTATGGAGACACTATTTTATGGGTGATAGGTTGGTGTTATACATGGATCACAAGAGCCTCATTTATATATTTTCTCAGCAATACCTAAACCTTATGTAGAGGAGGTGGGCCATCTATCTGTAGTCTTTTGACTTTGAATCGGTGTATACAATAGAAAATGAGGACAATGTTTCCAATTATTTGAGATAAAAGAAAAAAACATAGGAAATTTAGAGTCTTTTGATGAGTGGTGGATAATGGAACTCTTTGTAGACATGCATCTAGATGATTAGGAGTTTAAAGTTCGAGTTTCCTTAACATAGACATATTTTATTTCCTTGATTTTGGACCAGATTAAGAATGGGAAGTTATTTGATTTGGAGGGACTAGTTATGAGATAGAAAGTATATTGTAGGGGGACACCATCAGGATGGTATCTTGGTAGAGAAAATTTTAGTTTTCTTCCATGTCCAAGAATGGGTTATTATGAGCTTACTCAAGGAGATGATGAGGGAGTTTCGTGCTTCTAGATGGGAAATGCATAAAACATAAAAAAAATACGAATCATGATATCCATAGACATTAATAGTGATTGGTAATAAAGATATAGGTATAAATCATCTTGGGTGGATGCTATATTTGTTAGTAAATGAAATTCGAGCATCAAAGACCAGTTGGTATTTTGTAGCCTTTACCCATTCCGGAGTGGAAATGGAATGATGTCACAAAGAATTTTGTGATATTATTTTCTAGTAAAACACACAATAATGATGATTTATATGCCATTTTGGATATAATGAGAATGGTTACCCACTTCTTACCTATTAGTTATACTTTCAAAATTGATTATATGTGTAGTCTTTACGTGACTGAGGTGGTTCGGTTGCATAGTATTCCAAGGACTATCATTTCAGATAGAGATTCTCATTTCACATAAAATTTCTTTTAGGGTATTCGAAAGGATCTTGGATAATGGGTCCTTTTGAGCATAGCCGATCATCATCAGACTGATGGTCAATTTGGGTGGACTGTTTAGGTTATATGGGATATATTACGAGCCTATGTTTTGGATTTTGGTGGTTCGTGGGAATATAATTTGAAACTGATAGATATTTTATATAATAATTGCTTCCATGCATTGATCCAAATGGAATATTTAGAGGATTTATATGGTAGATGAAGTTTTTTTCTTCTTTTTTTTCTATAGGAAGGTGAGTTATCACTTGTTGGGCCTAGTCTAGTGTATAAGACATTTGGGTAGGTTCAGTTGATTCGACATTTGTTTGTGACCATGCAGAGCATGAAAAAATATTATTTTGACCATAATAGAGGAACTATATAATTTTATGTTGGTCATCATGTCTTTCTTTTGGTGTCTCAAATATTGGGTCATTATAGTATCCGGAAATAGAGACTCCTAGCACCTAGGTTTGTCGGGCCATTTGAGATAGTGGCAGGGGTCATTCCAGTGGCATAACATTTATCCCTTTAATAATGATATAGTTCCATGAATGATGTGTTTCATGTGTACAAGATATTAATATATCATATTTACCCTTCCCATGTGATATATGTAGAAGAAATCGAGGTTTTCACATATGCATGCTTTGAGGAGCATCTGATACGGGTTGTGGATCGCAGTGAGAAATATCTTCAGAGTAGGACAATACCATTGGTTAAAGTGTATTGGAAGCATCGATGAGTTTAGGAGGAGAATTTTGAGATGGATTTTTATATTTGAACATAGTGTTTGGACTTTTTCACTAAGACCTCAATGTGATTCATGGATTAGCTCAGGGATGAGATGTTATATGTTAGAGAGGTTGTAAGATCCATTTTTTCAGGTATGTCTCTCTCTGTGTTTTTTGTTAAATTTTCTTTGAGTTAAGTTTTTCCTCAGTATTAATTGTTGTTGGTTGTGTTCCTATGTGGATACATATTTTTTGAATAAACAATGTCTTAGTTTATAAGAATACTTGAGAAAACCAAAGAGGATCCACAATCTTTGTTGGGGAAAATGACTTAATGTCCAAATATGTATATTTATCTAAATTAATAGAGTCCTAGAAAATGGGTTAAGTGTTTCATGGGTTCTTGGTAGGTTGAGAAGCTATAATAGGGGTTTGTATTGTTTATAAGTAAAATGGGATGAAAACCCATCCTAATAACATTTACACGCCATGTAAATTGATTACCCGTTTTGTAATGTTCATGTGTTTTTAATCAAAATAAATTGAGGTGATGGGTTTTTAGAATATCCTATTAAAAATATTACCTTTTCTTAAAACTAAATTAAATTCAATGTAATTAAAATATATGATATTTTAAATTATTCTATAATATTAAATATTCATTTTAATTTACTAAATCCTTATCCTCTAGGATCTAGGTCACCTTCCAAGTGATTTTGGAGTGCTAAAATTCCATCAAGATATCATGATAATGCCTTTGTTACCTGGTAAGTGGTCTGGGCCTAGATTCTCCCTTATCCTCCTTGGTTCTCCAATTGTTACAGTGAAATCCTTTGACTATGTGTGTTTTTGGTTTTGATCAATATATGTTTTGATCTAAGTACATTGTTGTGATCATTTCATAATTCTTTATATTGGGATTTTTCCATTTGAAGTGTTTTTGGATAATCAGTTAAAGGTTGGGGTCTAAATCATAACCCTATGGGTTGATAATTTCCATATATATGAAATATTTTGATTGTGTGGACACAATTTATGACTGAATCAATTAAATAATGAGTTAGATTATTTCTTGGTGTCCTTTGGTTTCAAATAGACTTTTTTACTTGGTATATGGCTAGATATTGGGTGAGAAATGCGTGAGTATAATTGAATTTAATAATTTCTTAATGGGTTTTTAGTGTTATATAATACCTTTGGTGATTTCCTGATATAGAATCCATATGTGGTGGCTTATTTCTAATTGTTATGACTTGTAATAAATTTTGATATAAATAAATGTGGTATATGAAATATAAATGGTAATTCACATAATTAACCACTAAAAATTATTATGTTATATTGTGATATCCATCATGTACTATTGTACATGTATTCCATGATGAAATGATTATATATCAAGATTAGCACTGGAACATGTGCACTTATAAGGTGTAATACTAATATTAAGCGGGCTCAATAGTGACCCTAACTTTTCAAAAAAAATTACATTACATAACTATTGTGGAATAATTAAAACTTATACAGGATGATTCCCAAAGAGCGTAATTGGTCTAGTCCCTTTGGAAACATTATAACATAAAACTGAATCATAATAGAGATACATTCTCTCCAACTAAGATATCCTAGAATTGAACCCCTCATAGAAACATCATACAAAAAATACATCTTCATAACCAGGAGAAGAAAAAAAGGGTTGAGCTCCGATGCTCAGTAAAGGTAAAAAAGTGAGACATGTAAGCATAATCATGAGCATAAGGGTACATGGACATCAACATGAAAAAAGATTATACCCAAAAAATCAAAGATCATAAACCTGAATCATGGTGTAAATCTTGGAAGTTCATAAGACTTGAATCATATGGAAATAAACCTCTTGATCCATGAAATCCTAATAGAGTAATAAGGAATAGGATTTGTAGAATACATATAAGAATAGTAATTATTTTCCAAGGAAACATACCGAGACCTTTAAAAAATGTTAGGATCGTGCTATGACCCATGTACCTGCTATGGGATTGGTCTAACAACCCACATTACCTCATACATTTATGCTTGGGTTATAACCCACGTACCTTATTTCTTTCAGGATTACGCTACAACCCATGTACCATATTTATTTTATGCTTATCCTACAACCCATTTACCCTATTTATTTTAGTATTGGGCTACAAACCATAAACCTTATTACTTTCAGGCTTAGGTTACAACCCATGTACCCTCTTTCTTTTAGTCTTGGGATACAACCCATGAACCTTGTTACATTTGGGATTAGGGTACAACCCTTGTACCCTATTTCTTTTATTCATGTTATACAACCCATGAACCCTGTTTCTTTTAGACTTCGTCTACAAACTTGTACCCTTTGAGCTCATATAAAACATATCATTACCCAATTTATTGAAGGTAGATATAGGTCTCACTCATCTTATAGTGAAATCATACATACATGTTATACAAGATCATTAAGAATAATATAATAACCCATTAAATAAAATGGGTATTATGGAGATGTAAAAATATCATAAAATGTGGAAAGAGATAGGTTTCATTATATATTTATCATAAAAATATCCCGTCAAAAGATGCGGGTCCCCAAAATCATATAACATGTGAAAGAGAATTGGGTTTCACAAAAATAATTCCATAAAAATGTAATCTATTCAGAGAATTAATATGAATGGAAACATTGAATAATTATCCCATAATGGAATTTTCAATACCAATAGATGTTATTGTATATGGGAGATAATTTTTAAATTACTTTTAAAAACATTTATTGGTAAAAATATCATTTCTGTATTAAAAATTATTTTTAAAACATAATGGATTTTGGAAAGCCCTTTTCATTGAAGATAGATTTAAAAAATAATATAGGAATATTTGAAAATAATAAAATATTTTTTAAATTCGTTTTCCTTCAAAATTTTATTCAAGTATATTTTGAAATTATTTTTGAAAACATTTTTGAAATCCTAGGTTTTGAATATAATAGTTTTCTAACCAAAATGATATACAATCAAATTTTACTCAAAAACATTATATTAAGTACTGAAGAGTTGAAAATGGTACTAAAATATGAGTATATCATGAATGAATATAGGAGGAGGAATATAATTAGTGTTCTAGAGAGATGGATTATAATATTTTATTAATGGAATCGTAGAGATAAACAATCTCGAAAAGTGAGGAGATTGTCTCAATAAACTCTTATAAATTGGTACCTTTGAATCATAATATCCATGTAAGTAAAAGAAAATAAATTAAGAATATCAAGAAAATATTTATATTCATGATATAAAATGTAAAATGGAAGTATATACACCTTTAAGAAATAATTTAATCACATAACACAACATGAGTCTCAAAGAAGGAAAATTGAGACAATTTTTAACGCATTTGGTAACTTTAAAAACATAAATTTCAGGAAAATATGATAATAAAATGAACATGAGAATACCAATAAATTTATATATAATATAAAAAGAATAAATTAAATGTCATTTCATACATTACAAAAAATGGAATAGTGTAAAATAGATCATGTATCTCATAGAAATTAAAATTGAGACGAAATCCCCCTTACGTTGTGTCCTGAATATCTTCATACTAATACATGATTATTGTATAATAAATATAAGTTTATTATAAATATTTTATAAAATATTATTATTATATATAATAAAGTTTATGGTTTTATTATTAACTTATATTACCTTCTTGTTAGTGATCATATGTTGAGGTTTCACTTCGGGTAATATTTTCTTTGTTCTTCGCATGTGTCTTAATTTTTTATATCGTTGGTCCTTATACACATATCAGGATTACAGAATATAAATCATGATATGAATATAGTGTATATACATTATATTTATATGATAATAATATATATCATAATGAAGTGTGAAATGGAATACACCGTCCATGGAGATGATAAGCCTTACGTATGCATGAATGTTGTTTCCATTTTTGTTGTTGTATTGAATGAAAGTTTTTATATGAAATATATATATATATATATATATATATATCAATATTAAATTTTAATTATTATATCATATATGTTCAATAAATAATTTATTAATAAATTTCATGTGGTGTGTGAACGAATCGCATCGCTTTGAGGGGGCCTTAGTCCACACTTCATCAAACGAGATAATCATATTAACACTAAATTGAAATTAAAACGGTATGAGTTGTAAAAAATAATAATGAATCTTAAATAAATAGGAAAAATTATATATAACATATATAAATATAGTTTCCATCATAATTACATCTATTATTGGTGGAAAAGTAAAAATGAACAAACATCGTTTTGTGAGCCAGTAGTTCACGGTACATTGAAACAGTTTGTTTGATATACATTAGATAGAGGTGTGTGTAAGTGTAGGTAAACAAAATTGACTAAAAAATTCCTAGAATTTTTTTTATACTATAGTTTTTATAAAATATGGGAATAAATAGAGTGTAATGGGTGGAGAAGGAAAATAACATAATGGATCTTGAGAGAAGACAACCTCTTAATTGGGAAACTCCTTTTGGTTTGTGCCAAAAGGATTATTGAGTTCACTTATGCCAAAGAAAAGGATTTGCAGAGGATGTTAGGGAATTTTGGAGTTTATTTGAGTCTATTTTGGGTGATCAAAGGGGATTGAGAGGTGTGAGGATGTTGGTAGATTTGGTGTCCTTTTATATGGAAGGGAAAGGACACACTTGACATATTTAAAAACAAGTTTGGTGTATCGATGATTTTACCTAACATAAGTAATAAAATACCAGAAAAACAAAATAATGGAAGGATAATGGTATTATAATTGATAAAAAATGGGATTTTGACTTGTGTCTATGTCGTTTTGGGTCTTATATTTAAGGTTTGGTACATTATTAACTTAATTCATCTCTTAACTAATGTAATTAATTTTAATCACGTTCACTAATATTTTTTTTTTAAAAAACCATACCATATTGGAGAATATAAATTATTATTATTACAGATATTTAATGAAATTTAAAAAATTATAATCACATTAGTGGTAAAAATTAATTTAAAATTAATCCCACTGATGGGATGACAAGTAGGTTTTTAAAGTAAACATTTTCAAAAGAATGCTATATTTTTATATCCAATTTAAATTTGAAATTGATTCCAATAACCAAAATTATATTAATTGATAAAAATATTATCTACATAAACTATTAAAAAAATAAAAATTTAATTTATTATTATAAATAATTTAGATGAAAAAATAGTTTTGAATTAAAAACTAGTATTTTTACCTATTCATTAAAAAATGATATCTTACAAAAAAACAACAATGTATCCTAACCTATTTTTCATATCTCACATCCAAATATGATGTTTATTTTTAAATATTAAATACATAAAATTTCAAAATATTGGATTTGAAAAGGGTTCTCTATTAAATGGAGGTAAAACTGCCTTTATAAAAAATTAGGGTTTTATGCATAAAATTGTGTTTCCTATTATATTATGTCTATAGAATCTATTGTACGAATATAAAAAATATTTTATTGAATATATAAATTATTTATTACATTAATATCACTTACCAATTTAAATTAATTTATGTTTCTAGGATAAAATTTCTTTTTGACCATAATACAATTTTTATCTATATTCAATTGGTTCTCACATTCATTTATAATTAATGGGAACCTATGAATTCATCTTATATTTATGTAAACCAATTATTTTTATAATTTACTTAATAATATTCATACTCATCAACTTAATGGATAATTCAAATACTATTATAATAATATTTTAAATTATATATTATAGTTTGGTAACACTCGTTCTGGCATGTTATGGTATCCATCAAGGAAGGTTAATATTGCATATAATGTATGATAATATTGTTTTTTGTGTAATGTACACCAAGTTAGTGTTGAGTGTAAAATAATCCCATCTCAATTCATGTTAATAAAATGTTTGAATTAGTGAAATTTTTTTTACTATTGCATGGAATGAAAAATATCAAAATATTAGATTAATTTAAAAAAATATTTCAAAAAATATCATGGTATTAAAAGCTTGACACAGTCCCATGCTATAATTCTTATTGTGACCAGGAACTATTGAGTCCCATGTTTTAATTCTTATAGGGATTTAACTAAGATTCTGTAATACTTATAGGTATTTTACCTGAATTTTTGTGACTATACCATGGTTATATGGTTGTGGTTGGCATGGTCGTAATACATGCTCTGAGATATTTTAGCAAGGAACCGAAGTAGGTTATTTTACCATGATTATAAGGTTATTTTTGTTATGGTTGTAATACATGCTCATAGATATTCTATCATGGTCCTGAAGCATGTTTTTTTGAATTTTATTAAATTTTTAGTTAATTAATACTCTTATTTATCACTTCTTTCATAAAATTCTTATCAGACATTGTTTATTTATAAATATTGGTGTCATCTTACTGAGTTATATTCACACCCTATCCAGGACATAACTTGGGTCCCGAGTAGATTACATGGATGTAGGTTTGGAAAAAGGAAAAGGACCTTACTATTGAATGTTTACATTTTGGATGAGTTGAAATTGGAAGTGGGACAAACATGGGGTTCAACACTGGTGACTATTGAGTCATTTTTGAGTCTACCAACCTTTTACTAGTATTTTTTCTTGCATAAAATTTAGTTACATTACATTAAATTGTTATATTACTCCTATTATTATTTAATTATTATTTAGTTAGTTTTAATTCATGGTTTTCTCTTTGTCTATACTTTGATTTATTTGGTTTATATTGATTATTTATTCTATTATCACACTTATTACCATGGGATATATTCTACCCACTATATATTTCACACCCCTGCTTCGAGTCGGTAGCCTTTGGAATACAGAATGTCATGTTGGAGGTCAAATAACCAACCCCTTTTGACATGTAATAGAGAGACGTATTGGGGGATGTTCCATAATGTCAATGTACCATGGCCCTAAGGGACAAACTTACATCCCTAAGAAATACCGCTCTATTGGCGCTGAGAATCCTGAGTTTGATTACCTCTTCCTTGAATACCACCTCATCACATGCATCCAGTGGTGTTTCATATTCCTGCCTACTAAGATACTATCATCCCCACTCTAGAACGTGGCGTAGGTGTAGGTCCCTAGTCACTTTTCACTTATGGAAATGATTTGATGAAGTGATAGATATTCCCCAGCCATCCAAAACCTCTATATTTCACTATACTATGTAAACACTAATGTTTCAAATGTTCCATCTTCCCAAACTAGTAATAGATAATAAATCTACCATTTCTAGCTACATGACCACAACTAACTCGACGAGAAACCTCAAAACAACACTTTAGCACGCTATAAGAATCGATGATAGATCTTGGTGATGAATTACTCTAGTTTCCTCCTTCCAATTCCATCAAATTTATGATAGTTATAAGGTCCTTCTTGATAATATCAGAAAAAGTATTCTACCTAAAAGCATTAAAATTTGATTAAATGACATATACTAACCCATCCTCAAATCACATAGTGGTTATTAGGTCATCACCCGAAAGAGTTGGTGTGGACCACTGTAGCTCATTAAGGTGAGATGAACACTCCATGATATACATGTCTCCTTTATAAAGGTTCGTAAACCCTTTAGAAAGGTTATCCCTTTGAGTATATGGAATGAAGTAGTCATAAAAGATTGCGTGGAACTCTACCCAGAACATATCACGACATCGGTCTACCTAGGTAATAACATCCCACCATCAATTGATAAAATAATTTAGTATATAAGTAGTATGTTTTACTCTCATCTCTCGAGGTATCTCCATACACTCAACAATATAAAGAATGGCCTCTATCCATGATTCCGAATAATTTGGTCTACCATTACCCAAAAAACTAGGAGAATATTTATATTGAAACTCCCTATTCAACTCTATCATAGTTTGGGTAGGTTGAGTGACACCATTCATATTTTTCATCATACAGAAGACACCCTCTCGAAAGTGGGTGTCAGTTCCCATATCAGAAACAGAAGGCGGTTCCACAGGTGGAACTAAAAGAGGGATCCCTAGAGAGGTAGGGACCACAACCTATAATGCTTTTTCATCACCACCTTCTTGGAATGTGAATTTGTGTTGTCATGGTGGCATGATTATATGATGCCAAATGCATGCATAAAAAACTAACAATCAAGAGACTGTAGATAGATATCTATGATAGGTTCACGTCCTTCATATGAAAATATCACCCCTATTTTTATTCTCCAAAAGCTAGGTATAGATGAAAATGAAAGACAATAACATGCCATAATAAATTAAGAGACTCTCAACTACCAACTAATATGGCTGGTTCTGGGTTTAGGTCTCATATCACACATATTAGATGACCATTTCATTGTAAAAGTTATATTCATTTTAGATCTGTTCTCATTCTAATATTTAAATATCATCAAATTATTGAATTAGGTGTATCACCATTTCAAATTTATATGATCCCATACACCATATAAATTAAAATATGTAATCCACATAATCTATACCATAACACTTTCCGTCCCATTCGACCAATGGCCCGAGCCTCAACATGCCATAATAGACTTATCATAGTGTCTACTTTAACCCATGAAGGAAAACTCAGTTAGGTTAAGTAAGACACTTTATGTGTCAATTACTTTTTCTTAGACCAAGAAACGTCAGCACATATCTATATATAATGACCATACACTAACTATATGAAAAAGAAATGTGCATGCAGAAAGTAAACATGGAATGAAAAAAATGTCTGGCATATTATTCTTAAGGTGCCTTTGATGATGCATGAGATTTCATACCCTCATTTCATCAGGAAAAAATAAAAAAATTCCATTATAATAACATTAAAAATAATAACTTCATAATACACATGCTTCACCCAAGGGAGTAGTCATATAAACTTTAACAAACATAAAACTTAACAACAATAATCCATACCATATAACATGGGATTCCCCTATACATTGGATTTCTCATCCTAGGAACAATCTCATTACCAAATTCCATAACCTCCAAGTATCCTTTATTATACAAAAATAATAAGATAAAGGAAAAGAAACTCCTATTATAACACATTGTAACATTCTGATCCGAGATCCACTTAACCCGTACCATGAGCCGGTGGATCACATGGCCTCAAGCACACCACCTCATATTCCCAAGGCTTATGACTAGAATAGAGGGTGTTAGAGAGGTATAATGAGAGACTATACCCTCATATTAGAGTGTCACAATGGAAAAAAAATAAATAGAATACATTGGAAGAATGTATATACAAACACTATGAAAAATGGAGTAGTAACTCATCAAAGTAGAAGCAGAATACAAAATAACATAATAAAAAACTACAAAAACATAAATAATAAATAATAACTATAATAATATCAAAATCCAATAAGCTGAGTCATATTCAATGATTTAATGTCATGATAATATACAAGATGGGGAAACAGAGGATTGATATATAAAACATTCTATACAAAAATAAAAAAGGACGAAAGACTTCTCCCACAGCTTCTCAAGTATATTCTGTTTCATCTACTCCCATGATATATTCTATAATAAAAATGAATCAAGAATATTCATTAGAGCACTTTATTTTATCCATACCCACAGAAAATTAATATACTCGAGTACTAGAGCTGGCCAGAGTAGGGTATGAGATAAAATCAAAATCGGTCCCCACCAATGGTGTCAATAAATAGTCCAACCTATGTACATAACAACAAAAGTGTGTAGATATAAATAATAATGAACAATGATGAATAAATAAATACTAGTTAGCTTAGTTTCTTATAGGACACCTTGGTGGATCTACCTTCTTCTTCATAGGTCAGTGTAAGAGTCTTATTAGTAACCATATGTATATATAATAATAATATATAAAGTATAGTTATATAAAATATCCACCGATATTAAATAAATATTTGAGGAAATATGTTGGAATATACCTATATATTAGGTGTTGGATGGACTCAAGGTATACCATAAGTATCCATAACAAGTCTAATGAGCTATAGGCTCAAGCAGAGTGCATATTACCTGAATCTCATGGTGAATGGGAGACATCATTCTCAACACTCAAGATATGTGGGGTGATTCATCCAGACATACACTTGAAATAGAGGAATGTGTAACACCAGGCCCATCACCCAGATAATAGTATAATAGTGAGATACACCATGCTCAACAGCCTATATATGGGAGAGGTAGACGCCATGCTCATCTAGTCCATTATCTGACATTCCACAGTCAATTCCAATGGCGTAATCATATTAATAATAACAATATCAAGATCAATCACATCATAATAATATTAATCATCAACCCCAATTTATAAATTGGTTCAAAATTCACGGGATCAATTTAATAAAAGGATGCATCTAAAGGAATGTCATTACCACCCATTATTATTCATTTCAATTAATTCATATAATTCATTTATATAAAGAAAACCATATTAAAGATAATATTTTCAATTATAATGTATGTAATGTTCCATTTCACTATTATTTAAGAAATTAGAAGGTTTAAGGTCAACTAAACAAGTATACATGGGTAAAAATATCCATTTACAAGCAATGTCTAATGCTTAGGCAGAGTTCAGTCCATTAAACAATATTATAAATGGGGTTAAAAAATTTGGAACACCCAAAGGGGAAGCCATGAATGAATTCAACATCACTAAGTTTCCTATAATAGTCCAACAATAATATAATATATTGATTCAATTATTTTAAAATTATGAAACACATTTTAAGGTAATGCGTGGGAATTTCCAATTTGTGGAACAATGGTGAGGCAATGGAAAACACAAAATCATTGAGAATAAATTCTAGACCACCTACATAAGGATTGAAGATAACTCTTTATCTGATAGAAGATTTTTTTTCTAAGTAGACTGAAACAAATGAAGAATGGATCAATAACCTCTATCTATCCAATGCTTCCAATGGAACTTGATTTGGAGTCCAGACAGGGAAGCAATGGAAATCCCTATATTAGGGAGGAGGAGAACGTACAATAGGAGAATAAGATATCATCAACTGAAATGGTTGTAGAAATAAAATAAAATAGGGTTTTAACTTCATTAAGGTAATTTTGGTATTTTCATCCACAAAACAGGGGTTGCACGGTTGGGCCACATGGTTGGCCAAATTGTGTGCTAACCATGAGCCCTTCACTATCTAAAGAGGGACAACTCATGGTTTGTGTGCACTGTTTTCCATAACAATACAAACCATGTTATTTGGATCATTCCAAATGTATATTTTTTTCATAGTATTTCCAAAGGGTCTCATGGTTTTAGAAAAATTGTGTGACCTTCTATAGGACACTGAGTAACCTTCATGGTTACCATGCACACATTGTAATAACCTTTATGTAATTACAAGACCAACAATTTTTCCCATTAGTAAAAGATATGGGCTTTGAACAAGCCCCAGATATTCCTGAAACCTTCCTTAGGCCATGATGCATGTCTATGATGAGAAAAAAATAAATATCATATAAATAAAATGATCCAATACTTTAGGAACATTTGATTTATTAAATATGAACTCAATTCTTCAAAGACCTAACCCATAAATAACCATGCTATAGTAGAATGACCCATGGGATTGTATTTTGTTTCACATCTCTAAGTAGAAAAATAGTAATTTTAGAGATTGGGATAATCCCATTAATTTTAAATTAACAAAAATAACCATAAAATTACTATTTTTTCACTTAGATATGTGTAATAAACTTCAATCACATGGGTCAACAAACATTAAAAAGTTATATCTTTGATGATTTATATATGGTTGTATTAGGTGGGTTAAAACATGTACTATTTTTTCCCTGATCATGTTAGTTTATTTTAATATGTAATTTTATTTTACTTTTCAATCATACCTTTTATATATCCTGCTTAAAATTTCATGTCAAATGAGACCTGCAGAAACCCAATAGGATAGTCTACGTAGGCTATGAGTTTCACATGTTATATCAAATGTGGTTTGATTTTTTGGAGGCTTAAATATTCAAATACCTAACCAAAAGAAATCCATGGGTTAACATACAAGCCCATGGTATTATGTTTTTTCTATAGGTATACATGATACTCACACCTTTAATAGGTACTATAGGATTATTGTTACTATTATTAATTTTAATGTATTTTACTTATTTACTTATTTATAGAAAAATACCATAATTTTTTTAAACAACATCATTTCACGATGGTATAATAAAATACATCTAAAATTCATTTTTAATGAATTTATTATTGAAAAATAATTCTTATTTTACACTTAATCTAGTTAATATTAATTCATGTATTGAATTTTCATTATATTTCCCCATTAATTGTTATGATTGAGAACCATATTCAACTTTTGGGTATTGAAAATTCTACATTCCAGAAGAATAAAATTCCATAAAAATTAGAATAGTGATAAAGAAAACCCAAAAAAGAATTGATTAATGTTTTAAATCTATATGAACTCGAATAAAAAATCCCTTCATGGATCACCACTCCACATGGAAACCCACAATTTCAAAAAGGAGGAACGAACATAACTATTCGCAAAAGGAGGAGGTGATTTTCACCACTGCGAATGAATATCACCCATAAACTAAGTAGTTCATGGGATGAGGTGTCATTTCCAACACCGAAAAATGACGACCCCCTATTGAAAAAGTCATCCATTGGAAAAGGAATTATCCATTTGATTCCCAAAAAATATTCTCTATGACTAACTATGTTTCTCTATACAAATCCAATAGGGGAGCCATGAAAGGGTGGTCTAAAATCTATGAATCATGAAGAAAACTATAGCGGTCCAAGTATAAATCTCTCCCTCACCCGAAGAACTTCACAGACTCCATCACATGAAATATATGCAAATAGGCCTTCATGGAATCCATCCTATAAACCATATATGAATGAACATCAACAAAAGGATTCCATGAAGAGGAAAAATTGTTTTTGGAAATAGGAATTATTTTATAACCCCAAAAAATGAATAAAAATTATTTTCGGATAGACCCTTCACATCCAACCATTCACAGATGCTTCTATATAGACATCATCCTTCACCGATGACCCTTTGTAGGAAATGCTTCACGGATGGTCCTTTCATGGAAACCCTTCACAGATGCTCCAATCTGGGAAACATACTTCATGGATGATTCTTTCTGGGAAACACTTGGTGGGCACTCCAATGCATCCATCTCCTATGCAGCCAGCTCTTTTATGGCCAACACCTATGCATAAATCTTTTTTGCAGCTAGCTTATACATGAACAACCTTATGTGGAAACTCTATATTCTAACGGGTCCATACCGCATGGGGAGTGCTCCCGCACCCCTACTCAGGATCCGTGTCGGGATGTAATCCCTACCCTTCGGACGAGTCCCTTTACTACCATCATTAACCCCCAAGAAAAAATCAGGAGTGACACTGTTTAAATTTTAAGCCAAGTCAATGAAATTTTCTAATTCAACCATATATGTCCCCAAAATCAACCTCTTTAATACCATGAGTTGACATACTCCTCATTAAAATCCTAAAACCCCTACCACCTATCACATATTCCAGTTGATCAAGAACTCCATGGAAATTTGTGGTCTGATTTCTTCTAACATGATAGGAAAAATCCTTTCCATTACTCAATATTTGTTTCCTAGGTGATTTCAGATCTTCATAAACCTTCTTATCCATCAAAAATGGAATGTCATTATCTTGAAGACACCTTTTTCTGATTAATCAGAATATGACTTGGTGTCTCTGCCTAAGTTTCCCACAAAAAGGCATGTTAACTAGATAGTAATTCATCCATAGGAGAGACTTTTTCTACCTCAGTACACTCCAATGGATACCATGCACAATATCATTTCTCATGATATAAGAATCCCCAAAATCATGGTTTACACTTTCTTCACCTGTCACGTTTGAGGAATTTCAGAACATATTGTCCTGATAATCCTCTAGTTAATCATGGTTTTTATAAAAAGTGATCCAAAATCTATGACCTTAAACTTGGAGTTATTGTACTATCATCATGATGATAAAATGTATGGATCTTTTCCAGACCACATGATGTAAAACTATATGGTATTAGTCCCTACAACATAACATAAAACTGTGATTCCACCATACAAGCTATACAACTTTAAACTATAGTATACCACATATGACATTCAAAAGGTCATCCCTAATGGATTTAATCTATTTTCTCATATAATTTTCCACCCATTCTCTTATAAACCTCCATGAGATTCACCTTAATCACTTCTTTACATTGGACTCATTCCCAACGTAATGTGAAAAGAGAGAAGTGTCATATCCCCAACCTCTTCTACTAGAGGAGAAGAAAAAGTGTGTGATATTCCAGATCATTCACTTAGTCTTGTTTCTAACTCCGATCACGACTCATGTGGGATTTGAGGTTAATGATGACCTTGGAATCTACATGATTCATGAAACTAACTGAACTATGAGAACATTCATTGTTACTCTAATCAGGATACATAAGATGCCTACCTAAGGCTCTGCTCAAGGGTCACCCTCCTCAAATGTTTTCCCTAAGAATAACACCAAATTCATCAGGATATCCTTTTTGGTGTGGGAAACAACTCCAAATTAAACAATCATGATCACTATATGTAAGTCCCTAATCATTCCCCTTTTATGAGAATCTTACAGCCATAATCACCATCATCCAGAACTATGTAGACTTTGATTCACAACTAACAGGGATATGTAGGAAACCTCCATGAGGTTCAAGAAAGATACTTAATGTATCTTTTTTTTCATCCTAAACAAATGGAGTTAATTTATATGGTATTATTCCTTACAATATGATACGAAACTGTGATACCATGATCCAATCTATATGACTTTAAACTATCGTGTACCAAAAATCCAGTTTCAGAGCACTCCTCTTGAGGGGTTACCCTATCCTTTCTTGCGGGATGCATCACTCTTTCTCCTATTCACCTCAACTTAGGATGTATCTAGATAGATCATCATAGATTAATTTCTTTGATATGAAAAAAATAGAGAAAATATGAACATTCAAATCCATTCTCTCTCTCCCTTTGTGTTACAACACCGTCTATCAGTGGATGGGGAGTGTTGTGGGATCATTGGATCCACCACTTCCTCTTTTTTATCACACCGATCATGACTTAAAGTTATCGTATATATTAGTGGTGATCATGAAATCCACATTATCACAAATGTTGAACATGAATTCTTCCTAAATTTATGCCCCAATCATGTCCACTCAATGGAAAAATCCTATGCATAAGTCCAAACCAGCTTCTTGAATGGGCCTCATTTGATGTATATATCCCTAAATCTTTCAGAACTATGTGGAATATCATTCCCAACAAACTGAGAAACATAGAATAACTTTTTGATGTTCAATATTGATTCCTTACATATCTCATCCATCCCATCATTTTCACATCATCTCACCCTCATCTTGATAGAATTATGTTAATCTACATGAGACACCAAACATGTGGACTTTGATTCCCAACAAATTGGAATATGTAGGAAGCCCCCATTAGGTCAAAAACCAACTCAAAAGTCCACCCAAATGTTTTTTGGGAATATATTCGGTAGGGTTATGTTATCCGATAGGGACACATCTCTTTTGGGTCCTTTGGGTTGCCTTAGTGTATGTTGTGCATCAAATATTAACTAGGAATATTCTGCCTAAACTTCCTTACCAAATGATGTCATACTGCATTGTAGGGTCCACATAACACAATCTTAAATGGTGAAATGTCTAGTTAAGTCGTTCCAAACTACATGTGTTCTGATTCCTCTAAGGATGATATTTAAGAATCATATCTTATGGGTTCGAAACCAACAGAGAAACAATTTTCTTCCCCCTAGGATGATGATAAACTATAGAGCGCCTCCTTAGGTATCTTGAAATAGAAATGTCTAGATAGATGAAAAATTAATTCCTAATCCATTCAAAAAAGGGTTACATTGATGAAGATCCTTAGATTCATTCATATATCTTCATTGATGGATAACCTCAGATACATACTGATGATTTTGGACCCATGTATATTCATCACCGATCTTGCGACCTTGGATTAATCCATGAACACATTATTGCAAGTGAACCAAGGATTCATTGACATATGAGCATTGATTAAATATATATTAGAGTCCCAAAATAGGTAATAGTTCACCACTAAATGGTGTCCTGACCCCGATTCCACATTCTCTTCACCAAGGTGATTTCTTAATTGTCATTGGCCAAATCATCCCATAAAGGCCTTACTTTTGAAAGCAGATACCTGAATTGTGGATCTGAGATCCATTGGGTGTTTTTGGATCCTTGAATAAACTCTTTTAGTACCATCATACGATATTTTACTCGACGTGGATCAATTTAAAAAAAACATAACCCCATGAAATCATCAATCAGGTGCAATGATTTCAGGTAGAGACAACAATGATGAACCCAATATGAATCCTTAACCATGGTTGGAGGCATTACTCTACCTCAGTCCTTTTTTGCATCCAAAAGAGAATAGGGACAAGAGAGATCATATATAATACATGTAGACAAGAAATTATAATTTTATGGGATTTTTTTTTCTATAATTGTCACATATACTACATGAATTCTTCAGAGATTCCTTCAATCCAAGAGAATCCCAGAAGTCTTCAAAAGCACACATGTTAACCAACCCACTGGTCAGGACCTCTATGAAATAGATGACTCAATATCACACCCAAAGCCACCAAAGCTGGGTATTAAATGTGATAATATTGGAGTACCTTCAGAATGTTACTCACCTGATTCTAGAGGTAGCAATTCATTCCCTTTAGTCGATGAAATCCACTATCCACCCACTCAGTAGAAACCGATTGTGTAGAACTGGGTGACTCCACTAGGCGTCTCTAATTTTTCTGGAATCCTATCACCATGATATGATAATGAGTACCACAATTATCTTAGGTATTCAAATGAAGCTATCACCAATGGATTTATCCCTCCTATATAGATTACTCTCTCAATGGGCCCTAGCTGGATGAAATCACCACCAACGCCATGTGATCTAGCATCTTACTTATAAAGAGGATATCACACTAAGGGATCCTGCTGAAGTTCAATGAATAGTGGACCCTTGATATTCCTATTTAGGGAGAAAAACATATAATTAGGAACATGTCATCACCCTGGTTCCTGAGGAAGAGATCCACCATGTAAAGATGATGACATATTATGGGAAGGCATATATCCTTGTCTCTTCTTCTGAATCCAGCCATGAAAATACAATGGCACATTATGAGTAAGAATGAATTATAGACAATTATATCCAAGGAATCTACATAAATATGTATGAAAATTATTAGCGGATGAAAATTTATGCTGATGTGCACAATGCCTATCATCCAAACAGGATGAAAAAATATGGGTAGGTGCATATCCCTTCCAATGAGTACAATTACCACCAGTCAAGTATGGTGAAAATAATGTATGGATAGATTCAAATTCCTTCTCCATCATATCAATACAATCATTCAAATAAAATGGAAAAAATATATATAAATATAGAAATTATTGAAGATTCATATCAAGACCAGCATAAAAATATTGTGGCTAAAGAGTATATGAAAATTACTACTCATAAATATGAATCCCACTAGTGAAATATGATGGAAACTAGAGAAAATAGATGGAATATCCTACATATAAATTTAGAACAGACTCATTCCTCTTCCCCAAAACAAGAGTACAACCAGTACCCACTGGTAGATCATAGAGGACAGGAGGAGCCACATATTCCTACTCCGACATTAGAATGGGAATATATCCCCATTTCAGCCAAAGACATATCTCAACATATCCTGAAAATTATGGAGGATGATACATAACTTCCTGATCATATCCTCTAGAACTGTCAAGAAGAAATCATTTATTCAAAATAGAATGAAGTTGAGCCTGCAACCCTATCTCCCCATGTGGGGTGACTCATCCACAAAATAAGATGGTCACTTTGGATCAGACCTGAATCCCTTATCTACTCTATGGGGGTTATTTGTCATATTCCATGATTAATGGGAAACCATATTGGGTAAAAATAAATGTTCCAACTAGGGGACATCAGACCACCATGGTGGCCACTCCAGGGCTGGAATATATCCCTACCAGAACTCAAGATTCTCACTGATGTAACCTAGAGGTATCATAGTAACCACTCAAACATGAACCCATATATGAAATCCATTACAAATAGAAGTATTCCCTAGTCTCCAATAATAGAGAACCCAAAAATTAATCATGCCCAAAGAAACTAGAAAATGGGGAGCACATTAATGATCATACTCTACTAAAAGATGGAGTTCTTACTTCCATCAATCACCTTTCAATATATGATCAAGATCATGTCAATCCATTTTAAAATTATCGAAATGACAGTAGTAGTTTTGAAGTTCCTCCTTTAAATATTGATACTATAAAATCTAAAGGTCCTCCTCAGAGCACCCACTGAGGGTTACTTCATGGGAAAGAAATTGTTGATCAAAAGAGCATATCTTCTTGATGAGTGTCATGGTACCCCACCCAAATAAATGGTAAAATAGTAAGAATGTACCCCCTAGATATCATCCACCCTGATGGTCCTCCTCAGGGTGTACACTACATAAATTCTCCCTACTGTTGGACTTCAATCCATGATGGAAGTCCTCGCCATGATTATAGTCGCTATGAACGCCCTCTCCATAGTGATATCTAGAAGAAGAAAGGTCCTCACTTTGTTGAACTCTACCCTAATGGTCCTCCCAAGGATGACCACTAGGTAAAATATCCCCACTAATAGATACTAATATATAATGTTAGTCCTCTCAATTGTAGTACCAACTGCGAAGGTCCTCCTAGTAGTCAAAATTCACCCCAGAGAGAAGGTCCTCCCCTCACCGAGTCACATATAAGAAATATATCATATTATAAGGCACTTGGAATGATGGAGTATGAAATATTAGAAACTATATAAATTAAAATAGGCATCCTTCCTCATCTAGAAGATGACCCGAGACCACACTCATCTACTAAGCCACCACATACCATTCATATATTGATGCGAATATTGATATCCCCACTACTAGGGATGGAATAATTAAGAAGAATTCAAGTTGGGAAGACCAAGATGATGAGTATCTATATGACTAACAAAAGGATATGTTTCTTAAGAGAAGAAAACTGGCTAGGGTTGACATACCTATTATGTTCTGGCCCAAAACCACTTCACAATTCAACATACCTAGAGACTTTTAATAGAAATCCATGAAAAATATTCATATTAATAGATAAAAAACTATTTTCATTTAGAAATAATACATTTTAACCTATGATGGTTATTGAGACCATATTAATATATCATGGGATATTTACCATAAAATTGGCATAGAATCACTTATGTCTTTATGGTGGCCATAATCAAAGAGGTGGAAGAATGATTGTGAACCGACATGCCTTTGTGCACTGCACAAGTTGAATTTACTTATCGAAAATTCCCCATCTAGTGTTCATATATTGGGATAGAGAGATAATGGAGCACTATACCTCACCCCATGTTTCATTCAGCAAAACCCATTGGAAGTGACATCCTATAATGTCATTATCCCTTGATGACTATAAAATGAAATAATTGTTTAGGATAGGTGAAATGCTCAACAAGAAATAGCCCTGAGTAAGTCTCAAAAGAACCAAGTCCAATGAGAGAAATCCATTGAAAAACTCATGAACCAGATGCCAGATAACGTTCAGTAGGATTCTAACCTATGGGATGCCAATCATAAATCACTACTCACATCTTCTGATGAAAATAATTCACGTGTAGAACTAGAATCATATCCTACTCACATGTGAATTGGAATACATGAGACCAAGAAAGAATAAAAAGTATCTGCAACCACCGTAGTATGTGATAATCCCTATCTCATTAGGCCAGGTGCATTTATAAATCAAAATTCCCCTATAAGACCAATAAATATGGGTTAAGGCACAATAATAGAGGAATGGGAGAAACCCCCACCTGTAGGGTTGGGGCCATTTTTACCTCAACCACCTGCCCAGTAGACATTTGTCTTTTAACACATGGGGAGGATGATAATTATAAAGGTCACCCATTAAATCATGTATAGTGACTCATATCCCCCAGAATAAAGGCACACAACATGGTCGTATAAAGGTTTCCTTTGAGTTACCCTTCCCTAGGAAACTTGAAGAGGCTCTTGGATTGGAAGAAGGAGATCCAAAAAAGTTTGTAAGAATATATCCAACCATTCATAACCTCATATGCCACCTACAATGCATTATTCATCTGTTAACATTGTGGACGCCAATCCCATGAACCTAACTAAAAATGGTAAAAAAATGAGGATGAAAGGGGATATGGTTCCCTCTCGAAGGTGTTCCACACCAAGACTGATGTTTTTCATATCTGTAGCCAATGAACCACCCTAAATTTGGGCACTCCCTCATACAATCAATTATTACCTCCTTTTCAAATCGCTAACAACCAGAATAATAAGAACAAGGTCAAATATGACCCACCACCTCCTCCCCATGAAAATGAGACCATCACACATAAAGAGATATTTTCTTGGCTGGAGGATGAAATTAAAGAGTTGAGGTGAATCAATGTTGAACTACTATGAGGAATCCATCCTACCAGATATGACCCCCTAGAGTTACTTCCACATACACTTCTAGCAAACATGCCTCATCCATAAAGATTCATTCTAGAAAATGAATCATGTTAAGAATGTGAATTATACACAATGTTTGGACCATCATTCTACCTGAATCCAATCCCTAAAGTATATCAAAATTTTCCACCATTAAGGGTACAACCAGAAGAGATTTAGAAAAATATATAAAGGATACCCCTGGTTAGGTATCCACCTCACGTACAAAAAGAGATGGCACATATAATATTTTTCCCCTACAATACCCACATATTCTCAGGTTCAACAGGAGGCACATCAAGGGATCATTAAAACCATTGAGTCATAGGAAACCCAATAAAAATCCAAGGAATGTTGGTACAATCTAATACAAATGGAACATAAACCTTATCCTGGTAGGGGGAGAAATCTCCCGCCACTACTAAATTTTGGGAACCCCATATTCTAAGTATTCATTGGCTCAGATGACCTGGAACAAAATATGACGTACTATGCGTCTTACTATGACTCTATGATGGTAACCCCAGAGAAACAAGAAGTAGTAAAACTGAGATTCTTAGTGAAATATCTACAAGATTTAGACATTATATAGTACATCAATTTTCTATCCTATTTGATAATAAGATTGGAGGAATTTTAGTTGTTGTTCCCTCTCTAGTTCAGTTCAACGTTGCAAAATACAACAGTCAGTGACCTAATTAATTGCAAAAATTAAGATAATGAGAGAGTTTTAGACATCATTGCGAAATGGAATTATCTGAATTACTACATGAACATATTCTCCACCAATATGTGATTCTTTCAATGTGAATCAATAACCTTCGCGATGAGTTGAAAAACCACTAATTATCGTTATATATACAAGTGAGCTTTTGGATTTCTCTTCCATTTCCAAAAGAAAATAATATTCCACACAATTTCCTAATATCAAGTCTTGGGAAGCTCCATCATCCCTAGTAAAAAGGGTTGCAAGAGATTAAGTGACTTTTGCACCCTAAAGCCTCCCCTACACTAGCTCCAGATCCCAAGCCTACACCAAACCATACAGGGACCCCTGGACGTCCACAACATCCCCTAAATCTACAAGACGAGTGAAGGGGACCCAGTATAAATCAATTATAGGAATAGAGGAATAATGTTTACTCGTACCGAGATGATCATGTCTATGTCTACTTTGTAGCCTCCATGATGTGAATCTTTCTCTGGATACCACAGCCAAAAAGATCCAATGATGTTGGTCTCAATGATCGTCCATATTATTACCCCTTCCATAGGATACTAGGACACACCATTCATGAGTGTTTTGTCTTCATGGACCTCCTACAAAGAATTATAAATTTTGGACAGGTCAAACTGGGACCCCCACTACACAAGTGGAATATGATTCAACCACTGACCAAGATGAAGGAGGAGACTGGAAAGAAGTAGTTATAAAATGGGAAATAATGTTTGATAGTTAGACCACATGGTTAAAAGTCAACCAAGAACATGGAATATTCCATGATTAGTTGAGGAAACATAATTTTCCTCCAACAACATCTAATGAAACACATGCACCATCCTCATCCCCACAATCCTCCAATGGTCAAACATCCAAAATGTAGTTTGAATAGAAAGGTAGAGATAAAGTGAAAAAAGAAAAACATGTACCAATTCCAAAGTTGTCTTTAACACTCTATTGTTTTATTCCATTATATCTAAATATAAATGCACTGGTGTTCCACATGACACCACTAAAAGAAGTCAAGCAGGCAGAGTCATCATCAGATAAAGAACTTCTTTTTTTCACTATTAATGTCATCCACATGATGGACCCCTTCTCCTATGAAGAATATGTTTAGAAACTAGAGTTATCTACACCAAATTGGGAATCCAGGGGAAGTGGATTCATGAGGAAAGGATACCTAGGATGATGAAATCATATCAGAAACCAACTATTATCCACTCACCATCACAAACCATCAATGTTGAAAAAACATAGAAAAGATTCCTTCGGAGGGCTCGATAGGAATATGAATTTTTCTCTACCTCTGTTAGAATATACTCTATCCCGAACATCCTATAATATCTATTATAAGAGGAACAAATGTCTAATCACCAATGGCATGTAGGAAGACCCACCCGACCAAATACACAAAGTGTAGAAGCACCACCAAATTTTGTCTCAGGGGATGGTCCATCTACATCCAATGCTCAATCACCGAAAGTGCCTATGGAAGAGAGTACACAAGTTAGGGAAAGCCAAGATTATAATAAAAAATATGATATTTTGAAATAGTTGGCTATGGTACTAGCCAATTTATCATTCATGGATGCATTGAATCTATCAAGATATCCCAGTGAAGTGTTTATAGAATCTTTACTAAGTCCCTAAATGTTTGAATTCGAGGTGGCTGCCGCTGAAGTCTATCAGACAGAAACTATTATGAGTTATTCCATGTGGTTATCTCCTTCATGGACTAAGATGATAATGGATTCATGAAAATGAACATCTAACCCTCATATGTGTATGGTATGATAAATAATTTAAATATCCGAAATGTCTTCATAAAAAATGACTCTGGAGTGTATCTCATCCCATTGAGGAAACTTCATTAGATGGGATGAAATGAGGATTACCTCACATCCTGCACCAAAAACCTGTTGGGATATGATAAAAGTGAGTAGAATATATTAGACAAAATCAATATTAAAACTCAGTTTGAGGATATCATAGACGACTTTGAATTTTTGGGGGTCTGACAAAACACAACCTTGAATGTACTTATAGGAAGCCCCCAACTACATCATCGTTCAATGATTCCCTTATCATACCATTAGTGCATCAAATATTTCATTGAGGGAAAAAATTGTACATTTCACACTCATAAGGCACTATTTGATTCTTCGTAGTCACATTTTATTGAATAAATGTTCTATGAAATGAAATGGAACCGACCATAAATCAATGGTATTGATTGGGTCACTACCCCAAAATGTTTGAAAATGATCCCAAATAACCCCTTCAAGAAGCTCATCAATGAATACATACTTACCATCAACCATATTGAATGCATGACTCCAAATTTAGATATGCATTCTATATCCCTCATGATTTCACTCATGGAAACCAAGTCTAACAGTGTTGAAAATCCCATTGACCCCTAAGATAATGGAATTTGTTCAGAAATAACGGGTATCAATCCATTTTCAAAGCTATAGATAATCCCTTACTCACCCAATAGGGAAAAAGAGAAAGGTGTAATTTTTCATTCCCTCACTCCAAACTCTCCAAAAAATTCTTTACTGTTAACCAGGACAGAAGAATACCCTTCAACCTCCAAATTCAGAAAGTGAGATTCTTATCTTAACTCTAAATATATCATCTCAATAATTGTTTCCGCATTATTAGGGAAAGATGAGGAGGAAGGTGTTAAAGTGGAAGAGGGACAAGACCTTAGTGATTCTAATCAAACATTAGAGGAGGGTGTCTCTACGACTATTGATGAACTGAGGAAAATAAATCATGGTAATAGGGACGAACCACGAATGAATCTAATTTGTGACGACGTTCCTTATGTGGAGAAAGAAGTACACACCTTCTTCCTAAGGAAGAATCATGATGTTTTCCCTTGGATCTATACATAACTTCCAAGAATCGATCATTAGGTGGCAACTCACAATCTATGCCTTCCGGAAGACCAGAATTTCTACAGGTAAGTCGCTTGGGAGACACACCCAACACATTCTACCAAACCGAGGCTGATGTCAAGATGATCATTAGTAACATCCTCATTCAGGAAGCCCAATATTCTATCTGGATGGATAACATTATCCATGTCAAATAAAATAATGGATAGAATAAAGATTGCATCAATTTCCTGGATCTTAATCTGAACTCCCCAAAACATGATTTCTCAGTACTAATCACAGAGCTTATGATCGATGCGAAAACCATATATCAATCCCTCTATTTCATAGAAAATAATTAAAGATATAAAAAAATATCAATTTCCTATGAAGATAAAGAATACACTTCCTTTAGATCTCCCAATGGGGTATTTTTCTATAAGGTAACACCCACTAGTTTGAAAAATGTTTCTGACACCTACCTACATACCATGAATCACATATTAAAACCGTATTGGGAAATTTTTTTGAATTCTATTTTGATGACTTGGTGGTTATGTCTTGATAAGGATTGTACCACTTGGAAGATCTTGATATCATCTTCTACAAACTATGAGAACATAGTCTAAAATTGAACCCCTTGAAATGTTATTTTGACGTCACCTCAAGGAAATTCATCAACTTCATCGTATTCCATCGTTGCATCAATGTCTGCCCTAAGAAGACAATGGATATATGTGATGGTAACCTCATCACAACCCCACTGAGTTGAGAGGTCTGCAAGGATATTTGGAATAAATTTAGCGCTTTATAGACAACCTTGTAGAAAAATGTTTCCCCTTTACCAGGTTGATGAAAAAAGGGTTTCATATCTGTAGACTAATTATTTTTTGGATGCATTCAACAAAATCAAGAAATATCTCTCAAGCCTATGAGTTGTAATGTATTCATTTAAGGGAAGACCACTCATACTATATGTTAGTTCCTTGGAATGATCCCTAGGTGCATTCTTAGCATAGAAGAATGAAGCCAGTAGTGAGAAAAACATCTATTATCTTATTCGTATCATGATTCATGTTGAGTCTCATAATTCAAATATCAAGAAGCACTGCATGAACCTAATATTTATGGTCCATAGGCTGAGGCACTATCTATAGAACCAAAAGGTCTATTAGGTCTCTTATAGTAACCCACTCATTTATATTTTGAGAAGTCCAATGATGTCTATATGCTTGTTATGGTGTGTTGTTATCCTGTAGCAGTTTGACATATGGTTTGTGCCATAGAAATTTTTCAAAGGCCTGACATCAGTAGAGAATATGAAAGAACACCCCTCATAAGAACTAACTTAATTGGATAGAAAACTATAAGATGAAGAGGTTTTCACCATTCAATAGGATTTTTGAAATTAATAGAGTCATTTTGATGGTGAATCCAAAAGACCAAATAGAAAAAGAATGGAAGACCACAAGCCAAAAAAAGTTGTTTTGGGAGTCATACTCATATATCTGGAAAAGAAAATCTTACCTTACTCATTCCTCCTATCATAGGGGTACACAAATAATGAATCAGAGTTCCAGGCTCTTATTGTAGACCTAGATCTAGTACTTAATGTACAATAATACCTCTTGAAGATAAAAGGGGCTTCGAAACTAGTCATCAAGAAATTCAATGGTGACTATGCCCTCAAGAAAGATGATATAATCCCTTTGTTGGGACTCATTCTAATGGTCCTACCATTCTTCCAGGTAAATAAAGGAGAAATAAATTAGTCACATCCTTGATCCACAAGGTCATACAAATGGTTGGATGGATCTCATTGTGGATTACCATCAAAATGGAGAACTCCCCCCACATTGGGATGAAAGAGTGAAAATTTGGAGATGAGCAATCAACATTGTTCTGTATGATGGATCAAACTAAAAATAGTTCCTCTATATGCAGAGCCTCAATGGGGTCCTTCTTAGATTAATTAATGGAGAAGAGACCTATACTATCAAGATATTAGTGCATGACGATGATTTTGTGGAACACCAATCATCATCTAGGATCTCTCAGAAAATTTGATGCATTGGATACTATTGGCCCACTATGACATAAGATTTCACTAAATTCTCTATGAAATGTGACCCCTATAATTTTTATTCCAATTTCATCCACTAATACCTAGAGTTACTTGACACATCCAAGTACTTATTTTCATTAACCATATGGGGAATGGATGTCATGGGACCGTACCCTTCCACCACGGTCAAACAATTCAAGTATATTATCACAAGAACTAACTTATTTTACAAATGGTCAAAAGTTTTACCCCTTAAAGTGGTTAGGGGAAGAATAATCTTCAATATTGTTAAAGCCAATAATCACCATATTTGGTGTCCCTCATAAAATACCCATGATCATTAGAACCAATTTCCACTCTGCTGAATTGGATAATCTATATCATAAGAATGGTATAATTTCAAACCTTTCATCCTGCTACCATGTAGTAGCCAGTGGATACATAAAGGCCTTCAATAAAACCATGTCCAATATACTACAGAAGATGGTAGACAAGGAAAAGAAATCCTGTTCAGACAAGGTTCTACATGCTATGTGGGAATACCAGACCACAAACTGCACCACCACTAAAGAATCCTCATACTCATCAATATACGGGAACAACAATGTTCTACCCATCAATGTTCAATTTCCCTCACTTTGAATTTCCAGATGTGATCAACTATCTAGATATGAGAAATCCCAAAAATGGACCGATGAGTTCGAGCATCTAGATGAGAAAATATTTCATAATTTTCACCATTTGGAAGATTACAAAAACTAGATTGCAATAGCCTTCAACAAAACAGGTTTCCTTTGATATTTCCTTGATGTATGATTGGTGTTGGTACCAGAACATTGAAGATACTCAGAAAGAAACCACCAAAATTGGATCCAAAATGGGAAGGATCGTATGTCATACACAAGGACTACTCCACTTGATCTTATTATCTGATCTCAATGGATGGAAAACTTAACATAGCTTCTAGCAATTCAATTTTCTTGAAGAAATATTTCATGTAGCTTACTAAAACGTCTAGATTGCATGATTTTAAACTACAAGATAGAATTACCTTGTTGCATGACATTAAAATTCATAGAATACAAGTCCATTCTACTTGATGTTAGAATATATGGCCACAAAATCCTCTCTATTCGATGATAAACTATGAAGAATGAATTTTCCTTGCCACATGACTCTAAACTGCAGGGATTTTTTTTCCTTACTACATGATTTTAAACTTCATGGAATCTTGTTTTTACTGCTTCATGTTAAACTATAGGATACAATATTCCCATCCCATCACATCAGGTAATCATTTTCTTTACCATAAGATGTAAAACTACATGACATATGTCAACCTAACCAAATAATGTTTAAATGTACATGAATCATTGTCTTCAAATCAATGATTCTTTTCACATGATCCATATTGGTGTGGGAGAATGATAAAATTCCCCTGATCTTATGTGATAGTCTGATCCTTATAAGGAACTCTCTTTCTCTAGAACTACATGCGTTTGGATTATCATTTCAATGAGATACGTAGAGAAACCTAAACTCTATGTCTTGGGAATAACCACTATAAAAAATGTTTCCCTCATTATGTGTTGACCAAATAAACATAAAGAGGTCTCTTCAAAGAACTATGTATGGAATGCTTCCCTTTTATCAATTGGATACAAAGAGACACATTGATATCAAATCTTGGTCCATCCCACACATGATATAAAATTCGACTATTATAACTCAAACTGCCTTTGTATTTTGAAAGAAACCCTTATTATTCCTTGTTTTTCACATTAATTTTAGGTCACGTGATCTTAGAAATTAATTGAAGGTATCCCCCAAATGAAAAAAGTGATGGTAAATGATAGACTCATCACCTTGAAAGAACGGATAAAATTTTCCCCTCCGCGAGCATTGTTTATATCGGTATAGGGTTCATATTTCAAGAACTATGTATGGCTTGATTCCTACCCTTGAGGGATATGTAGTGAAACACATATTCTATATCATGGCCCTACCATAATAAATAAAGAAAAAAATGTCCCTTTACCTGTATGTTCACAATAACTATACATGGATTTTTCTTCAAGAACTATGTGTGGCTTGATTCCTACACTCATATGATATATAGTGATGCCCAGAGTCTACATCCTGGACTAGCTTCCATTAAGAAAAATCCCCTTCCCGTCATATGGGTCTGTCTTGAATAGAGAAATTCATTGGACTACATCTAGATTGAATCTTGTACAAAAAATAAGCATATCACCACCCTGGTATCTAAACGTGGCCCCAGCTACAATAATGGATCAGAAGTAAAATTCCCCCATCCATGGTAAAATCATCCCTGTGTGGTAGAAAAATCATTTTCCCTCCCTTTATTCCCACACTGATCATAGCCCAAGTGCTCCTAAGAGCTTCGATAACAGGATTCCTTGCATGGATAGGGTGTATCAATCCACAACATGTTTTACGTGGTCGTAGTAGTAATACCAAAAATAGGAAACAACTGTTATTTTCATCTCACAAAATAAGACCTATGTCCTTACGATATGATGAAAAATTTCCTAGATTGCCATGAACTATGTGTGGCTTGATTATATATTTAACAAGATACATAGTGACACTCGAACTCTATGATTAGGTCCAGCTACAAAAAAAATACAAATTCCTCAGTCTTCTATTCATAAATTCAAATCTATGTAGGAGATTCCAAACCTTGATACCTAAAAAAAGGATTTTTCAAAGGATCACACCCCTCCTACATACATGTTAGATCTATGTATGGGATTCTATACAAAATGACTAATCATGGGTCAGATATTTCTTACGTACACAGATACACCATTTATATTCATCATACTCCATATCCTGGGTGATTTATAATCTTCATAAACCTTCTTAGCTATCAGAAATAGAAGGTTAGTGTCGTAAGGACACCTTTGTTTGACTATGAATGAAATTCCCCTCTGTCTCTACATAAGTTTCCCACGAAAATGGAATAGAAACCAAAATAAAATTTGACCCTAGGATAGGATTTCCCTACCTCTGTATGCCTATTGGATTCCAAGCCTTTCATTATTCCTCCAAATCTGAGATCCTCAGGAGTCATGGTTTACACACTCTCCCCCCGCATGTTCAGGGCATTCCAGAACATCCAGAACCAATTATTCCATAATAACTCATAGTCTCTATGATAGTTCATCCTCACTACATGACGTTAAAATATATGGAAAAAATGACCTTGTTGTATGATGTTAAACTAAATAGAATAATAGTATTATCACCTTATTGGACAGTTCCTTTGGAATTGATCATCTTCCATGTCAGTTCATAGAACTACATATGGATTTTTTCCTTCCTACATAGAAAACATAGAGATTACCTGACATTCATCGTGGCTCATCCACCAAAAATTGAAAAATTCCACCCCCTGTGTACGGGATAGACCTATACAAGGTGTTTTCTATAATGAAATATGCATGGATTTATTCTTATTATCATGAGATACATAGTGATGGGTAGATCCTTTAACTCAGACCCACCTGTGGAATGCATACAAATTTTCCATCTGAACGTAAACTATGCTAAAGTAGAGGGATCCCAAACCATTTTTATTTGTAGTACCATTTAAAGAATAACCAGATTTACCCTCTTTCATGTAGGGTCCTCTAAATTATTTCCACATGATGATAAACTATATGTAAATATTCCTAATTGTATGATGTTCAACTATATGATAAAATTTTCTTGTTGTAGGATGTCAAATTGCATAGCATAACCAATGTTCTCACCCAATAGAACATTACCCCAGTACTGATCACCCACCATGTCATGTTACCGAGGTATGTATTGCTTAATTTTTTTCCATAGATGATGCGTAATGACATATGAACGTTCATCTTGGTCTAAGTACCCCGAATATAAAATTTTATTTTACTTGACTATGACATCACTAGGTAGTGGAATAAATCTTCACTGCCCTTTATTTCTCAAACTGAGAATAACTCATGCGAGCATAGGGACCTCAGTAGGGGATTTCTTGAGAAACCATGGAAAATAAATTAGAAATAGTTAGACCTAGTGGCATGACATTAAAAGTAACATGCAGATTATCCCCTTTTCATTTGGGATCCCAAAGTCATAAGCAGAAGATAATAAAATTCATGGTTCCCCAATAACTATGTTTGGATTGATTCTTGGGCATATAGGATATGTAGTAATGCCTATGTGACATATCTTAGGAACAACCCTCCCAGAATGCATCAAATATAGCTAAAATTTCATTCTCCATATGTCTAGACCAAACCTATGAATATAAACTAATTTCAGATCACCATAATCATCATATTCACGTCCTTATCCAATAACTTAATCAAAATACCCCACCTTACATACGATCCTAGTCTATATTGGGTGAGTTTGTGTAGACTCAATCATGGAATGTTTAAAATATATGTTCCCCAAATGGGATATAAGTGGACATGTTCCATAATAACACACCACCTATTTGGGTCATACCTATGTCGTCTTTAAAGGCTGAAATTTATTCCACTATATAACTAATACAAACACTACAAATTCCAATTATACATATCTATGGGTTTTTTGGAAAATTGAGACATAAATTGCTGGTTTAGGAAGATATTATGATTTATTTGGTGAAAAATGTGATCCGGTTCTGTATGGGAAGTAACAATTATGTCAACTAGAGTTTCCCCTCTGAAAAAATGAATCAATATTGGGGGATCCTTTCCATAAATCACTTCAAAATGATTTAAATTATTCAATTTATGGTCTTCAATAAGTTAGTATGCATACCAAGGAATCCATCATTTCCATTAATGTGGTCATGATGAACTCATTTTCAAGGTGGTGATAGAGATGCATCTATATAGGAACTTCTGTTCTTATATGTAGGGGATTGGTTCAGTGGTATATTTATTCAACTTCAAAGGAAAAGGATTTAATACCATTATTTAACAAATATTCTAGGAATATGTTAGAGAATATTATATATGTGGGGTTCAGTAGCAGGGGCAGGGTATGTATGTTTAGAGAATAATTCAACAGCATTTGAGGGTGGGTTAGACCATTAGCCCGGGTGAAATGCCCTCCATGGATATCATGTTCCCCTATATATTCATTTTCTTAGTTCACTTTATCCTCCTTCAACTATGTACATGTCTAAAATAGTTCTTATATAATGAATAAATTATATCAATAGAGTGCCTTTGTCTCTACTAATCACCTATCATTGGGGGATTTCATTGAGATAGTGAGAGAGTTAGAGTTCTGTGTGTGGCTTGGATGATAGAACAGTGTGTTGACCTATTTCTAGAAACATCTATACCAAATAGATGATCGATGTATAAATTATTGAGTGTCCAGTTATTCATATAGAGGAGTCACATATCGCCTTATTTCCACTCATGTTGTAAAGTTTCGATGTAATAGACACTCCTAAAACTTACAGTTTTTGTTATTTTGGAGCAATAAAGGTAGACAACATACTGAATGGAATTCTCAATTGATTCTTGGGATGTGTTACAATTTATTCCCACACAAATGGAGAACAAGATATCTATCCTTAAAAATTCAATTGAAGAGTAGTTATATAGCTCTCAATGATAGGAGGTTTGTAATCTACAACTTGAGAACCAAATGTGGGGGTTTATGGTGATGTAAAATCAGCATGGGATGAACTAGACCAATCAAAAAAAAATGTAGACAAGGTAATGGAAAATTTGTTGGTAAAGAGGAATGTGGATTTAGTTTTAAAATTGATTTTATGGATACTTATTTCAGATTAGGATGTAGTGGCTAGAGGTTGAGCAAACTGTGTAGTGGGAGGTGTTTTAGATGATGATGAATAATCAGGTGGAAATGTCTGTTATCAAGAGAGGATCTGATTTCTTGGATCACCGATGATGATATATCATTTTCCAAATACCTCATATGTGAAATTCAATAAATTCTTTTGGTGAAACTGAGTATGGAATGTATGGTACAATATTGTATCATTTCACTACGGTCATTCCATATAGACGAAAAATGGTCACAGCTGAAAGTGGAAATGCTTTAGTGGTTTTGAAGTGCATAGGATTAATATATTGTGATTAGTTTGAAAGAATTATTAAAATAAAGATTAGTGTATTATTATATTATTTAATTTTAATGAATTCACTTATGGATTCTATACTATTATGAGGGCAGATATTGTGTCTATTTATATGATGGATCACATATGGGATTGGATGAATATTTTTTACCAATGATCCACCAAAAAAATCATGGATCTTGAATCTATCCAGGATAGTCAAATGTAATGTATTTTCTATGGGTAGGATTTTACCACCTGATCCACATTAATGGTGGAATTTTTTTAGTATTCAAATGAGGAGATTAAATACCAATACAATGAACCTTGTTACTCGAAAGGGGGATTAGAGAGTTATTTCCCAAGAGTAGACAATACACCTTAGGATAGGGGTGTCAAAAATCTATCTGAGGGAAATTTCTGGAATGTAAAATAAATGAAATATGCTATATGTTTTCAATGAAAATTATTTAAGAGAATTGGTGTTCAGGGATGGGATTCAAGATGATTGTATGTGAGAAGAAAATACTATAGATTGAGGTGGAACATGAACCACTCGTGGGGAAGTGAAGGATGGATCGTATGTCTAAGAATTAAACATGTAAGATTTCCACCTTAATGAATTAGTGTATTTTAAGGGAAAGAAAATAATAAATATGAGTGTATATCAGAACTAGTTTTTTATTATGTATTGTAGTATGTTAATGGGTATATTCCTTTAACTACTAGTCATAGTGGTATCTTGAATAATATATAACTGGTGTCTTGAATTTTGGAGAGGGAATGTATTTGTAGTGAATAATTCAACAGTAGATATGAGTGGATAAGGAAAACAAGACAAGGTGAAATTCTATAAAAAGATCTCTTCCTCCTTTATTTGTTCTTCTTTTAAATTCTCTATCTCCTCTAAATACTTATATGTATGAGTCTATTAAAATTATTTTCCAATGAACAAATGATATTAATATATTCCCTTTATTTCTATGCCAACCACCTATCAAATTGGACCCTGATTTCTAGGGATGGATTTGGGCATTCCATGTAAATAGAACCCTTTTGTAACAAAGACATTGACCACAAGTTCTGTTGTGTAAGGATTTCTCATCAACACAATTTGATCATACTTTGACAATAGATCCATGAAAACTAGGATTATATTAAATCATTGGCACTTCAATAATAAAGAGATAAAATCCATTGAAATATTATCCCAAAAAAAATTAGAATATGAAATGATTGGAGTATGGTAGAGGGAAACATGGCGTGAGAATTTTTCCATTGGTAGGTATCACATCCAAAAAAATTGAAAAATGAATTCTATCATACCCTTTCAAAACAAACCAAAAATCTATATTTATGTATGTTATAAGAATATAATCACGTCATTTTATAACTGGAATGGTAGTAGTGAAACAATTTAAGAATGAGGCTTGATTTTATAGAAAAAAAACATTCTCCCTTGATAAAATAGTAACTCCTCATGTACACAACATACGATTTGGGAATATGAATTCTATTACAATGTAGTTAAGATACACTTACGCTCCAAATAATATTGTAATTATACAATGTTGGTGTCAACCTCCATCAAAAATTATTTGAACATAGCTTATCCCAAAAAGAATTCCTATATGAATCCCTCCAAATATAACAACCCATAACATGAAAAACCCCTGATTACTTGATTTATAACATGATTTTTACATAAATAAACATTGATAACTAATTATTTTTAAATTTTTATTCAATTAAGAAACAATATTACATATCAAACCCTTACAGTACAAAAGTGGAAACATCCAAACAATGTTTAGTTTTTCAGAAAACATGACTCATAAATTTAATCTCTAGTTTCAATTTAGAAAAGTTTTATTCTTTTGAGTCAAATATGCATAAGAAAAATAAAAACATTGATATAGTTTCTACATATATTTAATACATGTGAAAACATTTTAAAACATGGGATAAGAAACAATAATTTTATTAATCCATAAAAAAATAAAAGAAACTTGTTATTTAATTTAAAAATTAATGAATCTGCATAATAATGTTTTCCATTTTCATAAGAAACAAAAATATTAAAGAATAATTTACATACATAAGAAATTAAAACCTTTTAAAAAACATTATTAAAATATATAATAAAAAATAAGAAATTAAAAAACATAATCATGAGGTTTTCTTGTAATATATGGGCTCTCATGACAACATTTTTTTCTATAAAACATATTTTTCACTCTTACAATTACTCTTACAAACAAAATAACCCACATGGTTAATCCAAAATACATTCCATGAATAAAAAATCATTATTCAATGCATTTGATAGCTATAGAGGGTTTACTTATAATTATAAAACACATATATTCTTTCATTTACAATATAAAAACTCATAAATTTTCCATTATAAAATATATGGTGAAGCACATTCGAACCACACATAAAAATAAGGGGAAATATCTTTTTTTTGTGAGAATTTGTAAAATGAAATTTTACCAGAATAAGACATAATAATATTTTATATAGAAAATAATGAAAAATTATATAATAATATTCTTCTTGTTTAATGATCATGGAATCAATAAATTTTTCTAATATTGAATATGTTAAAAACATCCTTTTTCAATATGTTATAGTCAAAAGTGTCCATGTGAAAAATGTAAAAAATATTCATTTTAACCATTTGTAATGAATGTAAAAACATGTTTAAAATGAAATAAGAGTCTTTTATGTATAAATAAGAGTATTAATAAAACATTTTATTAAATAAACATGGAGGAAACAGGAAAAAAATAAATCTCCAAATCAATGTTAAAAAAAATCACTTTCCTCGTGTCCCCACATGTTTCATGTGTTTGCCTTCCCTTGGAGTAAAAAATTATATATATTTTTACTACCAAATTTAAAAATAAAAATTAATAATTTAATATTATTAAATTTATCTCATTAATTACCTAGTTTTATTTAGTTAGTAAATTAGTTATAATTATGTTAGACAGTTTTTAGGTCTCTGTACATAATCTCCAAAATAGCTTTGGTAGATTGATTATCATCAATAGTTTCTAGGTTAAATCATATACAATGTATAAAACATGTTATAAATATAATTATTATACATTAAATATACTTTGAATACAAAGAATTTATGGTGGGTATGAAACATTAATTATATAATTTCTTCAAGACGATAGTATGTACGTACACATGAGTGATGATTCTATTATTAAAATAGATTAAAAGTTAATGAAATCGATGATGTTTTAATTTTATAGAATCATAATAATGTTATAAATATCATATTTTATCATTATATACAAATTTATGACAATCCATGTAATCCAAAAATTTAAAATGAATCACATCTCTTCGTGGAGATGGTAGTCCACACAGATGCCCGAGCGAAGTTATTATTTTCCAACAAATGGAAGGATAAGAAAAGAAATTTGTTTCCTTTCCAAAAGAATAATAATTTAATAAATATTAGATATAATAATTAGTTCCATAATTTAACAAACTAAATAAGTGGCGGTGATGAAAAGAAGAATACATCACTTTGTGTAGATGGTAGTCCATATGCATGCACGAGTGTTGTTTTCATTTTCCATTGGATGAAAAAGAAGATGAAAATGGGTAATATAATAGATATAATATAATATAATTGTATTGGACATACTTATATAATATCACCATGTTATTACATATTCTAAGGATCAACAAGAATAAATAAAATGAAATGTACCTAGTTAAGAATGACACCACTTCATTGTGAAACCTCAATAGAATTATACCTTAAACACTCTAGACTGGTTTTTTATTTAGAAAAAAAACATCTAAGTAATGGGTAGGAATGTTGGGAATTGATTTTTAATGATATTTGTTGATATAAATTACTCATTAATTATAAATAAGTGAGGAAAAAGGTGCAATTTTTTATAAGTGAGGGGACTTGTAATTTATCTCAACACAAAATATTATAAATGTCTTACTCAGGGATAATTGACTCGAAATGGTCCAATATTCAAATATAAGAATGGTATAGTCTAAATACAATCATCCAAATAAATTTAAGAATTTTTTTTACGATTTTAACCATTATCTATTGGTTTAACCCATTTTATAACCCCTTAAATCCCTCTACGAAGTGATAATTTTTTACCATGGTAACTATTCATTTTGACCAAATATGAAATTTACCTTATTACCAAATTTTAATCTTCCAATTCCAAATATAAAATAAATTTTTTAATAATCAATTTTTATAAGTGATAGAAATCATTTTTAATTTATGTTTCAATACCCAAATAAAAATTAATTTTATAAAAAATGTTTATTTTAAACATAAATATAATTTTATACCAAAATAAAGAATAATGATGACTACCAAAAAATTAATTTTATAGTTTTTAATGAAATGGGAATAATGATATCAAAACAAAATGATAATATGTAAATACTTGAAAATAATGATAATTTTTTATAAAAATATGTATTATTCAGTATTCGTGCAAAAAAAATAAGAATCCCAATAATTCATTATAAACGATATTTTATATGGTAATATCAAAAATTAACCTTATTTTATAAAAGTAATTTTATAAAATTTATAAATTTATCTTCTAAATAAAACCATATAATACACGGAAAACACTTTAGTTAAAATAAAACTAATTATTTTTTTATTTGAAATATCATATAAATCTATTGTAATGGATTTGAATATATAAAATATAATCAAGAATATAATTATCACATGAAACTAATTGATTATTAATATTACATGGGTTATCACATTCTACACCCTGGATAATTTATTCCTCACTTGAACAATAAGGGTTATTTTTTCCTTATAGACATTTCATGTTCCCATGTTTCCTCTTCAATTAGGCGGTTCTTCAAAAAATATTTATCTAGGTGAGTCTCCTTATTTCATAACACCTTATCTCTGTGATATTTAATTTTCACTAGTTTTTTATGATATGAATGATTCTCTTTCATATGAACTATGTCAAGGATCAACATACGAGACACATTAGGTACATATTACCTTAATAACTAAATATTTAATACATAATGTAAATGAGATAAACCCAGATGTAGGACCACTCAGTATCCAAATAATACCCCATTTTCCAAAATTTCATATGGTACAATAAACCATAGACCGAATTTTACATTCCTTGAAAAACTCATAAAACTTTTCCATGAATATAATCTTGAAAAAAATGACCTCCTACCTCAAATTAGAAATATTTCCTCTCATTATCTGTAAAAAGATTCTTTCTATTCTATATTTCCCTTATATGGTTTTGAATAATCTTTACCTTTTCAACCATCTCTTCTACTAATTATATTACTAACAAATTTTTTTTGCCAACTTTATCCCAATAAGATATAGTTCAACACTTCTTCTAATATAATGACTCAAATGTTCTCATATGTATACTGTAATGGAAATTTTTATTATAAGAAAATTTTACAAATAAATGATGTTGATCATAACTTCCTTGAGAATGTAATGAGAAATCCAAAAAAAATATCATCTATAGTATCAATAGGGATATTTAACTTCTGAACTCCTTTCCTAAAATCTGACGTAAATATGGAATCATAATCAGATACATGTCAAAGAGGAACTCCATGTAATCAAACTATACCCCCTTCACATAATGTGTAACAATATATTCCAAATACACATTATCTCTAATTGTAAAAATATGTTCTAATTTCATTTTATTTTTCTATTCATGAAGTATAAATTGGTATAATGTATATGAAATTAAAAAATAATTTTTCATTAAAACAAAAACAATAAAATTTAATATAGAATCTCAATAAAAAATAAATATTCCATTTCTTAATGGAAATGATAATACTAGAACATTAACCAGTAATCTCTTCAATTTCTAGAAACATTCATCCCATACAATATTGATTAGATGAATTTGACTCATTTAAGAGTAAACATTGATTGTGGGATGGATAAATAGGGAAAAAGTTTAGAAACCCATTGATAATAAAACAGTAATAAATGTTAAATATGAATCAAAATTAAATTTGATAGTATGTACTACTATTCAACTATAATGGTTTTATCCGGATCAATAGTTATGACAAATAATATTCACAATGAATGAAAACTACAATAACACAAATTTAAATTTTACTTACTTTTCATATAACAGATTTTCTTTTAATCTGAAAAATATTTAGATATTTTTAATGTCCTCATAGATTTTAGTATATAAAAAAATTCATAAATAATAAAACCATATATTTATCCACAAACTCATTAAAAACTCTATTTGTAAGATCTATGAATACAGTGATACAACAATTTCTTGTTCTTAACAATAATAGTATTGGGTGTTCTATTTCCAATTAATAGTCTCGTGGAATCATCATTATTTAAAAAAAATTTGATCACATTAAGGTGAAATCCTAGGAAAAATGAAACCATTATTAAACAAAAAACGGAATTACTTTTTCAATAACAATAATGTTAATGAATCCATTTAATAGCGGGTTTAATAATTGGATTAGATTCTAGAAATAAATCAAAATTGAAATAATAATTCTAATATGAAATAAATCAATAGAAAATCATGTTCCATTTGATGTCCATCCCTCTAAATCCTCTATAATGTTTGTTCCTTGTTATCTCACATCCATAGAGACATTATCTCTTCTGTCTGCTCTCCCAAATTGTTAGCAACTCACAGCTTCTCAGTTTGTACTCACAATTGCTCTTCCAAACATTCCTAAAATATTATATCACATGTTGTATACTATCCATTACCTATTATATTGACGTTTCTCAAATATCCATCCTCATATACATTCAATATAAAAGGAATCCCATGTAACACTCACTCGCATTTCGATCATCCTGCCATGGTCACCAATTTATCCAATCATGATTGTTTTCACAAAACACAGTTGTTGATTAGAATGATTTAATGTCTTAAATGATGAAAAATTATTCCCCTTCCAGAATAGAAAACAATTTCAGGAAAGATTATGAGAGTTCTGTGATATGAGAAAAAAATGAATCAGTATATTATAGAACAAAAATCATGTAGTCTCTAGGTACAACTGAGGAAGAAATAAAAAAATTATAGATAGTAGAACAAGTAGAGACCAACTCATATGATCGTAGCCGATTTTCGATATCAAATTCTAGAGAGTGAAAAACTCTCAATGTGTCTAATTATTAAGGTTATATTTTTTAAATAAAAAACAAAGGGAGTGATCCGTATCCTCATCCAGCTAATAAATTACAATGAATTCCCCCAATTGAAAAACTACCCTAATTGCAACCGTTTCCAGCCTTGTCCTTCCTCCAATGATAAATCTATAATATCAGGGGTTTTGATTTGAAACCATATTAACAATTTACTATGAGATTCATAAGACAACAATAATACATATTATCCATTCGATCCTTAGATTGATCCATGATCCTATAATATCTTTTATATTTTGAGAAGAAATTGACAACTTGTCCAAAATACCAAAGAACATTTTATTATATAAAAAGATGTTACATGAAACTAAAAGAAGGGATCATATTACTATCATTTACATAAATATATAGTGATTTTTCTGGTAGATCATCCATCCAGGTAATGTCTTTATTTACTCCTTTATTAGAGAGTACATCCTCAACCATATTCTCATTTTGATAGATATGAGTGAAAATATTCGTGATGTCTTATGGAAATTGGAGACATTCCATCCATTGTGTCGTAGATAACCAAGTGAGATGAATCACACCATTACAAATAGCATGTACTATGGTAGTCAAATCACTTTCATTCTATATTTTGTTCCAACCCTAGTGCTTAGTGAAAAATATCATGAATCACAGTCATCATTTCAGCATCCAAGGATGAGGAAATCCCATATCTTCTAAAGAAGCATGCTATAATCTAAGAAAGATGATCCATGTTGATGCCACCACATCTTGTAGGTCCAATATTTCCTTTAAAATACCCATCCACATTCACTTTAATCTAGCCATAGCATATAAGTTTCTAGAAAACCCCAAAGGCGTTTCATGGATGGTGACAAATACCATAATCCTGAAGGCATCACAGAATCATTAAATCATTCACTGTATTGTTGCAGAATCCCTTTTGAATCGATGTATCCTCATGAGTAGCAATGAGTATCCACATCAGATCTACATTAGTGTTATGCGAGAAATTATTGTGAATAAATTCATTTCTATCATACTAGATTATATGATTAAGCTCTTCAACTAGAGAAAGAAATAAATTCATGACCTGTTTAGAGTTATTCCTATCAACAAAATGCTTTAAATGAGCATTGGCATGGTCAAGAATCAGCCATCCCCAATCAATGATGTCATAAATATAGTTATAAATAGAATTTTTAGTGGAAAATGAATGAAATAAATGGTTAGAATATTCTCTATATTGATTACATAAATGACATTTTGAGAAAATGTGGGTACTAAAAGATTATAGACAAGTATCAATGGAGATCCGGTTGTGATCAATACGCCAGATAAGTGTAATTCATGAATGATTTATCCATAGCCTATCAATGTTTTTGAACTATCTATAATCATTTACAGAGTTATTAAATTGTTATAATAATATGTTATTGAATTTAGAAAACCATTGTGTGAAGGTTCACAGAAAAGAAAGTCATGAATTCTATAAAAATGATAATTTTCTAGGATATGCACAAGATTATCAAGGAGACTATAGAAATGAGAGTTAATAACATCCCTAGTAGTAATATTACTATTTTTAAGAGATTTTTTAGTGGGGATAATAGAAATTAGAGGAGGACCAGTCTAGTTATACAACCAAAAGATCGGGGAGGAGTTCATGGGAACCATCCATATAAAGTTGGCCAAAATATTAATATAAACATTTATAATGGAGGGCCATATGGAAGATTTCAGAAAGATCATGTTGGATTTATTAAACATCTCAAGATAGTATTTTTATGATAGAAAAAGAAGAAGATCCATTGTGGATCCGGGTCCAAGTAACTTTAGATTGAAGGGCATCGTTAAAAATATTTATATTATTAATGTCAAGGCCACCCTTATCAAGTGGTCTGCAACATGTAGACCAAGATATAGTTAGGAATATTCTATTCATAGTGAAACCATACCAAACAATATTTTTATGGAAGAAATAATTTTTAATTATATAGGCATTCCATTTTTTCTTGATGTTACCTATTTTAGATGATCAACTACATTTATTTAGGGTTTAATTTTTTTGAAATAAATCGTATTGATAAAAAACATGTGTACACTAGTTTATCTGAAATTATATAAAAATATTGAGTCTTCATAGGGAGTCTATATTTAAAAAATCCCCTTGATCACTTTATGAAATTTTGACTATTAACCACATTGTGTGGAGGACATTGAAAATTCTAAATAAACAATCTAGTCATGAGCTATGGTTTGAAGGTGGTTTGGAGACACCTTTAGAAGTTATATAATGTAGAAAAAAGTACATGTTTCAACCTGGTATGTCACACTATATGAAATATGTTTTGTCATTATTTTACATCCTAAAACATTATAAGTCACACCGTAGGTTACACACTGTGTCCCCATTGGAAATGGAATGTACTAGCCACCATTTAGAAATTTTCAAAA
The DNA here is from genome assembly GCA_963277665.1 of Viscum album. Lineage (NCBI taxonomy): Eukaryota > Viridiplantae > Streptophyta > Magnoliopsida > Santalales > Viscaceae > Viscum > Viscum album. The sequence continues at coordinate 1,776,371,090 of OY728137.1, forward strand.
CCTATTTCTTATGACTAAAATTTATTCATTATAGAACAAAACAGTACATTACTCTTCAATATCAAAGGTGAGAAGCAAGGAAAATTTTAAAAATTTGTTTTTCTTATATCCTAAAACATGATGATTGGGTTTGGGAAAGATAATCTTAGAGGACATCAGGTTTGGTACTCCCTTGAAAACTTGCTAATGATAGGTTATTATTCCCTTATAATATTCTTAAATTTAGGTACACCCTCATATACCAGAGGTGTGGGTCCACCATTGGGGTCATCACTCACTCAAAAGAAATTTTTGTGCATTGGAAAGTCATATGTCTATAATTATTGTTATTAAGAGGTGATTTAGGTTTGTAAAAGTTGGGTAGTTTCATATATTTTTTCATGTAGTTATTGAAACTTCTGTAGCTGGTTTGTGAAATTAAGGCTCTCTTACATATCTGTTTTATCCTTAAATAATTTCTTTCCTAATTTATACCTTTGTGGATATGTATTTATTACTCTTTAATTATTCTCTTTGGGGTTATATACACTCAACATTTCATAGGAATTTACCTAAACATGTTTTTTCTTATAATGTGGGTGGGAAATTCATGGGATACATAGGTGGAAATGATTTTAGTGGGGTAATTCCTTAGTTATTCTAAAAGGGAAAACAAATATGACTGTGTTCGTATTAGGAGTCGCACATCAAGGAGGGTCAATTATATTTTTCTATGTTTTTTAAATTTCAGGATAACAAGATTAAGTTTTCCCCTCCTTACATGATAGTGCGACCTTTTCCATATTTTGATAATGATTAGGATGTGGAATATTTATTTACATATTGAAGTTGGTTTTATTTTCCATATTTAACTGTTTTTTATGTAATTTTTGGTGACATATGTTTGTATATAGGAAAATTTTTATGAGGCCTCTCTACCTTAGGTGTATGTCTACATCTACTTATATGATAAGATACTAGGATCTATATAATATTTTATATCTACATAAAATACCTAAAATAATAACCATCTCACTATGTTGGTCCTATAATCAACATTCTTCGACAATAACATCAATGTTTCAGGGTCTAAATAGGAAAATACCCTTTCCAAAAATTTTAATGTTCAAAACTAATTTCGTAGAACTTATTTATTATAGTGAAATTGATATGGGAAGGATATGATGTTCCTTTATATAATATTTTTTTATAGTGAATGTATTTAAATACTATTTTAGGCACAATATATTGACTTTAAAGGGAGTTGGATATCCCAATATGGTGGTTTGATAATTTGGGGGGTGTCCAAACTTATTTTAATTTAATTAAACGACTCAGTAAATGAATTATCACAACATATTTCCTAAAAATGATCAAATTTGATTCTCAAATCATGGATCTATAATATAATAAAATATATCAATAGGTATTGGTCAAATTAAGAACCATATAATATTAAATCTTTAATAATACTCACCATATATTTTTGAAAAGATCCTTATGTATTACACAGTCCAATTGGAATCGTTTAATCTATCAAAAGCACTTTTAATGGTCATTTTCTCTTGATCCTATGGTGAAATTCCAGCATGAAGGAATCCATAGAAACCCTCTAAAAAGAAAAAGTGTGTTTTTATTATCATCCATTAAATAATTTGGTTAATAAAAGGGAAATGAAACCGATATTTTCTTTTAAAATTTTATAAACTAATTATGATCATAAAAAATATCCTAATTCTTTTATCCAAATATGATATAGTTTATTATTTTTTTCATCAATTTTTTTGTAAAATATTTCATTGGATATATTTGAATTAGAATAACCTATTGTGATTCAATAATGATCTGTACATTCCATAATTATAAAATTTCCCACCCTCTTTATAAAATACATGAAACATTGTTGGGAACAATGTTCTTTAGGGGTTATATAACTAGTTTGAACCCATTTACAAGTAAGATTAAGTTCATATGTATTTAAAATATAAGGCATGGTATGTAATATAGAACTGAACCTATTCACATTATATTACCATAAAAAATTAGTTGAATTTTTTTACTGGGGGAAATAAAGTTAAATTTTTTGATTGGAACCCATTTCCCAGTCATTAAATTGGCGTACATTAATGTTGGGAATAATGGATTAAGTTCAACTATAGGTGGGAGTAGTGATTATTTATCTGATCCATATTTAAAATTTATTTTCTATTATCATATAATATATAATTTTCTTTAATTTACATCATATTAATTTCATAATGTTTTATACATACCATGAAAAGATTTTTTTTTCATCATCATGACTGATTTTGGATATATTATATGAGTGGTTATAATTTAACTGATGGATAGTTTTATTTTTTCCTATAAAAAATATACATTTTTTCTTTGTAATTTTTCAAGACATTGCAGGGTATCTTTTGGGGATTATTTTAATTTATTAATTATTTTCTTGATTTCCTTCTATTTTCTAAATAATTTTTGTCACACTTAAGAGTGTTTTATTAATATATATATTTACTATGATTTTTTTTATTTATTCTATATTGTAAATATTTTAAACTGTGTTTTATGGTTTAGGGTTTTACATTTCTACTATTGGAGTCTAAAATTTTTATCAGAGCCTGACACGGCCTTTTTATCCATGTCTGAAAAGATAATGGGTTCAGATCCATAAACTCTTTTATTATTTTTCAATATATATACTTCCATACATTGATGTTACTGATTATTTTCTTGAATTCCTACCATTGTCTATATATTTATCTTCTCAAATAATATACATCTATTATTGTATATATTTACCATGAGTTTTTATTTATTACCTATTATGTGGTATTTTAAAGTGAGTTTTATGTTTTGTTGTTTTAATTTTCTACAATGGGATACTAAAATTGTTATTTGAGCATAACCATGCCTTTTTATCTAACTCTAACTAGTCAATGGGTTCAGATCCCTGGAATATTTTATTCCTTTTCAACATATATCCCTCCATATATTGAAGGTAATTATTTTTCCCATTATAAGTGTGTATGGAAACATACATATCTTCAAATTGTATTATTCTTAGTTATCCCTACCATGTAAGAGTTATATTTATTTAGCTCATATTTCAAACCATTATTCTTGTAATTATTAGTGTTGTTTTTTATATCTTATTCTTCCGTACATTATTTTATTAATTTCTATTATAGTAATTTAATAATTGTTTATACATACTTGTAACTGATTGTTTTTATCTTATACATGACTGATTTTAGCTATGTTATCTAGTGGTTATATTTTATCTACTACATAGTTTTATTTCGTCCTTTAAGAATTATAATTCTTTTTATGGTAATTTATCGACATATCAGGATGGATATTTCAATTAACTAATTATTTTCCTATGATCCTACCACATTCCATATATTTATCTTCACTCTAATGAGTATTCTATTATTCTTTAAAAAAAATTTGGTAAAACATTAAAAGAGGCATGTGAATCAAGGATAAAAATTATATTAAATTGCATGACCGGGGACTTGACCTTGTGAACTGCCCTCACCCACCAAACCCTTACCACCCCACCACCAATGGTGTGGAAAAGAGTACTCTTTTATATATATATATATATTATATGATTTTTTATTCATTATGCATTGTGAAATATTTTAAATAGTAGTTTATGATTTATGGTTATTATTTTCTACAATGGTATTCTAACATTCTTATCAAAGCATGATGCTTAATATTTTCTATATATAACTAGTCAATGGTTTCAAAGAAAATAAATATTTTACTCTTTTTATATTTATGATCCTTTATATATTTAATGTAATTAGTTTTTCTATTGGAGATTTTTTATCTAATCAAACATATCGTGAAATTGTCTATCTTGTTAAATTATGGTTATTAATCCCTATCATATAAGAGTTATATTTATTTATCTCATATTTCATATCACAAATCTTGTAATTAATAGTGAAAAATTTAAGCATGTTTCATCACATTACACTACTCATGATATTTTGAATTAACCTGACCTATTTATTGGAAAGAAATTTCTATCAATACTTGTAGAATTGATGATCTATACTTTAGAATTGGATCAAATGGATATGATTCATAGATAATATTCATATAAATATATTATAACATAAGTATCAATGAAATATAATGATAATTTTTTAGCATCCATTCATGAAACAGTATATGAGGATGTGTCTAGGAAGGAGTTAATTGAATATATAATACCATTATGTCCTTTAACTATTGGTTAGGGCCATCCCTTCACCGAAGAACACCTAATGCTCAATGAATTGTGTTTTATGGAAAATTTATCCCTAGAATAATGCAAATACAAGAATTCAGAGTCATAGAAGTCAAAGACCTGAAAAAATATACTCACAATCTGATCTATTATCCATATTTTCTTCTATAATAAATCAAAAAAACTCCTCAGATGTATAATCCCCATGATATTTTAATAAATCTTTTAGAAATATCTACATATCAAATTCATTTAATTTTATTTTATCCACATAACTTGTGTGAGAAATTCATGGTTTTTTAAATCCTCTTACATATGAAAATTTTCAATATGCTACTGAATTTTTTTCATCAATTTGAAACCTATTATACATATTTATTAAACAAATCTATAATTGAAAAATAATACAATTCAACCATGTCATAATAAAATTAATACAAAATAAATTAATTATATCAGTGAATGAATAGTGTAAATAACTTTTTTAACCAATGAACCGATTATTAGTTTTCAAATTAGAAACACTATTGGCACGTACAATAAGCAATATGACACCCATAATGCATGTCAATTCATTAAATTATATCTCTTAATATTTAAACATTTGAGTTTTTTATATAAAATCAATTTTTTCTCAACACAATAGAGAAAGAAAACATATACCCAAAATGATTAATTGGGAAACTAATCCCTCCTAAAGGCATGTTTTTAATGGATAGATATACATGGATGTCTTCTATCTCGGAAAGCACCTATTTCAATTTAATGAGCGTGTATTCTTAGAAAATGCCTTGAAATATTTTCCAAGAAGGCACATTCAAAGAGATTACACCTCTCAAAAGACAATCCATTAAGGTGCTATTAACAAATGTTGCTTCATAAGTATTTTTTTTAAATTATTACTTTTTTGTTTTTTTTTGTTTATATATATATATAATATCAGTATTTAGCTATTTTTATTTCAGTTTAACATTTATTCAATTATTATTAATATAGAAAACAAAATATCACACAATCTCACCTTGATAAGGGTTTAGATTTTCACATATTTTCCAAATTTTTTATTTGGGATGAAACCCCTCTTTTCCAACAATAAATGTATAATATATTTTTTATATAATTAAACATTATTGATAACACTTAATTAATCATAAGACATTATTGATAAATTTTTAGTATTTAATAACCTTATTACTAGTAAGTAGTAATATAATCAATTCTATATTTCAAAATAATTACATATAAATAATAATATCATTAATAATAATATCAGAAAAAGTCAATGGTTATTTTAATTAAAATAATATTATTAATAAATAAGGAGTATGTAATTATTAATGGATAATAATAATCAATAAAAATAATTAATAAAAATAATATTAATATTAATAATATTATTAGTAAAAAATGTTCTCTCTCATGTAAATCCATTTTTGTTTCTTTAATTTTTGATTATTATTATTATTATTATTGAATAAATATAGTTACAAATTCACTTATATAAAAAGAAAATATACACTTACAATGACTAGACCATGAATAATAATGTCATGAAAATCAAGTCATGATAATAAAGTCATGATAATAATAATATTATTAATAATGTCATAACCATCAAGTCAAAAGATCAAAAAATAATAGACAATAAAGTCATGATAATTATTAAAAGATAATATTGTCATGATAAAAAAGACATGATGATTATTTTTTATGATGTAATGTACCTTGATAATTTTTAGTGATGTAAATAATCGTATTATTATATAATTGTTTTATTAATATAATATTAACAGTTATGTATTTAAAAATATAAATAATATAATTGATAATAATAATTATTAATATCATTAATAAACAAAAAAATATTAAATATTCTTAATTAATATATTATTTTATATTATTATTGTTTAATCATATATTATTATTGATACTAAATATTTTTTATTTATTTTTTATTATTTTATTTTCAATTATTTAATATGTCTTAAGTACATGTCTTAAATTTAATTTAAAATATAAATATAATTTATATTTCATAACAATTTATTGTTACCTACTTCTTTTAATGTTTAAATGTTTTGTTTGGAAATGAAATTTATTTATATCATTTATATTTGTTTGTGTCTATTATATTGATGAAATTATTTTTATATGACACAAACATAAATGGATGTAAAAATAACATGTACACTTCAATACATTTATGCACATTGTTATTAATAAGTATTACATTAGAAATTTCATTATTATTATAATTATTATACATTTTTAATAGCATAATTAATATTTATTAAAAAAGTTTATTATTAATATTTATTAAGAATGATATTATTAAATTAAAAATAATAATTAATTATTCATTTAATGTGTAAATGTTATGTTTTTAAATAAAAAAATTGAGTAATGTAAATTAGGTTTTTATAATATTTATAAAATATTTTTTATTTTCAATTATATTTTCTATGTTTATTATGTGAGTCAAATATGATTTAAATTATATTTTAAACTAATAATTTATTTTTTCCAAATTCATTGAATTGAAATATGATAATTTTTCCTATAGGATAAATAAAGAGCCCCTAAATTTAAAGGTATATATATAATATAAATGAAATTTGATATTATGACTAAACATATAAATGATAATTGAAAATAATAATAATGGCATAAAAAATTAATGAAAAATAAAATCAATGAAACAAAATATTTTTTTTATAAAATAACAATTATAATTTTAATATTTTTATACAACATGTTCTGTGAAAATTAATTTTTTTTCATTTTTTTATTAAATTTTAATTCATATTATTTTTAATTTTTTTATTTATACAATGAGTGTATTAAATTTCCATTATATTCTATTTATACTATATTTGATGTACTTAAATATTTTGAAGTGTAAATTTTATGTTTTTAATCAATAATGTTTTTGTCACATAAATTAATTTTTTTATTATAACTATTATCTTCAGTTTATCTTAAACAATATTTTATATGTTTTTTCTATGTTTTATGTTTTATTTACATTTTACTAAAAGTTTTTATTTTTAGGCTTCCAAATATACCTATGTGAAACATATTAATGTTTTTATGTGTTTCAAGTGAGTGAAATTGAAAGATTACAACAAAATTCTACAAGAAACAAAATTACATTTAAACAAAAAAAACACATAAAAAATAATTAAAATTAGAGTATTTTCATCAAAATTATAAATAAGAAATATAATAGATGATACAAAACAATTTTGATTCAAAACAATCAATTAACTATTAAAAAAGGGTAACATTAAAATATTAAATAAAATAAGTTAGAATTATATTCTAAATAAAATATAAAACATGCACTTAAGACCTGATATGTTTGAAAAAAATAAAATAAAATAATGTATCAATAATAATATACAATATAATAATAATTTATATTAATTTCTTAATTTAATATAATTAATATTTTCATTTATTAATTGGAATAATAATAATAATAACTATTATTATTATATTATTCATATTTTAATAATGGTATTTATTAATAATATATTAATTATTAATAATATATTAATTATTAATAATAAAAGTTCATTAGAAAGTTATGCCATATTTATTCATAATATTTTAATGAATAATATTAATTATAATAATTCAATTATTAAAAAATAATAATATTTTATAATATAATGATTATTTATATAATAATAAATCATTGTATTATTGTTAATTTTCATATATAATAACAATATTATAAATTTCTTAACATTAATAAAATATAATTACCATGACTTTATTAATAATGTCATGAATTTATTTTAATGGTTTTATTATAATTAATTTACTATCATGACATTATTGTAATGACTGTTTTCATAATGAATTCATTTTTTAAATTTATTATAATCCTAACTTTATTATCTACGGTAATCTTTCTATATGCACTTTTCTATAGAGTGCCATCCGTGATTTTTTTTAAAAAAAAGGCACTATCAGAGATAATGTCATTTTTATAAAAAACGATCAAAGAATATGTTATCTTAGACAACACCTACCCTTATATAAGAAAATTTCACATGTAATGAAGCGTGTAGGACTATTTGGAGTTGACACTATGGTTTTTTAAGTTCATATATGGTTTCTTATTTCCATATAAACATTTCTACGTATCAATAATATTCAAAAAAAAGTGGAGAAACATCTTATATTTTAATAAAATTGTTTACATAAGATTATGATTTCATTATATAAAAAACCATTCAGGGTCGACCCAACATATAATTTGAGCTGGTATTCCATAATACCTAAATCATTTTTCCACTAGCCAAGAGATGGTGACGAACACCAGATTATCAAAATATAACCATTGAGAATAATTTCCCCCTCAGAATCCAAATAATCACAATAAGGATTCTATTCATTAATCTGACATGACTAATAAGTATATCAAATTACCATTAATATAATAAATATACCATTTTTAAAAATAATTTAATAGCCAAAGAATGTATAACACAATAGAATCATATAATCAACCATCAGCTTCGAAAAAAATAAATTATTTCATAAAAAAATAACAAATGTATAAAAATTAACAGTAAAAACGATGTTGAGAAGGTTGATATATCAATTATTTAAATAGTAGACGGCAATAAAAGATCTCAAAATATTGACATTATCTAATTTTACCATCACCCATGGTAACTACCATTACTATATCAAACAGGATCGATGAAAATCACGAAGCGCCAAAAAATGACACGACACCCTTACATTTACCTTCATCTTAGATAACCAAGTCCACATACACTCCATGGGTATATGAAAGGAGTGAGGCCATGACCATTAAGATACCAACATAAATCTAAAAAATATCTTTCTCATTGAATCCATTAATTCTAGTTTGGGAAATATTATTTTAAATCACTTATTGTAGAGAAACATTTATTAAATTCTATATAATTTAATTATAAATAATATTTACATAATATTCATAAAAAATGACATAAAAACAACATAATTGTGGTAAATATGGTATAAATAGAATCTTAAAATCCAAATAATGTTGTGGGTATGAAAAATAATATTAATTTATAAATCAAGAACCATACATCCAATATGGGGAACTAACCTTGGTCTAAGGGTAACTAGGAATTTAAATATTTATACAAGATTAAATAAAGGAACCTAAAAATTCAATGAGCTTTTAATGTCTTACATGGTTCAAATATCCATCCCTTTCACTATGAAACTACCAATGCTACATTCCCTATCTAGCACAAAATATACACCTGGGTAGCACACATCTTATTTTCTAACACACCATAGGATTCCCATGTGAAACCCATGATCAACATCTAACATCATAATCAATGGCCACAATTCCACATAATCAATTTAATCCCACAATCAAGAATCATCAATCAAAACGTAAATTCCTATATAAAACACCCTTTGAAGCAGATGTGGATTCAAAATATATTTTAAAATATTTCATCAAACACATTCCATGTATAAATATATATTCCCTCAACCACACATTTTAAGAATAATAGGTAAACTAAAACCAAAGTAAATCAAAAAAAATTTTACAATCAAAAGGATGGATTATTACAGTATGAAACCAACATCAAACATAGAAGGAATGAATAAATATTTTTCAAAACTAAAATAATTAAATAAATGGGATACTCATTAGCCTATAAACCCATGAAAAAAATATTAATAAACAAACTATAACCCTAGGATTATCCCCATGGGAAATTGGGGATTACAAATACAAATAAAAGGGAGTAACAAGATATAAAGAGGAAGGGATAAATCGAAGATAAATTAAGATTTTACCTAGAAGAAATTACATTTATGAAAGGGGGATCTCCAAAGAATACAGTAACTAAGAAAGGGGAACCTATTTCCCAAAAAAATATAAAATAAGGCGGGGATTAAAATTGAAAATGGTAAAATTAGAAAATTCAAGAGTTTAAGAGACCTAGGAAAAGATTTCATGGAATGGCAACTTCTATTTTAGTGAGGAAAACCTCCCCCTTAAAGCCAACATGTAGCCTAGGATGAGTTATGGTGTAACCTCCACCCATTAAAACCTCACCACTGCCTCATCCCACTTTATGATGTGGTGTACCTAGGTTATGGAATGAATCCCATCCTAGAAAATCCAACCATGTTCCCCATATGGGTTTTAAAACTACCTTCATCCATTGTTTCACGATCACTCCCAATAGAACCGGACACAATGTTGCTATCCTTGGTCACATACTATCATTCTACAGTTGGCCTAACGTGGTGAAAATTTATAAAGCACCCCCACAAATCCCAAAATCAAAATAATTAAAGAATTTAATAAATTAATCATATAACAAGGACCTAAAGGATTTCATTATTATCCCCATCATTATTATTTCTATTCCCTGAACACTCATAATGTTCTACATCAGAATAATAGTGATCAATTATCTTCAATCAAATCCTCATGCTCCCAAATGTCATGTATATACTAGACACACTACAATTCATGTTGAATGAGAAAATATAAACACTCAGGTGTGTTACACTGAACTTCATATATTTTTCAACAAGGTAATAAAAATTATGAATAATAATAATGTATGAAGGTAATTTTCTAATAGTTTAATGTGTTCCACATAATTTGTGGTGAATAAATTGTTTGTAACATCCATCAATATATATTAGGTATGATCTATTTTTTACATTATTTTTCTTTTATTTCAAGTTTATCTATGTATTTTTATGTGGTTTCTTTCTTTTTTGATCATCAAGAGGGTCCAGATGTGTGTTTCTGCTTTCTATTTGGGAGGTCTGTAGAAGGACAAGTAGTTTAGAAAGGGAGTGGACTTGGTACTACCACATTAATAGATAAAATATTACAATCAGACAGCTTGTGAAAGGATGGTTATAGGTTTTTTCATATATGAGTCCCACTAGCATGTTAGTGGATTTCCCAGGGGACCATTAATTTTTCTAAGCACCACATAACAGTCATTAGATGCCATGATAATTTCAATGATTATGTTGGGGTAGAGGATGAATGGGAAGTATCATTAATTTGTTTCTCTTAAAATTAATTATATTTCATTAATCATATACCTAAAACATAATTCAATCTATTGTTCTTAGAGACTATATAGATGTGAAATTATCCCTTTAAGCGTTGTCTCTTCATGGACCATAGTTTCAGTGGATGCAGTGATTCTCTTCCGATAAGTGTTCATTGATTTGATAATTAATTCTTATTTTATCATCTCCCCCTCATGAAATGTGGTTGATTTCATGATTTTTAGGAATATAGATCTTGACATGATGAAATTTTGGTTCTAGGACACTCCCATGTTAATTCTAGCCTTTTGTTTCTCTCCGATTGAGGATCCTAGGTCGGGCGTTTAGTAGATGGTGATTTAATGTTGGTGGTTTCACAACGTAATTCCTATCACATGAAACTATTGTAGTAGTACTATAGAAAGTACTGTAGCATGGACTATTTGGTACTATAGCAGCCGGGAATATTCCCCAGTTTGGGCCTTCAGGCCACCGATTTGGTCTCTGAGTCCTTTAAGGCCTTCAGGCCACCCAGGCCTTCTGGTCAGTAAGGTCTTCGGGCAACCTTAAGTGTATATGCAAACCAAAGAACCAACATAATAATTTTTTTAAGGAGGATGAATAAAGAGAATTCCCCATAGAAAATGCTAAATGGATTGCAAGAAAGATTTGGTATGGCACCTACTATTGAGACAAGCCTGTTCATGCACAGGAAAGCCTAGCTGAACATCCATGCGAAGGTGGAGAGTTTATTTCACAATGATGATACTGGGGAGGAGTAGTTCCAAGTAGATAGTATGGGTTGTATGTAATGTTTTAAGCCTATGGGGAATAAATTCCTCTATGGCCTATGGTCCATGTAATACTTATGCATGCAGGCCTTGTAAGGGTTCCACCTCACCCCTTGAGAGGTGGATTATTAAAAATCAATAAAAAATGAACGCATTCAGGCCATTTAAGGTATTTTAAATTAATCTCTAATACCTGATTCGAGTATTTTAAAAAATGATTTTGAAATCGAATAGATTTTGTACTAAAATATATTTAGCAATGCATTTTGTAATAATGTATTGATTTCCCAGAAAATGATATAGAACTAAAATAAATAATTTGAAATATTGTTTTGATGATGACTTTTTAGATAAGATGGAATGGAAGGTTTTATGATTTTAAATGAAAGAGTTTTATTTTATCGTCATGATTTTTTAATTAAATATATTTCATGTTGGTTTTTGAAATGGAATGAAATGTTTTGAAACATGAAATTTGGGTCATCTGGAATGGTTATTTAAATGATTAAAGATTTATTGAAATAAGTGGTATTCCAAAGTATATTTTTCCCTTTAAGAACATGATTTCTGCGATAGTTAGGTGGTAATATCTGACTCTATTCATATATTAGATCTATCTAACAATGAATTTATGATGACAATGCTAAATGAACTATGATGAGGGAAGAGATTAAGGTGTATGGGGTTTTCTCCTATTACCCATAGGCCTAATATCTAGGGATGTGTGCACACCTTGATCCATACCTCACTATGAAGTGTGAGAATCCTGCACTAAAAAGGCCTCGAGACTCATAACCGCGGTGTTGTTATTGTAAATGATTTATACATCACAATATTGAATGTAATGATTTTTTATGTATATTTTGATAGAAATTATTATTAATTCTCGTTTTTTGGAGATTCTTATATATTTCTATTTGATATAAATTAAAATTTGATATTTATTTATTTTATCCATTGAAATGTTTTTAATATCATGTTTGGAGATGAATTATGAAAATTTTACTTTTCTAGGTTCATGAAATGTATAATCATGACTTGGAGGCAATATGTGTTGTTGATTAGTGGGACAATGGAAGTTAGTGGTCACTAGTAGAGTATGTGATTCACTTAATACATGAAGATATTAAGGTGATGTATTTGATTATTTATGTGATGACTTGGGATGGAATACCATTTCTTGGGAAATGTATTTTTATACTTGTGTAACTATTCTCATGATAAGTGTTTGATATATAAAATATTTTTTGATTCATATATGAATTAATTTATTAATGATTTATTCTTATAAAAAAATTGTTACCTCAAGATTATTATTGGCTCCTAGGTGATAGTTACCAATCCATGGGGATTGGGAATTCCCTTTAGGCCATGTCAGGACTGGTTTGTGTACCATTTATGTGGGTTGTCCAAATTGGTTCATAAAAAATTGGCATCATATGTGGTCATGTTTCTTCATGAATGTTGGTATGTAGTTTGGTATGTCATGGTATACTGAAGACCATATTATCAGGACTTATGGGGCATGTTTCTAGAAAGTTCCTAACACGATCTCAATATAACAAGGATTAATTTATCATGGGTTGTTTGAAAAAATTATCTTTGTGGAAATTAGATGATATGATCCTAGAAATTTTCCAAAATATGAAATGGAATTTTTTGTTCCAATATGAATTCTGACTAATAGAGTTAGTGTTCATGGATCTCTTGGCTGATGTTTTATTGTCAATTTTTGTTGTTGTGTATTACTATTCCCCCAATATGATGTTTCAACAATATTCATGTGTGTGGGGGTGGGTATAGAAACTGATGAACCATAGAAACCAAACCCTTTAGTTGACCACAAACTCATGCAGGTTGATGTGTATGCAATCCAGGAACTGGGAAAAGAAGCCACACCAGTTCACATTCCAGAACTATAGGAGTTACCTCAATGGGATGATAGAAAATAACATTTCAATGAGTTTATTAAGAAAAAACTACTGTATATATTGGGTAAAAATGATAATCAGATGGTATAGGATTGGTTGAAAATGATTGATAATATCTTTGAGTTTTTAGAGACACCAAATTCTATTAATGATAAACATATTTCCATTAAACATAAATTTCCTTGTTGAATATAGTTGGATTCTATTGTTATGGTGAATACTAATGATGTATGAAATTGGAAAGACATCATTGATAATTTCAAAAGTTGGTTGTATCCATAATTGATGGTTTTGTTTATATATATGGATTTATTTGAAATTTTTTATAGTACCGTTCCCACAAGAAGATGATTGAACTAACTTCAGGGGAGGTAGTTTTGATGAACCATAGAAATAACCACACAGTCAATCTTAACCTTGTTGATGTAGTTGTGTATGCTATCAAATAATTGGGCCAAGTGGCCACACTAATTCTCATTTTGGAACCAAAGGTGATAATTCATTGCGATGATATCTTAGATCATTCAAATTAATTAATTTAGAAAACTCACCATCATTTTATGTTACCAATGACCATATTTAGGTAGAGGATTGGTAGAAAAATATTGAGTAAATCAATGAGTTTCTTTATGGTTCTAAATTCTATTATGGTGAAATGTGTGGTCTTCAAACATGAAGGGCATGGATGGAGATGGTGGGATGCCATGGTTATAGAAAATAATAATAAAGGTTTGGAGTAAAACGACTTCATGGATATTTTCATGAAGCATTTCCATCAAGAAAATATGGTATTGGTTATGTCCATGATATTTCTTGAACATCATCAATGTGATCAGATGGTTACATAGTATGAAAGTTTCTTTGATAAACTGTATCAGTTCTCACATGATATTGTTTCAAAAGATAATACGAAGGCCCAAAGTTTTTATTTGGGTAACTAATTAGATATTCCATCATAGGATTTATAAAAAATCTCTCTACATATTATAATGTTTTAGATAGGTCATTGAGGGCTTAGATCGTCCTGGTTGGTAAGTCAGGGTGGATTGGATTTCCTCTTACTCTTAGTTGTAGTTTTTATAGTCCCTTTAAAGGGAATATTAAGTGAGTTGAGTCATGTAGTATAAACTATATTGGTGGATCATGAAATTAAACGTCATATAAATATTATTAAGTGGATGCTAAAGACCCATTGGATTTTTTTCAAATGTGATAATGTTGGGTATAAGAAGCATACATACATAGAAGAACTGAATATCTATATATTTTTCCAATGCTGGGTCACTTGTATTTTTTTTTAATATTTTTTACATTCCATGTAGTTGTATGGGCTTGACAATATCAGGAAGGTTTGTGACTTATGTAATGAAGATTTAAATGCCTCTTTGGACTTATAGAGATAAAGTTATATGATGGAATTATTGTAATTTCTCTTTAAAAAAATTCTTATATTACACTTTTACTTGTATATACGAATCCTTTGGATGTAATTACTAGGATGGATTGGTTAGTTTCTCATTAATATAATCCGGATTTCTATCATTGATAGGTCTTCTTTACTTCCCCCAATGGGGAATGTCAGGTTTTTTAGTGATAATGGGACATGAGGTCGAGTCAATACTGACAACCTCTTCTAACGTTTTGTAGGATTATAGCCATTTTTTCCATTAAAAATTATATTGGATTCATTATATTGTGATCTTACTCAAGTAGCTATTGAGTTCCCTTATGTTTTTCATCAGACTTTATCAGTTTTTCACCAGTGAGGGAGGTTGATTTTTCATTTGATTTGGTTTCAGTTAGTAAACCCATATACATTCCTTTATACAATATAACACCATCTAAATTGTGTATTAAATTATTAGTTGAATAAATTTATTTACAAAGGATTCATTTGATCTAGTTTGTCACCTTGGAAACACCAGTTATTATATCCAATAAAAAAATGGAACCCTTTTCTTATGTGTATTTTTATAAAATATCTATTAGGTTTTGACCAATAACAAGTATCTATTTCCCAATATTGATGAATTTTTTACCATATGAAAGAGGATAAGTGGTTCTGCAAGATTTATCATTAAGGTTGTTATCACCAAATTAGGATCAAGGAGTCTGATATCCCTATAATCTCATTCAAGTGTACATATATTTTTTATTAGTAAATTGATATACCATATGGACTAACAAATAAACCTTAGGTGTTTATGGAACTAATGAACATGATTTCCCATGAGTAAATGTATTATTTCATTGTGATATTTGTGGAAAAAATCTTGGTTTACTGAAAAATAATGAAAAATAATGTTCCTAATTTAATACCAGTTCTATAAATCTTGAAAACTAATCTAATTTATTCCAAGATATCAAATTACCATTTTTTGATCCAAGAGTTAATGTTATTGGCGAATATGTTTTCTGAAAAGTGTATCTCAATTTATCATAATAAGGTGAAATCTATCATGTCATGGTAGAATTCATAGAATGTCATTGATATTTTTAGCTTCCTTGTATTGATAGGCTATTACTGCCATTTTGTGAAGGTTGTCTCAATGTTTTCTTATATATTAATTTCCTTACACACAGTGGTGTAAATTTCATAATGGATTTGAAATTAATGAATTCCTTTCAAGATTCAAAGCATTGTTTTGACTTCAAAATCATTGTTGACTATTACATAGGTAAATAAAAAATATAAGGTCTTCTGTGATGCATAGGTTTTAGGTTAGGGACACGTTCTCTTGCATGGTTATAATGTGGTGCATTATGGTTCTCAATAACATTGTCCTTTTGAGAAACATTGTCCCACAGATGACCTCAAACTCATAAATATGATTCATTCTATTTATATTTGGTGGAATTAACTTTTATGATAATGGATTACCATCTTCTCCAATCATAAAATATTTAGTTGTATCTTATCAAAAAAATAATTGAATCTCTTTCTAAGGTGATAGTTGGACTACCAATAATTATTTGACATTAACATTTCATACACCGTTGGAATTTGGATTATTTTTTATGCTACTTTTAGTAATATACATACAAACTAGGTCATGAAAAACCATTTATGGAGTTGAACATCATGGCTCTCTTTACTCGTATGCATTTGGGAGTTATAGAGGATGGGACTAAGGTTGTGATGTCTTGTGTTTAGTTTACATCATCTATACTCAAGACTAGTCTCCAAGAACAATAGCTTGATGATTAATCTAAAGGTATTAGAAATTATTTTTATGGTTGGGAGACAATTTATGAATTCTATCAATATTTAGAGGGTATCCTTTTCTTCTAGAATAGATATATTTTTCCATCCCCTATGAGAAATGTTTTCATGGAGGATTTTCATCATTCCCGGTGGTATGTACACCCTAGAACAATGAAGATTTTTTATTATTTGAGGTCTTATGTTTTGTGGACATGTTTAAAATGGGAGAAATCTAATTATATTAATTTCTATTAGAACTATTTGAATATTAAGTATTAGAATTAAAATATTTCTTGACAATTTTAACAACTTACTATGTTAAATTAGAAGTGGTATGCTATATTAATGGACATTGTGGTTAGGTTTTTTATACTCCTAAAAAATAGAATTTAATTTTATTGGTGATTGATCATTTACCCAAATAATATCACATTATTATCATTTGAAATATGAAAAAATTTGAGGTATTGGGAAATATGTATATCAATGTGATCATAAGTGTAGAGACCCTTATCTTGACGTACATGGAAATTATATTACATTTGCGGAATACTTAGTACATAACAAAAACACACACACACAAGGATCGTAATAGTTTAGTGTCTTTGGAAACTCGGAACGTAATCTTCTAATCGTGGTGAAAGATCTTCAATATCTCCCATAAAGATCTTCCCTTTTTTTTACCTAAAACCTTTCTTTATATCCTGGGGAAAAGAAAACATAAAAGGGTGAGCTCAAATGCTCAGTAAGGGTATACAAAAGAAATAAAAATCATATCATATCTTTTTGAAAATCATAACCTGTAAAAGAGATCATAATATCTTAACATGGAACAAATCATAGAAGTGAAAATGAGATCACCATAATCATAACATGAAACTTGAAACTTTGTGGCATGCACTCATAATCATGGAAAATCATTTCTTGTTAGTCAAGACTCATTGCCAAGACTATCTTAGTGGACAAAGTCCCTTTCTGAATCGAGTATCCCTCGTTTCAGTCCTGTTTCACTGAACCGGTATAACCTACCATTCCAGCCATGTCTATCTCATGAGATATAAAATCTTTACCCAATGCATTGGAGGTAGATATAGGTCCCACCCATCTCATAATGATACCATTCTTATGTGTTCCACAAAATCATAAATCATACATCATTGCATAACCCATGTAATAAAAATGGGATTCTTAAACAACATGACATCATAAAACCATTCATATAAGATAAAGGAATTCATAAACATAATTCCATCACAACATAGTCAAATCAATGTAAAAATATGGATAGAAACAGAACCCTTTATTACCTTAGATGGAAAATAATTTTGATAAAACACTTGAAATGAATTCTTGAGGAAAATATCCTTTCTTCTTCAAAATCAATTTCTTTTCACAAAACATCATGCAATTTTAAAAGAAAGTGATTTAATTGAAAATAGTCATGAAATATTTTGGAGTAAGCTTCATGAAAATAAGGATTTATAAAACCGTAAAAATCCGTTCGTGCCGTTAAAAAAAACATTCTTCTCGTACTTTTGTCAGAAAAGTCAAAAAAGTACCTCGTATGAAAAACGACAAAAGATTCTTTTCATATCTTTTACTAAAAACTCACCGAAGGGTAAAATAGGATTTAAACAATTGTAGGTGAATGGAAATAATATTACATATTGAGTAAACATGGATGTGGATGATAAAATACACCCCAGTAAATACTTATGAATAAACAATCTCGGATAAAAATGAGATTGTGATATTTCCCTTACCTTATGTCCGACTTGTTTTGTAAGTGTCCGAACCTCCTGTATAATGATTTAAATCATGTCATTTACTTATTCCAGAATCATACTCATTGTTATGATATCATATATGGTTCCTTATGAATTTATATTATCTGTCCTTTTGTAAATTCCATGTTAAAGAAGCGTTTTGGGTAAAATCGTTTTATTTATCGTAGGTGTTTTGACTTGTTGTTCTTGACATTATTATTACTTATATCATGATTTACTTACATCCAGAATATAAAACATGATTTATATATCATATATATTCAGTATATATATATATATAGATAAATGAAATGAAAAACACCGCTAATGGAGACGGTAGTCCGTACGTACGCATGAGTGCTGTTTTACTTTCCTTATTGTCTTGAAATGGAAGTAAGTAGATGACATACATATATATATATATACATAAATCCAGTAGCTTTATAATGTCATATATTTCATTATTATTTCTTATATATACTTTATAATCATTCTTAAATGGTTAACATGGAGAATGAATCTCATCGCGTCGTGGAGACGGTATTCCGTACGTACGCACGAGCGATGATATCATTTCCATAAATATTGAACTGAATTGGAGTGGATTATACAATATATCAGAATCAATATGATGTTGTAATAACTATGTATAGTTATTCTTTACACCATTATACCCATCCATGTAAGGTGGTGGTGGAAAATAGATTACACCACGGCGTGCAGACGGTATTCCGTACGTACGCACGCGCGGTGATTTCTTTTTCCGTAGGATGGATAGATGGTGAAATAGGGTTGTTTCATACTTATAATAACATATCAGTATATGATTGATACTGATGTTATTGTTTCATAATGAAACAACCTAAGAAGAAGAAGTGGAAGAAGAAATAAAGATGAAAGAATTGGTAACGGTAATTACCTCTTCTTTGAAGCGCCTCTTTGAGACCTCCTCATAGGGCACTAAAATTGGTCTTTGAGGAAGACCATAACCTCTAGGATGTTTCTAGGGAAGTGGAGAAGAGATTTTGGCAGGGGTTGGCCGAGCTTGAGTGCTCAAATTGGTGTTAGGAGGAGGGAGAGGAGGTGTCCTTTTATAGGGGAGGAGAAGGGCACCTTAGGAATATCTCAAAATATTATTTTATATTAAAGTCAAAATCGGTTTATAATGGTTCCAAATGGTCTTATTTCGAAGCTAAAGTGTGGAAGGGTCGAAATCCTATCAACCAATAAGATTTAGACAAGTTTAGGGTATTATTTTAACCTTATCAATTCGATTTAACTCTAAGTTAAATAATTTAACTTTTACCGTGTCTTTTTGTTTTCTTTCACTATATGGTTAATACACTTACTATAACATGCCAAAAGAACCCTAAATTGTTTATTATTAATATATATATCCTTATCTAAGTCATTTGGCCGAACCTTAGATTTTTAGGAATTAAATAACAATTAATAATATAATATTTGATTTAAAAACTACTTTGTGTCAATTTTGACACTATTTGATATATGATTTTTGTGAAAGTCATAACAGAATTATATGTTCGAACCAAGTTGCTTAAATCAACACTAATATATCATAGTAACCTATAAAATTAGTGGAATTCATAAAAAGGATTAAATTACATTTATTTTGGTATTTATATTATCAATTATGTCAATATTTCATTAATAAGATAATTACTGCATCATCTTTGTGTCATATATAAATTAACTTATTTGATGACTAAAAATTACAAATAAAATACCATCATGTAGGAAATCTTTTTATCTTTCTAATTCATATTTACAATCGAATTTATATTATGTATAACCCCATATTAAAAATGATTTACTTATTAAACTTTGATATTAACTATTTTAACCCTTCTTTAAATAAATTAATAATAAATGTCCTAATCTAATCCAAGTGGGCCTAAATGGTCATATTTTATTACTAAGTTTGTTTTTGGTCGAATTACACTTGTCCAATAGAATTAGGACATGTGTTAGGGTAATATTAATATCATATTTACCCTTAGTTACCCTATTTACTATTAACCGCGGTAAAAATAGTAAAAAGTTACTATTCACCAAAAAATTATTTTTATCTCATTGAACCAAATTTTACTTACTGATATCAACCGTGTCCGTCAGATTTTTGAAATTCCATTCACAGAAGCGGTAAAATTAAGTTTTATGCAAAATTCAGTTTTTTACCTACCACTTAGGGGTTTCACTATTCATCAAAAATTGAATGTTTTCAGAAAAATACCAAAATTTCATCCTAAGCTATATTTCATATTCCGAATTCAAAAATGAAGTCTATTTTACCAAATTCATAACATAGAAGTTGCATTAATTAATTTTATAATTAAATCCCGCTGTTAAAACAAATAGTGTGTTTTTAAGAAACAATATCTATCAAAAGATTGACACTTGTTTATGTCTGGTTTAAATGTGCAATTACATCCAATGACCAACATTGTATTAAATTGTAAAAATATATTCTAAATATACTTTTAAACTACTCCAATTAATAATTTATCACTATTAATTATTTCGATTAAAAAGTTGTTTTTTAGTTATAATTTAGTAATTCTCACTATTCATCAGAATATGAAAGTTATCCGAAATGTACCAAAATTTCACCTTAGGCTAAATTCGATACTCCGAATCCAAAAATGAAGTTCATTTTGAAAAATAAGAATTACAGAATTTTAAAAAGTGGTTATTACTATTCATATAGGCTAGTTTTAATAATATTTTAATAGCATATCGTTGTTTAGTGAAACTCGGTATTGCGTATTACACACGCTATCGAGGAAGGTCGCGATTGCGTGTAATGCAAGGCAAGACAAGGATGTGTGTTGTGCAAGCTCCTTTTGGTGTAGCGTACAACACAAGACATTAGTGAAATAAATAAAAAAAAATATATTTTTCATAAAATCTCGGGCTGTTACATTCTACCCCCCTTAAAATGAATTTCTCCCTCGAAATTCGTCGGGGTTATAAATGGTTTACTATTCGAAGGTTTCTTTAATAGAATCCCACATCGTAAAAAGGAATACCAAAACTTGGCTTTAAAAACTAAAGTATGAAATGTAACGATTACCCAAATAAACTAATCACTGGGTTTCCACATAGGTGAAAATATGGATATGGAAGAGAAATGTAACCATCATGTTCTGATGGAGAGTGGTAGAGAACATGGCTATGGAAAAGCCAGTAATCACAAATCAATAAATTTGTGATGATCTAAGGTACCATCTGATTCATCAGGTATAAGAGAACTAGGACAACATTTTTGGTTTTCAAGATCATTTCCCTAAAGTTGAAAATTTTTAATTGGAATAAATACTTTCTTTATTTTGGTACAATCTCACTATTGTTCGTGCCTAGAACAATTTCCACTTCATCTATTAAATAATTGAAGTTGAATTTGTTATTCGTGAAGTGATAGCAGATCATGTGATAGAATGACGGGTCATTCCATCTGTCTCAAACAAAAGGTTAGGAAAAATTATATACATAAGTCGATCTATAGTGAGATTAATCATATATAGTTCCTAAAATGGACTTATACTTCATATATCATACTGCTTAATATAATAAAACTAGTTTCTACTAAACAAGGACTTCCTGTAGGCCAGTGGTAGGCGATAAAGGCCAGTCACATTTCGGTTGTGGGTTCGATTCCTACGACCTTGTCCGACGCGATGGGCTGTCACCCGTCCTGCAGGTTGTCCCTTTTTCTAAAACTATATTACTATAACATCCCATCAATAATATCGAAAAAACTTCTATCCTTAAACAATACTAACTTATGTCCAACATAATCCATTCTAATCTTTAGGCTTATCCATAATACTGCAGTCCACTCTAATAATATAGTGAAAACGATTACCAGAGATTTAATACTATCGTTAATCCCCATATATATGTCTTGTTGGTCACATTCCAAACATTCAAAGGCCTTAATCATGTATTCTCTTGAATACCTTAGTGAAAACATGAATGCAGTTTAAAGTTAACACTTTCCACATACCAAAATCCTCAAAATTCTATATACTCAAACCATGATATCACTTAGTCCTTATATCAATCATGAGCTCATGAATACTATCAAACATATTAGATTCTCTTTATCCCTTCATTATGTGCATATCATCCACTTTCCAAAAAAATATCTGAATAACCTTTCATTGTTACTCATACCATTCATCATAAACTTTCAAAAAATAAGGAAAGACAAAAGTGTAACAATCCTTAGATGTCTTTTTATTCTATAGTACAACATTACACTTGATAAACATGTAATCATTCCACTACCTTCTTAAACCATTGATCGAGCTTCAATAATTCTTTCATCTCACATATCATCTGTAGTGTCTTCATCATCATCAACATAAATACTTCCCATACGACCATACTGATTATCTTCATGAGACTTTCCCTTAGGGCATCGGTTTGCATAATGCCCGTACATTCCACATTTAAAACATTTAACCAGTGTTGATGTCGTAGCAATACCATTATCCTCATCCCTGGTGTTAACTGAACCTTTTCCTTTGCACTTACTGGATTTGTGTCCTTCTTTTCCACACCCAAATCATCTTCCAGTTCCTTTCAAACATTCTCCATGATTCCTCTTCCCACATGAATTACATAGGGGAAATTGAACTTTCTTTCCTCTATGATCATCATGAAACTCCATCTTTCTCTTATTAGACGAGTCAGGAAACTTACCAAATTTTACTTTATTGATCATATTATGAGATTGCTGATTCGGCATAATAATTATGTTTGGACTTCCAAATCCCATTTCATTATGAAGAATATCATTCCATTGTCCATCATATCCTCCATTATCGTGAATCATCTTGTTTCCAGCCATTCTCTAAAACCCAAAAAGAATAGTGTGAGAGGCAAAAATCATGCTAGGGAAAACAACATAATAAAGGGGAAGTACCTTCAATATCTAACATCTTAGGTTTAATTCTATTATCGTTAGCGTAATTCTAGTACAATAACCTATACGTATACTTAACCTTAGGGACATCCCTTGACATACCATAGAAATATCTCTAGGGATCTCACTAAAGTTCTCGCATCCTAGTTTCCAAAGGTTGACTAAACCTTTCCTCTGATACCAACTGTAGAGACCCGAAGCCTGGCGTACATTGACCTTACATTACATTTGCGGAATACTTAGTACATAACAAAAACACACACACACAAGGATCGTAATAGTTTAGTGTCTTTGGAAACTCGGAACGTAATCTTCTAATCGTGGTGAAAGATCTTCAATATCTCCCATAAAGATCTTCCCTTTTTTTTACCTAAAACCTTTCTTTATATCCTGGGGAAAAGAAAACATAAAAGGGTGAGCTCAAATTCTCAGTAAGGGTAAACAAAAGAAAAATCAATCACATCATATTCATAAGAACATGACTTTTGGAAATCTTAACCGGCAAAAGAGAGCATAATTTCATAACATGGGATAAATCATAGTAGTGAAATGAAATCCCAATAATCATAACTTAAAACATGAAACTTTGTGGCATACACACATAATAATAGAAAATCATTTCTTATTAGTCAAGACTCATTGCCAAGACTATCTTAGTGGACAAAGTCCCTTTCTGAATCGAGTAACCCTCGTTTCAGTCCTGTTTCACTGAACCGGTATAACCTACCATTCCAGCCATGTCTATCTCATGAGATATAAAATCTTTACCCAATGAATTGGAGGGAGATATAGGTCCCACCCATCTCATAATGATACCATTCTTATGTGTTCCACAAAATCATAAATCATACATCTTTGCATAACCCATGTAATAAAAATGGGATTCTTAAACAACATGACATCATAAAACCATTCATATAAGATAAAGGAATTCATAAACATAATTCCATCACAACATAGTCAAATCAATGTAAAAATATGGATAGAAACAGAACCCTTTATTACCTTAGATGGAAAATAATTTTGATAAAACACTTGAAATGAATTCTTGAGGAAAATATCCTTTCTTCTTCAAAATCAATTTCTTTTCACAAAACATCATGCAATTTTAAAAGAAAGTGATTTAATTGAAAATAGTCATGAAATATTTTGGAGTAAGCTTCATGAAAATAAGGTTTTATAAAACCGTAAAAATCCATTCGTGCCGTTAAAAAAACATTCTTCTCGTACTTTTGTCAGAAAAGTCAAAAAAAGTACCTCGTACGAAAAATGACAAAAGATTCCTTTCATATCTTTTACTAAAAACTCACAGAAGGGTAAAATAGGATTTAAACAATTGTAGGTGAATGGAAATAATATTACATATTGAGTAAACAAGGATGTGGATGATAAAATACACCCCAGTAAATACTTATGAATAAACAATCTCGGATAAAAATGAGATTGTGATATTTCCCTTAACTTATGTCCGACTTGTTTTGTAAGTGTCCGAACCTCCTGTATAATGATTTTAATCATGTTATTGACTTATTCCAGAATCATACTCATTGTTATGATATCATATATGGTTCCTTATGAATTTATATTATCTTTTCTTTTGTAAATTCCATGTTAAAGAAGCGTTTTGGGTAAAATCGTTTTATTTATCGTAGGTGTTTTGACTTGTTTTTCTTGACATTATTATTACTTATATCATGATTTACTTACATCCAGAATATAAAACATGATTTATATATCATATATATTCAGTATATATATATATATAGATAAATGAAATGAAAAACACCGCTCATGGAGACGGTAGTCCGTACGTACGCATGAGCGCTGTTTTACTTTCCTTATTGTCTTGAAATGGAAGTAAGTAGATGAAATACATATATATATATATACACATAAATCCAGTAGCTTTATAATGTCATATATTTCATTATTATTTCTTATATATACTTTATAATCATTCTTAAATGGTTAACATGGAGATTGATTCTCATCGCGTCGTGGAGACGGTATTCCGTACGTACGCACGAGCGATGATATCATTTCCATAAATATTGAACTGAATTGGAGTGGATTATACAATATATCAGAATCAATATGATATTGTAATAACTATTTATAGTTATTCTTTACACCATTATACCCATCCATGTAAGGTGGTGGTGGAAAATAGATTACACCACGGCGTGGAGACGGTATTCCGTACGTACGCACGCGCGGTGATTTCTTTTTCCGTAGGATGGATAGATGGTGAAATATGGTTGTTTCATACTTATAATAACATATCAGTATATGAGTGATACTGATGTTATTGCTTCATAATGAAACAACCTAAGAAGAAGAAGTGGAAGAAGAAATAAAGATGAAAGAATTGGTAACGGTAATTACCTCTTCTTTGAAGCACCTCTTTGAGACCTCCTCATAGGGCACTAAAATTGGTCTTTGAGGAAGACCATAACCTCTAGGATGTTTCTAGGGAAGTGGAGAAGAGATTTTGGCATGGGTTGTCCGAGCTTGAGTGCTCAAATTGGTGTTAGGAGGAGGGAGAGGAGGTGTCCTTTTATAGGGGAGGAGAGGGGCACCTTAAGAATATCTCAAAATATTATTTTATATTAAAGTCAAAATCGGTTTATAATGGTTCCAAAGGGTCTTATTTCGAAGATAAAGTGGGGAAGGGTCGAAAGCCTATCAACCAATAAGATTTAGACAAGTTTAGGGTATTATTTTAACCTTATCAATTCGATTTAACTATAAGTTAAATAATTTAACTTTTACCGTGTCTTTTTGTTTTCATTCACTATATGGTTAATACACTTACTATAACATGCCAAACGAACCCTAAATTGTTTATTATTAATATATATATCCTTATCTAAGTCATTTGGCCGAACCTTTGATTTTTAGGAATAAAATAACAATTAATAATATAATATTTGTTTTAAAAACTACTTTGTGTCAATTTTGACACTATTTGATATATGATTTTTGTGAAAGTCATAACAGAATTATATGTTCGAACCAAGTTGATTAAATCAACACTAATATATCATAGTAACCTATAAAATTAGTGGAATTCATAAAAAGGCTTAAATTACATTTATTTTGGTATTTATATTATCAATTATGTCAATATTTCATTAATAAGATAAAAACTGCATCATCTTTGTGTCATATATAAATTAACTTATTTGATGACTAAAAATTACAAATAAAATACCATCATGTAGGAAATATTTTTATCTTTCTAATTCATAATTACAATCGAATTTATCTTATGTATAACCCCATATTAAAAATGATTTACTTAATAAACTTTGATATTAACTATTTTAACCCTTCTTTAAATAAATTAATAATAAATGTCCTAATCTAATCCATGTGGGCCTAAATGGTCATATTTTATTACTAAGTTTGTTTTTGGTCGAATTACACTTGTCCAATAGAATTAGGACATGTGTTAGGGTAATATTAATATCATATTTACCCTTAGTTACCCTATTTACTATTAACCGCGGTAAAAATAGTAAAAAGTTACTATTCACCAAAAAAATTATTTTTATCTCATTGAACCAAATTTTACTTACTGATATCAACCGTGTCTGTCGAATTTTTGAAATTCCATTCACAGAAGCGGTAAAATTAAGTTTTATGCAAAATTCAGTTTTTTACCTACCACTTAGTGGTTTCACTATTCATCAAAAATTGAAAGTTTTCAGAAAAATACCAAAATTTCATCCTAAGCTATATTTCATATTCCGAATTCAAAAATGAAGTCTATTTTACCAAATTCATAACATAGAAGTTGCATTAATTAATTTTATAATTAAATCCCGCTGTTAAAACAAATAGCGTGTTTTTAAGAAACAATATCTATCAAAAGATTGACACTTGTTTATGTCTGGTTTAAATGTGCAATTACATCCAATGACCAACATTGTATTAAATTGTAAAAATATATTCTAAATATACTTTTAAACTACTCCAATTAATAATTTATCACTATTAATTATTTCGATTAAAAAAGTTGTTTTTTAATTATAATTTAGTAATTTTCACTATTCATCAGAATATGAAAGTTATCCGAAATGTACCAAAATTTCACCTTAGGCTAAATTCGATACTCTGAATCCAAAAATGAAGTTCATTTTGAAAAATATGAATTACATAATTTTAAAAAGTGGTTATTACTATTCATATCGGCTAGTATTAATAATATTTTAATAGCATATCGTTGTTTAGTGAAACTCGGTATTGCGTATTACACACGCTATCGAGGAAGGTCGTGATTGCGTGTAATGCAAGGAAAGACAAGGATGTGTGTTGTGCAAGCTTCTTTTGGTGTAGCGTACAACACAAGACATTAGTGAAATAAATAAAAAAAATATTTTTCATAAAATCTCGGGCTGTTACAATAAGAGTGTATGGATTTTCTTCAATAATTGTTCTTGATAGGAATACATAGTTTACATATTATTTTTCGAGAGGCCTCTTAGGGGAGATGAGGCCTAGGGTTAATTTTACCACAATATATAATCCTTAGAAATTGGTTATACATAATTATCTATATAGAATATGGAGGAGATGCTTTATTCTTTTTATCCTTTACTTTCAAGGTGCTTGAGATTTCAATTTGTGGCCGGACAAGTTTTCTTGCTACCAATAATATATTAATATGGAATGCTTTGAGGCATTATATGACCATCCATATAAATCCCAACTCGGTTGGATAGAAATAGTTGAATCATCCATAGTAGAACCTAGTTTGGTCTAAAAGATGACAAAATATATTAAATTTATTCATCATAGGATGGTAATGATACAACTCATATGTTAATCATCTTTGATGCCCTTTGGAGTTCTCAGTTAGTGAACATGTGTTTTTTGAGAGTCTCACCTATATTGGATTATCAATGACATGGATTATAGGTAAAGTGGGAACCTATATATGTTGGACCATTTTTTATTATTGATTAGATTGGAAAGGTGGCATACCATTTGTATTTACCACCTCATATGACATAAATTCATAACATGTCACAGCTTAGGAAGTACTATTCTAACTCATCTCATGTTCTGAGTTGGGAGGACCATAATGGTGAACCAAATATGACAATGACTGAGCTGCCAGTTTAGATTACCAATTCTCATAGGAAGGTTCCTCATGGAATGTATATACCATTTTTTTCGTTCTACGGATAAATGGTCTTGATTTTCATAACTGTGGGAATGCTATGAGTCAATTAGAGATCATTAGTATCATATCATTGTTATGTGGGACTATTAATTGGATTTTGGTGTAGGAAATCATTTATGGTGGGTATAATTATATCATCATAATACCATATATTGGTTACAAGTCATTATTTCCTTTTTGTTACATATTTTGTTATTTGATCGATGGTTGTGCATATTTTTATAGGTTTTTTATTTCTTGTTTGATCATTATGAGGAGTAGAGTTTGTCTTTTTGTTATTCTATAATTTTGGGTGATATTTATGGAGTTTATATCGGAAGTGGACTTGGTTATGTGGCTCGAATATACATAGGAGGTCCACTGGTAATGGCCATCGGCTAGTCAGTGGAAGGATGACAGTAGGGGGTTTCCTATTGGAATCCTATTGTATAGCCTGCAAGGGTTACCAGTCATCCAGTGGGATTATGTAAGAATATATGTCTAAAGGGAACTCCATCATCTATCCTACGGGTTTCCCATATGCCAATACATTTTCCCATGTACCACCTTATAGCTGGTTGAAGCCAGCGATAAGCAAGTGATTTCATTCCGGGTGAGTAATTCTAGTGAAGTATCGTAAATTTGATTATTTTAATCTCTATTTTTTATCCCATAATAACCCTATAATATAATTAAATTAATATGATATATGATAATCTATATAGAGGAATTGTTCCCTTAAAACCTTTTTTATGGATCAATGTTCCATTTGATGCATTTATTCTATTTCAGTATGTTTTTCCATGATTTGATCATGAATTTTTATTTTCAAATATTTCTCCTTCCCTGAGATAAACCGATTATCATGATTTTGATTGATCCATATCATTAATTTATGAATTTTGGTTCTAGTATTATAACCTGATCATTACATACTTTTATCCCTCTCATATTGAGGATTCAATGATGGGTGATAATGAGATCATGATTTGAGGTAGTTGGTTTCATAAGATAATACTTGTCACCTAAAACCATTGATGATATATTAATATGAAATGATTTTTAAATTGTTTTCCAAATATTCATTCATATATTTTTATAAATGATTTTTAAATTGGAAAGGCATGCATGATGAAATATATTAGATAATGTATTTTTTAATAAAGTTTGAATTTCTATGAAATGTTATTGAATTGCAATGAATGATTTGAATAATGGTTTTGATAATGAATAATGAGATAATATGTCATGAAATTTTTTATTATTTGAAATTAAATGGATTTACTTGAAAGGAAAAAAATTTATGATAGAAAATAAATTTTTGTTTCTAAAATGAAAAGACATGTTTTGAAAGTTGAACTGGGGACGATTAAAATGATAGTTTAAAATGAATTGAGATTAATTGAAATTAATGATATCCCAAATAATATCTATTTTCCATGGAACATTAGAGATCATGGGTAGTCTTGTTGGAGTAACAAAAACTTGGCATGCATTACCTCAACCAAGAAATTGATTCCTGATAGAAATACTAACTGAAGTATTATAAGGGTAGGAAGTTCATTTTTTTAGGGTGTCCTCCTATATCCCATATGTTTAAGATCTAAGTATGAGTGATTACATAAATACATACCACACTAAGATGTTTGAGAATCCTATACAAACGTAACCTTGGGAATCACTACCGTGATTCTATGATTGTAATTGATTTATACATGACAATGTTGACCAAAATTCTTATTCATTCCAATTTTGATAGAAATTATATTTTATTTTTATGCATTAAATGTTTCTTATATATATTTATTTGATGGAAGTTAAATATTAAACCTAACTTATTATATACAATATTTCTTTTTCAAAAAATGTTTTGATATGACCTACAAAAAAAGATATTATTCCATATTTTATTTATATTTGAGTATATTTGGTTTATTTGATATTGATGTTTATGGAACACATTGTGTGATCATACATGTGTATTATTCTACACACATTTTTTTTATTTTGGGACATTTTAGATTTATATATGTATGATCAAAAATGTAAAAATAAATTCATAGAAGCAGTGGATGTTCTTGATTAGTGGGACCTTGGGAGTTGGCAGTGACTGATAGAGTATTCGAACCACTTGTTAAATGGAGGTCTTATGGTGATGTCTTAGACGATTTATGCAATGAATTTGAATGACATTTTACTTTTTGGACCATTATCAGTCATTTTATGATACTTTTTCTCTTGAGGGGTGTTTGAAATTCTGACTGTTTATATATTCATACCAACTACTTTACCATTATCATGTATTCATGTGGATTAATTGGTCACACTTTATTGTTTATTGTTCCCAGTAACAAGTTGTCAGCCCGTGTGGATCAAAAACACCCCTCAGGCTATGTGAAGACCTGTTTGGGTACAATTTTCATAGATTATCCATGTCGGTTCATGAACTTATGAAGGGAATCAAATTCCATTGCTTAAGAAAAGTGATCAAGATTTTCAAATTCCAACCATTGACTAAGAAACAATGTCATTTTAGACATGGACACACCTTGTTTTTCACATTTTCTAAAAGATTTTGTATATATTAAACAAGTAAAAATTACAGAAAGTTTTGGGGAAATTAACTCTAACATTGTAGAAACTATTAATGTAAAAAGATGTGTATAAATATAACATATGAATAAGTGAAATTTTTGAATAATAGATTGGTTGAATTAAATATAATTATTAGTGGAATTTGAGAGATAACATGATTTTTGTGGTGGAACCTCATTAGACATATAATTATAAATTATTTTATTTTGTTTTTTCTTGAGTATTCCAATGATATTAAAGACTATGACTCATTTATAGAGATACAATTCATGAGATACACTTATTTTTTTTAGTTTTTGTTTCTTTAATACATTATATATAAGAGACTTGTGTATCATATTTTTTTATAAATCTATATTGATGTACGGAATGGGTAGGTCAAAAGAGGAAGTTACCCTGGGAATTTTTTGAAGGGTGAATTAAAACCATGTAGTCACAATAGAGCATTAATTATATCATGTGTTTATAAACTCATAATTGGTGTACTTGGCTTGGAAATTTCTATTTTGGATGAATAAAAAAATAAGGAATGTTTTAGGGTGCAGTAGAGGTGATGCCCGAGTGGTTGATTTTGGTATTTCATTAATATCAATTATTAAAATTGACATACCTAAAATAAAACCCATAATCTCCTAGAAGTTATTTTTTATGTTTAATTTATTATTATTTGTCAAAAATAGTTACCTAATATTGTGAATTAATTTTTTTGAACATTCATTAATGCTCTTTTCATGTTGTCATTATAGTGGATAATCTAATAGAAGACTCCTCTAATTTTATTTTTACAGGATACAAAATTCTCTCAAAAAAATTATTAGTATCTCAAGTGGAAGTAAAGAAAAATGTAGAGTTGTATATCATACAATGTTGACCACAACAAAGAGTATTCTTTCTCTTAATAAGTTATTGAGATGGACGGTGGGACATTTTTCTATCTAGGTAATGAGATAATTCTTTAGAGTTTTTGTTGTGAAAGAAAACTCACCTCTAAAAATAATGGTATAATATTTAATTTATATTTAGGGACAATATTTAGAAATTTCCCAATAAATATTTATGAAATATTTATTATTAGTAACTAAAAATGTTTAATAATAATAATAACAATATTTTATCACATAAAACATGCTTATTTTAATATTATTTTCCAAAATAAATAATTTAATATTTTTTAAAATGATATTAAATAAAATATAAATTTCTATATGGTGATTAACTCGACCCATCAATATTTTTTGAAATTTATTAAAAACATTAATAATATAATATTTATTCAAATAATTTTCAATATATAAATAAATTTTATAATCACTAAACTCATAAATAAATATTCATTTTAAAATTCTAAGAACTAAATAAATATTTATAATAACCTATTTCACTAAATTAATGAATCCATAGTTATTTATCTATTACCCCGTGAAAACTAAACAAGAGATAACATTCAATTCACATACTATAATATCAAATATCTATGGATTGAATTTTTGTGATAAAATATAATTGAATAATTAATATTCCATAATATGAGAATAATATTTATTCTTAATATTATATTCAATCGTATTTTATATGATTATGGATATAACCATATAAGTATATTTCTATTCGGTGTGAGGTGATCTTATCCAAAGTCCAATATCAATGTCAAAAACACATCAAGACACTCATAGAGAATGAAGTTAATGTAGCAATTATAATAACCATCCTATGAATACTGCTATATATTGTAATCTATTTTTCCAGATATAGAATAAAAAAGTATGTATACATGCCTCATCACCCAATATGGTTGATTTATCTTTCTTTGAAAACCGAAAATGTACTCATCGATAAACTACAATGGCCAGAAATAAAATTAGATGGTTCTATTTAAATCATTGGTTTAGATATATACTCTTCTATTAACATGGAATAGAAAAATAATTTATTGTCATATTCAATTAATTTCACTTCTATTATGTCTCACACAATTTATTCAACCTTTACACGAACAAATTTCATTATGGATATAATACACATGTCTAATTGTGTGACTCATGATACACATTAATTAAAACCTCAATTATAATGACAAATACACACATTCATATATTGGAATATATAATCTCACTTAAATAGGTGTAATCTCAATTAGTGGGTCTCCTCTTATGACCTCCCAATTCTTAGAAATCAACAAGTGATAACATAATGAGAATATGTACCATGACTTATGAGGCCCCAACACCAGATAGTTAAACATAATTTGTGTTCTGTTAGGTAAATGTTTGTTAAATCATTCGAAATATTTTTAAGAATATTATAATAAAATTTATAGGTTCTCATTATAGCATAAAATTGGTATAAAATTTTATGTAACCAATAGTTTAATGATATTACAACATTATTGTAACTAATATGAATAATATTCATGGGAAAATATATTGATTCAAATTCTAGAAATAAAAGTAAAAATATTTAGTTGCTTCTAGGGAATCAGCTCCAAAAGACTCCCATTAGTACGATATAAAATAGATAACTAAACAAATTAATTATCACATAATAAAAATTATTCTACTAAGTTATGACTATATTAATTAGTATTTCCAAGTACTTATGTGGCTACATTACTTTCTACAATTTCACTTCTCCCAAAAAAATCATATGAGGTGATATCACTGAGTATTTACCACATATATTCTATCATAAACTTGAAATCTTGGATGAAAACATATCCATAAGTTTTAAATAATACATATAATGATAATACATTACTATCATGGTATACTTTCATGATCTATAACTAATCATTTCTTAATATATTTTTAAGTTGTCTCACAAGACACAACCTATGTGGTATGTTTCGATATGTCTACCACGGGCTCAAATAATATTCTCTTTCATATTTACTTAATCATACTATGATATATAATATTAGTTTAAATCTAATAAAACTAGTATTTATCTCCTTTAGAACTAGTATTATCATTTCTCTAATTACTATAAACTCATCCATCATATTTTCTCAATTACATTCCAAATTATTTTGGTTTTTTATATTGTGAAATTATACTTGTTATATTATGACTTATTCAATTAATTAAATATTACTTATGACTCACCCAATGAATTCGACATTGACTCAAGAAGATATCATTATGTATTTCATGTACACATGAAATTATGTGATTCATGGTACACATTAATTATAACCTCAATTATAAGGACCAATTAACGCAATCATAGATAGGAAAATCGAATGACACATAGACATGTGGAATTACAATTGTAGGGTCTTCCCTTAAGACCTCCTTTATCCATGATTACAAATTGGGAAATTAATGAGAAGAAGTTTCAATATCTTATGAGGCACCAACAACAAATAATCAATCATCATATGTGTCTCATCGGGTAGACGTTATCTAAACAATTGGAAAAATGTTTTAGGGTGTTGTCAAAAAAATTATTGGTTATCATTATAGTATATATTTGGGATAATATTTTGATGTAATTAATAATCTAACAAAATTATCATGTTAATGTTACTTTTAATGATATTCCTCATCTGATAATATATTTATTCACATTTTAGTAATTTAAAGTACAAAGTCAGTTGGCTATAGGGACATCATTCCAACATAATCCCACTTTTACAAGAGATAAACACACATTATCAACTTCTTATCACTCACATGATAAATATTCTTCTACTACGGTATGTCTTTAGTTGTTGGGTATACTGAGTTCTATTATGACTACTCTACTTTATGTGATTTAACATCTTTATGAAAAACTAATAATATGTGATATCAATATGTATTTACCTTATTTCCGATCCATTAAACATAACATATTTGATAATACCATATTCATATGTTTTTTATAAAATATATTATGATAATAACAAAATATATTATTACAATTCCATGATCTAGAAATAATCATTTCTTAAATTGCTTCTTAAGCTGTATCACAAGGCACAATGTATTTGGAATTTGTGAATATATCTATCATTGGATGTAATAACACTATCTTTATTATTTACATATACATACTATGATATATATTATTTGATGATATTTAGGAAAAATAGTTCAATATCCCATGGATAACTTTCATTTTTATTTCCCTAATTACTAGGAAGTCATCCATCATACTTTCTCAATTACGTCTCAGATTGTTTTGATTGAAAATTTATTCCACTATAGTAATTCAATTTAATAATTTCTTACTATTATTTATACATATTAAATATAAAATAATAGTACATGTAATGGAATACGTGATAGATTCAAACACTTAAATAATATTAAATTTTATTTATCATAATAACCTGCACATTTTCCTTAACATATCATCTTATAGATATTTTACTTTATATGACATGGGAACAAAAAATACCATTGAATTTTTTTAAATTTTATTTTTCAATACCTTTAAAATGTATGTACTATTATTTGATGGTTTCCAACCCCATAGATCTATCTTATTTGATTTTTCTTCATTGAAAATTGTCTCCAACATTATGTAATTCAAAGTGAAATAATTTTATCTTAGTTATAACTTTAACATGATGAGTTTTTATGGAATATTTTTTTCAAATAAATTAATATTTTAATTAATATATTTCAATGAAGTATCTTAAATAATCCTTTCACACTAAACATACTTGTTGTATGTTATATTCAACACGAAGTTTGTGTATGATACACGCAATGCTATGAATAAATTTTGTTCAATTTATAAAAGAAATATGTTTGGATTATATTATATGAAACAAAAAAGGATGTTTTCAATACATGCAACATTGACTTGGCTTTTATTAGATGCAATACCGACCCTTATCGATAGCTTGAGTTGTACGCAATACTGAGTTTCACAGAACAATGATATATTTTTATAATATTATTGTATAATGTGATATAAAATAAAGGTTACTCATAGTAATAACCACATTTTGAATTTTATATAAAAAATAAAATCTGTATTATGTATTTTATAGAGGTTATATATGAAGAAATTCAATTTTTCGAATAAAATAAGTATTTAAAAAAATATTTTATCGCATTTTGATGGAGATCCCTTTTTAAATATATTGTTTGAAAATTTAATAAGTTATATTTGAATTAATAAATGTCTTATTTGGAAAAAGGACATCAAAATTTACCTTGGATGATATCATGGTATTTTTCTAAATAAATTTATATTCTAATGAATATTGAAAAATACAGCTTTTTAATTTGAATCTTCATTTTTATCAATGTTGTTCATCCAGTTATATTATCTTTTTAATTAGCCTTAATGTTTAGTTGGATTATGTTTTTTTCATTTTATCTAATTTTGTTCATTAGATGTAATTTCACATTTAAATTGGACGTAAACACAAGTCAATATTTTGATAGTTCATACTTCTTAAAAACCTGCTTTTTGGTTTTAACAAGTGGAATTAGTATTAAATTAATTTTTTATAATTATTTATTTTGAGTTACAAAAAATGGATTTATTTTTTCGATCAGAATCTCCAAATTCGGCAAATAGGTGCCTTTTATTTTTTGAAAATATGAATAGTAACATTAGTAATTATTTTTATTTACCATGGTTAAAGAGTTAATTAAGTAAATAAGGGTAACATATAATATTATAATAATATAAAAATACCCTAAAACGTTTCCTAATACTATTGGATGAGATATGTATGACCATGAGCATTATTGGGTCGATTTTAGGACCCCATGGATCCACTTGGGTGTGATGATGACCTTTTATAATTTTTAATGTAATGAAAAGGGAAATAAAACCTAAAATTGTATCTTTAACTAAATCATTTTTAATATAGGGTAATATAACTGATATATTTGACTATAAGTAGTCATTATAAGGATAATATGATTTCCTAAATCATCATATTTTTTATAATTTTTTTACATTAAATAAATAAATTTATTTATGACACAATGAAAATGCTTTGATTACCTTATTAATGAAGGATTCAAATAAATGATATTATAAATATATAAATAAATATAATTTGAAAATTTTTAGGACATAAATGAATTTTTCGGATGACTTCTTTGATTAAATTATTTTTGGTTCAAAATAATCAAGTATTTATGACATTAATGTAATCATTTACTAAATATTGTCAAAATTAACAAAAATGAGTTATTAAAATAAATACTATTTTTTAACTGATATTGTTGTCCTAAAAATATAATATTTGGAAAAATAATTTAAATTATATTAAAAAAGACTTTAATTATCCAATTTTTGGACTCTTCGAATTTTATAGTATCTATAACAACCATATATTTTGAAAATACAAAAACACATGGTAAGAGTTAGTGTTTTTAGCTATGTGTTAAAGCTAAATTATAAGGTTAATGTTGTGACCTAAACTTGTCTAGCTCTAATTAGATGAGAGTATTTAGAACCAACCTCATCTTTTAATTAAAATTAATGAGTTTGGGACCATTATTAATAGAAAATAAATTTATAATATTTTAATATTTCCAAACATTCCTAAAGTGCCCCCCATCGTATAAATGGATACCTTCTCTACCCAATTACTCACACCTTTCAACCCATTTTCTCATCCAAATTCTACTCAAATAAGCATCCAAAATCCAAATATTCCTCTTAGAGGAAAACTTGGTCATAAATCCATTATAAGGATTCATTTTGTGAAAATAAAAAGTAAATACTCTAAAAAGAGGTGTTTTAGACACATACATATGAAATTGGACCTAAGGTAAGGGCTAATTTTGAAATCATATATTTATATGATATTTTTTATACGTAAGGATTTACTAGGGGTATATTTATCATACATGTCAATATTTTCTAAAAAAATTTCATAAAATATTTATTATATTTCTATGTATGTTTAAAGATATTTTTTCAATTGTTTGTATTTTAAAAAATGGTTTGGAAGTAAAATTTTCTTTTTTTACCATATAAGTTACTTTTTGACTTTTCTAGAAAATGTACATAGAGATTTTTTTAACATATATGGAATGAATTAATTTTTACATCTTTATAACTCCAAATTTAAATGAAGATTCCTCTATACGATTTCTTGTATATTTACAAGTTGTTTATTTTATTTTTAAAATTTATTCCATTTTGGGAAAATAAAATTTTTTTATAAAATAAAGGATATTTTCCTCAAGAATTAATTTCAACCATTCTGTCAAAATTAATTTGCATCTATGATTAATGATTTTTTTCATGTGTGCTAACCATAATATCCTTATGGTTTATTGTGTTTGTGATGTAATTATATTTAATAAATCCATTAGTTTTACATGGATAACTTTATGATGGAAAGCTGTTTATGAAACCCATTTTATTCATTTAGTTATGTTATGATGAATAAATTATGTTTTTATGGCCCACATATACATGGTTTTCATTATGTGATGGATGTCACCTATACCTACCTCCAATTCATTGGGTAATTATTAATATCTCATGAGATAGACATGATTGGAAATGAAAATAAATCTGGGTAAATAATAAAATGCTGGAATGACAAGTAAATATGGTTCAGTTATACTTGAATGGAATGACAATTAAACCTGGTTCTGAAATAGAATTTTTTCACTATGATGACCGTTGAATAAATTCCTTGCCTACTACAGAAGTCATATTATGTGCCTATTAGTCTACCACAATTCCATGTTTTATTCCAATGTTATTTTATCATTTTTAATGTTGCTTTATGAACTATTCCTTATGTACTGCCACAATTTATTTCATGAATCAAGATTTATATATTTAAAAATCATGTACAAGTTTTTTAATTCGTATGTTTATGGTTTGTTCTCCATGTTTTCCCTATTGAGAATTTGAGCACAACTTTTTTTTTATTTTCTTGAGGATATATAGAAAGGTTTTATGTAGGAAAACAAGAGGGGATGATCATTATGGGAGTTTTTGATAATATTTCACAAAGATAGAAGATTATGTTCCATGATTCCAATTACGGTAAACCAATATGGCCTTTGGGATTAATTTTTGAAATGTATTGAATATTATCTAAAATAAATTCTATAACACCTTGACCCTAATTACCTGGAGTCGGTGTATTATTTTAATACATTAGCATGATTACCGGGGATCATGTCCTGAATGACCGATTAGTTTAGCAGTCTTAGAAAATAGATTATATACATGAATTTTACATTACACATTATAAAATACAATATATCACAAATAATCCTTTGATAATTACATTACTACCTTAGAATAACCATTCATATCAATCATTATACACTTCATAGAATGGTGGTAAAATAAAACATAAGAATGGGGTGAGCTCAGTTGCTCAGTAAGGGTAAATAATTTAGCAGAAGTTGTAAAATTTTATGTCAAGATGTGTAATAAAATAATGGACTTTTAAACATAAACCTGAACATAATATGGAAAAAATAAATCAAATAATTCCATTTACTTATTCACATTGATATTATACTAGTCGAACAATCACATGTAATAACTATTTTCATAATGAGGGAATGGATAATGCCAGACATCATAAAAAGATGGTCAAGGATTTGTACCAAGACTACAAATAAAAACCATGTCATGGACTTGTGCCAAGACATTAATTTGTCTCATGAGACCTACCGATGCATCGAGGAGATATAGCGGGATCCACCCGTCACTTATTATGTCCAATTCATTTCTTATATGAAAATTATGAAATATTACATAAACATTCGTATTAAAACATGAATATGAAGTGTCAACACTTTAACCATAAACCATGTATGGAATAAAAATAAATCATCCACAGTCAAACATATCATAACTCATTCAATAAAATATATATATTGTATTATGATAAATCAACTTCAGTCAATAATAATA
The DNA here is from genome assembly GCA_963277665.1 of Viscum album. NCBI lineage: Eukaryota > Viridiplantae > Streptophyta > Magnoliopsida > Santalales > Viscaceae > Viscum > Viscum album. The sequence goes on from OY728137.1 coordinate 1,776,411,636, forward strand.
TCCAGTAAATGATGTTGACATAGTTGAAAATGAGCAGTAAAACTCTTTGAGAAAAACATCATTTTCGGTGATATTATTTAAAAGTCATGCATTTATAAATGAATTTATTTAAAAATTATTTTTGAATCAAAGTATTCCATAACACTTTGAAACTTTTTAATGAAATTAACAATATAAAATAATAATTTCCATTTAAGTAAGTCCTTAAAATCATTTTTAAAACCTAGACATTAATTAAAAAGATTTAGAAAAATAAATTATTAAAATATTTGAAATCATGATATTGATAAATATTACCATCAAAAAAACTTTAAAATATAAATTTTAGAAACAATTTAATGAATTATGGAAATGGATGATAAATATTTCCCACTAAATACATACACAGAAATAATCTCTGATAATAATGAGATTGAGGAATTAACCCTTACCTAGTATTTTACTTTGGTTAATGGTACGTTTAAACTCCTTTATAATGACCGTAGTATGTTATTAAATTATAGAAGAACCATATTAATATTTATTATATCATATATTATTCATTTATTACTTAATAATTACAATTTCATAATAATTTCTATGTTAAATTAACATTTCGGGTAATATTTTCTTTCTTTATCATATGCATTTGAACTTTTTATTCTTGATAATATCACATAGATAATGATTTAAATGATTCAAGAATATCAAAAATTATTTATATATCATATATATTCAGAATATAAATATTTATAATACATATATATATGAAATTGAAACAACATTCAGGGAGACGGTAGTCTGTACATACACATGAAGGTTTTTTCTCTTTTCTTATCGTATAATATGAATGTATGTAAAAGAAATATATTTATCTAAATAAATCAATATTATTATAGTAGAAATGATATTTAATATATATAATACTTAATCAACAAAAAAAAAATTTTAAAAAAATATTGAATGGTAATTGTTGGAGATGAATCTCATCGTGTCGTGGAGATGGTAAGCCGTACGTACGCACGATCGACAAAATATCATTATATTGATGGTATGAAAGTGTTTAATTGGATGGTATATCATATATGCAGAGTAATTACTATTTTATATTCATTATTTAATTTAATTATTCTCATTATTATACCCATCCAAATAATTTAGTGTTGAATAACAAACTACAACACGACATGGAGACAGTAAGCCATACGTATGCACACACGATGCCTTTTTCATTAATAGGATGGATAGAATAATGATAATTGTTTTATCATATTTATAATAACATATCATTATGTATATGGCACCAGATTTATTATTTTATTATTGGAAAACAAATAAAAGGGAGTGAAAGTAGGAAAAAAAACTTTGAAAGAGATGATGAAATAATTATCTCTTATTCTGGTTCTTCCTTTCGATTTGAATGAAAGGGCTCCATAGATTGGCTCTATGATCAAAATAAGGCCTCTAGGTTGCAGTGGGGTAGTTGAGAGAATATTTGATCATGGTTTTTCTGAGAAAAATGGCTTTTGAGATGTGAAATTAAGAGAAGGGGGTGTACTCTTTTATAAGAGGGGTCATGGTCACATTAGGAATATTTTGAAATATTATTTTATTATAAAACATGTTTTCGTTTATAATGACTCAAAATAGATTTATTTTGAGTTTAAGGTGAGGATGGATCAAAATAATCTCAACCAATAGGTTTTAGACATGTTTATGACCCCATATTAACCTTATCTATTATATTTAACTCTTAGTTAAATAGTTTAACTTTTACAATGTCTTCTTGTATTTTTATATTAAATGGTTAATAAACATAATATAAAATGACATGAGAATCACACGTGGTTTATTAATGACATATATATCATTATATAAGTCCATTGGAAAAAACTTATATTATTAGGAATATTATATCATTTAATAATATTTTATTTGTTTTAAAAACACTTTTATGTCAATTTTGACAGTATTTAGTATTTGGTTTTTTTGAAAGGAAATTAGAGATTATTACTTCGAAAAAAATACATTAAATCAACCCTAACATGTCTTATTAACCAGGAAAATCTATGAAATGAATCAAAAGTCACAATTGAAATTTATTTTGATATTAATAATATCAATTAATTTAATAATTCATTAATAAGGTAATTATTGCATCATCACTGTGTCATAAATAAATTTTATTATTTAATGTCTGAAAATAATATATAAAATTATACGAGGTATTAATTTTCCATATCATTATAATGAATATTTATAGTAGAAATTATCTTATGTGTAACTCTAAATTAAAAATGGTTTACTTATTAAACATTGAATTTAACACTTTTAACTCTTCTTTAAATAAAGTAATAATAAATGTCCTAATCTAATCCAGGTGGACCAAAAGGATCATATTTTATTCATAAGGTTGATTTTGGTAAAATTAAACTTATCCAATAGAATTAGGATATATGTTAGGGTAATTATAATATCATTTTTACCTTTAATTACCCTTTTTACTTTTAACCGTTGAAATAAAATTCAAAAGTTACTATTCTTGAAAAATTATTTTCATCATATTGAACAAAAATTTACATAATGTTATCAACCGTGACTCTCAGATTTTTAAAATTAAATTCACAGAATTTATAATGTTATGTTTTATGCAAATTTTCAAATGTGCCTAGAAGATGGGTAAATGATGTAAAAAATTTCAATAAAATTTTATACGTCTAATATTATTATAAAATGACTCTAATTATTTACATTGAACAAATATTGGTATTATGTATCTATTTTTACTTTAAAATAAATTTAAATAAAAATAATTATTATTTAAAGAAATGTCGGTTTTAAACAATAATGTATTGGTTTTCACTATTTATAATAAATTGAATGTGTTCAGAAAAATAAAAAAAATTCACCCAAATATAATTTTTATATTTTAAATTAAAAAATAATGTCTATTTTAATAAATTCAAAATATATAAGTTTCATTAATTAATTTAAAATTTATTACCATTGTCAAAACCAGAAAGTGGTTTTTTAATAAATAAAAATAATCAAATGATTGACATGCGTTTATTTCCAATTTAAATGTGAAATTTCATAAAATGACCTACATTATATGAAATGATAAAAATTTAATATCATTATAATTTAAAACTACCTAGATGAATAATATTAAACATTAAATTATTTCAATTAAAAAAGTAGTTTTCAATTAAAATTTAGCATTTTTTTACTATTCATCAAAATATGAATGTATTCAGAAATGTTCCAAAAATTTATCCAAACTAATTATTTATGTCCCAATTCTAAATTAAAATACAATTTCATTAAATTAAATATATAAAATTGTCAAATATTGTATTTAAAAAGGGTTCTCCATTAAAAGGTGGTAAAATTGCATTTTTTTTAAAAACATGTTTTAAGTGAAAAATTGAATATATTCTTATATTATGTCTAAAAAACACATAATAAGGATTTTAAAATTATATGGAGTATATTAAATTCAAAATTCAGTTAATACTATTCATAACTGCTTTTTGAACGACTAGTTTGGTATGTTATGGTGCGCTCGAACTCGGTGTTGCTTGTAGCCTAATTTACTGAATTACTTTAAAGATATAACATACTATGAAATCCTTGTGTGTTACATTATGCCCTCCTTCAATAAATTGCTTCCTCATAATTTGAAATTTTTCTTCGAAAATAAGAGGTTAAAAATAGATAATACCTTTATGGAAAAACCACATCAGAAATTGGGATAATAAAATTTAGTCTTAATAAGAGGGAAATGGAAATGAAAAATTCACCACCAAATTACGATCTTTAATAGGAGAACATTGGTTGTGATTAGAGACTCATAATTATAGGAAAAAATGTAAATATTTAGATGGATTGATTGAGGTCATCAATTACAAAAAGTGAACAATAAATGGAATATTGAGGGTCTCAATGACATAAATCTATAATGATTTAAAATATCAGCGGTTAAACAAAACATAATGTATTAGAATAACAAATTTTGGGTTTTAAGTTCCTTACCCTAATGTTTAACAATTAATTTCTTCTTAGAATACAAAAAAATAGAATACTTGACAAGTAGAGTTCCATCCTTTAAGTAATTTCTACCACAAACTCATCTTTCGCTCCAAAAGATAATAGAAATAAAAAATATTCTATTTATCATAATCACATAGGGTTCCAAAAATAATGAATTTATAATTCATCTGTAATAAAATTATTATATAAACTAGGATATCACGTAGGCCAGTGGTATGTGATGCCCCATTTTCACCCTTCAGTTGTGGGTTCAAGTCTCACGTCCTTGCCTGACGTGGCGGGTTTTCACCCAACCTCCAGGTTGTCCTTTTAATAACAATCCAAAAATAATCATAGGAAATGTTTTCTCCTAAATCAATATTATCCAAGGTCCAACGTAATCCATTCCAAACATTAGAATTATCCAATATACATTTTTCCCACTCACCGTCCCAAATTTATAAGGAAGGTAAACATATTGAATATATCTTTTTTCCACATTATAACATGTGAATACAATCATCATGTATTCTCTTAAAACATGGTAACACCATGAGTAACCATAAAACTTAATTTAATACATTCATGCTCCCTTGTTCCTTATATAATATTGTATATACTCCTTAAAGCCAATAATTTTGAATACTGCAACAATGATCGAATAAAAAAACCATTAATCAGTTCCAAGGATGTCAATAATACCCAATATACATTCTCTAACTCAATTATCTCTTGTTCCAAAATCACTACATTAGTATCAGGACTATATTACGGTTTATCTATCTCTAAACCATATACAATCCAAAACCTTTAACTTGAAATTTTTTCACTTTACTTGGTATTATACAATATCAAATACATAATGAAATAGTACTGAAATACAATCCTTATATACTATATAATAATTTTAACATTTATATAATTAATACAATACTCAAATGGAATAATTACTTAAAACTAAGATCACAAACCATTACTCTTCATCTATGGTAGTATCATAAGATGACTGTTATAAAAAAGAACCATTTGGGGTATACTCTGATGATTTGGACATTGATTCACATAGTTTCCCAACTCCTTGCAGATGGAGCATTTTATATTTGAAAAATTTTCTTACCCCTACAATCACGTACATGGTGTCCCTTTTTCCCACACCTATAACAAACTCTCATTCCATTGATTAATTTACCAATGTGATTCCTCCCATAGTTATCACATGTAGGAAAATCCATATTTCCATTATTCACTTTATCTATGTTTTTCTCTTCCATCAATTTCTTCTCATTCTTCCATTCTAATCGATAGGACTCAGAGAATTCATTTCTTATCTTATTGACACATGATATTATTTCTTAATATGATGTGAATATGTGGAATACTATTTCCATTCTAAATGTTGGCTTTGGGCCCTAAAATATATGACCCTTCTTACTCTTGGGATTATGCATATTCCTAGAGTTATCATTCCTTCTACTGGGTGCCATTTCTAAATGATGAAATACACTAGGTTAGATCATATCATAATGTATAATCCAAAAAATAGAAAAATTATCAAAAATAATTGATGATTTTCACACAACTTGTCTCATAATCATAAAAATGGGTTATTTTATGACATATTTACTCATAAATCCTTCATAATGGTTTTTAAAAAAAAGTGAATTATCCTAAGAATATCCCCTGAGAGTGTCTTAACAAAGAGTGCCTCAAGGCCCATTGTTGTGCACCAGTTCCCATTCGAGTCTAGATCAAAGTAATTTTTTTGGGTTTTACCCCTAGATACATCTGTGCCAGAGCTGCCTCTACCTACTCGTATCTAGACATGGATGTTTTTATTATAAAAACCACATAATATCTAAATTACCAAAATTTTTGGATTTTATTCTGTAATAACACTAAAATTCTTTCATAGGGTAGTGTTTCCTAATCATAGTTTATCTAAATCATGTTTCCGTGGTTATTTATAAAATTCTTCAGATAACAACTATAACTCCCTGAACCCATTTACCCAAATATTGTTCATTATTTAAATAAATTGGCATGATTACAATGGATCAAGTCCTAATTGACTGATCAGTTTAGCAGTCTTGGAAAATATATTATAAACATGAATGTTACATTACACTTTCTAACATTCATCATAGACCAAATAATCCTCTGATAATTCCATTATTCCATTAGCATAACCATATATATCAATCATTATACACTTCCTAGAATCTAGGAAAAATAAAACATAAGAATGGGGTGAGCTTAGATGCTTAGTACGGGTAAATAATTTAGTGGAAGCTATACACTTTTAAGGAAAGATGTGTAATAAAAACAATAGCCTTTTAAACATAAAATTGAACATAGTATGTTAAAAATAAATCAAATAATTCCATTTAATTATTCAAATTGATATTCTACTAGTCAAATAATCACATCTAATAAATAATTGAGTTATAAGGGAATGTATAATTCTAGACATCATAACCACATAGTCAATGCCCTGTGCCAAGACATAAAATAAAATTTCTGTCAATGCCTTGTGCCAAGACACTACATTGCCTCATGATATCGACCGACGCATCGAGGAGATATAATGGGCTCTACCTGTCACTTACTAAGTCCAATTCAATCCTCATATGAAAATGTTGAAACATAACATAAACATTCGTATTAAAACTTGCATACGGAATGTCAATAATTTAACTTAAAACTATGAATGGTATAAAAATAGAACATCCATAGTCAAACATATCATAACACATTAGATACAATTTGGAATATCTTATTACAAAATATAAACTTCAATCAGGAATAATATCCAGTAAAGGATGTTGACATAGTTGAAAATGATCATTAAAACTCTTTGAGAAAAATATACCTTTTGTGAAATAATTTAAAAGTCATACATTTATAAAATAATTCATTTAAAATATATTTTTGAATCAAAGTGTCCCATAACACACTAAAACTTTTGAAATTGACTAACATTTTAAAACAACCATGTTCATATAAATAAATCCTTAAAACCATTTTTAAAACATGGAAAATAATTAAATTGATTTAGAAAAATAAATCATTAAAAAATTTAAAATGATCATCATCAAAAAGAGACCCTTCCACAAAACCTTAAAATTTTAATTTTAATTTTTTTTATGAAACATGGAAATGGATGATAAAAATGTCCCAGTAAATACATACACATAAACAATCTCAGATAATAATGAGATTGAGGAATTAATCCTTACCTTGTACTTTAATTTGATCGATGGTACATTTAATCTTCTGTATAATGAACGTAGTATGCTATTAAAATATAACATAACCGTATTAATATTTATGATAACATATATGATTCATTTATTACTTTATATTACCCATTTATTAATAATTTCCATGTTAAAGTAACATTTCAGGTAATAATCACTTTCTTTATCATACAAGTTTTAACATTTTATTATTGATCATAGCACTTAGATAATGATTTAAATAATTCCATAATATAATAAACAATTTATATATCATATATATTCCTAATATAAATATTTATAATACATAGATATATGAAATTGAAACACTGTTCATGGAGACCGTTGTCTGTACGTATGCATGAATGTTGGTTCTATTTTCTTATCGTATAATATGGAAGTAAGTAAAAAAAATATATTTATCTACATAAATAGATATTATTAAAATATCAATATAATTTAATATATCTCATACTTAATTAATATATATATTTGTATAAAATTTTTTGAGTGGTGATCCTTGAAGATGAATCTCATCGCGTCGTGGAGACGGCAAGCCGTACATATGCACTAACAACAATATCATTTTATTGATGGTACAAATGCATTAAATTGGATGGTATATTATATATACCGATTAATTAACATGTTATATTCATTATATAATTTAGTTATACTCATTATTATACCCATCCAAATAATGTTGTCTTGAATATCAAACTACACACCGACATGGATACGGTATGCCGTACGTACGCACGTATGGTAACTTTGTCATTCGTAGGATGGATAGAATAATGAATATTTTTTTACCATATATATAATAACCTCTTAGTATGTATAAGTTACTGGAGTTATTATTTTATTTTGGGAATCAAAAATAAAGTGGAAGTGGTAGAAGAAGAAAAGAACTTTTAAAGAGGCGATGAAATAATTACCTCTTCTTCGGGTGGTTCCTTTTGATTTGACCAAAAGGGATCATTAGGTTCGATTTATGATCAAAATAAGGACTCTAGATTAAATTAAAGAGATTTTGGAGAATAATTTAGAATTGTTGGTCCAAGAGAAATGGATTTGGAGATGTGAAATTAAGATAAGGGGAAGTAAAGTTTTATAAGAGATGTGAGGGTTAGTTTAGGAAAATATTGAAATATTATTTTATTATAATATAATTTTATGTTTATAATTTCTCAAAATAAGTTTACTTTTAAGATAAGGTGGATATGGGTCTACAATAGCTCAATAAATAGGTTTTAGATAAGTTTGGGTCACCATAGTAACCTTATATTTTTCTATTTAACTCATAGTTAAATTGTTTAAATTTTAAAATGTCTTCTCATATTTTTTTAGTATATTGTTAATAAACATAATATAAAATGGAAAAATAATATCAAGTGGTTCATTAATGAAATATTTATCATTATATGAGACTTTTAACATATCTTTATGTTTTTACGAATATTATATCATTTAACAATATAGTATTTGTTTTAAAAACATATTTATGTCATTTTTTACACTATTTATTATTTGGTTTTTTTGAATGTCATAAAAACGTGATTACTTCAAATAAAATACATTTAATAATCCATAAAATTTCATATTAACCTTTATAACTCGTGGAATGCATCAAAAGTCTCAATTCTGAATTATTTTGATATTTATAATATCTATTATTTTAATCATTCATTAAAAAGGTAATTACTGCATCGTCATTGTGTACAAAATAAATTTAATTATTTAATGTCTAAAAATTATAAATAAAATACTATGATATATAAAATAGTTTTTTTATTTATAATTAATATTTATAGTCTAATTTATATTATGTGTAACCCTAATTTTAAAATGGGTTTGTTATTAAACATTGAATTTAACAGTTTTAACTCTTTGTTAAATAAAATAATAATAAATGCCCTAATCTAATCCGTGTGGACAAAAAGAATCATATTTTATTCAAAAGTTTTATTTTTAAATAAATAAATTTATCCAATAGAATTAGGAAATGTGTAAGGATAATTATAATATCATTTTTACCTTTAAATACCCTATTTACTTTTAACCATGGTAAATAAAATTCAAAAGTTACTAGTCACCAAAAATTATTTTCAGCCTATTGAACCAAATTTTACATACTGATGTCAACCGTGTCTCTTGGATTTTTGAAATTCAATTCATAGAAGCAGTAAAATTACGTTTTATGCAAATTTGCAAATGTGGCTAGAAGGTGGGTAAAATACATTAAAAAGCTAAATAAAACATTATACATCTAATCTTATTATCAAATGGATTCAAAGAATTACATTGAACTGATATAGTTATTATTTATCTATTTCTACATTAAAATAAATTTAAATAATAATAATAATTATTTAAAAAATTTGGTTTTAAACAATAATGAAGTGTTTTTCACTGTTTATCAAAAATTAAAATTTTTCAGAAAAATACCAAAAATTCACCAAAAGCTAATTTTTATATTCAAAATTCAAAAATGATATTTATTTTACCAAATTAAAAACATAGACGTTTCATTAATGAATTTAATATTAATTTTTGTTGTCATAACTAGAAAGCGGGTTTTGAAGAAGTAAAAACTATCAAAAGATTGACATGTTTTTTTGCCCAATTTAAATGTGAAATTTCTTACAATGACATTCATTATATTGAATGATAAAAATATAAAATAATTATACATTTAAACTACTCAAATGAATAATTTTACTCTTTCAATTATTTCAATTAAAAATTTGTTTTAAATTACAATTTTATTTTTACTATTCAACAAAATTTTAATCTTAAAAGAAAAGCACCAAAAAATTTATCCAAACTAAAATTTTATGTCCCGATTAAAAATAAAAAATTTAATTTCATTAAAAGTATTATATAAAAGTTTGAAATATTAGATCTAAAATGCTTATCCATTAAGTGATGGTAAAATTTCATTTTTTGAAAAATACTTCTTTTATATGAAAAATTGAATTTGTTCTTATAATATGTCTAAGAAACACATAATATGGATGTTAAAAATATATGGAGTATATAATATTAAAAATTAAATTAAATATATTCATAACCTCTTTTGAATGGATAGTTTGTTAATTCGTGGTGTGCTTTAACTCTGTGTTTTGTGAAGCAAAATATTTTGAATTATGTTAAAGATATAACATACTATTAAATCCTAGGGTGTTAGAAATGTAATGTATATGTACGTCAATATTGGGTCATTAGAGTCGGTATCATTGAAAATGTTTAGTTATCGTTTTGAAACTATGATGTGAATGATTTAGTGAGATTCCAAGAGATATTTCTACAGTATTTCTAGGTATGTCCCTAAGGCTTAGTGTATCTTTGGGTTAATATCCTAGGATTATGGTAATTATTAATAATAACCAAGAATTGAACCTAAGATGTTAGAGATTGAATATACCCCCTTGCTTTTTTTATTTTCCTAGTATGTTTTTTTTTCTCAGGCTATTCATTTGGGGTTTTTGATAAAGTGTGGAACCAGAAAGAACAATGATAATTATAAATGCAATGTGAAATGAAGTGATTTTACGCCAGAACAACAAAATGATATGGGATATGGAATAAAAAATCTTACTGTTGTACTTACACAAGATATGAATCATTCTGGACATCCAAATGAGCAGAAAAAGGTATTTTCCTATTCATTGAGGCAATGTCCACCTTATTTTATGGGGCAATGTCTACCTTCTTTCAGTGGGTCTCTTAATGCATTTGTTGCTGAAAAATATATTAGCACCATTGAAAATAATTTTTTCATACTTCACTATTTATAACATGAAAAAGAAACTTTGGCTAGTTTTCTTTTAGAGGGTGATGTAGACCAATGGTATACACTAATCATGAATTCAAGACAGTAATATGACATTGAATCATGAAATGGGATGAGTTCAATAACATATTTTTCAAAAAATACTTCACTACTATTAATCTATCAAATATGAAATAGTAGATAATTGATCTTATGAAAAATGACGACGAATCCATTGGTACTTATGAGGAATATTTTACATGACTTGCAAGGTATGATTCGCTATGTATCTTCCAACCTAAAAGTAAAGTTGATCGATTCTTCAGTGACAGAAAGACAATCCCTCGAAGGGAATTAGATATAAAAGACATTAGTAGCTATGGAGATATCATGTGTTGTTCTATCAAGGTGTAAATGGATGTGGGTGTTAGATATAAATATATTTGTTTTTAAAAGATATGAATGATGTAGTTCAAGGTAAAATCATAGAACACTGGTGAAACGAGGATGAATTTTTCCTTACGCTCAAAGTGCGGAAATAATCTTGGCGGATATTGTCTTAAATGTAATATAAAATGTTTTATGTGTGTAAAAGAAGGTCACTGTGCAGTTAAGTAACGAAGTAATGCTAAAAATGTTTCTAATGTTATGAATATAGAAAAGAATACCGAGAATGCATCACCCACACTTCAATTCTACAAGTGCACGGAAATGGGGAATTACGATAACCAATTTGCTAATACAAGTGTTATGGATGATTATAGACATCAATAACCTCTTAAGGCCAATGATAAAGTAAAATTACATGCGATCACTATTAGTGATGTTGAGTATGAAAACAAAATGATGGAAAGATTATTTTATTAGGTTATGGGATTCCAAATTAGTGTTGTAGAATCTAAAATTATATTATTATTGAATATTGGAATATCTATGTATTGGTCCATTGTGGTTTTCCATATGAATATGGTACTAGAAACCGTGAAAATATGATTTATTTTTTTGGAATGCACATGATATGCCCATAATGAAGGGATAATGTGATAATTAGATGTTTGATAGTATTAATAAACTCCTGACTAATATAGAGACAATGTGATATCATTGTTTGAGTATACATAATTTTTTGGTTTTTTTGTTGTGTGGAAGTAGTTAATTTTGATAAAATTTATGTTTTCAAAACGGTACTATGGTAATTCATGTTATTATCAGGTTTCACGAGAATACATGATTAATGTATTCAAATGTTTGGATTGTGACAACTAATAACTACCTTATGTGATATGGGATATAAATGTTAAGTTTATTTAGTTCACCTCTTTCTAAAGTTTTATATTTTATATTTTTGGTTGATTTGTAATGTAATCCATTTATGGATATTAAAAGTTATATTTAGGTTGAATGTTGTTAGAGTAATTTTTTATATCACTATAGGTGGACTTATGCATATTTAACTACCTTCAATATCCTTTTCTTGAGAAAAATTGAATGGCCTATCATTCTATCACATGATCTTAAAACACTTCATGAATGAAAAATTCATCTTAATTTTGTTAAATAAGAGATGAAATTGAAACTATTTAGGTCATGAACAACAGTGGTATTAAACCAAAATCAAGTAAGTATTTATTCTCATGAAAAAGATATCATAATTTGCTAATGGATAATGATTTTTGTTGTCTTAGTACATTCTAATATGATGAATCAGATAGTACATTAACTCATCGCAGATTTATGGATTCATGGTTGTTAACATTATCCAAACCATGTTCTCTATCACTATTTATCAGAACCTGATGGTTATAATTTTAATTCATATCCATGTTTTCACTCCCCAACTATGTTCTCATATGTGGAAACCCAGTGATGAGTTACGTTGGGTAACTTTTATGTTTCTAACGTTCCTTTTTAAAATGAAGTTTTAGTATTCATTTTTATGATGTGGGTTTATAGGAAAGAAACAATGAAGTAGTAAAAATTTTATAACCTTGATGAATTTAGAGGGATAAATTAATTTTAAGGGGGGTATTATGTAAAACCCTGAGATTTTATGGAATATATTTTTAATTAATTAATTTTTCATTAATATATAATAATTCACTATGTTAAAAATTATTTTCACACTAAACTAACATGTCATATATTTCACGCCACAACGAGTAGGTATATAATACATGTAACACTGAGTACAAATTTTGTTTAATGTATTTAAGAACTAAGTTTGGATTAGTTAATATTCATCAACAAAGGATTTTTTCTCTACACGAAACACTGACTTTTCAGGTGTTGCACACAAGGTCTATCTTCCTCAACAGCTTGCGTTGTACGCAATACCAAGTTTCACAAAACAATGATATATTATTAAATTATTATTGTTTAATGGGACATAAACTAGACTTTTTTAATAGTATTAACCACATATTGAATTTTATATAACATTAAAATTCATCTAATGTATTTTATATAAATTATATAAGAACAAATTCTGTTTTCCAGATAAAAGAATTATTTATTAAAAAAATACAGTTTTTATATCTTTTGATGGTGAACCCTTTTTAAATCTAGTTTTTGAAAATATTATAAGTTATATTTGATATAATAATCTTCGTTTTTGGAATATGGAGATAAAAATTTACCTTGGTTGAAATCTGGGTGTTTTTATGATTAAATTCATATATTATGAATGGTGAAAAATACTACATTTTAATTTAAAACTACCCTTTATTCTAATTTATATATCTAGGTAGATTATATTTTTAATTTTTTATATTGTAATTGTAATATGTTATTATAATTTATTACAATTCGTTTCATTAGATGTAATTTCACATTTAAATTTGATATAAACACATGCCAATCTTTTGGTCATTTTTACTTCATGAAAACCAGCTTTTTGGTTTTGAAAACGATAATTAATTTTAAATTAATTTATACAAATTACCTATTTTTAATTTGGAAAAATGGATTCCATATTTGGAATAAAAAGGTCTAAAATCTATAAATATTAAAATTACATTTTTTGGAAATTATGAATTTTATCCTCATTAATTTTTTTATTTACCATGGATAACGAGTAAATTAGGTAAATAAGGGTATCATATAATATTATAATAATATAAAACTACACTAAAACATGTTACAATAATATTTTATGAGATATGACCTACCATGATCATCCATGGGTCGATTTTAAGACCCCATTAAGCCACATGGGTGTGAAAATGACATTATATAATTTTTAATTTAAATGAAAATGAAATATAACATAAACATTATCTTTTTCTAATATTTTTTTAATATAGTTTAAAATAACTAATATTTATATATATATATATATATGAATTATAAATGAAAAATATTTCCTTCATCGTGGTAATTTATTTACAATTTTTAGAAATTATATAAATAAATTTATTTATGACACAATGATGATGCAATGATTGCATTTATAATGAAAGATTAAAAGAAATTATCATATAAATATCAAAATAATTATAATTTAAAAATTTTGATGGCATAAAATTTTTTTTTGGATAAATATCACATATTATTTTTGATTTAATTCTTGTTTTGAAGGAATCAATTTTCTATGAATTTAATAAAAATCAATTAATAAATTGTCAAAATGGACATAAATGAGTTTAAAAAAATATTTTATTAAATGATATAATAGTCCTAAAAATGTATTATTTGTATAACTGACTTATATAATGTTATAAATGTCAGTAATAATACAATTTTGGTTCTCTTGGAATGTTATAGTAACAATAGTTACCATATATTAGGAAAATAAAAGAATACATTGTAAGAGTTAATGATTTTTACTAAGGGTTAAAGCTAAATGATAAGGTAAATTTTGGGACCTAAATTTGTCTAAAACCAATTGGTTGAGAGGATTTAGACCCATAATCATATTATGTTCTATATATATTGGTTATAGAACATTATAAAGCTAAAAATTTTATTATAAATTAATATTTCAAGTCATTTCTATAGTGCCTCCCCTCGCTCTTCCACCACCTATACCCAGTTACACACACCTTTCAAGCCCATTGGCTCATCCAACATATACTCAAATAAGATTCAAAAATCCACTTATTCATCTTAGAGGAAACACATTGGGAATCAAGGCATTCAATGTATACATTTAGTGAAAATAAAAAGGGGACACTCGAAAAAGAGGTGTTTTGGACACATATGGAAGAAATCAGACCTATGGTAAGGCATAAGTATGAAATCGCAATTTTATTTGAAATTTTTTATATATAATTATTTAATGTGGTTATATTTATCATCTATGTTCATTTTTTCTAAAAATATTTTTATAAAAGTTTTACAATTCTTCTATGTGTGTTTAAAGTCATTTTAACCATATTTTGACAATTACTACATGCCTTAGAAGGAATATTTATTACTTTTACCAAAGGAGGTACATTTTGAATTTTTTAGAAAAATTATATGGAGAATGTTTTTTTACCTTAAAAATCATGAATGAATTTTTATATCTTAATAACTCCTTATTTCAATGAAGATTCTTCTACATGATTTATTTTTTATTTTTAACTAAATTATTTTTAAAAAAAAAATTATGTGGAATTTTTAAAAAAGAAATATTTTTTAAGAAGAGATGATATTTTAATAAAGAATTAATTTCATGTGTTTTATAAAAATTATTCTCCATCTATGATTAAGTTTTTTCTAAAATGTGTGATAACCATATTATTCTTATAGTTGATTATGTTTATGATGGAATTATATTTATGGAATCCATTTTTGTAGAAGGATTATTTTATGGTGGAATGATTTTTAAGAAATCCATTTTTTTATGTTTTTTATGTTATGATGAATAATTTATATAATTTTTTAACACATATGTATTAATTCCATTATGTGATGGATGAGACCTATATCTCCCTCTAATTCATTGGGTAATGATTTATATCTCATAAGAAAAAGATGACTGGAATGGTATGTAAATTCCGTTCATTAAAATATTGATAGAACAACAAGTAAATATGGTTTTGTAATACATTGATGGAATGAAATGTATACCCTGTTTCAAAATGGACATTTTAAACTATTATTTCCTTGAAAGAAATGCCTTGCCTACTACAAAAATCATAATATGTGCTTATTAGTTTTCTACAATTCCATGTTTTTTTTCCAATACTATTTTATCATTGATAATATTTCTTTCTGATCTATGCCTTAAGTACTTCCAAGAAATATTTTATGAATCATGATGTTGATATTTAAAAATTATGTTCTTGTTTTTATATTCTTATATTTATGGGGTTTTCTCCATGTTTACCCTTATTGAGCATTTGAACTCACCTTTTTTATGTTTTATTTTCCCCAAGATATAAATAAAGGTTTTAGGTAGGAAAACAAAAGGGGATGGTCTTTATGGGATATGTTGAAGGTCTTTCAACATTCTAGATGATTATGTTCCATGATTCCAAATACACTAAACTTGTACGGGCTTTGGGCATCTTTTTGTGTCATACATTATTTATTCTACAATAGAAATGTAATTTCTATGTACGTAAAGCGTGGGTTGTTAGAATAACTATAAGACTAAATATATATTTTCATATGTAATATGTATATTTTAATTTTAAAACTAAGAAAATACCACTAAAAAATTGTATACACATATCTCACATTCAATCGTAAAAAAACAAAACACTTTTATGGATTCATCAATGTGAAAATTTCAAAATAATTATGATTACTTCAATACATAAATCAATCACTATAGTTTTATAACATATTGATATTCTTTGGAACCACAACACTTTTGGTTGAATCATATATATATTTTAATTAGGATTTTACTTATGGAAGGTGTTTTGAACATATAATTACCAAATAAATTGATCAGAGATGTTTTCTATGATAAAAAGATTTATAATGGATTTTATTAAGAAAATGGTGAAAATGATTCATCATATAATATTCCATGATGTTTCTCGAAACCATAAATAACCAATCATGCCTCATAAGAATAAAATTTACTAATCATGTATAATCTCGTTTTGAATACACACTAATGATTTTACATTGATTGGAGAAACCACAAAAATTAATAATTGGATTTTGGTAAATAAAATCCATTTAAGATTTCATTTAAACCTACCAATCTCATATTGTTTTAATTTATCACTTCTTGTTTGGATACATTTTTTTATCAAATGTTATATAACATAACATGGTGAATATAAGACCACCAATTGTTTTTATATTCCCAAGTAGAATGTGTTTCTATAATAACTCCCCCCACTTGGTATTGTGGAGTCTAGTGTTCATATTCCATATCATGTGCATCTTGTGGATTGGCTTCATTAATGTATTGATTGATTACAATATCTCAAAACAGATGTACATCCATATTATAAAAATTCAGTAAATATATTTGTCATGTTTATAAGTGTTAAGATTGTGGTTTGAAAAATATATATATAATGAAATTTTTAAGAATTACAATAAAAATAAGACTGTTTTTTAATCCCTTTTTTACTAAAATCGTCAATTTGATGTGTATAAAATAATCTAATATTAGGAATCTCTCAACTCTATTGATTCAGAAGGAGTTATTAAATGACTTAATAGAAGATTTGAATTGAGTTCTAGAAACATGCACTCCAAATAAAATCAACCATCAAATGGGTTTTAACAATTTTTTTCAAATTCTAAAATACAATAATTACATAAAAGAATAAAATATAGATTATTTATAGTATTTTGGAGTATGAATATCCCATATTACACTCCATTAATTATCTCTCCATGGGGATGGTAATTTTCACTACGCATTTCAATTTCCCTGGGACCTTAACAGTTGAGTGAAAGAAACCACTAAAATTTACAAAAGGTTTAAAGAGATTTTATAGGGAGATGAGTTTTTTTACAAGAATGATTGATGGACATCACACAATCAGATTAAGGAGTGACATCTTTACAGAAGATAAATATGTATAATAGATATACTAATTCAACTCACAATTAGAAATTAAACATAAAGAATCGAGAGGGAGGTTATTTTAGAAAAAAACAATGCCTCAAATATTATATCCATAAGATCTATTAACATCAATTTAGTTCATCGAAGAAAAATAGTTGCGGGTTTTTATTCATCATATAAAAACACAGAGTTAGCCTGTATATATACACAAGAATGGAGCCGTAAGCGTTCTTTAGACAAAATAGTTTTTATTGATCATTCTTACTTTTATCTATTTCAATCTTGTTCTCTATATCATATTTTTAATTGGAATTCTAAACTACATATATAATTCTAATGGTCGAGAGAATATAGATTAATCCAAAAATATAGGCTTCATTCTCACATTTGACCTTCAACTATAAAAATAACAATGATAAAGATCATTGTTGACTATAATGATGGTCTTCATTGAAAAAATATAATTTATTATAAATAGAATTAGTATTTAATTCATGATTTATTATCTATTCACATAATATTAGAAAAAATGAAAAGTAGTTTGGTACTTTTCATGAATTCCCATAATGGTAATAAATACCTCGAATGATTGAACAAATACACGTAAAATACTTCAAATATCCATACATTCTAAGGGAATTATCTTTAATGAAGTTCATTTTTGACTTTAAAATTTCATAATACTTATTGAAATTCCTAAAATGAAATAATAAAGAACACTTTTACTTTAAATTAAATATTCGATTTTGCAAGATAATCTATCACGAATGATATTTCATACTTTTGTAAGATAATCAAATCAGAAACATTGTTCTGTGTGATAAATAATGTATTATTTTTAATTTTTGATTTGATTATTATATGTTTTCACTTCATATGATAATTTCAATCTTTTAATTTCAGTATTCTAACTTTCAAATCTAATAGGAAAAATTAGTGCTTCATATAATAATTTGATCTTCCAATTGTAACATCCTTTTCCAATAACATGACTCATAATAATTTCATTAACTTCGTATGATTTCTCTTAATCATAATACATTTAGAGGATAAATTAGTTTGTTTAGAAACTAAAATATTGTATTAATATGTGTTCATACGATGATTCATTTTACAGAAAACTGATTTTCTAGTAGCATATGAATGATGATACATTGTATGATAAATTATCACCTTATGTGACAATTTTTTATCATGTATGATATGTTACTTATAAAATTTTCTTCAAACTTGAGAAACAATAATTAACCCAATAAAAATTGAAATCCAATATTACTTATGGAAAAAGAATAATTTTTTAAAATCATCCACGAAAGTTTTATTAGAATGAAAATGGGGATTGTTTCGGTATCAAAACATAGAAAACATTGAAATATAATGGAAAATGATTATTATGTCCAACAATAGCCTGTTTTTTGATAAAAAACTCCATGATAGCATAATTTTTGTTACATATATGATATTGTAATCCTTTATTTTGTAGTATAAAACTAATTATTATTTATTGAATATATTCTACCCATTTTGATGACATAAATAATTAGAAAATTTGTAGTGATATAAAAAACATTTTATATAGCATAATAAATCATGACCTGGAAGAATATAAATTAATTATGTGAATAGAATTTTACATTTTATTAGAATATAAAATAAAATAAAAAATAATAATTTGTAAATAATGTAAGCTACAAATTACTGAATTTCATGGAGTCAATGAATATAATTACATCAATATAGTGTAATATACTAAAAAATGTTAAATAATAAAAACATCATCATTATTGCATAGGCTTTGGAATTAGAGAGGTAGCAATTTTTATAAAATTTCAATGGTTAGGGATATATAAGGAAATTTCATACCCATACTATCGAAGACCCGTGGTGTATCCTATAAGCTTCCTATGCGTATCGATAATATCATAATGAATCTTCCTGTCTCTTTATTTATCAAAAGTATCCTCAATAAAGAAGGGAATGATGAATTTGGTAAAATTAATTTACATAGCATATATATATCTATCCTCAGGAACTACGGCTTCCACTATATAATTATCTCAGTCAATTTTTTCAAGTGGAAATAAATTATGAATTCTCTCACTGATATCCCTATAGTAGATAGACATGTTATCCCTTATTTTAATCCTTCCTTTTATCTGAAGAAAAACATTGACATACATTTATAACCTTGAGTTAAGAGTATCATAATATAAATATTACTTGGAAAAAATTCCCTTCTTAATATAATCTCCAATTTAATCTTTAATATTATATTGACCATCCTTGGAGACTCTATATTTATCATTATTATTTTCATTAAACACATGATAGCCTTTGAAAGTTAATGATAACAACTCAGATAAATTACCATGAATTTGAAGGAAAATATTTGAAAGGGTTGGTTAAAAAAATAGTTCCATTTTCAGAATTATTATCACCATCAAAAGTAGGCCTAACATATCACTCACTAGTTTCAACTACTTTATCAAACTTAGTATCTTAAGAATCCTATAAAGGGAATTATTTAACGTATTATAATTTTTTATGTAGGTAATCCTTCATGAAATGTATATTTGTATTCAGATATGATTTCTACTGATATAATATGGTTTAAATCATTCTTGTCATATTATGTGTCTCTACTGATGTTTATATAAGAGATTTAAAACACCTTTTAAAAAATTAGATAACTCATCCAATTAGTTTATAGTCTTATTCTCTTTGTTTTCGCGAATTAGCTAAAAAATGAAGTAGTTCACCTATGATTATTTTATTAGGAATTTAATTGTGTCCAAAGATACCATATAACATTCCAGATATTGTACTATTCCATTTAAAGTAATCATGTCTTGGGATAAATACTTCAGTTGATCAGATGTATCACTGGAAACATTTTCAGTTGAGAATTAGGATAAAATTGTGGAATTTTCATTATAAACTCAAAATAATGGATTAAAACCATCTTCAGATAATCATAGTCTGTTTTGAAAGATCATGTTTCTTTGAACACTTAAGAAAATATATCTTATTGAAGAACTCCATGATTTTTCGTTATCTATATTTGAACTCTTAATATTTCTCTAAGCTCATCAAATTTGGAATTTGAAATAGAAATTTATTTTATATTTTTCACGTAGATCATAAACCCTCAATTTAATATTTCATAGAGGGAAGCTAATGAATAATTGTATCTATATATTTATTAATGTCCTCATTATCCTTAGAGCTCTTAGACACTTCTAGGATATAGTCTGAAATCCTTTTATATAACACAAGATGTGTAGGTTCCACATGGAAAAAACATTTTCTTTTCATTACAACTACATATGGTTCTCATATCGATTATTCTTATTCTAAACATACATTCTTATATATATCTAGTTTACACAATATTCAACATTCAATAATTGAGGATATTTATTAAGTTAATGTTATAATAGATAGTTTTATTCGTCCAAAGTAGGATGCCATGTATTTGAGTAAACATTGTCACTAAAATAATGACTTATTTACTAACCATATCAATTGATATTAACCTTTTACGAGTTTAACCATGTAATACCTTAGCATACTTCCATTATAGATCAAATTAATCAACATTATCATGAAGTGTAGAAGCCTCAAAAATAGGTTCTTTATGCTCATCTTGAGAAAAAATAGCTTCATATTATTAATCATCAGTAGCTTCCTCAGATGATTTTACATCCACATCAAGTATATACTTGATTAAAAATTGATTAATAGTAGGTGAATGAATTTATTAAGTGTGGCTCTAAAAATATTCATACCTAAGTGTGGCTCTGAATAATAAGCGGAGTTTTAGAAATTTGCCCTTTAAATTATGTAGTGATGCATTTTAATTATTAATACCAAATGGGAAATGTCATCCATAAAGTGTGGATCTAAAAATATCCAATTTTTTTAGAATCTTATGTCAAATAGTGTTTTGTCCATGAAACATTGTTTCCATAATCTCAACGAGATCTATTCTATATTTCTCAAATAAAAGTGTTAAAATTATCCCGTAAGGATAAAAAATAAAATATTTATTTTTAAAATAAAATTTCATATTCCAAATAATGTACCTCAAGAGACTAAAATTATTCTTGACTAGTTTACAATATATAAGTTTAATACCATGATAAATAAATTGTACAAACTCTTCATTTTGTTGAATGAATCCACATTCACTAAAAATAACAAAGATATTTATTTTAGCTTCCAAAAAATTGAAAATATTATTCTTTATTACTAACGTGAGAAAAATATTACATTATCTAATCTGTTATCACAACATCTACATTAACTATATATGAACTGATGTAAAATTTCCTTCAAGAGGGAAATGAATAACCTTATAATACTCTAAAGATGACACTGAAAATATCTTTCCACCAATTTTTTATACTAATAAATTTGCATCATTATAAAATTTAAAATTGGTTATCTCATAGAAATCCCTAATTTAATTATCATAAAATCACTCATTTCCCTTTTCATTAAACATAGTATCCCATCCTTGGATCTTTAATCCTCTTTTCAGCAATTAATCTATGTGACCTAGCCAATAAAAATCCACAACATTTCTTCTTAGAACTCCATAGAGAACTCATGGCCACTTCATACATTATAAATCATCATCTTAATATCTCTTTGGTTTTATAATTTATAGAATGAGATAACCATATTGAGGTTCAAATGAGATAGTTAGGGAAAGGAATGTTTTTTAGGAGATAAGTTAATATGGTTTATTATGGTTTACATGTTTTGACTAACTGGATATTTTCTATTGGAATGCATCATTTTTTTGACAAAGGTGGAATAAAAAATAAATACACAAATACCAAATAAAAGATATGGAACATGAAAAATAATAAACCAATTGATAAATAATGTTCCTTAAAAAAATTCAATGAAAACATCTTGTAAGATATTAAATAAGTAAATAATAAAACAAATAATTAAATATAAAAATTAAATGAAGTCATTAAAAATTTAACATCTCTCCCAACTCAATTTCTAGGACTTCAAACCTATGGTATTACCTACTAGAAATGATTCTCCTTACTAGGTCCTCTTTTGACTATATCTTTGTCTTTTATATAAAGGGATGGGAAGTACCATGTGATATGACCATTCTCATCACATGATCATCATTGCCTATTCCTTGGCTATTTGTAACCATCCTGAGATCCCTGGTCTAGAGAACCTCTATCCTGAGACTATCTCAAGAAATTCTTCATGTTCCTTGATCACAAATCCTATAGTCCACTACAATTTGTTAACATCTTAGCTGTAGGTTTCCCACTAATAAAACAAAATATTAACATTTTCTCATCTAGAATGATTTCTAAGATCATGGAATGCTCTATCACTTCAATGCGGGAAGAGATATAGAGAGATACTAATCAAGACTAGATATCCGAGTTATGGACACACTCTAAAATATATGATATTAATAAAGAATCATAATACATATCCATGGAGTACCATGAAATGATTTTTAACCCTAATGTGTAATATGTGACTGAAATGTTTCTCTATTGGAGCTATAGAAGATCCATGTTACATACTGCCTACAACATCATTTTTAAAATTTCTATTTGAAGAGTAACTCTATCTTTATCCAATTGAGAGTTGGATAATCATGAATCTGAATCACCCTACTCTACCTTCACTTTATAGTGCCATGGACATATCTCACTACTAACACCACCATCAATTCGGAAGGGGTAATAACATGGTGGAAGGCTCACCCTATTGCCCCGAGAGAATTCTCTATGGCTTGGGGGTCTAGATTTACCCAAAAACTAATGTGTATCTAAATATATTACTTGTGAAATGTTTTCAGACATCACACATCATCTTATGATACTACTGGAATGACATACTACTCAACAAATGGAGGAAGTACCGACAAAACACCTATAGGTACCACCTCTTGCACATCACCCTAAACTAAATCATCATCATGAAGCTGATCATCATCATGCTCTCTCTAACTAATCCTAGATATTTATCATCAAGGATTAATTCTTAAAAATTAATGACATACCACATTCAAATAGCATATAATGTGAGATGAGTTACGAACAATTGGGAAACCAAAAGCCATTCTTTAATTATTTATGTACATATGTTTTCCATGTAACCAGTGACTACAATTAAATAGTTAAAAGAAAAATTGGTAGACATTTTTTGAATGGATACATTAGTCACCACACCACCACTCGGTTCTCTAACATAGGATTCAAACATGATAAATTTTGCACTACCTCCCTAGGTCCCAAACTAATCCTCATGGTTTTTTTATACCCAAAATATATTCATAAGATATCCTATGATCCGACACTACTCTATCATGACCTGAAACACTTTTATCCACCTATATAGAGGAATTACATGTGTAACAACCCATTCCCACCTTTAATAGTCCAGGAGATACCGACTAGTGTGGAGTAGGCATATCACACTAAAGGGAGGCCTTACCCTGAGGTAATTGTACTCACATACACACATATACAAACATCAATATAATATAGAAATATAGGAAATAAATTATAAAAAATATGAATTCATATGAATATTCTCAAATCAAATCATGAAATGAGTGAGATAATGGAAAAGGGCAAAGTAAAATCCCATCAAAACTGAAAATGTATCCATCCTACTAGTAAAAAGTGGACTACTATAAATATGTAACTCCTAGATCCATCATGTGATCCTTCTAGAATTATTAAGCTCCACCAGATCCTAATCCTCATAGGTCTCAATCAAACGGACTTTCATTTTCATGGGACATGACACATGTAGTCAGATCCCATGCATGCGTTAGTATAAACATACCTAGTATGACACCATGATATCATTAAAAAACGAATAAAGAGAGAGAGAGAGAGAGAGAGAGAGTCAAATCAATGTCACCAAATTAATAAAGTAAGAGTGTGAGAAAATAATAACTAGATATGATCTTGTGAGAAACCTAGTCTCAAAGTATGTTTGGGTCCTCGCTGCCATCCAAGGATTCCACTTGAGGATCAAATTTAATGTTTATCTTAGAGAATTCACTACGTGATTCAAAGCGACACTGAAGGCACTCATCATATTAGTCATTCTTGTCAATAATTACTATGGATAGGTGCGTGATACAACTCAAAAGGTGTTAATACATAGGTAGGGGATCATACCCAAAGCTTATGGTTGATACATAACATTATCTGAAAAATATTACTAGGATGATGATCACACACCCTAGAAGTCAGCAACAGTATAACTATACCATCCTAGGGATGAAGAATAGAGAATCACACCCTGGATAACATGGAGGGGACCCAAATATAAACCAATCTAACAAAAATATTGGATTACTCATCCTACACCCAAGATGTGATGTCTCATTGTACCTTCATTGGGATGGAATAAGGGAACATACCTTACTAACACTCAACTATAATGAAGAGAAAAGGATATCCAACCTAGCCATGAAGGGGTACACAACATGTATATCAAATAAATGGGATGTCCTGCAAAGATCATACATTATCAATTCTATGTATCTGTACCTTATCCTATGTTTGTGTACTTTGTCCATGCATGTGTACACTAGTTGTTCCCGAGTACCCTGGTTGTGCCCGTATACCCCG
Source organism: Viscum album (assembly GCA_963277665.1). NCBI lineage: Eukaryota > Viridiplantae > Streptophyta > Magnoliopsida > Santalales > Viscaceae > Viscum > Viscum album. The sequence goes on from OY728137.1 coordinate 1,776,437,265, forward strand.
GTCATGCCTTTAAATCTTATCCATGTTAGAGAATGTGTAACTAGGGTTACACAACATGCCTCTATCTTCATGTATCCAATCATGTGAACATTCCACACGTTGTGTGATATTTATCATTGTGTGTAACCTTAGTTTTCATGGAAGGGGGGTCCACACAACATGTGTTCTTATGAACTACACACTGTGTATGTTAGGTGTTTTTAAAACCCCACAATCAACACATTTATATTGACACATTGCTTATTCCTCCACTCTAGAAAAAAATCACAATTTTAAATCCAAAATATATGGTGAATTGAGCCCAATACATCGTCGATGGTTAGATTTCATCTACCAGTCCATTAGAAAGACATCACCCATCACACAAAATATCAAAACTACGAAATAAAGAAACTAAACCCCCAATACAACCATGTGATTATATAATCACCGTCAAACCATTATCATGTGTTGGATCACGAATTTAAACCTATATTAATGATCCATTACACTAAAGATCAGTTTCACAATGATCATATTTCACATATAGTCTAACTATGGGGATACAAATACCGAGGATAAACATTCGAATAACTAGGGGAGAAAAACATCAAACACAAAGGTGATAAATGACCATGTGCCATTTTTTAGGTTAGAATTCATTCATTTATAGAGATAACATTTAATAGATATATTGAAAATAATTTAAAAAATTATTTATTATAAGAAATATATAAATTAATAAATCATAAATCAATTACCGAATAGAAAATTAATTTTCTAAAAAAATAATTCACTTTTGATATGGGAGAAGCATAATACAGATTAATAAAATATAAAGAAATTACTACCATGAAATTGTATTGATCACTAGAGAATAATTAATCTTTATCATTATCATTGGAGAGATCCAAGAATTATATTTACAATGAAATATTCTTTGGAAACTCGATCGTTGATCTATGATCATACTATTATTAGATGAAGATATCATCCATGGTCCTCTAAAATCACTTGGATTATGCAGATAACCCACATATTTGGTTATATACATCATAAAATGGAATATTATTAGCTCATATCCCACATAAAAGATAATAAATAACTTTATTTATTTTTCAATTATTATTCTTGTGAAAATTCATAAAACATAACAATCAATGTGTATAATGATTGTTCCATGCCTAGGTTAAACCCCCCAATCTATATTTAATGGAGTTCTCTATTTTCCCATATGAGACACCATTTAGGATATATAAATTGTTTCTAAATAATTTTTTGTGAATGATATAATATATTCAATATTAATATAACATTATAACTAAGTCATCATAGGCCCCGAAATCCCATGATAATTCAATTTCTAATTTGGGAAATACTCTTTAAAATATTCAATAATATTACAAGGAAAAATAGAGCCACTATAAACACCAAACATCAATTTAATTTTTATACAAAACTAATCTCAAAATAAAAAATTTAGTATCATTGTGAATATCAACAAATCAAAAAAATATTGTCAAATATTTCATAATGTGTTGTAAATATTGTTTGAATCAACTAAATCATATCACACTAGAATGGTCTTTCTAGGTATGTATACTTTTTTCCACTCGTCATTCATCAGTGATTTTAATTTAATACCCAATCTACCCCATTCATAGTTGTTTCCTCTAGGTGCATATATTCCATGAGTACATCTACATACTAGTATCCATGAATGGATGTATTTTCTAGGAAAAACATATAATCTCTACATTTCAAAAAATTTATAATATTATATTATACTTACACTTATCCTCAGTTGTTTTTCATTTGGATACTCTAGTTAAAAAAAGGGTTTTCAACTTTGTTTTTTTGAGTTTTTAACATCTGTTATGTATGAACATCATCATAAACGATATTTTAAATATGTTTTTCATAGTGATTTTTGATAACAACATAAAAACATTATTTCAATTTCTTTTATTAGAATTCATCATAGAACCATCCTACAATTCCAAAACTGGTATGGTTTTTCACATCGTTTATATAAATACCAATGTGAAGAAAACATTGTCACACATGTAATTAAAAAATAAATAACGTGATAAACATTTTTTCATGTTAGTTATAAAATAAATGATGTGAAAAAATTCATTTATTTATGAAATTGTTTATAAAATGACTATGGTAAAAATCAATTTTTTAATTTAAATTTGAATATAGGATTTCCTCATTATAAGAGGAGAACCATAAACAAAAAACAAGCTCACAAAAACTAAAAAATAGAATCATAAATTAAAATAATTTAATCATTACAATATATATTAAAAATAAAGTAAAACCCAATAAAACCTATGAAATAATCCCCCAATTCTATCTTAAAGTGATTTAACTTCTGTTTAATACAAGACTTAGGGTCATCAAAAAAGATAAAAATTAAAAAGAAAGCATTTAACTTGTATTCTGTAGAGACCCGAAGCCTGACGTACATAGACTTTACACTACTTTTGCGGAATACTTAGTACATAACAAAAACACACACACACAAGGATCGTAATAGTTTAGTGTCTTTGGAATCTCGGAACGTAATCTTCTAATCGTGGTGAAAGATCTTCAATATCTCCCATAAAGATCTTCCCCTTTTTTTACCTAAAACCTTTCTTTATATCCTGGGGAAAAGAAAACATAAAAGGGTGAGCTCAAATGCTCAGTAAGGGTATACAAAAGAAATAAAAATCTTATCATATCTTTTTGAAAATCATAACCTGCAAAAGAGATCATAATATCTTAACATGGAACAAATCATAGAAGTGAAAATGAGATCACCATAATCATAACATGAAACTTGAAACTTTGTGGCATGCACACATAATCATTGAAAATCATTTCTTGTTAGTCATGACTCATTGCCAAGACTATCTTAGTGGACAAAGTCCCTTTCTGAATCGAGTAACCCTCGTTTCAGTCCTGTTTCACTGAACCGGTATAACCTACCGTTCCAGCCCTGTCTATCTCATGAGATATAAAATCTTTACTCAATGCATTGGAGGGAAATATAGGTCCCACCCATCTTATAATGAATCATTTCTTATGTGTGCCACATAATCATAAAACATACATCATCGCATAACACAAGTAACAAAAAATGGGATTCTTGAAACATCATGACATCATAAATCAATTCATATAAGATAATGGAATTCATAAAAATAATTCCATCACAGTATGATCAAATCAATGTAATAATAGGGATAAAAACAGAACCCTTTATTATCTTAGATGGAAAATAATTTTAACAAAACACTTGAACTTCATTCTTGAGGAAAATATCCTTTCTTCTTTAAAAACATTTTTCCTTTCATAACATGTCATACAACTTTAAAATAAAATAAGTTGATTAAAAATAAACTTGAAAACTTGTAAAGGAAGCTTCTTGGAAATAATGTTTTAAAAATCCATTCAAGCCGTATAAGTTATAAAAAAACATTCTTCGTACTTTTGTCGGAAAAGTCAAAAAGTACCTCGTACGACAAAAGATTCCTTTCATACATATTACTAAAAACTCACCGAAGGGTAAAAATGGATTTAAACAATTGTAGGTGGATGGAAATAATATTACATATTGATGAAACATGGATGTGGATGATAAAATACACCCCAGTGAATACTTACGAATAAACAATCTCGGATAAAAATGAGATTGTGATATTTCCCTTAACTTGGGTCCGATTTGCTTTGTTCGTGTCCGAAGCTCCTGTATAAAGGTTTAAATAATGTTATTGACTTATTCCAGAATCATACATATTGATATGATATCATATATGGTCATATTATTAGCTTCTTGTTAGTAATATTTCATTGTTACTTGTTACTCGGGTCTTTATAACTTTTTGTTCTTATGCGTGTTTTGACGAATAAATTCTTATTCTTATCTTTAGGTTATAGATAATTCATTTACAGAATGGTATTAGTGTAGTATATACCATATTCATTCATTCAATTCATTTATATAATCATTATGAAATGAAGATCATGTAGAACGAGTCGCATCACATCGTGGAGACGGTATTCCGTACGTACGCACGAGTGATGATATCGTTCCTATGATCGTGGAATTGTATTGGAGTATATATATATTATTTCAGTATCAATATTACATCATAATAATCATATATAGTTACTCATTACACCATTATACCCATCCTTGTAAGGTGATGGTGGAAAATAGATTACACCACGGCGTGGAGACGGTATTCCGTACGTACGCACGCGCGGTGATTTCATTTTTCCGTAGGATGGATAGAAGGTGAATTAGGGTTGTTTCATATTTAAAATAACATATCAGTATGTAAGTAATACTGATGTTATTACTTTATCATGAAACAACTAAAGAAGAAGAAGTTGAAGAAGAAAGAAATTGAAAAGATCGGTAATGGATATTACCTCTTCTTTGGAACGCCTCTTTGAATCCTCCACTTAAGGAACTAAGATTGGTCTTTGGAGAATACCAGGACCTCTAGGATTATTCTAGGGAAGTGGAGAGGAGAAAATGGCAGGGGTTGGCCGAGCTTGAGTGCTCAATTTGGTGTGAGGAGGAGGGGGAGGAGGTGTCCTTTTATAGGGGAGGAGAGGGGCACCTTAGGAATATCTCAAAATATTATTTTATATTAAAGTCAAAATCGGTTTATAATGGTTCCAAAGGGTCTTATTTCGAAGATAAAGTGGGGATGGGTCGAAATCCTATCAACCAATAGGATTTAGACAAGTTTAGGGTATTATTTTAACCTTATCAATTAGATTTAACTCTAAGTTAATTAATTTAACTTTTACCGTGTCTTTTTGTTTTCTTTAACTATATGGTTAATACACTTAATATAACATGCCAAACGAACCCCAAATTGTTTATTATTAATATATATATCTTTATCTATGTCATTTGGCCGAACCTTAGATTTTTAGGAATAAAATAACAATTAATAATATAATATTTGATTTAAAAACTATTTTGTGTCAATTTTGACACTATTTGATATATGATTTTTTTGAAAGTCATAACAGAATTATATGTTAGAAAAAAGTTGATTAAATCAACCTTAATATATCATAGTAACCTAGAAAATTAGTGGAATTCATAATTATTCTCAAATTACATTTATTTTGGTGTTTATAACATCAATTATGTCAATATTTCATAAATAATATAATTACTGCATCGTCTTTGTGTCTTAAATTAATTAAATTATTTGATGTCTAAAAATTAAAAATAAAATACGATTATGTAGGAAATCTTTTTAGATTTCTAATGAATATTTATAGTCGAATTTATCTTATGTATAACACCATATTAAAAATTGATTTACTTATTAAACTTTGATTTTAACTATTTTAACCCTTCTTTAAATAAATTAATAATAAATGTCCTAATCTAATCCAAGTGGGCCTAAATGGTCATATGTTATTCCTAAGTTTGTTTTTGGTTGAATTACACTTGTCCAATAGAATTAGGACATGTGTTAGGGTAATATTGATATCATATTTACCCTTAGTTACCCTATTTACTATTAACCGCGGTAAAAAAAAGTAAAAAGTTACTATTCACCAAAAAATTATTTTTATCTCATTGAACCAAATTTTACTTATTGATATCAACCGTGTCTGTCGGATTTTTGAAATTCCATTCACAGAAGCGGTAAAATTAAGTTTTATGAAAAATTCAGTTTTTTTTTAACTACCACTTAGTAGTTTCACTATTCATCAAAAAATGAAGGTTTTCAGAAAAATGCCAAAATTTCATCCTAAGCTATATTTCATATTCCGAATTCGAAAATGAAGTCTATTTTACGAAATTCATAACATAGAAGTTGAATTAATTAATTTTATAATTAAATCCCGCTGTTAAGACAAATAGCGTGTTTTTAAGAAACAATTTCTATCAAAAGATTGATACTTGATTATGTCTGGTTTAAATGTGAAATTACAACCAATGACCAGCATTGAATTAAATTGTAAAAATATATTCTAAATATACTTTAAAACCACTCAAATTAATAATTTATCACTATTAATTACTTCGATTAAAAAATTTGTTTTTTAATTATAATTAATAATTTTCACTATTCATCAGAATATGAAAGTTATCCGAAAAGTACCAAAATTTCACCTTAGGCTAAATTCGATACTCCGAATCCAAAAATGAAGTTCATTTTGAAATATAAGATTTACAGAATTTTAAAAAGTGGTTATTACTATTCATAACGGCTAGTTTTAATAATATTTTAATAGCATATCGTTGTTTAGTGAAACTCGTTATTGCGTACTACACACGCTATCGAGGAAGGTCGTGATTGCGTGTATGCAAGGCAAGTCAAGGATGCGTGTTGTGCAAGCTCCTTTTGGTGTAGCGTACAATACAAGACATTAGTGAAATAAAAAGAATATTTTTCATAAAATCTCGGGCTGTTACATTCTACCCCCCTTAAAATGAATTTCGCCCTCAAAATTCGTCGGGGTTATAAATGGTTTACTATTCGAAAGATTCTTTAATAGAATCCCACATCGTAAAAAGGAATACAAAAACTTGGCTTTAAAAACTAAAGTATGAAATGTAACGATTACCCAAATAAACTAATCGCTGGGTTTCCACATAGGTAAAAATATGGATATGGAAGAGAAATCTAACCATCATGTTCTGATGGAGAGTGGTAGAGAACATGGCTATGGAAAAGCCAGTAATCACAAATCCATAGATTTGTGATGATATAAGGTACCATCTGATTCATCAGGTATAAGATCACTAGGACAACATTTTTGGTTTTCAAGATCATTTCCTTAAAGTTGAAAATTTGAATTAGAATAAATACTTACATTATTTTGGTACAATATCACTATTGTCCGTGCCTTTAACAATTTCCACATCATCTCTTAAAGAAATGAAGTTGAATTTGTCATTCGCGATGTGTTAGCAGATCATGTGATAGAATGATGGTTCATTCCATCTGTCTCAAACAAAAGGTTAGAAAAGTTATCAAAAAATACATAAATCCATCTATAGTGAGATTAATCATATATGGTTCCTAAAATGAACTTATACATCACATATCATACTGCTTAATATAATAAAACTAGTTTCTACTAAACAGGGACTTCCTGTAGGTCAGTGGTAGGCGATAAAGGCCAGTCGCACTTCGGTTGTGGGTTCGATTCCCACAGCCTTGTCCGAAGCGATGGGCTGTTGCCCGTCCTGCAGGTTGTCCTTTTTATAAAACTATATTACTATAACATCCCATCAATAATATCGAAAAAAAACTTATATCCTTAAACAATACTAACTTATGTCCAACATAATTCATTCCAATCATTAGGCTCATAATACTGCAGTCCATTCTCATAGTGAAAACGATTACTAGAGATTTAATACCATCATTGATCCCCATATATCATAAGATATATCTTGTTGGTCACATTCCAAACATTCAAAGGCCTTAATCTTGTACTCTCTTGAATACCCATTGAACCTTAGTGAAAACTTGAATGCAGTTAAAAGTTAACACTTTTCACATACCGAAATCCTCAAAATTCTATATACTCAAACCATGATATCACTTAGTCCTTATATCAATCATGAGCTCATGAATACTGTCAAACATTTCATTTTCCCCTTATCCCTTCATTATGCGCATATCATCTTCATTCCAAAAATATCTGAATAACCTTTCATGGATACTGGTAACATTAATCAGACAACAATGTTACAATCCTTACATGTCTCTTTATTCCATAGTACCATGAGATTACTTATACAACATTACACATGATAAACATGTAATTATTCCACTACATTCTTAAACCATTGACCGAGCTTCAACAATTCTTTCATCTCACATACCATTGGTAGTCTCTTCATCATCATCCACATAAATACTTCCCATATGACCATACTGATTCTCTTCATGAGTCTTTCCCTTAGGGCATTTGTTTTCATAATGCCGATACATTCCACATTTAAAACACTTAACCATTTTTGATGTCGTAGCAATACCATTATCCTCATCCCTGGTATTAACTGAACCTTTTCCTTTGCACTTACTGGCTTTGTGTCCTTCTTTTCCACACCCAAAGCATCTTCCAGTTCCTTTGAAACATTCTCCTTGATGCCTCTTCCCACATGATTTACATAGGGGAAATTGAACTTTCTTTCCTCTGTGATCATCATGAAACTCCATCTTTCTCTTATTAGCCGAGTCAGGAAACTTACCAAATTTTACTTTATTGATCATATTATGAGATTGCTGATTCGGCATAATAATGATGTTTGGACTTCCAAATCCCATTTCATTTGGTTGCACATAAAGTATATCATTCCATTGTCCATCATTTCCTCCATTATTGTGAATCACCTTGTTTCCAGCCATTTTATAAAACCCAAAAAGAATAGCGTGAGAGGCAAAAATCATGCTAGGGAAAACAACATAATAAAGGGGGAGTACCTTGAACATCTAACATCTTAGGTTTAATTCTATGATCGTTAGCGTAGTTCTAGTACTATAACCTATACGTATACTTAACCTTAGGGACATCCCTAGACATACCTTAGAAATATCTCTAGGGATCTCACTAACGTTTTCGCATCCTAGTTTCCTAAGGTTGACTAAACCTTTCCTCTGATACCAACTGTAGAGACCCGAAGCCTGACGTACATAGACTTTACACTACTTTTGCGGAATACTTAGTACATAACAAAAACACACACACACAAGGATCGTAATAGTTTAGTGTCTTTGGAAACTCGGAACGTAATCTTCTAATCATGGTGAAAGATCTTCAATATCTCCCATAAAGATCTTCCCCTTTTTTTACCTAAAACCTTTCTTTATATCCTGGGGAAAAGAAAACATAAAAGGGTGAGCTCAAATGCTCAGTAAGGGTATACAAAAGAAATAAAAATCATATCATATCTTTTTGAAAATCATAACCTGCAAAAGAGATCATAATATCTTAACATGGAACAAATCATAGAAGTGAAAATGAGATCACCATAATCATAACATGAAACTTGAAACTTTGTGGCATGCACTCATAATCATGTAAAGTCATTTCTTGTTAGTCATGACTCATTGCCAAGACTATCTTAGTGGACAAAGTCCCTTTCTGAATCGAGTAACCCTCGTTTCAGTCCTGTTTCACTGAACCGGAATAACCTACCGTTCCAGCCCTGTCTATCTCATGAGATATAAAATCTTTACCCAATGCATTGGAGGGAGATATAGGTCCCACCCATCTTATAATGAATCCTTTCTTATGTGTGCCACATAATCATAAAACATACATCATCGCATAACACAAGTAACAAAAATGGGATTCTTGAAACATCATGACATCATAAATCAATTCATATAAGATAAAAGAATTCATAAAAATAATTCCATCACAATATGATCAAATCAATGTAATAATAGGGATAAAAACAGAACCCTTTATTATCTTATATGGAAAATAATTTTAATAAAACACTTGAACTTCATTCTTGAGGAAAATATCCTTTCTTCTTTAAAAACAGTTTTCCTTTCATAACATGTCATACAACTTTAAAATAAAATAAGTTGATTAAAAATAAACTTGAAAACTTGTAAAGGAAGCTTCTTGGAAATGATGTTTTAAAAATCCATTCAAGCCGTATAAGTTAAAAAAAACATTCTTCGTACTTTTGTCGGAAAAGTCAAAAAGTACCTCGTACGACAAAAGATTCCTTTCATACTTACTAAAAACTCACCGAAGGGTAAAATGGATTTAAAAAATTGTAGGTGGATGGAAATAATATTACATATTGATGAAACATGGATGTGGATGATAAAATACACCCCAGTGAATACTTACGAATAAACAATCTCGGATAAAAATGAGATTGTGATATTTCCCTTACCTTAGGTCCGATTTGCATTGTTCGTGTCCGAAGCTCCTGTATAAAGGTTTAAATAATGTTATTGACTTATTCCAGAATCATACATATTGATATGATATCATATATGGTCATATTATTAGCTTCTTGTTAGTAATATTTCATTGTTACTTGTTACTCGGGTCTTTATAACTTTTTGTTCTTATGCGTGTTTTGTCGAATAAATTCTTATTCTTATCTTTAGGTTATAGATAATTCATTTACAGAATGGTATTAGTGTAGTATATACCATATTCATTCATTCAATTCATTTATATAATCATTATGAAATGAAGATCATGTAGAACGAGTCGCATCACATCGTGGAGACGGTATTCCGTACGTACGCACGAGTGATGATATCGTTCCTATGATCGTGGAATTGTATTGGAGTATATATATATTATTTCAGTATCAATATTACTTCATAATAATCATATATAGTTACTCATTACACCATTATACCCATCCTTGTAAGGTGATGGTGGAAAATAGATTACACCACGGCGTGGAGACGGTATTCCGTACGTACGCACGCGCGGTGATTTCATTTTTCCGTAGGATGGATAGAAGGTGAATTAGTGTTGTTTCATATTTATAATAACATATCAGAATGTAAGTAATACTGATGTTATTACTTTATCATGAATCAACTAAATAAGAAGAAGTTGAAGAAGAATGAAATTGAAAAGATCGGTAATGGATATTACCTCTTCTTTGGAACGCCTCTTTGAATCCTCCACTTAAGGAACAAATATTGGTCTTTGGAGAAGACCAGGACCTCAAGGATTATTCTAGGGAAGTGTAGAGGAGAAAATCGCAGGGGTTGGCCGAGCTTGAGTGCTCAATTTGGTGTGAGGAGGAGGGGGAGGAGGTGTCCTTTTATAGGGGAGGAGAGGGGAACCTTAGGAATATCTCAAAATATTATTTTATATTAAAGTCAAAATCGGTTTATAATGGTTCCGAAGGGTCTTATATCGAAGATAAAGTGGGGATGGGTCGAAATCCTATCAACCAATAGGATTTAGACAAGTTTAGGGTATTATTTTAACCTTATCAATTAGATTTAACTCTAAGTTAATTAATTTAACTTTTACCGTGTCTTTTTGTTTTCTTTCACTATATGGTTAATACACTTACTATAACATGCCAAACGAACCCCAAATTGTTTATTATTAATATATATATCCTTATCTAAGTCATTTGGCCGATCCTTAGATTTTTAGGAATAAAATAACAATTAATAATATAATATTTGATTTAAAAACTATTTTGTGTCAATTTTGACACTATTTGATATAAGATTTTTGTGAAAGTCATAACAGAATTATATGTTCGAACCAAGTTGATTAAATCAACATTAATATATCATAGTAACCTATACAATTAGTGGAATTCATAAAAATTCTCAAATTATATTTATTTTGGTGTTTATAACATCAATTATGTCAATATTTCATAAATAAGATAATTACAGCATCATCTTTGTGTCATAAATTAATTAAATTATTTGATGTCTAAAAATTAAAAATAAAATACCATTATGTAGGAAATCTTTTTAGCTTTCTAATGAATATTTATAGTCGAATTTATCTTATGTATAACCCCATATTAAAAATTATTTACTTAATAAACTTTGATTTTAACTATTTTAACCCTTCTTTAAATAAATTAATAATAAATGTCCTAATCTAATCCAAGTGGGCCTAAATGGTCATATTTTATTCCTAAGTTTGTTTTTGGTCGAATTTCACTTGTCCAATAGAATTAGGACATGTGTTAGGGTAATATTGATATCATATTTACCCTTAGTTACCCTATTTACTATTAACCGCGGTAAAAAAAAGTAAAAAGTTACTATTCACCAAAAAATTATTTTTATCTCATTGAACCACATTTTACTTACTGATATCAACAGTGTCTGTCGGATTTTTGAAATTCCATTCACAGAAGCGGTAAAATTAAGTTTTATGAAAAATTCAGTTTTTTTTTATCTACCACTTAGTAGTTTCACTATTCATCAAAAAATGAAGGTTTTCAGAAAAATGCCAAAATTTCATCCTAAGCTATATTTCATATTCTGAATTCGAAAATGAAGTCTATTTTACCAAATTCATAACATAGAAGTTGAATTAATTAATTTTATAATTAAATCCCGCTGTTAAGACAAATAGCGTGTTTTTAAGAAACAATTTCTATCAAAAGATTGATACTTGATTATGTCTGGTTTAAATGTTTTATTACAACCAATGACCAGCATTGAATTAAATTTTAGAAATATATTCTAAATATACTTTAAAACCACTCAAATTAATAATTTATCACTATTAATTACTTCGATTAAAAAATTTGTTTTTTAATTATAATTAATAATTTTCACTATTCATCAGAATATGAAAGTTATCCGAAAAGTACCAAAATTTCACCTTAGGCTAAATTCGATACTCCGAATCCAAAAATGAAGTTCATTGTGAAATATAAGATTTACAGAATTTTAAAAAGTGGTTATTACTATTCATAACGGCTAGTTTTAATAATATTTTAATAGCATATCGTTGTTTAGTGAAACTCGTTATTGCGTACTACACACGCTATCGAGGAAGGTCGCGATTGCGTGTATGCAAGGCAAGTCAATGATGCGTGTTGTGAAAGCTCCTTTTGGTGTAGCGTACAATACAAGACATTAGTGAAATAAAAAGAATATTTTTCATAAAATCTCGGGCTGTTACATATTCTATTTATAATTATATTATAAATTAAAGGTACAATTATATTAAAATATAAAATTGGGGAATTTTAAAACAATCCTAGTTTATATTTTTTCAAATATAAATCTTATAACATAATATCCACATTCCTTTACTCCTTAATGAAGATGAAAACTATATTTAAAATTAAATTTTAAATCTTCATGCATTTTCAATAAAAACCCAATAAATGGATTCAATCATTTTAATTTAAACCATTATTCCCAAAATAATTCTCAAATCATATCATCAATTCCATCATTTATAAAATACACCCCACAATTCCAATTCTATTATATTTGGGGGGTTTAATCAAAATATAGTCCATTTCAAATTTCATAATCAAATCATTTAAAATAAATATATTATAAATAAATATAAATCCATTTCAAATAAATTATGAAAATCATGGTTTCAATTACATAGAGAATATCAATAGAAACCACCTACTGATAATCATGGATCAAGAATGAACACCCTCTATGGGATCCACAAAAAAATAATGATAGTGTTGGATATCGAGAAATAAATCCTTGAATAAATAAAAAATAAATGGATATTATATCCATCCAATACGTGATGATCCTTCTAACTCTAAGGTATAATAAATGATAGATTAGATGAAAATATTAGAGAGGATATCCACTTAACGAGGAGGGATCAGTTAATTCAATTATACATTGATAAGTCAAAGGAGGAGGATTGAAAAACCAAAATTACTTTTAGGGAGACTTATCCAACATAAATACAATATTAGTTTTGAGCAAGGAAAATTTTCATCTTAAACCTGGGCCATATAATTTTTAAAATAAAATTTTACATATATGATTCTCACGAACATAGTTACAAAGAGAGGGAAGTATGATTTAGAAAAACCATGCACTGTAACTGTATACCCCATCTATAATGGGTGAACGGTTTCTACTAGGTGGTAACATGGTATGGGAAATCATTCACCAACCATGAATTCCCCACTGTCTAAGGGGTACATGGATTTCACTGGTGGTGTGTGTGGTTTGAGAAACCATTCTCCAATAATGAAAAATCTATAACACCTCCAAAAACATCAAGTTCCACCCAAAACACCCTAAAACCATAACCATTCAAAAATGATATAAAAATGGGTCACTAGATACTTGTTATAAGGAAATGGGATGTTAGAAACTCCCCACCATAAAAACATTATGTCCCCAGAAATCTATCAAGAAGTTTCATATCAAGGATATGAGGATACTACTCTCTCACCAGTTCCTAATGATCCCACATTTCATGAAAATCAGAACCATGATTCCATAACTCAAGGACAAAAGGTATCCTCATCCCAACAAGTATTATTGTCTCCAAATCAAAAATCCTGAACGGATGCTCAATCATGGATAAATTATGATCAACACAAGATTCTACCAACTCAAAACTAGATATGTGTTTGAAAGTTACTTAAAAATATTGCATACATGTAAAAAATTATCTATTTATGTAAATTGAAATGTAAATGTGAAAAGGTAATCCGATTTTACAACATTTTAAAAAACCTCAAAAGGTCCCACAAAACAACGAACAATCTTCCATTACCATTAAGATTTCAATGACCCAAATGAGGTGAACATCTAAAAAACACCTAGTCAACAAATGAATAATCCAAATGACCTACTACAATGATAAGTATATTATTTTTGTTAGATATATTCTATAAAAATTATATAAATTATCAGCAAGATATTAGTCATGATCTATTAGAACAATCTTGGTACAATAATAGAACATTCACTTATCTTTAGCCATCATAATGGAGATTTACAAGGCAGGCCATTCAAGGCCTCAAAAGGAATCATAAAAATTTCTGACTAATAACTAATGTTATAAGAAAAAATAACATCTTCCATGCATCTACCCTAAGAACCTCCAAATTTGAGGAGAGAATCATGGGGAATGTCATACAAAATCTATATTGACTATTCTATTTTGTCACCTATCTACAGATGATATGTCATGATCAAAATCACATGAGATCACATTTACTCCTAGGGGAATCTCTAAAAATAATAATAAAAAATATTATTTCTATAAAAGACTATCATATATGGAACACCATGGAACATGGAAACCTCTTGTACATATATGATTCCCAATTCCTCTAAATTGGCTGTATCATAGATGTGTATAAAGAGATCTGATTTTTCTAGATGATCAATCAAAACCCATATCATGTTATTATTTAAGGGTGTATGATGAAAACCCACAATGAATTTCATATAATTATCATCCTAATTCCATGTCAGAACTGGATGGGGCTGGATAAAACTCGAAGGACTCTGGTTCTTTTCATTTGACCTGTTAGAATATATAACAAGGTGAAATAATGTTATTGATGTATCTCCTAATAACTGAACACCAAAATCATCATCAAATATCATAGAACAACATAGTGGTACCTGGTTTTACTTTCAACTAGGAACTATAGAATTATCCCATAAAACGCATCCTCTAGTAAGAGGGGGAAACTTTACAATTCTGGAAACATAGGATACCTTCGATAGAGAACGAGCACTTAAAAATGGTCTCCCATCCCTTAAGAGAGTTCTTAATTCCATATAATTCATCATCACACTACTGATCTTGAAAAAAATTCTTGAGAAGAGAGGAGTTCTATACTAATACTAGTAAATACAACCTCATACACTTTCTTCATGTCTCTAAAATTCATCTGTGAAAAGAGCCATCATGTTCCACACTTCTGTTGATTCCTTCTAAGTCCGAGTTGGAATTTTCCTATTCAATGAACCTACAATGACATTACCCATCCCTAGGGTATAGGAAAAGTCAAAATTAAAATACTACAAGAACTCCATTGAATGTATTTGGTGGATATTTAGTTATTTTTGAGAGAAGATATAACTCAATCCTTTAGGGTCAAAAGACATAGTAAACCATTCTCCAATAAGTTAATGTCACCAACATTAATGTGCATGCATCATGACTTCAAATTCAAGGTCATGGGTTGGATAATAATTTTAATAGAGACTATGATATGTGAAGACATTGGTGACTATGAAATCATCTTGCAGAAGAACACAACCCAAGCCCAAACATAATGTATTTCAAACTACCACATAACCATGGCTATCCTCTGAAAGAGTCAACACTGGCATAAATGTCAATGGAAATTTCATCTCAACAACAAAACTCTAAAATTTCTTACCCTAATCAAACTTCAATACATTTTGAGTGATAGAATTAAATGACAAAGTCAAATTCATGAAATCCTTCACAAACCTACGGTAATACCTCTTCAAAACAATGAATCCCTGAGTCTTGAAAACATTTCCCAGTTTTTCTCAAATCATAAAAACTTTTACCTTTACAAGATTGGTTTAGATACCATGTTCTGTGTCCTCATGTCCCCATAACATCACATCCTAAATCCAAAACAACATTTTGATAGCTTTTTATAAATTCAATTATCTCTCAAAATTTATAGCACTTTCCTGCAATGACATATTTAATCCTCCTTAAATTTTGAGTAAACAATGATGTTATCTAAAATGATTATAATGAATATATCATGGTAACAATGGGATATCATCTTCATAAATTCAATGAATCTATAGCATAATTGGTCATACCAAAATGAATAACAAGATACTCAGAGTGTTTATACGTACTCATAAAGGCTGTATTATGAATCCTAGATTCTTTAATTTGAAACTAGTGGTAGCTAGACCGAAGATAAATCTTCAAAAACCACATCACCTAATTCAACTGGTCAAACATATCACTTCATTAATGTAATAAATACCTAATATTTACGTATCTTGGTTAAGAAACATGTATTTAATATATGGGTGAAGCACAACCACAGCTTTCTTTGAAATGAAAATACTCACCTCCCATGGTGACACACTCGAGTGTATAAATTATTTCTCTAACAGATTTTCCAAATGAGTATTCAATGATTTCAGTTCATAGAGTTCCATATGTTAACAAATAATAGATACCGGTTTATTACTGGTTACTAAATGAATTGAAAACTCAACCTATATTACAACTGGAAAAGCATAGAAATTAGATGGAAAAACAATAAGAAACAATTCGATCACTGGAGGGAGATCATCACTCAAATAATAACTCTCCATATGAAAAGAAAATACAAATATTAAATTCCCCTTATCTGGATAAGAATGTATATATCTACATGATCTCAATTCCCATTCTCTATAAAAGATGTGACACACCCCATCCGGTGTACTGATGGAAAATCTCCATTGAAAATAGTAAATTGGGGCCTGATGAGAAATCAACAAATACATCCTAAGAATTACGTTAGGATATTTCATGTCAAGAACTAGAAAATTCTTGATAAAATAAATATCTGATTAAGAGAAATCATAAACATGACACAAAAGACCCTTGTCTCTACTAGTTCCAAGGATCATAGTAATATCGATAACATAAGATAAAAACTATGTTGGAAGGGTTAGAAAATATAATATATGAGTCCATATAAATGAGTGAGATACACCAGTATCAAATAAAGTATCACTAAGGATGAATTATTAGTGATGGAACCCCTTCTAGTTGTAGGGCCCATAACAATATCCCCAAGAGACACTTATAATATGTGAGGAAGCTTTATTATAGATGAATATGGTTGAAAATCATTTATTCTTTAAGAATATAATTTAACTTTTTTCACATTAGGTTCTGATCAGATCATGCCACTGCATGGAGTAGAAGAGTTATAACAGAATTTTAGTAAGTGACATGAGCATCCAAAATAATTTCAGATCATTGGTGACTCAATGAAAACGTGTTTCGAATACCCAACCTTGTTACCATGGATGAAAATCAGGGGGCCTCTACTGGGCACTGTAGGAGGTCTGGAATATCACCACTATCAAGATACACTATGAGACTCATTTTTCATCCTCTTTCCACTAATTGAACTCATATATCTCTCATTATGACAAAAATGAACTCCTATCAACCTTGAAATCCAAGTCAGTTCAATTTTATCCATCAACACATTATCCATAACATCAATATAAGAAGTCATATATAGCAGGAAATCATGTGATAAAATGTCCACTCAATTTCCCTTCTCAAATAATCATGCATTCTACTTTTGAGTATCCATAATCTCCAGAGAAAACTATACCATCTCAATAATGTTGTTTGCATACTGATTCAAAATCTAATCACCTTGTTGATGATTAAGAAACTCCATTGACTTCAATAAACCCATTGAATATAGATAGAAATGATTTCTAAAAAGGACCATAATTTCTTTCCTCTTTAATACTTCATGTTTCTTCATCCTCATTATCGAATTCTTCTATATCATGCGAGGCCCCTCATTCTTGAAGGAAACACCTCTCACATTAATTGAATTAGGGATTCACATGAATTTAAAAATCTTATCAATAACATTCAACCAATACTTAACCTCTTGAGGATCGTTATAACATTTCAAATTTGTTGGATTCTAGTGAATTTTAGGGTTCACTATTCATTTTTCATCATCATCTCCCTCCTCACTTCAGCTAAAACTACTACATGGAAGCATGATGCTACACACCATCATTTTAAAACATGAAGAAAATTTACAATTATTCACAAATCATCCACTAAAAAGAGATTCAACATCCTTGTACTTTCATAACAGAAAATAAAATATGGAAAAAAGTGAAATATATCAAAATACTCAGCAAAGAAACATTTCCCCTTCACCCATGGTGACTTAAGGACCATTATGACAAGGGATATCAAGGAACGTGATCATAACCACCACTCATGTCCCATTAATCCTACCTCCAATATACCTAAAATAACATACCATATTCCAACCTCAATGAATGATTATAAAGCTACACCTATGATAACATTTGTTCATGCTCCATCTCGGATACCCTGGTATCCTGATACCCAATCCAGCTCTGATATGGCCTAAAGGGAATTCTTAATCCTGATGGGTTTGAGAGTAGCACCAAAAATCATATAAGAATAAAGAGGGAATAGTTTTTCAGAAAAAGGAATATAAAAAAGATAAATGACGGTCTATCAACTCTCCCATAATAGAATGTACCTAAATTCATACATGTAAAAAATTACCAAAGAATATAGAAAAAATAATCTAAGGATATAACAATTTAAATGAGACCAATGTCTCAAAAAACCATATGTAACAAGTGTACCATAGCTCCCCAAATCACCATCACCACTCTATAGTCCTGATGGTCAAGAACATCCACCCCTCCAAGTGGAACTTTCTTTATAGTCTAACATAACATAATAAAATAAAAAAATTTCTCATGGAAAAGATAGGGTGTGATATATAAAGTCTGGAAGGGTATCACCATGTTTTCAATAATAGATTCCATACCAATAAACAAATCATGATTTTAATTTAAATAATACTTGTTATCTTAATACATTTTTATATTTAAAATGAAATGTTATTGTAATCTAATAGATGGAAAACATTTCAGACATGGATTAAATTAACCTTCAATATAAAATCATTAATATAAATAAATTACAATGAAAAAAATTTCTATAATAATGGAATATATAATAAAATCATGCACAATAAGAACCATAGTCAGCTAACTTATATTACATTAGTTTCTGGCTATAGGATATTTATAATTCTCAATTATTGATCATAGCTATATATGTGTGCACATTTCCTTAGGTCTCATGCCAAATAAGACTCATAAACATCTCATCATTGATAATTATGTCGAACTAGGTATTTTGTTATATTTCTTTACCATCAATCCATTTACTAATGATCATGATCCTCACATGATTTCCCCAAATAACCCACCAACTACCTAGGTTCTCATGTTTTCAAACAATCAATCAAAAATGGTCAAATAATCTCATTTAAAATCAAACATCATTTATAATTAAATTTCCCAATTTACAGTTTCCATACCAAAATTCAATTTCCAAAAAAATACATTGGTTTAACATTAGTATGTGTATTTTCATTAAGAACACACTCAATGGTTTCTATCATTTCAATTTATGACATTTTTCTCAAAGAAATTATCAAATTATTTCATCAAGTCCATAATTATCAAAATTCACCCCACATTTCCAACTCCATTGGATATGTGGATTTTCTAAAAATCAATTCCATTTAAAATTTTATAATCGAATAATTTCAAATCATGGTTTTATAAATCAATCAAACTCCATTTTAAAGAAAATCTTGAAAATCAATGTTTCAATTACATATATAATCTCAAATTAAACCACCTACTATTAATCAGGGATCAATAATCAACACATACAATGGGATCTAACAACGATGAATGATGATATTGAATATCATGAAATCAAACCTAGAACCAGGATCCAAATAAAATGTGTTTGGACCCATCCAATATTTTATGATCTATCAAAATATAATGAATATAAAATGAGATATTAGAAGAAAGTATTATAGAGTAGATAGACTTACTGGTGAGAAATAATATCTTCCACCATCACATTGATTCACCAAAGGAGGAGGTTGGAGGTGCCAAAATTTTTACTGGAGAGCCTTCTCAATGTTAGAAATAATATTAGGGTTGATCAATGCGATTATGAATATTTAATATGGTTTCAAGATTTTTTTTAAAATAATTTTATTAATAATTATATCCCACACAAACAGTTTCATAGAGAGGGACACACAGTTAGAAAAATATTGCTAGTAACTATGTGCTCATACCATCTAGGGTGACCAAATTCATATAATTGGGCACATGGTTTGGAAAACTATGCATTTAACAAGTATTAACCACTATCCAAGGGTTCACAATTTACCCTGATCGGATGAATAATTTTTCAAATCATGTGCCAACCGTGTATAGCTTAGAAAACCTCACAAAAACTCAAAAAACACATGAAAAATCCTTGAAACAAGACCCAAAAAAATGAAATAACCTATAGGGGAAAGGAATACCAGTTTGAAGTTTACAACATGTTAGAAAATCTAATTGAAACTAATATAAAAAAACATAATGTGATTGGTTATTTAGATAACAGAAATAACACTTTGACATATATATATTCTATAACATTAATTATAAGGACGAATCTAGCACAGAGTTGTAGTTGTATAAAATACTTCAAAAAAATATATTGTCCATTCCATATATTTAATTTTCTTCACTACAAGGGAAATAAATTGTAGGTCCAAAAATTAAAATACTGATGACACATAATATTGAATAAAGTCTATATAATTATACCAAATACCAAACCATCATAAGTCTTATGTATTAATAAATTATAATAATTACAAGATATTTGAAAATTCACTTACATAGAAAATATGTGAATCACATTAATTACCTCAAAAATATCTAGTTACAAGATCCAAGATATCTCTATTTAACATAATCACATTTATTTAATTCCCATAAATGTTAACATCCATGGGAATATGATAAACTATCAATAAAAAGGATTTGGATATTGGTAATATATCATGTCCATAAGAAGTAGTATCAATAATAAAAAAATGAAACACATGTTTTTGTTTATACATTATATCTCTACCTTTAACGTATTCCCATAAAAAATATAAATATATAATTTTTAAAATTTTAAAAGAAATTAAACACCAATATGAAATATGGGATATAATATATAAATACCTCAACAGTAGTTTTCCATTAAAGTCTATATTAATGTGCCAGAAAATGGTTGATACATTGTCCAATTATAGTGACCTCATATGTGGGAAATGGTACGCTTATTGATATGTATACAATATCTTGTACTGTGACCCCAAGATTATCTATTTATTTATTTTCAAAATGAATGGTATTCCCAAAATAATATATAAATCGATATAGTAAATATATAATTTTGGGGATCCTCAACACATAACTCATAATATAAGGGATGTTTTATAGGTGGGGGTGTAAGAGTTGGATAAGCAGGCAGCGGTGGAGTGGGATTTGTAGGAGGAGGTGGAGGAGTGGGATATATAGATAGAAACTGCATTTTCATGATTGGAAACATCAACTATGATAATGCTCTAAACCTATACTTCATCATGTCACTCATATCCAAAATGTAATCTTCAATGGATTCAATTTTTATTTTTTTATATACACTACATTAATAGATCATCAAAATGAAAAAAACACTTTTATTATTGATACACATGTTTTGTATCACTATATGCGACCCATGTTTTTAGTATTTCATAGTGAAGTATCTAAAATATACTTCCTACTCTCATGTATTAAGGCCCCCCATGTTCTCTTCTCCTCTATGGTTTCCTGTATATAATATTTGAAAAATTCATTAGTGAATCCCAATATATCAAGATATGAATTTACTTAAACAAAATAAATAAATTAAATTAAATATTTAAATATTCTTATCTATAGAACCTAAATCTCCATTATAATTATGGCCCTTTTTCTCATTTAGGCCATATTCCAATTTTTATGTTTAACTGGTGTGGAATGAGGGGCGACCATTATTGATCTTGAATACTCAACCGTTATTTTTTTATATTTTATAGCCATTATATTTTCTTACAAGATTTTACAACCACCATGAGATAAGTATGAGTTTATATGTTTTTGGATTAGATCTACTAATGATATATCCTCATTTTCTATAAATTATGATCAAATAAATCATTAATATGGTCATTAATTTTAAAAAACTCTAAAAAAACATTACACATAACAAAGAAGATCTATGTCTTCTACTTTAAAAAAACCACTACCAGGTATATTTGTCTATAAAAAGATATATATCACAAGGTTTTTTTCTTTCCCTAAAAATAAAATCTGATGTGAGGGTTGATTTAAAAGCCATTCACATCCTAACAGCCTAACCTAAACATTTCATCATGAAATCTCTAGTTTTAGGTATATCATATTGTAATAGACCCGTTTGTCTTTTGAGTTATGAACTTCTTAATTTCCACTTTTAAACATTTATTATCCTTATAAATGTGCCCCATGTCTAATAGAAGGTCTCAAGAGTGACAGGGGTTTGTTCAATACGAGGTGCTTCAAATTATGGATTAAAAGTCTAGGAACATGGTTTAGAAAACTTGTGTGGTGTGATGTTAGGATCCATAGAAGGGAGAACACTAGTAGATCATAGTTAGAAAAATAATGACCCCAGTCTATGTAATGAAATTAAATATGGAAAGTATCTATAACACATTTGGTGCATTGTTTGTCCATCCGTGTATCCAAAACGCATACCTCTTAAAAAGTGGGAAGAATTACATTTTACCCCGCCCCCCACAATTTTAAATGGGATAACCAATTTATCTCCATACTTAGTTCCAGAAAACCTCATTCTAGGTAGAGTTATCCTCTCCTCTTTCTGGGATTTAATTCCCCATTTTCATTATACCTTTAATTCATGTTTTCGTTGTCGCCTTGGATTGCTACCAGTAAGACATTTATTATATTTTTTCTTTTATTTTTTTATCTCTCCATATTCACCACTTCTTATATGGGATATCAAATTTCCTCTTATTTAGGGTTTTTTTATTTTTTATTTTATCCCACTCTAGACCAAACCAAAGGACGATACTAGATGAGTATTCCTCTATCACAATAAGGCAGGTTGTCTATGATATTACTTAAATGTGTTGATATTTTTTTTCTGTTGTGACACATGAAGGTTTCACACAAAATTTCATATAAAATTAATCTACATTAATTTTTTCCCTAATTGGAGCCTTAGGATTCCATTAGATCCCCAATTATTATGGAGTTCATTAACCCCAATGTGATCCACCCATTTGGGTGTTCAATTAATAAGCCAATTTTACCACCATGGGATTATAATAAAATCACTCACCATTTTGTTTGGTTTGAATACTAAATATTGATATCATTAATGAATATGGATCAATTATAGTGGTGTATCATGAGTAACACACTTGCCAGACATTATTAATTAACTATCAAAAGTATAAAAGGACACGATAAGTTTGAATGATTTTAACATGAACAATGTTAAAATTCATATTCACATACTTGGTGCCTATTATTAGGGACCTTAAACCTTTTCATAAATAAATAAAAGGTAATGATTTGAATTAATTAGAAGTGGTAAATTGAAAATATTATTACATGGCCAATGTTACACTTTATTTATAGATACATGACGGATTTTTTATACCATTTTCCTTTTATATGATTGGTCAGTCATGAGGACAACTAGGATTCTTGTGGGAATGAATAAAGAATTTATAGGATTCCACTATGATTTATTAAGACAATTTTTGTAGAAGATACCCACAAAATATTCTAATCCTTGTCTTATCACATGAATGCATCCTCATTGTACCAAAATTTCACTTTTCTCATGTAGATATTAGAATTAGTAGGATAAAATCCTAGGATTCATCATGACGTCTCTTGAAATATGACACCATTGATTCACCCCATTGTGAATATTCATTATTATCCCAAGATTTAATATGGATGGGATCCATGGACTCGATCATAATATTTTATAGTGTAATTCCTTGGGTGTACCCCTTAGATTACACTCAAACCCTGATAGGAAATCTTCATGAGTTATTTCTATGAGCTGGATTAAACCTTGAGTTCATCGATTCACTCATCTTACCTCAGACCCTTTCATTATATTATCTATATAATGATGATATTTTTAGATATGTGAGACAAAATAATTATTTAAATACTATGTGGGAACATAGTCACAAGGTTATGGATAAACATCAGATCATGTATATATGATCACATGATTATCTAATGGATGATTATATATAGATGATAGAGGGGTGAAGATAAATTTTTGACATAGTCTAAAGAATGTATGGTCATCCTAGAATCCCATGAGGAGCTCAGTCTAAAATGTTTTTACTTTGTGAATTTTACATCACATATTATTATTATACCCTCACACTGCTACATTTATGCTCACAGAATGGACATGTGTATACACCATTGGTGGTGGCCTACTGAGTCTTGATCACACCATGTTTTCACTACTATTTGGAACCTTGATAGACTTCATGGAAGCAGGTACGGAATAGGGAAATTGTTGAATCTAGGATGCTTGATTCATTATAGAATTGGAGTATGGGATTAGGCCATGATTCATGAGGCTATTGGATATCCTTTTTTATCTTTTGGTTTTCATGATATACCCATAAGTATTTTATTCATTATTCCATGTATGATGGCCTTGTTTATATATCCATGACATAATAATTATTTATTTCATGACTCCACCATGGATTGTTTATTATTATTTTCTAGATGATTTTATTGAACTACCATGTACACCATTTTTTTTGCTTTTTATATTTATTCATTTATCATTCTGTTGTTCAAAATTGATCATGAAGGTATAATCTCCCCACTATACCACCCTAGATCCTCACTACTTGTCAGCATCCTTTCATGTATGGTGATGTTCTCTTGAGGCAATGTGACTAATCGAGTTCAGTTACATATGAGTGAACATGGTTTAAGACATTATAAATTAGTATCATAGATTCCTTCTATCCTTTTGAACAATAATTTGGGTTATTAGATACAGGACTATAATGTGTTGAAATTTGGAAATAAGACTCTTCTTGGGATTATCATACCAATTTAAGGAGAAAAATAAAAAAATTTATAGGGATGGGATTTAATGGTATGGATTATTCATGTTACAGTTTAGTAATTTCACCATTGGATGATGCACATGGATTGTGTATTTTAGTAATATTATGGAATATATTTTTACCCTAGGATTGTTATAATAAGGTGGTAGTGTCTCAGACATCATTATAAGAATGTGGGTAATTATATGCAATGAATTATTCCATGATATTTTTATATAGTGTGTGAATTATTTTTTCATATTTATTAATACTTGTTATTTATAATTGAGTTTTTGATGTTGTTTCTTACAGAGATAAATAATTGGAATAATTAAAGTGCCTACATCAACAAAAATGGTGTTTTCCAATATAGGGTAATGATGTCACATTAATTATCCAATTAAACTTAGTCTGATTCATGAACAATTGGTGACATGATCTGAAATGTTAGTTGGTTACAATTATAATTATTCCAATTTCAATTTAAATATTGTTTGTACCTCTATAAATTAGAAATGTTGATCCATCTAATTGATCCATCATAAAAGAATATTTGTGATTACATGTAGTACCACTGTAAATTTAAAAATCATAGTAATTTATGTCTTTGGAATGATATATGAATCTAACTGGACCTTGATAAATACACACAAACATATGGATATGTGTAATGTCATATTTGAGAACAATTGAGATCTAAATGTAAACAGAAATGGTTGTTGATAAATAGTTATTCAAATTTCAATTTAAACGGTGTTTTCCACTATTACATGAAATTAACCCACCATATAAGGGAATCCTAATATAAAACATAAAACTTGACCTAGACTTAACCATAATTGTAGGGGTAGGAAGTATCTCTAGCATTTTATCATTGTCTTATACAATACCCAGGCCTGGATTTATGTGTATGTAGAGGGGTTCTATTCTTATATAGGATAACATATAGAAATACTATTCTTGTATCAATGATTTTTTCATGTTAAATCTTCTATAAAACATGTTTTGTACATTTTTAGTGACATTTCACCAAGCCATCCTCACGTTGAGTTCCATAAAGGTGGTTAGAATTGATTCATAGTTTTGAGAAGGTTATCCATGGTTTATGAAAACTCTTTAGGGAGCTTTGTGGCCTACCCATACTATGTAAAAGCTCATGTAAGAGTTACACAAGTAACATCCACCCATGTTTTTGGGGGATGGTGGTTGACAAGATGATGTGACATGGATATAGGCCATGATATCTATAATTGAGAACATATAGACACCTAATGATAGGAGGTTCTAGATCACATATTATCTAATTTTTGGTTCTACCATGATTTGGTGGGATATTATTACTCAGGAATACCGACATCAGGATATGGTTTGGATAGATTTTCAACTTGGATTCTATAAATTTTAAATTCTAAAGACACTGAGAGATGATAGATCTACGAAGTTTTTACATGTAGAGTAAGGATCCCTAACAAAAATTTATTATTCATCTCACTTTACTGATATTCGGTGTTTTCAATATAATTCACTATTGTTGATTTTTCTAGATTGATTAATTTTAAGGATGGGCTCAGGTACACCATCTGATCTTAGGTAAATGATTCCTACATTACAAATATCTCAACAATTGTGAATCAATACCTAATTATTTAGTGTAATTTGAAGAATATAATTATATAGGGCATGGTGGTGATGTTTTAAGATAAGGTAGTAGTTCAGTAAGTATCAAGAATGACCATATTTAGGGATGTCGACACATCAGTGGTAGCCGTTGTATCAACACTGGAAATTCTATTATATTCCATTAATGTGGAATATATGGCCACATAAATCATTATCAAAACTGAGACCGAGTTGAGTGTAGATATTTAGGAAGAATGGGAAATCTTCATAATTTTTTTTTCAAACATTTCCATATGTTTCTAGTGGATGAGGATATGCACCAGTTCTGCGATTTGGAGAAGTATTTGTAGCTCAGTGTCAGGATGGATATTGGATGACAATGGATATATAGTTAGAGGAGGTGGATTTGGTCGAGGTGTCTAGGCATAAGATACATAGTGCCAATTGAGTGGACCCACTCCATGTAGTCATTTTTCCACTTAGGTTCATGGATCAGCCTAGATATATGCACTAAAATCAATAAACGAGGAGTAAGGTTTCATACCATATACAGATAGAGGTAAAATTTTAGATCCCCTACATTAGTATCTTCACTTTTTGATACAAGTGTATCACATTATTTTATATATATGAATACTATGGATAGATTTGGGATTTATATTCAGAATTTATATGGCATAATAGAACTTTATACTCCGTTGGGAATTTTATTAGATATTTTACACTTGTGAAAGGAATACCCCCATGAGGTAGGAAAATATCATTTCTTATGGGAACTATCCATCCTCAAGATGAATGGATTTGATAAAATTGTCATTATAGATTGGTTGGATCCATTTCATGCTAATGTTTATGGATGTCCCTATATGTTATTGTTTACATCACCATAGGGTAATTGTTATCTTCACAACAGTGAATGGGATATCCCCGAAAGTAGAGCTAGACTAGAGAATCATGTGATGGGTGAAGTGAGGTCCTAGATTTGTTAAACATTTTATGAATGATTAAGGAATACATCAGTATAATTTATATATTATTTTATATCCTTTCTCATATATATTCACTGATAATGTTTATAGAATACCACAAGATAGAAAAATAGAGTTTATTATCGAGTTGTTCCCAAGATCATAATTGGTATCCATTTCTCCTTACACGATAGTTACTAATGAGTTAGATGAGATTACAAGGTTTCTAGATGCTTTTTAAAATAATAGTTTTATACACCATAGTAATTCACTTTGGGGTTCATGAATGGAGATGTTTTGGGATATCTCAAATGAAGTCTGATTGTTCAGAAATAAGTGCAGTTGAGTGTCCAATGTAGGTAGAATCTAATATAACGATGTAATTTAAAAACATATTAATGTTATTTTAAAATGATATACAATATAACAAAAACATTTCATAAAATTATGGGGGTATGGTTTCCCATTATAAATAGAGAATAATTATTTTGGAAGAAGAATTCATTTTTTTATTTTTATTTTTGAAATGACATTCGATTAACAAGACACAATGAGTAAATGTTTTCTAGAAAGTATTTTTAGAATGAATGAAACATTTACCTCTACCTATACATTTGATTATTTACAATAATCATTTAAATTAATATCCACTTAATTATTAACCCCTAATTTTTTAACCCTTTAACCCTATTGGAGTTAACTTAACAACTATGATGAAAATAATTAAACCCTAACCATTATTTGGACCCTACAATCGAAGACCCCTACATTGATTCTTTCCATAAGGATAGATTATGGTTACTGGTAAATGAGGGTACATACCTACTCCTTAAATGAATATTATTTGAGTTTATGAATTGTATTTCAACTCAAGAAATTGATCCCATGTGGTTTTGTATTATTTATTACTATCACGATATCACATCTCACACAATACTCGACCTCACTTATTTTTCATTATTTGGTCTACTATTTTAATATATTCATTTAAATTAAATCATAAATTAATTTATCATAGTAATTTTATTATATTGGATCATTGATTCAAAACAAATGAATGAAAAAGGTGAGAGGTAGTCTGATTAATAAAAAGAATAACTCTTCTATGGGTGGTGTACTTATCATAGAAACATATTCCGTGGTAAAATTTCTAAAAAATTTATAACCCAATATAGTTTCTAATCATGATTACCAACACAAAAAGTGTGAGTAATTATAAAGATAATTGAACAAAACAGAAAAAAAATAGAAGATTATAGACTAAATATAATCGTAATAGGGATGTTTATTTCAAAAACATAAATATTACAATATGATAAGGAGATGAAGGCTTCGATGAAGGGATATTTTCTTCAATATATCCCCCTATGAGTATTGGGAGTTACCGAACCTCAAATATAATAATATAAATCCTCTATTACTCCAAAATAGAATCACTTAAATCCTTATTCGATCATAAAAATGTAGTTCCCAATGTGTAAAGTTAAATCCAAAATGTTAAGTGGTTTAGGGAACCCTGATTTCAATATACCAATTATGTCTCAGTTTTGGGTTAGTGAATGGAATTATCTTGACTTGGACAATAGAGAATAGTTATAAGAATGAATCTATAATATCTCCATGTAATATTATCAATCCAAAGTTGTATTACAACATTATATATAGAGGAAATACAATATTGAATCTTTTACTTCGGCTAGATTTTGTTCTCTGGACAAATAGTGTCGGATGGGACCCTTGATGAATGAATTCAGCTATGTTTCCCTGATATGAGTTGCATCCCATTATGTTTTTTATATTTCCACCTAATATCATCCCATTAGAAGGAAATTTTTTCACTCAATGTAAAAAAAATGTGGCCATGTGTCATTGGGAATCCGTGCAAGTTTGACAATTTTCCTTCTAGATTATCTTCAGGGCCTCCAAATCACCTTCTCCGACAACAAAATCACAAAAACAAATATAAATTATACTTTTAAAAGTCATAAAAATTTATTAATTTAATCAAATAAGATGTTAAATTTGAGAATATATTTTTAATTGTAAATAAAAAATTGTTTAAAATAGTGATGTTAGGGTGAAATAATGCATTGAATTGTGGGGAAATCAAACCCCCACACTCACCCTTTTGAACTCCCTGAAAAAACCTAATATCATGTATTTCAAAACATTTTTACATGATATTATTTTTCATTATCCTCAATCCATAGTGTAAATATTGTAAAATAAATATTCCCATCAAGGGTCAATATAAATAACTTTGAATGTCATTGTCTCATAAAATGTGCCAGAACCAAATCCTGGGTGATTATTGAAATTAATCATAGTGGAAAAACTCATGGTTCTACCATGAAACTAATTCTCCATGTCTATGTGA
The DNA here is from genome assembly GCA_963277665.1 of Viscum album. Taxonomy (NCBI): domain Eukaryota; kingdom Viridiplantae; phylum Streptophyta; class Magnoliopsida; order Santalales; family Viscaceae; genus Viscum; species Viscum album. The sequence continues at coordinate 1,776,467,479 of OY728137.1, forward strand.
AAAACATTAAAAGTTCATTTATCCACCCTTATTTCAATATATTTAGGTTCATATAAAATTAGTATTCTTACATGGTTTAATCCAATGAACATGTTCTACATTCCTTTGCAATAAAATTTCAAGACCCACTAACATAAGAATTCATGGAAGTCAAAGCGTTAGTTCCTAATATAGATATCCCCATTTGTTGTATATGTTATCACACCCCTCATTTATTATTATTTTTTTATGTTTCACATGGAACAATTCTTATTGTCATCTTTGAACCCATGTTTTATCACCTCATGACACTAATTATAATAGTTATAGTAAGATAAAAGGTAGAGTAAGAGTTATTTTGACTTGTCCAAGGGAAAACCCATAGTTTTTCATTATTAGGCCTTAAAACTTTCAGATAATAGTTAAACATTCATAGCTCAATTCAGTACAATAATGTAATTGATTTGAAGAGAAATTAATGTATGGATAAACCAATGAATTTTTTAACCTAATATGACTATAATATCAATTAAGTTGGAAAAATTCCAAATGTCTTCGTTGAGTGAAAATTTTTCAGTGAAACCAATGAAACAATTTAACATGAATAAATATCACCATTGATAGTGTCAAAATCTGAAAAGTTTTATAATGACACAACCAGTCATATCATTGACAACTTCACATTTTTTAAAAATCAACACTTTGATGAAGAAATACTTCTCATGCTTACTTAAGAATTTTCAAATAATCATTTTTATGTATATTCCATATCTAAATGGAATTTTTACATGATTTTTTTGAAAAATTTAACTGAAAACATAACAGAAAAAACACAAATAAAAAACCTAAATATATACCCCAAAATGTTGTCCTCTCTCCCACAATTAAAATATTTATTTATTTTTAATGTAAACATATGAGATGATATGTGAAAATGAAATGCGTAATTTTAAAATAGACCAATAATATAAAACTGAAATGGGTAAGAACATCATAATATTCTCATGTGATGATGGGGTCATGTAGTGTGTTGGAATCAACTACATTAGTATAATTTCTCACAATGTATTCCTTCAAACGTTTCCTTTTGAATATAAATATTCATCCAATATCCTCTTTGGTGATTTATAATGTACCGAAAGGAAACCCATTAAATACAATATAATGACCTAACCATATGGGATGTAACATACTAGGGATATGATTCAGTCATGAATTGTATATATGGGCTTTCTCTCGAACATGAAACTTCTTTTTCTGGATAATCTTTTCATTAGATAATTTTGATATTTCATTATAGATCGTTGAGTTCATATATTATGAAAATAAAATCTCACAAAGATATTTAATTTGTAACTTATTTTTATTTCCATCATGGGTGAAATCCATGTCAAATTTTATTGTAGAACAATAATAAGGATGCTCGACTTACATGGGTATATGACATGATTTACAAAAAAAAGAAATGGGGAAATATTAATGGTGGTCCTGAATGATGTCTTATAAGACAATAATGAATCATCCAATGCATTATCTAATCCATCCTCCTTGAATACATAGTTTCATCAATAATTTGTTTCAACTTAGGGTTTGAATCCTTAGCGTGACCATTTTTTTGGTGGTGGTACAATGTTTATGTTTTGTGTGTCACCCTATATTTCCAAAGAATGGAATAAACCTTATGATTTAATAAGTGCATCCCCTTATCACTTATGAAAGCCTTTGCTACTCTAAACCTGAAAAGAAATTCTGCCTTGACAAAGTCTACTACAACATGAGAATAATCAGTCCCGGTGGCATTTTCTTCCACACATTTTATCACATAATCAAATGGGACCATATTGTACAAAAACCCCAAAAGACATTTTAAAAGGACCCATAAAATAAGTTCCCCAAACATAAAAAATCTAACATAATATTATGGGTTGTTGGGGAATCTCATGTCTCATAGAAATGATCCTAGTGTGTTGGCAACATGATCATGAAATACAAAACACACAAGAATCATGGAATAATCTAGTGTAATATAATCCAGATTCTATGAAATTCATATCTATTCATTGGGGCCCAAAGTGTAATCTACAAGAAAGTTTATGGATGAAATGCAGAATAGACTAAAATTCATGATTAGGAATACACCTCCAAAAAACATGACTGTTGCACATGCGCCAGAGGTAGGGATTATCACACATATAAAATCAAGACTCTCTTTCTAATTTTATTACATGTTTTTTATTTAAATTTTCATGAATTTCATAGGAAACAATGTAGTTAAATAAAACGTTATACCAAGGATGTGTACCTACGAGTGAATAATGATGCTCATCAGGAAAAGTGTCCCAAATTGGTTCCTTTTCCTTGGAGTCAGCCTCTAGTGTGTGAGTAATCCTTCTCATGAGGTCTGCCACCAGGTTGTTTTACCCTATATTTTCCTTTATCTAAATTTATAATTATTGGAGAAGGAGAATACATCAAATGAGTCTCATATTTGCATATGGATTCTTCTATAGGTACCTCAAAGCTGCATGTTCATACAAAAAATTACATTACTGACCAATAAATATGAATGGAATTTATCTAATGGAAAAAATGAATGTAAGAAACAATTTTTCTATGGTTTTTAGTTTTATTTGGTTGAATACAATGTCTTTTAATCATAAGAAATCCCATGGGAACAACCTTCAACCCTCTGAGATAAGATAGATCCAACTACAAAGTTGGATGCATCCAACATAATATCAAATGTATGGTCCAACCGTGGGGGTTCTATGATCAGTGGAGTGGTTTGAAACTTCATAATATCATCTAATTATTCCTTTCATAAATCATTAAAATTGATTTCAATAACTCTTTTATGTAATCGAGATATGTGTAGAGAAATCATAATAAAATCTCAGATAAAGCATCGCTAAAATATTTCATTCCATATTAATGATATGACATAACATGTGCATGAAAGATATGGTAAGGGTTAAATAATATCTACCTTTGATCTATCAAACTCTATATAATGTTTTGATAATTCATTCCATAGGATAATTCTATTCTCTACCATGAAATGACTGTTTTCAATGTTTAATACCATATTCTTATCAATACAATTATTCAAAAGATTTCACAAACTAATGATAGATTCATCAAATGATGATCCATACACTATAAAATCATCCATAAATACCTCCATATAGGTCTCAATGAAATTTTTAACAAGTTTCACCATGAATTTCTAAGGGTACCTTGTGGGTTGAAAAGTCCATATGTAATCTATTGATAGGAAAACACATCGAATGGACTAGTGAGTACTATCTTCTCCTGATTCTATGGAACAATAGGAATATGAAAGTATTTAAAAAAGATATCCATGAAACATAGCGTGTTTTCGTAGCTAGTCTCAAAATCATTTGATCAATAAATGGGATGGTAAATGGTTTTCTGTGATTGTATTGATTTAGTTTCCTATAATCAACACACACATTCCGAGTGTTTTTCACCCTTATTAGAATTAATTCCTCTCTCTCATTTCTATCTATATTAAGAAAACTTTTATTAGGAACAACCTAAATAGGACTTACCAACTAGGAATCTGAAATGGGATATATTATACCTAGCTCGAAAAAATTCTCAACATATTTTCTAATAAATTTTAGATGGGTTTAATTAAGTATACTTTGTGGATTCCTCTCTATTTTATCCACATACTCCAAAATAATAAAATGGATGAAAATGGAGAGGCTAATAAATGATATATCAGCCCTAGTATACCTGATATCATTTATGTTCTACATCAAAATATAAAAAATTCTCTCTCCATATTCAAAAGGGAGATAATTAACAATGATAAAAGTAATATATCACCATTCAACATGTAGGATTATTTATGATTTGGTGGAAATGGATTCAGTTCGAATTTTGGGGGGGGGGGTCATGTATGGATAGAGACATTGAAGGAATTGAAATATGTGCACAATGAAAACTAATACCAGAATAAACTTTATCAAAATATAAGGATAATTCATCAAAACCATCAACATACTCAACATCCAAGTCATAATTAGAGTTATCATGATCAAAATTAGAATATGAATCCATTTCAAAATCAAATATAAGAGAGTTTTGTGCATTAAAAATAGGCGTGGAAGGTCTCTTAGACATCAAACAAAAACCTATACTCACAATCACACTAAGTAGAGGATAATAAAATTCCATGTGGTTATTATTTGGTGGTCCATAATGGGAGATATCAAAAAGAGAATTGTCCTATATTGGGTACTTAAAGAATTACATAACATTAAAAATCATTAAGTCATGTCCAAACTCCATGGAACATGTACCGTCATGGACACTAAAGATCATTTTTATAGTTTTGAGAAAGGAACTACCTAATATAATAGGATAATTACAACATACATGATCAGCCACCATGTTGACCATATAGAAATATAGTTGAAAGATATTTTCTCTTACCCAAACACGTACATCCTCAAATAATTCCATTGGATATGTTATATCTCTATTACCCAACTACACCACTACTCTCATTGACTTAAACTAGCTATCATATAATGAAGATAACACATGGTGAGGCATTAAATTTATAAAAAATCATAAATCACAATGAGAATCAAAAAAGTGAAACTCCCCTATGGTTCATGGGATGGGGAATGTCCTCATATCCTTGAACATTTTTTCCTTTATAGTGTTTTTGAAATTATTGATGACGCATTCCTTCCAATATTGATCGTATCATTTACCACAATCCCTCTATGATTTTTACAATGTTATTTTAATAATTTGGTTTTCCTTGGGATTTGATTGATGTATTCATGTAGAGGGATGTTGATCTCCACATGATTTAATGTGTCCAATACCTCTTTTTCATCACCTCTTCATCCATATTTTTGGTTTAAACAAATCTATTTTGAATGCTAAGGGGTTTAGGAGGAACATCATCAATATTTTTAATACCATTATCTTTATCCTTGGTTTAATCATTATTTGGTATGGAATGGTGCTTCTCTAGAGATAAGGTGAATCCCGGTGGAATTTTAGGTGAATAAGTATCAGTTGTTTGATTCCCACTTATCAATTTTTTGGAATTGACATTCCCCTTAGGATTAGGAGTAGGTTGTGATGGAATATTTTTAGAGTTCTTGTATACTAGTTTATAGAAGGAGGTGCCAACCTGGCTCATTTATGTCTAAAACTCCCTCAAATAAGAATCATGACTCTTCAGATTATTATGTTGAATAAGAACAATTTGTTTCAAAAGATCACCAGCATTAGAATCTACCCTTGGTTTTGAATTCCCTAATTTTAGACTTTTTTATGATTGGTCTTTAAATCACATTTTGGGTTCACTATTACAAAAAATTACTTACCACATCAACATTTTTTACGTCAGTTATAAATAGTTGATGTGAAAAGATGTAAAACATGATTTATCATGTCGGTTATATTATAAACAATGCAAAAATTAAATTATCTTGATTTATCATGTTAGTTATTTTATATTCGACAAGATAAATCATATATATCTCTTTTTAACATCAGTTATTATATAACCGACTTGATAAAACCCATTTTTTAAATAGTTATATAATAACCAACATGATAAAAAACATTATTTATTTATCACATCGATTATTATATAACCGATGTCATAATTTTTTTATCATGTCAGTTAATTACTAACAGATGTTATAAATCTAATAAAAACAACTTATCATGTTAGTTACTAAATAAATGACATGATAAATCATTTAAAAAATTTATGATTCACCATTTGGAGTAATTTTAGTTTTTTTTAATCATGAGATATCAAATCTTCTCTGTCACATGGAAACCCTAGAAATGATTTTTCAAATATGTGGCCTCCGACTTCATTTTTCCATCTCCATTCATCATCTTTATTATCGTGAAATCAATATGACCAACTTTAAACTCTCATGTAATCCTCAAAAAGCTCTATTTTAGTCCTTTTTTCATGTGTGTCCTAAATTTAAATTTTGTAACCTTTTTTAAATATCTCAATATCATGTTTAATTTCCAAATGTTATTGTTTTCAGACATGGTGTTTCTTATCCTTTATTAAAAATCATTGGGTATAAAGCTCCATGTTACTTTGGTTAGATGTTTCCTTATTTAGATGTGAAATCCCCATATGGATATCCTTGGTTATGGAGACATTGGTAATATACCATATCTCCCTTTTCAATTTATATAACCCATTAGATTTTTTTGTTATTCTAGGTTAGAAAAAGAGAAGTTATATGTTCTTAGGTGTTTGGTGATGAATATATACTCAGTCTTCCTATAATAAATGTTAAATTTGTTTATTTAATTCATTTCTTATATGTTCACGTTCTATGTAATAAATATTTTATGCTAACTTCTAGTATTATAACATAGTATCTTGATTCATGATTTCTTATTTATTTAGAAATGCATTGGTAAACTATTTATTTTTATATCTTAGTTTTTGTTACATCAAACTAAATTAATTTAATATTATTATAATATATTTTTTACTGAACCAAAGTGTAAATTCCTCCAACCATAAAACCATTAAACTATCGCTGCTAGTCACCATCCTCTTCCATATGGGGACACTAGCTTGAGACCTTACTGCAAACTAGTCGTTTTACTATTTATAAAGTGAACTGGTCTGAGGTATCCAATGTTAGATAATTATCCCCTAAAACAACCTCTCAACATACATTGAATATGATATTTTTATCACATTCTCAATATAATCTATGTTCCTCTTTATGTCTTGTACATTGATTCTAATATAAATCCATTTCAAAAAGCAGTTTAGAACCTAAAAATATCAACTTACCACTCAAAAAACAATTTCGACCATACATAAAACCATTTTCCACAATAAACTCAAAAATATTGTTAAACCCGATAAATGTGTCCATCAATATTAAATAAAATAATGAAAATATTTCTATTTAATTAAATATGAAGACCAATTAGATATATATTTTCCATAATTATGATTAAAAAATAAGTGAAAAAACTCATGTTGTGATGACTTAACAATACATCACGGTAGTGGATGGTGATTTATATTTATATTTTGGTTTTTCATTTTATTTCTCAAAAACAATATCATCTCAATTTTCAAATATACATATATATTTTTTATATTTTAAAATTGTGTTACTTTCCAAATATGGGATATTTAACGTAAATATAAAACCATTTTATCTAACTATATTATCATTGTAAAATTATTTCAATTCATATATTTTTATAATTTATAATTTATATTTAATCTTATATTCCATTATTATGTACAATGTTTCATTATATTTTTCAAATATTCATATATTTGTTTTATATTTCGAAATTATGTTACTCTTAAATTATCATAGCTTGCGTATAAATATAAAATTGGAATAAAATAAACAGATGTATAATTTTGATATTTTTTATAGGTAATAATGAGTCAAATTTGGATTACTGCACATCATATGAGTGATTAATATGAAGAAGGTGGTGATGAATTTTTTTGGAATTTTATTAAATCAAATGTTCATAACAAATACGTGTTTTTCTATACATTCCTGAAATGATTAAATATGTCAAAGTGTTAATGTACAAAGATCAAATATCGTTTAATTTTTCATTTATATAATCTGAGTTAGAGACCTTGTATTTGGCTTGGTTATGTGGACATAATTTTAGATATACTGATGATGAGTCTTTCAATGATTGTAACTCTGATTAAATTGAAGACATGATTATTGATATTGAAGTTGAATAAATTGAGAAAGAACCAACAATTGAGCATTGATATAGTGATGCTGAAAAACCATTGTATCCTGGTTGTATGGATTTTACAATTGTATTATTATAGTTAATATTCATTAATAAGAAGGAAAAATATTGATGGAGTGACAATATTTTTAAAGAGATGGTACAATTGTTGAAATATATTCTTCCTAAATAAAATTATCTTCCATATTCAAATTATAAGGCCAAGAAAATATATATCCTGATTGGATTGGGATACATGAAAATAAATTCCTATCTAAATGACTTTGTGATATATAATAAGGAATATAAATTTCTTTTAGAGTTTCCTAAATGTCAGACATCATGGAAAATGTTGATAGAAAAATCATAGGCTGATATTTAGATCCCTGTCAAGGTATTTTCGTATCTTCCAATAATTCCACATTTGAAACGATAATTTTCTAAATCACATGGTTAAAAAAGGTTAATATGGAATTATGATGTGAGAATATGTGATGGAAAAATATGTCATCTAGCTGATTGTCTATAGTGGAAGAAAATTGATGAGTAGTATCCTATATTTAGAAATGAAGTAAGAAATATTAGACATGAGTTGTGAACAAATGGAATGATTACATATTGAATCCTAAGTAGCACACAAATTTCATTGCCTATTTTATTTTTAATTTACTACATATCTCCTATATTTGGTATGAAGCAAAAATATGTCATGTTTAGTTTAATAATATTAGGGCCAATGTTAGTTTAAAATGATATTGATGTTTTTATCTGACCACTAATTGATAATTTGATAATCTAATGGGGGGATGGTATTATGATGAATGATTCTTATCCAAATAGAATATTTTCAACTACAAAAATTGATTCTGTTCACTATAAATAACTTCCCCTCATATTGAATTTTTTCTAGATATAGTGTTAATGGGCATAAAGTGTGTTAAATTTGTGAAAAACAGTGTTCATATTATCAATTTCATCATGGGAGTAAAACAATATACATGGGTTATTGAATGTTTTTTCTTATGGAACACACTTATTGAAGATAAAAAAATTAATTCAATGGATCAAAATAATTTTATATTGCTCGAAAACCATTATCTAGAACATAATATTTTTAGAGGGTGCACAACCATGATGTGACATTGGGAAATAAACATAAATTTTTTAATGATAGACATAAATGTAGGAAATAATCAATATTTTTTGAGCTACCAAATTGGAGATATCATGAAGTGAGACATAGAATTGATGTCATTCATGTGGAGAAGAATATATGTTAATGATTGATTGAAAGATTTTTATATATTTATAAAAAGACTAAAGATGGGTTGAAATCAAGATTGTACTTATAATCAATGGGAATACTTTTAGAGTTAGCTCCCAATCCTGATAGAAGTCAAAAATGTCATCCCTTGTCTTTTCAAACATTATCCATGAGGGAGAAAATTATCTTTTATCATTGCCTTATTGATATCAAATTACCATAGGGTTATTCTTCATATGTAAAAAAATTGTCTCGTTGAAGGATTTAAAGATGACACGTATGAAATATCATTATTATCACATCATGATGCAGCAACTTCTACTAGTTTCATTGAATGGAATATTTCTCATCCATGTCAGAAAAAACTCATGAAGGTGTTCTGTTTTTTCAATTGAATTTGTAATAAGGTTATTGATATGGATAATTTGAACTTTTTGGAAAAGGAAGAAATTTGGATACGTTGTCAATTTGAAATGTATTTTACTACATATTGTTTTATATTATGGTTTATTTAATGGTTCATCTAGTTCAATAAATAATAAATTGTGGAATTATATATCTACATTGGATATATCCTTTTAAAAGGTATATGATGATATTGAAGGTGTTTGTAAAGAATCCATGTCGAATTGAAGCCTCTATTATTGAAGAGTATATTTTTGTTGAAGATGCTAACTTTTATAGGAGATAATCTTCAACAACAGTTACATTGGTTTTCTGCAATCTCCCCATGAACAAGTTAATAACAAGGGAAAGGGGATTCATGGTTAGAAATTTAAATCTTTTTTTACTTGAAAAAATGATGAAAGTAAATTTATACATCTTGAATAAAATAATAGATTATAAACAATATACAAAATTTAATTTTATGGAGTTGAAATAATTTCTTCCAAAGAAGGAAGAAATGTGGATTTTGGATGGGCATAATAATTTTTTTTCATGGTTTAAAAAGACCGTGATTGGTAGATCAGATGTATCAGAGGAATGAAGATAGTTAATGGTTTATCCATGATTAAATATGATAACATGGTCTGGGTATGAAATTAATGGCTATACATTTAATATGAAATATTATGACAATAGAATTGCAGTTCAGAATAGTTGTGTATTGTTGTTCACAGAATCAATGCATTTTTCAAGTTCGAATTTTAAAAACCCAAATTCTTCATCAAGGTAATATTATAGAGTCATTGAAGAAATATGGGATGTTGATTTTATTAAAAGTAACATTCATGTGGTTAACTAAAAATGGTTTATTAATAAAAACAGTGTTAGCCTTGATGAATATCAAATGACATTTGGTAATCATAATAGATATGAAGAAACACAGGATTCTTATATAATGGAAGAAAATAAAAATAAATTTTCTATGTTCTTGATAAATATTATATGCAGTGGTCTATTATTTTACAAAGAAAAAAGAAATATGTTTTTGATGACAAACATGAAGATGATTTTGATTTATGCGAGATCATTAATTCTAGGTAAATATTTATAGATAATGATGATGAGCATGTTGTAGATAATGATTGTGACATAAGGAATGATCATGATTAAGGAAATTGGGATTCAATTCTACTAGTACATTTATAATATTTTCGATAACATCTTATAATATCATTTTTAATTTTACTAATTTCAGAAATTATTAGATATTGAAATTTTTTCCTCATTATAATACGTTTTGAAGCTAATAATTAGAAATGAATGATTATATTAGTTTAGTTTTTATGAGTTTAGGATTTTAGGCATTACGTAACTTATATATTTATAGGTTTTGTTAAAAGAAAATTATTTTAAATATAATAAGTGAAAAAATATTTTTCTTTTTGTAAATAAATGATTTATTATGTTGCACCATTTTTAATATTCCTATGACAATTTTTTATTTGTTTTCATTGATTTAAAAGAAATATAATATATCATTACTATTGTTATAATTTTAGGTAACTAAAAAAATATGAATAATAATGTTTTGTGTTTTAGTTTTCTTTCATGTTTCATAATTTTTTATTTTATGTTAAATTTAGTATTGTGATAGTTAAATTTGTATATTTTTGTACTTATTGTTTGTTTCATTGATTGTAATAATAATGATAGATAAATAAATTATTCAACCACATACTTCTGGAGCTGAGAATTATGATCATTACTCTTGTGAGGAACATCCACATGCCCTTCTTGATGATCCCAAATCTTCTTCATGTACTCTGACAATGGAAAAGAAGAGTTCCAGGGTTGGTAAACGTGGTAGCACATTTTTACCAAAATTATAACATTCTAAAATACAATATAAGAGGATAATGGTATAAACTGATGATAATGATAATCGAAGAGGTCCAAATGAAAAAAAAAATTCAAGATTTTTGTATCAACACATGGTAAAACCAAATTCTGAATTTTGTTTCCGGATTGGAGAAGTTTTGAGAAAAAAAAGCTCGCTCAGTTGTGGGAGATGATTTTAGTAAAGTCTTTTTCTATTTTTTAACTAATCATTAAATGTTTATAGTATAATATTTTTTCCTTTTATTTACCAGAACAAATTAGATATACCTAACACTGTAGCAGTCAGGAGGAAATGTTTATCAATGGCTACTAGGAGATAGAGAGATTTAAAATGAAACCTCAAATATGATTTCATTTATGGGCATAGACAGCATTATAATCCATGTTATATTTATTCTTTTATACATGTATACACATAAAAATAATTTGTTGAAAGTAGAAGTAAAGAATAATTTTTTCTATGTGAAATGTAAAAATTTAGATGATTTATTATATTAATGATCTTATTAATGACTTAATATTCTTAATTTATAATAATCAGGGATATCTCATTAGGAGATCCAATATAGAAACCTATACCCTCATTATTTATCTCGGGGAGGGTATACTTTTTTAGAAGAAGAAATTATGGCCAAAATTATACAAAAACATAGAGCGAGGACTTCATGATATGGAGAGGTCATCCCAACACCCCCTCAATTAAGACATGAATCATAGAAGGGGTTCAGATGAGAAATGAGGGGAAATATCTTGTAAGATAATTCAGGGTCATCGCTGAGAGAATTACAAGTTATTTATTTCATTTATATATGTTAATACAATTGTTTATATACATTGAATCTCTATAGACTTTTTAGAATAATTTATACAGGAATATCTTGAGGAGAAGATCACACATGGTGTATTTAATGCTTATGAGAGGAAACTTATTTCATTTGAAGCATTGGGAAATCCATAACACTTGGTTCTTTTATGAGGATACCCGACTAGTGTATTCGTGAATAAAGTGTTACCACATTATTCAACTTCTTACATGGAGGTTTTTTATCAATAAATCATTGAATCCTTAGGGATGAAGTTTGAAATATTAATGCAATGAAAGAGGAAAAGATCATATCATCGATATAGTCTATGTCCCACACATGCAAATGAAATTTTATACTACATCTCCCACTCCTCCACTACTGTAGAACCTCCCACTTTCCCACCACCACTTGCAATCCCCATTATTTATTCTCCACCTCTATAGGAAAAACCGATTTTTATCCAACTTCTACACCCACTTCCATAGCTTCCTAGTTTTTGTGAGTTGAATTTTGATGATAATCACTATCATATAGTTTTATATGGGATGAAATAATATATATGAGATACAATTCATCATCAAATTTTAGAGGTAGGGAAGAATAAGGCATCATCTTTTATCTATTTATTTACAAGAATACATTAAGGGTAAAGAAATATTATATTTCTAACAAAAAAGATAAATAACTATGACATAAGATACATATTATATTTATCATAACATATTGTCATGATATTCAAATTTTTTTGTGGGTCATTATACATTTCCATTGGAAGCCCAATTTTGTGGATGTGAAATAGATTCAGGGGCTGTGAAATATGATATCATGGAGGTTATTAATGGAGACAAGTAATGCATCAATTTGGTGAAAGTTTTTCCCATACAAGTCGTAACACAAATAATTCCATACTTTAAATGTATTTAAAATTTATACTTAGGCATGGTTTATATTAGGTATATTTATTAAATGTGATAGTAGAATGACTGGATGAATGAATATGGATTGACGGACCTACAATTTATTTCACCTAAAGTGCACATGTTGACCGAGGAAGAAAGAACATTTTATATTTCTGAATGTTTTAAATAGAATATAATTATCTACTGTTATATGATTGCTTATGTTTAGTGTTGTGAATCATATATCTCAAATAGTGTTTTTTATAATTTAACATAATAACCAATAATATTAAATTTTCTTTTATATCAATGACTATTGGATGTTATGTTTTTTTGTCTATAAGAGGAAACACTGAATCCGATATGCTCTATCTATGGAGATGTGTGAAGAAACTTTAAGAAAATGTTGAAAAAGTAAGTATTAATTTCTTATTAGTTTTTTATATTATAAGACATTTGTAAATTAATTCGATACATATCATTTTCTAACAGGGGATGAGAATTTTTTCAAAAAAACCGAATGAAAAAGATATTAAAGATCAAATATGTAAATGAAAAAATAAATATGCATTTATAATTATAACATATCATATGTATTGTATCAAATTGATATTTTCAATTGAAAAACTCTTTTAAAAATAATTTTCATTAACAAAAAGGCATCATCTAATGAAGATATTATAGTATAAGATTTATGTATGAAATAATTAAAACAAGAATAGTTATGATGTTTGACCAGGTCATATTTTCTTATAAACTATTCCTTAATATTTCATTAGTTTTATTCATTATACATACTAACTAAATTCCTTTTAAATTATAGATTTTTGATGACCCCCACACTTATAGTGAACATGAGGTCAAACACTTACAAGTATAATGGTCAAATTAATTAATAGGTTTGATTGGATTTTAGTTTTTTTATTATATATTTTAATTTTGAATTTAGTTATTGTAAATGTGTATTTGGTAGTTTTTTTGGTTGGATTTAGGTTTTTTAGTAAATATTTTAATATTTTAATGCTGTAAATATTAATGTGTAATTTTACTACATGTTCGGGTTGTTTCTATTTCTTTAATTTTTTTACTGGTTCTAGTGCCGATTTTGCATCTATATCAGCTTTTTTCTAGTTTGTTCGGTAGTTGAGAGGAAGGGTAACATTAATTATTTTGAAAAATGGTTTTTACATAAATTATTTTATAACCAACACATGTATTATTTTGGTTTTTTACATCAGTTATATAAAAACATACATTGTATAGGTTTTTTTACATTACTTATTTTATAACCAATGTAAAAAACATTCATCGTAAAGACCTTTCATATCAGTTAGTAATTAACCAACATAAAAAATCATTCATGATCATGGTTTTCCTTGTCAGTTTCTATATAACAAACACGGTATATGATTTTTTTACATCAGATATTTAATTACCCATGTAAAGATAACATCATCACAAAGCATTTTTCACGTCGGTTATTAAATAACTAATGTAATATATAATATTTTACATCAATTATTAAATAACATATGTAAAAAAATTAGTTGCATAATAGATTTATAATGTTGATTTTTTAAACATACATTACTGAAAAAAATTATAATTCCTCCTTTAATAATAGTGGTAAAATTTTTTTTTAAACATAAAAAAATATAATGTTAAAAAGGAATTTTTAATTACTGGTTGTTGGAAACCCGGTTGGTAAGCATAGGATATTGGTTGTTTTGATAAAAAGGGGGACTTTATTGTTGTCTAGTTCCATACCTCATGTACGATTGATTCTTCCACCCTAGGTTATATATTGGATAAAAATAATAATACATCATCTGCGGATTTGGCTATTTATTATATTGATATGGGCTCCTAAGGAATGCTATATGGATACCTGGGTTCTAACCCATGATTCTATGATGGGTAGTGTATATCTATGCATGTAATATTCTTACATATTGATATATATACTTGATGAAACAGGTGTTGAGATATTTATGGATTAGTTCAATTTTGGAATAGTCAGTTTGGCATCCCATGAGGATCTGGGATTGACATGGTTGTTAATTCACACATTTTAAATTAGTGGTGATTATTAAACATTTACACAACTGTATTTATGCTCACATACTCAATTTATGTGGACACCATTGGTGGTTCCCTACTGAGTAAATCTCGAACCCTGTTTAGGAAACTATTTTGTAATCAAACAGACTTCGTAGATGCAATAAAGGATAAGTTAAATATGCCAGTATTGTATGACTAATTGATTATTTCATGGGAGCATGAGATCACCTAAATTATCCTTGGATTGTTATTCTATTAGATACCATTTTTGTTATTTTTTTGATATACATGTAAGTATTGTATTCCTTATTCCATGTATGATTCCATTTTATATATCACTATGACATTTCCATTATTTTGAATATGATGCCACCTTGGATTTCTTTTTATTACTGCATGGATTATTTTCTTTTATTACCCTATCTATCATTTATTATGCTTCCACTATTTATTCATTTATAAAATCACTTTTTGAATCTAGTAATGATGGAATTGGCTCCCCACTTTTCCATTGTGGACCCTCTCTAATATCCAGTAGCCTCTGGCATATAAGGAGGAACCCTTGAGGTCATGTTACTTACTAGGTTTGGTTACCTATGAGTGGACTATGTCTGGACCATTACACAAATTTCATCTAATAAGATGGTAAGAAAACATATATTAGTAAAAATATTATATAATATGTAAAATAATAAAAATTTATATTAATAAAATTGTATCCTATAATTGAGATATTATTCTTTTGTCGATATTTTTCCAATCACAATAAAAACTAGTAACTTTTTCGAGAGATTTCATTGCAACAAAAGTCTTAAATTATTATAAATTTAGAGGCCTAGGAATATCATTATCATAATCAAAAAATAAATCCTCTGATATAGGCTATGGGAAAGTAATAATTTGAGTAAACAAGTGATTCTATTATTACCAACCTTGTAAGTATTCTTTACATCTATGGATGTAGATGGCATATGTGAAAAAGAATGAGGAGGCGCCTCAGCAAAATTATGAGAAATGTCCAACTCTGAATATTGAAACACCTTATATGGTTTATCTAAAGCTATCCAAAACAAAAAATTAATAAATAATTTGAATGAAAATATAAAAACCCAACTATTATATATATAATTAAATGAAAAATGAAAAATGATCCCACAAAAAGTAAACCAAACAAAACTAATTTTTATTCATATATTCTTAAGTTGTTAACCAAATTGTTAAAAATTATAATGAGAGATCAAATGTAATAAAAAAGGAATAAAATATGTAAAATATTATACAAAATAAATAGTAACATAAAAATTTGAATAAATTTTATAAATGATATAAAAAGATGATGCTATAAAACTAATCTTTATTATATTAGTTTGATTTGATGAAAACATTATTAAAAACATATTTCTAATATTAGTTATCATATTTTTTATCAATTATCAACATTAAAATAATACTGATAATATTTTTGAGACATAAAATGATATAGGGAAACAAAAATAGTCATTATATAAAAATTAATACACATCTAATAGTTACAAATAATGTTGAATAATTGAAAAATGATACAAACAAAACTAATATATATAAAATATTTAACATATTATTTATAATATTTGTTTGAAGTAAAAAATAAAACTATTATTTCTAACATTTAAGGAAATTTTAAAAAGTAAAGATAAAATAAATCCTTATTAATTATAATATTATGAAAATAAAAAATATTTCTTCCCTATATTCCATCCTCATGATCATTCCGTATGTAATAAACCATGTCTATGAGGTGGTCATAAATATTATTTATTAATCATTCAATGAAAATATGGAACTCACATAAATTATCATCTCCATCATTTTTTTCATCACCTAAATACTATTTTTTTACTTTTAAAACAATATACCACAATATATTTGATCGATCCATTACATTGAAAAATATGTGTTTCCACGATAAAAGGATCAAATGTGTATTCCAGTATATTCATATTAACTAGTTTCACAATGAATTCATCATGTCTGTCACTCATGTTACTAATATCCCATTTGCAGTTAAACATTGAAATTCAAAATTTAATTAAATAATCCGACCATATTTATTTAATGAATCGATGGTATGAACATGACTTTGTTATTGAGTTTTTATCTTTGGAACTCAAAAAATAAATTTCTTCTATGAATACGAACATGATAATTTTTAACTACACATTTTATTTCCTGATATTTTTTATAATATATATAGAAATGAATTTCATATCTGAACCATGTTATCAAATTTAATCTTCGGTCACCCAATAACGATCTCAATGATTTTTATGCATATTATTTACAATGAATTGTCCCTTTGAACCATGATTTTTATTTTTTATCCTCATTTAAAATCCACATATATATTATTAACATATCCTTGATAATATATTCATATACCTTTTAAAAGGATACATAGAACGTAGGTATACAAGTAAAAAATAATTATTACTCACACTAAATGAACCATTAAATTCAACATGATATCAATAAATTATGGAGTACATTTTTCTTCAAGATGACAATGAATAGAAACAACATCAATATAATTTTTTTTCAAATAACTGAAATCAATTTTTTTTGATGAATCCTATGGGGTATGTACATACTAATAATTTCATGAGAATTCACACACACATGTTTTTCCTTATGCAGTATGTGGGAAATTCAATAGTGATATCAATAGACATAGAGCCAGTGGGGTTGAAGCTTAGTGGTGCTCAAAGGTGATGGTCATTGTATAAGGTTCATATTGGAATTTTTGCATCAAGGATTTTCCTTTATCATTTTTCTAGGTTTGATAAGTTTTTAGAATAATGGACGTATGTTTTACCCTCAATACATTATAGGGTACGTTTTTTAATATAGTGTGAATAATTAGTATATGGAACATTAATTTATGCATTTTAGTAAGTTTTATTGTCCAACTATAATTATTTTTATATACTATATAGATACCTATGATTTTGAACTGAAATAACTGGATAAGGCCACTAATACTGTGTGTTATTCCTACTCAGTGTTAGATACCAACCACTAACCAATTGGAGGCGTGTTTAGGGTAGCATACTCAACATAGTGTCGGTCAAGGTGGGGACTGAGTGGGTCAGGCCATGTCAATTTGAAAATAAATATTTCAATTTCGTTTTTAGATTCCATTTTTTATTAAAATAGAAATGAATTTTTGAATTATAGAATAATTTCAATTCACCAATCCATATATGTTTTCTAGAATCTAGATATTTTTTTCTTTATAAACATTCATTAAGAGGATCCATATTTGAATATTCTACCACAGGTGTTTGTTTAAGTCCACTTATATGATAAGATACTTTTATATTTGTATCCCTTATTTCTTTTAAATATACATCAAATGTCTAAATTAATATCTATCTCACCAGTTTGGTACTAACATCAACAATATTCAATAAGAACATCAATGATTAATGGTTATAATAGAAAATTACTCGAGTTGTATATTATTTAGGTCCAAAAATAATAGCAAATAACTAATTTATGTTAGTGTGATTTATTTATACAGGATCCATGGGACATTTATTTCACATTATATTATATTAAAACTAGAAAAACACTATTTAGGAATTATATATTAACTTTAATGGGAGTTTGAGATCCTGACAAGATGGTTTAATAATTAATTGGGTTAATGGACTTTTTTTGTTCATGAAAGTTTTAGTTGCATGGATTTTCGCATTACATTACCGAAAAATGAGTTTAATTTGATTAAAAAATATTTTCTTTGTAAAGGAATAAAAAATTCCAATTCGAATTGGTCAAATTATGTACCATAGTCAATAAAATCATTAACAATACCCAACATGTATCTTTGAAATGTTCCTCTTGTATTATATAGTACTAAAAAAATCATAGTATGAGGAAGAGTTTTAAAATGTAATTTAATGGACATATTATATAGAACCTATGGTGTAATAAGAACCTGAATGTATACATAAAAACCATCAATAAAACAATTGTAGGTTTTCCTTATCAACCATATAAACATTTGGTCAACAAAGGGGATTGGAACACATATTTTCTTATTAGTATTTTCATACTTTTATAATCATTGAAAAATATCCCATTTTTGTGAATCCAAACATTTAATAATTTATTCTTCCCAATTTCAACACTATTTGGACCAAATTTATTATGATATTTCCCAATTAAAATCACTTATTGTGAATTGAAAATGACATATATGTTCCCTACATAAAAAATTTCTCAACCAATTTCTGAAATACATTATGCATTGGTGGGATAAATCACCCATGGGGTTGTATGATGAGTTAGGACCCATTTTCATGTATGATTCAATCCATACATATTTTAAAAAAATGCATTGTATGTACATTAGAGTAAAACCCATTTAAATTATATTATCTTCAAATATTTTTTTTCAGTTTCATTTATTTATTTGGAAATGGAATGTTTAAAATTAAGATTGAAATAATTCCCCAATCATTAAATTTGAATGATTAAGAGATCAGGACAATTAATTAAGTTTTACTCTAGGATCATGTGGGATAGATGAAATAAAACAAGGAACTTCGATATGGGAAACAATAATTTTCTATATAGAAGATAAAATTATTGTTTCACTATCATCTAAAAACAAAAAATTAGACCCACGCTAAAATCCCTCCATCTATGAATTGGTACATGTTAATTTATATATAAATATGGGAGTAGGTATTCATAATACTAAAATTATTTAACATTTATTTTAATACATTATATTTATAATTTACTCTAGAATAATTACCTAGTGTTTTATACATAACTTTCATAGCTTTGAGTTATCTTGAGCATTATTGATTTTATATACATTATAAGTGATTTTATATGCTATTTAATAGATAATTTTATTTCTTAATTGAATAATATTTTTATTTCCTAAAAAATATACCAAGATCTCATTGGGTTATTTTGGTGTTTAGTTTATTTTACTAATTATTTTCCTGAGTTCCTACCATTTTCTATTTTTTTTATCATCGCTCCTATAGCCTTCTATTAATATATAAATTTTCTGTTTTTTATTTATTATTAATTGTAAAATATTTGAAATAGTGGTTTATGTTTTATGTTTTTAATTTTATTCTATTGGAGTCTAAAATTGTTATCAAAGCCTAACCCTACCCTTTTATCCATCTCTAACAAGTCAATGGGTTAATATCCATGAAATGTTTTATTATTTTCAAAATCTTATCCAAATATACATTGAATTTTATAGAATGTGATATAATGGATACGAATCGGATAGGTAATATTAAATAAATATGTTATGATAGAATTATTGAAGCAATATAATGATCATTATTTACTATCTAGCCAATAAAAACTATTTAATAATGTGGTCTGGAAGGAGTAAATTGAATATATGTTACCACTATGTCCTTTAATTGAAAAAAGACCCTCCCTTCACCCAAGAATACTCAATGATCAAATAATTGAATTTGATAGAATACTCATCCCATGAACGATTAAAAGAAACAATTCAAAGTCCAAAGAATCCAATGAACTAAATATCACACTTTTATAGATTTTGAAACACAATGGAAATTTAATTTTCAATTTAGTATGTGACATCGAATGATATTAATTTTAAGGTTCTAGTTAGAAATACAATTAATTACTCTAATACTTATTCCTAATTTTTATATGATGTTAAATAATATAATACATTTTCTAATACTTACAATGTATAAAAATATACCCACTATCGGATATGTCATTTCTATTGTATCCATTAATCGATCGACGATCCTTCCCATATGTATAATTGACATGGTCATGTATTAAATAAATTGGTGTTGAATTTTAATTCAATAAATTAAATATAAATTTATCAATTAATGTGTCATGAATTTAGGATGGGTTTTTAAATCCAATTCTATAGAAAAATTTCAATATGGTATAAACAACTATTTAAAACACCTTTAAACCTTTTATACCTCTTTATTAAAACCAAATCATGAATTAAAAAATTATACACATCAACCCTCTCATAAAAAAATAAACAGATTGTGTAATGTAATATATGAAAAACTCATTGAAATAAATTTATTAATTAAAAAAAATGTAAATTTTCACATGAAAAACGTTGTTGACATATAAAATAGCCTACTTTACAAACTTATTGAATGTATATACAATTAAATACTTCTCTAAATATTTATATAATCTTGTGTTTTATATATATACAAGTATTTAATCATAGAATTCTTTACGTATCATTAAAATATTGGGTCATCCTCTAGGCCCCACATGTTTAATAAATATATTTTAAATTATTGTTTTTAAAAAAAAAATTTTTGAACTAGGATATAAATGAAGAGTTAATAAAATGAAAAATCAGGTAGATGTTCAATGTATCATTTTAATTATAAAAAAATAAAAGGATAAATGAGTTGTAATGGTTCAACAAACTACTAACACAACACCATATGAAAAGTATGCAATGGAACACAAGTATGACTCCCAAAAATCTATATATTCAAATTAAAGAATGTGGTTAATTATTTGAATGTTAAATTATTTGAAAATTAATATAAGTCTATATGAGTTTATATATATTGAATGAATCATGTAATACTATTTGGTGTTGAGACTGATGTTTCAATGATCATATTTGGATTTGTAATTCCAAATACTCTTTAATATTTATCAATGATCATTATATAATGTTTTTAAAAATATTATATTCTAAATACATTAATTCCATATGATTTTGACTAGATTATATATCAAACTATTTAGGTCTACACAACATGTCACCCAGGCCGGTGCACCACTAGACCTAAATTGTGTTCTAGATAGCCAAGAGATGGAAACAAACACCAGAGTATCAATATATAACATTTCTGAATAAATTTTCACTAAGAATTCAAATAGTCAAATTAATGATTCTATCTATATATATTACATGACTAATTTTTATTTTATAAATCTATTTATATAATAAATATACAATATTTTTAAAATAATGAATTAGCCAAACATTGTATAATGGTGGGTAATTTGGGTTGGTTCAGGAAAATTTTGTATCAGAGGAGGTAATGTCTCTTCTTGAAAGTTGGTATGTACTTTCAGATGTCTTGGTATATAGACGACAATATTATAGGTACTTCATATGTATGTCATCAGTGAGTGGTTGTAAAAATAACATCATAATGACCCTTATGTTACCATAAGTTTTTATTTTTGAGGAAAATTTAATTATTTAGACCTAGAATTTTTCTAAACATTGATATAAAATTTTTGGTTCCCAGTTGAATTATGATTGATAGATTTGATGTTAAAGTATCTCTTGGTAAATGGTATATTGTTATTTAGTACCATTCCCCTAAGAAGTTTTTTGAACAAACATCAGGGGGTAGTTACAGATAAACAATAGTGAGAATTCCTTTCAGTCGTCCATAACCTCATAGAGGTAGTTGTGTGTGCAGTCCATGCATTGGGGAAAGTGGTAACACCAGTTCCTGTTCACACACCACATGCGATACCTCATAACGATAATAGTAGAGATAGTTCCTATGAGTTTATTCCATATAAACTACCATCTTTTTAAGGTACCAATGATCATTTGATGGATGTGTGTTGGTTGAAACTTTGTGAACAAATCATTGAGTTTTTTGTAAAATTATATTTCATTAAGGTGAAACATGTTATCTCACAACAAAAGGTGACTAACATGATATGGTGGGATGATATAGTTATTGTTACAAAGAATAAAGTATTATAATGGAAAGACTTCAATGATCTCATTATGGAGTAGTTATAACCAAAATTGATGGAATAATATAAATACATGGAGTTATTTGTTTTTTTTCATAGTATCATGCCCTCAAGAAGTTGTTTAAATGAATTCAAAGGGGAGCTACTGATGACCCAAAGTGAGAAAAACCTCTAGTTGAATAGAAATTCATAGACGTATTTTTGCTTTCAGTCCATGATCTAGGGAATGTTGATGCATAAGTTTTCAATCAAGCATCGATGGTGGTACCTTGTAGGGATGATGTCAAAGAATATTCCCATGAGTTTATTCATCATAAACCATAATATTTTAAAGGTACCAACAATAACTTGGAATATGAAGATTTTTTAGAAAATATTTATATATTTTTGGTTTATTTAGATATTCCAAATTACATTATGGTGAAATATGATTTCATCGCACACGAATGGCCTAACAGCTGATAATGGGATCCTATAATTATTGTCAAGGAAAATAAACGCATGTAGTGGAAATATGTCAAGGATCATTCCAAAGACTGCTTCTATGTAGAATATATGGTATCAAATAAATACAAGATGTTTCATAAAAATCATAAAGGTGAATAGGCAGTGACTCAGTATGCAATTTTTTTCATCTGAACTTGCTCATTTCTCACCTGGAATAGTGTTAAACAAGAGTTTGAAGGCCCAAAGGTTTTATATGGGTCTATGATTAGATATATGGTCCGTAAGTATTCATTATAAAACTTAATACATATGATTATGTCATATATAAGTATTTTATGGATGAGATCAACATGACTTGTAAGTGACAATATAAAGGAGTTCCTCCTACTCCAAATGGTAGTTTCACTACTCCCCCTAAAGATTAGAGGAATTCCGATGAGTCTCCCAGTGGAAACTGTAGTGTTGGATCTCGATAACAATATTATTAGAAATATTCTATAGTGAATGTTAATGGCACATTTACTTTATAATAATATAATATATTTGTGCACACAAAGTGTACTCAAACTATGGCCAAGAATATCAGTACCTTTTGTGGATGGTCAGGTCACTTCCAGAGGTTGTACAAGATTTTACAACTCCTCATTATTTTATGGGATTTATAGTAGAAAATAAATATATGAAATAGTCTAATTCAGAAAGAAAAAATTGGTTCTAGACATAGGAAATAGAAAAAATGATTCATCATGGAGTGGATGAGTCTCAAGTGGAAGCTGATGTGGGTCTTGTGACAGTGAGACATACCATTACCATTAATTCATATTTAGTGACTACTGTCCTTGATTTTAGTATATATAATTATTTCACATCTACACATACAGTTAAAATACTGAATATTCCTTTGTAGATCATGCCTTATGTAATGGATATTGAAATACCTCTTAGGATAAAGAGAGACGAGGTATCTAATTCCGATCTTGTAATTTCTATTTTCTTGAAATAGATCTTAAATAAGACATTTTGGTTCTTTATATGATAACAATGGATTTAATTATAAATATGGATTTGTTGATTTCTAATAAATATCACATTTATTATTATCTATTTTGGGTCTCCTTTACTAACCCTAATGTAGACTTCTAGCTTTTTTAGGGAGATTGGGACCCATGTTCGGGTTGATCTACACCTCTTATTCTGGAGTTGGGTGCACTACCAAAAAACTGGGAAGGGGAAGCACTACCCTTTATCAGCGCTAAACAAAAAGTTCTAATAAAGGGGTTAGTCTTTATCAGATCTAGTTAAAAGCGCTAAAAAGTTTACCTTTATTAGTGCTAAAATAAGCACTGATAAAGGTATACCCTTTATCAGCACATTTTTTAGCACTGTTAAAAGGGAACATTTTTCAACGCTTATATTAGCGCTAAGAAAAGTTTTTATTCTTAATTTATATAAAATTATAATATTTATCAGTGCTAAAATAAAAGCGCCGATAAACCATACAATTATAAGCGCTTTAAACGAGCACTGATAAAGGTTACAACAGTTTCTATTAAATAACCCTAACATGACCTCCTCTATCATATGTGGTAAATCTTTCACAGAAGCGGAACCAGGACCCTCTTCCACCGTGACTTATCCTCCTTGTCCGTTCCACGTCCTCGTCTTCCTCGTCCTCCTCATTCTCCTCATCCTCCACCGTCACCGTTGAGTTTTTCTCCTCTGTCGCTGCCTCCGTGCTGTTGGTTTTTCTCCTCTGCCACGACCATCGCTATCATTGCCGCTGTGACCACCGCCGCGACTGGCACTGCCTCTGCGGGCGTGACCGCCACCGCAACCGTCGCTGCCTCCGCCGCCGCGAATGCCGCTTCCTTCACCGTCACTGCCTCTACCGCCGCTGGTCAGTGTTGGAGTAGTTTTCCTTCTATTGGGTTAATATAAAAGAGAAATGAAGACCATTTAATGATTATGATGACTTATAGTTTTTTTATATGTGAGTTGAACATATGTATGGGTAGTTGGGGCAAGAGTGAGAGCCCAGGTGGTGATAACCTTGTATTATAGGTTGTTTAAAATAGCAGGTGTGTGAGAACCTATAGTAAGTGGTAGGTTTGGTTCACTATATGATGTGTGTTTTGAGGTGGGGATAAGAGTAGCACCCATGTGCTAAGGATTTTGTAAGAATTAATGTAATGGTTTTGTGTGTGATCCGAGTGGTCGTTATCATGTGACTCAGGATGGTAGCGAGTTGTGAATTTTGCTGGTTGGGGGAGACTAATGAGTGGGGTTATCTTGGTGTTATGAATACCTTAGATAAATAAATCTAAGGTAGATTATTTGACATGAGGTATTGCTGCATATTAGGTGTTATCATGTTGCTAGAAAATGAATGGTCATGCATTGAATATTTATAAGGGAAGCACTCTCTATTCTTGAGTTTTGGTGTTATGACTAGGTTGAGGGACATGATCATTTGGATTCCTAACCTTATTGATTTATAGAATGGTTTTAATGTGACCATCACTATTGAACCAATATGGATGGGTTTAGGGTAAGGAAGCATGGGTATATTCCTTTGGTTTCGGAATAATGTTGGGTAACTGGTGATCATGTGGTGAGTTTTGGCATGGTGTGATGTTAAGATTGGAAAAGAGTACCAGGGGTGTCCCATTGGAAAAATGTGGGTTCCCCCTAATTTTTGTCAACTTGTATGGGTAGGATCATTGAGTTTGAATATGGATATGATCCTACTCACTATATACAACGTGTTGTGTTGAAAAGATTGTACCATGAAGTTTAAAGTCATGCGATTAGGATGTCTGTGTCGTGAAAGGTGTTATAATATAGGATTGATCAGGGCTAAATCATTTAGGATATGCTATCTAGAATAAATTTGGGGATTATAACATGTAAGGAGGACCTATTTTTCAGGGCTTACCCATTGTATGTTCATCTATTATATTTTAAAAAGTTTATTGAACTCGTTCTAATGAAGGTGGGTTCTATAATTTCGTGTTATATTAAGGTGTGTTTAACCATGGTGAGGGTTTATTTTAGTATTAGTGGGTTCATGGGGTTTGGGGGATGTGTTAAATGGTGTACTCGGTTTTAGATTATTTTATTCTCATGATTTCCGCCTATTTTATGTTTTCATTTCAGTTGGAAATCTCCTCTGGTGTGCACCTCTCCACTTCCACGAACGCACATCTACCGTGTTCTTAATGACACCTTCGCGGTGAGTTTTCTCCTGTGACTCATTGGTTTCCTCTTGTTTTCATGTTATTACTCTTTGATATTGATGGTTATAATGTGAAATGTATGGGATAAATTCCCCACTGAAAATCATGGTCGTTAGTGGTCCTTTTTTTCACACTAAATTAATTGCATGTTGGTTGGTTCTTATTGAATATATGAATATAATAATTTGTAATTTACATATACTTGAATTATGAATGAACACCCTAGGATGATAAAACTTCTGTTATAACCCCTGAATTAACAAAGAAAATTGAATAAGGGATGCTTTGTAAAATCTAAAATTGTGATTGTTTGGTTTGTATGGTGTTGCGATTGTGAGAACGATTGTTTTTTTGTATGGTGTTGCGGCCATTGTCCTAATTTATATGACATTTGTTTTCCATTTTGTAGTTATTCCACCATTTAATATCATTCCAAACATTACCCATTTCAATGACACCGCAACATTGTTACATGTGAAATTCCACTGAATCCTAAAAAAACAACTTCATGAGGACACTATGAGACACTTTATGGTGTGAAGATGATGTTTTTCATATTATATATATTTTATAAAATACATGGTATTTAGTCTTGTTAAATGAATCATGCTTCACTATACATGTATTCATATAGATTTCAATGCTAGACAACCGTTATCTCCAAAATTTACACCACATGACTTGTCTTCTAACTCAAAATTTTTATAAGTTTTATTTTAAATGTTACATGTCATGTAAACATAGGTCACACACAATATATCTCAAAGACATATACTTCAGCAGGAAACCATGTACATGCCATGAAATAATGGTAGAACCATATGATATGTGTCTTACTTCACTCACACCATGTATAGATACCATAGAAACTTGATGTGAATAGTCTATACACAGCTAGTGGACATGTAAGGAGTACACACCGTGTGTTCAAAAAAAATGTGATGCATAGCCGGTGAAGTGACTCATTTTGTGTCAAAAGTACACGCCTTTGGATCAAGTTATTTTGTATGTCATTTATTTTTAAATGCATCATGCAGTCTTTGTAGGACTAACTTGGAATAAATTTGATATATGTCAGATTAAATTAGGCATCTTATCCATAGACGATGTTCACCCTACTAGACATGCCAAGTATATGGATTTCACATGAGTTTAGAAATGGTATTATTCAACCAACCTTGACTGAGAACCCTACACATTGTGTATCCTTTGAAAAAATTGTGTTCTATGTTAATTTCACAAATTATTAGCCCATTATAAATAACCTCTAATTTAGATCCCAATATTATGATTCCCTCATTCACTGGAAATTGCACATGATGTGGTTTGGATATTTTAATTATCTTCACTTTGCTTGAGAGTTGACAAGTGACAAGTGAAATGTTTGGAGAAAATATAGAGTATACAACTCCCCTGTGTTTCGGTGAAGTTTCCTCCATGTGTAGGTTTTAGGAACTCCCTGATGATATACAAAAGACAGGGCACAATCCCCCATATATAGATAGCGTTCATGTACATTCACATGTTTTTGGGTAGGTTCCTCTATTTCATTGTAGAGGAATTTGTACCATGATTTTTTTATAAAAACCAAACAATGCTACTTGATTAATTAAAACATAATATTAGGAATGTTGGAGATCGAACCCATAAATACGATGAATATGAATAATGAATGGATGAATCCCAATCGATTGAAATAATAGTATGAAAATGGCATAATAGAGTTTATCAAGTTTTCAGGAGATCATGCATGTGAACCTTCCCAAATCCTCTATCAATGTTTACACTATTGTTATTCACAAATAAATTAGTCCAGAGTAGTTGGATGAACACCTGATTTGTCACGGAATAGATCGAAGATATACATGTTCGAATAAACATGAAGAAAAAACGAATGTAGGAAGTGGCTCAGAAAACATGACATTTTATGGAAGATTAGATATGATTACATGCATGAAAAGTGAAGACGATCGTATGGAGGTTGTGATTACCGATGGGAATGATGATGAATATTGTATTGAGGAAATGACAAGGACAGTTGAAGATGAACATAGTGATTTCCCAAAACTGTTTGAGAAGTTAAAGAGTTGTGCAAAAACGCCATTATATGCTGGTTGAACTAAATATACAACATTGTCAGCCGTACTGAAGCTGTATAATTTAAAATCATCTAGTGGGTGGAGTGACGAATGTTTTACAGAACTACTTGCTCTCCTGAATGACATGATCCAACAAGATAATGAACTCCCAAGCTGAACATACGATGCCAAACAAATTATATGATCGATGGGAATGATATCTGAAAGAATACACGCCTTCCTGAATAATTGTATATTGTTTTTAAAGGACAACAAATCACTTAAAGAATTCCCAATGTGTGGTGCTTCTCAATACAAGAATGATGTTCCTTGTCCTATGAAAGTTGTATGGTACATTCCAATCATTCCAAGGTTTAGGCACCTATATGGAAGTGAGGATACTGTAGGGATATTAACATGGCATACAGATACATGAATTAACAATGAGAAACTACATCACCAGGTAGACTTTCCTCAGTGGAAGAGAATTGATCACGAGTATCTTGAATTTGGAAATGAGCCGAGAAACCTTTATCTGGAATTACCTAGATATGGGGTGAATTCTTTTGGTTTTCAGAGCAGAAGTCACAGTACATGGCCGGTTATGTTTCTAAATTATAACTTACCACTGTGGTTATGCATGAAACAAAAATACATCATGTTATCTATTCTTATATTAGGACCAAGACAACCAGGTAATGATATTGATTTTTATTTGGCTCCATTGATCGAGGATTTGAAAATATTGTGGGATTTAGGTGTTACGTTGTATGATGCTAACAAAAAACAAGATTTCACATTGAAATCCATGTTGTACGGGATGATAAATGACGTTCCGGCTTATAGAAAATTTTTAGGATATAACATTAAAGGAACTCAAGGGTGTCCCATTTGAGAACATGGTACATAGTCAAATAGGTCAATACATTTATTGAAAACTGTGTTTTTAGGACATTGCAGATTTCTACCCCAATGACATAAGTACCGATCTTGGACAACATCATTCGACGGAATTTCCGAAGAACTTATAACATCATCTCCACTAACAGGTGATCAATTGTTTGAGAAGGTAAAATATATGAACACTACATTTGGTAAACCGTTTTCGAAAAACCTTACGAAAACTAGATGGAAAAAGAGATCAGTTTTTTTTAATTACCATACTGGAATTTTCTGTATGTCAAACATTTTCATTATGTTATGTATATTGAAAAAATGTATTTGATAGTGTCATCTTCACGTTGATAAATTCACCTGGCAAAACAAAGTATGGAATTAAGGCTAGATTTCACATGGTTGAGATGGGAATACGAGAAGAGTTGGAACCTTTGATGGGTGAAAAATGATCATTTCTTTCTTCTGCTTATTACGGTCTTTCCAGGTAATAGAGATATCAGTTTTGCAACATATTGAATGACATTATGTTTTCAGAGGGGTATTCATCAAATATCAAGAATCTCGTGTCGACAAACGATTTAAAATTAATGGGTCTGAAATCACATGACTACCATGTTTTAATGAAAAATATAATTCCTATGGCTTTATGTTTCATTTTTCCCAAGAATGTACACCATACATTAACGAAGTTATGTTTCTTCTTCAAATCTATATGAATCAAAGTTATAGATCTAGAGAAATTTCCAACTATCGAAAGAAAACATAATATCATATTATATGAATTGGAAATGTTCTTCCCACCGACATTTTTTTATATGATGGTTCATTTGATTGTTCATTTGGTGAGAGAGATTCGACTAGGTGGTCCTATACATTATAGATGGATGTACCCCATGGAACAGTATATGATGATTTTGAAAGGGTATGTTAAAAATCAAAGTCGGCCAGAGGGTTATACTGCGGAGCTATATATTCTTGAGGAAGCCGTTTAATATCGTACTGAATACTTGTCTGGTGTGGAAAATGTTGGCCTACTGAAATCTCATCACATTGAGCGACTTGAGGGTGATGGAATTTATGGAAGAGTTGTTGTCACAATCAATATTACAGATCTATAGCAGGCTCACCTTTAAGTTTTTCATAACATTTTTGACGTTGATTCATATGCTCAAACCGAAAAAAGAAATTCTTAGGCGTTTGAATCCATCTAGGGATGAAAATGGATATCAGATACACATAATCAACAATTTATAGGATGGTTTCAGGACCATATTTTGAAGCAGTTAGACAAAAATACAGACTAAATTTCAGAACCACTTCAATGGCTAGGTGGAGGAGCCAGTGTGAATGTATCATCTTACAATGCTTATGCAGTTAATGGTTATACATTCTATACTAATGAACATGATGAAGACAGTACCATGAAGAATGGTGGGGATACACTTGTGGCTGAGGAGACGCATGTTTCTGGTGCTAAGGTAAAAAATCCAATTTATGCAAATATTTCATACTTTGGCATCATCAAATGAATATGGGAGTTGGATT
The DNA here is from genome assembly GCA_963277665.1 of Viscum album. Lineage (NCBI taxonomy): Eukaryota > Viridiplantae > Streptophyta > Magnoliopsida > Santalales > Viscaceae > Viscum > Viscum album. The sequence continues at coordinate 1,776,498,517 of OY728137.1, forward strand.
ATATGAAATTCAAAGTGATAATTTTTCAATGCAAGTGGGTTGATAACAGGAGTACTGTTAAAATATATGAATTAAGATTTTTGAAAGATAATTTTAGTAAGGAAGGGGAGAAATGTGAACCATCTATAATGGAATCATAGGTAGCACGAGTATTTTATGTTCCAAACCCCACAAACCAAAATTGGTCTATTATTCTGTTATCGACCAAAACAACTGAACTGTCAGATGAATGTTTAACAGAAGATAACCCTTTTATAGGGACATCACAATAATTTCACAGTAGTCCCAATGTAGATAGTGTTTTTTATGTCACAGGAGACCACAATGAAGGGATTTACATAGTCTATAGAGGATTCAAATCTCTCCTTCCATTAATGAAAAAAAGAGAGTACAATAATCAGGTTATTTGTTTATTGTAATATACTTTGTCTTATGTTTTGTTATTATTTGTCCGCTGTTGCTTTTATGTTATATAAATTAAATTTTAAAACACTTCTGTAGATAAGGTATTTTTCACCTGCTGATGCACCCAATCCCGGGGCACAAAAGGCCTCTCAAGCACCTAATGGTGGTCCCAGTGCATATCAATAATAGGATTCTCAACTAGCTGTTGTTGGTCCCAGTGTAGAGAAACAACAAGTTTCTCAACCTGTTGTTGCTGGTCCCAATGCAGAGCAACAACATGTTTCTCGACCTCTTGCTGCTGGTCCAAGTGCTGATGCTAGTGCTCCGGAGAATGATATTGATGATACTTCTGAGTAAATGGTAGGAAATGAAACCCTGAAAGTGAAAAAAATAAGAGCGTTGTAGTTTGACAGTGTCATCCGGAATCCGTAAGGAAAAAAAAGGCATCAAATTGGAGGTGGGATGGAATAAGTGAGGCCAACATGTTAACCCCAACAAATCCATCTTTAGTAGCAACATTGGAATTGTCACTTGGAAATGAGTGTTAATTGATGTATAGTTGAGGCACCATGTTGTCACCGGTGCTTTTGACACTAATGTGGGAAGAGAACATGGTAACATTATGATATCGTTTTCTAATTTATTTAAATAAAATACCAAAACATTGACTTACTCTTCATCATCCATTATAGAGAGAATTTATAGTAGATTCCTCGCATAAGGAATATTTATTATGTGTAGAAGGAAGGATTCATTGAGGTTTCCGCACAATTTTACCGAAATATTATCTTAAAGATGTTGAAGAGAAAATCAAGCCACACCCACCTCCTATTTATGCACACTTGATATCCCATCGATCGTGGAATGCATTTATCAACCGTCGTGGGGAGAAGACTTTTTAGGTACATTGTGTGGGGTAATAAGTTGTTTGACATTGCTTTTATTCATAACTTTGATTGAATATATTTTATTTATGAAACAACAACGGAGTGCTTAAAATAAAAGAAACATAGGAGAACCTGTGTACCCTTACCGTAAAGCAAGGCTGGGGTACGCTTCACTTGAGAAAAAATTGGTACATATTTTAAATCTACAATAACTTCTTATATGTGACATAAAACAACATCATAACCATGTTTCTCTGTTTATATGTATATTGATGAATCTAAATCGAAATAGAAATCCATCCCATGCCATGTACTATGGAAGGAGGGTCATGTAAATAAATATTGGATACTGATAGATAAAAACACTCAAAACGTGTGGGAAACATCTGTATGTAGGACATAATATAAATTTGATTTGATTTAAATCGCTATTACATTACAATGACTATGTATTTTTCTATATTTCCTATCTGACATAGATACCGGAATCAACAACAACCGCACCAGATGCAGACATACTTTGATCACCCTTGAAGCGGCTAGACCGGTATGTCTGCGTTAGAGGTGCGGGTTTTGGGGTGACACCGCAAACATATTTTCAAAAACAAAAATATGCGGATGATGAAAATGAAAAAAATGGTAATGCTACAAGAAAAATTATCAATTTTTTAAGAAGAATTAAAATATCAGAGAGATACAATAGAAACATTTATGGGGGAGTGGAAAATACAAGAAACAACTCAAAAAAAACCCATGCGTGACGATCCCGCCCCACCCCCACTAGCTTTGAGGGAAGTTATTCCCTTAAAAACCTGACTTAGCTGATGTAATCAATGATTTAATAATTGTTTCTTTGAAATGTGATTCATATAGAAACAGATACCTTTCCTTTACTAATATTCTACATGGTGAAAATGACTGTGATTTATATCTCGCAACTCCCACCTATCGCCTTATAGTGAGGGCTACAATGTTCAATACGCAGAATGACATGATAGAGAACAAAAAGCATCCAACAAATCATTTCAGAGTGTCAATTAATTTATCTAATATTCCGAGTACCAAGATACCTATTTGAAATGAAGATGAAGACATTCATATGGTTGAACAAGCTGTTGGAACATTCATCTCATGGCCGTCAGTTCTTGTAAAAAAACATGTCGACATATAGGTATCCATTTCGAAGTTATTTTTCAAGCTGGACCTGTAACATTTAATGAAAAATGGTCTGAACTGATGAGTGTTATTACAGAACGACAAATAGAAGGGGGTGAAACGAAATATCAGCTCAAAACTAAATCAAGGATAAACCAACTGATTGAAACGGTCTACTAAGATCACATTGACCCCACCTGTTCTATATCCACAGTTAATATCAATACAGGCTCATGTGGATACAAATTTGATAGACAACAATGCTCACACAATTATTTTAAAAAAATTATGTACAGAGAGGAAATATCATATTTCATTAGTGCTGAAAATGTAAATGAAATCCTCATGTATGAATGGCTAGGCACCTTAGTTGTAAATCTATACATCAGGTATGTTTTCATGATTTTATTTTACAAAAGTAGATATACACTGATAATAATGACTATATACATTTTATATATTTCGCAGGAATATATATGAAAAAAATTGAAGGGATTTCCCCATGAACAAAAATTTGGTATTGTTAGTCCTCACACAACCTCTTCAAAAGAATAAATATATTCTGATAAAGAGGCTGAAATAATGTCATACCTGCAAAAAATCATTTGAAAACAAAATTACGGATGACAGACTCTTTTTAATATAAACGATGCAGGGGTAAAACCTTATAATTTAATCATATCAACTATATTTTCATTTCTTTCTTTACTTAGTCCTTTTTTTTTATTTTTAGGGAGCATTGGATGCTCATTGAAGTAAATTTGGATACTCCAAAGATTTATTTTCTGGATTCAACTCATTGATATCCATCAAACCAACCACATATGATGGCATATTTTAATTTGTAATACACTAGATCCAACATTTTAAAACTTAACATATAACTATATATTTTATGTTATATTTTAATGAGGATTCTATTATGATAGGGAATTGCATCAATATCATCTAAAGCATGGAATGAATCCAGGGCATAAGGATGAGCAAAACTACAAGATATACAACTGGAAAAGTATCTGGGTATATATAATAACATTGCACCATCCAAATTCATATCAAAACAAATTATTTGTTATTGTCAATGTTTTTGCAGTGTCCAAAACAAAAAACGAAAAGTACTGTGGTTATTATGTTTGTAAATTTATGAAATAGATCGTATTTCATCAACAAACTAGCATCCCTGATTAGGTATTTTTGAAAATAATTACGTGTTCATTTAAAATATTTATTAATCCTTTGTGTATTTATATTTTTTATGTACTTCCATGATTGTATCAAAAACTCATATTCAGAAGATGATATATATGTGTTTTCAAACGAATGGGAAACATACTTGATAGAAGATTGTACACAAATAGGATTAAGGTGAATTGTTATTAATGTTATCCACATATGATCATTGATATCTCCCTAGTTTATACTTACTGAGAATATATGATCACCCTTTATTATGTTTTATATCCTTGGGTTATGAAGAATAGTTTTAGATATGATTTATATTTCTAGTAAAGCATAACTCATTGGACTACACTAGTTGATAGTGTGGAAGTCGACCGATGAATAGTCATTGAGTCCACTCACGAGCATCTTAAAATCATGATGGGAACCAATATCTTGGATTTTCAATATTCTAATTTAAGTTTCCCTTATATGTGGGTAGGGGTGTCCAGGAGGAAGGGGGTGTCCAGGAGTGGTGGAGGGTGTCCAGGAGGGGGTGTGTCCAAGAGGGAGGGGGTGTACAGATGTGACGTGTACGAATCGACCACACCTCAATCTGATGCATGGTGTGACCGGTATTATTAAAAGTGTCTGATATCAGTTCCAATTGACATAAACATTAGAAAACAACACAAGTGACATACTTAAAAGTGAGAAACCAAGTTCATATTTTTTTGATACTTTAGGAAAACAAACCATGAGTAATTTGTGAGTTGTACGAATTGACCACATTTAAATCCGATGCACGGTGTGACTGGTATGGATAAAAGTGTATGATGCCATTTTGAAATTGACATTAACATTAGAAAACAACACTACTGACATACAGAATACTGAGAAAATGCATTTGTATTGTTTTGATACTTTAGGAAAATGATCCATGATTCATTTGTGAGGTGTACGAATTGACCAAACCTAAATCTGATGCATGGTGTTACCAGTATGGATAAAAGTGTCTGATATCAGTTTCAAATTGACATTATCTTTAAAAAATCACACTAATGACATATGGAACTTCAAGAAACCACATTCAGATTGTTTTGATACATTAGTAAAATGATCCATGAGTCATTTGTGAGGTGTATGAATAGACTGCACCTCAATCCGATGAATTGTGTTACCAGTATGGATAAAAGTGTTTGATACCAGTTTGAAATTGAAATTTACATTAGAAAAAAACAATATTTACATACCTCATACCGAGAAAATGCATTCAGATTGTTTTGATACTTTAGGAAAATGATCCACGAGTCATTTGTGTGGTGTATGAATCGACCTGACCTCAATTTGACGCATGGTGTGACCGTTATGGCTAAAAGTGTGAAATACCAGTTTCAAATTGACATTAACTTTAAAAAACAACACTACTGACATATAGAAAACTGAGAAAATGAATTTAGATTGTTTTTATACATTAGGACAATGTTCGATGATTCATTTTCGATGTGTACAAATCGACTGCACCTCAATCCGACACAAGGTGTGACCGGTATAGCTAAAAGTGTCTGATACCGGTTTCAAATTGACATTAACTTTTGAAAACAACACAAATGACATACCGAAAACTGAGAAAACACATTCAGATTATTTTGATACATTAGGAAAATGATCCATGAGTCATTTGTGATGTGTACTAATTGATTGTACCTCAATCCGCCGCATAATGAGACCGGTATGGCTAAAAGTGTCTGATACCAGTTTGAAATTGACATTACCTTTAAAATATAATACTACTGACAAATGGAACACTGATAAAATGCACTCATATTGTTTTGATACTTTTGGAAAATGATCCATGAGACATTTTTGAGGTGTAAGAATTGACCTCACCACAATCCGACGCACACTGTCATCGGTATGGCTAAAAGTGTCTGACACCAGTTTCAAATTGACATTAACTTTAAAAAACAACACTACTAACATACAGGAAACTGATAAAATGCATCCGGATTGTTTTTATAATTTTGGAAAATGGTCCATGAGTCATTTTTGAAGTGTACAAATTGACTCCACCTCCAACTGATGCACGGTGTTACTGGTATGGCTAAAAGTGTCTGATACCAGATTGAAAATGACATTCACTTTAGAAAACAACACTACTGACATACGGAATACTAAGAAAACACGTTTGGATTATTTTGATAATTTAGGAGAATGATCCATGAGACATTTTTGAGGTGTAAGAATTAACCTCACCTCAATCTGACGCACGGTGTGACCGATATGGCTAAAACTGTCTGATACGAGTTTCAAATTGACATTATCTTTAAAAAACAACACTACTGACATATGAAAAACCGAGAAAACACATTCGGATTGTTTTGATACATTAGGAAAAAAATCCATGAGTCATTTTTGATGAGTACGAATCGACTGCACCTCAATCTGACGCTCGGTGTGACCGGTATGGCTAAAAGTGTCTCATACCAGTTTCAAATTGACATTAAGTTTAGAAAATAACACAAATGACATACAGAAAACAATGTAAACACGTTTGGATTGTTTTGATACTATAGGAAAATGATCCATTAGTGATTTTTGATGTGTACGAATCAACTACACCTCAATCTGATGCATAGTGTGACCGGTATGGCTAAAAGTGTCTAATACCAGATTCAAATTGACATTAACTTTAGAAAAAGACACTATTGACATACAAAATTCTAAGAAAACGCATTCGGATTTTTTTTATACATTAGTAAAACTATCCATGAGTCATTTTTGAGGTGTATGAATTGGTCACACCACAATTTGATGCATGGTGTGACCGATATGGCTAAAAGTGTCTGATACCAATTTCAAATTGACATTAACTTTAAAAAACAACACTACTGACATACCGAAAACGAAGAAAACACATTTTTATTGTTTTGATCCTTTAGGAAAATGGTCCATTAGTCATTTATGATGTGTATGAATCAACCTAACCTCAATCCGACGCATGGTGTGACCGGTATGGCTAAAAGTGTCTAATATCAGTTTCAAATTGATATTAACTTTAGAAAACAACACTATTGACATACAGAATACCAAGAAAACGCATTTATATTTGTTTGATACTATAGTAAAATGATTCATGAGTCATTTTTCAGCTGTAAAAATCCACCGCACCTCAATTCGATGAACGGTGTGATCGGTATGGCTAAAAGTGTCTGATACCAGTTTCAAATTGACATTAACTTTAGAAAACAACACAAATGACATAAGGAAAACATAGCAAACACATTCATATTGTTTTGATACTTTAGGAAAACAATCCATTAGTCATTTGTGACGTGTAATAATTGATCGTACCTAAATCCGAAAAACAGTGTTCCCGGTATGGCTAAAAGTGTCTGATATCAGTTTGAAATTGACATTAACATTAGAAAAGAACACAAATGACATACAGAAAACAGAGAAAACACATTCAGATTGTTTTGATACTTTATGAAATAAATACATGAGTCATTTTTGAAGTGTATGAATTGACCACACCTCAATATGATGCACTGTGTGACCGGTATGGCTAAAAGTGTCTGATACCAGTCTGAAATTGACATTAACATTAGAAAGCAACAATACTGAAAAATAGAAACCCATGAAAATGCATTTGGATTATTTTGATACTTTAGTAAAATAATCAATGAATCATTTGTGAGGTTTATGAATTGACCACACCTCAATTTGACAAACGGTGTGACCGGTATGGCTAAAAGTGTCTGATAATAGTTTCAAATTGACATTAACATTAGAAAACAACACAAATAACATACAAAATACCGAGAAAATGTGTTTTGATTGTAATGATAATTTAGGAAAATGATCCATGAGTCATTTGTTAGGTGTATGAATTAAACTCACCTTAATTCGATGTACGGTGTGACTGGTATGGCTAACAGTGTCTGATATCAGTTTGAAATTGACATTAACTTTAGAAAACAACACTATTGATATTTGTAATACCAAGGAAACTCATTCGGATTGTTTTGATACTTTAGAAAAACGATCCATGAGTCATTTTTGAGGTGTACGAATTGAACATACCACAATCAGACGCATTGTGTGACCAGTATGGCTACAAGTGTCTGATAACAGTTTCAAATTGACATTAACTTTAGAAAACAACACAAATGACATACAGAATACCGAGCAAATGAGTTTGGATTATTTTGATACTTTAGGAAAGCGATCCATGAGTCATTTTTGATGCGTACAAATTGACCTCTCCTTAATATGACGTACGGTGTGACCGGTATGGCGAAAAGTGTCTGATACCGGTTTGAAATTGACATTATCTTTAGAAAACAATACTAATGACATACGGAATACCAAGAAAAAGCATTCAGATTGTTTTGATACTTTAGGAAAATGATCCATGAGTCATTTGTGAGGTTTATGAATCAACAAAACCTCAATTTGATGCACGATGTGATCGGTATGACTAAAAGTGTCTGATACGAGCTTCAAATTGACATTAACAGTACAAAACCACACAAATGATATATGGAAAACCGAGAAAACGCGTTCATATTTTTTCGATACTTTATGAAAATGATCCATGAGTCATTTTCAATGTGTAAGAAACGACCACTGCTCAATCCAACACCCAGTGTGACCAGTATGGATAATAGTTTCTCATACCAGTGTCACCAGTATGGATATTTTTTTCATAAATAGGTGAGTTTTTTTCCTTGAGTTCGGATTCTTTTTTCAGCAAAAAATACTATGGAAGACAATTTTTTAGAGAGGATCACAGATATCAAAGAATGAAACGTTAATGTTTATAACTGTTGTTGGATAACTGTAATTGTAACCATGTAAAACAATGTTTTAAATGTATATAGAAGTGTGTTTTTTGTATTCATGATGCTAAGTAAATGTATATAGTATTTTTCATCAAAATATTGTGTGTGGGTGCTGTTTTGTATAGGGATACATGTGCTATTTTGTACAGGTGTAGGTGCTAGTTTGTATAGGTGTTGGTTTTGCAGGTACAGCTGAAGGAGCCTTTATCAGCGCTATATTGAGCGATTATAAAGGACTTCTTTATCAACCTTATCTCAAGCTCTGATTATAGGGCCCTTTATCAGCACTATCTTTAGCGCTGATAATAGGGCCCTTTATCAACGCTATCTTGAGCACTGATTATATGGCCCTTTATTAGCGCTGATAAAGGAACCCCTTTAACATGGCTAGAAAAGCAATGTAAATGTCGTCATGATAAGGGGGGGGGGGGGTCCCCTTTTTTTAGTTCAATGAAAAGAGCTGATAAATTTGACCATTATCATCACTTTTCGGAGCCCTGATAAAGGGGACCCAACCCTTTATCTTTGCCGACATTTACATCACTTTCCTAGTGCTGTTAATGTCAGTTGTTAGCACTAATAAAGGGCCAATTTGTAGTAGTGGTGGGTTGAAATCTAAGTTTACCTTGTATAATGACCATGATTCACCATGCGGTGATCTCCCTCAAGTATCAATTTAGTTTTCCAATGTTTTTCCACTAAAACATTATAATTTTCAACTGATGAGGGAGGTGGAGTTCTCGATTATTTGGGTGTTGGGAAATCAAACCACATCCATTCATTCCTACCATATAAGACCTACTAAACTGAATGAACTATATGATTAGTTATAAGTCTTATTTTCTAAATGATTTTTTTGAGATAGTGTGTCACCATATGCACCAGCAGTTGGTTTTCCCATTAAACATGAAGGAACCCTTCACTTAATTTTTGTTTACCAAAATCTAAATTAGGTTACGACCATGAATAAAAATTAATTGAATTATATTGATTAATTGTTTGATAACCTTAAAGGGGTGATGTGGTTCTATAAGATTAATCTTATGTATGTATATAACCGGTTTAGGATCAAGAAGTCTTATATCACTAAGATCACGTTCTGGAGTAGGTATGGTTATTATAAGTATCTTGTTCTTCCATTTAAACTGATTAACTCTCGTTTTGTTTTTTTGGAAGAACTGAATAATACTTTTCCACCAGTACCTCGATTCATTAATTGTAGAATTCATGGATGAAATCATGGATTACTCAAAAATAAAATAGGATAATGTGCCTCTTTTGATATTTGTTTGGTATATATTGATTAATAACCAGCTTTATTCCATGATATTAAATTTTCATATCTGGAATTGGTACGTAAGCTTCTTAGGGCATGTGGTTTCCAAATTGTGTACCACAGTGTATCCTAAGAATGTGAATGTTATCATGTCATGGGAGAAACTGATAAAGATTATTTGATATCCGGTGCTTCCAAGAATTCGTAGGGAATTACAACTATTTTTTGAAATACTTCTCAATGTTCGATTGTCTGTTGACTAATCTCACTCAAGGAGTAAAGTTCATATTGTATATGAAATTTCATGCCTCCTTTGATGAGGTAAACTGTCATTTGATATTAGTGATAGTGTGGAATCTTACAATGATCGAGAATAGGTATATGGTTTTCCATGAAGTGTTAGTTTTTGGATTGAGATTCATTATCATACTGGGTGATTACACTGTGGCTTACTGTTCTCGCTATCTTTATACTCTTGAGATGAATTATCCCACACATGATCTTAAACTCATAGTTATGATGAATTATATTAATATTTTATTGTTTTTAATTTTAAAATTAATTTATACCACCTCATATGATTGTAAAATTACAAGTTTTATATTATTGTTAGATTTAACACACCAAGCTTCTACAATACGCTTCCTTTTTATATAATTCAATATCATGTGATGTACGAAACACCGAGTTCATTAGCACCGAGGCCTATCAAAACTCGCCATTTAATAAGATATTATGAATATTATTAACCCAATTTTGAATTTTATATTTCCCATATATTTATAAAATTCATATTTTGTGTTTCTTATTCAAAATATAAGGAGAAATAAATTTTTTCAGAGAAAATAAATATTTGTAAAAAAATACAGTTTTTCTTCCTTTTAATGGTGAATGATTTTTAAATCCAATATTTTACACATATATATATTAAATATAATGAAATTAAATACTTCTATAGAATCTTGACACAAAAATTTTGTTTGGATAAATTTCATGTACTTTTTTGATAACTTTCATATTTTGATATGTAGTGAAAGATAGTAAATTATAATTGAAAACAACTTTTTTAATCGAAATAATTTATATTGTTGAATTATAAATTTGAGTGGTTCTAAATTATAATTATATTAATTTTTTACTATTTAATCCAATTTTTTTCATTGGAATTAATTTCACTTTTTACTTAGATATAAACACATATCAATATTTTTGAAGTTTTTACTTCTTAAAAACATGTTTTTCGGTTTTGACAATGGAAATTAATTTCAAAATAATTTCTGCAAATTATTTTTTCTGAATTCAGAAATATGGATTCCATGTTTGGAATAATGAGGTCCAAAATGTGTAAATATGTATCTTTTATTTTTAGGAATTGTGAATAGTAACTTTAGTAAATATTTTATTTACCATGGTTAAAGAGTAAATCTGGTAAATAAGGGTAAGAATAATATTATAATAACATTAAATTAACCTAAAACATTACCTAAACCTATTGGATGAGATATTTCCAACCATGGGGACCGTTGGGTCGATTTTCAAACCCCATGGAGCCACATGTGTTTGAAAATTACATTTAATTACTTTTAATTTAATATTATGGAAAATATAACCTAATCATGTATCTTTTAATAAACAAATACTTATATGGGGTTATATAAGTTATACGTTAGACTCTAAATAGTTATTAGAGCGATAAAAATATTTCCTAGATCATGGAATTTTATTTATAAATTTTAGACATAAAATATATCTATATTTTTTACACAATAGTGATGAAGTATTCTCCTTATTAACGAATGAATTAAATAAATTATATTATAAATAATAAAATAAATATAATTTTAATGTTTTCATTCGATAAACAATTTTTTAAGTTAATATGACATGTTAAGGTTAATTCAATGTATTTTTGTGGAAGTAATCAAGTTGTTATGACTTTCAAAAAAACAAAATTCCAAATAGTGTCAAAATTGACATAAATGAGTTTTAAAAACAAATATCATTTTATTAAATGATATAGTAATCCTAAAAATAAAAAATTTTAAAAAAGACTTATATAATGTTTGATATTTCATTAATGAGATAGTTGAGGTCCTCTTAGCATTTTATATTTTTTATATTAACCATATAGTATAAAAATAAAAGAAGACATGGTAAAAGTTAATCTATTTAACTAATAGTTAAATCTAAAAGATAAGTTTAATAAGTTGACTGAAACATTCCTAAAAAATGTTGGTTGAGATTATTTGTACCAATACTCAACTTATAATATATCTTAATCCATTTGGATATATTATAAACTGAAAATTATTTTCTAATAAATTAATATTTCAAGCTCTTACTAATGTGCCCCTCACATCTCTTATAAAAGGGTACTCACCTTTCCCTCATATTCACACCTCCAATGCCATTTGGCTAGACGAAACCCTGATCAAATATCCTCCAAACTACCCTAAATTCATCCTAGAGGACTTAAATTGATAATAAAGCCAAACTAAAGACCCATTTTTTTCAAATCATAACGATGCAGCTGAACAAGAGGTAATTATTTCATCACCTCTTTCAAAGTTATTTTTTTTCTTCCACGTCATCATTATTTGTTGTTTCCATAAAAAAAAAAAAAATCCATTACCTGAAACATGATTTGAGGTTATTATAAATAGGGTTAAACCATATTCATTATTTTATCCATCCTATCAATGAAAAATTCACCATACATTCGTATATACGACTTACCGCCTCCACATCATGGTGCAGTTTTCTATTCAACACTTCATTTGTTGGATGAGTATAATAATGAGTATAATTGATGTAAATAATTAATATAACATGATAATTTTTATTTATATATAATATAAAGTCCAATTTTATAACATTTCACCGCCTATAGAATGATATTTTTTCTCGTGCGTATGTACGGCTTATCGTCTCCACGACATGTGAGATTCATCTTCAACGATCACTATTCAAGAATATTTATAAAAATATATATTTTGATTAAGTATTTAATATATTAAATAATAATTATCATTGAATAATATAAATTTTTCTAGATAAATATATGTCGTTTACTTACTTCCTTACTATATGATAAGAAAACAGAAACAACGATCATGCGTACGTACAGACTACCATCTCCATGAACAATGTTTTAATTTCATATATATATCAATTATGCATACATATATTTTGAATATATTTTATATATAAATCATGTTTTATATGATAGAAATATCTAAATTATGATATAATTGATACAATCAAGATTAACAAGTTAAAACACCTACTATGAAGAAAGTGATTATTACATGAAATGTAACTTTAACATGTAAAATATTATTAAATGGGTAGCATAAAGTTTTAAATGATTAATATAATATATCCTAAATATTAATATGGTTATTGTATAATATAATATCATACTATGGCCATTATACAAGAGGATAAATGTACACTCGAGTAAAAAAAGTACTAGGTAAGGGTTAATTTTTCAATCTCATTATTATCTGAGATTGTCTATATATATGTATTTATAGGGAAATATTTATCATCCATATCCATGATTCAAAAAAATTAATTCGAAAGGAATATTTTACGGTTTTATTTATTATACTCTTTAACTATATCACAATTTTAAATGTTTTAAAGATTTATTTTTCTAATTCTATTTAATTAATGTCCATGTTTTGAAAATGTTATTGAGGATTTATTTATATGGAAAAATTTGTTTTCAAATATTAATTCCATTAAAAAGATTAAAATTGGTATGAGACACTTTGATACAAAAATCTCTTTTAAATTAATTCCTTTATAAATTGTTAGACTTTTAAATGATTTCATTAAAAAGGGATAATTCTCTCAAATAGTTTTACTGATTACATTCAACTATGCCGACATCCTTTTTGGATATTATTCTTAATTGATGTTGTTTTGTTATTAATACAATCTTCTATATTGTATTGAATGATTTATTTTATGTTTGACTGTGGATGTTCTATTTTTATACCATTCATGGTTTATGGTTAAAGTATTAATATTTTGTATTATAGTTATAATATAAATGTTTATGTTATGTTTCAAACTTTTTATGTGAGGAATTAATTGGACATAGTAAGTGATGGGTAGGGCCTACTATAGAACCTCGATGCATCAGTAGGTCAAATGAGACAAAATAGTATCATGGCACATGGCCAGGACAGAATATTTGTGAATGGTCTTGGAACAAGGCCTTAGTAAAGTAGTTATTATATCCGACATTATACATTCACTCGTGAAATTAGTTGTTACATCTTATTATTCAACTAGTAGAATATAGATTTTCAGGTTTATATAATAATTTTTTATTTATTTATTCCATATTATGTTCATGTTTAGGTTTAAAAGACTTCTGTTTTTATTATACATATTTATTTAAATGTTTATAGCTTCCACTAAATTATTTACCCTTACTGAGCATCTGATATCATCCATTTATTATGTTTAATTTTAATAGAATTTAAGAAGTATATAATGGTTGATATGTAGGTTTATGATAGGTGACTAATGGAGTTATTAAATTAATATTTATGTTGTGTTTTGTGTTATAAATTTTAATGTGATTTTAATGTATGTAATCTATTTTCCAGGACTGCTAAACTAATCGGTCCTTCAGGACCTGATTCCTTGAAATCATGGAAATTATTTAAAATAATTTCTCAGATCTAGGTAATTGGGGCTAGAGAGTTATAGTTGGTATCAGAAGATGTCTAGAAAATACAATGGAAGTAGATTTAGAAAACTAAGATTAGGGATCATAACTCTAAGATATAATTTTAGGATAAGTTTAAAAAAAATCCTAGAATATTAAAATATATATTATGTGGGTTTTCTAAGAAATACTTCCCTGTCTAGATATTACAAGTGGACGTGGTTCCGGAACAGATGTACCTTTGAGTGAGACCTCCGACAAAGAGTTTCGGGCTTGACTGGGGGTACTATGGTACAAGAAATGGGCCTTACCGCGCACATGATTTGACACTCTGAGGGATAGTCTTAGGATAATTAATATTTTATTTACCAACCATTATGAATCATTTATGAGTAATTATGTTCATAGAGGAAACATATTTAATATTATGGAATATATTTTCATAATTTTTTCATTTTATGTTTTGTATTTTATTAGTTTCGAATTATGAATTATGATTCATAACCTAATCAAGTGTATTCAATTGTTTAGAAACAGTTCCTAGTGGTTGAAATGGAAATATTACTAACACATGTAACTCATGTAAGGATTTCCATCTTATGAAAGATAATGATAGAAGATCCGGTGATACAACTGGTACTGAACAACTTTTACCCATATTGGGATAACTAACTCATGTTATGAATAATAACCATACCTATATGGAGCATCGTGATCCATAATGTGGAGGATTAATGCTAGAACTCTTCATGAGACAACAACCTCAAAATTAAATGGGACTAGAAATCCTTTTCTAGTTGATCAGTGGCTAAGTTCCTTAGAGAAAATATTTCTTTCTTTGGGAAGTAAGAAAAGTGAAAAGGTCTTCATGGATGTTTATCATATCTTAGGAGATACAGATCAATGGTGGTAAATAATTTAAAAAAACGAAGGATGATTAAGTGGGAAATATGGAATGGAGGGAGTTTAATTATATTTTCTTAAATAAATACATTCCTCATGAACATCGAGAAGATATGGAAAGGAAATTTCTATGTCTGAGGAAAAAGGAGGATGAGAATGTCACAATGTATGAGGAAAACTTTAAAAGGTTATCAAGAAATGGTTTAGATTATATACATAACCAATAAAATAATATTGATAGATTCTTTGATGGTATAAAACCGTTTCTCTGTCGAGCATTGGTATCATAATCTTTCTCATCATATGAAGATATATTCTCATGTGCTATCAAGACAGAAAAAGAATTTTCTATGACTTTTGTGATTAATGTAATGTAAGAGAATAAGAGTATGATGGGGAAAGGGATAGATAAAAGGAAAATGGTAATAATGATTTAGCCTTTTGTGATAATTTTGGGAATAAAAACCCTGGTAATTGCATAAATCAAATGTGTGTCTATTAGAAATGTGGAGAAAAAGGTCACCAAAATCGTGATTGTGAGGGAAAGAAAGAAGCTCTGAAATGTTATAATTGTAATGATATTGTACATTATGCAAACTATTTTACAATGATTAAAGTATATATATATCATAAAAATAAAATGGATCAATGTCAAGCTTACATTGTTACAATAGTGGAGGGGGAATAATTAATGTATTTATGTTTTTTGGAATCAAGAATTATATTCTTCTTTTAAGAAGAATGCGATATATATTTATATTGTTTTAAACTAGTTTTTTTTTCATTAAGGATTTAATATGATTAAGGTAATAATATATTAATTATGAGACAATAAGGGAAACATTACATTGTTTGGTGAATCTGATATTACAATTGATTTTCGAAATGTAGAGACCTTTTAGACAGGGATTGGATAGATGTATTTTGGATAACTCTAAAGGTTGGAATTTATTAATATGAACTTTGGAAATTTTTGTTTATGGATAATTAATTTCTTAAGATTGTTTTTAGAATGTTATGATACTATAGTTTTAGAAAAAGGACAACCAGTAGGTCAAGCGATAACCTGTCATGTCAGACAAAGCTCTGGGAATCGAACCCCCAACCGAAGTGTGACAAGGATTTATCACCTACCACTGGCCAACAAGAAGTCCCTGGTTATTATAATTTTTTTTCTTCATTTAAATAGTATATGGTTATTTTTATAACATTAAATAATTGATATGGATAATATATTTTTGAGTTTTATCTTTTTAAAAGAAAGATGAGTTTGTGGGAGAGGATGAAACACTACATGAAAATTAATTATGATTAATGGTGTTCATTGTATATGAATTAAATTAATTCTATAACTCTAGGAAAGGTATCATAAATCAAAAATTGTTTTCCTAGTACCTTCTTTTGTGATGAATCAAATGGTACCTGGGATTATCGTAAATTTTTTTCTTTCAGATTGATAACATTTTCCTAATAATATATTCTATCACTATCCATTAGAACATGATGGTTATATTTCTATTCTATATCCATCTTTTTTTACATGTAACCCTATTATGTGTTATTCTGAGAAACCTTCATACATACCTTTTTTTATATTAAAATAGTCCCATAAATAGTCCATTTTTTGATCAGGAATTTCAACTAAGATATTTTGAATTTTCAATACCATAGATTACATTACCAAATTTAAATTTTGAGGACACTTTTTACTAAAGTAGGGGATAATGTAACACCCTACGCTTCCCAAGTACACATCCATTTTAAACAATTCAATTGCGTGCGATGTATGAAACCCTGAGTTAAAGGGCACCATGACCTATCAAACTAGCTATATAAAAAGATGTTATGAATAGTATTAACCAAATTTTAAATTTAATATATCCCATTTAATTTTAACATTCATCTTATATTTTCCTTAGACCTAATAAATGTGAAATTTCCATTTTTAGATAAAATAAGTATTTTTTTAAAAATGTTGTTATTGGTCCTTTTAATGGAGAACCCTTTTTAAATCCAATATTTGACCATTTTATATATTCTATTTATTAAATTAAATAATTATCAAGAAGAGATACATAAAAAAAAAATTTTGGATAAATTTTTGGTACTTTTCTGATAACTTTTACATTTTGATGAGTAATGAAAAATATAAAATTTTATTGGGAAAATTTTTTAATTGAAATAATTTATAGTGTAAAATTATAATTTTGAGTGGTTTTAAATTATAATTACATTATATTTCTTAACATTTAGTCCAATTCTGGTCATTGAAAGTAATTTCACTTTTTAATTACATATAAACACATGTCAATCTTTTGGTAGTTTTTACTTTTTCAAAACACACTTTTTTGAATTTTGCAATGGGAATTAATTTTAAATTAATTTCTACCAATTATATATTTTGAATTTGGAAAGATGGATTCCATATTTAGATTCAGGATTTCCAAATTTTTTATATAAGTAACTTTTATTTTTAGACATTATGAATAGTAACTTCAATAAATATTTTATTTACCATGGTTTAAGGGTAAATTTGGTTAATAAGGGTAAAAAATAATATTATAATAATATTAAATTATGAAAACACATGTATTAACCCTATTTGATGAGAAATTCCTGACCATGGGCATGCTTGGGTATATTGTAGGACCCCATGAAGCTAGTTTCATTTGAAAATGACATTTAATTACTTTTAATTTAATGTTAAGGAAAATATAACCTAATCATGTATCTTTTAGTAAAATAATTTTTATATGGGGTTATATAAGTGATATATTTAACTATAAATAATAATTATAAGGATAAAAATATTTTCTACATTATGATATGTCATTTATCATTTTTATACAAAAAATAAATATATTTATTTATGACACAAAAATGATGCATTATTTTCCTTAATGATAAAATAATCAAATAAATGATATTATAAATATAAAAATAAAAATAATTTGAAGATTTTGATTCCATAAAAAAATTTATAGCTTAATATTACACGTTGTGTTTCATTAAATGTATTTTTTCGACGTAATCATACTATTAATACTATCAAAAAAACCAAATACTAAATAGTGTAAAAATTGGAATAAATGAGTTTTTAAAACAAATACTATTATAATAAATCATGTAATATTCAGAAAAATATAATATTTATAAAAAATACATATATAATGTCTGATATTTTATAAAAGAACCACTTGAGTTTCTATTGTAATTTTCTTGTAACTATATTGACCATATATTATAAAAATACAAGAAGACATTGTAAATGTTACACTATTTAACTAAGAGTTAAATCTAAAATATAAGGTTAATATGGTGACCTAAACATGTATAAAACCTATTGGTTCAAAGGATTTAGACTCATACCAACATTATCCTCGAAATAAATATATTTTTATACGTTATAAATTGAAAATATTTTTATAATAAATTAATATTTCAAACAATTCCTAATGTGCCCCTCACCAGTCTTTTAAAAGGGTACTTCCCTTATCTCAAATTCACTACACCAAAGAAATTTTCATCACCCAAAACCAGATCAAATCTCCTCCTAACTACCCAAATTTTATCCTAGAGTCCTTATTTTGATCATAAATCCATCCTAATGACCCCTTTTGTCCAAATCAAAAGGAAGCACCTTGAGAAGAGATAATTATTTCTTCACTTCTTTCAAAGTTGTTTTCTTCTTCTACTTCCACTTTATTTGGTGAATCCAAACCAAATATAATAACTCCAGTACCTTCTACATACATTTTTGTTATTATAAATATTTTATAACCACATTAAATTTTCTATCCATCCTATGAATGACAATGTCACCATACGTGCGTATGTACAACCTACCGTCTCCACATCGTGGTGTAGTTTGTTATTCAATAATTCATTATAATAATGGGTATAATAATGAGTATAATTGATGTAAATAATAAATATAACATTTCAAGGATTATGTATATAAAATATAAAATCCAATTATATATGATTTCACCCCCAATATAATGATATTGTCGCTTGTTCTCACGTACGGCTTACCATCTCCACGACGCGAAGAGATTCATATTCAACGACAAATATTAATGAATATATATATATATATATTTATTTATTAAGTATGATATTAATTAATAATAATTATATTTTAATATTATATATTTATGTAGTTAAATATACATTTTTACTTAATTCCATACAATGTGATAAGATAACTTAAAGAACGTTCATGGGTATGTACGAACTACCGCCTCTATGAATGGTGTTTCCATTTCATATATCTATCCATTATACATACTTATATTAGGAATATATATGATATAAAAATAATTTTTTATATACTGGAAGTATTTAAATTGTGATCTATGTGATATGATCAAGAAGAAAAAGTTAAAACACATACGATGAAAAAAGCGATTATTACCCAAAATGTTACGTTAGCATGGAAATTATTATTAAATGTGTAATATAAATTTTTTAATATGGTTCTTGTATAATTTAATAACATACTATGTTAATTATACAATAGGTTAAATATACCCTCGACTGAAGGAAAGTACATGGTAAGGGTTATTTCCTCAATCTCATTATTATATGAGATTGTTTATATGTAAGTATTTCCTATGAAATATTTATCATCCATGTCCATGTTTCAAAAAAATGTTTTAAAAAGGAAAATATTATGGTTTTTTGGAAGGGACTCTTTAACTATATCATTATTTTAAATGTTTTAAAGATATATTTTTCTAAATCTATTTAATTAATGACCATGTTTTCAAAATAATTTTAACGATTTATTCATATGGACTTAATTGTTTTAAAATATTAATTCATTTAAAAAGTTTTAATGTGTTATGGGACACTTTGATTCAAAAATATATTTTAAATGATTCCTTTATAAATTGTGATATTCTTAAATCATTTAATGAGAAAAGGATATTTTTCTCAAATAGTTTTACTGATTATTTTCAACTATTTCAACATCCTTTTGTGATATTATTCTTGATTGAGGTTGATTTTTTATAAATAAAATCATCCATACTGTATTAAATGAGTTGTGATTTTTTTGACTATGGATGTTCTATTTTTATATCATTCATGGTTTATAGTTAATGTATTTACATTTCATATACTAGTTTTAATATGAATGTTTATGTTATGTTTCAACCTTTTCATATGAGGAATGCATTAGACTTCATAAGTGATGGGAATGGCCCAATATAGCCCTTGATTCATTGGTAGGTCTCATGAGACAAACTAGTGTTTTAGAACAATTACTAGATAAAATATTTCAGAATGGTCTTGGTAGAAGGCCTTGACATAATAGTTAATATATTCAACATTATGAATTACCCTGTTTTTAAATTAGTTACTAAATGTGATTATTCAGCTAGTATAATATCCATGTGCATGATTATATGGTGCGGTTTTAGTTATTTTTTCCATTTTGTGTTCATGTTTTTGTTTGAAAGGAATATGTTTTTATTATACATCTTTCCTTAAATGTTTTCAACTTCCACTAAATTATTTACCCTTACTGAGAATCTGAGATCACATATTTCTTATGTTTTCCCAATATTCCATGAAGTGTATTATGATTTATATAAGGAGATAAGAGAGGGGAATAATGGCGTTCTCAAATTATTATTTAATTTGTGATTTATGTTATTAATTGTAATGTGATTTTCATGTATGTAATCTATTTTGAATGACTGCTAAACTAACTGGTTCTTTTGGAATTGATTCATTGAAATCATTCCAATGTATTAAAATAATGCAACTGCTCTGGGTATTTGGGGCTAGGGCGTTACAAAAAAAGATTTTTATTTCTCTTAGAGGAGATGGGTGGTGTGCCTATAATTATTTGACTTTTACATTAACTAAACCCATAGAAAGGGGAACATTGTTTTTAATGATAATAGTCATAATGTTGCATCCCATACCATGAAAGAATATTATGAGGAGTGAAACCACATAGTTCTCTTTTGTCATATAAATTTTGGATATAAAGAGGATTGGGACGAGGTTGTGTTAGATAATGTTTGATTGACATTCTATCTTCTCATGATCATTCTCCAATAAGAATATATTGATTATGAGTTCTGAGGTATTAGGGATTTTTATATTGTTGGGATACCCTCCGAAAATGGACTCTATCTTCATATGGTGTCCTTTGATTTCAAAACTAATATCTTATTTCATCACATATAAGGAAGGCTATGATGGGGTCATGTTGTCTTTCCTAGTTGGAGATACACCCATGCTAAAAGTAGATCATTTTTGATATAAGGAATAATTTAGTGTGTCCATATATGAAATGAGATGTTATTGAATTTATTTCTTATTATTATACATATCAGTAGATTATGTTTTATAAACAAAAACCATTTCTCCTTATTAAATCACTTCCCATGAAGACATGGATGTGAGGATATGATATAGATAGACATTTTGGTTGGGTTTCAATGTGAAACTCATTTAAATAATGAAATTTGTCTTGTGATTTATCATTTAACTAGATTACATTACATTATTATCATTCATGATATGACCAAAGTTGAGGACATAAGAAATCTGTATGTGTGGGAGATCATCAGATTTCATGGAGTTATTTCGTGGATTGATTTTGATAGAGATCCACAAATTATTTATTTTTTGATGATTCCTATAAGAATATATGGGATATTAGAATAATTTGAGCATGTAATACCATCCATAGATAGATGGTTAGATAGAATAGACTATACAGATTTTGGGGGAAATTCTTTTTGCTTCTATCTTTGTCATAGTAGGACCTTGAAATTTCCATTTGGGGTTCGTCAATTTTCCTACTAATATTAATATTTTAACATGGATACCATTGAGGCCATTTATGGATATCCTCATATATCTCCACTTTTTTTTAGATTGGTGATGCTTCCCTTGTGAGACCAAATTTTCTCCAAGAGAAGAAAACAAAGATTCATTTGATTCATCAGATAATGGTAGCAATAGAGAGTTGGTATAAATATTATGTTGATCATCATTAATTCCATTCGTATTTTTCAATCAATAATCAAGTTTTTTTAGAGTCTTCCCATGGTTGATTCTTCTATAGATTATAATTTTGAGCAAGTTGGAACTAATATATATGTGGTGGTTTGAGATTATTGACCATCTTGTATTGGTAGAATAGCATTTTGATTTAATACCTCGAATGAGATCAATCCATAATATGATTCACTTGATACAATACAAGAAGAACATTTATCAACCATAACATTTTTTGAGTTGGGAAGAACATTATGTGTAACCTGATATGAACATTTTTTGTAAACTAGTTTATATTACCAATTCTCATAAAAGGTTGTTCATTGAATGTAAATACGTTTGGTTTGGGTGATATGGAAACATGGTACTAATTATCATGAGATGCTAGACTAAAATTCATTGATAAGATATTAGTGGACTTGTCTCTTTTCTATGTAGGCTTCTTATAAGGACTTATTTTAGAATAAATCAATTACAGTGAAGAGATTTTTAAAATCTTGACACAAACTTTAGGTACGATCTATTGTATCCTTTTTGTTTCTCTATTTTTGTGTTAATCTATGGGTGTGTTTTTTTTTCTTATTTTATTATTTATTGATTGAGATTTAGAAGGGGATTCATGTGTGTTTAAGTTTATATTTGGTGGTTATGATATGGATGAGGATAATGGATCATGATTGGAATTGTTCATGTAGTTGGAAAAGCTATAGTAAGTCTACTGGATCATCGGTGACATCCACTATTTAGAATATAAATTGATTATAGTATGGGGGTTCCTATAGGAAGCATGTAGGATATATGATGAGGTCCACTAACCATCTAGTTGGTGTCTAGAAGAATGAAGGTCTAATAGAAAATCTATTGGAAAACATGTTAAATCCCACCGGCCTACTGATTGGGTTTGACGAGGCCCAAGCACCCCGATAAGCACTGCCAGCTTGACCTTGGACCCTCTCGGTGAGAGAAATTATAGTCAATTATCATTATTTTTTAATTTTAATCTCCATTTTATTACTCTAATCATCTCCCTTGAACCTGATGTGACCCAATTAAGCTTCAAGACACTATAAATGTTATTTTTACCATTATATACTTATTTATTCATAAATCAATGTGTTGGTTGATGCATTGATTATATTTTGATAATTGTATCTGTTTATTTTATCATTATTTATTCTTTTATCATCTATATCCTTCTTTGATAATGATGGATAATTATGATGTTGATGGAGATTTATCTTGACTAATTTAATTTTGGTTCTAGGATTATCCCTTTCCCATTCTAGCATTTCACTTATCTAAAATTAAGGATATATTTTTGGGGTATTGAAAAGATCACATATTTTGGTGTGTGGTTTCATAAAGAATTTTTTATCACTTGAAATAATTGTTTCTTTATTATTTTGAAATGGATTTCAAATTCATTTCTAAAAATTGATTCAATTATTTTGAAAAATGATTTTGAAATAGAGTGGTGTGCATGATGAGATATCCTTGAAAAATTAATTTTGTTATAAATTGTTGATTTTTTGAAAATGATCATGATTTGAAATTAGTGATGTGAATAATGATATTGATAATTAATTTTGAGAAAAAATTACATAATACTTTTTATTATTAAAAATTGAATGGATTGATTTTAAAGGTATGATTTATTGATGAAAACAATTTGATGTTTGTTTTTTAAATCAAATGGAATGTTTCAAAACATGAACTAAATCTAATTGAACTGATTTTGGATTGATTGAAATAAAATAAGTGCCCCATGTATGTTTTTTTTCCTTTAAGCACAAAATATTTCTAGTATGTAGGTATGCAGATTAGAAACTTGGAATTTATTATCTCTACCAATCAATGGATTGATTGAAATGAATGATAGCCACAAATATGTTTACACCATCATGATCAGGGGATTATGATAATATTTGGAAAGTTTAAACTTCTATTTATGTTCAATTTTTAGTCATGAATAGTATCCATAACCATTTGAAAAATTTTATTGTTGGATCATCTCCTCTCCTCAACTCTCTCATGTTCCTGTGTGAGAAACCAAAGTATGAATGAGAATGTATCGATCTGGATTACTCAGACCATGTTCGCATTCATTATTAGATCAAAGGAGAATTGTAATGTCCTTCGGTTTCCCATGATAGCATATGAGAATAGAATAATGACAATCTTGGAGTTGTGGTGTGCATTTGTAGGATTTTGATGAATCGTCACGTGGCACCTCCTTCTATGACTTGTTAGCATAGTGTATATATTATTAGATTTAATGAACAAAAAAGGTAACATTGATGATGATCCGTAATAGAATTTGGGAAATGGTATACCCGATTATAAATTATGATTCTAGTCAGTCAGATAATTTTAAAAAACTCTGGTATTTTACGCTTTTTTAGTTCTTATTTTTCTTTATGAGGGGTATCTGGTGTGGGTGGTGTGGGCCCTAGTGGGACGTATCTACATTAGAGATATCCTTCAATGTGGGGTGATCTATGTGTCAAAAATCATTGTTATCCTAAGTTGAAATTTCATGTTATTTTACTTATTAGAACCTACCCGGTGACCTTGTTTTAGAGTGTTGGGATTTCAAGATTAGTTTCGGAGTGTTGAATGATCATTAATGAGATATATGTTCAATGAAACTTTATTTATTGGTCGATGGATTGGTTAGTGAGAAGGCAACAGTACTTTAACCAGTGGAAATCATGCCATTAAAAGTTCATATCTTCCAATGGAGTCTCAATGGTATGTAATTATAGTAAACATTATAAAAGGAAGTATCTCAAATGTAAACTCTATATGTTTATTAGAGCATGTGTTTGAGGTAAAAAATGTTAGAAAGGATCTAAAATGAATTTCCACATGGAGGCTCCCCATGAATGAGGGAAGGAAGTGTGTTCTGGAAAACCATATAATGTTCCTATAAAATAAGAGGGTAATGACCGTGAATGGTGAATCAAATAAATTAATATTGAACCCAATAATGAACAATGTATGTGAAAATTTCAGGGTGGAATATAGAGTAACATAGTGTTTAATTCCATGTAACGACATATTACTAACAAAGTTGTCAGTTGATGGAATCATTGTGCTTCTAAAAATATAAGAATGTCAAAGAAGTTCATCTAATTCATGTAGGATAACTTTTCTATGTTCATTAATATCTGGTGTTCTTTAATTACTTTATATACTTTTTTAATACTTTTTTGCTTTGAATTTCAAGATATTTATATGTTTGTGTGTTCTTCTTAGGTTTTTTGAAAGGTTCACACGGTGTAGTGGGAACGGTGCAATAAATTCCTATATGAATTACACATAGTCAAGGGGAGGCAAAACCCTCGAGGATCGATTTTCTGCTGCGCTAATCTGTGTAAGAATTTCAATGACCCTACTCCCTGTGGTTTTATCGGTAGCTCAGATGAATGACTTATTTTCATGAACCCAATTATTTTTGTAGTGGAGCATTCCATACTCCCAATAGTGAGGGGTAAATGTTCAGCATAATGTTATCTTATTGAAGGAAAATGAAATTAATATTTATATTAATAATTCTTAAAGAAATTACATATAAATGTTGTGTGATCATTTTTATAAACAAATAGCACATTTATGTGAAAAATATTTCTCAATATTCATTGAAATAAATGTCATATATATAATATCATGTGTTTTTTTTATTTGGTGATGTATGTTTTTTAAACATACCAAGAATTTTTTTTTACAATTTAAAAAAAACATCCATTATGTGTTATAACACAGAGTTGTTAATAGATTAATGTATTCATTATATGTTGTATATAATAAATATATTATGTAATAAATATAATATAATAAGAAATAATATATGTGGAATTGATAAAAATCAATATAGATATGTAATTTTTTATCGTAATAATATATAATTTCATTATGGTATATTATGAGGTAATTGTCACAACTAAAAATTGTGAGTAGAGGTAAAAAAATTGCAATCATAGGTTACTCCCACTGCTTTTCCATATTATGGTTATAGAGGTATCTATAATCACTTATGTAACACCCTGAGCTTCCACAATACGCTTCTCATTCAATAATGCAATAGCTTGCATTGTACGCAACTTCGAGTTCTAAAACATCGCGACTATTCAAAGTAGCCGTTATGAATAGTAATAACCACGTTTTAAAAATTATAGAAATTTTATATTTCAAAATGGACTTCTTTTTTGGATTCGGAATATCGAAATTAGCCTATGTTGAATTTTTGGTATTTTTCTGAGAACATCTAATTTTTATGAATAGTGAAAAATAATTAAAAACAACTTTTTTAATCGAAATAATTTATAGTGATAAATTATACTATTTAGTGGTTTTAAAGTATAATTAGAATATATTTTTACCATTTTATCCAATGGTGGTCATTAGAATTAATTTAACATTGGAATTGGAGATTAACAATTGCCAATCTTTTGATATAAATTGTTTCTTAAAAACACGCTATTTGATGTGACAGAGAGAATTAATTATAAAATTAATTAATTCAACTTATATGTTTGGAATTTTGTAAAATAGACATCATTTTTGAATTCAGAGTATCAATTATAGCTTAGGGTGAAATTTCGGCATTGTTCTGAAAAACTTCAATTTTTGATGAATAGTGAAACCACTAAGTGGTACTTAAATAACTGATTTTTCATTTAAATGAAATATTACCACTTCTGTGATTTGATTTTAAAAAATCCGACATACATGGTTGTCATTAAGAAGTATATGTGGTTCAATGAGATTAAAATAATTTTTGGTGAATAGTAACTTTTAAGTTCTTAATCGCGATTAGAGGTAATTAGTGTAGTTTAAGGTAAAAATAATGTTTAATAATATGAGATGATCTTGACACATGTCTTACCCTCATTGGATGTTCCATGTCCGACCAAGAAAATCCATGGGTCAACTTGGGGACCCCATGGAGCCACTTTAGTTAGAGAATGACATAAATACCTTTTATTTAATGTTAAAGTTAAAAAAAGACACAAACATGAAATGTTTTACTAAAACAATTTTTACATGGGGTTATACAAGTAATATTTTTTACTATAAATAGTCATTGGAAATATAAAAAGATATCCTAAATCATAGTATTTTTTTATAATTTTCATACATTAAATAAGTTAAATTATTTATGACATCATTATGATGCAGCGATGACCTCATTATTTAACGATTTTAATAAAATGAAAAGATAATGTACAATCCAAGGAATAAACTTGTCCAAAGACAATTGGATGGGTATATTTAGAACCCTTATCACCTTATCCACGAATTATATAATTGTGGGACCTTTAGAATCCGAAAATCATTGTATAATAATGTAAAGTTTCCTTACTTTCCAGGAGTGCCCCTCCTCTCCTCTTATAAAAGGCCCCCACCTATACAACCTCATTCACACATTAAAGCCATTTGGCTCGGCCAACCTCTGCCCAAATACTCTCCCAACTTCTCCTCTTACTCCTAGAAGCATCACTTTGGACAGAACTCTTCCCAAGGAACCCTTTGGCTCAAATCAAAAAGAGTTACCCGATTTTGAGGTAATGTCTTCTCTAATGTTGTTTTGTATTATTTTTCTTATACAGCCCTATAAACTCTTTTTATTCATTTATTTTGTAACAACACCAGTATCCTCAATATACTATGATTTTATTATAAGAAGGATTCGAGCTACACTTACACACACCTACATCTAATGGATAAAGAACATACTGTTTCTGTGGGTGGCGAAATACTGCCTCACGAAACGATGATTGTTCAAGTTATTTTAACACCTATAATGGTGGCCATATTGATTAAACTATTTTCATATATGATATATATATTATATTTATGTTTTCCTAATGCTTTTTAACATCTCATTTATGGCATACTTTATGATTTCCATTATGGGTAAACGCGATAATTTCATTTTAAGAAGTGCGGACAACCGCCCCCTCAAAGTGATGTGAATCGTTAATGTCATATGTGGGATGTATAAAGGATGGAGTAAATGATATTATATATGATATTATACTGGAACTATATTATATCTTTACAAAATTATGATTTCATTCCATTAAATACAAAATAGAAATGAAAGTAGCGTTAATGCGTACGTACGGCTTACCGTCTCCATGAACGGTGGATTTCATTTCTTACCTCCAAATGTTACGTAATATTATAAATGAATGTATATACTGGATATATATGATATAAATGACATCTAAATCATTAATATAATTCTAGAGATAATGGATATTCTACCACATAAACAACTTGTAATTATAAGAAGTTTATTGTTTACTCAAGTACCAAAAATCGACAAAACGACCATTATTAACATAAATAATTACATAATGTTCATGACATGGTAATAAGTGATATAAAAGGAATAATGAACTTGAAAAAGGTTCTTAAGAAGGTAGAGATTCACTCTAGTTTATTATTCAGGAAATCAAAGAATGGTCAAGTGAATTCGGACACGAGGTAAGGGAATTTCTTAACCCAACTTCCATTCTTTGGGTTAATCTCCTATTTTAAAATTATTTCATGATATTATTATGTCCTATCTTCTATTTGTACTTTGTTTATGTGTAATTATAGTGAATACACATAATAGATCTATTTTATTTTAAAAATGATCTTTTTAAGGACTTCGTCTCAATCTCCTTTCATTGAGACATATATGGTTTTATACATAACTTTTTTTATGCGGTGTATAAACCCCTTTGACTATTACGTTTATTCAAAAGGAATCTTTTTTATATAAAGCGTTTTACTAAATGACAAAAAGGGAATGTTTTTCTTTCCGTACATATGTGGCGACAACGAATTCTCCACCGCCGTGACCATTATTTGAGTTTCGTCTTCCTCTACAAGCTATTATTTTTTTAATGAAAAATAAATACAAAGTTTTAACTTTTTCTTATTTTGGTATTGAAAATGGTTTTGAAAGCGTTTTTATTATATCAATGTGTTGTATTAATATCTTGTGATTGAAATTTGGAAATGTTATGTTTCTTTTATGCATGTTTTATGTGATATGATTATGTTATGGTTTATGATATGTTTAAACCTATTCATATGAGGAATGCATTGGACTTAATATGTGACGGGTGGAGCCCGCTATTGCTCCTCGATGCATCGGTAGGTCTCATGAGACAACTAGACGTGGAATTGGCCGAGGCCCTTTACCAATTTGATTTATGGTTTTGGCTGAGGCCTTAATCATTTTAGATGTCTTGGCCGAGGCCTTGACATAATGTTTCAGAATGTCTGGCATTATGCATTCCATCATTATGAAAGTGGTTATTGATATTGCATGTGATTATTCGACCAGTAGAATATCCATGTGAATAAGTAAATGGCATTATCTCATTTTACTTTTGCCATATTATGACGAAGTTCATGTTTAAAAGGCTTTTGTTTTAGTTATACATTGCCTTAAATGTTAATGTTTATTTATGAAAGCTTCTGCAATATTGTTATCCTTACTGAGCATCTGAGCTCACCCATTTCAATGTTTTAATATTTTCCAATATTTGAAGAAGTATTTTATGAATGACCTGCAGGGACAGTCATAAAGGGATATGAGTGTGGACTAAGGAGAACATGTTACTGTAGTAATCATTTTTATGATGTAATGTAATATTTACAAATGTATCTAGTGTTTCCAAGAATACTAAACTAATCGGTCCTTAGAGACTTGATCTTTTGTGATCATGCCAATGTTATGAAGTAATGCATCGACTCTGGGTAGATGGGGTCAGGGCGTTACAGTTGGTATCAGAGGAAGTTTAGTACTAACCTTGGAAGCTTGATTTAGATAAACTCTGATTAGAGCACATAGCCCAAAGATAGACTTTGAGGATTAGTATAGAAGAAATTCCTAGAATTTTGTTATTGTAGAGATTTTGTGAGTTTTCCAAGGAATACATTCCTATCTGGATACGAGCAGGTAGAGGCGCCTTTGGCATAGATGTACCTAGGGGTAAAACCCGAAAAAACCGCTTTGAGCTAGACTCGAATGGGAACTGGTTCACGACAACGGGCCTTGCTGCACTCTTGGTTACGACACTCCCGGGGGATATGCTTAGGATAATTCTCATTTTCTTTACAAACCAATATGAACGGTTATGATTATATACATCCTCAAAGAAAACCTTTTTATGATTATGGATTATATACATAAATAGTTCAATTTAGGTTATGTATTTTATAAGTATGTAATTATGTATTTTGATTCATAAACTAATCTATTTTATGCCATTGTATAGAAATGGTGCCTAGTGGAAGGAATAGAAACCGTATCAATGCACGAACTCCATGTAGGGATTTCCCTCCTGCTCAAGAAAATTATTGTGGAGCTGGAGATACAACTAGTGCTGATGAACTTATTACCATTCTGGGACAACTCACTTAGGTTATGAATAATAACCTTACTCGTATGGAGCACCCTGATCCGCAACTTGGAGGATCAATGTTAGACCGCTTCATGAGGCAACAACCGCCAAAATTTAATGGGGGTACAAATCCATTAGTATTTGAGCAATGGATAAACTCCATAGATAAAATATTCCACGCCTTGGGGAGTAGTGAAAGGGAGAAGGTTGTCATGGCAGTCTACCGCCTCACTCGAGATGCCGATCAGTGGTGGTCGCTGATTCAAAACACAAAGGAAGATGATGACATATCGAATATGGAATGGAGTGAGTTCAAAGATCTTTTCTTAGAAAAATACTTTCTTCATGACCATAGAGCAGATATGGAAAGGCAATTTCTGAGTCTGAAACAAAAGGAGGATGAGAATGTCGCAATGTATGAGGCCAACTTTACAAGGTTAGCGAGGTATGATGGAGATTATATACATAACCCAAGAGGTAAGATTGATTGTTTCATTGATGGGTTAAAACCATTTCTCCGTCGAGCTTTAGTATCAGAATTGTTCTCAACATACGAAGATATTGTCTCATGTTCTATCAAGATAGAAAAGGAATTCTCAATGTCTTATGACAAAAAAGTAAAGCATGAGAAGAAAGGTACGGTGGAACAAGAGACAGATAAAGGGAAAAAGGGAAAGAAGGATTTTCCATTATGTGATAATTGTGGGAAGAATCACCCTGGTACTTGCCTAAAAGGAATGAGAGTTTGTTATAAATGTGGAGAAAAAGATCATCAGGCGTGTGATGGCAAGGGAAAGAAAGAGGCTATCAATGTTGAATGCTACAATTGTAGGGAAATGGGGCATTATGCAAATGAATGTCCTAAGTGTCAGGGAAACTTACCTCAGAAAAGGCCAAGGGATCAAGGACAATCTTATGATGTTACTACAGTTGAAACGGAATAATTAATGTATTGGTGCTTTTGGACTCATGGATTATATTCTGGTTATTAGAATAATGTGATATATATATAAGGATTGTACTGCAGTACTTGTTGTTTCAGTAAGGTTTTAATATGATGAAGGTAATCATATTTTTATTATGTGACAATAAGAGAAACTTTACTTTGTTTGGGGAATCTGATAGATTTATTTTGGAATTAAGAGACCTTTTAGAGAAAGTCTGGACAGAGGTATTTTGGATAACTATAAAGGTTGGAGTGGATTAAGTTGATCTTTGGAGAGAATTGTTTAAGGTTAAAAAATTTATGAAGATTATTTTTGGAATATTATAATACTATAGTTTTAGGAAAAAAGACAACCTGCAGGGTGGGGCATAACCCGTCGCGTCGGACAAAGCTGCAGGAATCGAACCCACAACCATAGTGCGACAGGCCTTTATTTCCTACCACTAGCCTATAGGAAGTCCCTGGTTTTTACAAAATAATTTTACTAATATAAATGGTATGTGTTAACATTTGGAACCTTATAAAATTAGGATAAGTATAATATTTTTCAGTTCTATTATCTTTTTGAGTGAAAGATGAGTTTAAGGTTGAAACTCTAATTGTCAAGAATAAATATATATATACATATCTCTTATTCAATGAATAAATTAATTCTTAAACTTTAGTAAAGGGATATTAAAAAAATTTGTTACCCTAATACCTTATGTCTTGTTGAACTGATGAAATTTTAAATCAACATAGATTGATGGCTTTGAGGCCCTCAATTTGACAGTTGATTGTGATTGATGACCTCAGTCAATCCCTACAAATATTTATGTTTTTCCTCCAATTATATGTCTTTAATTGCCACCAATGTTCTCCTAATAGAGATCATAATTGGTTGGTGACTTTTTCATTTCCCTTTCCCTCTTATTAAGGCTAAATTTTATTAATCTTATTTCCGATGTGGGTTTTCCACAAAGGTATTTTTTTTTCAACCTTTTATTTTCCAAGAAAAATTTCAAATTGCGAGGATGCAATTTATTGAAGGAGGGGAGAATGTAACACCCTGAGCTTCCACAATACGCTTCTCATTCAATAATGCAATAGCTTGCATTGTACGCAACTTGGAGTTCTAAAACACCGCGACTAATCAAAGTAGCTGTTATGAATAGTAATAACCACTTTTTAAAAATTATAGAAATTTTATATTTCGAAATGGACTTCATTTTTGGATTCGGAATATCGAAATTAGCCTATGTTGAATTTTTGGTATTTTTCTGAGAACATCTAATTTTTATGAATAGTGAAAAATACTTAAAAATAACTTTTTTAATCAAAACAATTTATAGTGATAAATTATAATATTTAGTGGTTTTAAAGTATAATTAGAATATATTTTTACCATTTTGTCCAATGGCAGTCATTATAATTAATTTAACACTGAAATTTGACATAAACAATTGCCAATCTTTTGATATAAATTGTTTCTTAAAAACACGCTATTTGTTGTGACAGCGGGAATTAATTATAAAATTAATTAATGAAACTTATATGTTTGGTATTTTGGAAAATATACATCATTTTTGAATTAAGAATATAAATTATAGCTTAGGGTAAAATTTTGGCATTGTTCTGAAAAACTTCAATTTTTGATGAATAGTGAAACCACTAAGTGGTAGTTAAATAACTAATTTTTCGTTTAATTGAAATATTACCACTTATGTGATTTGATTTTCAAAAATCCGACATACATGGTTGTCAATAAGAAGTAAAATGTGGTTCAATGAGATTAAAATAATTTTTGGTGAATAGTAACTTTTAAGTTCTTAATCGCGATTAGAGGTAATTAGTGTAGTTTAAGGTAAAAATAATGTTTTAATAATATGAGATGAGCTTGACACATGTCCTACACTCATTTTATGTTCCATGGACGACCAAGAAAATACATGGGTCAGCTTGGGGACCCCATGGAGCCACTTTAGTTAGAAAATGACATAAATACCTTTTATTTGATGTTAAACTAAAAAACGACACAAACATGAAATGTTTTACTAAAACAATTTTTGCATGGGGTTATACAAGCCATATTTTTGACTATAAATAATCATTGGAAAGCTAAAAATATATCATAAATCATAGTATTTTTTTAATAATTTTTAGACATTAAATAAATTAAATTATTTATGACATCATTATGATGCAGTGATGAACTCATTATTTAACGATTTTAATAAAATGAAACGTTAATGTACAATCCAAGGCTTACACTTGTCCAAAGACTATTGGATGGGTATATTTCGAACCTTTATCACCTTAGACACGAATTATATAAGTTTGGGACCTTTAGAATCCGAAAAGCATTGTATAATAATGTAAAGGTTCCTTACTTTCGAAGAGTGCCCCTCCTCTCCTCTTATAAAAGGCCCCCACCTCTACCACCTCATTCACAGTTTCAATACATTTTGCTCGGCCATCCTCTGCCCAAATACTCTCCCAACTTCCCCATATTACTCCTAGAAGCCTCACATTGGGCATAACTCTTCCCAAGGAAGCCTTTGGCTCAAATCAAAAAGAGTTACCCGATTTTGAGGTAATGTCTTCTCTAATGTTGTTTTGTTTTATTATTCTTCTTCAAACCCCTAAACTCCTTTTATTCATTTCTTTTGTAACAACAACAGTATTATCAATATACTAGGATGTTGTTATAAGAATGATTAGAGCTACACTTACACACACCTACATCTAATGGTTAAATAACATACTATTTCTGTGGGTGGGGAAATGCTGCCTCACGAAACGATGATTGTTCAAGTTATTTAAACACCTATAATGGTGGCCATTTTTATGACACTATTTTCATATATGATATATATATTATGTTTCTGTTTTTCTTATGCTTTTTTACTTCTCATTTATGGCATACATTATGATTTCCATTATGGGTAAACGCAATAATTTCATTTTAGGAAGTGTGGACTACCGCCCCCTCAAAGTGATGTGAATCGTTAATGCCATATGTGGGATGTATAAAGGATGGAGTAAATGATATTATATATGATATTATACTGTAACTATATTATACCTTTATAAAATTATGATTTCATTCGATTAAATACAAAATAGAAATGAAAGTAGCGTTCATGCGTATGTAAGGCTTACCGTCTCCATGAACGGTGCATTTCATTTCTTACCTCTAAATGATACGTAATATTATAAATGAATGTATATACTGGATATATATGATATATATGAAATCTAAATCAGCAATATAATTCTGGAGATAATGGATATTCTACCACATTATGAAATTGTAATTATAAGAAGTTTATTGTTGACTCAAGTACCAAAAATCGACAAAACGACCATTATTAACATAAATAATTAAATAATGTTCATGACATGGTAATAAGTGATATAAAAGGGATAATGAACTTGAAAAAGGTTCTTAAGATGGTAGATATTAAATCTAGTTTATTATTCAGGATATCAAAAAACGGTCAAGTGAATTCGGACACGAGGTAAGGGAATTTCTTAACCCAACTTCCATTCTTTGGGTTAATCTCTTATTTTAAAATTATGTCATGATATTATTATGTCCTATCTTGTATTTGTACTTTGTTTATGTGTACTTATAGTGAATACACATAATAGATCTATTTTATTTTAAAAATGATCTTTTTAAGTACTTCGTCTCAATCTCCTTTCATTGAGGCATATTTGGTTTTATACATAACTTTCTTTTATACGGTGTATAAACCCCTTTGACTTTTACGTTTATTGAAAAGGAATATTTTTTATACGAAGCGTTTTACTAAACGAAAAAAAGGGAATGTTTTTACTTCCGTAAATATGCGGCGAAAACGACTTCTCCACCGCCGTGATCATTATTTGAGTTTCGGCTTCCTCTACAAGCCATCATTTTTTTAATGAAAAATAAATACAACGTTTTAACTTTATTTTATTTTGGTATTGAAAATGGTTTTGAAAGCGTTTTTATTATATCAATGTGTTGTATTGATATCTTGTGATTGAAATGTGGAAATGTTATGATTCCTTTATGCATGTTTTATGTGATACGATTATGTTATGGTTTATGATATGTTTAAACCTATTCATATGAGGATTGCATTGGACTTAATAAGTGACGGGTGGAGCCCGCTATAGCTCCTCGATGCATCGGTAGATCTCATGAGACAACTAGACGTGGAATTGGCCGAGGCCCTTTCCCAATTTGATTTATGGTTTTGGCTGAGGCCTTAATCATTTTAGACGTCTTGGCCGAGGCCTTGACAAAATGTTTCAGAATGTCTGGCATTATGCATTCCATCATTATGAAAGATGTTATTGATATTGCATTTGATTATTCGACCAGTAGAATATCCATGTGAATAAGTAAATGGAATTATCTCATTTTACCTTTTCCATATTATGATGAAGTTCATGTTTAAAAGGCTTTTGTTTTAGCTATACATTGCCTTAAATGTTAATGTTTATTTATGAAAGCTTCCGTAATATTGTTATCCTTACTGAGCATCTGAGCTCACCCCTTTCAATGTTTTAATATTTTCCAGGATGTGAAGAAGTATTTTATGAATGACCTGTAGGGATAGTCAGAAAGGGATATGAGTGTGGACTAAGGAGACCATGTTACTCTAGTTTTTCATTTTTATGATGTAATGTAATGTTTACAAATGTATCTAGTGTTTCCAAGGCTACTAATCTAATCGTTATTTCGAGACTTGATCTTTTGTGATCATGCCAATGTTCTGAAGTAATGCACCGACTCTGGGTAGCTGGGGTTGGGGCGTTACAACTGATTTTTTAATGAGGGGATATTTCACAACCATGATCAAATAGTAAAAAACACGAGGAATGATTCTTTAGAACCAATAATCATAGAAATAAAACTTACCATTTTCTATTTTACTTTTATATAAAGTTGTAAAAAATGTTATTTTTTTAAAAAGGATGTTTTATCGACCCGAAGGCATTGTGGCCAATGGTTGATTACATGGGGTAATTTTTTTTCAATCTAACCACGTCAGGTACAATATCATTATATGATCTGCAATAGGTTTATTCATGTATCCATAAACACCCAATTACTTTCACATCCATGATTCATGGACCTTCTTTCCAAACAGATGTGTTCATTGGAAAATTTTTCCAATGAAACTTATGAACAGAAATTGGTTGAGTGGATGGGAACTCATGCTCATCATACCCTTTTGGGGGTAACT
The DNA here is from genome assembly GCA_963277665.1 of Viscum album. NCBI lineage: Eukaryota > Viridiplantae > Streptophyta > Magnoliopsida > Santalales > Viscaceae > Viscum > Viscum album. The sequence continues at coordinate 1,776,535,437 of OY728137.1, forward strand.
TATACCTATTATGAGATTATATTATATATTTAAGAAATTTTCATATGTTCATTAATCCTTGGTTCAGTACCATGAAGTTTTTTATGGATTACTACTAGGTCGTGACAATGATCATGAACACGCCTGGTTACAGAATAATTTATATATATATATATTAGGTTCTCAATCAATGAAGATATATATATTTACCTAAGGTTTTTCATCAATTTTATCATTTTGTGGGAAGATAAATAATTCCATTGAAATTTATAGAGACAACATGGGTTCATGTCACATAATGAAGCGCTCAAGAGTTGATTACCATCCAAGGGTTATGAATTGTTTTGATGTTGGAATGAAACCCATAATATGGGATTCCATTATATCATCACGAGAGGAATCATACCCATATAGATCAATTCCACTTAAATGGAAACGTCACATTTTAGTGTCATCTGATGAGGAAACAACCATATAGTTTAATTTAACATGGAAAAAATGTTTATGTGAAATATACCTATTCAATATTTGATGAGGGACATACACTGTGGTGTCCTGAAGGACCTAGAAGTGATGTTTCATCTTAGGAAAACATAGCCCTTCTAGGGATACGCTCGAAGAATGTTAGGGTGGATTAGTGAGCTGGGTTTGGACCTGATTGAGGATTCATACGTATCCCATTTTCAGAGAATTAAAGCCATGTAGTTCAATGGCTCATGAAGTTCAATATCATACAATTTGGATGAGGGTGAGATGATGTGAAAAGGAAAATATGGACGAGATATGTGAGGTATTGGTATTAAACCTCAATGTGGTTTTCAATGAATCCCATATAGACAGGAAACAATGTGCTTTAATTGCGCATGTAGTTGGGTCTTATACTTCAATGAAGTCCCAATCATGCCACTAATTTTGAATTACGGATAAAACATGACCATTGAAGGGGTAATTATTGGGGAATACATCTAAAACGAAGTCCCATTAAATTTTTGGGATTGTGCGGATGTATTTATCACCACTAATCTGTAATCCCACATGATTAATGCTCAATGTGAGAAACAAGAAAAAGAGGTAGTTTTCATGATCACACAACCCTCCCTATCCACTGATGGATGGTGTTGGAGCCAAAAGGGAGAGAGATAGAGGGGATTTGAATTTACCCATTTCCTATCATGTTTTTATACCCATGATTTTATTATTTTGTGATATAACTGGATATGTTCTAGGATGAGGTGATGAGGAGGAATATTGTTTCCTCCTACAATAAATTCTTGGGGCATACCACAGGTGGAATTCTATGAAACAGTTTTTCAGGTATAATACAATTTAAAGTCACATAGCTTGGATAATGGAATCATATTTTATTGTCATGTTACATTGACTAATAACATAGAGTTTAACATCATGTGGTAAATATGAAAAAAAAATATAATTTATGTATTGGTCATGAACATAGGATAGGATTCCATTGTACACATTTTAGTTGGGAATCAAAGTCCGAATAGTTCTAGATGATGAGGATTATACATGGAAGCTATCCAAAACTGTGAATGATTTGGTACATACATCTAGAGAGAAAGCCCTTTTGATTTAGAGTCGGTAATAACACCGTAAAAGAATTCTCTGATGAATTTTGTCTTATGATTGGGGATAAATTTTGAGTAGGGTTCCCCTTAACCTAAGGACTTATACATGTATCTTACATATCCTAATTTGAGGAGGAATCAAATTTCTTGTAGTTCATTTGGTTTGGTGAATCATGTGGATTCCATGATCTTCATTATCCTCCAAGTCCACATGAGTCATGTTTGGTATGATAAATAAGAGGATATTAAATATTTTTAAAATCACAGAGTTTTCCTTCTCTACTATTTGGAGAGGCCAATACGAAATGTCCCTATTTTCACTTGATGTTGGGAGAGAGACCTAGGTGTGGAATGGATGAAGGTGAAGGACTCTATGGTAGAGTGGTTAAAGAGATATTCCTCCAATGAGATAAGGGGCTTACTCCAGGAGGGATGCCCTTGGAAATGTCATATGTAGTATGCTATTTTTTAATGTCATATATCTTGGATGATAACATCATAGATTAATTTTGGGTTGTAGGGAATAACACTGTATATTTTGACTTTATGTGTTATGGACAAGATCTATATAGTTTTTCATCATCTGGATATAACTATAAATCATAGTTTATGGTTAGAGAGTTTTGATCACATGTTATAGAAACCATTATTAACTAGAGTATAATCGGGTTAGGATGACCTGAAATGCCTCGAACATGAGAGAGAATGTTTAAATCATGCTTCTGGGTAATCTTATATCAGGGGAAATGATACAGGGAATGGGATCTATTGGGGGGTGTAAAAAGGTAATAAAATATTATCTTGAGGAAATATTTTTCTCGGGTTGACATGAATTTTTTTTGGGAAACATATAGAGAGCCACCGGGGCATATTGTGCATTGTCAAACAGTGGAGCACTAAGGACACTAACTGACAATTTCAAAAGGATAAGGATGTTTATAGAGATCTGAAATCACCCAAGACACAATATTTGATGAATGTAATGGGTGTGTATGGGCATGTATGAAACATTATGACCACTATTTACCATGTAGTTATTGATAAGCCCAGTATAAGGGGCCGGTAATGGGGGATTTTGGAGTGTAATGTGGAGTAGGTTAACTTAAGGTATTGAAGATGTGTATGTTGGGGGTGGCATAATGGTTTGATAGAAAATGTCTTTTACCGGGACTGAAGATTTCACTTTGTGACTCTTTATTTTTCATAGGGGTGAGTGATGGTAGGGATGGGACTCACTGAAAGGTCCAGAACCGTAGTGTGATGGTGAACTGGAGTAGGTGTGTGGGTGCGCAACCACCATAGTATTCACCAAATAGTGCACATGGTTATCCATATAAGGATGGTCACGCATAAGCTTGTGGCAAAAAAGGTTTATAGATAGGATTTGTGTGAAAAGGAGGAAGTTGTACAGGAGTTGGCTGCATATGTGTATCAATGAAGAATTTACTACAAAGAGTCATCTGTGAAGGATTTTGTTCGCATAGGATCATATGTGAAGGGTTTGTTGTGATGGGTCCATCCATGAAGTGTTTCCCTCAATGGGTCATCCATGAAGGATGTTGTCCTTGTATGGGTGTCTGTGATGCATTGTCTATGAAAGCTCCATCGATGAATAATTTTTATTCCTTTGTGGGGGTCAGAAAATAATTCTTCTTTTCCCAAATTAATTTTTCATGGAATCCCTTTTCAGTGTATCTTTAGCATAATGTTTTTAGGATGGATTCTGTAAAGGGATACCTATATAAAGTTCATGGGATAGAGTCTGAGAATTCCTTCGAGTTAGAGAGATGTATATCCCATAACATCTATATTTTTTCTTTATTATTCATCCCTTTTTTCTCATTATTCCCAAACTCACTTCACTTATTTTAATAGATGATCATAGTGGGCTGTAGGGCATCTATTTTGGGGAGCCCAACAGAATTCAATGGCCATCAAATGACTTTTTCTGCAGGGGTGGGGTATCCTTTTTGGGCACTGTAAATTTCACATCATCCCAAGAATAACATAGTAAATGGGGGATATTTATTCATGGTGGTAGAAAACACCACCTACTTCTATGAAATATTGATTTTGTGGATACATTGGAGAACTATGGATCATCATTAGGAGAGGTGGTCTGTGAAGGGATTTTTTTCTTTGTGGCCTTGTCCCATTGAACCATTAATCAGTTTTCCTATGTGTTTTCTTTCTACCCTCTTTGGAGTTTGTAGGAATTTTTTCATATTGAATGTGGAACTTTTTGGACACAATAAATTTCCCCCATAGAAATTTTCTATGATCACGATATAGATGAGGTTATTCCATTGTAGAACTGAACCTATTTTGACTAAATGGTAAGATAATGCTCAAATTGTTTCTTGATCTAAGGGACTCAATGAGTGTAGTTTTTCTATTTCAAGGATTATATGAAAAAACTCTACAACCATTGTTTATTTTTTTATTACACTAATTTTTACCTGAATCTGAATTGGTGTCGGTTTAGTGGGTATAACATGACTTTTTCTTAAGCCACCCTTTTTAGTATTCAACCTAAAAATATTTATGCCTCTCTATGATTTCTTATTGCTCAATATTTTTCCAATACCGTACATAGTATACGTTTAGAGAGCTAATAATTAACTTTAATCCAGGGTTTAATTTGATGTTTTTCATCCTAGAGAGTTTTTTGTATCTTTTCATTGACATTTTAGTGTTTTTCAAACTACACGATCATTACAGATGTTTTAGTTTGAACAACTTTGAACATGAATTTCAGGGTGAGGTCCCCAATGGGGAATCATTAACTGAGGATGTCACAATTTTATTTAGACATGGATAAGATATTTTTTCTCAACATTGACTTAGTTTTAACTAGAAATTGTACATGATTTGGTGTATGGGAGAAATGGGGAATATGGAGGTAGGAAAATCCTATCATAGGGACATATTTTCCTTTGGTTGATAGTATTTTCTTGTTGTAAACCTATGATGACCCATTTGGGAGTTGTGTGCATTGTTAAACAAAGGATTCCTAAGGACACTAACCATCCGTCTTTGATGGATGTGTAATTACATCAAAATATGGATATCTTTTGTTTGTAAAGACCACATTGTGTGGCATACAGAGGAAATTTTGTCTGAAAGTAATGGGGGAATTTTTAACCACTTTGAATATGAATGCCACCCCCACTAATATTTAACACGTGCAACGGAGGGATTAATCATGGTTTTGTTTAACATTGTACATCCTCAATTTTGGAGACATATTATTTAAGGTCAGACTTTTTTTACTCTAACCAAGGGGATAATAGATTCTCCCTTATCACCATAGTCTAAACAGATATGTACTATCCTCTTCAGGAATGAAAGGGGGAAATGTGTAAATGATAATATATGGGGTATCCAAAACCAGAGAGTGAGGTAGGATGTAAATTTTCTACAGTCGTATGGTGATAGTAAATGACTCTCCTAAGGACAAATTTGCCTCTGGTCACTAGAATTTTTTTGTGGGATACTTATGAAAATCTGTTGGGGGATTTTTTGCATCATCAAAGAATGGTTTTATAAAGAAACAGAACATCAATATCAGATTTCCATGAAGGATTATGAGGATTCATAACTTTATGGACAGAGATTATGGATTGTGAAGAGGTGGTAACTAAAAATGAAATGGGGAGATCAAGAAGAAATTTTCCCAAAATAGGTAGATACATTTTCCCCAAACAGGAGTGAGGGGGTTCCTTGTATAGGTCCTACCGATGCACAAGAAATGATGGTCAGTTTTGTTTTATGGATGTTGAAAAGATAATATATTTTTGTGTCACTACATATCCTATAAAGATTGAAATAAAGATAGTGTACTTCTCTTAATGTTTATCCACATGCAGATCTGATTCTCACTTAATAATTGGTCACTTTCATATTGTATAATAGCTCACCAATGATGCATGAAATATATTGGTATTCTTTTTATGGATATATATCATTCAAATGTTCATGGTGGAAAAATTATAAGGATGTAAATTGGGTATCAATAGTCATGTTGTTTTAATGTAATGTGATTAGGTCATTGATATAGACTCCCTGAGTAAGTCGAGGATCACTGGGGAGAGGTGTTCAGACATGTCTATGATGTGATTATGAATGGAAGTGTAATACATGGTTCTAAGGGCTCTTGGATCAGTTGGATTGACATGTGGCATGAAATCCATTGGGTGTACAGAAGTAGAAAAGCCTCTCCCGATGATAAATTTTCCTTCAGTTTACATGCCTTTTTGTTGGAAACTTATGGAGTGCTACCAAAACATTGTGTGTATAGTCAAACAAAGTGTTCATTTGGAAAATGACCATACATTTCTAATGGATGGGTAGGATTGTGAAGATCTGATCCAACTCAAAAAATAGAGATTGATGATTTTAATGGATGTGTCTGGACATATTAGAAACAATTAGTCCCCAATTTCCTATGGAGTTAAGAATTTTCCTATATAGATATAGATCGGACGTAGGGTGGGGAAATTTGATTCCATTACTAGAGATGGACCTGAACTATAAGAATTGGGTTTCATTAAATTATTCTCCTATTATTGGTTTGGTCTAAACATAAGGAGAAGGTCATTTAGTAATATTTGTTTACTATGATGATGGTTGTTCCTACGATCTGTCACCTAGGAATTACTACATATCATGTATGTACATAAATCCATACTAACATAGTTCTTGGGGAACCTTGAATTTTATTTTCCTACAGTTAGGACTTTGGGCTCCCTAATGTTAAAGGGATAAAGCTAATGTAACCTTTTTTATCAGGCCACGATCACAATCTATTAATGTTTTTTTATGTCCCTATAAGAAATACCATGACGAGGTCCCTAAAACTACAAGAAATGTGATTGGTGTGAGGAAAAGGGGTGTTAAATATTTATTATACCACCTATAGATGGCACAATCAAAAAGAATAAAATATAAAATTCACGGTACTTAGACCAAGAAGATAGTTCAGACATCACTACGCATCATGTGTGGAGAATAATTATGCCATACGTAGCTCCGTAACACAGCATGGTGGGTGTCCATTGCTGGGGGGAAATGTCCTCTTAGGTAAGAAATTTTGTTAGTTATGAAATTTTTCATCATAAAATAATGAAATTTTATAATCCATTTTAACATCTTACGATTAGAAAATTTTCTGTATAGTCTAATGTCATGTGGAAAGAACGTAGTTAAGTTTACATGAAACAGGGGAAATGCCATTATTCTTTTGACAGTCCTAAAATAGGGCTATTATTGGAGCCCTATACATCAACATAGTTAGTGTACAGAGGCTACATTTTAATGCATTTCATTACTGGATCTAAATCATAATACTTGGGCCTCACTACATATCCCATGATAATAATTATCAATCCACAAATAGTTCATTGTAGAAAAAACACTACATAGATATAGCCCAAACACAAGGGGGATAAGTTTTTCACTTTTGGGTGGCTGAGCCATGATGAATATCTTGGAATCTCTGTACATATTGTATTGGAAGGAATGAAGCCATATATTTTTCTATGACATAGAATAGTTGGTGATCAATGCTAGAGGAAATGTACTCTCATGTGATAATGCTATTATTCGATGCCATTTAACATCAGTCAACAAAGAAATTTTGTACATGAATTTTAATTTCCTGCAGTGTGAACATGTTGTTATTGAATAAATTATTGATTATAGGATAATCAATTTGGGATGTTCTGGAATGCCCTGGATAAGTTATCAAAGATGGTAATAAAATGTTAGGGTAATTGAACTGCAGTGGGTAGAGATTCCTTTTTCCTGTATACTAATGAGTAAGGGTTTTCGTGAGTAGCAGTGCGGCTCATGGTCTGGTATTCCCATAAAGTATGGAGGGGTTTTTATGACCATGATTTCTTATCTTTGTCTACCATCTTATGGAGTATGTGGGATATCGTCTTGTTCAAGGCCTCTATCTGTCCATTGGCCCATACATGGTAAATGGATGAATGGTTGGCCTTGATACAATATGATCAATATAGATTCTGATATTCATTAATGAAAAAATTGGTTCTGTTGTCATTGATTATTATCTGAGGGACACCAAATATCGTGATGATTGGCTTTCACAAAGCTGAAAATTCTTCATTCACTGGCCTCTTTAAGCGGTACAACTGCATCCCAATTGAAAAATAATCCTGTTTTTATGAGAATATATTTTTATTTCTTTACCATGTAAAAATCTTATGGTCCCATGACATCCATTCCCCATATGGTGAATGGCCCAGAGTACCTGTTGCGTGAAGTATCATCAAGGGTTGGTGGATGAAATTGGCATGAATATGAATAGAATGGAATTTGTTCAGGAATTTTGTGAAATCCTACCTCATTGTGTTCCAATAATATACAAATCGTAATATTTGATGGGAGATCTTGGATGATCTTGATGTTCCCCACAATCATTGGAAGAAAGTTCTATTAGGATGGTGATATGAAATTCTCTATCAATGAATCTAAGCAAGACCCCATTAAGGCTACGTATAAAGAGGACATTTTGTCAGTTGTTCCATCATACAGAATGATATTGACTACTGACCTTCATATTTTCTCCCTTCTATCCATATTTGGTGGAAGTTCTCCTTTTTGAATGTAACTCACAATGGGGGTCATCCAATGAGTGGTATGACCATACCACTTAGGAATGTGACTAATCTAGTTTATTTCTTCTATATTAACCTGGAAGAATGGTAGGAACATATGAATTACACCCATTAATGGGATTAGATCCAATTTTCTGGTAGATTAGTCACCATTGACTTTCATAAAGAATAGTTTTGAAAAACATTTTATCTTAAATCAATCTTCTTGTTGTTGAATTTCCATATACATGACTACAATAAGAGCCAGGTACTCTGCTTCATTATTTGTACACACCTCTAACGAAAGGAATGTTTAACGTTAGAATTCCTTTCCGAGAGATATGAGTATGAATCCCAGTCCCACATTTTTGAGAATAGGTTCTTCCTTTCATTTTACTATAAGACATCTTGATGCTCCATCAAAACACATCTCCTAAGTTTAGGATTACTCTGGAATAGAGAAAAACTATTCTTTAGGTTTTTTATAATCCTATGGAGTCAATTATTTCGAGGTTTGTTCTTTTAGAACACATGTTAACATATTTTTTTAACAGATTTTTGAGTTTCAAACTGTATGTCAATAAGTTGTAGGATTGCCACCTACCATGACGAAAATCAAGTCAACAATGGATGATTGAGAAAATACATGAGTTGGTTTCTTTGAGAGAATAATGGAACTTGTGGTGTTGAAAATAATGCCTCAAAATATGGAATTCCTATATTTGGGACATGTATCTCTTATCAATTTTTTAATTATGAGTCTCAGCATCAGTCATGGTACATCTGAGATAGTATAATCAATTATCACTATTGACATCATTCTTAGGTGTCAAGAAGGAGAATAAGGGTCATTCTGTGGTAGTCAAATATATTATGAGTGGTATTAAATTGTAAGGATTCCTTAGAACACAGAAAATTAGGATATATTTATTGATATTGTTGAATGATTCCTAATAATAATGAGTCTATTGATATGAAACACCTCTTTTACTCAACCGTTTGTAGGGAAAACAATTTCCTATGAGGTTTTATATGAAGTTTTGAATTTATTTCAAATGTCCTTATAGACCTCCCAAATCAGTGAGGATGTGATGTGGTGATATACCCTGGATATAATTTTCCTTCTTATGGTGGAATTCAATAATGTGATGGCATTTGATGATGCCAAAAAACTCCCAGAGTTATGGTCTAAATCATGTTTCAAGGGGTTCATTTTTTGATTGTGTTGTCGTATTTTGGTCAAAAATATTTCATGATCATCCAAGTGGTCTGAGCATTGTTTGTACATAACAAAAATTTCATAAACATAGTATTCAAAAAATATTCTAGGGGTTTTAATATGTGATACATAAAAATTTAGTTTGTAGAGACAACATTTTTCAAACCAAAGGGAATCACCTTATAGAAAAATAACACCTATGGAGCCCTAAACGTGGTGTATTATTTATATTCATAGGAATTTTTTTTATATCTAGAATAGACATCCTTGAATGAGAGATATTGATATATGGTTGTTCCATTAATCTGCAATTCTATGATCAGGGCAGAGAAATCAAATTTTGGGCAGTACCGATTAAGATCCCTGGTATCGATGCAGACTATAATATATCCATTCTTCATTTTTATAAGGATATTTATAGCCATCAATATAGGATATTGTAATTCTTGAATGTAGTTGGGTATAATGATATTGTTGAATTCAACATCTTTTTTGGAATCATACAACATGTGCGTCATCTTAGAGGCTTTCCTGTAGCCACAATGTTCTTCTAGAAGGCCCAGGTTGTGAGTGACCACCTCTGGATTGATACCACGAATGCATGTATAGTTCCTGGAGAAAAAATATCAATTCTACATTAGAAATTAGTTGTATACTTATTGATCCACAGAAGGAATGTCATCACTAATCATAGTGAGTCATGGGTCATCTTTAGTACCTAGATTTATTTTAATGAGTTCATCAATGGTGGTAGAGATAGACTTCTAGAATTCTAGAGGGGAATCCATAATGTATTATTAATCTTCCTATAATACATCCTCTTCATCATATTCCTCTTATTATGGGTAAACAATTCATTATATGGGCACTTCAGAGTTAAGGGAAGAGTATCACATTCAGTTTTTGGTCGACGAAGTGTCTTATTTTATCCTAGATAAAAACAGGGAAATATATAGAGATGATGGAAGGAGGTAATGAAAAATATATCCATTCAATTATGTATTAGTGGGTGAGGATGGGATTATCTAGAGCTATTAAAATTTATTGAGGTCATTTCAATCCAAACACCGATTATAATCTTGAGGGTCAGTGGCCTTTTGAACATTGTTAGACTTGATGGCCATGACTAAAATCATGAGGACTGCAAAATATGTATCTAAATTTGGATGCAAGAATTCAATATGGTTAATTGGTAGAATTTATTTTTTATTGATCTATTTTATTGGGTCTGTTGGGATCATTTCAAAACCTTTAGAGGCAGTGACCCTATCAATAAAATTTATTTAGTGTTTCTTCCCATTGTGATCACTGAACACTATTTCAATATAACGTGACTCACAATATTCAAATGTGGACCTATCAGTGTGTAATTACCCATTTTGTACACTAATTTAATATCTAATGCAATGATGGTAAAATGAGGGAATATTTTTCTACAGATCCAGCCCGAACCCTTATAGCTGGACAATGAAGCTTGTGAATTACTAGGCCACCAAAAATTCTGAGTCGGTTATGAGATCCCCAAACTGAGTTTTATTCTTGATTTTTCCAAATTTATTCTAAACACTTTTATCATATCAAAACATGTTTTTTGTGAAAGTAGTTTGGTTATCCTTATTATATCCCATCCATTAAGGTATCGATAGTGGGATAATATTAACTCCAAAGGCATTTTAGATGAAACATTTTTAGAATTTGAAATTATTTACCATTCCAGATAGATATAAGGATTTTATATGCTCTTTCATGATGGAATCATCATCTCAGTTGATGATGTAGATAACAGAATGGTATTACTAAGGATTTTTTTTCTATCTGATAGAATTTAGTGGTGGCCACCTCAAATTCAAACTTATGGGGGCTTAACAAAGCTTCTATAACCACTTCCAGGAGGTCTTTTTATGTTTGATTATTTGGATAGTACCGAGAAAAACTATTTCACAATATCATTTTTTTATATAAATTATGGAACTTTCTGAAAAGTGTATTATCTTTCACGGGTAATTTGGGTACTTGATGATTGGATATAGATGGACCTACCTCTAAGACAGAAGCTGGTGCTACATCTGTGCTTTGTGGATTTGGTTAGGTAGGTCTGCCTACATGCCATGAGTGATTAGACATTTGTAACTATTCCAATGGATATTCTGGGATGATTAGGCTAGAGTATCTTCTAATTGATGTTTACGATGATTATTTTTCATTTCAGTTTCTCTGAAGGTATCTTCCACAAGTTTCATAAAAATTGATGGTTTGGGATGGTGCATGGCTAGAAATTTTGCTTCTTCCATGATAGTGTCTTCCCAAGTATCCTTGAATCCTTCAGAATCTTCCCCTGGCTCCTTGATTGGGTGTATAGAAGCTAGGGTTGTAACCATATTCCTAATCCGAGAAGGGTTTCATCAAGTGGATAACATTATTATAGACAAAAATCAGTTCCTCGTCTAATGATTACTCGACTCGATAGATATAATTTGGTGGTAAATTTTGGAATGGTTGTTTCATTCTCTTCAGATCTGTTGTAAAAAAATCGAATAGTTTCAAAAGAAACCTTTTCCTTGGTATAGGATTCTCTTAATGTAGTTTCTCTTGGCAATTCTGGTAAAAATTGTTTTTTATGTTTGAACATGGAAGATTTTGGGGAAAAGGATGTTGGATGTGTTGCATTAGAAGTTTTTGAAGGAACATTCAATTGTATCAACTATTCATAGAGTATTACATAGGCTCAATGGAATATTTTATGAGTAATATAACCATAAAACATCAGTTCCCTTTTTCAATTTTTTTCAACTTTCAACATTCATTCGAGTTAGTGGTGGAAACAGAAGATACTTGTGCAGGTGGTGGTCCTAATTTTTCCTTTATGGAATATATCATTCATTACAGGAGGTACATGAAGACAAAATAGTCATGAATTGTGGGTCCTAGTATCTGATGGATCGAACAATAATCTAGTCGATCAATGATACCTTCTTCATCATTCCACTTTTTTACTGGTAGATAGATCATCTTTCAATTCACTGAGGCTTTAAAGTAGCCACAAAAGTGGTCATCTCAATATTATTAAATATTATTCCTCTGTTCCTTGAATTTATTTCTACTAGGTCTGCTTCACTCATATTTTTGAGGAAGGATATTATTTTGATTTCCAGGGTTCCTACACGGTTTGGTGCCGTCATAGGAGCTGGATGTGGTGTAGGGGTGGCTTAGGCATGACAGAAGTCCCTTAATGTCATTTCATACATTTTCCTATAGCTGATGGGGATGACTGAAGATTAATGTTATTCCAATGTATGGAATCATATATTTTTTGGGAAAGGGTAGAAAAATACTGAAACCCACTTCTATATTTTTTTAGAATTATTGGTGTTCACAACTCATCATAGAGGTTATCGAGGAACATTGGAAGAATCTCATCTTGGGGGAGTGGATGGTTCAAGGATTAATCCAGCAATTTCTATCTATAAATTACGTTTGAAAATATATCATTCTCATACTATTTTTAGTTCATTAGGTTAGTGATTGTTTAATTTACCAACGTTGACCTAAACTAGAAAAGTAACCACCACTAGAGATTCTCCCATCTTGTTATTGAACGGAAAAGAAAACTATTTTACTATACAAAGGATAAACCTTATTGAGTTTGCATGAATCATATGAGTTTTACAACATCTTATTGCTCATGGGTTCCTTTCAAAGGGTCATTTTAAGATTTCTAGTGCATTAGATGTTTTTTCAAGACACCTTATCAATTGTATAATAGAAACACAAGGTTACTAAAATTTGGTGGTGATAGTACATTTCTCATATAGTCTGGGTAATGATTATATTCTCATTGTATCAAATTTTGTCTCCCTTCAATGGCTTCTAATATATTTTATGATGAATTGATAGTATTAATGTGTCCTTGATGCATGACCTATTGAATCTAAAAATGGGTGGGTACTATAGGGGGAAATATTGGATGGGAGGGATCTTTTGCTACTTGAGGAGGATACCCAGCTCAGGGTATCCTTTATAGATTCAAATGAGTCACTTCTATTTTTTCCCATGATTTTTTAAAATCATGATATCTATTAGGTTTTGGATATCGGTAGACTAATGATCTGAGTGTTTTGTTGGAGGATCATCTAGTCCTTGATACATTTTCAAGGATGAATCCTTATGGAGAATGTATACCTACTAAAAGTGTATGTTTAAGTTCCCCCTGGGGAGAATATATAGGTGGATGACTTCCTCAGATCATATCAATGTCGATTAACCTTAGATGTTTCATTTCATCCTCCTGCTATGTGAATCTCTCCATGAGCATGAGGAGATAATTTAAATGCGGTGAAGGTGGTGGGTTATGTGTGGACTTGTTCTTATTCTTTTATTTGTTAGCTTTTCACATACGAGTTAATGATTGATTGGTTGAGGGAGAACCAAAATTTAGGGTGGATCTTTGGTTACAGGTACACACACTTTCAGGATCGTTGTGGACCACCTCTGATAGAGAACTGTATTCACTTTCATCCTCACTAATTTTTTATCATTTATAGTGTGGTTCATGGGATTGATGTCCATGATTTTCACCGATTCATATTTCTTTGTAGTTGGAATACTATGTGTTTAATGGTAAGATAGCTTCATACATCATTTGTTGGATCATCTCCTTCCATTCAGGTGTCCTATTTAGGTTTCCTAGTGAAGGTTAACTCGAAGGGACCCTTTGTATTACCCCGTTGCATGCCTTCATTCTAGGGGATACGAGTCACGAGGTATGATAGAATGGGTGACCTCTCTACATTTCATCCTACCCTTATGGGAAAATAAGGATATCCTTTGGGATGGTGGTTGAAGTAAAAATTATCCCAACTATATTGGCTAGGGTTTCTCCCATTCCTATGTTAATTTGACACAGCCCAAATTTAGTATTTTTTACAAGGGAATTATGTGTTAAAAATTCACCAAGCCCTTTGAGTTGTGGATGATCACGTACCACTGAGCTGCTGCTACTATTGCCACGATCATGAAATCGTGTATTCCAATTTAGTTGTGAGCTATATATGAGTATGGGTCTAGATCTGGATTATTTTCTTCTGATGACATGAGTAGTTCATGATGATTGGAAGACCATAGGAGAGAAGCCTATTGAGTGTTCTCGATGGATTTGTTCTAGAGTTTCTTTCAATGGATTTATCTCATTGTGACCAACTCTTTTGAGACTTAATCAAGGAAATTTTTTGTTGATCATCCCATATATCATGAACAATGATAACATTTGATTTATATCCATGGATAATGTAATTGTAGGATTTCACTAACAATGTGATTTTCTTGATGGAATGTGGGGTAAAGTCAAGAGCTCCATGACCACCCCATCCTTGGATATAAACACTAGATGGGGTGTTTCCAATAAGGAAATGAAATTTGTGAAATGCATAGAGGCAGGTAAATTCTATATATTTCCTCAACCTCCCTGATCATGGCTGCCATATAGATGGATGATATTCTAGGTTAGTTTGATGGTTAATATACCCATGTATATTGAAATGGTCTACATACCCATCATACGATAAATTTATTTATTTAAAATGGTGAAGAGTGTTTTAGATATTCAGAGGAATATTTTGCATGAAGTCCTATGAAAACTCTCATAGTATATTGAACTAAGAAGTGGATGTGTGAAATAACATAACAATTATGTCATCCCTAGACAACAGTCTTCTCATGAGAAACATATCCTTTTTTATCCACAAGATACTTCTATTCTTGGTATTCCCAACTTGAATGATTCTTAATGATATCATCCAATCCATTGGGTCTAGCTTGATTCTCATCAATATATAAATTGTACCAGGTTGGAACATCAGATGAGTATGGTCACATTATATATTTTATATAATAAAGGTTGTATATTTTCATTGATAGGGCATCCAACATATTAGACTCCATCATTCCAAGTGCCTCAAAATATGATGTATTTCTTGTATTTGTCTTGGTGAGGGGAGGACCTTCTCATTAGTGTGTATTTTTACTGTGAGGACGTCCTTCAAAGTGAGTGATACAATGAAGTGGACTACCATTATAGTTTGGTATCCATCTATGTGTAGAATTTCAATGGTTATCATCATAGGGAGGACATTCTGTGTATACTACAATAAGGGGATGACCTAATTTCTGTTCTATATCACTATGGAGGGGGCCCTTGTAGTTACTATCATCATTGCGGGGACTTCCATTGTGGCTAAAAGTCCGACTGAATGGAGAATTTTTGTTGTGTATACCCTAGGAAATAAAATCATGGTGGATTATAGAAAGTTGAAGACCATATTAATATTAGATATTCTATTCATGTGGGGGGGGATACCATGAAACTCATTAGGATATTGGATCTTATGATCAATAATTTCATGAAAATGATGTAAGCCTCTATGAGTGGCCTAAGGGGACCTTCAATGCTATTGGTAACAATAGTGGAGGGAGTACCATCACAACTGCTACTGTCATTTCCACAAATTTTTAATGGATTGACATGATCTTGAGGCTCTATTGGTAGGTGAATGACGGAGTCATGAACATAAACTTCCATTAGAGTATGATCATGAAAGCACTATTCATTATATCGTTTCCTTTTTCGTGTTTTATTTTTAGGAACTATCTTGATAGATACTAGGGCCACCTCCTATTGGTAATAGATTTCATCTATGGGTTCATGATTGGGGGGATCCCATTATGTCACTGTGATACGTCGGAAAGTATCTTATGTTCTGTTATGAATATATGCTTTTCATATAGTAGACACAATGGTGTACCAGGGCCCCAAGACGGAATAAATATTTTTCCCAATCCCGTTGTCCATTTGTTAGGGAATGTATCCAATTAACCTCTTCTACTAGAATAGGTATGCATATTTCCTCTGAACTGGCCATATTATTTTGTGGATGAGTTACCCCACTTGGGGAGACATGGTTGTGGGCCCAAAAATATTCTATTTCTGAAAACATGGTTACATCTTCATAGGATTAGTGTATATTATCAATAATTGATGTTTGATCCTCCATCATTTCTAATATGTGTTGAGATATGTCTTTGGGTGGAATGAGGATATATTCCAATTCTGCTGTCGAAGTAGGAAAATATTCATGCTCCATTACTCCATATTCTACTAGTGGGTACTATAGGTTCACCAATGTTAGGGATGTGGAATGAGTATATCCAAAATTTATATATTGGACACGCCATAAGTTTTTTCCTGTTTCCACCTTATTTGAGTGGTGGGATTCATATTTTCATGAATGAATTTGAATCTTCCAATTTTCCACTATATTTTTCTGGTTTCCTTCATATGAATCATCAGGAATTTACATCTTATTATATTTGGATTCAAACATATTTGAATGTTGGTCCTGATATTAGGGAGAAGTAATTTTACTATGCCTATATGGGATTGTAACCATATTTTACTAAAGGACTTCATATTCATTTGTAGGGATATGTCCCAATCCATAGTTTCTCATCCTATTTGGATGATGGACTTCACATAGATTAAATGGTATTTTCAACTACCTGTAATTAACCTCTCTATTTATTTGGTGACTATGGCCTGAATTGTCAAGAATTTTTTCTTTCTTGTAATATACCAACATATTTTTAAGGTGGTCTTTAGAAGAGAGTAATAGGATATATGTGCATTCCTATAATATTACATTATATTTTGATGGGGGATCTATTCCTTAGGAACCCTTGTGATGGCATGTTCCTGATTATTATTTTCCCCTTTGGTGAGCATCCCAGGGGGAATGTGTTCATTGATCTTCAACAGAATCCCTTCGTCTAATATTATCCTTAGAAAGAGGATACCTGGTCACATAGCGTACATAGTGACATCAATGGTAGGTGACCTTCATTGAGGCCTATGAGCAGTAGGGAAGAATTCATTGGTGATTAATTCATCTATCTCCGTATGATAAGGTTTTTACTCGTTGTCACGTTCTATGGAAAGGATCCCAAAATGATTAGTGATTTCTAGTAGTGCCATAGGTTTCTAGATAGAATATCTTTTCTTGAGTGGGTGGTTGGACAAATTTCATCTAATGGAGGGCATGCCTTTATGCCTTTAGAATTTGGTACGTACTGTTCTGATGGTACTCCTTTATTATCACATTTGACACTAAGTGTTGGAGATTCTAGGTGGGAGAAAAATTCCACTATTTCTTAGAGGTCCTATCATGTGCGATGGTTGACATGCATGTCTGAGAGATCTTATAGGATTCCATTATATTGAGGGAAGATATGAAGAATTCATGTTGTATGTCTAACAAGTACCGACCAAAAAACTCTATCTAAGTATCATTTCCAGACCACAAGTATAATTGATGATCTCACTTGTCCCTTTTCACATTTGGGTGTGAAATGGACTGAGGTGGTGTAATGATGCCAAACTTGGAAAAGGATTCACATCGAGTTCTCCATGTCTATTTTGAACAGAAAGAATTGAACCTAATGGTATATTTCATGGGGTTATGTTTTTGTGAAGTCAATCCATGTTGTGTACAATATCCACAGATGGTCTCTAATGGGTTTTTCTATGAATCCAAAAACTTCCATCTTCCCTCACATCCATGATTCATGGACCAATTTTCCAATGGAAGTAATACATCGGATGATTTGGCTAGTTACACATAAGAATACACATTGGTCATGAGAATTGGAACTCAGGCTCATGAAACCCTTTAGGGGAAACTATTTCCAATTCCGATACAATCTTAAATATGTAGGAAATGTTATTATGTTCAGGAATCCTTGGTGCATTCCCAAGCATGTGTTCACGGATAAGTATTAGGTTGTGAGATCAATCCTGAATATGAATGGGTCAAGAATCATCTATATGTATCTGAAGTTCTCTATCAATAATGATATTTTTATGCATATGAGGTTCTTCATTGATGACACACTTTTGTGGATAGATTATGAATAACTTTCCCATCTATTTAGAAAATTCAGTTTCAATCCACTTGATGAGGTGATTTTATTTTTATCATCATACAGGGGATGAGAAATGTTTCTATTTTGAGATCAAACTCATAAGGATGGATTACTACATTTCCTTATTAAATAAATTAGAACCCATGTAGTTCAGTTCCAAAGAACTAGACTTGTCAACTTTAAAAATTGTGTTATGAGGACCAATCCATGGTTTTTAACATGATGTGAAATAGATGTCTAGGTGGAAGATTCAAAGACTAGATTTTATGTGGGACATACATAGAGGCATCCCAAAGGACATTGAATACAGGTGGATGTCGGGGAGAAAATAACCCTACTATGGATGTGCGCAAAGAACATTATGGGGGATTTGAGATATGGGTTTGGACCAGATGGAGGATTCATACATGTCCCAGTTTGTTGGGAATGAAAGCTCACATAGTTTAGTGGATCATGTAGTTTAAAATCATGCTTTCAGGATGAGGGTGAGAAGATGTGAAAATGTTGGGATTGATGAGGTAGGTTTTGTATCAAGACTTAAACACAATGTGGTCCCCTACGTATCCTAGTTAGTTTGTAATCAATGCACACATTGTTCTGAAAGACATTTGGACATATAACTCCAAGGAGGCCCATTCAAGAATCATGTTGGGACTAATGTATGGGATTTTCCCATTAAGGTGGACATGATTGTGGATTACATCTAGGAAGAGTTCTCATTCATTGTTTGAGATCGTTCAGATTTCATGATTGTCACTAACCTATAATCCAAAATAAGTCTTGTTAAGTGTGAGAAAAAAGAGGAATCAAGGGATTCTATGGCTTCACAACCCTCCCCATCCACTGATGGACAGTTTTGTATCTCAATGGGGGAGAGGGGGATATGAACGTTCCCATTTCCTATATCTTTTTTTTTTCATATCCATGATATTCATTTTTGGTGATATATCAATATATGTACTAGTTTGAGGTGAAGAGGATGAAGAGTGATGCCTCCCACAATAATGGGTAGAAGATTACCTCAAGAGGAGTAACCTAAATATCGATTTAGGGTATAATACAGTTTAACTCATGTATATTGGATGATGGAATCAAATATTACTGGAATATTTCAAGGACTAATACTATGCATTTTAATATCATGTGGTCAGGATGAAAAATAGAATAGTGAAGTATCTGGGATGAACCTCATGGTGGTTTCCTATGTATCCTCTTTATTTAGGAATCAAATTCAACATAGTTCTCAACGATGGGTCTTACGTATGTAATATCTCTATAAAAGGTGCCTAATTTGGGATCTACATCTCAAGAGAAGGACCTCTTGATTTGTATTTGGGGCCTACACCATAATAGAGGTCCTGATGAATTTGGGGTTAGGATTCAGAATAACATTTTTGGAGGGTGACCCTTGAGCTCCGGGATTAGATAGGAATATTATGTATCTTTATTAAGTAAACTAACATAGTTCTCATTGTTTATCATATTGGGTAAATCATGTGGATTCCATGATCTTTATTAACCTCCAATCCCACATGAATTGTGCTCGTTGTGAGAAACAAGAGTAAGTGAATGATCTAGAATATCATACATTTTTCACTCAGCTCTAGTAAAAGTGGTCATGGATATAACACTTACCTCAATTCAATTTACATTGGTAATGATCACAATCTGAGGAAGGGATGAAGGTTATGGTTTTAGATTTAGGGAGGAGCAAGAGTTAAACCTCATATGAGATAAGGTTTTTACTCTAGGAGGGATGACCTTATGAATTTCATATGTGGTATACTATATTTTATAGTCATATATATTGGATGATGTCATCACAATTTAATTTCATGTTATATGGACTAATACCATACATGTTTATGGAATGAGGTCATGAGAAGATATATAATTTTTATCATCTTGTGTATAATACAATAAATAATTGTTTAAGGACATAGAGTTTGGATAACTTGTTACAGAAACCATGATTAACAAGAGGATAATTTTTCAATGGTGCTAAAAAATTCCTCATACATGAGAGGTAAAGAATGTGCAAACCATGATTCTAGGGATTCATTAATCTGGAGAAATGATAATGGGCATGGGATCTATTGGGGTTTACAACGTTATGAAAAGACATTCTTAGGGATGGATTATCCTCTAGTTGACATTACAATTTGTGGAAACTTATGTTGGGCCACCAGACCATATTGTACATAGTCAAACATAGGTGTCCTAAAAAAAATAACCATCCATTTCTGATGGTAAAGGAGGTTTATAAATTATTTAAATCACTCAGGGAATCGTGTTTGTTGAATTTAAAGGATGTGTATGAGCATGTAAGAAAAATTCAAACCACAATATTCCATGGAGTTTGTAACCACCCTAGAATATGTGTGAAGTGATGGGGGGGTTTTGGAGTTTCTTGGTAAGTAATAACACAAATGGAATTAAGGTGGTTGATGTTGGAGTGGCATAATGGCGCATTAGAAAATTTCTTTGACCCAGCCAAAAAAATATCACGGGTTGTCCCAAAAGTTTACATTGGGGATAGTGATGGTAGTGAATGGACCAATTGAGAGTGTTAGGACCACTACCCGACAATGATCCTGAGCGGGGGTGTGTGGACGCATGCCATGTGGTATGGACCAGTGAGCATATATGGTTTTCTGTATATGGATGATCATGTAAGAAGGTTATTAAATATAGCGTTCAGCATAGGAGTTGCCCATAAAGCAGTTGGCCACATAGGATGGGGATGCATTGGAGTTTCTGTGAAGCATTTCGCATAAATGGTCATCCACAAAGGATGTTTACTACATACGATCATCTTCAAAGGATGATTCCTATATAGGGGAATCCATTAAGTGTTGTCCATTAAGGTTCTAACTGTGAATCATTTTTATTTCCTTGTGGGGTTATAAATTAATACCTCTTTCCCCAAATGACTATGCCTCTACATGGAATCATTTTATGTAGGGACTTCCTTATATGATTTGTAATATGGATTCCATGAATGGATACTGGAAAATATAGTTTTCAGAATGCAGTATGTGATGTGATTTTGGGGCGGGAGATATTTCTCCTACATCATCTATATATTTCTCTGTGATTTTTCAATTTTTTCTAGTCCTTTCATAGATACCCTCTCATCTTTTTATAGAGGATCATAGTGGGTCATGTATCATCAATTACAGTGATTCCCAAGATATCTCTGTGGCCAAAGGATTATTTTTTTGGGGGTATCATTTGATTGTGATGTAAATTACAACTCATCCCACGAAATGCTTAGTTATTGGGGGATATTCATTCATATTTTTGGAAATCACCGCATCCTTTCAAGAATATTTGACTTCACTGATGCTTTGAAAAAAACCAGTGTGGAGATCCGTGAAGAGATATTTAATCACAGTTGTATCCCTTTTAAATATTATTTAGTTCTATTATTGGTTTTATTTTAACCTTTTATGAATTTGATGTTATTTATTCATCTTTAATGATGAATTTTCGAGACCCAAAATGGCATATAATGCTCAATCCTAAAAATTAATGGTGGGGGTATTAAATGAAAATTAAATATATGAATTATTATTATCTATTTTTAGAGTATGATAACCATTATTTAATAAAAATAAAATCATGAAAAAAGAGATTTAGCGGTGGTTTTTTACACCATCATGAAATGATGTGGATTAAAATTTTTAGAGGTTGTTTTCAACAAATAATTAAATAAGTAAAATATATTAAAAATAATAACAATACAAATAATATTATACTTCATATTAATGTATTTAATATTATATATACTTGTCAAAAAACCATAATGCTATGAGATGGTATATTAACCCATGGATTTATAGGGGTTAGGGATTTGAATATTTTGGCCTTAAAAAATTAAGATCCTGTTTGATTCAACATGAAAAACCCACATCCTGTGGAGACAAGCATGTCGAGTGTTATCTAGTTTTATTTGAAATGGATTTTTATGTAAGCTCTCTAAGAGGAATGATAGAAAATTAAAATAAAAAATCCTAATAAAATAAACTAACATGAGTATGGTAAAAATAGTTCTAGTAAAACCCACCTAATATATGCATATATTAACCATAAATGATATAATTGTTTAAATGGTTGTTGTTTTTTGTTATTTGTAGGGTTATTTTTGTTAATTGAAAACTAAATATTTTCTCCCAATATCATACATTACCATGTTTACACTTAGATCTATTAAATGAATTGAAATCTCATGGTTCAATCTATTGGGCTATGGGTTTTTACGGGGTTAGGACCTTGGATATTCATGTTCTTATTATAATTAATATACATCCCTCAATGGTTTGGATATTTATGTTTTTCATTTTCAATTATTTTTTTCTCATGTCAGACATGAAACATTGCCTATGGAGGGTTCTGAGAGTGTGTGGGGATTTATTGAAGCATAGATGTTTGAGAAATGGGAGAATATTGTTGGCCTCATTGTTACCACATGGTTAATACTAACCATGTCGGGTTATCATGCAGGGAACTCAGTGGATTGCAATAGGTTGGACGGTTTCTATAAAACCATGTGAACCTTGGTGAAAGACTATGAAAAAAATACTACAAAATTATATATCCATTTCACATGGTTTGTACATGTTATTGAAAACCCTACACAAAAACCACTCACAGCCCCTCTTAACACATTGAATCATTCACGGTAGGTGCACGGTTTGTCCAACCATGAGGACCAACTGTGTGACCTATGATTTGTTGGAAACATTACCAAAATTCCATTAATAATGTTAAAAACCTAATTTATTTTCTTCCTCCTCCCATTACAATGTATGATCTCTTATTCTCCTCATGTGGGTTCTCCTCCTCCTTAATATAGGTATTTCTATTGCTTCATTGTTCAGACTCCAAATAACGTTCCATCAGAAACATGGGATATCTAGAGGGTTTTGATCTATTATTCATTTTTTAAATATATTTAGAAATTGAATCCTTCATTGGATGTAGAGTCATCTACTTCCCTTAGTTATGTAGTCTAGAATTTATTCTCAATGTTGAAGTGGTTTACATAGCGTCACCATTATTCCACATATCGACGATTAACACATGTTTCCATAAAATCGGTTCTATAATTTTAAACTAATTAAATATTGTTATTATATTCCCGTTGACACTTTTGAGATGACTAGATTATGCTGAATTCATTCATATCTACCATATGGGTGTTCCAAATGTAATACCCCCAATTATATAATTATTTAATGGACTAAACTCTTCCTAAGCATTCAAATTTTACTGTATATGAATTTGTAACTCTTGTATACTTGTTTAGTTTACCAAGAACCTCCTAAGTGCTTGAATGTTCATTAAATAGTACTTTAATTACATTATAATTGAACATATTATCATCAACATGGTTTTAATTTCTTAAATGATTTATATGGATTAATTTAAATAAATAACAATGGGTGGAAATACCATTCCGTTAGATGAATGGTTTTATTAAATTTATCATATGAATTGTGACTCCAATTTATATATAGGTATTGATAAGTAAAATTTTTATGATGTGATCTGTCATGTTATTATGATTATTACTATGATTACAGCATTGTAATTGACTATGGAATGTTGGTCATGGGAGTTTTTGAGCATTATGTTTCCCTCTCCCTTACATCACGTGTTGAGCATGGTGTATCCCACTATTATTCTATTATCTAGGCGATGGTCATGTTCTTAAAAATTCCGAGATAATGGGTGTTGATCATGATGAATCACCACACTTATCTTCATGTATGATCATGATGTCTCCCATTCACCATGAGATTTAGGTCATGTACCCTCTGCTTAAGCCTATAGCTTGTCACACTGGTTATAGATTCTTGTGTTAGACTCCAGGTCTAGCCAACACCTAGTATCCCGATTTATTTCTACTTATGTCTTCATATACTTATTGCATATAACTAGATATAGTATATAAAATACCTATACATGTTATTAGTATATATATGTATTATTACTAATTAGACTCTTACACCGACCTATACCGAAGCAGGTAGATCCATCTCGGTGTCCTTTAAGAGACTTAGTTGAATAGTATTTATTTGTTCATCGTTATTAATTATTAATTATACAAAAACATTTTTTTCTATTTACATTGGATGTACTACTTATAAACACCATTAGATGTGGCGTACAAGGATTTTGTCTCATGCCCCACTCAGGCCACATCCTGTACTCGAGTAGATTACATGTCACTAGGTATGGATTAGAGAAAGAACCTTTTAACATATTCATTATTCTATTTTTTTATTTTATAGTGCATGGGATTAGAGGAACAATAATATACTCAAGATGCTAGGGGAGGAGTATTTTTTACTTTTATGTATAGAATTTTGTATATGTTTATTCCCTATTTTCCCATATTATATATCACAATGACATGAAATCAATTCATATGATTTGTCATATTGTATTATGATATTATTACAGTTATTGTTTCATATTTACATTTTTGTGGTAGTTTATTATTTTAAATTTTTTTTATTCCTCTTTGATGGGTTACTTCTCAAGTTGTAATAGTGTTTATATATATATATATTTGTTTCCGCTATATTTTCTTTACATTTTTATCCATTTTTTCACTCTATTATGAGGGTATAGTCTCCCCATTTTACCTCCCTTAGACCCTTAATTCTAGTCAGCATCCTCCTATATATATGGAGGTGCACATGAGGCCATGTGACCCTCCGACTTGGGTCAATGTTTAAGTGGATATCGGGTTGAGAAATTATAATGTTCTATCATATGAGTCTATTTTCTTTTTTCCTACTATTTAGGTATTATTAATGGGACTAAGAGGTTATAGAATTTGGTAATGATAATTTTCATTAGACTAAATAACCCATGTACCGAGGATGCCCTCGTTATATAAGATGGATTATTATCGTCATTGTTTATGTCTATTAATGTTTATATAACTTCACCATTGGGTGATGCGAATGTCTTATGATTTTATTATTATTGATGTTATTTTAATGAGATTTCATTTATTTTGGTCTGATGAAATGACTGTGTGACATATCATGAATCATCATATCCACCTTTAAACAAATATGCCTTGTATTTTATCACCCCATGTTTACTTTTAACATGTACTTTACTATTGCATATAGTTACTGTATTATTATTTTATATTGAATGTTTCTAACATTTCTTACTATACTGAGAAAAAATAAGTGACACATAAAGTGTCTTCCTTAACCAAACAAAAATTTTCTACATGTGTTAATTTTTTTTTACCATAAATCAATTACATATCATTGAGCCATGGACCATTGGAAGCATGTTTTGAAACATGTAATGGTCTATATTAAGTGGATTCCACACTGTAATATATAAGGTGTATATTCCCATATTAATTGGAAATAGTGATCAAACTAATTCAACCATTTAAATATATTTAAATATGATAATGATCATAAATTTAAAATGAATATAACTATTATAATGGAATGGGCATCTAATTAGTTTGGTACGAGGCCTAGACCCAGAAACATCCTTATTAGTGTGAAGTTGATCATCTCTTAAGATATTATGGTCTTTGATGGTCTTTTACAATTCACATAGACATAGATTTTTGGATAAGAAAAAGAGGTGTGATATTTTTTTAGGAAGGCTATGTACGTATCCTTAATATCTATTTTCTGCCTCTTGATAGTTTTTTTTATTCTTGAATTGGGTATTATAGATTTATGTGCCCACGGCAGCACTGAGTCATATTCCAAGAAGGTGGTGATGACTAGACACTAGTGGTTGTTGTCCCTACCTCTCCAATGATCCCACATGCAGTTCACATAAGGAAAAACTTATTTTTTTATATGGGAATTGATACCAAGTTTTGAGAGGGTATCTTCTGTATGATGAAAAATATGAAAGGTGTCACTCAACATACCAAAATTATGGAAGCGTTTACTTGGTAGATTCAGTAGCAGTATATTCCTACCATTATGGGGAATAATGGACCAAATGATAGTGAGTCATGGATGGAGGACATGTGTTCTACATTTGATCATATTGAGACTCCTTCAATACATAGGGTGAAACTTTATACTTATATGAATCATGATTCTATCATGTGATGGTGGGATATTATTACCCATGTAGAAAGACATCGTGATATGGTTTTGGAAAACTTTTAGATGATCTGTTATAACTAATTCTTCCCACAAACACTATGGGATAACCTATATATATGGTTTAGAAACCTAAATGAAGGATCTATAACTATCATCGAGTATTCTTCTCACATTACTGAGCTGCAGTGGTCTACAATGACTATATATTGGGATGATCTCATAACCACTATACAATTTGAGGATGGGTTAGTATATGTCACATGATCCTAGGTTAATGATTTTTGGAAGACTACTATTTATGATATCATCAACCATACCCTTATTACAAAGATATATTTTAGGGACTTGGATTGTGGGAACCAGGGCGGTTTAGCTCGTAAATCTATCATTGGTTCTTCTAGAGAGAAAATATTCCTTTAAGGGTTTCATTTAGGGGTAGTTGTGGTCACATATCTAGAAATGGTAGCTTTATTACCTGTCACTAATTTGGGAAGTCAGAAAATATGCAACCTCAATGTTTTAGAAATCTAATGGAATGTAGTGTTTTTTCCTAGATGGGTCCTATTAATCACTTATTCAGAACTTTTCCATCAGTTCCTAGTGAGTAGGGATCTACAACTACTCCATGTTCAAGAGTGGGTCTGGTTGTATCTCACTAGAAATAAAACTGGAAAACCACTGGATAATTAGGATGAGGTGGTAGTCGAGGCAGAGGTAATCAAAATCAATATTCTCTATTCCATCAGAGTGGGATTTCTTGGGGTTGTAAGGTCATCACTCAGGGCCACGGTACTAGCCGGTTATATAGCTTCGCCCAATCCGGATCTCTCTAACATGGAAGAAAGTGTTGGTTACGTGACCTCAAGCATGATTTTCTATATTATAAGGGCTACCAAAAAGTAGTTGGGGTGTGAAATGTATAGTGGGGAGAGTATAACCCCAACTATAAGTCTGATCATAGAAGGAATAATCCATATAAAAGAAAGAAATAAAAGTATAGAAAAAGTGAAAAGAAAGAAGAAAAAACAAATGAATAATCACTAAATAATAATATGAGTAATTTAATGATGCTATTGAATTTAAATAAATGTCCTTATGGAAAAAAATCAGTTAAAATACTATTAGACTCAACAGTGACTCAACAGTCCCCAGTTATGAAGCCCTTGTGAGTCCCACCTCAAATTCTAACTCATCAAAAAAGAAAACAATCAATAGAAAGTTTCTTTTTCCCTTGTTGAAAACTACATCAATGTAATCAAATCAAGTACTAAATGGTGTCCTAGATTGGGTGTGATTATAAGTCAGTTTTTAAACACCAACATACCCAAATAAACATGTATGATATTAAGTGTATGCAATAAAGTGATAAACAAGTGTATTAAAAAATAAAAAAATCAATAAAATACAATAATAACCATCATCATATTCAAGATATAATATATATAATAATGTTTTATGACCTTAAACTATAACCTTATACCCATGGTGAAATAACTTACTTCGGTTTCATGCCTAAATATCTCAGAGTATGCATTACGACTACGCTAACTACAATCATATAACTATGGTATAGTCACAACAATTAAGGTCAAAGAATTATAAAAATTACATAATTTGGGTCAAATAAATATAAGTATTAAAACAAGGGACCCGACAGAGCCCAGTCATTATAACCATTATAGCATGGGAATGGGCCAATCCTATAACACCCCGGTATTTTGGAAAATATATTTTTGGAATTTATTTAATCTTCGATTATTTTAATTTCCCTAAACAATATATATAGTTTTTCACTAATTAAAACACTCATTTAACATGAAACCAGATCTCTATATGTTAAAAAAATATGGACATGGAATATTTTACACAAAACAATGAGGTTATTATACATTACACTCAAGACTATCCTTCCCCGATGAATTACATAGCACGCAAGACCAAGTGTTACCTAACTATAATATATTATTAAAAATATTATTATAATGGGATATGAATTACCCATTAGGTTGTTGGATATGAATATTAATAACTAAATTTTGAAAATATGTGGTTTACACAAATATAAGATGGATTCATAGGTTACTATTAATTAAAAATGAATATGAAAAATAGATGAATATATAAGAAAATATTATCATAGTAAAAAAAATTATTTCAAACAATAAATTAAATTAATTATAGTTTTGAGTGATATTAATGATATAAATATTTTATTTATTCTATAATTTTTTTTATAATCATAAAATTGATTTGATAGACATAATATAATAACAAAAAAAATTCTGCATAAAAACTTATTTTCTATAAAGGTAGTATTACTGCATTTTATTAAAGATCCATTTTAAAATAAATTTTCAGGAAATTTTATATATATAATATTTAAAAATAAACATCATATTTTTAAGGGAGACATAATAAAATTTTTAAGAGAATTTTTTGGTATTTTTTTGAAAGATTTTATTTTTAATGAATAGTTAAAAAGAATCGATTTTAATTGAAAACTTTTTTTTCATCTAATTTTTTTATATTTCTAAATTGTATATTAAATTGTTGTAATTATATAGTTGGATAATATTTTTATCAATAAATTCAATTTAGTTCATTGTAATCAATTTCAATTTGAAATTGGATATAAAAACATAGAAAACATTTGGACACTTTTACATTAAAAACAATAGGTGTCGTCCCGTCAGTGGGAATAATTTTAAACTAAATTATAACACATCTATGATTATAATTTTAAAAAAAAGGATTAAATAATTGGAATAATAATAATTTTTTTTCCTAATAATGTTAAATTTATATTTACCAATAAATATTAGTGAATGTGATTGAAATAAAATACATCAGTTAGGAAAAGAATTTGGTTAATAAAGTACTAATCATTATATGTAAGACCCAAAATGACCTATAAACTTTTTCAAAATCCTCAATATATCTATTATAAAACCGTTAACCTTAAAACCATGTTTTTTGTTTTTATGCATATTAAGGTAAAAATGTCGTCCCACCTAACTTGTTTTAAAAAATGTCAACTGTGTCCTATCCATTCTTTATAAAGGGCCACCACCTATAATGACATCCTCAAAGCTATAAATACCCTTGTATATCCTAATAAATTCTCAAATAATCTCCAAAATTACCAACCTTACTTTTATAAACCTTACTTTGGGCATACGGTGACTCAAGTAATTGTTTTGGCACAAAATTAAAGGTGTTACCCGAATAAGATGTAATTTTTTTCTTAAGATCCTTTATTTTATTTTCCTTCTCCACCCACTCCTCTATATTTGTTAAATTATTTTATGAAAAAAAATTATCCTAAACATACTGTGATGTTTTAATTATATAGGTTCTACCTACACTCATACAAACCCCTATATAATGTAAATCAATCTTATTGTTTCTTTGGATGGAGAACTACTGCCTTACAAAATGATGATTGTTAATATTTACTTTACTACCAACAATGGGGTAAATTATTATTGAAACTATATTTACATATTTTATATATAATATTTATTATTTTTTAAGAATTTATATTCATTTTTATAACTCATACCATTTTATTTCCTATTTTGTATTTATACGGTAATCTCCTTTAAGGAAGTGTGGATTACTTCCCCCTCAAAGTGATCTTATCCATTCACACAACTCATGAAATTAATTAATGATGGGTTTAGTGAAATTATATGATATAATAATATTAATATATATATATATATATATTTGTGTCATCAGATACTTTCATTCAACATGATAATAAAAAACAGAAACTATATTAATGCATATATGATGTGTATCATCTCCACGAATGGTATTTTACATTTATTAACTAATTATGATGTAGATTATAATAACATACATATAATAGATATAAATTATATTTATGTCATTATTTACATTCTGGAAAGATGATATAATTATTAGGATAGACTATATAACAAATCAAGATACATGCAACAAACAAAGATAATATTACCCAAAATGAAACCTTAACATAAGATCATTAATAAGTAGGTAATATGAGGTTATAATAAAAATATATATGTTATTATATATAATAATATTTTTATAAAAAATATTTATAAAAAAATTATATTTATTATATAAGAATCATGTATGAGTATGAAGAGATTGAAGACACAAGGTAAGGGGGATTTCATCTCACATTTAATTTATATGAAATACAAGCTATGCTCTTAGCTATTTCCATTTGTGTGTTGAATGTAATCCACTTGAATTTATTCTATTTATATTGTAAATAAATTTATGATAATTAGTGTTTCCATTTTATGATCCTTCATTCTTGTATTATACGTTTTAAATGATACCAAATTGTTAAAAATAGTTTTGTCTCAAATTCCCTTCTTTAAGACTCATGTTTTTTATGAATCTATATTATATTTAGCGGTGCGAATAATTTAATTTTACTTGCTATAGCATGAATAAAATTTTATTCATGATATTTTATGGTTCATGTAATTACTTTTTCTTACATGGAGAGAATGATTCCACATTACAAAGTTATAAGAGTCTATCAAGAAAATCTCATCGCATTTCGAGATTTTTTATGTTTATGTTTCCAAGGATGAATTAATTTGATCCATAAATCAAAAAATTCATGATATTTGTCATCCACTTTTCATTAAATATTTCATCATGTTTTACTACAATTTTCCCAGTCTTTGGTCTTTAATTAAATGATTTTGAGTAAAAGTTTATCGTCTATATTTTTGGTCGAAAATCTATTGTATTCAATATGCAGGTTTTCAAAAAACTTTCAAACAGGTTTTAAAAGATCTGTGAAGATTACTTTTAAGGGTAAATTCATTTAAAAAATATTTTATTGTTTTCACATATTCCTTTATATGTTTTCAAATCTATTATTAAACAAAAATGTTTTCAAAAAGTCGTTTCTTTTAAAATGTTTTTTCAATGAAGACTTGATATTTTCCTCAATAAATGTTTTTAAAAAGTCAAATAATTTTTTTTTATTATCTAATATAACATCCATTTGTTTTAGTCATGACTTTTTTTTTGGGAAATTAATAAATTTATCCATTTATATTCTTTCTCTGAATGGATTATATTATGATTGAATGATATTTGTTAAAACTATTTCTCTTTCATGAGTTATATGCTTTTTGGAAACCGCTTCTTTTCAAAGGCTGGGTTAATGATGAAAATTTTATGAATCCTATCTCTTTCAAGGAGTTATGATATGTTTACATGATTATAATACCAAATATATATCATTGTTCATGATATTATTTCTAATGATATTGTGGAACATGTATGTATGACTTCACTACAAGATTGGTGGGAACTATATCTACCCACAATGAATTAGGTAATGATATGGTTTATATTAGGTCACTTGGTACATAGGATGTAACCTAAGGTTGAAAGTAAAATGGTTCATGGGTTTTCCCCAAGCACAAAAGAAACAACGTACAAGGGTTGTAGTCTAAGACCAAAATAATGATGGTTTATGGGTTTTATCTGAAACCTAATAGAAAAAGGGTACATTGGTTTTATCAAAATCTTGAAGGAAATAAGGTTCATGGGTTTTATCCCCATCCTAATAGAAAGATGGTAAAGTTTTTATTTCATATAACCAAAATTAATAACTATCATGGGTTGAATCCAAAACCTAAATGAAATAGGGTACAGGAGTTGAAGACTAATAATGAATGCAATAAAGTACACATATTGTAGCCCAAGCCTAAAAGTAATAGGTTACATGGGTTGTTAGAAAAATCCCACATCCGTTACATGGGTCTTAGCCCAATCCTAACATGTTATAATGGTCCTAGTAGGTTTCCTCAGCATAAAATTTTCAATTCATATATGTATGACATAGATCCTATGCATTATTAATCTATTAATATTTCAAGGATTATGATGTTTATTTCCTTATGAATAATGTCATATAAACTTCCAATATTTCTACAAAGATTCACGTTTACGATCATTGATATATAGGTTATGATCATCTATTTTCCTGATCATATCCTTATACCCTTATACTCATGATTATGCTTACATGTCTCCCTTATTTACCCTTAATGAGAATCTGAGCTCACCGATTTTTATGTTTCCTTATCCAAGTGATGAAGATATAGTTTTTATAAAATTCATCATAGAGGGGTTATAGACTTGGAGAACATAGTGAGAGATAATTTATCTCACTAATGTTTTAGTGTGTATAGTTCTATGTTTTGAAATGTATTAGACTGATTATGGATATTGGGCATCATTTTGTGTAATGTTTTTGTATCCAAAATATTTTATGTAATTTAAATGTTTTGAAAACTGAGGGTCACTATTAATACTTCTCAATATCTGTATTATAGTATAGAAGTTTCCATGTTATAGGTATAATCCCGATATATATTCATTTTATCATCGAACAAAAGTTCTGTCACACAACATGGATATCACAAAATCACATCATAATTATCAGTGGTTAATTATTTGAATTACAATTTACCTTCCAAATATTACATTCATTTATATTAAAATTGATATATTGTTATAACAATGGGTAATAATACAACAAATAAAGATTCTATATCAAGAAATCTCCAAAGGGGTAATATAATCATCTACACATAATAAGTCACTTTTTAATTGTATTATATTTATGGTTTTCTCACCCAATAGATTTCCAAAATATATATAAAAATCTAATTGACACCAAAATACACACAAGAGTAATGACATTCATTATTTAATTGATTTGGTGGCACATTATGTTGGAATAATCCGAATATTTCTTACACTAGTTAATTTACAAACCATTGGGTTATTATTTATACCCCTACCTTTACCTGACAGTCCAACTACACATCCAATAGAAAAATCCCAGGTGGAGGAATGTTCAGATGGTCACAAAAAATGTTCAAAGTAAAAATCTATTCAAGATAAAAACCCCCAACACACATGGAAAATGGAATTCATTTCAACGGTTGGGTAATCAATGTTTAGAATAAAGAAACTAATCCATGACCACTTACCAGGTATTTAAGGCATTATTTGGATATCTAGAAGGATGGTTGGCACCATAAAATCACTCAGAAGGTGCCCAAGGTCTGAGTGGAGAAGGATGTAGTGAATTAGAATTAAAATTTGACTTCACATCATAATTTAAAATACCAAGATGGGAAATTACATGGAGTGTAATTTTGTTACACATAATATAAATATTTATAATGGGATACATTGAAAAAAATGTTGCCTAAAATTATTTTATTAAAAACACCTAAACATTATAGAACGTGTAATCCATATACATATTGTATAAATGTTATGTGTATCGTTTTTCAGACCATTTTCTTATAAAATATTTAAACCCCCATTAAATGATCCTAACATACCTGGAAACCATGAAACACTTAACCCATTTACACAGACTCCATTTATTTATATAAACATACATATTTGGAATTCAAGACATTTTACCCAAAAAAGCATGTGGGTTCTCTATGGTTTTCTCAAGTCTCCTAGAAACGTAATACTATATTTATTAAAACAAAAGGTATCCACAATGGAATATGGAAACAAGATTTTAATGATGAGGAAAAAATTTCTTGAATGAAAAGACAATAAAAAACCTAGAGATAGAAATACCGAAAAAATAGGATATTATAACCTCTCCACTATATAAAATCCCATCATTGAGATACTCCATGAATCACAGTGAGGTCACAGTAAAAAGTACAAACACTATGTTACCATGTCAAAATCTCACTTTGAGGTCTCATCCTGAAAATTACCCTGTTACCACTACACTCGAACCAACAATATTGTCATACCCTAAAGATATTTCTCTCTACAACCGACAATCCATATCAGATGCTCCTTAAATAACGCATTCGCACAAAGTTCAATACATGTGATGAAACTAGATGATATTTACATTGCTAAGACATATGAAAAAAATGTTCAGGAAACTATTACTCTATGGTAGGGATAAATGGTATGCCATTAGACCAACCCTTGACACTATCTCAAATGGACTGACAATCATAGGTGATAGCTTTCCCTATTTCCTAATATAGAGTTTCCACAATCTAGGAGAAACCCAAAGGAAAACATGATGACAAATATAGAATTATATGTGTCATCTATGATGTACCTTATATTATTTATGCATTCTCTTCATAGTTACTGACCGATGTCTAATCAACTAAACTAGCCTATATGTCTCCTATAAGAGATGAGGCCCAAAAATTGTAGACTCACCCACCTATATACAACAAATATGTGAATTAAATGGCCTTCTATACAAATCCTATATATGTCCTATATTTATTTATTCATAGAATATATTATTATATGCAATCTCCATGAGTGTCATATTCTATTCCCACAAACCACAATAATCCAATAACCCAGATAATAACATATCCAATAGAACCTAAATAGTCCACTAAGATTGACCATCAGTATGAGGATTATATGGTTTGCTCAAAAGATCTTATTATCCTAGTTCCTCTTGAAGACCCTAATAGAAACGTGATGTGACATGAAAATATCTATCTCAAATGATACTACATGGCACACTGTGCAACTAAAAAACCTCAAGAACGTAAAAAATTCATAGATCATCAATTGTGAAGGTATCCCTAATATAAATAAAATGTGTTACATTCTTCATTTTATTCTCAATCTAACATACTTCTCTATTCTTTCTAGTTTTCCTGGTTAATAATGTCACAAAATCCGCTGTGACATCACCCAATTTCAACTCAGGAATGGAAAAATTCTACAAAACCTTAATTTCCCCTAATTCCAGGCATTCACCTATAGATAAATGAAGAATCTATCTGAAAATATTTAAATTTATTTTTTTATTCTCGACCACTACAATTGTCTATGGAGAACATGATAAATATTTCTCAAACCAGGATGGATTTCCCATCTACAAGTATGAAACCCCCTCATCATTTCCTTTAATAAACCAATAAAAACACATTAATGGACATAAAAAATATAATTTTTACTACAAAGAGTCTATATTGATGGTGTCTCTGCACCATATATGTTTTTGTTCATAACTGGTCCCTCCAGATTAGTTATCTTATTAGTATTAGTCCATTACAAAACCTAGAGTTTAAAAGATGTTGATGTCAGAGATACATTAGATTTAAACTCATGATCATCAAGATTCAATTATTCATAGAGTACCATCATCTTTCAATCATCATAATACTCTCTCAATTTCTCTATATGTGTATTTTGGCTCAAATAATTATCCACAATGTTGTCATTTCCTGGTTTATACACCAAATTGAAGTCAAAATACTGTAGATACTCGGCCCACCTCCTCTACCGATGGTTCAGGTCTCACAGAGAAAATAAATAACTAAGGATCATGTTATTCATGTATACCAAAAACCACTCAAACGTGAGATCGTGTATCCAATATATCATGTCATGTACCACTCCTTCTAACTCCATATCATGTGTAGGATAATTCCAATCATGCAGTCTCAACTACCCAGGTTTATAAGTGACCACTCGATCCTTCTCCTCTGAACTTCTTTGAGTCCAACTCTAGATGTGTCACAGTGAATGATATATGATTTATCTGGAACATGTCACATGATGATAGGTACTGATTTCATCCATCCCCTCAACCCCTAAATATATATAATTCAAGCATCATACGACACAAACAACACCCATTTCTTCGTCAGACCAAACATTGGTTCTTCCAAATGGGAGAAATCATAGATAAATGGTCAATAATAACCTGAAAACCCATTAATATTTGAATCTTTAAGACATTATTGTGTTTTTCCCAAGATACCTGGACCAAAACGCTTTTTTGGATCCAATGATACTCTTGACTCTGAGATGACATGGCCCAAGAAAGTAACATTATGTCTCCATAAAGCACATTTGGTTAGATTGGAGTAAATATTATACACTATTAATGTATTCGAGATTATTTCAAGATGTTTAGAATGATCTTATGCTGACTAGGACTAAACCACTACATTTCAATGAAAACCCACCACTAATCAATCCATAAAATGATGAAGGATCATATTCATCATGCCCATGAATTCCACTTACAACTCAAACAATATATCTATAATCCATACAT
Organism: Viscum album; assembly: GCA_963277665.1. Classification (NCBI taxonomy): domain Eukaryota; kingdom Viridiplantae; phylum Streptophyta; class Magnoliopsida; order Santalales; family Viscaceae; genus Viscum; species Viscum album. The sequence goes on from OY728137.1 coordinate 1,776,572,051, forward strand.
CATCCTAAATCAATTCTGAGGTAGTTCATTAGTCTCACCCTTTACTATTGTAAACATGATCTCAAATAGATCTTAGAGAAAATATTATCACCTCTCAACTGATTGGAAAATGATCAGTTCATGGAAGAGGATATCTGTTCTTGAATATCACCTAGGTCAACCTCTATTAATCAACACATATTCAATAAGACCAATCAACCTTCATAGTAAAGAGATATATAGAACCAAATTGATATTTACTAGGATGTTCAAATCCATATGATTTGAGGTTATCCAACTGAACCTTCAAGTCATGATGTTTTGCTAGTACCATTTTGTAAGGTGGTATAAAAACTAGCTCTTCTCCTAGCACAAACTCGATACATAAATGTATCTCTCACTCAATTGGAAAGATATAAAATATTAGAGAAAACATCCTATAATTGGTATACTATTGGTGGAATAGAACAGTGATTCATTCCACCATTATCTATAGAAATACTAGCTATCAAATCTAAAATAAAATCCAATATGGACTGAATTAGTCTTGCATTAACAGTATGAAGATCCCACTCACCCAAGTGAGAAATTTGCCTCATTATGGAGATAGAAAGGTCACACTCCTCATGTAATAGTAGAAATGAGGTAGTTATAGAAATAGAGAATCCATTTCAAGAATAAACCCAAAGCCTATCTGTTTTGTCATGAGGAGATACCAAAAAAAATGTTAACCAAACATTTTTAGAGAACACCCCTTTCAATGTATGATATTCTTTGATATCACTCCCAATTATGTATGAATAGTAAAATCAACATCCTTGTTTTTTAGAAAAAAGAATAAAGAACATTAAAAATGTCTATGTAGAAATTAATATTATTCTGTTGTATAAAAAAACAATATAGGACTGATGATATAAAAATCATACTTTTAATGGTATGCAGTTCTACATACATGTTAACTAGTTTAGTCTACATGATGTTCAACTAACTTGTATATCTAAAATTTTATCTATCTATACAACCCTAAGGTATTTATATTTATTTTTACTACATATCTTGCACTTCGGTACCACATCCACCACCATGACCCGAATGGCTAGTGGAACTCCATCTAGCAGCCAACTAAGGGGTAGTTATGTGATAGAGATGATATTTTCAACACTTCTTGTATGGATTTCAATTGTTTTAATCAACCCAAATCATCAATTTGAAATTATATGAATCAATAATGTATTTATGATGTGTTTTGAGAAAAATGGTGAAAAGCTTCTAATTTGGGATTTTGGAATGATTTTTAAATAAAGGGTATTTTATTTTTTTCATGTAAAATGTAAATCCAAACTGAATTAGTCTTATTTTATTAGAATAAATTTTTATTTTCTTCAACTTTTCCTTTTGGATCCAGGGATGATTCTTCCATCTATGGGAATTAAAAAGTTATTGAAGCTGATGATTTTTCTTGGCAGATAGTGTGGACCCCATACGCATAATAGAAGTCTATCTCAAACTACACACATTAAATTTTTATGATTTTACTTGGATGGGGACAACGACATGTAGGAGAAAATATAAAATTAATTGGGGGGAGGTTGGTAGTCATTAATGTTTCCATTAAGTGTTAGATGTTTGAAAGATGCTTCCTATAAACTTTTTCCAGAAAAAGAAAACCTCAAATGAAAAATTCAAAACTCCCACATATGATGTCCAAATACACTAACATTTTTAGGAGAAACAACCAAGATATTTAAAAACAACAGTAATGGAGGTTTAAACATGTGAATATGTATTTTAATGTGGCTTAAATGAATTTAATTTTAGGGGATAGATTCGGGCTATAAAAGGAGGGGAGGTCCTACCTCTTAAATCACCCCATTCTCCATCCATTACTTCAAAGCACCTAGGAGGAGATCTCCACCGAGGGAGGTCGAATTCAACTCCTCCCCCTTTTTTAATTTTTCTATTTAATTTATTTTTGTTTTATAATTCAATTTTAATTTATATTTTATAATAAATTCATGATTTTTTTTATTTCAATGTCAACTCATCCACCAACTTTTCTTCTCCTTATCATACCATCGTGAACTACAACACTCATGATCATGAGTAACTATTTTTGAGGAATATATCGAGTGAGGAATTAGGTTCTTGAACCCAATACAATGTTTTTAATATTCTTTGAGTCAATTATAAGGATAATTTATAGTGGGTGTAATCCTCATTCTGGTTGTCTAATGTTTATCTACTTAATCTATAACCATTTTTCCTAAATTGAGGAAGTGGATGGAGGCTGTTCTTGGTGATCGCTAATTGGAATTTTCATTCATATCTTGTGTATACTAAGGTGTTCACACATATGATGTATTGTGTTCAATAAGAATATTTTATTTTGGTCAATAGAGGTGCTCCCTGAAAATTCTCTCTGGTGAACATACTTTCATCCATAATTACATTCTATTTAGCATTGCATGGTAATTTATAATTGAATGTTAGTTTCATATTATTCTTCATTTCATTTATTTTATTATATTCATTTCATTTTATATAACATAAAAAAATATATACTTCATAGGTGAATTAGATTGAGTATGTGAACTAACTGAGAATGATCTTTAAGTAAGACGACCCTGGTCAACCTCATTGCTACACTAGGAAAACATAAAAATAAATATTTTCATGCCCTATGATAGGCGTGCGTCAAAACTAACATTGTTTCTGTGGATACAATCATTAGTTATTTTACATTCTATATTTTCACACCATAGTTAGATTTCATTTATTTTCTACAAAAATAAAAAAAACTTTCCATGATGAATTAAAATGATTATTATTCTACATGGAATAATAATTACTCACAGGTTCAAGAACAATACAACCCTAAGGAGGCCCTCCAACGAAGAGATGATGCACTGATGATAATGGTAAAGCATGTGGAAAGAGGAAAAACAGCATGGATCATAATGGAATATTTGATGGCCATGGTCAATGAACTCCATGTTGAATTGAAAGGATTAATGGCCAAGAAAGAAGTTCCACTGGTCTTCCAGGATTTCATTGAAGAAATCCATGAAGTTGAAGCCAAACTCAAGGTGGAGGATACTGACTACCTACCTCCACCCATTGAAGATCGACTCCACGAGGAACTTTCAATTGAAAATGATATTATTGTCAGACCAACTCAGGGTGATGATATTTCTTGGCCTAAAATTAATTTAATTTTATTGAAACTAATTTGAGTATCTCTCATAATTCTATTAAATTTTTAGATTCGAAAAACACATACTATACCTTAGAGGGTTATTTTAAAAAATGATGCACATATTAGGGAAATCTTGGAGGTCCATGAAGTCATTGAATATCTACTGGAGGAGCCCAATCAGGAATTGATCTATGTTGTAGAGCCTAAAGAAATCAGACAAGATACCGAGGCCTCCATGAACACAACACTGAAAGAAAAGATGGTTGCACAAGTATAAAAAAAGGATAGGAGGATCCCTACTTCATCCTACCCCACCATGAAAGATGTACCACATTGTGATGGGTGCAGATATGGTATTATCTGTACATGTAGTCCTTTACCAAAACAATGAACTACAATATAGGAAGGGCCACTTGTGGTGGTACAAATAAAAAAAATCATCCACCAACAGATTATGGATAATAGATGGTACTGCCCCCTAGAGGAAGTAAAAGATGCCAGGGTGCACTTAAGGGATCATACCAAGATTTATTATTTACATTATTTATAGTACTTTTAATTTCAATATTAGGAATTTATATTTCAAATTCGGTATTAGGAATTATTCTAGGATGCATCCTACTAACACTATTCATTTTGATCATAAATGAAATGATACTTGTGATTAATTCAGTAATTTTTCTTTTGTAGGATCATGGTGGAAGAAGGAAGCCCCGTGAATTATAGGAAGAAAGATAAATCTCTAATTCAAAAGGGATTTAACTTTTTATGATTATCATTTAAACTCCTTTAATTTTTTGGTCCAAAACATCTTTTGAGATATAATGATAAAAATTGCATGACCACACCTGAATTAATACATACCTGACTTGTCTAGGAGACGTGAGTTTACAAAGAACCGTGTGATAACATGTTTTAGATTTAAATTTTAATGAGATTGAATGAGTTAAATTCAAAACTAAATGATTAATGTGAAACATGGATATTAAAAAGACGACTCATGATCTGAAGGAGTTGATAGATTCATGTAAATGAAATTGTCCTACCTTCATTTATACTTAGAAGTTCTGTAATTCATGTGAATTAATTTTTTATTATTGATAATGATATGAGTGATTTTCCAATATTAAATGTATCATTCTAGAGAGGATTTCTAGAAAAATTACTTCCAATTTATTCTTGATGATATTTCTTGAGCGGTCTTGGGACATGTCACCAACCAGAACTTCCATTTGATCTTGTCGAAACTATGACTGTTCAAAAACTTATTTAAAATGATCGAGGATTATTTTGAGAATCCCTTATTCTTAAATACCACAATTATAGAAATCCTTCTTTTAGCCTATAGAGACCATGGATGACCTTTATATGGATGATCCATGTTTCAAGTAATTTTTATCCATTCCTACCCAACTGTCGTTATTTTCATGATATTTTAAAGATGAAGTGTGGGGGTAAAGGGATTCATGGTGGAAGGGATTAATTAAATAGTAAGGAAATGTAATAGTGGTGTTATTGTGGGAACTAAAAAATGTTTTGGAGTCATTCATTGTACTTCATTATTTACCCCTCATGCATTTTAAAAAAATGACCAAAAAAAAGGATAAAATGGGTAGGGATTTGGGAGAACAAAAAATCACCATTTTCTAGACCTATGATCTTCATATCATAAGTGGTTAGGTGATGGATGTGGGGTTTCACATAATTGTCACTTTCAAAAAATATAAAAATTAAATTAAATTTTTTATAAAAAAAATCAAGAGGGTGCGTTAATCATTCATTATGCTTTACTTTGATCGCGTCCTTACATTATGTTTTGTGGAAAGTGGGTGTTGGAATATTGAATGGGATAATTTAATTACACTTTTTGATATCATTAATTGTACTAAAGAGATAAACCTCTTCCATGAGAATTAATTTTTTAAACATCAAATCCTACCATCCTTAAGCCTCAGAGTCATCTGAACTTTTATTGAAAAGTCCTCATGATTTTATGTACCTTTTTTCATTGCAATGTGGATAAAGTAGTTCTTTTACAAGTTTATGGAAAAAGATCATGTTCTCATAATATGATCATAACTCTACTTTAATTGTTTCATTATATATGAGAAGAAAAATTGAAAGGTGAGGTACGTCATGATGTAGAATGCATAATAATAATGAATTGAGAAGCTTGAATGAAAGAAAGTAGAAGTTACATTTTTTCAAAGGGGAAAATTTAAATACATTAATTAATTATTTTATATAAAAATGGGAAATTAAATTGATATTTGAGGTGTATTTTTGAATGATTTATTTGACATTTATTTTTTTAAAATTTTATTACTTTTAAATTTAAATATTGATAACATTTGTGTCCTCTAAATTCCATGTTGAGAATTTATGCTTGAGGACAAGCATGATATAATTGTGGGGGAATTGATAGAGACAATATTTTTCAGATTTTTTTGTATTTAAATTGTTTTAACAATAAAAAATTATCAATTTGAGATTATATGAATAAATTCTGGATTTATGATGTGTTTTGAGAGAAATCGTGAAAAGAGCATACTTCTGGATTTTGGATAGATTTTTACATCAAGGGTATTTCATTCATTTATTGAAAAATATAAGTCCACATTGTGGAAATATTTTCTTGTTATAATAATTTTTTTTTCAACTATGTCTTTTGGACCATGAAATGATTGAACCATCAAAGGACCTTAAAAATTAAGGAACATGAAGATTTTTCTAGGTGGACAACATGGACCCCACTACTGTAAAAAATATCTATATTGGCCAATAGAAATTCAATTGTGATGATTACACCTAGAAGAGAACAAGGAAACATAGGCACAAATATAAAATTAATTGGAGGGAGTTTGGAAGTCATGAATGTTTCCATTGAGTGTTATACATTTGAAGTAAGCATCATGGAAACTTCAACCAGAAACAAAACCTCCACTGAAAAATTCATAACTCCCACATATGATATCCGATTACTCTACTATTTTTATTATAGACAGACAAGATATTTATGAATTACATTACTGAAATGTGAAACACGTGTTGAGGTCATTTAATGTGGATACAATGCGTCATCTTTTGGGGGGAAAATTCTTGCTGGAAAAGGAGGAGAGATCCTCACTCTCAAATCATCATATTCACCATCCATTCCTTCAAGGCACCAAGGATGATATTTCCAATGGGAGAGGTCATCCAAAAATCATCACACATTTATTTTTAAAATGTTTATTTTCTTTATTTTATTTATATTTCAATTGTAATTTAGATTTATAATATATTCATGAATTGTTTTTTATTTCTGTGACCACTCATCCACCATCTTTTCTTCTTCTCATCCTAACATCATGAACTATAATACTCATGATCATGAGTAACTAATATGAGAAATATACAGAGGGATTATTCAGGTTCTTGATCACAAGACCATGTTTTTAATATCCTATGAGTTAATTATAAGGATAATTTATAGTGGGTGTAATCATCATTGTGGTGGTATGATGTTTAACTTCTTAATTTACAACAATTTTCTCTCAATTGAGGAGGTGGATGGAGGGTGTTCATGGAGATCACGAAGTGTACTTTTCATTCATAACTGAGGTAGACTATGGTTTTCACACATACTATTGAGTGTGTTCAGTGATACTATTTGAAGCTAGTCAATGAAGGTTCACCCTGAAAATTGTCTTGGGATAACTTTCTTTCTTTTATAATTCCATTCTGTTTAGGATTTAATGGTAATTTAGAATAGAATTTTAGTTTCATATTATTTTTCATTTCATTAATTTTATTATATTCAATTTTTCTCAAAAATAATAACAAAAATATTTACTTTCTAGGTGAATTAGATTAAGTAAGTGAACAAATTGAGAAATCTCCTCAAGTAAGATGACCATGGACAACCTCTATGTTGCTTTATAAAACATAAAAATAATCTTTTTCCATGCCCTACAATAGGCATTAATCATTGTGTCCCTTATCACCTTAGGTTTCTATCTTGATCCCCTTCAACTAGTCTACAATGAAAAAATCATAATGAACCTATGATGATGACCCAGTCAAGAATATATGTGACATTCAACTATAGGGTGACAACTTTTTGGTCGCTTGTGACCAAAATATTTACACTGATAGCATTGGAATGAATCATGGTCCTGATATGGTTTTCTACTTCCCAGACTTCTCGAGACACTACTACCATGGTGGAAATAGTCATTGCATTGCCTATTTCAACCTAGGGAAGAGCTCCCACTTCTTACTACTAAAAATACCTATCCACTACATGGAGATTCTCTCTGATTCCCTTCCATAATGTGTACATAGTTCATCACATCCTCAAAGCTTCTTGAGAGAAAAACATTCACCTATGACCTGATATCATAGTGAATAACATCCAAAAAATGTATCTCCCTAGATATATCATTAGCTTCAAAATATGGAGAATACCACAATAGGTTAGCAAAACATCTAACAATGTCCTACAAAGATATTCCCTCTTGTGTAATATGCATGATTTCATGAGAATTTTCAACACTCAAAGTTTTGGGATAGAAAATTCTCATGAACACCATATCGAACTCCTTCCATAATTTCTCATTGTGCTTCACATATTCCTCCACAATATCACACTAATGCTTGGATGGTCCATGAACCATATATACAGCAAACTTCACCATCCTTTTACCAGGTTTATATAGATTCATGATGATTTTCTTGACTGAATTGGTTTAGAACTCAGCTTCCCGGGGTCCTCCATCCCTAATGAACATTGGTGGATGAAATAGATAAAACACTATTTTCAGCATGGAAATAAATGATATTATATGAATAGTCTCCCCTTCCATGGATCACATGAACGTCAAGAAGTTTGTGTGAAGATAAACATCCATCTGAAGCTCATGGACTAAGGGAATCTCTAGTTGAGCTGCATTAAGAGAATTATAATTTTCACACTCCTAATTCTCATGTCAAAGATGATGAGGAGGCATTTTGGATACAATACAAATGAATATCTTATAGATCATTCTTAAAAAAAGTCAACCTCAATAGGTGGAGACAATAGAGAACACTAAATATTATTCTCAATAAGCATGGATTACATGTTTTTTATCATGGCACATAAATTGACTCCATTTATCTTGTGAAACAGATATCGCATATCATATTTCAATAGGGTAGTTTATATCACATGAAAAATAGTTATGTTCATATCATGAACAATGATTGTTAATATATCCCTATGTTCCTATTATGATTTAAGTAACCTCATCTTGTGCGACATTAGGACCAGAGTTAAAATCTCATGAAATAGAAACATCATGAAACAATAAACTCACACAACATGTGAACCACTCAATGAGAAGTAAAATCAACTATAAGAAAAAAAAATTATGGAAGGAAATTTCATCCATAAGAACTCAAAATTTCACCCATACATGCGTTAGAGACTACCATGAACAAGCTCATTAACAATTCCTAACATTACCTAGTATATTTTTGACAATTCCCAAATAATAATGTATAAGAAAAGAAAACATGTTTGTTTGATACACATTTGTAACATCCCCCAATCTGGCTCTCTCCCATGTGGCCAAAAAGGGTTGGTTACATGACCTCAAGTGTGCCTCCATGAACACTAGATGACATTGACTAGTAGCAGGGGTGGGAAATGTATAGTATGGAGAAAAATCATCTGGAAATAAGTTTCATCATATTATAAATAATCGATATAAATGAAAGAAATCAATGTATAGAAAATTTTGAAACCAAGAATAATAGAAAACTTTATAATCAACAATTATTAATAGGAGTGATTTAATGATGTGATGGAATGTAACTAAATTTCATGATATAAATAATACGAGTAAAAGTACAGTATACTAAATAATGTCAGGTCTTGAACCAGATGTTAGTCCTACTTCCATGTCTATCCCATCCAGTATGAAAATAATCAACAGTAAGATCCTTTTCACTTTTCTAAACCATCAACCATGTAATCAGTTCAAGTACAAAATTTCGTCCTAAATAGGGATTGAGTAAAACTCAGTAGATCGACACTACCTTGTATAAAAAACAATTTTGATAAGAATTATATGTAATAAATTGATACAAGTGTGTATTAATTAATTCTACAATTAATAAAATACGTAAACAACCATCTTAAGCTCCATCATGTAATATATCTGAGCTCATATTACAACCATACCATGTTCACCCTTATTGCTGAGATAAAATAGCATGCTTCAGATCCATATTTTAATATCTGGAATTGTGTGTTATGATCATGTCAACCATAACCATATACGATTGTATTGTAAGAAGAATATGGTTCAAATCCCTAAAAGAATTATAGCATCTAATGAAAATCCATATAATCATTACAACATGGGGTTGGGCAGAGCCAGATTAATAAATGAAAAAAGCATGGGACTGGGTTGATCCTTCTCATTGTCAACTTCAAAACATATAATTGTTATTATTCCAAGTCCAAGAATGATATATAAGCATTTCATCATTGAACAGAATTCCTATCATACATCATGGAAATTACAATATCACATTATAAATATTAATGTATAATTGTTTGAATTTCCATTTTTCATTAATATACAACCTAAATTTATACCACAATTTGTTAACGTTCAGAATAGTAATCAATAATACACAGCTTGGAGATTCTATACCATGAAATAACCTGAGGTCCTATAACATGAAAAAGAATCATTAAGTCATTCTTCAAATCAATCATATTCATGGTTCTCTCCCCAAACATGTTTCCAATCTATTGGTCAAAAGACAATAGAAACCAAATGGCACCAAGGAATAATCCTATTCATTATTTAATTGATTTGGGAAATTATTAAATTGTCACATTTATAATATTTCATACACCAGGAAATTATCAAACCACATGGTTAGGATCTAGACCCCCTACCTTTAACTAATGATCCAAAAAACATCCGAAGGAAAACAACCAAGAGGAATAATGCGTGGATGATTTCAATGTGGTTCTTAGATAAAAAATATAATGATCAAAACTAACTACGCACACTATCAAATGATTTCACTACAACAGTTAGAAGAGTAAGGGAGATAAAGGAGAAACTAGACCAATACCACATACCTGGGATCAAAGGTGTTATTGGGAATCATGGAAGGATTTTTGGGACTCCAAAATCACATGGAAGGTGACCGAGGATCGAGAGGGGAATGTTGTAATAAATTAGAATAAAAAATCAACCACACAAAATACATTAAAATATAAGGTTAGCGTATTTCATGACATGATATGTAGTTACACATCATATAAAAATTTTTAATATGATACACTGTAAAACTCATCACCTCAAAATAAATTTTTTAAAAACCTCGATCATTAAATGATTTTTAATCCCTTTAAACAGTGTCTAAATGTTATGCAGATGGGTTATTGAACATTTTCCTTATAAAAAACTAAAACCCCCTTTAATTATTATAAATTTACTTGGAACCTATCAAATAGTTAACCCATTTACCTGGACTACATTAATTCAAATAAAAATTCATCAATATAATTTATGTCATTTTACCCAAATAATCTCTCCACATGGATGCTATTTTGTTTTCTCATGTTTCCTCACAATTTAAGATTGTGTTTATTCAAACGATAGGAATCCAAAATGGAAAAGAACAACCATAGTTTAAATTCATAGGTAAAATTACCCAAAATAAATTTTATTGAAATACATAGAGAAAGTCGTACCTAGAAAATGATAAGATACTATAAGTTAGATGCATTACAGCCAATTCCAGAGAAGCCAAGTGTCAGACCTTCTACTATTTGAGGCACTATTCTAGTAGCCTCTACATTAGTGTAATATTAATTACAAAAAGAAGCATTAAATTCCCTTATATTTGAGATGATTATATAGAGATTAAGACACAATATAGATCGCTTTTGTGGAACTATGAAGCTTGATACCCTATAATGTATTTTATTAGAGAGTGTAGTCAATTATTAGGATTTTCCACTAAGATAAGAGAATGTCTTTTCATATGGAATCTCTTCATCCATGACAGGATAGGGTTTTATGAATTCCTTGGGATGGAGTGGTTATTTACTTATGAAGCCCATATTCACTTACATCACCCAAGGGTGGTTCTTATATAACTATAGTTCATTACGGATTCTTATATTGGAGAATTTGATGATCTTTCGAATCCAGGAGGACCTAGAAGCAATGACTGGGTAGTGTGACACCTCATATTTCTAGCATTTTCTTGGATAATAAGTGGTTAAAAACTTATTTTTTCCATTATATCATGGATAGTTTTAGGGAATCCTTCCATGAAAACTTTTATAGGCTATCTCCAATGCAATAGGTAGAAATCACCATTGAACAAATTCTAGGAGCAGTACCAGTGTCAACTCCTCCTTATTAGATAGAACCTGTAGAGATTATGGTGAAAAAAAATCTCATGGAATATCTAGATGATAAATTACTTATATTCCCTAAATATAAATGCAATCCATTTAAATTTAACATTAAATAAACTTAATAATAATTATAAATCAGATTTCAAGAAAAGGGTCATAATTTAAAGTGTCTTGGAAAACTAGGTACATAAAACAAAAAACACAAGACTATAAGAAAACATAATTACTTAATCTATAAAAAATATATCATAACATTCATTATAACCTTATATTTTCAATTGTAACCCTAGTATCACTTGATAAAATGGTTGAGCTAAAACCCCTGTAAGGGAAAAAACACAGTAATAAAACATTTACACTTGGGTCAGAAGGCTTGAAAAAATGAAAAATAAAAGGCATAGAACACATGTAATAATTACACATAAATATGGGATAATATAAAAATTAATTTATAGTATTTTGGAAGAAACATAAATCATTACTTTTTCATGATTCAAGGATCCTTATACATATAGTAGCATTGGTCAAGTTTAACCACCAAGACCGTTGCATGTGATAGCACGAGTCATGCCTAACCACCAAGACCATTTCCCATGACATATCATGAGACTAATCATTACCCAATGAATTTGTGATCTATATGATAACACCAATTTTAACATTTGATGAATATTTTTTCCACATAAATAATCATATATAATCAATCTTACATAATCATAAGGGTTACCCATGGAATGAATTGGGTACCACAATTATGTCGTAAAGCATAACAAATAAGCATATCAGAAAAGTATCCTTGAATGAATGGAAATAAAATATACTTTTAAACTCATAATGAAATATAAGAATATATCATGTTATGTGATTTCATGTGTATGTGAAAACATGTAAGAAAATTATTTAGGAAAATTTAGCATTAAAACAGTTTTGTGTGGTTTTAAGGAAAATACCATAGATCCATTAAGATTGAAAAGGGAATAATAATGTATATAAAACCATAATTGAAGCAGGAATGTTTTAATAATTAATGTACTGATTATATATAGATAATATTCTCCTAAAATAGAAGATAGAGTGAACATGAAATTGGGTAAGAATTCCAGATGTTCCCTCAAAACGGGTTTTCTTGTCGATAAGTATTGAGGATAGAACCACTTAAAAACATTTATATCCTTGAAAGAGAATGAAAAATGGTCCTGATTAATTAATTTGGTATATGTATTCAGAATTTAGAAGATACACATAAAATTATAATATGGCCTCATTTTTTTTAAAATAATGAAAATGAATCCCAAAGGAACAAAGGAGGTTTGTGTAGAACCCTTATGGATTATCAGCATGATATCAGTGTATGTAAGAGGGATTAATGAGAGAGAAATGGGTTTATAATGACATACACATCATAATGGAAGTATGGGGGAGGATTGAAATCATACACCATCATTATGAATTACACCTAAAGTGAACACCATAGAGGATATTCACGAATAAAGGTGAAATAGAGCGGTTCCCTTACATTAAGTACGATTGTGATTATCCCTCGACCTTAAAGAGACAAATAATAAAATTAGGTTAATTAATTAATAATTACAGAAACAATTTTACAAGTTAATGGTTTAGTAATATTTTAATTTAATTCATATCATTTTTAATGGGTTTGATGCTAAATTTGATTGTTCTGGAATGTTTTCTTCCTTGGTTTTAATGATCAGTTAACTTATATTCCTGTTTAGATAAACATGTATTCTAAGCATGGTTGTCTATAGTTGAAGTTATATAAAATTTTTGAACATTAAAATTAATACATGGTTATAAAATTAATTTTTTTATTTGGAGTTAAGGTGAATCTTTATATAAAACATTAGGGATAAATGCTTGGATTAACTTGGTAATTTTTCTAACAATTAATTTTGTTTGTGTTATTATTTTACATCATGTGTGAAAAAGGATTTTAGAACCAAACATAATTAAAATAAATATATAATAATTTGTTTAGACCATTAAAATTGTTTCAGGACCTATCTAGAATATGACAATTAAAAATGAAAAATCACCATCGTTGAACGTGATAAATCAACACATCACGCAAGGTGTGTTCATTTATAGTATAAACAGAGGGGGAATTAGATATTATGATAAACTATTACATTTTCATAATATAATTACAGTAAATTTATGTTACATGAGTTATCATACCATTTTGGTGATGAGAGATGAGGAAAGGTGAAATAATAGAAAAGAACATTAAATAAAATTAAATAATCAGAATGTTGAATTTACGTCTTGAGTTTATCTCCTTTGAGAGCCTCTTAAGTGGAGAGGATTTGGACTTTTGAGGAGATAAAAGGGAATAGGACGTGGTGGAATAACATGGGGGGATATTTGGAAGGTATTTAAGTAGAAAAATTTATTTTTAGGAGTAATGATGAGAGGGGAGTGTGGGTGGGTTTTATAGTTGCAGTGAGGAGTGTGTTCTTAATATTCTAATCATTAGTGTATTATTTTTACATAAGACAAGAAATATTAGTGATTCCTGTGAGGAAAAATTAATATGTTAATGTGAGTTCAAAACAATGTATATTTAAATCATTTATGAGTCATGCGTGATGTTTAAATTGTGGTTTTAGCATTTATTGTGAGTTATCATATTTTACTATTCATGAAAAATTCATGTATTTTAGAAAAATACAAAAAATTCACACTAACCATTTTTTGAAATTTAGAATCCAAAATGATCTAAATTTCTTAAAAATAATTTTATAAATATTATTATTTATTATATAATAACAATCATAATTTACAGGAAAAATGTGAATTTTAAAACTATAACAAATTTTATAATGCTTTCAGAAATTTTCATAAGGTCTTATAAAAGTATCATTAAACAATGAGACATAATATTAGTAATAATTATATTTTTGATAATGAATTTTCTTTTAAATAAATTAATTAATTATAATTATTTATTTATGACTTATAGAAATACCATTACTTTTAAAATAGTGATATTATCACTTATAAGATTCCTAAATTTTATTTAATCATTCTTGGGTGAATTAACTATTCTTTTTGATGATTTACTATTATTAAGGGTCATATTACTTTGTAATGGTATATTTCTATTCATAAGGGAAGGTTACTATTTACCAAAGATTAATTTTTTCTTTTCAGACTCCAAACATCTTACTGATCGCAACTGTGTATGTCCGCTTTTCAAAATTCAAACCACATAAGTGATAATATTATGTGTGATGGTCACATAGTACATAGTAGTTCATTATGTTGTTATTTCATTTGATTATATGACAAAATTATATTGTAATTCCATTTAATAAAACATCGGGTTGTTACATTATAACCCCATTATGATATTTTACCCTTGAAATTACTTTTTACATTATATGCTAAAAATTGGTGTTGGTAATTCTCCTTCACTGTCTCCTCCAGTTCCCATGTCACCTCATCATACTTATGGTTATTCCATAGTACATTTAAAAAGTGTGTGGTCTTGTTACGTAGAACATTATCTCTATGATCCAAGATCATCATTGGATTCTTCTAATATGAAAGGTCATTCTCCTACTATACCAACTCTGAAGAGAGTATAAGCGAAGGGTCCTATATGTAATTAATTAAGAGGGATACATGAAAGACATAATGTATATTGGATATGGTTGGTGGATGTTTTAGTAAATAGACCACATCCCGGAAATGAATAATAATCTAGAAGCAGCTGATGTAAATTAGACTTATATTTCCTTTCATCCCAATCCTCATGACCTTCTTTCATGGATATATGTGTAGAAATACCATGTATCCAACTTTGAACTCATGGTCCCAATAATGGTCGTCTACAAAACTCTATTGTCGACATTGGGTTTCATTGATGTGGTGATGAATATTTATCAGTATCCCCACCATATCATTGACCATTTAAGTTCCTAGAAGCTTATGATCACTGACTTAATCCTAAAATGTCGGTGTTCTGCACTGTTTACAATAGAGGGCTTTGTATGGTTCCATTCAGATGCACGAGTTGAAACAATTCTTGTTGGAGAATTCAACAGTGGAAGATATTGGTCACATCCTCTTTTGAATTCCATATATCATTCTCTCAATATATCTTATTGTTTTTGAATATTTTTCATAGATTAGCCATCATTTTGGGGATGATAGGCCGTACTGATGACCAGTTCAGTTCTTAGAGCATGGTGGAGAATTTTCAAGAACATCAAATGGAATCTTGGATCTCAATAAGATAGAATAGATAGTTGTAATCAATTAATCCTTACCACTTCTTTGATATATATCCATGAAAGAATATTCAATGAGAAGTACTCTTGAATTGTGATAATGTGAGTTGTCTTTGTAAGATGATCTACAACGACCCATATAGCATCGTTTCCTCTGGATGCCCTTGTAATTTCGGTGTCAAATCCCCCGTTGATGTTCTCCCACTTCCATTTTTGAATGGGTATTTATTTCATTATCCCATTAGACTCTTGTATTTTGGCCTTAACTTTTTGACATAATTGGAACATTTATTTATACTCATCAATCTCTTTATTCATATTGTCCCACCAAAATTTCTCTGAGAGATCTCATTTCGTCTTTGTGCTCCCAGGCTGAATAGAGAAGGTTGAGCTATGTGCATCATTCAAAAGACCCTTATTTATCTCTAGATTAGATGGAACACAAAATCTTGTCCAAAATATTACAAATCCTTCCTCATTAATAACGAAATCATTGGATTTCAAATTTTTATTGGATTACACACTTTATGGAATTTGTACATTTTTTCTTTGAGAATAATTTATTTTCCCAATTAGGGATGGTTGAGAACTCATTTGAGAAAGGATTGATGATGTTCCCCCCTTAATGATTCCCATGTCCATCCTTTAAAAATGTATGAAGATAAGATCCTTTTAAATTGTCATCATTTATAATGATGTTGGATCCTTTATACAAAGATAGTATGCCACATTGTTTTCCTTACATAGATGGTGGTGGATTCAGAAAACGTAATCCTTGATGAGATCTATCCATATTCTATGTTGAATATTATTCTATTTTTGTGTAAATATATATTTGAGAGTCTTGTGATCAATATATATATCACTATTCTCGCCATAGAGGTACTGCTGTATAATTTTTAATTCAATGATCACATCCGCCAACTCCACATCATGCATAGGATAGTTTTGCACATGTATTTTCAACAGTCATGAGGTACGACCTATCAATTTGTCATTTTCATTATCACACAACCTAATCCCTTCTTTTAAGAATCACTATACACCACAAATATTTCTCCTCTTTTTGGTATTGTGAGTACTAGCGCAATGAATAAAATCTTTTTTGACTCCTTATAGTAGTCTTCAAAATCCAAAGTATAGTAAAACATTACTCCCTTCCATGTATGCTTGTTAATTGGGTTTTAAAATCATGAAATTTTCGTCAGAAATTTTTGATAATACCCAGATAGACCTAGAATGATTTAGATCTCTGTTACAGATGTTGGACTGAGCCCCTCTTCAATCGCCTTGGTCTTAGAAGGGTCTACATATATCCTTTTCCTAATGATAACATACGCCATGAATGATAGTTAATCCATCCAGAACTCGCTAATACTGCAATTTTCATATAGGTTTTACATTTTCAAAGTATTTAACACAGTATTCAAGTGCTTCTCATATTCCCCATTACTCTTGAAGTATATCAGAATTTCATCGATATAGACTACCCCAAATTTGTCGAGGTAATATCTAAAGATTGAATTCATTAATACCGGAAAATTGATGGAGCATTAGTGAAACCATAGGGCATCAACATGAATTCATTTTTTCCATACATGATTCGAGAGGAATTGTTTGGAATATCTTAATTCCCCACCTTAAATTAGTGATATCTCAATGGAAGGTCCAACATAGAGAAATAATTGACTGAACTATGATGATCAAACAAGTTAGCTATCTGAAGAATGTGATAATTTATCTTTATCTTGATTTAATTGAGGTCCTGATAATCAATGTATAGGTGCATTGAATGATCCCTTTTCATGATGAAAAGGACTTGTGCGCCATACAGTGAAGCACTCAGGTGTATACATCCATTCACAAGATTACCCTATAAGTGTGTATTCTGCTCTTCCAGCTCTATAATGTCCATTATATAATGTTTCATTGATATAGGACGATATCCATAAATATGTTCAACTGATAACTCATCCTCTCGATCAGGAGGGAGACCCCAAAACACTTCAGGCAATACCTTAGTGTAATCCCTCACGATTAAAATATCTTCAATCATGAGTCTCTCATTTGTCTCAATCATTTGAGAAAGACATGAATTCTCATAAGGTATTAATATCCAAACTAGGGACACTGATTGAAAAGTAGATTTATCTTTCTTATTACACTTGAATTAAATTTTAGGATTCATCAAGATGTGAAGAGTGATCTCCCTTTATTGATAGTTGATATTGTATTTGTATACAAATATTTACATGTAGCGAGTTGGTTCATCTGAATATAGAAATGAATTATTATAAATTCATTATAATTTATATTTATATTTATTATTAAAAAAAATAATATTTGGAATGTAATAAAATTACATTTCAACTATAATACCAAACCTACAAACAAAGAAAAGAAGACCCAAAAAATAAATTAAAATTTACAATTTTTCTTGAAAGAGAAGTCCCAAGATAAAAAATAGAAATCAGGATACACAAAACTATGTTGAATATATAAAAAGGTCAGAAACTGAAAATGAAATATTTTTTTTCACCTAAAAGGGGGCATGGTGAGTGAATTACAGGTGGGAGAAGGTGGATGAAACACTTAAATCACACCATTCAATATATTTTTACAGATAGAAGATAAATTATATAATTATTTTTATAATTATATATAATATATTATTTCATTTGTAATTAAATTCTAATATAAAAAATTATTATAATATAATTATAAAAATAATAATCTTCATTTATAATTTCATATATAAAAATTTGATTTCATTTATAAATATATTTATTTAATTTAAATTCATCTTCAATTCTATATAATATACAATTGTATTTCATATAAATATAATATTTATAATTAGGGTATAACAAATTTAATTTTTAGTTACTATATTAATGAAAACTATATAGATTATAAATTTAATTTTATATAAATTATTTTTTAATATAAAAAATATAAAAAATATATACATAAAAACAAATATTCATATGTATAAAAACTAAATATATTTTTAAGAATAAAAATATAACTAAATATAGAATATATTTACATTTTTATATAATATATAATAAATATAATTGTATTTAATATATTAATAATAAATATTTTTATAATGAATACAGTAATATATTATATATAATTATATATATTATTAATAACATTGATTATATTACTTATTTATCATATATTTTAATACATCGTTTTTATAAAGATAATATAATTTAGTTTATTATTAAAAATATAACAAAATTAGTTATATTATTAAAATAATTATATTATTTATCACAATTAAAAAACAATAAAAATAATCAAAAAATGAAATAGAAAAATATAGAAAAAATCCATCATTATGTTGAATAATACAATCATAATTTTTTTTAAATATAATAAAATTACATTTATTATAAATATATGTTTTATATTTATATTAAATTAAAATAATATACATACATGTATTCTTTGTTTTTACAAAAAAAAAGAGAAATGATTTAATAGGTACAAAATAGAAGGTAATGTTTTGATGTAATGGTCATTGATGACATTTGAACGAATCTTTATTGGACATTGTAATTAATTTATAAGAGTAACGTTATTGAAAATTTGGGATGCAAGATTCTTTTGAGATGTGATACATCTGAGTGGCGGTCATTTATCCCAATGTAAAAATGATCTTGTTGTACACTATCCTACATATCCATAATAGCCAAAATTGATGGAAAAGAATATAAGATCAAACCTAGTTTTTTAATAAAATAGATATCTACTTGGGATCTATAGATGCAAAGCTAGGAAGAGAAAGAAGACTCATTGAGAAATGAGTCACATACACAACATTTTGATAAACATCATTGTAGGTCTGATATTAGATTAAATGTAAAATGGTATCTATAAAAATTATACAATTAAAGCATAATGATGGGAAACATACAATTAATGAGCCATTAAGAATTCATTACTAAGGTCATTACTCATTAAACTCTTCATATGTAATAATTATTCATGGAACAATTTCATTTTATTATTAATTATTACAAAAACACTCACATATATTCATCAATTAATACAACAATTTACATTGATTCTTATTTAATTGTCCATATTTTTTGAATATAACAAAACATACAATTAATTCAATTCATATAATAATAGTTTTCTACTATCTATTGAAGCCTGATTTCTATTTTTTTAATTGGCTATTTTCATTCAGTTGATTTATAAATTTCATTTACTTTTCATTTCCATTTGATCATTATAATTCGTGTATTATAGTGGAACCGTGTTAATTTTTTAATGATGAAATTCAATTCCAAATTCAATTGTTATACTAAAAAAATACCATATAAATCATAAGGAATTAATGGAAATACATTTATTTATTTACAAGAACTAACAAAATGCAGGTATATTTAATTAATTACATTTATTAATTACTCTATGTAAAAATTAATATTCATATTTATTGAAAACAAATTTATCATTTTTATGAATTAATTAAAAAAACTCTTTCTGTGTATTGTTAAATAACCGTTCATATATATCAATTTTCTTGAGTAAAATTTAATTTTAATATTTATTAATTCAACTTTTGAATATGTATTTATTGGTATTACTATTTCTAGGAATTCCTATAAAATTTTCCTATTGTATTAAATATATCAAATCATACAATTAATTATTTTCATCTAGGAATATTTTCCAGTATGATTTTGAATCCCAATTCCTATTTATTTTTTCCTCAGTTATTCTCTTTGTAGGTGCATCAGGTATATCGATTTATTTTCCTGATAATTATCTCATTTGAGGTGTGGTATTATTGTTGAAATATATTTCGTTTTAAATGATTTGTTGAAATTTTAAATTTCAATTTTTTAATAAAAAATATACATATAAATAATAATGAACTATATATTTTATATTTAGAACTTTACATTTATGATGTTTAAACATGAATCATCTTTCCTAATTCATTATTATCCAAATGAAAATGATTTTCAACTATTGATACATAATGATTGTAAAATTATTTTTTAACAAAAATAATGAATTTCTAATTCTATTTGAAAGTATTTTATGGTTGTAAATGATGAATATTTGTTTCTTCTATGTTGTTTTCTTAATTGACAATCATTAAAATAAAATATTTTGATTTATCGGATGGTTGAATAAATATTAGTGTATTAAATAATATATAAATAAGAACATAAAATAATGTAGTATACAAAGAATTATGTGATTTCAATTTTTATTCTCTATGTGACATGATTAAATCAAATACGTGTACCTTCAAATCAGGTTTGGGTCGACTTTGAGTATTAAATACATTACTCATTTGTAATGTGGTTCTAATTTTGTGGTGGATATTGGTTGTTTTATTAAATTTATTCAAGGGGATTGAAAATGTCGTTAATTTGTTAATCTTTTTTTCATATTAGAAAATATTTTTATATAATTTTAAATGAAATAGACGAATAACATAAATTAAAATTTTAAAATTTGAAATCAGAGTGAATGAATTATTAATTATGACAAAAATTTTGAATTTAGAAAATATTAATTTTATTTCTAATTATAATTTTAATATTAAAAAGTCTTGAATATGAAATAAAAAATTATAAAGATAATTTGAACAAATAAATAAATTCATTAATATGATAAAAATGATTAATTTTTTTCCATAGGGTGTCCAAGATCCTACTCTATTAATTTCAAGATGATGGAATGTAAATCAATTGAAACTATTCCTATGGTTTAATGTTAAGTGCATTGGTTTTTAAATTTGAGTGAATAATATATTATATTATCTTGATAACAAGTTAGATTTATTTTTGTTATAATATGGATGTTGAGGGAGGTAGGAAACAAACCCCACTATCTTGGTCTATGCATATATTATTATAGTGTTTCAAGTAGATATGATAAGCCTTGTTGAAGATTATTATTATTCTTTGTGCAAAATTAATTTTTTTATGGTAGTCATTTTCAAAGAGAATTGAAGGGGTTGTCTTGTATAAAGATGAATATTGGGAAAAAATATTTGTAGTGGAAGTAATTTTTTATATTTTTTATAAACAAATACCTCTATGAAATTAGCTTTAGAGAGAAGATGTGTTGTAGAGACTGGTTTTTTCACGATATTTGGATCAAAATAGTAGTATAAAAAGGATTTGTAACATCATTTTTATTTTATTTTTTACGTCAGTTAATAGCCATCATTACAGAAATTTTGTAAATATGTCTTAAACATAAAAAAATCAACTCTGTAAATGAATAATGGAATTGAATTTTCACCTCAGTTTTCTAGAAACTAGTATAGAACAAAATTTTGTATGCCAGTTATATAATAACCCATGTAAAACCCCTCATCCACTTTGCTTCATGCATAAAAAATATGGTTAAAATTCAAGATGAATGGTTTTTACATCAATTGTTTAATAACCGATTTAATAAACTATTTCCCACATATGTTCTAAGATAACCGTCATGAAAACCATATATATAGTTTTTTCACGTTGGTTATAAAAAAACTATGGATATAGTTTTTTAAAAAAATATTTCATTTAATCATTCCTCTACACAAAAAACCAAAAATGACAAATAAGAAGAAGACAGGTAGAAGTCACAGAAAAAAAATTAAAAATAAACATTTACAATTACAACACTCAAAATTACAATGTTAACAAAAAATAATTAAATACAACCATACTTATAAAATTATATTCCAATTAAACTTTTATGTGTCTTTTATCTTATTCACTATAAGGCAAGGGTCATAAAAAGATGAAAATTAAAAATAAAGAATTTAATTTGTATTATAAATAAAACTGTTGATATATTCAAGAAATTTTTTTAATGAATTCTATACTTCTTGAACTTATACGCTCTCTCAATTGAAATTATATCATACGTTAATCATACCACATACGATTCACATTATTTTACACATTTTTAATGAAAATATATTTAAATTTAGTTTTTCAATTAAATATAAAATTATTAAGTAATATTTACAAAATGTACTAATTATAAATGAAGAACCTTATTTTGTTTTACATATTTTATCTTGATGCACTTTTTCATTATCTTTGAATGAATGAAATTAAATCCCATATTCGAAAACAATAATAATAAAATTAATTGAAAATTAATTATGATAGAAACAAATATTAATAAATTCTAACTTATAGTTTCAATACGTTCTTATAATTTCCTCACACATTTCTATAAATATAGAATGACCAGAAAAATATCTTCTCCCTTTGAAAAAAAATACCTAACATCTAATGAACACTAATATAAAAGAAAATTTAATGTTAGTTGATATTATGTAAATATATAAGTAACACTTTGTGAGATATATTTTTCATACTTCTCAAAATAAGGAAACATCTAGCATTGAGTAATTATATTTTTTTCAAATATTAATATAATATAATTTTTTATCTTATTCAATCATTGTTCATGCTTCAGGTGAAATTAATTACGGGTCTATATATCCAAATACATATGTGTTTTTATGATCCTCAACCATATTATAAATATACCTAATTAAAACAGACATAAGTAATTATTTTTAACAAAGTTTATTCGGGGGAATATTACGTTAATAAATTCATGGAAAATACATGAATCACGTTGATTCCCCACTGATCTTCAGTTACATGCTCCATGATATCATGTTTAAAAATCTATACACTCATTGCACTCCCACATATATCAACTTCCATTAGAACTCATAAACACCAGACAAAAATTTGAATATCATGAAAATATGCTAATACTACTAGAATCTCTATCTAAATTCATAGTACTTTTTTTGTTTTATATAAAATAATTATTTACCTTTAACGTATTCTTATAAATAAATAGATAAATATATAAAAATTCAATTTTTTTTAAAAAAAAATTATATGAAAATGGAATAGAAGTAAAATTTAAAAATACATACATGGTAATATGTATTATATGTCTATATATCCAAACTAAAAAGTGGATGATACATCTTCTAACTATCACCACCACATCTATAGATAACAGTACTCCAGCTGATATATCTACAATATCATGTATAATGGCCTTATGATGTTTTATCTCTAATTATTGATGATGAATGGTATCTCCAACCAAAAATATCATCATATATACAACAATTTGATAATGTGGATCATAAAAATATATAACATAATAATTAGGAAGCTATGAAAGAGGGGGTGTAAAAGTAGGATTGAAATTGGGTCTACAGGCAGAGGTGAAGGAGTGTGCTCTACATATAGAGGATGAGGATAGGTAGCGTCTGTAGGAGGTGAAGGTGTGGGAGTTGGAATCTGAAACTATATTTTCATGTCTACGAACATGGATTTTATTGATTCTATGATCTTATCATCCATAATTAAATTAATATTATGAAATTCAAACTTCAAAAATCCTGTTTTTTTATATAAACTCCCCATTGTGGGTTCTGAAGAATGTGGAAAAACTTTTCTCACTGATACACCCATCGTGTATCCTCATACATGACCCAGGTTTTTTGGGATTACCCAGTGTTACAGATAATATATATTTCCAACCCTTTACTATAAATACGCTATGTGTTCTCTTCTCCACAATAGAATCCTATATGAATTATTTGAAAAATTATGAAAATATTCAAAATATATAATTAATTTGATTAACATAAATAAATAAATAAATAAGCTTAAATTATTCTCATCTACAACCCTCGAGTCTATGGTAAGATGTTATCATTTTTTTCTCATATGACTCCTATTCCATTTTTCATGTTTAGCTATGGGGATGGATGGTGAAACTATTTCAATATTGATGACTCAGCTGTCAGATTTTTAAATTTTTTATTCATCCCAAGGATATTGTTTTGGGATATAAATTTAATGATTGGATCTTCTAATGTGATCCCTTCGATAGCTATAAATTAGTAATAATAAATAATTAATAGGTCCACTAATATAAAAAACCCTCTAAAAGTATACAATACACTGAAAAAAAATCTTATTGTCTTGAACTTTAAAAAAATTAAATCCATGTGTCTGTATTTATAAAAGGATATATATCACTTTGATTTTGATGTTGCCGATGCCAAAAAATGAAATCATATGTGAGGTTTGATTGGAAATCCCTCCATATACTAGAAACTAGGGATAAAAATTGCATCCTAACTCTTGTAGTATTAGTTATATCATATTTCATTTGATAATATGGGGTAAACATTTTTTATTATAAATGATTCACTATAAGTAAAACAATAAGAAAAAAGTTTCCTAAATTGTCTCCCACAACTGAGATACTATATCAGTATACACACGTATCCAATCAATATCAAACATAACGACATTGTTTTTAACCGGAACAAATAAAAAAATTATGAATTGTTTTACATTAAGACATCTTGGGATATCATTATCATCCAACTATACATGTATCCTCTATCCTTAACTATAAATAAGTGATAATTTTTTTGACGTATGATACAACATTTACCAACCTTTGAGCTCTTATTTGTCTCTAAGGGAGTATATGACTCTTGAAAATAGTTATGGGGATCATCATGTGGAGAGTGTGATTGTTCATCCCTAGTGGTATGAGTACAATATTCTCAAGAAGTATGTGGTTTATCAATTGATTGATATTTCATTATCTTACAATTTGAACCAACAAACAATTAGTACAAAAATATAAAAATTAAACATACAATATTTATGTAAATAAAAAATGAAAAATTATAAAATAGAAAGAAAACTAAAAGTTAACACATTCTTAGAAATATTTTTAAAGTTAACTAAAATGATAACAACCGGTATGATATATGAAATTTGTTTTAAATGAATTAAAAAAAATCCAAAAAATGGTTTAGGAATATTAAAAATGTCAAACATGATAAATGATTGTTTATATGATAATGAATAATTTTTTAATATACTCTTATATATATTTTTTATATTTATTTAATATATTATATTAATTAAATTTAATTTAAACAATCTTGGTAAATAGGTAAGTCAAATAAGGGTAAACATGGAAAACTAAAAAAACTATACCAATATAAATAAAAATTTAAACTTATTTGATTTAATATGTGTTTTAATAAGGAAAATAAAAATAACATATCTGAAATTTTATGAAATTTATAAAATTAAAAAATAAATAAACATATGATACCTATAATATTAGAAATTTACTAAAGGATTTTTTTCCAAATTTCCATCATCAAGATATTTCGTTATGACACAAAATATGTATATCATGATATCATCATTATTCCCTATTAATCATTCCATGTAGGTAGGGATCTCACATAAATCATCTTCTCCGTCAAGTTGATCATTGAAAAAATATTATTTTTTCCTTTTAAAACAATAGACCACTACATATCGGATTGATGAAGCACATTAAATTTTTTTCTTTCCTATGTTTCCATTATAAAAGGTTCACATGTGAATTCCAATCTATATAGTTTAACAAGTTTCATTCCAAATTCATTGTGTCAAAAAATTATTTAACAAATTACCCATTTTTAGTTAAACACTGAAACATTAAATTTATTTTTATAGACTACCCATATTTCATTAATTACTCTATAATATGATCATGATTAAAAAATGGATTTTTTTCTTTCAAAATCGAAAAATGCATTTCTTCGTACGAACACTAATAGACCACTATTATAAACTACAGTTATGTTGTCCTGATATTTTGTATGAACTGTATATTCATTAATGGAATGCCTGGACTATGATATCATATTTAAACTTGGACTACCAACTAACCATATTAATTTTTCTGATGAATCAGATCTACCAAGAATGATATTTTTATTCAATGTATTTTTTTTGTTTTTCTCAGTCAAATTCCACATATCATTCTACTTTGGATGAAATTGTTTCAACACATTAATATGAAATTATATATATTGGTTTTCATAATTTATATATTATTCAAGATGTATATTTTTAATTTCTTTATCTGTTCACCTAAAACTTATTTTACTTTCAGCACACGAATGCCTTTTCCCCCCATAACTAACTCGTTCGTGGTGGGATGGAGGTAAACCAATGTGCTCTACCAAAGGCAAGTATCTTTTACAAAACTCTGAATCCTACTCATAAATATAATTTTCAACAATGTAGGTTGCATGTCGATTGATATTATTAATATAATCCTTCTATATCTTCATATTCCTTTCAAAAGGAAACATCCAACATAGATATTCAAGTCTAAGAAGCTTTATTTCTAAAACCAAGTGAACCATTAAATGCACCATTATATCTAAAAAATGATGGAGGAAATTAAATTTCTAATTGAAAATCTATACAAGTATCTTAATTTTTCAAAATCATAAACGAATTTAGATCAATCACTTTATTACAAATTGAATTGAAAAAATAGCACACCTTTTGGATAATCTTTCTATCACGGATTTGAAAAATTCCACACAATGAAAAAAAGTAGAAGTTGTTGTATCATGATGTGAAAAACCTAAGGTTTCAAACCTTTCAGCAAAAAATCCTTTCAATATTTTTTTACATTTTAATAATAACCCTGCAGAATTGTGATATCATGAAGTCACTCAAAAAGCTAATTTTTTCTATCTTGGATAATGTTTGGAAAGGCATGAGATGAAATGTTTTCCTTCTATCAGGGGTGGTAGATAACTCCAAATGTATTCACATTGAAAGTAAGTCAAATATTACATTCAACACATACTTAGTCATTCCTTTAATATCTAACAATGTTCCAATCCTGATTTTATATATATTATTCTCCACATACATGAAATCAATGTTATGATTAGCCTCATGATATCTCTAATATTGTACAAATTTTTTTTGAGTGTTTCATCCAAATATTTCAATTATTAACATATTTATGGGTCTTTAGAAATGTCACATCCAGTTTTTTCACCCTCTAAAAATACTGATTAGTGGATAATGATTTTAGGTCAACATATAGTTACTGTGATCTACTAAATTACTTTTTTAATCTAATATAAGAGTGATCCATAAACAAAAACCTTATATGACCCATGTATAGTGTTTTCTACAATGATGTAATTGATAATATGAAGTATATTGTTTTCATATTAGCCACTCTTTATTGTCCTTAATACTATATCCATAAAAATTTCCATATGCTGTGAAGTTATTTATAGTGAGCATAATCATTACATGCAGTTGAAAATATTTCATTTTAAAATATTGATAGACCTTATTATCATCCACCTATAAGAGTTTAAAATCATTAACTAAGGGTGAAAAGAAAAAATAAATATCATTTATGGGTTATTTTGGTGTATGGATCATTAAAATCAACATGATATATTTGATCATCATACAAAATTAATGAGATAAGTTGTAAATTTCCTATAAAATAGGTCATGAAATATGTTTTCTACTAAGGATTTGATATGGATTCATTCCATATGTGTAGATTATATGTATTAGATTTCTAACATCAATTCTGAATATTGGAAAATGGTTATAAATTTTTTTACATTGAAAAAAATCAGATTGATGACATATTCTTACATCACATATTCCTTAATTAGAAAGATATATTATCCTTTTTACATCATTCGAATTATCAAATAAACATTTAAAATGAAGAATTATAGGAAGATACCAAAATGACATTGTATGGTTCTCTATAACCTCTAAATCAACCTATGATTTTTCATTAAACTTATACCATGATATCCCAAATTTATTACACAATGATATAAATTCAAATTCCTTCCTATATAGTATGGAGTCATTCTGAAAATCAAGTATTTTTTTGTACCCTAATCCCATCAGGTATATTATTTCATTCGATTTATAATGTGAATTAGAAAGATCATTATATTTAATTATAAAATATTTCAATAATTATATAAAATCAGTAAAACATTTGTCACTCCAACTATGTTACACCTTCAAATTAATCAATATTAACACCGAAGACAAAATATTTAAATCCACCCAATCGGGATGCAATGTTTTTTCAGCAACACTATATAGAAGATCCATTCATGGTTCTTTCTCTATTTCTCCCACTTCATTTTTAAGAATAATTTTTAAGTCTCTATAGAGTTTTCATCATGAAACTAATCATCATTAAAAGATCTAAAATTCAGCCCAGTTTCACCATGCCAAATCCAAGGAAAAATCCTGATTAAAACCATGAAAAATTAAATTATATTTGAGCTTTATACTTTTCAACTTCATCACATTTAATCACTTCATTCAAGGAGAGAAAAATGTCATTTTTTGGAATATTTCATTTAGTAAGTTCCAAAAAAGAATCAAAACGTTCATCATATTCATTATTCCTTTAAAGTTCTATAATCCAACATCATCTCATTATTACCCATAAAAATATCGAAAAATATGTATCTTCTAAATATAAGCCAATTTTAAATTTATATGAAATATCACATAATTTGAATGTAATAAAATTTTGAAATATCAAACAAATATATGCGTATTTGAAAAATAAAAATATAAATTGTATACAATAACATAATATATGTTTAAAAATAAATGGAATATCACTACAATATATGAGGGATAATAATTTATAAAATAATATATAATTTTACTTTATGTGTTTGTATCTAATATGAACACTAATTTGGGATATTTGATATGCACATTCATCAAGTTTGTATGTTTTTCTGGAACATGGACTCATTTAGGGAACCATATGGAGTGAAAATAAAATTGGTGTGGGGATTAATAATAGATGTTAATTATCATTCATTAATTATATTTTCCTAACACAATTAATTATTTATACATAAGATCAAAAATAAGTACCCATGATGGGTTTTTTGATCAATTAATACACCCAAATGGGTTTTGATATTTCCCCATTAGAATTTATAATGATGAAAACCTCATAACTAGGAAATGAAAATGTTGACTTACATGGTCTATAAATATAATATATTCAATACCAACAAGTGGAATACTGATCTATAGGCTAATTTCCATCTATGATTACATAATAAAATTCCAAACTACGAAATCAAGTATACATCCAATATTAGTTAGTTTATAACTGAAAAATATCTTTAATTAAAAATTATACCCTTAAGAAATGGGTTATATTAATCAAAAATGAAAATAGGGTAAAAACCGTTCTTTGATCACCATATTTATATGAATATATCCTCATATTAATTTATAAGAAATGGTATAAAGAACATTTTAAATGAAAATGAAATCTATCAACAACCTCTATTCCTTGTAAAGGATATTTTGAAAACATTTCTCAGAGCCCATGAATTTTTTGATATGTAAAATGAAGAAATTATTTAAAACAACTACCTTAGACACCAAGAGGCGCCTTCCAAAATCCACAGAAAATTACCACCAAAATAATATATATTAACTCAATCCCAAACTAGAAAATAGTAACCCATATATTTATTTTTGATGGGACCCATAAATGTGAACCCATGTCTTTGGTATGTATTATACATATTTTGATGTTAAGGGAGTATATCTTATGATGTCCCCCATTGTAAATAATCCACCATGATGAAATAATATAAAAAATTAACATTATGGACACATATACTAGAAACTAGAATATATGAGATGACATTAAGAGTTTAAATACGATGGAAATGGGAGATTTTGGTAAATGAAATCGAAAAATAGAGAATTAGGGCATCTATAACATTAAATGACCAAAATATAAGTGTGTGACGATTACTTGATAGCTAAAGGTTGATTAGATCAGATGTGTCGATGAAAATGAAGATGTATAAAGCTAAAAACATGGTTGGGGGCCACTGGATTTTAAAAAAATGATGTTAGGGTTTCCACGGGAGAGAAAATCGACTCAAACTTTTCCCCATCAAAAAACACTAACATGTCTCAAAATAAGAATTCATAAAATTCTAAATGGATTATCACAAAGGTTATTTTATAACCAATGTTATAGAGTAATTTATTTTATATTAATCACATTAATTTCTATATAACTTTTGTGAAAAATTTATTTACAATATCGATTATAAATCAACTAATGTTATAAATCAATGATATTTTATTTATCACTATTGTTATAGAATAACTGAAATAATAAAGAGTGATACTTCATTTATCACATAGGTTATAGGATAATTAATGTGATTAATCAATATAGATTTATTTTTTACATAATTTATAAATAACTAACATATAAAGTACTACATAATAACTATTATTTTGTACTTTTTATAGGTAAACTGCATCATGTCTGAGGAAATACTTTCTGGTTTTCTAATTAAAATGTTATTTTTTATAAATAACCGTTTCTTAAGGAAAATATTAATAAATTTTTGGTGTTTTCCATTTGACATAAAGGGATGGGATTGCATATAATTACATGATATGACACATATAAATCATGGTCGATTTTTAATTCATGGATTAAATATTATACATCAATACTTGTTCATTGAGCTTAAGGATTCAATCATTTCGATCAATATTGTTCTAGAGAGATTAAAAGGATGAAATATATGGAGACTGGTTATGAAAATAACTGAGTTTAACACTCAATACTGATGGAGTAAAATACGAAGATGATATATTTGAAATTGTTACATGGTATTACATTAAGGATCTTGTATATTGAATAATATGACCATCATTTTCATTTGGTTTAGGATTTTCAGAGACAAGCATACTAGTTTTGTTTTTTTGACGATATGATTATAACAAACCACAATTTAAATTAATTTGTGTCCCTCTAGGTGCAATGGGAATTTCAGTTTCATTTATTGGGATTTTTTTTCTTTATAGGTGGGGTATTATTGTTGAAATGCATTTATTTTATAATGATGGAATAGAATTCTAAATATTAGTTTTATAATAAAAAAATATACAGATAATTCATATTGAACACCATATTTTATAATTATATCATTAGAGAGTGATGTTAAAACCTCAACAATTTTTTCAAATTCTTAATGAGAAGAACCATAATGATTTTCACCTATTTATACATAATGATTTCAACATTTATATTTTTTAACTGAAACAATGAATTTGGAATTCTATTTATAGGAATTTATGATGTCAAATGCTAAATATTTGTTTTTTCTATGTTGTTTTCTACACTGAGAATCAATATGAAAAAAAATTAGATTTATATGATGTGGGAATAAGTATAAGAGTATTAAATAATAAAAAACTAAGAACCAAAAATAATGTATTATATAAATAATTATTTTATTTCAATGTATGTTCCCTATCTAACATCATTAAATCAAAAATGTGGGTCTTTAAATCGAGTTTGAGTAGAGTTTTATAATGAAATACATAGCTTATTTTTTAATTGGTTCATGTTTGGTGGTGTATATTGGTTATATTTTAAAATTATGAAAGGGAAGTTTCATTATAGTTAAATTTTTCAATGTTAGTTTTTATAATTTAAAATTATTTATTATGTAAATATAAACGAATTAGAAGAATAACATAAATTTAAATTTATATATTGAAAGAATAATGATGGAATTATTAATTTTTAAAAAAGTTTATAATTTAAAAAAAAAAAATATTTAAATTATATGTAATGAAAAATTTTATATTAAAAATGATTGAATATAAAATAATAATAAATTAATATAATTAAATAAATTAAATAAATTAATTTAAAAGATAAAAATATATATTTTTCCAATAGGGTGTCGTAGATCCTACTCCATTAATATCAAGATATTTAATGTAAAACTTTTGTAACTATTCATGGGTTTTAACGTTAAGTTCTTTACTTTTTTAATTTGATTGAATTAGTTATTAAATTATCTTTATTACATATTATATTGATTTTTGGTATATAATGTAATTTGAAAAAGGTTCAAGGTGAAAAAACCCAATATCTTGGTTTATATATCTAGTATTAATTTGTTCCAAGTAGGGATGGTAATCCTTGTTGTAGTTTATTATAATGCTTTGTTTGGAATTAATTTTTTTTATAGTAGTGATTTTCAATGGGAGTACATGGGTTTGTCCTGTCTAAAGTGGAATATTGACGAAACTATTTGTAGTGGAAATAATATTTATGAGGATTATTCAAAAATCCCTCAAGGAAATTAGATTTAGGGAGATGATATGTTGTGGAGAAGGGTTTTTCTAGATTTTTGGATTGAAAAAATTGTGTAGAAAATATTTTTAACATTGATTTTTTTAAGTGGGTTATTATCTTTCATTATTAAATGTGGTTTTGTAAATGTGTCCTCAACGTTTCATATAAAACAAAATTTTAAATGAGTCATGGAATTGGTTTCTCACGTCGGTTTTCTATGAATCGGTGTAAAACAACAGTTTTACGCTGGTTATATAATAACTAATGTAAAAAACTATCTTCCACATCAGTTTTTATATAACATATGTAGAAAATCCCTGAGACTAAAGGTTTTTACATTAGCTATTTAATAACTAACTTAAAAAAGTATTTTCTAAGTCTGTTTGTAAATAACCTACATGAAAACCCAAATATATCGGTCTTCCACATAGGTTATAAAATAACCAATGTTAAAAAAAATTAAAAAAAATTTCATTTAAACCATCCTACCCATATCCAACTAAAAAAAAGAAGACAAGTAGATGTAGTATAAAAACAACTAGAAAATTCACATTTATAATTACAATATTCAAAACTAAAATATAAAAAAAACAATATCAATTCCAACATATATTGTAAAATTATTTTACCATTAATCTTGTATGTGTGTAAGATCTTGTGAAATATATTTTTGAGGCTCATATAAAAGAATCAAATTAAAATTAAATATTTTAACATGTATTATGAATAAAAAAATGAAATATTAAGGATTTTCTTAATGAAATCTAACTTTTTGGAACTTCATAACGCTCCCTTCTAAAGTTATTTCATATATAAATCGTAACACATAATATTATCATTCCATTACACTTTGTTTAGGACACTATAGTTTCAATGATTTTTTCAATTCAAAATAACATTTTTAAGTAATATATCCCAAATATACTAATTAAAAATGAAAAATTACCATTGGTTTTAAATATTTGATATTGATGCTCATTTTCATTACATTTGTTTGAAAGGAATTACATACATTGTTATAAAAAAATATGAATTAATGAAATTTAAAATTATTTATTACACAAAAAAGTATTATAAAAATTCACATTATAGTCTCAATACATTCTTGTAATTTCTTTGTACATCACCATAGATAGAGTATAACCAGTAAAGTGACTTCTCCGTTGAAAAAAAATCCTAAAATCCAAATACCACAAACATAAATGAAAATTTAATGTCAGTGGTTATTATGTTAAGATATAAATAACCCTTTTGAGATATATATTTCATACTTCACAATATAATGAAACATCCATGAATAAGTCATTATATTCTGTTTAAATCATTATATAATATATTAATTTTTTCTTCTTCATTCCTTGTTCAGGCTTCAGGTGAAATGAACTAGGGGTCTATAAATCCACATACATCTATATTTTCATTATCCTCACACATTTAATAAAGATAACTAATAAAAAATAGACATATGTATAATGTTTCAATAAATTTAATGTAGGGAATGATTTACTTAAATACATGCATAGAATAACCATGCATTGTGTTGATGCCGAAAAGATATCCAATTACATGCTCTATGATATCATTTTTCAAAATCCACACACTCATTTCATGCCTACATACATCAAATTACATTGCAATCTCATAAACACCTGACAAATTTTTTGAATATCTTTCTAATATGTCAAGACTACAAGAATATATATTTGAATTCATCCCCTTTTTTTATTTTTGTCTATACAATATTTCATTACCATGAATTTACTTCAATAAATAAATATATAAATATATAAATTTTCAAATGTCAAAAATAAAATATAAAAATGAAATAAAAGTAAAATATATACATACTTTTATAGAAATATGTCTCAAAATTCTAGATGGACAAACTAAAAATTTTCCTACATTTTTTCCAATAGTCCTCTCGACATCTGTAGGTAACGGTACATCAGTTGACATATCTATAATATCATGTACAATTAAACTATGATGCTCTATATCTACTGATTTATGATTAATGGTGTATACAATAAAAGATATCATCCCATATGCAATAATATTATACTATAGAGCATCAACATATAACTCACAATAATGATGAATTTTTGGGGGAGGGGGTTTAGGAGTGGGATGAAAAGTGGGGTCTATAGGTGGATGTAGAGGAGAGGGGTCTTCAAGCGGAGGTGGATGAGAGGGAGCTACTAGCATAAGTGAATGAGTGGGAATTTGAGTTTCAAACTATATTTTCATGTGTGAAAACATGGACAATACTAATGCCCCGATCTTATCCTCCATAATCACATTAATATTATTAAATTCCACCATAAAATATTCTATTTTTTATAAAAACCCTCAATTTAAGAATATAAAGAATGTGAAATGATGTTTTACACTGATACACCCACAGGGTATCCCCATACATGACCAGGGTGTTTGGTCATTCCAAATACTACAGATAAAATATCTTTATTACCCTCATCTATAAATATTCCATGTGTTCTCCTCCCCTCAAGATAATCTTGTATGTTATATTTTAGTATTTTTAATGATGCAAAATAATAAATAAATTTAATAAAAATAAATAACTAAATAAACATCTAAAAATTAATTCAGTTATAACCCTCCACTCTATGGGAAGATGTTTTCCTTTTTTTCTCATTTGATCCCTTTTCTGTTTTTCATGTTTACTTAGGGGATTATGGGGAAACCTCTCAAGAGAATGGAAAATGAGCCCTCAGATTTTAAATAATTTTAGCCATAATTTGTTCTTCCAATAAATTATACCCTCACTGAGATAATGTATGAGGGTATACATTACAAAATTGGACCTCGTAAAGATATCTTCTCGATTACTGTAAATTAAGAATAAGAAATCATTAATAAGATAAATAATATAAAAAAACTTATAAAAGTTTACATTAACTTGAAAAATATTATTATTGACTTCTACTTTCAATAAATTAATATAAGAAGACTGTACTTATAAAATGATATATATCAAAAGGATTTTCATGTTTCCTAAGCCCAAAAATGAAATCAAATGTGAGGGTTTATTTGAAATCCCTTCATCTCCTAGAAACCAATGATAAACATTTATTATTGACTCCTCTTATGTCAGGTATATCATATGTAATTTTATATGAAGTGGAAAATATGAATAACTTTAAAAATTTCAAGATCAATAAATCAATAACAAACAAGTTCACCAAAATGGTCTCCCACAACAATGATAGTGTTTCATTTTCAACACTTCTCCAATGATTAATGAAAATATGAAAAAAAAAATTACCTGAAATGGATACAAAACTCATGAATTAATTTTCATTAGGACCTCATGTAATATCATTATCATCAAAGTATATATATATCCTATGTTCCTGGATTTGAAAAATTGATAATTTTGGTAAATTATTGATTCCGTGTTTACCAACTATCAAACTCTTCTTTGGCTCTGTGGGAATATATGAATCTTGTAAATAAGTATGGGGATCATCAAGAGGAGCATGTGCAT
Source organism: Viscum album (assembly GCA_963277665.1). Taxonomy (NCBI): domain Eukaryota; kingdom Viridiplantae; phylum Streptophyta; class Magnoliopsida; order Santalales; family Viscaceae; genus Viscum; species Viscum album. The sequence goes on from OY728137.1 coordinate 1,776,608,476, forward strand.
GTTCCTACCTAGATTTATGATTACACACATCTCTAGAAGAATTTGGATTGTTTCTAGATGGATATGTCATTATCCTACAAATCAAATAAACATACAGTTAGTACACAAATATACTAATTAAATATACAATATTAATGTAAATAAAAAATAAAAAATTATAAAACAAAAAATTATACTAAAACCTAACAAATTATTATTCAAATATTTATAGTTAAGTAAAATCTTAAAAAAAGTAATGATATATGAAATATCATGTAAACTAATTAAATCAAATAAAAAAATAGTGTAGGAATTTAATATATAGTCTAAACTAATAATTAATTTTTATAGAAAAAATTAATATTTTTTTAATATGCTCTTATAAAATAATTTCATTTTTATTTAATATGTTATATTTAAAATAATTTCATTTCAAAAAATTCCTTAAATAGATACGTTTCATAAGGGTAAACATGGTAAACTAAACAAAAGTAAACTAATATAAACAAAAAAAATAACTAATTAGTTTTAATAATATTTGAAATAACGAAAATAAAATTAACTTATCAATAATTTTATAAAATTTATAAAAGTAAACGAAAAATAAACATATGTTACCTATAATATTAATAATGTACTAAATGAATATTTTTTCCAAATTCCTTGATCATGATCATTCCTTATGGTACAAACCATGTCTATGTTGTTCCCATCATGTTGATCATGACCAATATATTTTATTTGTAAAATAATATACCACTACATATCGTATTGATAAAGTACATATAATTTTTTTTGGTGATTCCATTATAAAAGTATGGCATGTGTATTCCAATATAATTTGATTATCAAGTGTCATTACAAATTCATCGTGTATGACACTGTTGATTATGATAACCCATTTTTAGATAAACATTGGAACATTAAATTTCATGTAATGAAGCTCCCAAGTTTATTTAATGACTCAATAATATGAACATGATGAATAATTTGGATTTTTTCATTAGAACTAAAAAAATAATTTCCTTTATGAAAAACATTAGATGATTATTCGAAACATCACTTCTATTATCCTGATATTTTGTATGAAATGTATAGCCATTAATTTCATACCTAGACCATGTTGTAACATTTATACTTGGACTACCCACAAACATATTAATGTTTCTAAATCATCTAATATACCAAGAACATTCTTTTTAAACCAAGGAAAAATGTTTTGTTATGATAATTGCAAATCCATATATCAATCTTCTTAGGATGACATTGTTTCAAAACATTAATATGAAATGTTATATATGGTTGAGCATAATATATATTATTCAAGATATTAATTTGAACCTTATTTATCTATTCTTCTGACTATGATTTTACATCTAGTCCAAGAATCCACATTCCCCATAATTAAATTGTTAGTAGAGAGATGGATGAAACCAATGTGCTCATCCAAAGAAATTTTATACTGCATAACTCCAAAACCACAACAGAAATATAATTTTCAACAATGGAATATTCAATTAGATTTGTATTTTTAACATACCCCATATATATCTTCATATACCTTTGAAAAGGATACATCCAACATAGATATAAATGTCCAAAATAGTTTAATTTTAAAACCAAATGAACCACTAAATTAACTATTATATCAAAAAATTATGTAGTAAATTAAAATTCTAATTGAAAAAGTAGAGAAAATGTTTCATTATATGAAATGATTAAGCAATTGAGATCAATAATCATATTATAAATTGAATTGAAAAAATAACACACCTTCATGATAGTATTTCTAGAATGGATGAGAAATATTTCACCCAATGAAAATGATAGACATTGTTGCATCATGACTTTAAAATAATGATATCTAATACCTATCAACCACAAATCCTTGAAAAAATCAAATTTTTTAACATTTTATTAATAACCCTAGTGAAAATTGTATTTAATGAAAAAACTAACAAAATCTAATTTCCTCCCTCTTGGATAATGTATTAAAAGATGGGTGGAATAAATGTTTTACTTCCATTAAGGGTGGGGGTTAACTCCAAATGTATTCCCATTTACAGTAATTCAAATCTTACATTCAACCCATATTTAGTCTATCCATTAATATCTAATAGTGTTCCAATCAATCTGCCATATATATTATTCTCCATGTGCATGACATCAATGTTATGTTTCACCTCATGATATCTCCAATATCATATCTCAAAAAATAAACTGTTTCATCTAAATATTTCTATCTTTACCAGATTTAGGTGTCTTTCTAAATTTCACATCAATAATTTTCACCCTCTCAAAATACTAATCAGTGGGTAAATGTTTTAGAGAAAAAACAAATTTTTATGAGCCATTGAATGCCTTTTTTAATCTTTTGTATGATCGATCCATAAAAAAACATTTGTTGATGCATGTACACTATTTTTCACCCATTATAAAGTAGATAATATGAGGTTTATTGTTTTCAATTTGGACATGCTTTATGACCCTTAACACTATATCCAGACAAATTTTCATAAGTTAGGAATTCATTTATAGTGAACATAATAATTGAATGTAGTTAAAAATATTCCATTTTATAACAATCATACACCCTAATACCATCCTGTCATAAGAGTTTAAAATCTTCAATGAATAGTGAAAATAAAACATTAATATCATTTCGGGTTTTTTGGTCTATAGATCATTAAAATCAACATGAAATATTTTCAAAACATGTGAAATTTTTTATATAAGTTTTAAATTACCAATAAAATAGACCATGAAGTATGTTCTCTGCTTATGTTTCGATAGGGATTCATTCCATCTATGCAATGTCCAAGTATGATATTTCTAACATCACTTTTGTATGAATGAAACTAGTGATCAATTTAATAACAATGAGGAAAATAAGAAGGATGGCCTATTTTCCATCACATATCTGCTCATTAACATGTCATATTAACCATTTTAAATCATCTGAATTAGAAAATCAACATTTAAAATTAGGAATCATAGGATGATACAGAGAATACTAGTTCAAATAATCCATAAGATCTAAATCACATTGTGATTTTTCATTCAACTTATACCATGATGTCCAAAATTTATGACACTCTGACAGAAATTCACATTCCTTCTTATATAGAATACAGTCATTTAGGGATGCACATATCATTTTGTTAACTAATCCCATTGGACAAAGTATTTTCTCCACATTATAATTTAAATCCATAAGATCATTATATTTATGAATAGCATCTTTAAACAATTTTAGAAAATTAGTAAAAAAACTTTCTCTCCAACCATGTTTCACAATCTTGTTAATCAATATTAACACCGATGATAAAACCATAAATTATATACAAACGGGAAAAATGGTTTTTCAACATCACTATATAGACACTCAATTGTCAATTATTTCTCAATTTACACTATTTCAATATCATGAATAATTAATTTAATTTCAGTATAGTTATCATCTTGAAAATCATCATCATCAATAGATCTGAAATTCTTCTTAGTCTCAACATGCCAAATCAAAGGGATGTAACTCTGATTAAAACCACAAAAAAATTAAATGACTGTTGATCTATTTACTTTACAACTTCTTCAGAGTTAAAAATTTTAGGGAAGAAAAGAAACACATTCCATTTTTTTAGAATTTTTATTTTAGAAAATTCCATAAAAGCATCAAAACCTTCTTCATATTTATCTGTCATTCGATGTTCCAAAATCTAAATTCATTTCATTTGTACCTATAAAAAATAAAATATATATATATATATTGTGATGATATTATGATTTCATATTTATATGAAATATTCCATAATTTTAAATTAACAAAATTTTGAAATATAAAACAAATGTATGCATATTTGAAATATATAATTTCAATTCTACACAAAATGGAATATATGCATAAATATAAATAGTAAATCATAGAAAGTTATGCATGGAAATATTTTACAAAATAAAATTTTGTAAGACTATAAATTTCAGAATATAATATACACAGTCATTAGGATATTAGATGTTTACATTCATCAAGGTAGTAGGTTCTTTTGTCCATGATCGATTCAATAAGGGAACTATTCTAATGAAATTGAAATTGGTTTGGGGATTGAAAATATATATAAATTCTACATTTAATGGTATTTCAATAAAACAACTAATTCATTATTGTTATGATAAAAAATAAGAACCCATGTTTGGTTTGCTTTTGGTCAATTTATTCCCCAAAATGATTTTTGATCTTGCCCCATTATAATTTCAAATGGTAAATACCCCATAGCTAGGCCATGAAATTATTCATTTTCATGAATTATAAATATAATATTTTCAATAATGACATGTGGAATACTAATCCATTGGATAATTTTCATCTATGATGCCATAATAAATTTTCCATCTTGTACTATAGTACATGATTATCATACTAGTATGAGATAAAAGAAGATATACATTGCTAATATGTTTTCAAGATTGAGCACAATTTAAAGTAGGGTACTTATAATAGAATAATCTATTTTCATAGGTCATAATCATGATCCCTTACATAATTACCCTATGTTCTGAAAACCTATTCAAAGTGGATTGTTCCATCAATAAGAAACTACATGATTCATACATTTATTAACAATGAACCATAATAAATAAATCTCATATTGTCTTCAATACCATCTGAATAAATATCTAATTTTCAAATTTATTAAATTATCATGTAATAATATAAAATATTTCATAGAGGTAAAATCTATTTACAATACATATTATATACTAAGGGGATAAGAAATGAGGGTATCACAACATCAATAAAACATTTTATATGGTCTCAAATAGGCCTTTGAAGCCAATTTTGAAAACAAAGTTAAAACCATACATTGAAAACCCAAAAGGGTCAAAACATTATAAATAAATCATAACTCGGAAAATAGTTTTTTAAAACCCATAAAAATAACATTAATTAAAAATAAACAATTAAAAATGGGTTATATTCCTTAGAAAAAAAATAGGGTGAAAAAAATTCTTCTATCATAAAATTAATATGAAAATATCCTTATATTAATTTTTTTTAAACATGTCATACATAAGAGTTTAGTATATAATGAAATATATTATCAAACCTTATTCCATGTAAAGGAAATTGTGAAAAAATTTCACGATGAGAAATCATTTTATGATAGTTAAAATAAAGTAATTGCAAAAAACACATACATTGTTCACCTAGAATGAAAAACCACAATCCACCCCAAATACCCCTCCTAAGAAAATATACTAATTCAACACCCAAACTAGCCAATAGTCAGTCGTATATTTATTCATGATCAGACCCATAAATTTGAACACATGTATTTGATATGTATCCTATTTCTTTTGATGTTATGGGAGTATATCCTATGATGTACCCCCTTGATAAATAAACCACCATGATTAAAGGATATTATAAATAATCATTATAAACATGGATAAATTTAAAGCAAATATATTAGATAATAGGAGTATATTAAACAAGATGGAAATGAGAGATTTTAAAAATGAAATTAAAAAACTAAGAGTTAGGGCATTCATGACATTGAAAGACTAAAAGTGAGGTGTGTGAGTCTTACTTGATAGTTGAGAGGTGATCAGATCAAATGTACTGATGAAAATGAGGATTTATGAAATGTGAAAAAGAGTTTGGAGGCCACTCGATCGATGATATGATATTAGGGTTTCCACGAAATAAAGTATTGAGTCTTCCTTCACCCGATCGAAAAACACTGAAATGACTCAAAATCGGAATTAATTAAATTCTAAAAGATTTATCACATTTTTTATAATATAACTGATGTTATAAAAAAATTTATTAGATTTATCACATTAGTTTCTATATAACTGACATTATAAATTGATTTACCAAATCAGTCATAAAATAACTTATTTTATAATGAAATGAAATTTTTTTATCACATCATTTATAGAATAACCGACGAGATAAAGCATAAATCATCATTTATCACCTCAGATATAAGATAAAAAATGTGATTAATTAACATTCCAGGATAATATTTTAATTTATAAATAACCTACATTTATAGGACAACTTAATAAATATTTTTTGTACTACTAAAATGGAAATTGCATCATGGGTAGGGAATTATTTTTTTGTTTTCATATGAAAAAGTTATATATATATATATATATTTATTATAGAAAACATTAATAAATGTTTAGTGGTTTTAATTGGACATAAATGGATGTGGTTGGATATAAATATTTGAGATGAGTCCTATAAATAATGGATGATTCTGAATTCATGTATTAAATACTAGACATCAATATCAATCCATTGAACTTAATGATTCAATCATAGGCATCAAAATTATTCAAGAGAGATTAAAAAGATGAAATATATGGCTACTGGTTCTGAAAATAGAAGAGTGGAACTCTGATTATTAAAGGAGAAAAATATAGAGTTGATATATTTCACATTTTTACATGGGATTACATTGACGATCTATTATATTAAATAAGATGAACATCATTTTCATACAATTTAGGAATTTGAGATATATGAATACTGGTTTGGTTATTTTGATGATATGATTATTAGATACCATTAGCCTATTTTATTTGTATCCCTCTACCAAAAAATTAGAGGATAGATTGGAACATAGAGTGTCCCCAGGGTCTCAGTGGAATATTTCTCTATGGAGCCTTGTTAGAAGATTTATCTCCAGGGATCATTCTCGAGAGTTTCTACATTTTGAACAACTCTGATTTATAAAAAATTATAGAAGTTTTAATTTATACATAAGTTTAATATTTTATAATTTAAACATTATAAAACATTTATTTTTATTAATCCCACATATTTAATAATAATATTATTATTATCATATCCAATGACATGTTCTCATTTAAATAATATTTTTCATATAAATAAATGAATATTTATATAAATGATATGAAATAAAATATATCATCTAAATTGATTAATTAACTTAAACCATCAATCCTCCACAAAATTTACCAAAGTCATTGAATTATAGAATATTTAATCAAATTTTTTTCATTCAATAAATAAATAAATCACACATTCATTAAAATCATTTATGAATTTTTATTTTAATATTTACAAAATTATAAAATTATATATATTATACTATTCACTAAACTAGTGAATATGTAAATATTTATTACCTTTTGAATAATAAACAATAGATAATATTCAATTCACATGTTCAGAAATTGAATATTTTGTGATTGAATCTCTGTGATCAATAATACTAGAAAAATTATTATCCCATATAAAAATAATAATATATATTCATAATATAAAACATTGTATAATTTAATTATATTATAGATATATCCCTCTAGGATACCTTTTCAAGGTAATTAGGTGAATTTATCTTAAGTCTATCATGAGCATATATTAACACGTCAACACACCCATATAGATAGGAAGTTGATGTCACAATGATAACATAATTTATATGTACAATGTTGTGTAAAAAAATATCTTTTAGAAGTTTTAATTTCAATCAAAATGCTATTGATATCTTCTTTTATTAATATGGAAGGGATAAATGTATTATTGATTTATTCAAATAATTTCATGTCTGTTCTGATTCACCCAATGTATTGTATCCCTCCAGTAGCATATGTCATCCTTTTTTAATCATTACATAAAATTACATTATTCATGATCCAAATTAATTATAACCTCAATTATTAGTGCCAATACACACATATGCATATAGTAATATTTAAATACACCTATGGAATTCGATGTAATGGGTATGTCTATATGACCTCTCTTTTTGGATATCATCAAGTCTGATATTTATGATAAGAAGTCCAAATGTCTTATGAGCCCCCAATACTTGAAAAACAATCATATTATACATGTCATTTGATATATGTTTGATAAAAAATAAAACATTGTTAAGAATATTTTCATACCATTCAAAGGATCTTATTATAAAAGAGAATTAGTACACTATTTTGATGTAAAACACATGGCCTACATTAGGGGGAGGTTCTCCCCAACATGTAATTAGACTACATTTTTACATAATCGCATCCATAATTGTGTGAGAAATCAATAATATGCCACTTGTGGTTCCCAATTTCTTCTTCTTATACCATGGATATGATCTTTACTCAAACTCGACTTCTATTCTTTAAGTGTGGATGATATCACGACATCCAGGTCAAAGTGCATGACAAAAATTTTCTGATGCTAGTAGACATTATAAATAATGCACTATGAATTGATTATTTCCAACCACATAGATCTATATAATTACATATTGTTCCATTAAACATGGGATTGTACTTTAATTCATTCATGTGGAGATAATTTTATCTACATCTTAATAAAATTTAAGTCTAAACATATATTGTTAGATATTATCAACATATTTTACTTGGAAAACCATTGTGTTCTGACTATCCTATTCTAAACACAATACTCTCCTTTATTCTTATTAAAAAATAACACTATTTTAGATTCATAAAAACAAATATTCCATGATCATGATGCTCTGTAAAATTTTTAAATAGAACATTATAACTCTAATACCTTCTGAGTATTCTGTGGTTCCACTAACCTATATGGTTGTGTTATATATACAATTTACACACTATTTAAAATAATAAATATGTCCTCAATATCCAATTACCATATAAAATTTTCATAGAATGTTCACGTAACAATTATAATTATAAGGGATTTCAACGCGATGATTGGTGAAGTGTTTTTGTAATAGAATATGCCTCTAAATTTCATGAAACCATCAATCACCAATCTATCTAATAAATATCAACATTACCATCCATGATTTTTTTATTCAGAAATACCTTCAACCAAAATTCATAACTAGATTTGGGTATATAAAATTTATTTCTACATCCATAGAAACCTAATAATTTTATCTTGTTTGTATTTATTATTTCTTTATAGGATTCAATATTCTTATCAAATATCATATCACGTTAATTGGAGAATACAATACCTTCCCTTTGGTTTTATCATTCCCCCTGTCTCTGGAACAACTCAACCCACCAACTATGAGATTCTAAACTTAGACCCATATCATTATAAAAATGGATCACGTGTATATTATTTGATCAACTCATTATTCTTCAAGGATTATTTAACATTTCTCAGTTCGACATGAGAAAAAACATTTTATGAGTTGGTTTCCACCACTATTCAACACAAGCCATTATATTGTAATTCTTTTATCCATAGTGTGGCCTAAATAACATTCTACTCAAAATATACTACATTCAATTGATATTCATATATAAATGGGGTTTTACATGGTTTCCTCTAGTAGGATCACTCCGATCCCCACCATGAAGTATATTTTTTGATTCACATGTTGGAGTATTAAAATTTATTTATTTATTCACTCAGATTCTATTAAGATATTAATTATTACTGAAATTAACCTATTCTTATTAGATAATACTTATAATTAACATATTTACACTCAAATAATGGAACCATATAATATCATGAATATTACTAGAGGTGATAAACCCTACTAATATTTTATCCATATAATGAAAATAGTGTTATTTTGATGATTAGTTGTTGAGATGTTTGATTTACAATTGTAATTGGTTTATACACAACAAGTGCATCATACAAGTGATAGTATAGATTCTTGTTTGACATAGACTAGTGTGACCTCTAGTAAAACTTGTCGACATGAAAGATACTCATCCCAATGTACATATTTCTCTACTATGTTAACTATGTTACTTCACCTCGAATGTATAAAAAAACTAATTGATGTGGGTTGGGGGAGTAGGAAACATTAGCACAACATGAGAGGGTATTTTATAAAAGGGGGGGATTTTGATGTTCAACACCAAGTCATGTAAATAGTTTAGATGTGGAAAAGGTATATACTAAATAAGGTAGCATTAAATCTAAGGCTAATTAAATAGAAGGGGCGTGTTGTGTTACATTGGAAGAGGTTTTTACAAGATGTGGTCATTTTCATTTTTATAGTCTTGATGAAAATAATGATTTTCTATGTGTGGGAGAGATATGGACCGTTAAATAACTATAATACACCATGGTAATTTGGTTGAGGCCGAGAAGAAGGGGAGATCAACAGATAGACTTAGAAAGAGGAGGTTAAATCAGACATGAATGCCCTAAAATGGGGATAAATCTTCGCTATAAGTATTTTTTAGGATGTGTTTTATTATGAGGTCCCATGTGCGAAATAAGCAGAATCAATGATTTTTTATATAGGGGAGGTATAGAGTGAGGTGCATGAAGAATATTATTTAGTTTGTGTATGTCTAGGAGGCTTGTGAAAGATCACTACAAAGGCCTATTGAGTATTTCCCTTTCAATCCTCTGCTTTATTCCACTTGTAATTATACCATAGTCTCTCTTTTTTATATTTCATGTTTTAAACTATAAGTGGGTTTTTCATTCCTTGTTTTTTTCATTAGCATTTTGGGATTCTAGTTAGTAATTTTTTTTATTATTGATCATGGAAATTATGTTTTATATACCCAGAGAATGATATTTTCTCTTACGTGGTTTATAGAGATATGTGAAGATCAGGGTTGATTATTTATAAGTGATAATAAACCATTTATTATTTATATAAGTGTTTATCCAATTGATATATCATTCATAGATAGCGTGATATGAGTTTTTCATGGCATTGATAATGTTTTAATGAAAGGGGAGGGATGATAGTTGGGGATTCCTAATTTTAAGGATTTTTACTACCAAAATTTTGTTGGTGGAATTTTATCATAGGATGTTGAAATTTATGTATTAAGAGTGTTAAATTCATTTTTTAAATAGGAAGATACTTGATATGGATTATATATGTCCTTTACAGTTTTTAACCAGATGGTTATGCAAAAAAATGGTGGATGGCCACCGAGCTTTAAATAATACATCTTTGATTATCTAAGAATGTTTTCCACTATATCTTTTGTGTGATTTTATTTTATGAATTAGTACACCTAGAATGTTTTTACTGATTCATAATGCTCTATCGATTTTGTTGATAAATATAAAAATAATTTGTTGAGCATAAACTGTTTTGTCTACCTTATAATAGCCTTGGATAGATATTGTTCGTTCTATTTAGGTAGGTATAAAATTCTATTATCAATGGCTATGTGTCCGTTGGTTATTAGGATTTAGTAATCAAGATAATGAGCAGTCTATACAAGGAAATGGTGGTCTAGAAAACATTGACTCCCTATCACCTAGATCTAAGATCATGAATTGAGTTAGTTTGGATATAATGATAATGACTAATTACAAAAAAATTCTTTGGTGGGAATAAAAATTGGATTCATCAGTGCTTGAGGAGAAAGAGACAAGGATAATAAATTAGTGGTGAGCATGCTATTGATTATTCGATAATGTAATCTTTATTATAAGTGATGAATGTTTAATGTTGTGGGGTACATATCGGAAGTAGATGTTTTACATACATTCCTTGTATAAACATGTATGTTGTTATCGTTGAGAGAAGGGATGATACATTTGAGTATTAGTTATTTTCATTTAGTAGGAATCAAATCTTGTGGAAATCACTGAGAATAATATTGTAGTTTGGTTATTAAAATATAAAATCACAACCAACTGTGATTTAGTGTTAATGAAAATTGAATTCATCAGTTATTGATTAAGATATGAAGATAATCATATGGTGGGGAGAACAATATTTATTTATCGTTAATTTAATCTATTTTACAAGTAGGGTGTGTTAAATTTCATGGGATACATGTCTATGGTAGTGTTTTTACATCAGATTCCTGATAAAAGTATGGAATTTGGTCATAGAAAGAGAATGTATATAAGATTTGAATTTTAATCATTAGATTTTAGTAGAAATCAGGTTATTTGGAAATAAAATAGAATAATATGATGGATATAGTGCTACTATACTAGATAATATGAGAAATTTATAATTCATGAATGATGAACACATTTGGGTAATATTCTATAATTCTCAAGGAAATTTCTGAGGCCCGGTAATCGACTAGTTCAAAAATTAGGAATCAAGCTAGTGGAAGCCCATGGGAGAGAATTTCTGTATATAATGGGAGAGTGTAATGACCGACTATTTTCTGAAATGTTATTTATTTTATCTCTCAACATGGAGGTTAATAATTATGGTAAAAACATAACTTATTCCTATTATGAAATTCAAAATAAGTAGTGGTCTATTTTAGACCTACAATGTCAACTATTTTTAGATCGATATAAATGATTGGGTGTTTATTATTGGGTGATTCAACCATTAGTGAATTCTATTAGAACAATGTGTGATAGTATGTGGAGATTATGTCCAAAAAATAATATGTATATGCCATTACAATTATATTATAGACTCAAGTTATAATTAAGTATAAAAATTACAAAGTACTGGTAGTATAACTTAGAGATACCACTTGTTATTCCCATGATTACTAATAGTAGAAGAATTTGGGCCACTTACCTTATTCGACTGCTTCCCATATTCCACTATGCAAAATCAAAAACCGAGACAATAATATCGAGCCACATCTAGCGAATATATAGTCATGGATGCCTCAAACAGAATAACAACATTTCTCATGCACAATTCTAATATTTTACTTCCTCCACTAGAAAGTATTTAATATATTGGGTCTAGGAATTGTCTCTATATTAGTTAATAGATAAATACATCATCACCCATTATTAAACGTAACCTCGTTCCCATGTTAAATGTTTATAAATTTGGAATGAATTTACATGACATATACTCATGTAGATTCTTATGCTAGTTTTCCATTCCACTAGATGAGGAAAAACTACTTTAGTTATTGTGGTTCTATTTTGGTTGCTATTATATTATCCTATACAACATTTTTGAGTAACGAAAAATGTTTCATTGTTCTGGAAGAACGAATTGAATAGGTTATTCCCTAACTGTTCATTTGATATGGGATACATGAAGCATTGGTCGGATGAATGAAGACTCAAGAATGTAAAGTTTAAAAGTTTTGTTCCCAAATTTGGATAAAATTGGGTATGGTCCATATGAATATTCCACCTATTTGGATCATATTAGTGAAGAATTTGAAGGATGAATGTTATGTTAGAGTGTATCTAATACATTACTCTCCAACTATAAAAGATACATCACTTTGTTTCTTGATAAAAGACCGATACATCAACTTTTTGGTGAGCAAGATATTATGTTAAAGTTTGTGATAAAGATGATCTCATTCCTCATGGAATGTAATAACTATGATAACCAATGTTACAACTATCAAAAAACATATCAATTTTGGGGGTTTCTTTCCACAAACCACCTCAGAATGAGTAAACATAATGAAAATATGGGTTTCAGAATTATTTTAGTACTCAACCCAAGCAATATTCCCTTCCGATGAATTTTTTCATTAAAGACTCATTTTCACGGTGGTCCTCTCCATCCAAAATAATTATTTTCAAAATTTATTGACAAAGTTAATGATATATAATTGAGAGTGTGAGGGAGTGAGAGTTATTCAGGTGTCCTCGATAACTGAAAAACATTCCAATTACTGATAGAAACTTCATCTATCTACCGACTAGGTGATCAACATGAAACTAATCGAGCAACGAGTTCATCCTACATAGGAGGTGAGTTTGGCCTTAGTTTTGCTCAAGTACGGCATTGAAGACATACCATCAAAAACTAAAACTTACTATCCATTGTTGTGTGGAATAGTTGAGGCAGACCAATTACTGAAAGTCATTCTTAATTGGCACTTGGGATGTGCTGAAATGTATTCCCACATGAATGGATAATAGAGTATTTTTTCATGGGAATTATGTGGAGGTGATTATATCTTGTCACAAATTATTGGATTCCATGATGTTGTGACTTTCTAAAAAGATATAGGATTTGATGGATATGTCTGATCAGTATAGGATGGACCAGAAAAATCAACTAAAACATAGAGAAGTTAATGGAAAATTATTTTTTATAGTGAAAGGTGGAAGAAGTTTTACCAATGTTTCTATGGATATTGATTGTCGACCAAAATCTATTGGATGGTGAGGTTGAGTGAAATGTTGAGTGGGATGTGATTTGGAGGATGTTGACCTGGAAGGTGGAAATGTTTTTCTCTAGAGAGGGTCTAATTACATGGTTCGCTGATGTCTAAAAGTGATTTTACATCTACCGTACTTGTGATGAGTTCAAATTTCCTTTAGAGAAACTAACTATAAAAGGTATGGTCCAATATTGGACATGTCACTATGGTATGTCCAAACAGATCTAACATTGTCGCAACTCAATGTGGAAAGGCTTAGGCAGTTTTGAAATGTGGAGGATGAAGATCCATGTTTTTTTTGAAATAATTACAATATGATAGAACAGTGGATGAATATATTAATGAATTTTAATGCATTAAGTTATAGATTCCTAACCTTGTTGAATATCAGTATAAGTGTCTGAATATTAGAGTTTTCAAACCATATACTAGAAAAACAATTACAACTGATGAGACAAAAAAACATGATTCATAACACTTTCTAGGATAGTGGAATGTGATCTTCTTTCCATGGGTATAATTTTACAACCTAAGACACTGGATAAGAAGACTATTTTTAGTATCCAATGGAGGATCTGGAATACCAAAACAATGGGCCTTATTCCTCTAATCAGAGGTATATAGGGGGATTACTATGAGGAAACAATTCACCATAGAAGAGGAGAGTATGAAATCTTTTCAAGGGTGAATTTGAGGAATGGAAAATAATGGGGGTTTTATATTTCTATTGAAAAAGATATTGTTCAGGGCATCAGTTCTTGTAGAAGGTATTATAGCTGATTATATGGGAGAATATCAAACCTTATATTGAGGTCGAACATAAACCACTAGTGATCCAAGTGAATGATTGATCATATGAGTGAGAAGGAATCCACAAATACTTCCACCATGAGGAATAGTTAATTTTTAAGGTAATACAATGATAATGAAATGGGTATGTAGGAATTGGTGTGCTGCTGTGTAAGATATTGAGTCAGTGGCTGTATTCTTTTAACTTTCAAGGGATGTTTTATGATATCATTTGTTAGTTGAGATTTTAAAAAGATGTTATTTAATTTTATATAAGTGGTCTATACCAATAGGATTAGGGTATGCATTCTTATATAAGCATTCTACAGTGGATGAGAGTGGGTTAGTCTATCATCCTAGGTTGCAACGCCATCCAATGATATCTTCTTCCCTTGTTTCTCCTTATTTTAATTTGTTTAACTCTTTCACCTTCCTTTAATGTCAGAGTCTACTGTAATTATTATGTAATTAATATCTATTATTAATATATTCCCTCTATTTATCTACCAATAACTTCTCAAATCTGATCTTGATTGCTGGGGTTGGTGGAAGGTATGCCATGTAAATTGACTAATTTGATAAAAAAGACCAAGACCATAATGTTTTTATGTATATGGGCATATCATCATCATATGAAGAGAATATTTAGACAATCAATCGATGAAAACAAGGATTATTGTAAATAAATGGGATATTGATAGGAAAATGATAAAATACATTAATAAATTATCCCAATCCCATTCTGAAATATGAAATGACTAAAGAGGTCCGAGTGTGACATAGATTGGGATTTTTTCCATTAGAAAGTGTCACATCCACAAATAAATTGAAAAATTCTTTGTTTCATTCTCTTAAAAAATCAACAACCAAAACGTTGTTTTTTGAAAACCAACATATCCTTATAAAATTGGAGTGGTAATAGTTAAATAATTTTGGATCGTGGACTTATTTTCAGCAAAAAAACCAATATCCCTCAATAAAATAGAAACTCATTGAATAAACAATAACAGATTCAGGAATATAGATTCTTCTCCAAAAGCGGTTTATATAATCTTAAGCTTCATATCATGTATTCATTTTTCCCTAATGGCATCGACTTCCATAAAAAAATGGTATGAACATAGGATCCCATAAACATATCCTCAATGTATCCCTCCAAATATAACACCCTATAACACAAACAACACGTAATGACTTGATTTATAAAAAGTGATTAATTTAATTAAATTTGGACGACCTTTTTAGTTTATATTTTTAGAGAATTATGATAAAATTTTATGTATAAAAACCTTAAAATAAAAAGTGATCACCCCCACTCAATGTCCTTTCTTCCCAAGATTTTTTTTCTTATATTTAAACTTTCGTTTCATTTAAACATGTTTTCTTTTATTATGTAAATTTCGCATATCATAAATATTTAAATTGATATAGTTCCTACTTATCATTATTCCTATTAGAACATATTTAAAAAAATTAGATATCATAAAAAATTTCATTAAGGGATATAAAAGGTAAATGAAACCCATCAGCTGATTTTAAATTTATTGAAAACCCATAAGAAATTTTTCCATTTCTTAATAAACTTCAAACTCATATAATAATATTTTATAGAATAAATGAACCTTTATTCCCAAAAAATTAACAAAACATCATATAAGAAATCATAAAAGAAAAAACATAATTAGGAGGGTTTTTTATAAAACATTTACACTAATGAAATCATTTGGTTGAAAAAAAATATTTGTTTCAATTTTATAATCACTCTCAAAACTTCAATAACCCTCATGGTTTATCCAACATATATTAAATATAGAAAGAAATCATTATCCAATAATTTTGAGAGATATATCAGGTTCACCCACCATCCAAAACTATGTCCAAGAACAAAAATATATATAAAAAACATAAAATATTTTATTTGAAGTAGAAAAACTAAAAAAATTTATTTTCTAAAATATGTAAAAAATAACTTTTTAACATAATGTAAAAATTAAGAGAAATAGTCATTTTCTTTGGAAACACTTAAAATGAAAAATTCCCAAATTAATAGGGAATAATATTTTTTAGAAAAAAATAGAAACTTATAGCGGAATATTCTAAAATAATAATGGTCATGGTGGTGATAAATTATTCACATTCCCTTATTGTTAAAAATTATTCTTTTATACGTTGGTATAGAGTCAGAAGTGATTAGTGTGAAAAACAATGAAAAAAATATTTTTAATAATTTAAAAATAAAGTAATTTATTTTTTGAAAATATATTACTATACTTTTATGAATAAATAATATCACTCTTAAAACATTAAAAAATGGACATGGAGGGAAAAGATATAAAAATTAAACATTAAAACAATGTTTAAAAAAATCCCTCACATAGTGTCCCACCTTATTTCGTGAGTTCAAATAAACTCATGATTAATAAACTTATATTATTTTTCAACTTGATTCAAAAACATTTTCTTGTTCATTCCATTACTATTATTCCCTTTATCTCATTTGTTACTACATTTTATTTTGTTAATATATTAGTTAAATTTATGTTGGATGTTTTGAGGACGTTTTGTTCATAATTTCAAAACTTAATTTGGTAGGTTGAAAAGATCTAAATATCCATGGTTCCATACAATAAATAATATTTCAAATGATATAATTATAATGTTTATACATTCAATATACTTTTATAACCACTTGTGTTATGTGGTTAATAAAAAATAATTACATCATTTCTTGATTACCGTGGTCCTTACATACACATGAGTGATGTTTCCATTGTTACAATCAGATAAAATGGAAATGAAATATATTAAGGATTAATTTTAAATAATAATAATCATATTAGAAATATCATATTTATTCTTTATATCCATCCTTATGGCCATCCATGTAAGCCGAAAATGAAAAATGAATATCATCATTTCATGGATATGGTAGTCCACATGTATGCATGTGAGATGTTATCATTTTCCAATGAATGGAGGGAAAATATGGTAAATATATTATCATTTAAAATACATAATAATTTCATAATTATTATATATATGCATCAGATATATCCTTTTAACCAACCATATGATAGGTATCGATGAAAAATTGAGTACATCACAATATATGGATGGTAGTCCCTATACAAGCACGAGAGATGTTCTTATTTTTCATTTGATGGAAAAAAGTTTTAAAATGGATATACCTTAAGAATAATAAAATTTTAGTATATTATAGATAATGATATTTTATAATCCAAGTTATGAAATATTTTATGGAGGTATAAGAAGAAATAAATTAAAGAGTTCAATTATGTTTTATATATCTTCATTGTGAAACCATTATTGATATAAAACATAATCCTTCTTGTTTGGTTTTATATTTATAATAAAGCATCTAGTTCATGGGGAGGAAGCATTAAAATGTATTTGGGTTGATCATGATTTGGAAAAATGTTTAATGAAGCATGAGTAATGATCGTGTTGTCGGGAAACATAAAATTGGTGATGATTTGAAGATAAATTTATAGTCTAGGGAAGAACTTAGGTTATATCTCACAAAGTGTTGATAGTTTTATAAAATGTATTTTTAATACGAATTTCTAAAATAGGGGGTGGTTTTAAAAACATATTTATGTAAATTACTGAATTAAAGAGTTAAATAGTTAATAAATAAAGGTCATGTATTAAAAATTATGAGAGAATAAGACCATTTTTTGTTCAATACACATCTTGGATAGTTCATTGTTCTAAAAATTTTACATGGTTTTGTTTAACTCTTTTATTGAAGGTTTTTAGGATCTTGACTCCCCTCTTTCCTCTTCAAATGATGCTTAATGTACCACCCCTTGACACAACAATCATATTGAAAAGATTTGGTTGTCAAACATGGAATAATAGTTCCACAAAATTATACATAAATCTTATTTATGTGTGAGATAAATAAGATTATTGTGTTGTCAAATTATAACAACCCAAGATTCCCACATGAAATATCAACCCAATCAATGTTGTAATAAAAAGCGTTCCACTTAATTGTATCAAATAAAATATAATCTGGGGAGAAGCATGTCAAGATAAAAAAATATGTGAAATATTCAACACAGAAATTATTCGAACGTTGCAGAAGAACATGTGAAATAACTCTCTCCCATGTTTGTGTATTTACCTAGAAATGATCATCCACTATTTAGCTATCCATCGAGAGGATGAGGAGGCTTGGGTGGTACTCATTATTCATCCTTGTTCCCCCTATGAGAATAGAGGCCTTCATAACATCTATGATAATTATAAGACTCCTCATGCACTCAAAAATGGAGGACCATGTCTCATGGTTCGAACTCCCCAATTGAGGTTTCCATCGTGCTCTTTGATAGAAAAAATGGGACGTGGTTTTGGGCACACAAATTGTGTAAAACTAGTTGTAACATTTTTTACAGCCTACTGGTAGTCTTAAATCACTTTTGAAAAAACTAATTTTCCCCCACTTCTTGGATATATCCACTGAATGCTTGGATTTCATTGGAAACATAAAACTCTAGGTATAGATAGTTCATAACAAACAATGTTTCACTCCGTGCAGATTCGTTGTCCTGGAAAGATCACTTCGGTTGGGCCCCTTAATGGCCGAATTGGGCTTTGTTATCTTCATAAGAGTGGTAGAAAAATTAATTTTGTACAGGTAATGAAAATATCAGCCAATTTTTATGAACTTAGTTTTCATACTCTACCCAACAATGGACAGGTGTTCATGGAAACCATGTAGGTTTTTATCATTTTCCTTCTGGAACATCTTTAGGCCCTCCAAATCAGCTCCTGCTGCAATGGAATCATAAAAACAAGTATAATTGACCTTTTTCAATAGTGATAATCACAAAATAAATTATTCATACATGGAATGAAATTTTTTATTATATTTATTATTTTTAATAAAAAACATATTTAGCATGGTTGTGTAAGGGTGAAATTGAAAAAGTGAATTGCAGTGCGATCACGAACCCACACCTAAACATTTTCACACCTAAGAAAAGTCACATATCCAAAAACAATGTTAAATGTATATATTCTCAATAGCATGAAGATTTAACATTTGAGGAAATTTTAATTCATTAAAGTAATGTGATCAATGGATAAACAACACCATGGAGTTCTTCCTAGTGAAAATGGAAACATATGTCTCATAAATCATATCAAAATTAAATTCATAGAAATTAATGAAATCTAATTGAGTACGGAATTCAAAAGACAACCATTCCACTAACTCTCCACATGTGTTTGAAAATCATTCCATGATATTCATTCCAATTTTTATCCAATAAATATAGGTTATTTTAACATTATTCAACATTAAATGAATTTTTTTTCATCATACCTGGCCTACATCGTTTGCAATCAGATTTCAAGAACCACTCACTTAAGAATTTCCAAAATTCCAACCATAAGCTCCTGACCTAGATATCCCCATATGATATACATTTCATCACTCCCCTCATTTATTATTTTATAGAAGTTGAATTTAAAACAAATCTTACACACATCTCACAACCCTTGTTTGATCTCCTAACGACACTAATTGAAATAGTTATAACAAGATCAAATGTTCATGAGGAGTGGTTTTTGACCTACCCAAGACACAAGCTAATTTTATTTTGAGGGAATATAATAGTTGGACATTAGATACACACACATAGTTCAATATGGTAGAGTAATTAAACAGATCAGATAAAGAAAGAGTGTATTAAAATATCATTTAAATCTGAAAAATATTAACCTAATAAGTATTTATCTTATGTAAAATAATAAATTTTAAAAATTTGTGGTTTTGTGCTAAAATGTGTTGTGATATTAATGACACATTTTTTCCAAAAACTACTCACACATAGGGCATCAATCCCCTAAAATGTTTCACTATGATACAACAATTTATATCATTGATAGAAAACCAATTCACTAAAAATCACTCCCTGATGTTAAATTCATACAAACATTAATTCCAAAATAGAGATAGTTTTTTTATCAAATATTAAATCAGTATGGAATCAAAAATTTCCACATACATTTTCAGTATGTTCTACAATGTGGTGACCCTAATTGGGGGGGGGGTTAAAATACTATAAAGAAGGTAAAAAAGAGAAGAAAAATTATGAAAATTCCTAACTAACCAAGGAATATACCCATACCCCACACCTAGAATGTTAAGTGCCCTCATTGTAAGAACTGAGAATGTGATAAAGAAAGATAAAACCCGATGTTTTTCCCTAGTATGTTGGTTCTTTAACTTGGATTTACTCTCTAAGGAACTCTATAAGGGATTCATGGAAGTTATTTACCTGCTTCCCATTGATATTAAAGGTTTTTATTGGTTTCTTCATTTTGAACCGAAACCAAACCAAATAGAGATACATTAATGACAATGTAAGGGCCAAACCAGTGGGAAAAATGATTTCATGTATATAATATAGGCCTTGAATTATAAAGGAGGACCTGCTGACCAATGTGAAACTAATGATGATGTATAAGACAATCATGGTAATCCTTGGTTCGCTCTTTATAAATCTTGGAGTTTTCATATGCATCACTTTTGATTTCCTCCAACTCCTGAATCTGCAACTTCCTTTGAGAACCTGCACCAGAAAAATTAGAATTGCATTGTTTGATAGCCCAGTAAGCCCATTGCTCAATCTCAATAGGTCGGTTACAACCTTTCCAAACACAAGACGATAGGGTGACATTCCAATTGGAGTTTTGAAATTAGTATGGTAGGACCATAATGAATCATCATTGTGAAGACACCATTCTTTTCTATTAGGTTGAACCATTTTTTCAATAATCTATTTTATCTATCTATTTGAAACAAAAGATTGACCATTCTTCTATGGGTGGTATGAAGTAAACACTCTATGACCATCCCCATACTGACACAAAAGTGACTGCATTGTTCGGTTTTAGAAAAGAGAACCCTAATCACTAATGATGATCCTATATAATCCAAACCTATAAAAGATACGAGTTATCAAAAATTATGCAAATGTTTTGGAATCATCTATCCTTGTGGAACATGCCTCTACCCATTTTGACACACAATTGACCACTAGAAGAATTTACTAGTTGCCAAAGGAATTGGGATATGGACCCATAATGTCAATACCCCAAACATATAAAAAAATTCATGAAAGAGAAATGGTTGTTGTGGAATTTAATTTCCTTTAGATACATTCTACATTCTGTGATGATGACGAAAATATTTGAAATAATCATGGGCATCCTAAAAATGTTTTTTCCAAAAGAAACTACAATCAAGGACATTACGAGTAGCCTGTTGGTGACCTAAGTGGCCCCCAAAAGCAAGAGTGTGACAAAATATATGGACATACAGAAACTCACTGTCGGGGATTCAACTCCTAAGGACTTGATTAATACATTTCAGCTAGAGGTGGGATTCAATCCAAATGTACCAATGAGACTCATGTTTTAGATGACTGGAATTGTTTTTATTGAAATTAGTAGGAATGAGAGATGCTAACAAATAATTTACAATTTCATCATACCAAGGAATAAAATCATGCAATCAGTACAATTTATCATCAGGAAACATTTAATTAATGGGAATATAGGGATTGAGTCAACTTATAAGGATGGTAGGAGCCAACTAATATGGCCATCCACCACATTTTGTTCTCCTTTTTTATCTCTAATTTCTAGATTAAATTCCTGAAGGGGGATCATCCAGCAAATGACACGTGGTTTTTCATTCAGTTTCACAAGGAGATTTTAGAGAGTTGCATGGTTGGAGAATAAAATGTCTTTGGACCCTAACAGATATGACCTAAATTTATCCAAGGAGATAACTATAGAACAGAATTATTTTTCAAATGTGGTGCAGTTTACTTGGGAAGGGTTCAATGTATGTGAGTCATAGTCTATGAAATGTAGAGCTCGATCTACCCTTTGTGACGATACTACCCCAACTGCATTGTTAGAGACATCACGAATAAGCTATAACAGTAAATCCCACAGAGGTGGTTGGATTACCAAGGTTTACATGAGAAACCATTTTAAATTATTAATGCGTCCTCACAGTTCTTATCAAAAACAAATTCTTTTTTGGAGTAATAGGGAGAGGGGGAGTGAAATGTTACTAAAGTTATGAATGAAATGATGGAAAAATATAGCATGACCTCAAAAAGCCCGTAAATCCCATACATTTGTGGGTCATGGGAGGGATGAAATAACATCCACTTTTGATTTATCTACATGGGTACCATCCCTAGGAATGACATGTCCCAAAACTAT
Organism: Viscum album; assembly: GCA_963277665.1. Lineage (NCBI taxonomy): Eukaryota > Viridiplantae > Streptophyta > Magnoliopsida > Santalales > Viscaceae > Viscum > Viscum album. Next base: position 1,776,631,555 of record OY728137.1, read on the forward strand.
ACCTTCTCACACTATGAAATGTAATTTCTCATAATTTAATACAAGATTGTTTTCAATGCAGCGACATAAATCTAAACCAAGATTACTCAAACATTAATCAGAAAAAGTTCCATAAATAGTGAAATAATCCATGAATATATCCATGTAATTATCCATGCAATCCGAAAAATACTAACCATGCATAGTTGGAAAGTACCTGGAGTATTGCACAGACCAAATGGCGTCCTTCTATTGGTAAATGTTCCAAAAGGGCATGCGAAGGTTGTCTTTTCCTGATTCTCAGGGAAAATATGGATCTAAAAGTATCCAGAATACACATCAAGGAAACAGTAGTGGGACTTACCCACTAGCCTCTCTAGAATTTTGTCAATGAATGGAAAATGGAAATGGCCCTTCCTAGAGTGTTGGTTTAGTCTGTGATTATCTATAGAGACACACCAACTATTATGCACACGATATGGAACCAATTCATTGTTTTCATTTTTGATTACTGTATGTCCATTATTTTGGGGAACTACTTGAACGGGACTGAACCATTGGATTTTAAAGATGGGGTAAATGATTCTAGTAGCCAATAAAATGGTTACCTCATTTTGACTACTTCTAGGAGGTTTGGGTTCAGTCGACGTTGTGGCTGCTTTACTGGCATAGTCTCATCATTTAATAAAATTTGATGTGTAAAAATTGATGGAACAATACAAGGAATGTTGGAAAGTTTCCATCCCAAAGATGTTTCTACTCCCTCAAAAGTCCAAGCAGACACAATTCATGCCAAAGAGGGAGTGAACTAGAAATGATGATGGGAAAATCGTTCTCATTCTCAAGATATGAATATTTTAAATCTTGAGGCAGTTGTTTCAGTTCCAATTCAGGTAGATTTTGGATTGATGGGAGTGTGTGTGAAAGGTAAAGGTCACTGATCTAATCTAACTACTCAATAGTATCATCCTCAGATGGGGAATGAGATTTTACAAGCTTTGCAATATCATCAACGGTCATTGGATCCTCAATGTTTGAGAAATCATCAATCAATGACCATGCATGACAATTTTCTAGACCACTTCAACAATCAATTCATGAATCATCAATTTGAATTTATATCAATGAAGAAAATTCACAAAGTGGGTCATGAGAATGAAATAATTTTTTTAAGGGAAGGGAGAACATCTATAGATTTAACAGAGAGAGAAGAATGTTCATCTGAGGGGTGCTTCATGGCATGAAGGATATTGAAGTGGAAAATGTCACATCAAAAATCCATAGATAATTTACCATTATGGACATTAATTATGGATTTGGCCGTTTTCAATAAGGGTATCCCCAATATAATCTGGGATTGTACATTCATCTTATCATCCCCAATTTTAAGTGCGTAAAAGTCATCAGAAAAATTACATTTATAACCCTCACAATAACATCCTCTAACACACCAGATGGGTGTGAGGTAATCTGGTTAGGTAGTTGAACAAAACTCCCAGTGGGCTTTAGTTCCTCGACAAGAAATGTAGTGTAAATAGAGTGTGGAATCACATTTATAGAAGAACCTACATCAAGCATAAAATTAGAAAAAGAATACTCCCCTATGTTTCACATAATTGAGAATGATTCAGGATCATTGAACTTGGTGGGAAGTGATCTATCTATCAATGCTGAAACATTACTCCCCAATCTCACTTTATCAACACCTCAATGTCGCCTTCGGTGTGTACACAGATCTTTTAAAAACATGGCATACAGTGGAATTTTCTTCACAGCATCAATCAATGGGATTTTAACCTGTAATTTCATGAAAATTTCCAATATTTCCTTATCATTTTCAATTTACTTTTGTTTTATTGGTTGGGTGTCGCTTTTAGAAAATAGATGACGAATGGTTGGGCTAGGTGACTCATCAATATACACACTATTTTTGTTAGAATGGATTATATTAGGATAAGTTTCTTCATCATTTAGAACATTTTTAATGGTTGGGAAGGAGTTTTTCTTAGGAGGGGATGACTATAATGGAGAATTCATTTTACTTTGTAGTTTTTTTCCCACTCCTATGGGTGATGGGACTAACAATTTTTATCACTAGGGTTTACTACTAGTTGAGAGGGAAGTTTAACTGACCCATGACTTTTAGTTTCACCCACTGAGTTAGCTAGTTTCCCTAATTTGATTTTGAGGTCTTGTATGGCTACCTGAGTGGTTTTTTGGAATTGGATATTGTTGGAAGCCATTTGTTTCATCATATCTTCTATGATAAGCTTTTTTTGGGGGGTTTTTTGGAAATTCCTTTAGGGTGGTTGATGATTTATGGGTGGTGGTGGTGGATGACTACTCTGCGGCGGTTTGTTCCATTTTGGTTGAGATTGGACACCCTTTCTTATAGGCTTGGTTCTCCTTCCACCCAGGGTTGGATGGATAATATGTTTCTTTCCTCAATAGTTGGTAATAGTGGTAGCATGAAAATACTTCCTAAAAATACTCAATGTTTCCATTAATTGAGGACATTGGTCATAGTGCTGGGTTTCAGAAGAATGTATACCACAATTTATGGGATGAGGAGATTGTGATTTCCCTTGAGAAAGAGCATGTTGTCGAAGAAGGGTACTTGCCTCTTTGAAATTTGTGCCTTCCTTCTTCTCTAATTCCAAACATTGCACCTCATGGACACCTTGAATCAGTACATTAGACCTTGAATCAAATTGATATGTGTTTTATGCCATGTACTAAATTAGGGATATTATATAAAATGGGTTCTTTTCAACTAGCACACCACCTGCCTCAACATCGATCATATTTGGATAAATAGTTATTAAACCTTCATAAAAATATTGAATTAAATGTTGACGACTTATTTGGTGGTGTGGGTAACTTGAACATTACCTTTTAAAGCATTCCCAATATTCATGCAATGTTTCTCCTTGAGATTGTCTTATCCCACAAATTTCTTTCCTAATAGTTTCAATTTCAAAGTCTAGGAAATATTTTTCAAGAAAAAGACATTTCATGTCCACCCAACCACTTATTAGGGAATTAACAAAATATATCCAATATTTTGATGTATCTTCTATGGAAAAGAAAAATTCTATAATATTTACATGTTCTTCATACACATTTGTAGGTTTTAATGTAGAACACACAATTCAAAATTCATTTAAATACTTATGTGTTTCCTCTCCAGGAAGTATATGGAATCTTGGTAATAGTTGAATTAAGCCAGATTTTAGTTTCAAATTAGGTGTCTTTCCTTGTAATTGAATATAAGTGGGTTGGATATCAATATCAGGCGTTGTTAGTACTTTTTGTGTTCAATTGTACTCAGTCATGTTATTCACATTAATTTCATATTTAATGTGGGTTCCTAAGGAATAAGAAGAAGGATTAAGATGAGTGTTGATGTTTTGAGCGTCCTCCATCAACGGGTCCTCTTGTGTATATCAGGATCGCTTATGTAGGATCCTCTACTGTTCGGGTTTGAGAGGTTGTAAGCAACCCAGAGAAGAACAAGTCATACATAGATCCTAAAAAAGAAATAAATTAGAACCCAAAAAAATGTAATGGTAGAAGATGAAACAAACATACATTCACAAAATTTACAAAAAACAAATAAACAAATATAAAAAATATGCACTAAAAACAAAGAACTCTCCGACAACGGTGCCAAAATTTATCCGCGTTACCATGACACATCAAATTAATTATAATTTGAAGATAAATTTATAGTCGAGGGAAGATGCTAGGTAATCTCACAAGGAGAATTGATAGTTTTAGAGAATGTATTTTTAATAATAAGTACTAAAAGTGGTGGTGGTTTTTTAAAAACAGATTTAAGTAAATTTCATAATTTAAGAGTTTAATAGTTGATAAATAAATGTGGTTTGTTAATAATTATGGGAGAATAATATCATTTCAAGTTCACAAAACATCTTTTATAGTTCATTGATTTGAAAATATTACATTTTTTTTTAAATTCTTTGGTTGATGGTTGTCATGATCTTGACTCCCCTCTTGCCTCTTCAAATGATTCTTAAAGAACAGCCCCTTGACACAAGAATCATGTTACAAATATTTTGTTAACCGAAATAGAGTAAAATTTCTACAAAAGCATACTTAAATCCTACATGTGTGTGAGATAAATAGTATTTTTGTGTTGTCCAATCAGAACAACCCATGATTCCCACTTGAAATTTCAACCTAATCAGCATTGAAATAAAAAGTCTTCCACATAATTATATCAAATGAAATGTAATCAGGGGAGAAGAATTTCAAGATAAAAAATAAGTTAAAAATTAAACACACAAATTATACAAAACCAGTATAAGAACATGTGCTGGAACTCCCTCCCATGTTTGTGTAGCTCCCTCGAAATGATCGTCAACCGTTTAGCTCTCCATCAATAAGAGGAGGAGGCTCGGGTGGTACTCATTCTTCATCTATGACCCCCTATGATGATAAGGCCTCCATAACTTCTAGGATGATTAATGGACTCATCTAGGACTGAAAAATGTTAGAGCTTAAATGAGGTACACATGGTGCTCTTTTATAGAAAAAATAGGAACTGATTTTGGGCACACAGATAGTGTAAAACCACTTGTCACGTTTTTTTCATCCCCCAAAAACTCTTAAACAACTTTTAACAAAACAAAAAAGTTGTTTTTCCACGTCTTTGATATCTCCATAGAATGTTTGTAATTTTTTGGATGCGTACCACTCTAGATATGGACATCTCAAAAAACACAACTTTTGACTACGTGAAGATTCAGGGGCATGAATATATCACATCGGTAGGGACCATTAATTGTAGAATGAGGATTTTTTTGTCTCCATAAAGAGTTGTATAATATTGAATTTCGGTCCAGGAAAAAAAATATCAGCCAATATGGATTCACTAAGTGTTCATATGCTACCCCACATTGGACAAGTGTTCATGGAACCCATACTGTTTTGGCCCATTTTCCTTCTAGATCATCTCTGGGGCCTCCAAATCACCTCCTCCTGGAATGGAATCATCAAAACATGTAACGTTTACCTTTTCAAATATGATAAAAAACTGATTCAAACATTGAAATATTTTTTTTATTTTTATAATTTTCAATATAAAACAAGAATAGCATAGTGGTTTAAGGAAGAAAATGAAAAAGAGAATTGTGGTGCGATCACACCCCCACACCTACAAATCTTCACTACTAGTAAAATAAACATATCCAAAAACAATGATGCATGTATATATTCCCAAAATAATGAAGACTTAACATTTGAGGAAATTTTAATTCATTAAAGTAATTGAATAAATTCACGAACCACACTAAGTAGTAATTCCTAGAAAAATGGAAAAAGATGTCTCATAAATCATTTCACAATGAAACTTAAATAAATTCATGACACCAAATAGAAAAAGGAATTAAAAATTCAACCATTCCAATGACTCTCCATGTCTGTGTCTGAAAACCATTCAATTATATTCATTCCACTTTTTATCCAATAAATATAATTTATTTTTTCATTATTCATCTTTAAAAGAATTTTTTTCATCGAACATGCTTTACATCCTTTCCAATCATATTTCAAGACCCACCCACTTAAGAATTCCCATAACTCAATCCATAATCTCCCAACTTGAATATCCCCATATGTTTCATATTTCATCACTCCAATCATTTTTTATTTTTTAGAAGATTTATTTAGAATCAATCTCACACTCATCTCTCAACCCTTTTTTGATATCCTCACGACACTAATTGAAATATTTATAACAAAATCAAAGGATGAGGTAGAGTGGTATTTGACCTACGAAAGAAAAAACCAATTTTTTGAGGGAATACAGTAGTCATACATTAGGTACACATGCATAGGTCAATCTGGTACAATAATGAAATAGATTAGATAAGGAAGTATCATATGGAAATATCATTTAACTCTTAAAAATATTAACCTAATATATATTTACTTTATATTATGTATGAAGTGTTCACACTCTGTCATTTAGTGCAAAAATGTGTGGAGATATTAGTGACACAATTTTCCCAAAAACTAATCATACAAGGGGAATCAATATTCTCAAATGTTTCATTGTGATACAACTATTTATATCATTGATAGAAAACCAATTCCCTAAAAATTACTCACTAATGTTAAATTCATAAAAAAAATCATTCCAAAAAAGAGACAAGGTTATTTATAAAATGATAAATCAACATGGTATAAACAATTTCAACATGAATTTTCCATATATTTTATGATGTGGTGACCATAAGGGGGTGGGGGAGTAAAAATACCATAACGAAAGTGAAAAAGAGGAGAAAGTCAAAATTATGAAAATTCCTATCTAACCAAGGAATGTACCCATATCCCCACACCTAGAATGTGCTGTGTCCTCACAATAATAATTGAAAATATGATATTGGAGGATAAATACTGGCCTTTTTCACTGGTATGTGGCATCTTGGACAAGGAGTTCCTCCATCGGGAACTCTGGAAGGGCTTCATAAAAGTGCTTCAACCACTTCCCATTAACAATGAAGGTTTTCTTGGGTTCTTTATTTTGATCCTAAACAACACCACATGGAGATACATTAATAACAATGTATGGGCCAAACTAGTGGGAATGAAGCTTACCTAGATACAAATTAATCCTTGAATTATAAAGGAGGACCTTCTACCCAATGTGGAACTAACGATGAAGTATAAGACGGTCATGGGAATCCTTGGTTCTCCCATAATAAATCATGGAGTTTTCATATCCATATCTTCTAATTTCCTCCAACTCCTAAATCTACAACATCCTTTGATAACCTACATGAGAAATGTTAGAACTACATTGTTTGATGGCCCAGTAGGCCCAATTCTCAATCTCAAAAGATAGGTGATAACACTTTCCAAACACAAGACGATAGGGTGGCATTCCAATAATAGTTTTCAAAGAAGTATGGTAGGCCCATATTGAATCACCAAATTGAAGACTCTAATATTTTATATTGGGTTGAACTATTTTTTCATGAATCTATTTTACCTCTCTATTTGACACATCGACTTGACCATTGGTCTGTGGATGAAATGAAGTAGATACTCTATGACCGACCCCATAATGACACAAAATTGATTGCATTGTTCAGTGGAAGAAATGAAATCCCTGATCACTAATGATATAACTAGGTAATCCAAACCTATAAAATATATGAGTTCTCAAAAATTATGCAACTATTTTGGAATCATATTTCTGTTTGGATTAGGACTCTACCCATTTTGACCCATAATCGACCGCCAAAAAAATGTATAAGTTTCCAAAGGAATTTTGAAATGGACTAATAATTTCAATTCCCAAAACATAAATAATTTCATGAAAGATCTAATGTTGTTTGGAATTTAATTTCTTTTAGATACATTCCCCATTATTTAACAATGAGGACACGATTAGAAAAAATATATAGGATCGAAATAATGATGTAGATTCTCAATATACAAGAGGGGGGATTAATTTTACACATTAAAAATTTCCTTTATCAAAGGAATGTTCTATGTTTAAGAAATTTAACCTAACAAAATTCACAACACCTCTAACACCAATTGAAAACTAGGAATAAGGAATGATGTTATAAACATCATGTTCTATGTACTTGCTTAAAACTGGAAAGTGATTCCGAAGGTAGGTTCCGAAAATATGGATCCAGAAATTGAAACATAACTAAAGATTACAATATGAGATTCTACCTTAAAGCGTATAAAATATAACTGAAACAGAGTACAAGTAAGGAAGTATAGAAAAGTTATACTTTCCTTATAATACAATATGCAGCCGAAACAAACAAGTAGTAAAACTACTAGTAACAAGACAAAAGTCTTTTAACCCAAAGAGAAGGGTATCCAACAACCTTGGAAAAAGGTCCCTTGATTTATATTTTCAAGCAAGTCTGTCTTACCCACACCAGGGTAAGCCCTCGATAAGAATATTATAATCTCTGTCTTGCTATCCCCGTAATCCCTTAACTTCTAGGTAGTTGGAAACCTTTATCTTCCTCAGCAAGCATGGCCTCGAACTTCAAGGTAGTCGGCACCTCTGTCTTCATATCCCCGGATGTCCTCGAATGTAATCACCAACATTAGGATTTGCACGAAGAAAAAACTGAATGAGTGGTTCAGTACGCAGAAGGCCTGAAAAGCATTCCCTATCTAAAAATCACCTTAGCAGCGTGTGGTCTCTAGATCGATCAAATTCTTTGTCATTTAAGCTCTTTCAAATGAGATCCTATTTATAGGCTCGGTCGACCTCCTTTCCAACGGTCATATCTTCCTTAAAAATCAGCGGGACCTGTACATGTTTCACTTTACCAACGGTTAGTTTATAACAGAATATACGACATCGTTTTATAACAAAACAATAGTAATAGAATATGCGACATCATTTTATGTCTAACTCAAAAGTTCGGAGTGAAGGTTCGGAGTGTAAACAAAATGTCAAAGAGTAGAAAAATTATAAAAGTGTAAGAAAAATGAAAGTTCAGAGTCAAACAAAAAATAATATTCGGAGTCTAAATAAATTCGGAGTGTATAAAGCAAAGATGATCAGATTCTGTTTAATAGGTGAATTTGGGATGAGAATTCGGAATGAGAATTCATTATAAGAATTCATAATGAGAATTCGTAATACGGATTCGTCATTAGATTTCGATGTCGAACTTCATGAGAGTTCATATCCAGAATTCGGAGTAGAACTTTATCAGAGTTCATATCCAAAATTCAGAGTTGAACTTTATTACAGTTCTCATCTAGAATTCGGAGCCTAAAACAGAATGCTTCATGTCAATGTTTTAAACGATTCCGAGAATATAGAAATGAGTCTGATTCTTATACATAAGAAATATATGGTTATAGATAATGAAAATTTTATAAAGATAATTTTTATTACAAAAGCGATCTTCCTTATAAAATAGATTTTCCTTATAAAAGAAATTTTCCTTAAAAAAGATATTTTCCTTATAAAAGCGATTTTCCTTAAAAAAGCGATTTTCCTTATAAAAGTGATTTTCCTTATAAAAACAATTTCCCTTAAAGATAAGGTGTTTTTGATTTTCAAAACAAGAAGGAATGGAAAAGTTATAAGGAAATCCTTATTGACACAACAATCTCCCACTTTTTGGAAAGCACAAACATCCTTACGAAAAAGAATGTCTAAGAAGGAAGAAAACCATTAAGGTTTATCTCCCATTGCTTATGGATGTTGATGAATACGACTAACTCTACCTTAGGCTTTGAATCTCTAAGGATCGTATTCTAGACTTCCAGAATGGTATTTCATTAAGAATAAGAATGTCTTCTTTAATAAAAAACTCTCCCATAGATAAACTCTATTAGAGTTCTTTTTTCATTCTCCCTCTTTGTTAGGGTTCTTTTTCCTTTCTTTATTAGGATTCTTTTTCCTTATCCCCCATTGTGATTTTTAGAAGGAATTCGAGGGAATGGAAAACATAACAAAGTACCTGTAAAATTAGTAGCAACAACAAAAGAGACGAGCAAGCACAATTTTCATTAAGTTTGAAAGTTCAAAAACAAAGAATTTAAGATAAAATCCAGCAAAAAAACATGAATCCGATCTTTTGAGGTTTTTGTTAAAAAAAGAGTTAAGAAAACTATAATCCAAAAACAAAATATAAGAAAATACCAGCTAGTAAAATATGATTAAAAAAACATGAGTAAGGAAATCATACCTTTTGGATTGGCATAAGAGGATTATTCGTAATGGGTAACATTTTTTTTTAAAAAATGACTACAAAAAAATATTTATTACGAAAAAAATATAGTTCGCAAAACTCACTACAAAAAATAAATTCAGTAAGGAAAAGTTAATACGAAAAGAATAATAAAAAAATGATAAAACCTTATAATGATTTGAGTACTAAAATTTCATTACTAGAATTTCAGTACGAGAATGTCATTACAAACGTTTGGAAACGAAAATCTCATTATGAAAGGCTCGTTACGAAAATATCGTTATAGAAATACCGGTACAAAATTTTCTATTCCAGAAGTTTTCGATATGAAAATTTCCATTCCAGAAAATTTCTATACAAAAATATCCATTTTGAATAATTTCAGTCCCTGAAATTCCAATTCCAGAATTGTAGATCCAAAAAATTTGAAAACAAACTTTGAAAAACATAGTTACTCTAACAATCAAATGTACTCCCCCTATGAATAGGAGCTTAATACTGTTAGAAGAATTGTTCAACAAGAAGTTAATGAAGAATGATTACCTAATGATTATCATTCCTAACTTTTTTTAATATATTCAAATCTATCAGAAGGCAACAATTTTGTGAAAATATCAGCAAGTTGATCTTTCATTCCGACAAACTGAAGAATAATATCTCCTTTTCGTGTGTGATCCCTAAGAAAGTGATGCCTAATATCTATGTGTTTTGCATGAGAGTTTTGTGCAGGGTTCTTACTTAGGGAAATGACACTTGTGTTATCACAAAAAATTTGATTTTTAGTAAAACTCAAGCCATAGTCTATGAGTGTGTGTTGCATCCACAACACTTGAGCACAACAACATCCGACTGCTACATATTCAGCTTCAGTAGTGGAAAGTGCTAAAGAATGTTTCTTCTTGCAAGAACAAGAAACTAGTGAACCTCCTAAGAAATGACAAGTTCCGGATGTACATTTTCTGTCCATTCTACATCCACCAAATTCAGCATCAGAAAATCTTTTTAGAAAAAAATTAATTTCCACAAGTATAAAATAATCCTAGATCCATGGTCCCCTTAAGGTAAAGAATTTTTTTTTACTGCCTTTAAGTGAGATTCCTTAGTATTGGATTGATATCTTGCACATAAGCATACAGAAAACATTACGTCTGGTCGACTAGCGGTTATGTAATATAAACTTCCTATCATACCTCTAAAAGATGTTTGATCTACTGGTTTCCTAGATTCATCAAGATCTAATGAGTTTGAGGTACCAATGGGAGTACTTATACTCATAGTGTTGTCATAACCATACTTTTTGAGAAGATATTTAATATACTTATATTGAGATATATATGTTCCCTTTGATTTTTGAAAATTTTGAATCCCAAGGAAAAAAGTTAACTCACCCATCATACTCATTTCAAACTCAGATTTCATTAGACTTGAAAAAGAGTTGGTTAAAGATTGCTGAGTTGAACCAAATATGATTTCATCAACATAAATTTGAACAATCAAAACATTTTTCTTATCATTATTTATAAAAAGGGTTGGATCTAAATTTCCCTCAACATAGTTATTTTGAAACAAAAATCCAGTGAGTCAATCATACCATGCTCGTGGGGCTTGTTTAAGACCACACAGATCTTTGGAAAGTCTAAAAACATGATCAGGATGTTTTGTATCTTCAAATCCAGGAGGTTGTTCAACAAAAACTTCCTCTTGGACATAAATGTTAAGAAAATCACATTCCACATCCATTTGAAAAAGTTTAAAATTAAACAATGCTGCAAAGGAAAGTAGAATACGGATAGATTCACGTCTAGCTACTGGAGCATAGGTTTCTTCATAGTCTATTCCCTCTTGCTGATTATGGCCTTTAGCAACAAGTCTAGCTTTATTTCTTACTATGACTCCATTTTCATCACATTTGTTCCTGAATACCAACATTACTCCAATAACAGAAGTTTCCTTAGGTCATTCAACCAAGACCCAGACTTTGTTCCTTTCAAATTCATTTAGTTCATCTTGTATATCTTTGATCGAATCATCATCACCTAAAGCATCATCAGTGCTTTTTGGTTCTAACTGGTAATGAAATTCTACATGTTATACTTCATTTCTTAAGTAACTTCTAGTTCTTACTGGTTTATTTACATAACCAATGATACAATCATTGGGATGATTCTTAGGAAACACCTGATTTGGATTTTGAAAAGCCTGTTCATCAACATAGGGAGGAAAGTCTTCTGGGGTAAATGTTTAAAAAGTATCTTCTTGAACATTATCCTTATCAGAAGGATCTTCTCTCAAAGTTTGACAATCAGTTTTTGAAAACACATCTGAGGATGAGGATTGGGATGGTTTTAAAACAAAAGGATCAGACTCATCAAATTTTACATGCACTGTTTCTTCAACAGTACATGTATTTTTTACTAAAAACTCTATAAGCCTTAGAAGTTGTGGAATAACCTAAGAAAATTCCAACACCAGATTTTGGTGTGAATTTAAGTAGGTTATCTTTAGTATTCAAGATGAATAATTTTCAACCAAAAACCTTGAAATAGGATAGTCTTGGTTTTCTACAATTCCATAACTCATAAGGTGTTTTATTAAAAAAAGGTCTAATCAAAACTCGATTTATAGTATAACAAGCAGTACTTACAGATTCAGCCCAGAAATGTCTAGCTATAGAATATTCACTCAACATGGTTCTAGTTATCTCTTGAAGAATTATATTTCTTCTCTCAACTACACCATTTTATTGAGGAGTTCTAGGTGCTGAAAAATTGTGAGTAATACCTTTTCTACTACAAAAAGTTTCAAAATCAGAATTTTGAAATTCTCCTCCATGATCACTATGAATTGTTTTCAATGAAAGGTTTTTCTAATTTTTAACTTGATCTCTAAAATTTTTGAAATAAGAAAAAGGGTCAGACTTCTTTACTAGAAAATAGACTCAAGTAAATCTAGTGTAATCATCAACTAGAACAAACACATTGTATTTGCATCCAATACTTCCAGTTTGTGTTGGACCAAAAAGATCCATGTGAACTAACGGTAATGAATCAGTTGTTGAGACTTCACTGATTGATTTAAAACTAGATTTATGTTTCCTTCCATATTGACAAGGATCATAAACTTTAGAAAAATCAAATCTAAGCTCCGGTAGATCCTTAACTAGTTTTTTATTAGAGAGTTTTCATAAGTTCCTAAGGTTAAAGTGACCTAGTCTTCTATTCTGTAACCAGGAATGATCTTCCATTGCACTTAGGGAAGGTAAATATTGGCTCCTATGGTCTTATAAATTTAAGGTGTAAACATTCTCTTGCCTATTGGCCGAGAGAATAAATTCTTCCTTGGAATTGTGAACTAAGCATTTATCATTCCTAAAATTCACAAGATATCCTTCATCACATAACTGACTTATTCTAATGAGGTTGTGATTAAGACCCTTAGAAAAAAGAACATTTGAAATCAAAGTTTTACCTAGAAGAACAATATTACCAATACCAACAATCTCTCCCTTAGCATTATATCTGAATATTACCTTTCCTCCTTTTGTTTTGATAATCTTTTCAAAATAGATTTTGTTACCAGTCATGTGCCGAGAACATCCACTATCCATGTACCATGTGTTGCTGCTGGTACTCTATTTACTTTCCTGAAATCATGAAGACAATTAGAATTTCGGAATCCAAACTTGATTGGATCTGAGATTTCTAGACAACAAAATTATAGGTACCCACATCTTCTTAGAAAAATAAGCTTTATGAAATCCAAGAGATTGGGTTTTGTTTAATGAAAAATTCTTTCCCCAGTGACCACCACATTGACACTTATTAAAAAATGGGGCACTTTGAGGAACAAAATATTTGTTACTAAAAATTGGTTTTTCATGGGTAAAACCAAATCCAGATTTATTTCTTAAAGGTCGTATTTGGGAATACATTTTATCAAAATTTTCATTACCATGGGTAAAGTGTGATAAAAACTTCTTTAAGGAAAAAAATTTCGGACTTCAGTTTTATAAACATGTTTTTATCCTCAAAATCATTAGTTTTATAACTAGAGCTATACTCGAAAACATTTTTCTTAGAAATTACTTTTTCTAACTCTTTTGAAAGTTTGTTCTTCTCCGAACTTAATTCCTCATGATTTTTCGAAATACATTCAAAATCCGAATTTTTCTTATCAAGATCTATAGAAAGATCTTATATTTCTTTCTTAAGGATAGAATTCATATAGTTTGCCTTATCATGTATTTTATTGAGTTTAGAGTTCTCAATCTCAAGAAGTTCAGCAAACCTAGAGACTTCTTCATAGGTAGGTAAAGTATTTTCTTTATCAGAAGAGGATTCTTCATCTGAGGAATTACAATACTTACTATCATTAGAATTTAATGATACATTTGTCAATGATTAAACATTTCGTACCTTAGCCATAAATCAATGATTTTCAATAGGTAATCTAGCTATAAGACCAACATTCTTCGGTCCTGAAGATTCATAATTAGAAGATTCATCTGAAGGGTCACCACCACTGGCACTCCAGGTGTCACTAGCTTTCAGAAATTTCATAGCTTTGACTTTATAATAATTCATTTTGTTCCTGTCTGAATGCCTATTTTTCCTTTCTTTCTTTTTGAGCAAGGAGAAATCTGGTCTAATATTTCCAGCTCTCTTGCATTCGTAACATGTGACTTCTCCATCGTTCCTATATTTCCTTTCCTTTTTCTTATACTTTGATTGGAAATTTCTCTGGCCAGCTATCTTGTTCATCCTTCAAGCAAGATTTGCTAATTCATTTTCAGAGACTTCACTCTCACTAGATTTTGATTGAACTACCATCTTCTTAGACTTGGATCTAGTTACACTCTCAGAAGTCTTAGCTTTCATATGATTTGATGTTGTTGTAAAAGCAACAGTACCATTCCCATTATTCTTCTTGACGTTTTCATCATCTCACTTCATTCTGGTTTCATGTTGGAGAAGTGTTCCGAATAACTCATCAAGAGAAATTTGAGTGACCTTCCTGTTCTCATCTATAGCAGTTATTTTGGATTCCCACTCATTGGGAATAATATCAATTATCTTACCCACAATTGCATCATCATCTAACCCTTTTTCTCCCATAGACTGTATGCTATTGACGATAGTCATAAACCTCTTTAGAACTTTACAAATTGGTTCATCAAACAGAAAATTGAATCCATGGTGTTCAGCTCTAAGCATATCTCTCCTAGTCTCAATTAAGTTAGAAGTTTCAAAGTGTGTAACCTCTATCTTTTTCAAGATACAATTAGCTGCTTCATAAGAAGAAATTTGGCTATATATATTTCTGTTCATTGAACAAAGTAAAGTATTGCGAGCCTTATAATTGAGTTGATACTCTTGCTCTTCCTGGTTAGTGAATGTTCTAACTTCCTTATCAGGAATTTTATAATCTCCAGTAAGCATAACAAAGTTGTCCACTCCAGTGTTGATAACAAAAGTCTTTATTCGATCTCTCTAGTATTCATAGACATTACCATCAATGATTGGTGGTCTGGAAGGATTTAGATTATCAATGGAACCAACATTGACTCCTTCCATACTTAAAATAACATTTGGCACACAAACTTGTTAGTAGAAAATGTTCGTAATCACAATGTTCGAAATGAAAAAATTCGGAATGAGAAAGTTCGGAATGGAAAAGTTCGGAATGATAAAGTGACCAAGAAAAACTTATACATGAGTACAAGTATTTCAGAGACCTACTATGATACCAATTGTAGGATCTAAATAATGACGTAGATGCTCAATATACAAGAGGGGGTGGGGTGAATTGTACACCTGAAAAATTTCCTTTAACAAAGGAATGGCCTATGTTTAACAAAGTTAACCTAAGAAAATTCAAAACACCTATAACACCAATTGAAAACTTGGAATAAGGAATGATGTTATAAACATCATGTTCTATGTACTTGCTTAATACTGGAAAAAGATTCCGAAGGTAGGTTCCAAAAATATGGATCCGGAAATTGAAACTTAACTAAAGATTAAAATATGAGCTTGTATCTTAAAGCGTATAGAATATAAATGAAACAGAGTACATGTAAGGAAGTATAATAAAGTTATACTTTATTTATAATACAATATGTAGTGGAAACAAACAAGTAGTGAAACTACATGTAACAAGATATAAGTCTTTTAAAACAAAGAGAAGGGTATCCAACAACCTTGGATAAAGGTCCCTTGATTTATACTTTAAGCCTGTCTTACCCACACCAGGGTAAGCCCTCGATATGAAGATCGGAATCTCTGTCTTGCTATCCCCGCAATCCCTCAACTTCTAGGTAGTTCGCAACCTATGTCTTCCTCAGCATGGAATCCCTTGAACTTCAATGTAGTCGGCACCTCTGTCTTCCTATCCCCGAAATTCCTCGAATGTAATCACAAACATTCGGAGTCGCATGAAGAAAAAACTGAATGAGCGGTTCAGTACACACAAGGCATGAAAAGCTTTCTCTCTCTAGAAATCACAGTAGCAGCGTGTGGTCTCTAGATTGATCAACTTCTTTGTCGTTTGAGCTCTTTCAAATGAGCTCCTATTTATAGGCTCGGTCGACCTCCTTTCCAACTGTCATATCTTCCTTAAAAATCGGAGGGACCTGTACACGTGTCACTTTACCAACGGTTAGTTTATAATAGAATAGAAGAGATCGTTTTATAACAAAACAAGTGTAATAGAATGTTTGACGTCGTTTTAAGTCTAACTTAAAAGTTCAGAGTGAAGGTTCGGAGTGTAAAAAAAATGTCAAAGAGTAGACAAATTATAAAATTGTAAGCAAAATGAATGTTTGGAGTCTAAAAAATTAATAATATTCAGAGTATAAATAAATTCGGAGTGTATAAAGAAAAGATGATCAGATTCTGTTTAATAGGTGAATTCGGAATGAGAATTCACAATGAGAATTCTTCATCAAAATTCATAATGATAATTTGTAATCAGGATTCGTCATTAGATTTTGATGTCGAACATCATGAGAATTCATATCTAGAATTCAGAGTAGAACTTTATTATAGTTCTCATCTAGAATTCGGAGCCTAAAAAAGAATGATTCATGTCAAAGTTTTAAACGATTCCGAGAATATAGAAATGAATCTGATTCTTATACTTAAGAAATATATGGATATAGATAATGAAAATATGATAAGGATAATTTTTCTTACAAAATAGATCTTCCTTATAAAAGCAATTTTCCTTATAATATCAATTTTCCTTATAAAAGAGATTTTCCTTATAAAAGCAATTTTCCTTATAAAAGATAATTTCATTATAAAAGCGATTTTCCTTAATGATAAGGTATTTCTGATTTTCAAAACAAGAAGGAATGGAAAAGTCATAAGAAAATCCTTAATGACTCAAAAAAATCATGGTCATTCCAAAAAAGTGTTGGCAAAAAGAGACAACAATCATGGACCTTCCGAGTAGTCTGCTGGAGACCAAAGTGGCCCCCACAAGAAATAGTGTGATAGAATGTAAGGATAGACTGAAACTCACTGTTGGGGATAGAACGCCTAAGGACTTGATCAATACATGTGATATCGAGGTAGGGGTCATCTAAAAAGTATCAAAGAGACTCATGTTTTAGAAGAAATGCTTGGTTATTATTAAAATCAGTAGGTTTGCAAGATTTTACCAACTAATTTACAATTTCAGCATACCATGGAATAATATCTTACACTCGGAACAATTTCTCATTAAGAAACATGTCATTAATGGGAATATAGGGGGGTGATTCAATTTATGAGAATGGTAGAATCCTACTGATATTTTCAGCCACCACATTCTATTCCCCTTTAAATCTATAATTTTTAGTTTAAATTCCATAAGTAGGAGCATCCAACGAATGAGATGTAGTTCAACTTCTGGTTTCTTAAGGAGATATCAGAGAGTTTCGTGGTTAGAGAATACAGTGACTATATATTCTAACAAATATGACATAAATTTATCCAAGGTGAACAGTATGGAAAGGAATTATTTTTCAGTTGTGGTTTAGTTTTCTTGTGTAGGGTCCAATGTAAGTGAGGCATAGGTTATGACATGTGGAGCTCGGTTGACCCTTTGTGACAAGACTACCCCATCTACATAGTGTGAGGGATCGCACATGACCTCAAACTGTAAATACCGTCGAGGTGGTTTGATTACCGGGGGTGACATGAGACTCCATTTTAACATATTAAAAGATTCATCATATTCTTTATAAAAAAATTATTATTTTTTGGATTAATCGGGAGAGGGGGAGTGCAATTCTACTAAAGTCACGAATGAAACGATGGTAAAAGACAACATGATCTTGGAAATTCCTCACATCCCATACATTATCGGGGAATGATAGAAAATAAATGACATCAAATTTTTATTTATCTACTTGGATACCATCCCCAGAAATGACATGTCCCAAAACTATACCATGTTTCACCATGAAATGGAATTTCTCATAATTTAATATAAGATTATTTTCAATAAAACGACATAGGACTAAACCAAGACAACTGAATCATTCATGAAAAGAATATCCATAATTAGTGAAATCATCCATGACTACTGACATTAAATTCTCCAGGTAATCCAAAAAAATACTAACCATGCATCATTGGAAATTATCTATAGCATTTCATAGACCAAATGGCATCTTTCTATCGGCAAATGTGACAAAGGGGAAAGTGAAGGTTTCCTTTAACTGATACTCAGGGGAAATATGGATCTGAAAGTATCCAGAATAACCATCATGCAAATAGTAGTGGGACTTAATTGTAACGGCCCGACCCCAGTTACCCAAAGTTGGTGCATTATTACGTAACATTGGCATGATCAAAAATGAACAAGTCTCAAAAATATGATTAGTTTAGTTGACTTAGAACACTAGATATATTCATAAGTCTAACATTACATCATAAAGTTAAATACTACAATAAAATGGTCTCCATAGTCCTCACTCATATCCCCTTTCAAACTATCCCTACAAGTCAGTCATAAAATATTTCTTCACATCATGGAAAAAATAAAACATTGAAATGGGTGAGCTCATATGATTAGTAAGGATAACAATATAGCGGAAAGTTTCATAAATAAACATAAACAATTAAGGAAATGTATAACTAAAAAAAAGCCTTTTAATCTTGAACTTCAGCATAATATGGAAAAAAATAAAATGAAATAATTCCATTTACTTATTCACATGGATATTCTACTAGTCGAATGATCACATTCAATATCAAAAACCACTTTCAAACTGATGGAATGCATAATGCGAGACTATCATAACCACATAGTCAAGGCCTTATGCCAAGACTACAAATAAGATTTTGTCAAGGCCTTGTACCAAGACCCTAGTTTGTCTCATGAGACCTACCGATGCATTGAGGACATATAGAAGGCTACACCCATCACTTATGAATTTCAATTCATTATTTATATGAAAAGGATTAAACATATCATAAACCATAACAAAATCGTATCACATAAAACACGCACAAAGGAAACATAACATTTCAACATTTAAAAAACAAGATATCAATTTAACAAATTGATATAATAAAAACATTTTCAAAAACATTTTCAATACAAAAATAAAAGAAAATTAAAACATGGTATTTATTTTTCATTTAAAAAAGTTATGGCTTCTAGAGGAAGTTGAAACTCAAAATATGGTCACGACGACGGAGAAGTCGTTGTCGCCACATACGGAAGACAAAAAATTGCTTTTGTCGTTTATTAAAAACACTTCGTATAAAAAGATTCCTTTTTATGAAAATTAAATTTCAAATGGGTTTATACACCGTATAACAGAAAGTTGTGTATAAAACAAAATATACCTCAATGAGAGGAGATTGAGATGAAGTCCCTTACCTCGTGTCAGACTTGACTCGATCATTATTTAATCTAGTGAATAAAAAACTAGAGTGAGTTTATAAATGCTTAAGATCCTTTTTCAAGTTTAATATTCCTTTTATATCACTTATTACCATGTTATGAACATTATTTAATTATTTAAGTTAATAATGGTCGTTTTGTCGATCTTTGGAACTTGAGTCAAAAATAAACTTCTTATATTTACAATTTGTTCATGTGGTAAAATATCCATTATATCCATAATTATATTCATGATTTCGATATCTTATATATCATATATATCCAGTATATACATTCATTTATAATATTACATAACATTTAGAGGTAAGAAATGAAATGCACCGTTTATGGAGACGATAAGTTGTACGTACGCATGAACGCTAATTTAATTTCTGTTTCATATATAATTGGATAAAATCATAATGATATAATGGTATATAATTACTCCCGTATAATATCATATATAATATTATTAATTCCATTCTTTATATGTCCCACATATGGAATTAACGATAAAAATCACTTTGAGGGGGTGGTAGTCCGCACTTTCTAAAATGAAATTATAGTGTTTACCCAAATTGGAAATCATAAAGGTATTCCATAAATGAAAAATAATGAATCATAAAGTAACCATAAACATAATATATATCATATATAAATATATAGTCATCTTAATGTCCACCATGAGAGGTGTTAAATGAAGATTGAACAATCATCGTTTCGTGAGGCAGTAATTCGCCACCCATAGAAATAATATGTTATTTAACCATTAGATGAAGGTATGTGTAAGTGTAAATCAAATACTTATCATAAAAAATCCTAGTATATTGATGATACGGGTGTTGTTACAATATAAAGTGATAAAAATAGTTTATCGGTTTGGAGAGAAAAATGAAACAAAAGAACATAAGAGAAGACATTACCTTAAAATTTGGTAACTCTATTTGATTTGAGCCAAAATAATCCTTCGGAAGACTTCTGACCAATGTGAGGCTTCTAGGATTAAGAGAGATAACATTAGAGAGTATTTGTACAGTGGTTGGCTGATCCAAATGGAATTGATTGTGTGAATAAGGTGGTAGAGTTGGGGGCCTTTTATAAGAGGAGAGAAGGGGCACTCTTGGAAACACTTGAAATTTTGGATTATTATGAAATGTTTTTCGGATTTTAAAGGTCCCAAAATGATATATTTCGAGTATAAGATGATAAGGGTTTGAAATAAACCCATTAAATAGGCTTTAGACAAGTGTATTTCTTAGATTTTACCTTATCTTTTTCATTTTATTTAAATAGATCATTAATGATGTAATCGTTGCATCATCATGGTGTGATATATAAATTTATTTATTTCATTGGAAAAAATTATAAAAAAATTACCATGATGTAGGAAATTTTTTTAGCTTTCTAATGAATATTTATATTTGAACAGTTAGCTTATATAACCCCATGTAATAATTGTTTTAGTAAAACAACACATGTCTGTGACAATTTTATTTTAACTTTAAATAAAAAGCTATTAAGGTCATTTTCTTACCCATGTGGATCCATGTGGCCCCCAAGTTGACCCATGGATTGTCTTGGTCGGCCATGACTCACCCAATAAGTGTATGAAACGTGCTATGTTACTTTCATATTATTATATCACTATATTTAACTTAAATTACACTAATTACCTTTAATTGCTATTAATAGAACTTAAAAGTTACTATTCACCAAAAAATATTTTAATCCCATTGAACCAAATTATAATTTCGAATGACAATGATGTATGTCAGATTTTATAAATTCAAATCATAGAGGTGGTAAAATTTAATTTAAACAAAAATCAGTTTTGTAACTACCACTTAGTGGTTTCACTATTCATCAAAAATCGATTATTTCTAAAAATACCAAAAAATCACTCTAAGCTATATTTGATATACAAAATTCAAAAATTATGTCCATTTTACCAAATTAAAAACATAAAAGTTGAATTTATTATTTTTATATTTAATTACCGCTATCAATACAAATAACGTGTTTTTAAGAAACAATATCTATCAAAAGATTGACAATCGTTTATGTCCAATTTCAAAGTGAAATTAATTATAATGAACAACTTTGGATAAAATGGTAAAAGAATATTCAAATTATACTTTAAAACCAATCAATAGTATAATTTATCACTATAAATTATTTTTATTAAAAATGTTGTATTTAAGTATTATTTACTATTCATCGAAAATTGGACGTTCTCAGAAAAACACAAAAAATTTAACATAGGATAATTTTGATATTCCGAATCAAAAAATGAAGTCTATTTTGAAATATAAAATTTATATAATTCAAAAAGTGGGTATTACTATTCATAAAAACTACATTGATTGGTTGCAGTGAGTTAGAATCTTAAACTAGCGTACAATGCAAGCTATTGGATTATTGAAAGAGAAGCGTATCTTAGAAGATTGGGGTGTTAAATTATCACCTCCTTCAATAAATTTCATCCTCACAGTTTAAAATTTTTATTCGAAAATGAATGGTTGAAAATAAAAAATACCTTTGTGGAAAACCCATATCGAAAATAGGGTTAATAAAAATATAACATTAAAATAAAGAAAGAGAAGTACAAAGGTCACCCGAGATAGACCATACTAGGATTCTATGAAAACATGGATATGAAGGAGAAACAAACCATCAAGGTCTGATGGAGGGTTGTAGAAAACATGATTAGGTGAAAGTTAACTAGAAGAAAATCACAAACTTGTGATTGGTTAAACGATCATTGATTCCCCAGTTGGAAAAGTTAATGGACAACATTTTTGTTTTAAGTTACATTTCATAATGTTGATGAATTTATTTAGGAGATTTACTAAGAACGTAAGGAAATATACATACTTTTCATGTAGACTTTGATTCTTTATTAAATTTTTACCACAAACCCATCTTTCTCTCCAAATGTTAGTAGAAATCAAAAATATTATATTTATCCTAATCATATAAGGTTCTAAATATTAACATATACCATTTAGATTAAGAAAAATATGTTGTAATAACTAGGGACTTCCTGTAGTATAGTGGTAGGTAATAAAGGCTCGTCACACTATGGTTATAGGTTCTATTCCAGCAGCTTTCTCCGACGCGACGGGTTATCCCCCGACCTGTAAGATGCCCTTTTCCTAAAGCTATTGTATTATAATATTATAAAATTAATCGTCAGAAATGTTTTAACATTAAATAATACTATCCAATGTTCAAATTAATAGATTCCATCCTTTATAGTTATCCAAATTACCTCTATTCGGACTTTTTCTAAAAGGTCTCTAAATTTCAAAATCAGTTGTAACATCAGATTCCCCAAGCAAAGTAAAGTTTCTCTTGTTGTCACATACTAAATATATGATTAACTTCAACATATTAAAACCTTAATGAAAACAAAAAGTAATGCAGTACAATCCTTATATATATCGCATTATTCTTATAAATAGAATATAATCCTTAAGCCCAAAACCACCAATACATTAATTATTCCACTTCAAATGTAGTAACAGCATAAGATTGGACATGATCCCTTGGAATTTTCTAAGGTAAGTTTCCCTGATGCTTAGGACATTCATTTTCATAATGCCCCATTTCCCTACAATTTTAGCATTCAATATTGATAGCCTCTTTCTTTCCCTTACAACCACGAGCCTAGTGACCTTTTTCTCCATATTTATAACAAACTCCCATTCCTTTTAGGCAAGTACCGGGGTGATTCTTCCCACAATTATCGCATAATGAAAAATCCTTCTTTCCCTTTTTCCTTTTATCTATCTCTTGTTCCACAATTATCTTCTTCTCTTGATTTACTTTATTGTCATAAGTTTAGAGAATTCAACTTATGTCTTGATAGCACATGAGACAATATCTTCGTACGAAGAGAAAGATTGTGAGACTAAGGATCGACGGAGAAAAGATTTTAACCCATAAAAGAAATGATTAATCTTATTTCATGGGTTATGTTTATAATCTGCTTCATGCCTTGCTAACCTTGTAAAGTTAGCCTCATACTTAGTGACATTATCATCCTTTTTTTTGTCTTCGACTCATAAATTTCCTTTCTATATCTGCTTAATGGTCCCAAGGGATGTATTTTTCTATGAAAAGCTCTTTTAACTCCCTCCATTCCATATTTGATACTTTATCATCTTCCTTCATGTTTTGAATCAATGACCACCATTCTCAGCATCTCCAGTGAGGCAGTAAACTACCATGATAATCATTTTCCCTTTCACTACTCCCCATGGCATGGAATATTTTCTCTATGGATTATCAATTTCTCAGCTACTAATGGATTTGTACTCCGATGGAATGTTGGTGTTTGTTGCCTCATGAATCTATCTAACATTGATCATCCATATTGTGGATTAGGGTGCTCCATACGAGTAAGGTTATTATTCATAACCTGAGTGAGTTGTCCCAGTATGGGGGTAAGTTGATCAGCACCAGTTGTATCCCCATCTCCACTATAATTATATTGAGCAGGTAGGAAATCCCTACATGGAGTTTGTGCTTTGATAAGATTCTCATTCCTTCCACTAGGTTCCATTTCAAAACAATGGCATAAACTAGATCAGTTTATGAATTAAAATAAATAATTCCATACTTGTAAAACAATAAAAATAAATTGAGCAGTTTATGGATATTATCCATAATCATAAAAATGTTTTATTTGAGGAATTATATACTCATAAACCCTTCATAATGGTTTGTAATGAAAATGGGAATTACCCTAAGCATATCCCCCGGGAGTGTCGTAACCAAGAGTGCAGTAAAGCCCGTTGTCGTGCACTAGTTCTCGTTCGAGTCTAGCTAAAAGCAGTGTTTTCAGGTTTTAACCCAAGGTACATTTGTGCTAGCGCCGCCTCTAGCTTCTTGTATCCAGACAAGGATGTATTTCTCGGAAAACTCACAAAATCTCTATAATACAAAAATTCTAGGAAGTTATTCTATACTAATCCTCAAAGTCTATCCTAGGGATGTGTTCTCTAATCAGAGTTTTTCTAAATCTTGCTTCCAAGGTTAGTACTAAACTATCTCTGATACCAACTGTAACGCCCCGACCCCAGTTACCCAGAGTTGGTTCATTATTACGTACCATTGGCATGATCACAAAATAGAAAGTCTTGAATGACCGGTTAGTTTAGTAGCCATGGAAACACAAGATACATTCATAAGTCTTATATTACATAATAAAGTGAATAACTAAAATAACATGGTCTCCATAGTCCACACTCATATCCCCTTCATACTATCACTGCAGGTCAGTCATAAAATATTTATTCACAACCTGGGAAAAATAAAACATAGAAAGGGGTGAGCTTAGATACTCAGTAAGGATAACAATATAGCGGAAACTTTCATAAATAAACACAATCATTTAAGGCAATGTATAACTAAAAAATGTCTTTTAAACATGAACTGCAACAAAATATGGAAAAAAAAATTAAATAATTCCATTTACTTATTCGCATGAATATTTTACTAGTTGAATGATCACATGCAATATCAATAACTACTTTCATAATGATGGAATGCATAATACCAGACTATCATAACCACATAGTCAAGGCCTTATGCCAAGACTACAAATATCATTTTGTCAATGCCTTGTGCCAAGACACCAGTTTGTCTCATGAGACTTACCATTTAATCGAGGATCTATATCAGGATCCACCAGTCACTTATTAAGTCCAATACATTCCTTATATGAAAAGGTTTAAAAATATCATAAACAATAACATAATCATATCACATAAAAGATGCTTAAAGGAAACATAATATTTCCACATTTCAATCACAAGATATCAATACAAAACATTGATATAATAAAAACATTATCAAAACCATTTTCAATAACAAAATAAAATGAAAGTAAAATATGGCATTTATTTTTCATTTAAAAAAGTTAGGGCTTGTAGAGCAAGCCGAAACTCAAATAATGGTCATGGCGGCGGAGAAGTCGTTGTCGCCACATATATAAGAAAAAACATTTCTTTTATCATTTAGTAAAAATTATTCATATAAAAATATTCCTTTTGAATAAAAGTAAATGTCAAATGGTTTTATACACTGTATAAAGGAATGTTGTGTATAAAACAAAATGTGCCTCAATGGAAGGAGATTGAGACAAAGTCCCTTACCTCGTGTCCGACATGACTTGATTGTTATTTAATCTCCGGAATATTAAAATATAGTTAATTTATACTTTATTAAGAACCTTTCTAAAGTTCATTATTTATTTTATATCACTTATTATTATGTTATGAAAATTATGTAATTATTTAAGTTAATAACGGTTGTTTTGTCGATCTTTGGTACTTGAGAAAAAAATAAACTTCTTATAATTACAAGTTGATCATGTGGTAAAAAATCCATTATATCCAAAATTATATTCATGATTTAGATATCATATATATAATATATATCAAATATATACATTAACTTATAATATTACATAACATTTAGTGGTATGAAATGAAATGCACCGTTCATGGAGACAGTAAGTCGTACGTACGCATGAATGCTACTTTCATTTCTATTTTGTATTTAATGGGATGAAATCATAATGATATAAAGGTATATTATAATTCTAGTATAATAACATATATAATATCATTATCTCCATCCTTTATTTGTCCCACATATGTCATTAACAATTCAAATCACTTTGTGGGGGCGGTAGTCCGCACTTCCGGAAATGAAATTATCGCATTTACCCATAATGGAAATCATAAAGGTATTCCATATATTAAAAATAGGGAATCATAAATAAAACATAAACATAATATATATCATATATAAATATACTTACATATTAATGTCCACTATGAGAGGTGTTAAAAAAAATATTGAACAATCACCGTTTCGTGAGGCAGTAATTCACCACCCACAGAAACAATATGTTCTTTAACCATTAGACGAAGGTGTGTGTAAGTGTAAATAAAATCCTTCTTAGCAAAACATCCTAGTATATTTAAGATACTTTTTATGTTACAAAATAAAGGAATAAAAATAGTGTAAGGGGTTGGAGAGAAAAATGAAATAAAAGAACCTAAGAGAAGACATTACATTAAAATCTGGTAACTCTTTTTGATTTGAGCCAAATGATTCATTGGGAAGACTTCTGCCCAAAGTGAGGCTTCTATGAGAAATAAAGGGAAGAGCAGAGAGTATTCAGGAAGATTTTGGCCAAGCCAAATGGCTTTTATGTTTTGAATAAGGTGGTAGAGGTGGGGGCTTTTATAAGAGGAGAGGAGGGGAACTCTTGGAAAGTAATGAAATGTTATATTATTCTGAAATACTTTTCACATTTTAAAGGTACCACAATGATATATTTCGAGTATAAGGTGTTAAAGGTTAGAAATCTACCCATCCAATATGCTTTAGACAAGTGTAATTATTATATTTTACCTTGTCATTTAATTTTATTTAAATCATTCATTAATGAGGTAATCGCTGCATCATCATGGTGTGATAAATAAATTTATTTATTTATTTCCAAAAAATTATAAAAAAATTACCATGATGTTGGAAATATTTTTATATTTCCAATGAATATTTATAGTCTAAGATTTAACTTATATAACCCCATGTTATAGTTGTTTTAGTAAAACAACACATGTTTGTGACAATTTTATTTTTACTTTAAATAAAAAGTTATTAATTTCATTTTCCTACCCAAGTGGCTCCATGGGGCCCCCAAGTTGAACCATGGATTTTATTGGTCGACCATGACTCATCCAATATCTGTAGGGAAATTTTAATGTTAATTTCATATTATTATATCATTATATTTACCTTAAATTACACTAATTACCTTTAATCGCGATTAATATAACTTAAAATTTACTATTCACCAAAAATTATTTTAATCCCATTGAACCAAATTTTACTTCCTAATGAAAATTATGTATGTAGGATTTTTGAAATTCAAATCATTGAGGTGGTAAAATTTCATTTAAATGAAAAATCTATTTTTTAACTACCACTTAGTGGTTTCACAATTCATCAAAAATCGATGTTTTTCAGAAAAATACCAAAAATTCACTCTAAGATATATTTGATATTACATATTCAAAGATGATATTCATTTTAACAAATTAAATACATATATGTTGAATTACCTATTTTTATATTTAAATCCCGTTGTCAAAACAATAACGTGTTTTTAAGAAACTATATATATCAAAAGATTGACACTCGTTTATGTCCAATTTCAAAGTGAAGTTTATTATAATGACCACCATTGGATAAAATGGTAAAATTATATTATAATTATATATTAAAACAACTAAATAGTATAAATTATCACTACAAATTATTTTTATTAAAAAAGATGTTTTTAAGTATTTTTCACTATTCATCAAAAATTAGAAGTTCTAAGAAAAACACCAAAAATTCAACATAGGATAATTTGGATATTCCGAATCCAAAAATGAATTCCATTTTGAAATATAAAATGTATTTAATTCAAAATGTGTGTATTACTATTAATAACGACTACATTGATTGCTCGCGTTGTGTTAGAATCTCAAACTAGCGTACAATGCAAGCTATTGTATTATTGAAGGAGAAGAGTATCGTGGAAGCTTCGGGTGTTGCATTACTCATTTCCTTTCTATAATTTGGTCAATTAATAGAAATTGTAAATGGTACTTCCTAGTTTATTGGTTTAGTTGATGATAGACTATAAAGACACGCCAACTATTCTGCACATGAGTTGGAACCAATTCAATGTTTTCATTTTTGATTACTGTAAGGAAAGTATTTTTAGGAACTACTTGAACGGGACTAACCCATTTCCTATCAGAGATTGGATAAATGATTCCAGTAGCCAATAATTTTGTTACCTCCTTTTTCGCAACTTCTAGGATGTTTGGGTTCAGTCGACTATGTGGCCACCTCACTGGTTTAGCCTAATCATTTAATAAAATATGATGTGTAATGATTGATGGGATAATACTAGGAATTTCAGAAAATGACCATCCCAAATATTGTTTATACTCCCTCAGATTTTCACGCAGTCACAATTCATTCTTGAAAGAGTGTGAAATAGAAATGATGACAGAAAACATGGTTCCATTCTCAAGATATGAATATTTACAAACTTGAGGCAGTTGTTTCCGTTCAAATTCATGTGGATTTTGGATTTATGGGAGTTTGTGTGAAAGGGAGAGATCACTTATCTCTTCTAACTACTCAATGGTATGATCCTTAGTTGAGTAATGAGCTTCTACAAGCTTATAAGTATCATCGACGGTCATTGGATTATCTGTGTTGAAGAAATCATCAATCGATGAACATGCATGACACATTTCAAGACCATTACAACAATCAAAGCATGATTCATTTCCTAGAATTTCCATCAATAAATAAATCTCCAAAAGGGGATCAAGGGAATAAAATAATGTTTTTAAGGGAAGGTATTACATCTATAGAATTAATAGAGAGAGTAATGTTCTTTAGAGCGGTACTTCGTGGAATGAATGATATTGAATTGGAAAATGTCACCACCAAACTACATAGATAATATAACATTGTGTACATTAATTATTGTTTTGATGGTTTTCAAAGAAGGTTCTCCCCAATATAATCGGGGCATGTTCATTCATCCTATCATCCTCTATTTTATGCACTTAAATGTTAGCAGAAAAAATTAAATTTTGAACCCTCACAAGAACGTCCTCTAACACAAGAGAGGGTTGTGCAGTACTACAGTTATCCACTTGAAAAATAATCCTAATGGGATTCAGTTCCCTAACCTGATATGTAGAGTAAATAGAGTGAGGAATCACATTTATAGAAGCACCTAAGTCAAGCATAAAATTAGAAAAATAATAATCCCCTATGGTTCATAGAATTGAGAATGTTCCATGATCATTTCACATGGTGGGATGGGTTGGATCTATCAATGCTTAAACATTTCTCCCCAAGATCACATTCTCATCACCTCGAATTCACCTTTGCTGTGTAAAACGTTTCTCTAGACACATGGAGTACCTTAGAATTTTCTTCACAGCATCAATCAATTGGATGTTAACCTATACATTCTTGAAAAATTCCAATATTTCCTTTTCATGTTCAATTTCTTTTTGTTTTTTTGGTTGGGTGGCAATTTTAGGAAATTGAAGAGGAATTGTTGGGCTTGGTGACTCATCAATATACACACTCTTTCCATTGGAAGGGATTTTATTAGGACAAGTTTCATCAACATTTGAATCATTTTTAATTGTTGGGATGGATGTTTCCTTAGGAGGGGATGACTCTAATAGAAGATTCATTTAAATTTCTAGTTGTTTTTTCACTCATAAGGGTGATGGAACAATCATTTTTCTATCCCTAGGGTAATCTACTGGTTGAGAGGGAAGTTTACATGACCCATGACTTTGAATTTCTCCCACCATGTTAGCTAGTTGGCCTAATTGGTTTTTTTGGTCTTCAATGGTTTCATGAGTGGTTTGTTGGTATTGGATATTGTTGGAAGGGATTTTTTTTATCCTATATTCTAGGCTAGGATCAGGTTTTGGAGGGGTTTGTTGGAAAGGATTTTCGGGTGGTTGAGGATTTCTAGGTGGTGGTGGTGGATGACTACTCTGCCCCGGTTGGTTCCATTATTTTTGAGGTTCGTTTGAATAGCCCCATTTTATATAGTCTTGGTTCTCCTTCCACCCAGGGTTGGATGGATAGTTAGGTTCCTGCCTAAATGGTTGGTTATAGGGGCTACCTGGAAATATTGCCTCATAACTCTCTCTGTTTCCCTCAATTGAGGACATTGGTCAGAGTAGTGGGTTTCAGAAGAATGTATACCACAATGGATTGTATTAGGAAATTGGGATTCCCCTTGGTAAAGGGAATGTTGTCGAAGATATGTACTTACCTCTTAAAAATTTGGGTCCACATTCTTCTTGAATTCAGTACATTCCACCTTATGGACACCTATAATCTGTACGTTATACCTTGAACCAAATTGATGTGTGTTTTGTGCCATGTTCCCAATCAGAGTTCTTACAGCAATTGAGGTCTTATTAACTTGGACACCACCTGCAACAGCATCGATCATATTTCAATCAATATGGATTAAATATTGAATAAAATATTGAGTTAAAAGTTGATCACTTAGTCGGTGGTGTGGGAAACTTGAACATATCCTTTTAAAGTTTTCCCAATATTTATGCAATTTTTCCCCTTGAGATTATCTTATCCAATAGATTTCATTCCTTATAGTTTCAATTCTAGAGGCTAGGAAATATTTTTCAAGAAAACGGAATTTTGTGTCTGCCCATCCTCTTATTGTGGAATTAACATAATATAACCCATATTTTGTTATAAATTCTAATGAAAATTGGAATGATCTAAGATTTACATGTTCTTAATCCCCATTTGTAGGTTTTAATATTGAAAACACATTATGGAATTCATGTAAATGATCATGTGGATCCTCTATAGGAAGTCCATGGAATCCTTGAAATAGATGAATTAAACCATATTTTATTTCAAAATTGGGTGCCTCACCTATAAATTGAATATAGATGGGTTGGATATCAACATCAGGAAATGTTAGTTATTTTAGTGTTTGATTGTTTTCAGCCATGTTATTCACATTAATTTCAATATTAATGTGGGTTCCCATAGAAGAAGAAGAAGGATCGTGATGAGTGTTAATGTTTTGTGTGTCCTCCTTCAAAGGTTCCTCTTGTGTATCTCGGGGTCAATGATATATGATCCTCTCCAGTTTGTGTCTGAAAGGTTATAAGTATCTTGGAGTAGAACATGTCATACACATAAAGTAGACAGAAATAAATTAGAAGAAAAAATACATGTAAAGGTAGAAGATAAAACAAAAAAATCACCAAATTTTAAAAAAATATAAAAAATATAAAAAACACACACTCAACCCAAAGCTCTCCAGGACAATGGTGCCAAAATTTGATCGCGTTGTCATGAAAAATAAAATTGGTTCTGATCTGAAGGCAAATTTATAGTCTAGGGAAGAACCTAAGTCACCTCTCAAGGAAAGTTGATATTTTTAGAGAATATATTTTTAATAAGAAGTACTAAAAGTGGAGGTGGTTTTGAAAAAAGATGTATGTAAATTACTTAATTAAAGAGTTAAATATATAATAAATAAAGGCTGTTTTTTAATAGTTATGAGATAAAAAGATCATTTAAAGATCACTACACATCTTTTATACTAAATTGTTCTGAAAATTTAACATGATTTTGTTTAATTATTTGATTGAAGTTTGTCATGATCTTTACTCCCCTTTTCTTCTTCAAATGATGCATAAAGAACCACCCCTTGACACAAAAATCGTGTTACCAAGATTTGGTTATCAAACACAGAATAAAATATCTACCAACGAATACTTAAATATTATGTATGTGTGAGATAAATAGGATTATTGTGTTGTCTAATCAAAACAACCCAGGATTCCCACTTGAAATATCAACCGAATCGGTGTTGATATAAAAGGAGTTTCACTTAATTATATCAAATTAAATGTAATCACGGGAGAAGAAAGTCAAGATAAAAAATAAATGAAATATTAAACACTAAAATTATACAAAAATAGTAGATGAAAATGTTCTGGAACCCCCTACCTTGTTTGTGTAGCTCCATCGAAATGACTGTCCACTATTTAGCTCACCATCGAGAGGAGGAGGAGGCTCTGGTGGTTCTACTTCTTCACCCATGGCTCCTCTACGAGGACATGGGCTATCAGAACTTCTAGGATGATGAAGATACTCCTCTAGGAATCCAAAATAGTAGATCAT
Organism: Viscum album; assembly: GCA_963277665.1. Taxonomy (NCBI): domain Eukaryota; kingdom Viridiplantae; phylum Streptophyta; class Magnoliopsida; order Santalales; family Viscaceae; genus Viscum; species Viscum album. The sequence continues at coordinate 1,776,663,921 of OY728137.1, forward strand.
GGATCCTGGTTCTAACTCCCAAAATGAGGTTCCCATGGATCACTTTTATAGAAAAAGTGGGAAGTGTTTTTGGGCACACAGATTGTGTAAAATCACTTGTCACGTTGTTTTCGGCCGCCATATAGTCTTCAATTGATTTTTAGAAAACAATAAAGTTGTTTCCCCATGATATTTCTATCCCTAATGAATGTTTGGATTCCTTTGTACATGTAAAACACTACATACGGATAGCACACATCACAAAACTTTTGACTCAATGATGATTCGGTGGCCCGGACATATCACATCACTTGGGCCCCATAATGGCTGAATGGGGCTGGGTTATCTTCATAAGAGCTATATAAAATTAAATTATAGACCAGACCACAAAACTTCATTCCATTTTTATGCGCATAGATTTCATATTCTACCCAACAATGTACACAAGTTCATTGAACCCATGCAGTTTTGACCCATTTTCCTTCTGGATCATCTCCTGGGTCTCCAAATCAACTCCTCCTACAATGGAATCATCAAAACAAGTAATAGTAACCATATAAAAAGTGAAAAGCACAAAATAAATGATTCAAACATGGAATTTTTTTTTATTTTTATGATTTTCAACATAAAACAAGTATAGCATAGTGGTGTAAGGGTGAAAATAAAACGGAGAATCATGGTGCGATTAAGGAATTAAGGAGAAGTGACACCCATTTTTATAAGTGACGAGGCATGAAATTTTTATCAACATTAAATATAATAAATTTATTATTCCTAGGAAAGTGACCAAAAATGGACAAGGATTAAAATATAGGAAGGTTAAGGAATAAATCTAATCAACCAATTAAATTTACACATGTTGTTTGACTGTTTTATCCTTTATTTCATAGTTTCCTCATTCATTAAATATTTTTGAGAACACACCTGCTAGTAGGAATTCCCCATGTTTTGTTGAAATGAGATATTAATATATGTGAGAATGTGTAATGATCTTTATAAATTAATATTATTTTTAATTCATTTCATGATTCTTGCACTTAGGTTTTCTGAGGAAAACTGTGATGATATGTATTTGAAGAAATGTATGGTGTGTTGTGTGTGTCACATTTGACATGTAGTAATGGAATAGTTAAAGAAGGATTTTTAAATTATATAATTATTAATGTGGATATCTCATACAAATATTTATAATAAGACCATCAACCTAAATTCCATGTCCATTGTTTAACTCCATGTATAATTCAGGTAGGTAAAGAAATAGGGATCTAGAATATAGCTTGGTGACACATATGTGAAACCTTATTGATGAGATATTGTGATAAAGGGATTATATTACATGCTAATAATTCAAATTTGGTTGTCATATTTGAGACAACATGTTCATTCAAATAGTTTTCTTAAAAAATTTCAATATAATAATCATTGAGTTTAGCCTCCTTAATGATAATAAGAATCAATCCTAGAGGGTCACACAATAAGTGTTTCCTATGATCTCAATTAAGTTCTATTTTAATTTAATTAATTGAATAAATATTATTATCATGATATATTAATAATTTAATTATAATTTTATTGATCCCAAATATTTATTGGTTAATGAAATATTTAAATTAAATATTTATTCGACTGTTCAATAAATGATATTGGAGTATAAATGGACCAAGACCATGTCCAGTGACAAATCTAAATAATATTTGTTAATGAACTGGTTGTTCTGTACCACAATAATAACATCATTATTATTATAATGTGGAATGAGGCTTAAAAAATGTATTAATTTTGTTTTAGGACTAACATGCAATTTAATAATATTTTAACATAAACCCTTAATCTATAAATAGAAAATTATGTCTATTTTGTAGGTGGTGAAATCAGAAATATGGAATTGTCATGCCATTTTAATTCTCTCTCAAAACATCCTTTTATCACCATATCAAGAGTGAGAAATGAAATATATATTCATTAATGACCAAAATTTTAGTGATCAATACAAACAACACAAGATAATGGATTTTTCATGCTAGCATGAAGATATCAACTAGTATTTCATGGTGATCAAAGGGGCCCATGTAGATATTTGATAAATTGATTCTATATTTTTATCCTCATTATGAAATGAAGAAAATCCAAAAGGATCCATTAGAATTATCAAAATAATCATCAAAGAAGGACCCTTAGCCTATATATTCATTTATTTAGATAATTAATAAATTATTATAAATTTGACGTTCAGGATCCTCACTCCAGATTCAGAAAATTAAATATTATATTAAATTTTAATATACCACTCACCCTCAATTCCATTCGATGTTCTTGGAACCAATAAAAATCTCATTAACATAATGTATATCAAGATAATATAATGACATTGTATATGTAATTGAATGAAAATGAACTGATATCATTGGATGATTTTTTTCTTGAGGTTTTAATTGGCATTGTATGTTTTCCATGAAAACCCCACCATGAACATTAAATAAAGCATTAGTACAAATAAAAAATTCTATATTTCTCGATGGAATTTATATCCCTGGTGCATTAACAAATACTCTTCTCAATTAAAAGAAACATTCATCACACAATATATTTTTTAGATTAATTTCACACCTTTTTGAGTTAATGTGGTTAGAGGGCTAGATGAATGAGCAATGTTTTCAAAAAACCATTGGTAATAACTTGAGAATCTATGAAAACCACAAAACATAGTTACATTTGTAGGTCTCAACCACACTTCTATCAATATGGTATCAAATAGATCAATAGTTATGCTAAAAAATATGACCAATGAAACAAATTTGTTGTAACCAATATTCACATTTCTTGATTTTTCCATAAAACATATTTTATTTCAAGGTGAACAATCTTTATATGTTTTGTACGATCCTCATTGTTTTTAGAATATCTAGAATGCCATAAATAAATAAAACCACATATTTATCCACGAACTCATTAAAATATTTTTTTTATAACATCCCTAAATATAGTTAGATAATAATTACTTATGCTTAACATAAATGTTATTGAGTGATATCTAATTAATACATAGTCTGATGGAAATATTATTTTTTGAAGAAAAAAACTGGACCATCCTAATGTGATGAACTAGGATGAATGAAACCTTTAATCAAAAACCATGTAAGTAATTTTTTATTTCCAATAAATCTATCTGATCTATTCGATAAGGAGGTTTTAAAATAGAATTACCTTTAAGAAAAAAAACATTATTCAATTAAAACTCCCGATTATAAATAAAAGGAGATGAAAATCACAATCTAATTGATTCTCAAACATCTAAATAGTAACTAATATTTTTTAATAAATATATCACATCATAAGACACATTCTCTCTTCCTACTATTTCACTAAATAAAGAGAAACGAACGAGATATTTTTTTACTCACATTAGCTTTTCCATTATTTTCTGTATTGACAACATTTCATTATGTATACCCTCCATTTAATATACTAAAAAATATAATTGACTCTCCATCCTCATCTATATTCATGATAAAAATAATACCATGATGAAATCATTCTCATCACTATTATCCTACCACAATCGTCAATTATTCTTGTTGTAATTGTTAAAACAACACACACTCATTGAGGGGAATTCTTAAACAACCTCAATACTGATAAAGTGTTCCCCAATTAAATAACAAATTTTTCTATGAAAATTAATGTTACTGTAGTGATATTAGGACCAAAACCATTTTTTATATTCCATTACAACAATTCAGTAGTTTCTATGTACAATTGAGGATAAAAATAAAAATATACCACTACTAGAAATTGGTGATACCACCTCATAATCCCCTAGTCCATTGTTGGTAGAAGAATCTATAGAGTTCCCACCTTCGTATGTGACTAATTATAACAGTTTAAATTTCTAAATCAAATAATGAATGGGTGATCCAGAGCCATGTTAAGCTAATATATAGAAAATAATTCCACCAACAGACTAACTACCATGCTTGATCATAATTACCACCATCCCATTCATCCACAGATAAATTCATAGTATCGATGCTATAGGAATAATATCTGAATTTCTATATTACTATAAAATTCATAAGAAACTAATAAGACAAAATATCAATTTTCTCTTTCGTTTGATCCAAGGTCCAATAATTACTTTCTTTAGATATGTTAGATGTTATTAATATTAAATTCATATTAACTAATTTTTTCATTTAAGAATTATTATTTTTAGATATTATGGGATTCAAATACTTTTTTTTATGAGTCATAGTATATCATAATCATCAATGGAATCTTAGTGTAACATAAAAAAATTACATTGGATATTTCACTTAATTTCATAATCTCTTAATTTTATGATTCCAGGTTTCTCTTAATGTTTCCTAATTTAGATTCTTAATTATATGTTTTCAAGGTTAAATATATTTAATGAAATTAAACTGATCAAAAATCTTTTGTAATCTATTTAATCTAAGATCGTGAAATTATAGTTACTTGATGATAAGACTATGCTAAATAAAATCCCATGGGGAACATTTTTTAAAATGTGTTTGTAAAAAATAGTGCAAGGAGGATGTCGATAATGAATTGGAAGAATTCTAAATAATCCACATAATCATAAATAATGGATTGAAGTAGGTTTGGTGACACCTTTATGAGTTATGTATAGAATAAAGTAACCACATTCCAACTTTATATGTCACTCTCTAGGATACATGTTGTTTCCCCACTGTAAATGTTGTAAACATATAGGTCACACTTTGGAATAAATGTTTTATATCCATTGGACATGTCATCTACTATTCACCATTTGAAATTTCTCATACATTCTTTTTTAGGACTCAAATTTGGGAACATGAGTAGCCTATTCTAATTATTTTTTCTTGTAGAACACAAGGGTACATTCCACTTTAATATCAAAGGAGAGAATCAACGTTATTTGGGAAAATTGTGGTCTCTCATATCAGTAAATATGATGATTAGGTTTGGACAAGACAATCTGAGAGGATAGTAGGTTAGGTACTCCCTTGATGACGTGTCAATAATAAGTTATTGGTACCCAATATTCTTTTCAGTGTTCAGTACACCCTCTATACTAGAGGTGTGGGTTCTCCAATTTGGTCATTGGGTCAGTGCTCCCACACAACTAAGAGAGTCAACCCCCAATATTAGGGTTTTAGTCCTCTTTCTATATAATTTTTGGTACTACCATGTTCAATGTGTGACACTCCAAAAGTTTTAGATCCTTCATCGTGGTCTATACTCACTCAGCTGACATTGTTATACCATTGAAAGGTGTTATTTCCTCACTATTGTTCTTAAGAGGAAATAAGAGTTTGGAAGTGGTTGGTTGTTCGGTTTCATTGGCATCTCGTAGTGATTTACACTTCATTAGTTGTTTTGTGAAGAGAAATACTCTCTTACATCTATGGTTTACCTTAAACAACATTTACGTTATTTCTTACAATTTTTATTTTGTGCTAACTAGTATTTCCATCATTAATTTTTGGTTTTAGGGAATCTTATAGGATGTGTATATAATTAAAATTTCATGTGAATTTACCAACACATGTCATGTGATATGATGTGTGAGGGACATTTATTGGTGATATCTGTAAAGAAGAGAATATTCGAACCTACCACAAAATGGCGTGTCATTTTGAAGATGTTATTGGAAACAACCCTACTGTTATGGTATGAATTATGAACTTGAATATTTATAGAGAGGAAATAAATAATAGGATGATTATTTTCTTTGATGGAATTGAATTATCCTTTGAGGTTTCTCCGCCGGATTGATTGGGACAGGTTTTTCAATTTTCCTAAAATTTTTTTTTATAAAAAAATCTTAATTTTCAATTAGTTAGTGGTGATATCAGTGGGAATTGATTCAGTGGGTTGGGATCATAGTGGTTCTGAAAATATATTTTTATTGCACTATTTTCAAATTAAGATCTAACCATCACTGATTGTAGATCCAATTATATTATAAGTGTGTATTCATTTGTGATATGTAAAAATGTCCTATTAATATTGTGTTTCCCAAAGACCCAAATGAGGATCTTGAACGTCAAATTTTTAACAATTTTTTTATGATTTGATGAAATAAAGACCATATATGATAATTATTTCCTCAATGTGGATTTTGATCATAAAAAAACCTTTTATAATGACTTCATTTCACTATGAGGATTAATGTAAAGAACCCCTATAGTGGTAATCCACACACATTTGATATCTGAGAAATGAAAATTAATCATCAGGTGATACCAAGGTAAAGCTATTGTATGGAATTATTTGAATTTATCACGCATCATTTGTTCTTAAATGAATCACTCTTATTATTCTCATTATTCAGAGGGAGAGTGGAGGGGGATTTGAGAGTTAATTCTTCTAGTGAAAAAATTCTATATTTTTCAATTTCACATACATAATAGATATAGCTATATATTTATAGTGATATAGTTTTGGTTAAAATAACTATTCAATTGCATGTAGTCCGTTAAATAAGTATAACCTATAATGAACACCATTGCACAAAATAATATTATTAATAATAATATTTTGTGGTGTTCACCAACTTGTGCAATAAAAATTTTTAATAACCCAGTTGTTAATTAATATTTATCACCAAACATGGGTTGGGTCTTTTTAAAATCCTATAGCATTTATTGGACATTAGAACAAATATTCAATTTAAATATTTCTTTGATCAATAAATCATTATGATCTGTAAAACATTAAGAAACTTATCTCATGGTTTTGAGAATAAATTTATGCAATTAATGAAATTCAAAAATAATATAATCGAGACCATCAAAAAAACATAATGTGTGTCCCTGTAAGATTATTTATCGTTGGAATTATTTAGGATTAATTAATGGAAATGATTACTGCCATGTAACATTTCATAGAACTAAAGAGAAAGAACAAAATTATACAATGAAAACAACCGCATATGAACACTCCCTATAAAATATAATCCCGTTGTATCAATATCTAAACAAGTATTTTGCACATATATTTCACCAACCAATACGCTTAATATGAATTACAACGACTATCTAAAATAAATGAATCATTTCACCATGACCAAGATATTTAATGCGACCATTCTAATCCAATAAAAGTTATAAGATATCAAATTCTATAAATATACAAGGGACACATAAATCCTCATCTTATCCATCAATGACATGTCATTCAAAATGCACCCTACATAACCTACATCATTGTGAACATATGGAATCACCATTTTCATTAAAAAAAATAAGTGTATGAGTCAAGACATGTATTGATGATAATATAAATCTTTAAGGACACTTATACTTTCTTTTATATGGGAATATTTGATGGGAAAATAACATGAAAAATTGATACTGGTGGTTATGTTATCATAATAGTTCCTCTTAAGGATTATAAAGTACCAAAATCATAGCAAAAAACCTCATCTGCTTACATGTACTTGCACTTAGAATTATATGTACTATGTGTCCCATCATATTATGTTACCCAACCACATAACATTATTTAATAATATCACCATAGAACTTCATGGTTCGTATCATAGAATAGAACAACAATGTTCTTATCAGTGCAATGTATACTATACGACTTTTTATATTATAGTTACGTAGAATTGTGAAAAATATTAAATAATTTTTTATTAATATTTAATATATTTAATATGCATGTAATCAAAGTAAAAAATAGTTATTCCTAGGACACCAACTCCAACAAACCCCCTTAGACTATAGAAAACATCCTATGACATTTAGTCAACTAGAGCATAAATGATAATAATGTTTCTAACAAGAAAATGCTTTAATAATGGGTTATACATGTATTCTTCCATAGAAATACTTTTTATTAACTATGTCATAAGACATAATATAAAAAGACATTGGTGTTGAATCTATGTCCATGACAAACTTTGACATCTCCCATCTACCGACCCATCCATTCAAAGTGTTGATGTAACATGTTTGTGACTTCATGTAATCTTGATCAGTTTGGAAACCAGCTTCTTCATATCCTCTTATTACTATCTCCTAATATCCTTAATGAACCAGGCTCATAACCTTTGTACACCACAAACACTTAATAATATTTTTTTAATACCATCAAATGGTGGTCACCAAGCTATGCTTGATATCATTTCATCAGACATAATATATAGTAAAAATCTATCCTACTTAATAGAACTCATACATGAATAATCAAATTGATGATGCATTTGGAATCCTTACAATTATATTCCATTCATCATGTGTCTAAGGACACACTTTCTTAGATATATGAATGTTGTGTGATGCTGAAAATTATCCCCTTTTTTATTGTTCTTTAGTGAATTTATTCTGTTTCTTATCAATGTATGTAATTTGATTTTGTCCATGGAGTCTCCTAGATCAATCAAAATTGATGTTGATCCCAGTAAAATATGCTACCTTTCCCCAGTTCTTTATAGATAACTATTTATTCAAACATGAATTAATTGACTGTATGACTTTTATTTCATTTCCAATGAGTATTATGTCATCAATATACACAATTAAAAAAATGAATTCACTTCCAATAAATTGTTTATATATACCAGGATCACACTTATTCATTATGAAATCAAATTCCATTATCGATTCATCAAAATAAATGTTCCATGATCTGGACATTTTTTTAATCCCTAAATTCATTTTTTTCAATTTTCATATATTGTTGGCATCCTTTGGAGTTGGAAACCATTGGGTTGTTTGATATGTACATCTTTTTTAAGGTTACCATTAAGGAAGGTTATTTTGAAATCCATTTTAAATCTCATCGTCTTGGTAATAGTAAATAAAAATTATAATTATGATGGATTTCAACATTGAAAATAGTGTATATATTTCATCATATTCAATGCCTTTATACTGTTTAAACTCCTTTGTAACCATTCATGCCTTATATGTACTGACTTGTCCTTGTTCATTTTATTCATGAATAACCATTTTAATCCAACAGTATTTACATCAAACTAAGGATCAACCAAAATCTAGACATGGTTTTGGTACATGTAATCCATTTCTTAATTCATGGATTCTTACCACATGGAAACATTTTTGAAACTTAATAAAACTATATTGGTTTTATGATCATTATTATCAACTATAAATGAGTTTAAATCCTAAATGATGAGAATACGATACCATTATTCTTATTTAATCATTATTCTAATCCTATATAATACACGTGTCTCTATAATAGAATCTACTTCTAGGGGAATTTGTGGAATAAGTTCTTCTACTATCTCTTTTGTACGATGAGCCTCAACTTCATCGAAGTTTATCTCTCTCCGACTATATCTTTTAGACTATGGAGGCTCTCAACCATGCTATACACATCCATTTTTTCAAGATACTTCATGAGTTCACTAGAAATGATGAATGAATAAAACATTAAACATCAACTACCTCAGTAACTTTTTTTAGATAAGGAACTCTTTATCACTCACCTCCATGGTAGGTGAATCATGTATTGAGGATTATAACACATAAGGTTTTCATTAATGGAGTAGCACATCTTGAAGTCATCTAAACTACTCTTGTAAGAATCTACCATTAGAGATGTTGTATTTCTATAAGAAAAAATTATAAATATTGGATGGATTATGAACTTCTCAAATTATTCTAAAATTAAAAGAGTATATTATACGTACATTGATGGATTATTTTTTTCAAGAAATAATAAATAAATAAATTTTAATTAAATATACCACTATATTATCAAGTCTCAATAGCACTCAAAATTGAACATGAAATGTATGGTTTTTGGTAAATTCAAGTGGTAGGGATCCATATTCTCCATTTTATAATCCAAAAATTGGTTAGACGTGCTACGTGAATGTAATTAGGGAGGCTAGTCTTTTCCAACTAAGGACTTGAATCTCATGGATATGTTGTGTCGACTACCCTATCATGAACCCCATAATTGAGTTCTGTAACACTTTTATCAGAAATAAATCAATTATTGGGAGGATTACTTATCTTTTTGATATATTGTTAAGTCAACTCATAACGATTATAACAACACCATTTTAAAATTAATTTTCCCAACTAGGGTTGATCAAACACTTAGTATAACTGATTTCATTCATAATCATGTAATGTAAGGACAAGTCAGACATAATATTTTATTGAGATATTAAAATTTATTATACATAAATTTAATATTTTTTATATTGGTCATGTCTTGTTAATATTAAATGGATTTTAATTAATTAACCATGATGGATGATACATTTACTCACAATCAATTCATTTAAATTTTTCATCAAACAAAAAAAATTATTTAATCGTGATCTTGCACCCAAAAAATAAAATAATATGTAGTCAAGAATAATTAATTAACTAAATGAACCATCCAAGAGAATTATATAATAGTGTTTTTTTCAAGAATATTTTAAATCATGTTAGGAACTAGTGGAAATAACTCTTGTTAGTCATCGTGGTATGAGTTAAAAAATTACATCTATCCACCTATGTAAAACTTGGGATGACATATTTATGGTTCCATCTTGAACCACCTCCACTCACCTTTAGAAACACCACCAATTACAAGTATTTATAGCTCACACCTAGGTGAGGGAACCAATGGATTTGTTAATGGTTAATTAAATAAATATTCTTGGACACATAGGTCTCACAAAATAGAAAAGGAAGTGGTGAATTGTAGGCCATCAAATTTAATTTAGAAATAAATAATTATAAACCCTTGCAATAAATTAAATTAACTATATTCCAACACATACATTGATCTTGGTATATATCAGGAATGATCTTACATGCAACTTATTAACAAAAGTAAATGGCTAAAATTCATTTCATTATTAATTAATTATTAGTATCATTAACATTATTGAGTTGTTTAATTATTTCACATTCTACATAAGAACCATCTAAATTCGTTTGGAGATAACCATTATTAATGAATTAATGAAATATAAATGGACGAACCAATAGTTGGAGAATTATCACAATAAATTAATTGAACATTTAAATTTATTTAAAATCCTTAATAAATAATTAGGAAGTTAATGTTAAAATCAATTAAATAAGGTTTTAATGCTATAATTTTCAATATAATGTAATTGAATTCTATCATCAATTGGGAGACTACATTTCGTGTACTATCCAAATATATGATTCAGGCCTCTATTTATATTTATTCAGGTCACATTACAACAAAAAAACATGGAATGTAAATTCTTGCTTCATGCTATATATCTTCATTCCGTGTGCCCAAGATACTCACATAGTTCTTCAATGTGTATATTGGTGGATTACACAGTTTGTATAGGCCAGAAAAAAATCCTCTGTTTTGAATGCCACATGCCCATGAAACCCAGAATAATATGCGTTGCATTCCTAGGTGAGAGATTACATGATGTGCATTGCTAGCTAAAAGTTGTGTATCTCTAATATTATATGTACACATAACATGATAGAGGAATTAACGTGTATCTAATATGTCATAATTGACGAACTATATGTCATGTATATCTTAAATGATCTAGGATGTTAGTCTCAAATGGTTTGACTATGTATAATGACCATAAGGATTACATGATTTTCACAGATAACATGTGTGGACTACATGGAGTATATATCGTATACACACAGTGTGATCCAACAACTATGTGTTGGGTTGGCCAGTCAAGATGAGATGTACACCACATGTAATAAATGTGTGGCCTGCCATGTGTCCCATTACATTGGAAAGTGAAATTTAGTAGTGTATATGGAGTGTACTCTGAATACACATTATGTAACCGTATTTGAACAATTTTTTGGCCCTGTTCCCAATGTAATATACAGTTGTTCTTCATTTTTTCTTAAACCCTTAATAAAATAAAACACTAAATTTTTTATTAATATGTTGATAAAATTTTAATTCAATAAGATATTAAAGAAAAATTAATTTTAAATGAAAATACAACCTTGATTTCATATAGATCAACAATAAAATAGATAAATTTAAATTTAAATGTGACCCATATGGTACCATTTGTTGGCTATAGGGCCAATATAAACATTAGATATTGGTAAATATATTAAAATTTCTTTTAATATTGAGTATCTTAAAAACTTGAATGAGGAAACTTTACATCAAACAATAATTTATATATTTAATATCTGGAGAAATGATTACCTGATCAGAGAATTATGTATTTAATGTGGATTTTGATCATCCAAAAAGAAGAATTCAGATTTCCTTAATTGTGTTGTTAGGATCCATGTAAATAAATACTCTAACGGTGATCCACAATTCCTCCTTCGATCTATAGGTAACTCTAACCGATCATCATATATTGTCATAAAAAAGCAACACTATTGTGTTATTATTGTTAATCACTCGTCCTCTAGTATTTAAGGAATCTCTATTTTATTTTTCATTCTTGAGAGGGAGGGAGGAGGGGATGATATATATTTGTTTGGTGTCTAAAAATTCACTATTTTTCTTCATTCACACTACACAATAGACGTAAATCACTATTTATATTGGTAGGGTTTATGTTCAAATAATTATTTAATTTTATTTCAGCCCTTAAATAAGATTATAATAATTAATGAACTCCATTAGACATAATAATAATAATAGTAATAATAATAATAATAATGATAATAATAATAATAATATTTTTTTGTGTGTTCCAACTTGCACAATAACAAATATTATTTAACTGGATAGTTAATAATTTTTATTGTACATAGTCATTGTCTATACAAACTCCTCAATCATTTATTGAGAACATGGGAAAAATTTTAATTTCATTATTTAATTTATTAATAAATATTTTTGAACAACATAAAATGAATAAAATTATCCATTGGGCTTGAAAATATTATTTATTCGAATAATTAAATTCAAATAAAACTTAATCGAGATCACTAAAATCAATTAGTGTGTACCCATCTAGGATTCTCTATCATTGGAATTAAGAGGGCCTAACTAACTATTGGGTTACTATTTAATAACATGTCAGGGAACCCATGAAAAAATAAAATAATCCCATAATGATGAAAACCACATACAAACATTCACTATGTAATATAATCCCTTCATCTCAATATATTATCAAGAAGATTTCACATATGTATCACCAATCTATATGCTCATTATTCCATTCATTGACTATCAAAAATAAATAAAATATTTCACCCTGGATATGAAATTTAATGCAATGATTCTATTCTAATAAAATGGTTGATATTTTAATTTACATAAATTTGGAATGGAAAATCAATTCCGCAACATATATATTAATTAAATGTTCATTATGATACATATTACATCCCCTATATATCCATGAACATATGGAATAACAAATTTATTAAAAATATCTATGTACATGAGTAATGACATGAAATAATGTCTATGTACCATTACTTATGCTCACAAATATGCATATCTGATGACAAAAAAACATGCAGAATTTCTTCTGGCAGTTATGTTCATATAATATCTAGTCTTGGAGATTTTCAAATGTAATCTTTATGACAAGAAGCCTCATTTGAATATTATTACTCAAACATGATATTATATTTATGATGTTCCCCCTCACAGTATGTTTCCCATCAAAAGAACATTACATTAGAATATCTTCATCGAACATCAGGGTTATCATTATAGCGTGGAACTACTATGACCTTATTAATATGATGTATTATATAGCAAATTATTACATTAGATTCATGGATAATAATTAATAATATGTAATAATATATTTTATTATTATTCAATACATCAAATATACATGTAATCAATGTAAAAAAAGTTTGTCCTAGGGCACCCACTACAATAGAGCATTCTCCTTTATAGTTTTTCTTGGACTGTTTACTTATTGGGATAATGAGATTATATTTTTTTCATATTTAAATCATGGTGTACACTATGAGAATGATTATCATGTGGAATATTAATTTAAACATTAAATTTCGTTTTATTATCCAAAATTCATTTTTTATATTCTTTGTGGAGTCATGTGGTTATATATGCATATATTAAGATAAAGTATCTCTTATTGTTTGTTATTCCTACTTGATGTTAGTCCCAATCCCCTAAACTATTGTCCGTTTTCATGGGGTAGCATACTCAATGAAATTATATCCCATATGGGTTCATAGAATAGTAAATAATTTCAATGTCGTAAAATATATTTTGAGACCATTTTTTTTGAAAGTTTTTTTTATGAAACGATGAAATATGTAAGATTAAAAGATAATTACACTAGTCAGAATATCAAGGATATTTTTTTAGAAGATAATGTGTTTGTGTGGTAAGGATACATTTATAGGAACCAATTTTGAATGTTCTACATTTGAATTATGTTTAAGTGAACATACAAGATAATAAACAAGGCTCTCTATAATCTTTTATTTCAACATAAAATGCCTAAAATAATGTCCATAACACTATTTTGGGATTAGAATTAACATTTATAAACATGAACCATAATTTTTTATAGTATAATATTAAATTTATATATTTTTAATTTTTTTCCATTGAAGAAAAAATATATAACAACTCCTTTATTATAATTAAATTTAATTGGGCAGGATTTTGGGGACTTTAATATCACATTTTGTGATATTGGAACTATAAAATAACTATTTGAGGCATTATATATTAACATTAACGGGAGTAGGAGATCCCATCATGGCAGTTTGAAAGTTGGAGGGAGTGGTTGGACCTCTTTTATGTTCATCAAAGGATTAATTTCAAGAATTATCACCCTAGGTTTCCTAGAAACGATATTTTATTATTCACACATGTTGGTTATATAAGAGAAAAAATATAAACATTGATTGGTGAAATTAAGTACCATAGACTATAAAATCATTAAAAATACTCACCATGTATATTTGAAGAGTTTCTTATTTATTACATAGTTCAAATAGAATAATCATGCAAGTAACATTATTAAATTTTCTTGTAAACATTGTTTTATTTTGTCAGAATATGGTTATTAGAACTTAGAATATTTTATACAAACCTTATAGAATGAAATAGTGTGTTTTTTTATAATCTATTCATCCATTTAGTTAATAATGGATACCAAAAACAATTATTTTCATGTTAATTTTTTCAAATAATTATAATAATTGAAAACCCATGAATTGTATTTAATCCAAACATGTACTAATTTATTATTTTCAATTTCAACAATTATTGGTCTAATTTTCTTAGTAACTATCTAAATTTTAGTCTCATATTTTTATTTGAAAATCAGACATACATTTCCTAACTATAAGTTTTCTTCAACCACTTTCTCAACTACATCGATCATTATTGTAGCCTATCTTTTATAGAGGTTATATAACTAGTTTTCCACTATTTTTGAGTAAGATTATATGCATAACTATTTTAAAAATAAGGCATGATATTTCCAATATAGTTTAACTAATTTACATAATATTATATTATAATATTTTTATTTCAGTTTCATTTAGATTTTTATTAAATATTGTTTATAATTATGATTGGAAATATTTCCGCAATCATAAAATTTGAATTATTTATTGTTTTGGGTAATTGTTTAATTTTAACATTATCTAGGTGTGTGAGTGATGAATATAACTAGGGATCAGTAATACAAAAAATAATTTGTTAGATAAACGATAAAATAATGGTTTCATTATCATCTAAAAACAAAAAATACAAACCGTAATAAATTTCTCAAATATGAAAATAATACATGTTATTTTATATATAAATATTGGATTATAAATTATTTATATTAAACAAATTTAACATTTCATAATTATTTTCATTCCATTCATTATTTTCTCAATTTACTTTATAATAATTATGTACTTTTTTATAGATAACATACATGGATTTTTGTTATCATGATTACAATTGGTTTTAGATATATTATTTAAGGTATTATATTTTATATTCTGGATATCCTTATTTATTCCTTTAATAATTACACTTTTTTCATGGTAATTTATTATGATATCATGGAGGGTTTTATGGTTTATTTTAATAGATTTATTATTTTATTGAGTTCCTACCATTATGTATATATTCATCATCACACATAATATTTTTCCATTATTATCTATATTTACTATGATTTTTTTATTTATAATACAATTTGAATTATTTTTAGGTGTGTTTTATCTTTTATGGTTTTAATTTTTCACTATGGGAGTCTAAAATTGTAATCAAATCCAAAACCTACCTTTTTATCAAACCCTATCAAGTCAATGGGATCAAATCTATGAAATAATATATTCATTTTTAGTTTATATCAATATTTACAATGAAGGTAATGATATTTATTTTTATAAATGTTTTATGGGAACATACATATCATCAAATATCCTATCCAGTTAGCTCATAACTTTTTATCCATATCATGTAAGAGTTATGTTTATTTAGTTCATATTTCATAACAAGATTCTGGTAATGATTTTTAATGTATTTAAACATGTTTAATTTCATTACACTACTCATGATATTTTTAATTAACCTTACCTATTATATGGTAAAGAATTTTGGTCAATCCGGTAAAAAAAATCTATACTTCAGAGTAGTTTCAAATGGATATGAATCAAATAGATAATATCCATATAACTTTGTTATAAAAAAAGTATAAAAACAATATAATGATCATAATTTAGTATCCAATAATGATAACTATATGATGATGTGATTGGGATGCATTCCATTGAATAGATGTTTCATCGTGTCATTTCTCCAAAGGAGAAAACCCTCCCTTCACCTAAGAAGTCCCAATGATCGTAGAATTGATTTTGAGGGAAAATTCATCACATGGATAATAGAATAAAGACAATTTTGAGTATAATGATATTAAATAACTAAAAAATAAACCCATGATCTGATTTTTCCTATTTATTTTATTCTCTATTTGGACAATGAACCTCCCCTAATGTTTAATTCTCATGCTCTTATAAAAATTCCATTGGTAATGACATTGTATTAAATTAATTCAATTTCATATTATGTATGTAAATTTCCTTATTCATGGATGGGTTTCAAAATTCTATTTCATATGAAAAATATCAATATCCTACTAAAACTTCTCAACACATGGAAGCCTCTTCTACCACTACATTCAATAAAAATCTTGAATTTAATAAAATAATACACTTCAACATAGTCATAAAAAGTTAAAATATAAAATAATTTTATGAATGAAAAAAATAATTAATCTAGAATTTATTATGTAAGGAATCAATTATTATATTTCACATGACCAAAATTATTTATATGCATGATAGTCTATTTGACAAACATAATTCTTGCCATTCTATTCCACTATTTCTCTAAATATTTCTATGATGGAGATTTGTATCTCTGTATAATCTTTTAGTGTTTTTTAACTATACAACTAGAAAAATAATATTCCCAATATTCCTAAATTAAGAAACTATTTATTGATTTAGGATTAAATTTGGATAGTTGGGTGTAAACGGGTAGACCATATATCATAAAGTTCATATTTCATATTTTTTATGGAGGGTGATTAGTTAAAAAATTACTAACAAGAAACATTTTTCAAGAAGGTTCTTTCTAGAAATGAGAACTCTTAATTTTTGTTTATTTTTGTTTACACACATAGAAATATATATATGTACAATGATATAAATAAATAATGAAATATATAAATATTTATCGTGTTTTCAGAATACTGGAATTAAAGTAATACCAAAAAATTATAGTTAAATACAATTTTTTTATTTTTTTATAATTATATTTATATAAACAACGTAAAACAATTTTTTTTGTAAATTATGAGGATGGTTTTCTTGAATGTGCCTTCTTTGAATTTGTTTTGAGAAAGAAAATTTCATGGAAATCACTATCATGAATTTTTTTTTTCATGTAATCAATTTTCCAGGATAAGGACTAAAAAAATGTTATATGTTCTTTTTGAGAGTGTGTCCACCCTTCTATGCCCCACCACCCGGAAACATGACCCGATCAATATATAGTTTCTCAATTTTTCTATTTTGAGAATAAGTGTTTTTTCATATTTTGGGAAAAATTTATTAATGTCTTCCATGAAGATAAAAAAATATTTTATTGAAATATTTTAATGGACTAACATGAATTAAGTGTGTCCGATAGAATATTGTACATGTTAATAATGTCTTTCAGGGTAAAAACTAATAATTGGGTATTTTCTAAATAAATATATATTATTTATTTAATTAATTTTTTTAATTATTTTATTTTTGTTATAAAAAATTGAGATGGTTGAAGTTAATTACTACTCAATTATATATTTGGTTTTAATGAAGTGGTAGAATTCGCTTCAAAGTTTCTATAATTCTTGGTTTCATGTCAATATTTTCAAATGAATGAGGATTTAAAAAACCTTACATGACAGATGATAGTTTAATGGATAAGATGAGATTAAAATCAATGAATCCAAAGATGGTACTAATGGATTTATTAAAAATGTGTGGTAATTATACATCTATGGAGTTTTATGGGTTGATTATAAATGATAATTGAGACAGAATATCAAATCGTGGGTAAACTTTTGGAGTTATTTATATTAATTAGACACTAAATTCTTGTTTTTCCAATCTTAAGGTAGCAAATTTTACATAAAACACAATTCTTTGTTCATTAGGTATTATCCTATGATGGTATGGAAATATTCTTTGGTGAAAGTACATGATGCTTACATATGTTCAGTTGAATCCTTCCTGGTCACATTATAAGATAGTTTTTCCTGACTGGATTCAAAATCACAATCATTATAATTATTTTATAAATCTATTATAACATAGTTATTTTTATATTCTTTATCTAATTCAAATCAATTGGATTATACTATAAAATATATATCATTAATTTTAAAAGGATGTATATATATTCACTACCATATAATAGGTCTTGTTTATTGAAAATCACATGAGAAGTGTAATGTAATAAAACATGTTTAAATATGTCACTTCACTTTAAAAGAATAAAGATATGAAATTTGAGATAAATAAACATAACTACTAAATGATAGGGATAAAAATTAATGAGCTAACTGGATAGACAAATATAAGATATATATTCTTACAAATAACATTTCCAATCAGAAAAATTATTACTTCCAATGTATGTATGGATGTAAATTAAAGACGAATAAAATACTTATTGAATATAAACCCACTTACTTGTTAAAATTAGATAAAAAGATAGCAGCATGATTTGATAACAAGTTGAGACTCCCATAGTAGAAAATTAAAACTGAAAAACAAAAACTACTATTTAATATATTTCAAAATGGATAATAAATAAATTAAAATCCTGATAAATATTAATAATAATAAGAGACTCTTATGTGTGATGTTAAATATATCTATAATTGTAGAACTCAAGAAAACATTTATTAAATTTATTGAAACCCCAAAATAAACCACATACGATCTTGATAAAATAATATGAAAAAGGTATTGTTTTTAAATGAATAAATAAAACTATCTATTAGATATAATATAATAACGTAGCTAATATATCCAAAAATTCATTCTCAAGATAATATAATATATGCAGGGTTTTTAAATAACTTTATATAGATACTATGAAGTAAACTATGAAAATAATGTATGGTATTATAATAGATAATAAATGTCAAATAATTTTAGGATAAAAAATACCTACCCCATATTTGTATATAAATTAACATGTATCAAATCTAGGATGGATGTATTTTATTACAGTTTTAATTTTTTTTTTTTAGATGATAATTAAACTAGAATTTTATCTTCTATAAATAAAATTCTTGTTTCCCATATAAGTGATCCCTAAATTCGTTTATCTATCACACAACAATATAATCTTGAACTTCAACAATTTATGTCAACATTAAATAATTATAATTTAATGATCAAGGAATGATTTCCAATTATAATTTTAAAAATAATTTTTGTAAACAAAATAATGAAATTAAAGAAAATGTTGGGAGATAATATAATGTAATTTTGATCGACTCTATATAATATCCAATTCAATATTTTTAAAATACATATGCAGAAACTCTTACATAAAAATTTGGCCAATCTTGTTGTAAAACCCCCAAATGAACAATTAATTGAATAAGGCTTTATGTAGTTGAGAAAGAGGTAGAAAAAATTTTGAGTTAGGGAATATGTATATAATTTTCAACTCATAATAAGTGATTTCAATTGAAATAGTTTGTAATAAATCTGTTATAACACTTTTTAGAAATGATAAGAATAAATTAGTACGTGTTTGGCTTCAATACAATTGTAGGTTTTTCAATGATTGTAAACAATTGGACAAATAAACCAGAAAATATTAGTTTCTCATCCCCATTATTTTCCAAATATTTGAATGGAGGATACGAGAAATTCATTATTTGTATTTATAATGTTTATATGGATACATTATTTTTATAATTACTCTATGTGATTAATAGAAAATGATAGTTACATGATCTTTTTTTTCTCAATTGAGGATGTAATTTAGACTAACTAATTCCTGAGGAACTTTTCAAAGACACATAATGAGTTTTTTTAAAAACATTATAGTCTATGGTAGTTAATTAGACAAACTATTATTGATTTTTTTATTATTTTACATAATTAATATGTATGTATCAAATTAGATCTTTTCTAGGAAATTGTGGGTGATAATTCAAGTAATGAATCCATTTATTAACATAAAATATGACCAACCACCCCACTAATGATCAAACCCCCATTATAAAATCTCTACATCCCTTTCATGTGAATATATAATGTCTCAAATAGTTTTGTTTAGAGTTTCACTATCAAAAGTGGATAAATAAAAGTTCCAGGATTCGTACCAAAATAAATTACACTACAAAAAATGAGTAATTTTCTATTATTTTTGCACATGAAAAATTTCGAACAGGATAATTTTCAATTCAAATAATGAAACATTGAGGTTCTTGTTAAAGAATTTTGATCTGAAGAAATTTTTTTTGTGATATTATTTTATCCATTCGATATAGATATAAATGATTATATAGAGCCATTTAGTTAATCAAATAATTATACATAAAAAGTAACCTAAGGTATAACATTAAAAATTATTTCTTCTGAATGAATCTTTAATATGTAAAAAACACTTTAGCATCTATAAAACATCAATGAAATGATGAAATGTGGAATTAATCTATAATCTCACAAATTACTTCCAATTTTAATAATAATAAAACATTAAATCGAAAATGGGATATATTTTTTTGATTGGATGGACATGAGCAAATACAATAATAACCAACAAGGGCCGACATTTAGTTGAGTGTACAACCACATTACCATCTTCAATTATCCTGGGGATAGTGAATAACAATGAATATGAATAATAAAAATTTAGAGGCCTTATCCAAATATACCTTTTCGGAACCAAATTTATACTCACAAGATATAAAATAATAAAAGTTGGACAACAGAACCAACTACAATGAAGAAATGAATGATCCACATGCCTACAATTTACACAATATTTAAATAGGTACAAACTAATGTAAATATGGGAAAACATAAAATCATTTTCCTAAAATGTAAAAAAACATATAACAACTATAAAATAGACTCATTTGTTGGTGTTCATGTCCTAGGATTATTCTCTTGTACATTGATTACATGTATATTTTATGTGGGGTGATCTATGTGTGTAAAAGTTATGCTAACCCTAGATGATAGTATATAGTGTTTTTATTACTAGAATGGTCCTGGTGAACTAGGATCGGAGTTTTTAGATGTGGTTTTTAGTTTCATAGAATCAAAATATCAATTAATAGATGTATATTTAATTGAATTTGAGTTATTGGTCGATGGATTGTCTTATTGAGAAGACAATTAATGTTAAACCAATGGAAGTAGGACAATTAAATGCTAAAATATTCTATTGGAGTCTCAACATTCTATAATGTTGTAAAATTTTAAATAATAAATTCTCTCAAATAAAGACTCTATAATTTTATTAGAGTAATATTTTGAGGTAAATGATGTTGAGAACAATCAATAATTACATTCATGGCCTAGATTGTCCATGAATGTGGGTTGGAAGTGTGATCAAGAAAACCAACTAAAGTTCATATAAAAGGATGTTGGGACTAACCATGAAAAATGAATAAAAAAATTTAATAGTAAACTCTCATAAAAATAGTCTATTTTAACGGTAAATGGGGAATCATATAGTTATATAGTGTTTAATTATCTATAATTACATATTATTGAAAGCGTTTCTTGCTGATATAATATTTATACATAAAAAATCAATTAAATTTATAGTGGTTCCTCTCATGCATATATAATAACTCGTTCAAGTCTCATTAATATCTTTCATTCATTAATTACTTTACACACATCTTTTCATTGTACATAAGTTTTTTGTATTTCCATGAATTTATATGTTTGTGAGTTTTTCTTGGGTGTGTGTGAAGGTCTAAATAGTAAAGTGGGTAGGGTGCAAAGTATTCCTAATACCGGTACACTTAGTTTAGGGGAGGAAAAGGTTTGGGGAATCGATTTACCATTGTTCTAAACATCATGGGAACTTCAAGTGTCTTAATGAACATAATTCCAGTGGGTTTTTAGTATATCAAGTAAATATGTTTTCTCATGTTGTCATCATTTTTTGAAGTGGTTCCCTCAATCCTCCCAATAGGCAGGGGAAAAACTCCACTATAGAGTTTATATTTTGATAGAATAAAACAATTATATCAAATGTTTTTGACAACATACATATAATTGTTATCTGATTTTTTTAAAAAGGGCACATTTATATCAAAATATTTCTCAATGTTTTTATAATGAAATTTCAAATAAATAACATAATATGTTTTGATCTCAGGTAATGTATGATTTGTAAACCAATCAAGCCATTTTTTTCAAAACATTATAACATATTCATCTTGTGTTTGGAAAATAATATGTTAATAGAATATTGTATTATTTGGTTGTATTATATCATAAATAAAACATATAACAAATATAATAAATCAAGTTATAAAAAAAATGGAATAGATAAAACTCAATATGGACTTATAATTTATTTTAACAATATATAATATCATTCTAGAATATTATGAGGTTATTTTCATTATTAAACAAATTTAGTAGAGGAAAAACCATCACAATCATAGGTTACTCTGACCGATTTTTCAAATTAGGGTTATAGTGTTATTTATGGTCCAAATTTTATTAAGTAGTGGATATTTCATAACCATGAGAAAACTATTGAAAAAAAAATTAATGGAGTAATTTTTTAGTACAATTAATAATAGAAATAAAATTTATCATTTCCAATTTTACTTTAAAATAAAGCATTAAACAAAGTCAATTTCAAAAAAAGGATGTAGATACTGAAGAATTTTATAAATTATTTATGGAATACAATGAAACTGAAAAAAATAAATTAATATTGAATGTTTTATGAGTAAAATAAAAATTATTTAATAATAATAAATGTATTATGAAAAATTTAGTTGTGGGTTTTTAGACTATCGTGAATGAATGATACATCAAATTTTGCATAGTGATTTTCTATAAATAAGTAATTAAGTAAAATAAATTAAAAAGGAAAAAATATTAATAATCCTATAATGCCTATAAAATTCATGAATTAAATGACATGATATGACATCTAGGGAAGGTCACACATGATGTAGGTCCCATAAAGTGGAGGCAATACTCTATAGGTCTGGTTTTCCACAATGGTGATCCACAAAGGTGGTTTCGATTATTTAATGATCATACTGCCAGTGGTTTTATTGGTAGATCAGGTCAATTAAATTTTTTTCCTTTTAATTTACATTTTATTAGTATATTACACCCACCTCCTAATATGAAGGGAGAAAAATCTATTATAGATATAACCAAATAAAATCAAATCAAATTGAATATTTATATTTATGGTTGAAAGAAACTATCATGGATTCTCTCAAATGATGTGTAGTTTTTGTATAATTTTGGGTAGTGGAGTATCATACTAAGGTTGTTATAAAAGGAGTAAGTACATAAAAAACACATTAATAGTGTTTTGAAAACAAAATAAAATAAATACACTACATAAAAAGATGTGGGGGACGGTGGGTTAACATTTATTAAACTAAAAAAAGTATGTTGTAATAAGATTTTTTTTGGTTTTTTTTTAAAATTTTACTGATAAAAATTATGAAGAATAGTTTTCTTAAAATAAATTTTTTGGTGGTATAATTTATTTAACTCTATACCTTCATTTTAATAAAAATAATTTTTTATTTAAATTAACATCAACTAAATGATGATCCCCTTATTTTTAACCCCTAAACGCTAGGATAATTTACCTAAACCATAATGATGAAATGAATTAAAACTAAACATAGCTTTGGAACATGAAATCATTAAATCATATTATTATTTCCATAACAATGATAAATATATGCCAGTGGTGAATTAGGGATCATATCCATACTGGATGTGAAGATGAATTGAGTTTATGGATTATATAATTTTTTAAATGGTTGGGGCTGAAGCCTGATTTATTTTTTAAATCAATGAAAATCCCTCTTTTGACTAGGTAGAGGGAGACCCATTACATAGCCTGAAGGCATAGTGGGAATTTATCCCATTACATGTCCCGTAGGCCCAAATGTTTTTCTCGAGGCCCATTCTGTGAATTGTTCTGCTACAGTATTATGTCTGCTGTAGTACTTCACAGTATCCACCGATGCTACAGTACCTGCTGCTGCTACAGTTCCTTCCATTTCTACAATCTTCAACTGGTACAAATTACTCATTTCCCTATGTTTTGTGTTTATTTTTATGTTTATTTCATTGATTCTTTTGAATAAAAAATATCATTTCATAGATCATATTTTGTGGTTATAAGTGGGAAGTCTAAAATTCAGACAAATATGTTAATCCAAATTTTACTTACTGGATGACCACCAAAACATGTGAACCATTTGTTATTACATAAGTATTATCTATTAATTAGTGGTTCATATATACACTATCAAAATTTTAACCCAATCAGAGCCTTGATGTTAATTATTTGGACTGAAGGGTGAAGTGGTGCCTAGTATAAAGAGTGCAGTCTAGTTTTGACGTAGTAGACCATTTACTAAAATATAATGAAGGATCTAGTTTGTACGCTATAAAAGAATGTTTTATCACATTATGTCATAAATTATATTAAATATTTTTAGGATTAAATAATTCATAGATAAATATTTATGACTAATATAGAATAATTGACATTAAAAAGTGAATACATGAATTTTTATAAAAACTGAAAATGAATAATCTAATACTAAATATTTCATAAATAATCATATTTAACACAATTTGAAAAAATAATGTCTTTTATTATAAATATAATCTTCATTAAAACGTTTTTAATCAATTCCCCAACACCTACCCTTGGTAACTCCTTGGAATAGTGACATTCCATATATTATTGTGAATTATGATATGATATGCATGTTGATATTTCCGAATCCTTAGTGAAAATATTTGAAAAGTAATAATCTCATCAATAAATATATAATAATAAATTTGAAACTAATTTCCTCGTAAATTGTATACAAAATATAGTGTGTTTAATGACACTAAACATATAAAAACAAGTTATGTATCTACGATGACATTAATTCCCCAAATGTGTGTGTGCCAACCATTTCAACCTCATTTCTACACCCTTTATTCAGTATATTATGGACTAGTAAATATTTTATACTCGTGTAGTTTATTTCCAGTAAATATTTTATATATTTATTTTTATTCCAATTTCAAGACCCACTCATTTATGCATTCCTGAAATTCAAACCATAATTTCTAAACATAAAAATCCTTACATGTTTTATATCTCATGACTCCACTAATTATTAATATAGTATATAGATATTTTGTTTCATGGTTTTTATTTTTTTAATCGGTATTATTAAATTGATATATCATCTTACCACACATAGGTAAATTTGGTACAAAAATGAAACCGATTAGAATGATGTAAGATGAAAAACATTCACCTAACATGGATACAAAATCAATTGAGTAAGAAAAATTTAACAATTAATGGTTGAATGTGGTGTAATTTAGAGAAATAAATGACACAATATGCCATAAATAAATATGACAAAAAATGGTTTCAAAATCTAAAATTTTTTATAATGAAACAACCAAATCATATCTTCGATGAGTGAAATTTTCAAAAAAAGAATACATTAATAATATGATATTATTCATACATATAATTCTACCTAGGAATTTTAAATTTTAAAAAATATTTTTTGTTATGTTACACATGGAAATGATCATTTTATATGGTGTTTTAACTTGTGTATTGTTTTGCAAAATTTTTAAAGAAAATTTATGGAAATCACACTAACAAATGAAAATGTTAAATAAAAAACCCTAGAAAGATTTCCCTTAACCTAGACATAAAATTGTACATTATCCCCATGGATTATCCATGAAAAAAAAAATGAACATGAAATTCAAAATTAAAATTTCTACAAATAACATAAATGTTATAGGGTAAGGGACAACCAGATATTTTCAAGTGACGACGGGATCATGAATTGTAATAGAAATAACTGAATTTCTAGGGAATCCCTCAATGAATTTCTTCAACCGCATCCCATTTACACTAACGATCATTCTTATAGACACTTGAGTGACATTCACTACACCATAATAAAAAAATAATTGATACAACACAAGGACCCAACAAAATAGTACACAACTTACTGGACATTAGCTTCATTCATGAACTATAGAGAAGGAATTTGTCTCCTAAATGAAACTCCCTTTTCAGATCATTATATCATGCTATAATTTTTATCTTTACTTATATATCATTTAGTTATCATATTATGAAAATATATCTCCTAAAGAAATTTATGTTGTAGCTTTCTCTATAATCTAGTATGGTCAAAATCTATATTGGTGTTTTTTGTAGAAAAATATGATCCATGATCGACCTCCATGGGAAGATGACATGATTTACCCAAAATGATATATAGGGGGGACATACAAATGGGAATTTTTAATTTCATTATACAATCCCATATCACATCATCAAACCAGTTGTTGTAATCCTTCCTATTTGGCTGCACTATTTTCTCTAATATCTACTTCAACTAAAGATTTGAATCTTTGTCTTGACCATTTATTAGTGGTGGTATATTGTGGATGTTTTTTGTTTCAATCTATTATATTGAATAATTTAATCCAAACCTCGGATTCAAATGTTTTCCCCATATTCATTAATGATAACATTTTGTACTCGAAACCATTTGAAAATTTGATCATTGAAAAATCCACTATAAAATGAGAAACAAAAATCCTAATGGCCTTGAACTCCAATAATTTACTAACATAATAAATAGAAATAATAATGAACAATAATACAAATTATATTTGAAAAAAATAATAAAATAAATGACCCATAGATAAAAAATCTCACCAAATAATATGGTATGTTTCCTGTGTATTGGGAACGAGGACATGATGTACAAAACACACAGTCATAATGATATAAGTTAAGAAAATTTAATTATTATTATAATACATCATATCCATTATTTTGGGTCCAAATTTTCCACCATAATTAATTGTATGGAAAAAATGAAAAAAAAACTCATGATTGGTCACACATCTCCAAATATCTTGTTTAGTAAGAATTAACAAATGGTAATGACCATCCAGCTCATAAAACCTATATTTATACTAAAAATTATTGGACATGGTGTTTATATAGGTTTATAGGAAATTAAAAGGAAACCATTTGATTCTCTAAATCTTTATATCATGTATTTGTACTAAAGATGACATTGAAATACTCATCAGAGAATGTGTCCCAAAGTGGTTCATTGTTTGAGGTATCATGCCCCAAAATTTGAGTGATACTAATCATGTGATATGTCAACTAATGTCCACCCACTTTCCCAAATATTATCTAATAAAAATATAAAATTTATTTTTCTTATTTAATTATGAGATTATTAAAATTTATTAAAGGCAATTTTTGATCATTCAAAATGTATGAATATTTTATGATTTTTTGAAAAGGTTAGAGTGCCAATTAGGGTGGATTTTGTATGAATGTATATGACGTGGGAAATAAAATATATGCATAGTGAATGTTAGTTTATAAATATAAGTAATTAAAATTAGAGTATAATGAATCATTTACATATACAAAAACAATCGCAATCTCATAATGAGAATGCACATTCTTAGAATCAAAAAAAGAATCCAAAAAATTTAGAAATGACTATGGTTTGATAATGAGAAATATGTGTGTATGTGTTTTGAAAAATCAAAATAAAGTTAATTCTCAATATAACTATAGGAATGGAATTATCCCCATTTCAAAAATATTGAAAATAATTATTTTTATAATCATTATAAAAAGGGTCAGAATGGGAGAAGAAGAGAGAATAATGGTCTTCTGAGAGGCTCTTCATGGAATCTAAAATGTTAAATCGTACGATCTCATATCAAACCTCCATAAAAAGTGTACCCTAATGGAAATTAATTATTATCATTTGAATCTTGATGAATGGTATTCCATTAATGATTAGAGTATGGCAGATTACATATTCATCCTCCATATCTAGGACATATAAATATGCCTTTAAGATCATGTCGCTTATCCTAACAGGTATATCATCAAAGTCGACAACTGGATATTCTGTAAAACTATTTTCCAACTTTTCTGAAAAAATATTACTGGATTAATCTTAGAAATAAATAAAAAAAGGGAAAAAGATTTACTCATTACATTTATCGATTTTTCCAAATTATATAAAGCATCAGAAAAGATAAATCCTTTATAGTTCATGTAATGGTGAATGTCTTAGATTCCTTGATTTTTTTTTGAATTTCCAAGGACTATGTGATAATCATAGATATATATTACCCTTTTATGATTAAATAATTTACAATTTATTCAATTCATTTTGTACATAGTGGTTTTATAGACTTGGCATACCTTGTATTTTTCATTATTACATCATGTAGAGGGATGTTGATATCAACATGCTTGAATGTATCCCAAAACTCTATTTTAATCACCAATTTAGAAAATTTCATGTTGATTGTAGATATATTTATACATGGGAGCGGTTTAGGAGGAAAATCATAAATATTTTTGTTACTATTATCATTATCCTTTGACATCTCATCATTTATTCTTAAATAAGGATTCTCTAGAGTTGTGGTAAATATTGATGAAAAATTAAGAGAATGTGTCTCAATTTTTTTCATACATATTCTCAGTGTAATGAAAAAAACACCCCATTATATTTGGAGTATGGAAGGTATGTTTTGATGTTTTATACTTACCAGTTCATGGTGGGTGTTGGAAATACAGTTCATTTTCCTCTCTAACCCCTCAACTCTAAACATTCAATTTACAAATAATTTTTTCGATTATGAATATTATTTTTCAAAATGACATAAGTTTTAGAATCTATTTAATTTGGATGATAATTATCTTTTTTCTTTTGACTTGATGGTCCTTTCACTTTAAATATCGATTGGTTTTTACGAAAACCTTGTTGTTAAGGTGACAGATTTTGAAAATTATATTAAAATTGGGTATTTTTTATTGTCTAGAGACATAACTTATGTTTGAGTAATATTTATACCCTTTTATCTATGTCGATGAAAAGTAATCATACTTATTCTAGGGATGTGGCTATTTTCCATGATAATATGGTATCCCAAGAATTATGGATATAGAATCCTTTGTCTCTTGTAATTTGTAGAAATAGTGATTAGGGTGGTCTATTTCATTTAAAATTACATATGTCCTTATATGAGGGGATATGTATGTGTTTTTGTCCAAATAAATATGTCTCACTACAATCCTTAATTCATCTTAATTATTATTAATCAAATGATTTTAATGACAAGATGTAATCTACCATGTTCCTCTTCATAGGTGTAAGGCATCAAAGAAATATTGAAAGGAATTCTCTCACTGATTTCATGATGCATGTATATTTCTCAAAACATATTAAATTTATCATTATATATATACATTTAATTCCCTTGTTCTTTATTAACAATTTAGATACATTTTTGAATGGATGTGGTCTTGGATGCTAGAAAATATCTCCCTAAGAATAGACGTTTAAAATCATTCCAACTTATTGTATCTTGAGGTTGTAAAAAATTCACCAAATATTTTACATTTCCATATAGGGAGAATGAGAATGATCATAGTTTAATTTTTTGGTTAGATAATTTCCTTTTTTGAGGGTTAAAAACCAATTTTATATTCATTTTGATGTTTTTCAGGATCCTTTATTGAGAGGACATGAAAAATTTTAAGAAGTTGTATTAGTCCATATTTTAGTACAAAGTATGATTCAATGTTTGGGTATGAAATAAAATTATGATGATAATTATTATATAGTGAATCAAATTGTTGAGTGTTTCTATCATATTCATTGTAATTATTTCAAACATTAGTTTGGTGTTTATATTTGATTCATAAGTGCTTCAAATATTAATGTTCCCAGAATGGAGGAATTCTCCAACTAGGGTAATGTTCAAACATCCCGTAGACCGAGACCATCCGATCTAATCCCTATTACCATGTTCAATATGAGATTCATGATATAATATATCCTCAAGATTATTTCATTTAATAAATAAATGAAATTTAAAATTTAAATAGAGAAACATATAACATAGTAATAATTTATAATGAATCAATTAATGGTCCAAAAAAGGAATAAAAAGGAAAAACTGAGAAACAAGAAAGATGGAATAATAAAAAAATAAGAATAAAATGAAATGAAAATAAAAAAATACATATATTTAGTTGAATAATGTTCTTTTTTCCTCATAAATGATTCCAATTTGAATAGTGTTATCATGGGTGCTCTCAAATTATGTGTGGGATTTTGTTGTTTAGGTGAACCAATGTAGCTGACCAATGTCGTTGTATAACGAGTAAATACATGAAAAATATAAAAGGAATTTCTAAAATAAAATAAAATAAAAAAATTTGTAAAATAATTAATTTGGTGTCAGTTTAATATTTATTAAACTAGAAGAAGTATGTTAGAAGAATATTGTTTTTTTAAATTTGCTCAATAAAACCCACCAAGAATATTTTTTAGAAAATATATTTTAGAATGATTAATTGATATAACTTTTACCAATTAACATAATTATTAATAATTATCAATTAAATTACCATAAAATTAATTATGATCCCATAATTTGTTAACTGAAAGACCCAAGGATAATTTTACTCAACCAAAAAAGGTGAATGTAATTAAACCCACAACACGCTTGAGAACATAAAATCATAGCACCCTGATCTAGTTGTCATTGCAAGGCCAGATTATGTTCAATGGTGAATTATGGAACATATAAATATTATAAGTATGGTTAATTTGAGTTAAGGGATTACATTTTAACTCTAATAAATGATCCCATATTGTTTTGTTTTACTGATTATGATAACACTCTAATAATTCACACATTTCACAACCTCATATGTTTTTTTATTAAATGTTAAATTAATTAATTAATTTTTTAAATGTTAAAAACTAAACTAATTGATAATATTATGTGAATTATATTATATTTTTGATTAAAAAAATATTTAAGAATTTTATAATTAGATTAATTACCTTGAAAAAATACTCTTCCATGGGAGGAGTATTCATCGTAGAAAGGCTTTTCCTCTGTAGAAGTTTATAAAGAGTAATACAAAATCAAATTTATATTATTCATTTAATTCCCACATCAGAAAATTATTCAAGAAATAAATTTAAAATAATAGAAATAATTGAATATAAATAGAAATTTTATTTAAAAAACACAAACATTAAATTGTGAAGAAGAAGTCAGAGGATTCTATGAGGGGATCCTTGATTAAAAAGATACCCATAATTAAATGCATTGAGAATTGGATTTGGAACCAATTATACGCAATAAAATTTTTAATTTAGCGAAAAATCCATACAAAGCATAACAATTCAAATTTATAGAGGGGAGGGGATGCTAGGGTTACAAGTAGTCACAAGAGTGAATAGTAAAATTCTACCTAGTGTTTTAATTCAAATCTCACCAACTAGTTCACCAAAAAAACATGTGAACCATCTATTTTCCATAAGGATGAGTTTTTTAATTAGGTACTTTATATATTATCCAAATTTAATCCCAATCCAATCCCAGATGCAGAATAGAGGGCCCAAAGGATGAAGTTGTGTCCAGTCTGATGAGTCCAATCCAGCTTTGATTAAATAAAATTTGAAATTAAATGATCTATTCACCAATATGCCACAAATAAAATATTGAACACAATGTGAGAAAATTATGTCATTAGTTATCAATAAAATATTCATTAATTTTTTTATCAACCCCCCACAGATATCTACCATGTGTCACTCACGGGAAATGTTACACATCATCTATTCTAGAGAATTCTCATAATATATTCATATTGATTATTTCAAATCCATAAAAAAAAGGAAAAGTAAAATTTTGATTAAGAAGTCAATAATAATATATTTTAATTTAATTATCTTATAAATTATATCAAAATAAAATGTAGTGACATCAATGACACTTACCATATAAAACAATGTTATGGGGACACTATTCCATTGATTCCCCATGTGTGTGTGCCAAAAATATCAAACTCATATATCCTCCATTTATTCAGTATACTCATCTTAGTAAAATCATTTCTACATATCTAGTTTATTTCCACTAAACCTCAACAAAATACCAGTGAATTCAAATTTCCTGACCCACTCACTTATGAATTCCTAAATTTCAAACCTAAAGCTACCAACCATGATATCCCTACATGTTTTACATTTCACTAATTCAATATTTTTAAGATAATATATATATATATATATATATATATATATTCTTTGATCTATTTTTTTCTCTTTATTAGATATTTTAAAGAGGGATTATAACTATTAAATATGAGGTGCACACACATAGGTCAATTCCACATAGTAATGGAAATGATAAGTGGATAAATGAATGTATGGATCAACCATTGATGTACGATTAAAAAAATTACCAAACATTGACCATTCATTGAGTATGAAAAATATTAAAAGTTATGTTTTCATGTAATGGAATGTGGAGAAAATAATGACACAATTTACCATGACTAAATATCAAATGGAATAGTGTTAAAATATAACAGTTTTATTAATGAAACAACCAAATCATATCATCAATGACTACATATATTCTTAAAATCATACATTAATGATGAAATATGTCCCATATTTATCATGAACCCAAATAATTTAATATTTAAATCAATAATGTTATATATATTATAAAATTAAATGATCATTTTACATGGTGTTATATTTATATTTATTTTTATGGGTATTTTTCAAAAAAAATTAATTGAAAACACAGATAAAACACACAATTGAACATGCTAAATATGCTGCCCCAAAAATGTGTCCCCTCTACTACACATAAAATATTAAATTTTCGATAATATGAACATATTAAAAAATATATGAACATGAAATGAATAATTAAAATTTGTTCAAATAGCATAAATGTGATAGGGTAAGTGAAAACCAGATAATTTCAAGTGATGACATGATCTTGTAGTGTGATGAAATCAACTACATGTGTGTGGAATCCTTCAATATACTTCTTCAACTACTTACAATTTGTTATAAATTTCATTCTTGTAGACTCCTGAGTGATCTCCAATGCACCATAATGAAAAATATGAGATACAACATATGGTCCCAAAAATATTGAACAAGACATAAAAAGCATTAGTTATAATCATGAACCGCATAGAAGTACTTTTTCTCTTACATGAAACTAAATGTTTTGATCATCCTATCATTATTTTTATATATTTATTTACAGAGAATTTATTTATCATACGATAACCATTTAATCTCCTCAGGATCTTGAATTTTCAGCTTTATTTGATCTCTATGATGCGATAAATCCATGTTTCATTTCATTATAACTCAATATGACCAATGTTCATCCTCTATGTGATGATTAAATGAATTCCAAAAAATTGATATATATATATGGGAAATACCAATGGGGGATTTTTATTTCTTCTTATATTCCCATTGTGCATCATCCATGTGCTTTATCCAATCTTTCCTATTCTAATTCACTATTTTCTATGATATCAGCTTCAACTCATGATTTGAAACATCAACGTGATCATTTTTTCGGGGTTGGTATAGTGATGATGTTTTGGGTTTCACCCCATAATTTATAAGGAGATAATCTCAATTGAGATTGAAAATTTTTTCCCCTTGGCCACTAAGGATATCATTTTGTACTATAAACCTATAATAAATTTGAGGCTTGAAAACATTCACTACAATATGAAAATCATAAATCCTAGTGGACATGGACACTACAGATTTACTAACATAATAAAATTATTATAGGATATACATTAAACCATATGATCTTAAAAATATAACCATAAATTTAACTCCCCATATTTAAAAAATATCTCAAATGATGTGTAGTTTTTTGATACTTTTATATGACATATTAGCTGACCAGGTCATTCGGTAAGGATAAATTAAATGAAAAAAATATTAATGGTATTGTGAAAACAAAACAAAATAATATAATCAAAATTCTTAAAAGAATTTGTGTGTGTTTGGGGGGGTACATTTATAATACTTGAATAAGTATGTTGGAATAAGTTTTTTTTTCTGAAAATACAATTAAAGGTGTAATTGATATAACACTACCTATTCACATTATTATTAATAAATATAATAAATGTTAAAATCCACATATTTATGATTTCCAAATATTTTAACCCAAATACACTATGAAAATTTACCTCTACCAAAAAGATGAAATAAGTTAAAACATATAATAACTTTGGATCTTGAAACCCCAACACCATTATTTGATTTTAATTCCAATGAGAGCATATAGTCAGTAAAAAATTAGGGCTCAAATCCATAAAATAAGTGATGATGAATTTATTTAATGCATTATATTTGATATCTACAAATTGATATTTTGTTCTTTTTTTACCGATAAATATCACACTCGCACAATTCAAACATGAACGAACCTCACATGTTTTGTGTTAATAGAAAAAATTATTTATTAGATTATTTTAAGATAAAATCTAAAATCATATATCATTTTCACAAAATTATGGTATATATTTAATTAAGAAAATATTTAAAATGTTTATAATTATAAATATTGTTATAAAAAACCAGTCTTCCTTGCATGGTGTAGTCATTTAGGAAATATTTTTAATGTGAAATGGTATTACCCAATAAAATTTATACTCCCAATTTATAGACCAATTTAAATAAATATATAATGAAATTTAAAAATTTATTAATTAATGGAATATAAATGGAGATCTTATTATAACAACACAAATAATACAATGCTAAGGAGGAGGCTTTGATTAGGGGATCCATACATCAAGAGAATACCCTCTCTCAACGCAAGGTTAATTTTATTAAAAAACTCTATTATCTACCATAAATCTATTAATTCATATATTACATATTAAATGGATAAAAAGACACATATATAGATGTGAGTGGATTGATGGGTAACAATAGTTTACATGAGTGAATGAGAAACGTCATTCTAATATTTTAACTAATCACGAATTGAATTTTAATACACCAAAACAAATGAACTAGATGTCCTGAAAAAGGGATTATTTGTTTTAAATTTTATTATATATATAATTTATAAATTTGATTTAAATCCATCAATTTATGTAGAAGATATGTCAAAAATTGTGAATTATTGTCCAATATTATGAGTCCATTACATTTTTTAATTCATGGACCATTTAGTCAAAAAAATGAAGGATCCAACTAATATGGTATAAATTAATGTTGTATCCCATTGAGTGAGGAATTATCTTTTTAAATTTAATGTTCAAATAAGATACCAAAAAATATTTATTGGAAAAATAATAATGTGGAATTATAAAGGCAAACACTATAATGTTAATAAAATTTTATAATGAATGTCCAAATCTTAAATATTTTACAAATAAATATATTTAACACAAAATGTTGAAATTAAGTAAATAATTACTAAAACAATATTCAATAAAATTGTGTTTTATCAAATTTCCCACACAAATACATCTTGGAACTCCATAGAAAAGTAACATGTAACATATTATAGTGAATTGAAAAAAGATATACATGTTAATATTTCGCAATCCACAGTGGTGATAGAGAAAAATAATAATCCCATAATGAAGTAAATATCCCCAAATTTTAATGTAACTGTATAACAAATTGTATCCAAAAAATATATTGTGAGATTAATGACAAAATATTGGTGAAACCAGTTATGGGTCAACAATGAAAATAAATCCCTATAAGTACCCAAGATTTGTTTAGATGGACATTAAATTACTATTTAAGAATTCTGAATACATGACACAAATAGATTCCAAAAAACAGTGTTAGATTAGAGCCTTTGGATATTAGAAAACATAAAAAATGGTTCATAAAACATCTACTTCGTATCCTTCTTTTTCTTTCATGATTGGAACCATTTTTTGACACATCATACTTAATACCCTTCATCAAATCCTAGAGGAAAGGAAAATATAAAAAAAGGTGAGCACAAATGATTAGTAAGGGTTAGAATGAGAAATATTATACAAAACATAAAGATAAGAATGTATAAAAATGGACACAACTTTTGAAAAAACATATCATAGTAAACATATACAAAAATATTGAGTCATGAAATAAATTTTGGTAGTTCATAAGGCATAAATAATAATGTTCTCATGAACAATAAGAAAATACCATTGGTATAAAACATGGATTTTTTTAAAAAAATCCCAAAATATGATGTCCATAGTAGCCAAGTCATTGTTTTGAAGACCATTATAGTGAAAAAGTGCATTACTGAACCAGGTTTACTTGTCAATCTAGCCATGTATTACTGATCAAGATTTACTTGTCGTTCTAGCCCTATATTACTGAACCAGATATACATTCTATTCCATTCATGTCTATATCATGAGATATAAATAATTAGTCAATGAATTATAAAGATATATAGGTAACCCACATCTCATAAGGAAACCATTCATACATGTTCCATGATAACATAAATCATTCCTCATATCATAACCCAAGAAATAAAATGGGTTTCTTAAATATAATTCGATCATAACATAATCCAAATAAAAAATCATACTATAATTATCCAAATGAAAATCATAGTAATAATAGAAATAGAAACATAACCCAATTTAAGAGTGTCATCCTAGATGTAAAATAATTTTGATAATACAGTTGAACATAATTCGTGAGAAAATATACTTTCTTCTTCAAAAACGTTTATTTTCTCAAAAGGCCACACAATATTATTAAAAATTAATTAATTTTAAAATAAACATGCAATAGTGTAAGGGAATATTCATGGAAATAAGGCATCA
Organism: Viscum album; assembly: GCA_963277665.1. NCBI lineage: Eukaryota > Viridiplantae > Streptophyta > Magnoliopsida > Santalales > Viscaceae > Viscum > Viscum album. The sequence continues at coordinate 1,776,701,337 of OY728137.1, forward strand.
TGAAACCATAAAAATTCATTCATTATGTATATGTTAATAAAACATTATTATCATACTATTGTCAGAATAGTCAAAACGTATCTCGTATGGAAAACGACAGAAATATTACTTCCATACCGTTATATAGAAATTTACAAATTGATAAAATTAACATTATAAAATATTTTAATAATTGAAAAATAAAATATATTTATGAAACATGGATGTAAATGATAAATATACTCCAGTAAATACATACGAATAAACAATCTCGGATAAAAATGAGATTGTAAAATTATCCATTACCATATGTCAGATTTGACCCTCATTTTTATGAATCTCCTGTTTAGTGGGTTTATACAGATTAATAACTTATCAAATAACCATAATAATATTTAGGAAATTATATATCATTCACTTCTGACTCTATACTACCCGCTCATTTATTAATTTCATGTTAAAGCCACGTTTTGGGTAATAATCATTCAATTTATCGTACCTTTTTGGATTTGTTATTCTTGATCATATTACATAGATAATGATTTAAATAATTCTTTAATTTAAAACAGGTTTTAAATATCATAAATATTCACTATTTAAATAAATAAAATAGATAGACAAATAAAATGTAATACACCATTCATGGAGACGGTAGTAAGTACGTACGCATGAACAATGATTCTATCTCCATATTCGATTTAAGGAAGCATATAACTAAAATATATATATATACATAAATCCAGCTGAATTATTATTTCAAATATTTAATTATTATTTATTATATATACTTTATAATATTTATTGAATGGATAACATGATGAATGATTCTAATCATGTCGTGGAGACGGTAAGTTGTACGTACGACTGAGCGACGAAATCACTCACTTAATGGTTAAATGATATGGAATAAGATGGTATGTTAATTATACAAAATAATTATAATATATATTAATTATTTAGATCAATTATAATCAAAATTATACCCAAAAAAATTATGTAATGTTTAATAAATAATTACTCCACGATGTAGAGACGTTAATTCGTATGTATGCACGAATTGTGATATTGTTATTTATAGGATGGTAAAAAAGATGTATAAGGTTATCCTGTAATTATAACAAAATATAATCATATATAATATACCTTATTAATTAATTTATTATTACAACAACAATATAAGAGGTTGTAGAAGATGATTTTTTTTTGGAATATGGGATTAAACCATTACATCTTTTTTGAGTATATCCTTTTGATTTGCACAAAAGATATCGCTAGGCTGGATTTAAGCCAAAAGTGAAGCCTCAAGGAAGAATATAGGGATTTTGGGGTCTTATTTTGGTATTGTTTTGATGAGAAAAAGGGATTTAAATGTGTGAGTAAGTAGGTAGTGGTGGATTCCCTTTATAAGAGGGAGGATATGCACATTAGGAAAGTCTGGAAATATTAATTTATTATAAATTGATTTACAATTTATAATGGACCCAAAATGATTTATTTAGACTATAAGATGAGTATGGATCTATATAATACCATAAAATAAAATTTATCCATGTTTTATATTTTATTTTAAACCATATTATTTTGATTTATATTTATTTAATAATTTTAATTTTATTTCTTGAAATAGTATTCTAAATATTAAATGATTATAAATAATTATGTATGTGTTGAAAATTATTCCATAGTTGTATATTTTATGAAAATGATAACCATTTATTTTTTAATTTGAAAAGTTGAATTTTTTTTGTTATTTTTATATAATTTAATAATTTTTTATTTTTATAAAATATTAAAAATATTAATTTTGACATTATCCATTAATTTGACTTCAAATAAAATGAAAACAAAAGATAAAATAGAACTAAAATATTTATTACACTAGTAACATGTAATAGGGACATAGAAAAATCATGGATCTCATTAATTAGTTCACGTGATATTAAATTTAATATTTTTATATACATTTATTTGGTATTTCTAACAATAAAATAAATTCTACAGCACTACTGTTTCAACATTTATGGTAATTATTTAATCTATAGAAATTATAAATAAATTGTCATGATGAATAGAATTTCATTATATTTTTTGAGACTATTTATGTAGATACCTATTCTTGACGTACATAGACATTACATTACTTTTGTGGAATACGTAATACATTAAAAAAATGGACGCCCAAAGACCGTATTAGTTTAGTGTCATTGGAAACTCGAAACATAATCTTCTAATCATGTTGAAAGATCTTCAACATATACTATAAAGATCTTCCCCATTGGTTTTCTTACATAAAACCTTTCTTTATATTTTGTGGAAAAGAAAACATAAAAAGGGTGAGCTCAAATTCTCAGTAAGGGAATGCATGGAGAAAATAAAACAACCCACATACATTTGAACCTAAAAAATGAACATTAAGTTTAAACATCATAATCATGATAAATGACATTAAACATCGTAGTATGTAAAGCATATATCACAATGGAACATAAATCATGAAAAAATATCATGGTAATATAACATGTAATTGTGTCGAAACATTAATAACATGATATGATATCCATAGTAGCCAAGGAATTTCTGCCAAGACCATCTTAGTGGACAGATTCCCTTACAGAATCGAGTTCACTCATCGTTCTAGTCCGGTATCACTTAGCCAAATTAACATTCCATTCCAGACTTTTCTATGTCATGAGATATAAATCTTTACCCAATGCATTGGAGAGAGATATAGGTCCCACCCATCTTTTAATGAACACATTCTTACTTGTGACAAAAAATAAACATAAATCATTAATCATAAAACAAATAATAAAATGGTTTTCATAAATATCATCCCATCAAAAAATAATCCATATTAAACAAATGGATTTAATTTCATCATAATAAAAGTGAAACCATGTAAATCATAGAGACATTATACATGAAACATAATGATACTAAATAATGTCATCTTAGATGGAAAATAGTTTTGAAAAAACATTTGAAATGATTTATTGAGGAAAATATCCTTTCTTCTTCAAAATCATTTTCTTTTCACAAAATGCCATGAAATTTTTAACGAAACGGATTTTTTTGAAAATAATAATTAAATATTCTAGAGTAAGTTTCATGAAAATAAGGCTTTATGAAACCGTAAAAATCCGTTCATGTCGTATAAGTGAAAAACCATTCTCCTCTTACTTTTTTCGGAAGAGTCAAAAATTTCCTCGTATGGTAATGAAAAGAAAGATTCCTTCCATAAAACATTGTAAAAGTAAAACAGGGGTATATGTGACATTAAAAATACATGGAATAATATTATACACTTTATGAAAAACATTTTTATTCTACAAGGATGAAAAATATAACCCCATTAAATACTTATGTATAAGCAATCTCGGATAAAAATGAGATTTGAAAAATTATAACTTACCTTATGTCCAACTTATTCTGTATGTGTCCAAGACTCCTATATAGTGGGTTTAAAAAATTATTAACTTTTATAAGAACCATAATAATATTCATGATATCATATATGATTAAATTAAGACTTTATATTACCCATTAGTTTGTCAATTCCATATGATAGTAGTGTTTTGGGTAAAATCGTTTCATTTATCATATGTGTTTGTACTTATTATTCTTGATATTATTATTACTTATATCATGATTTTGCTAATTTCATACTTTAAAACATAATTTATATATCATATATATTCAGTATATATATATCTATATATAGTAGATTGATAAATGAAATGAAACACACTGTGCATAGAGACGGTGGGCCATACGTACGCATAAACGTTATTTTCCTTTCCATATTTACTTGAGTGGAAGTAAGTATATGACCCAAATATATATATATATATATACATAAATCCAGTAGCATTATTATTCATTATATATACTTTATAATCATTCTTGAATGGTTAATATGGAGAATGAATCTTATCGCGTCGTGGAGACGGTAATCCGTACATGCGCACGAGTGATGATATCATTTCCATAATTATTTAATGGAATTGGAGTGGATGAAAAAATATATTAGAATCAGTATGATTTTATAATAACCATATATAGTTATTATTTACTCTATTATACCGATCTAAGTATGCTGGTGTTGGAAAAATAGATTACACCATGGCGTGGAGACGGTATTCCATACGTACGCACACGCGGTGATTTCTTTTTCTATAGGACGGATAGAATGTGAAATGGTCTTGTTTCATATTTATAATAATATATAATTATATTAGTTATACTTACTTCATTACTTTATAATGAAAAAACTAATGAAGAGTAAATAGAAGAATAACGAAACTTGAAGGAATCTGTAGAAGAGTTTACCTCTTCTTCGACGTGCCACTTTTAAACATCCACTTAGGAAACTAGAGTTGGTATTTTGAGAATTCCATAATCTCAATTATATAATTAGAGTGTTTTATAATAGAAAATGGCAGGGGTTGGCCGATCTTGAAGGCTCAAAATAATGTAACGAGGAGAGGGTGGAGGTGTCGTTTTATAAGAGGGGTGAGGGGGACCTTAAGAAAAACATAAAATAATATTTTATAATAAATTAATATTCTGTTTATAATGGTTTCAAAGTGACTTATTTGGAGGCTAATTTAGGAATTGGTAGAAATCCTCTCAACCAATAGGTTTTGTACAAGTTTAGGATACCATTTTAATCTTATCATTTATATTTATCTCTAAGTTAAATAATTTAAATTTTACTGTGTCTTCTTGTATTCTTACACTATATGGTTAATAAAATAACTATAAAACATCCAATAGAACCCTAATTGGTTCATTAATGTCATATATATTATTATATAAGTATTTTGGCAGAACCATAGATTTTTATATCCATTATATCAATTAATAATATAATATTTGTTTTTAAAACTCCTTTATGTCAATTTTGAAACTATTTACTATTTTGTTTTCTCTAAATTCATAAAAGCATTATTACTTACAAAACAATTCATCTATCCAACCTTAATATGTTATATTAACATATAAAATTATTTTAATTCATAAAAAGTCTCAAATTACATTTATTTGGGTGTTTATAATATCAATTATTTTAATATTTCATTAATTAGGTAATTACTACATCACCATTGTGTCATAAATAAATTAAATTATATAATGTCTAAAAATTATAAATAAAATACAATTAGGAATAAAATGTTTTTAAATTTATAATTTATATTTATAGTCGAATTTATCTTATATATAACCCTATATTAAAAATGTTTTAGTTAATAAACATTGATTTTAACTATTTTAACTCTTCTTTAAATAAAATAATAATAAATGTCCTAATCTAATCCATGTGAACCTAAATGGTAATATTTTATTCCTAAGGTTGTTTTTGGTCGAATTAAACTAATCCAATAGAATTAATAATGTGTTAGGGTAATAATAATAATATCATTTTTACCCTTAATTAGCCTATTTACTTTTAATCGTGGTAAATAAAAGAAAAAAGTTACTGTTCACAAAAAAATTATTTTTATCTTATTAGAACACATTTTAATCTAAGATATTAATCGTGTCTCCCAGAGTTTTGAAATTCCACTCACAGAAGCGGTAAAATTAAATTTTATGTAAATTTTCAAATTTTCCTAGGAGGTGGGTAAAAGACGGTGAAATGTTCAATAAAATTTTTATATATCTAAAATTTATTAAAAAATGATAATAATGAATTAAATTGAACTTATATAGGTATTATATATCAATTTTTACCTAAATGAATTTTTTAAAAAATAAATAATTCTTTAAAAAAAATCGATTTTAAACTATAACTCAGTGTTTTTCACAATTCATCAAAAATTGGAAGTTTTCAGAAAAATACAAAAAATTCACCCTAGGATAAATTTGATATTCCGAATCCAAAAATGAAGTCAATTGTGAATGGTAAAATTTATAAAATTTCAAAAAGTGGGTAGTACTATTCATAACGGCTTGTTTTTATAATATTTTAATAACATATCGTTGTTTAGTGAAATACGGTATTGTGTACTACACACGCTATCGAGGAAGGTCACAATTATGTGTAATGGAAGACAAGTCAGGGATGCATGTAGTGTAAGCTACTTTTTTTGTTGCGTATAACATAATCTAATCTTATTTATTTAATACATTAAACAAAATCTATACTTATTTTCATGTAGAATAATTTCCACAAAACGAACATGAAGTTGTGTGTAACACCAGCCAAGAATAGTGTTGTGTATATTGCATGCTAACACGATGTTGCATATAGTACAATCTAATCTTGGTGTTGTGTACAATAGAAGACATCAAATAAATTAAAACGAATATATCTCATAAAATCTCATGGTGTTACATTCTACCTCCTTAAAATGAATTTCACCCCCAAAATTTTTCTGGGTTATAAATAGTTTAATATTTGAAAGTTTCATTCATAGAAACCCGAATAATAAAATGGAATACTAAAACATAATTTAAAAAACTAATGTATGAAACATAACGGTTAACCAAATTAACCCATCACTGGGTTTCCACATAGGATAACATAGGTGAAATATGGATATGGAAGAGAATTCTAACCATCATGTTTGGATGAAGAGTGGTAGAGAACATGGCTATTAAAAAGCCAATAATCCCAAAGCCATAAATTTGTGATAATCTATGGTACCATCGGATTCATCAGATATGAGGGCACCGGGACAAGATTTTTGGTTTTCAATATCACTTCCATAATGTTGAATATCTTTTGAATTAAAATAAATACATACATGATTTTTTTACAATGTCACTATTGTTTGTCCATTAACCAATTTCCACTTCATCTCTTAAATAAATATTTTGAATTTTTCATCCGTAAAGTGTTAGCAGATCATGCGATAGAATGATAGGTCATTCCATCTGTCTCAAACATAAAGTTAGCAAAAGTAATATATATAAGTCCATATACTGTGAGATTAATCATATATAGTTCCTAAAATTGACTTATAGTTCATCTATCAAACCTCTTAATAAAATAAAACTAGTTTATACTAACCAGGGACTTCCTGTAGGCCAGTGGTAGGCAATAATGGCCTATCACACTTCATTTGTGGGTTCGATTCCTGCAACCTTGTCCAACGCGTCGGGTGGTCACCCATTCTGTAGGTTGTCCCACTTCTTAAACAATTCTATTATAACATTCGAGAAATAAAATAGAAAAAATGTTATTGCATTAATAAGTAATATATAATGTCCAAATTAATCCATTCCAACCTTAAGACTTATCCAAAATAATTGTTTCCAAACACATAGTATAATGAAAACTATTACTTGAAATGTCATCTACGGAGAATGTGAATACTCTCTTTTATCATACGATATATCTTGTTGGTCACATTCCAAACATGTGAATACCTCAATCATATATTCTCTAGAAAAATGAATACCCATTGAACCTTAGTGAAAACATGAAAGCTCTCAAAAGTTAACACTTTCCACATACCAAAATTCCAAAAGTTATGTATACTCAAACCATGATATCACTTTGTCCTTATATCAGTCATAAGCTCATGAGTAATATTAAACATTTCATTTTCTCCTTATCCCTTCATTATGTGCATATCATCTACATTCCAAAATCACTTTTCATGGTTACCAGTTCCATATTCTTATGGAAAACCACAATAGAACAATACATAACTATTTCAATATACAATAAAATTTCTCTACAACATTGTTATTTAATTCCAATACATAAACCATTCAATCCATCCTCTTCAATTATTGGACTGGAATCGGTCCATCCTTGAATTAGAATTAACCTCTTAGGTTAGGGCATCGATTGGGGTAATGCCCATGTTCTCCACAGATAATACATTTAACTCCATAACAATCTATCACTCGATGAAACTTTTACCCACATAGATAACATCTTCTCCTCCATTTTAGGTATTCCTCAAGGTTCTTCTTCCCTTAATTAGAAATATCATTCTTCTTTTCTATATGCTCCTCGCCATGAGAACATTCCTAAAAGTCCATCTTCCTCTTATTTGATGAATTAGGAATACCACTAAAGTTCACATTGTTAATCATATATCGTGATGTCTAATTTCCATAATCATAATATCTTTCTCTCTAGGCATTATATAATTTTTATTCTCATAGTCACCAATTAGTCCATCAAATTCAATGTTAACCTAATTTCTTTTGGTTCCCTCAATTATCTAAAACCATAAACCAGTTTGTAAGAAACAGTTAAAATAACGGGGAACCACATAATCCTAAAAAGTCACTTATAGGTTGTATAACTTATGACACCTTATTTAACCTATGATAGCATAGGTTCATCCACGCTTATTCATGATCATCAACATAATTCTAGGACTGTAACATATAGTTATACTAAACCTTAGGGACATCCCTAGACATAACTTTGAAATATCTATAGGGATATCACAAATGTTTTCGCATCCTTGTTTCCAAAGGTTAATTAAACGTTCTCTCTGATACAAATTGTAGAGAAACAAGCTTGATGTACATAGAAATTACATTACGTTTTCAGAATACTTAATACATTACAAAAAATGATGCCCAAATACCGTATTAGTTTAGTGTCTTTGGAAACTCAGAACATAATCTATTAATCATGGTGAAATATCATCAACATCCCCAATAAATATCTTCCCCTTTGGCTTCCTTACCTAAAACCTTTTTTTATTTCCTGGGGAAATGAAAACATAGAAAGGGTGAGCTCAAATTCTCAGTAAGGGTATGTATGGAGAAAATAAAACAACCCACATACATTTGAAAATAAAAACATGATCATAAAGTTTAAGCATCAAAATCATGAGCAATGACATTAAACAAGGTAGTACGTTAGGCATAGATCATAACAGAACATCAATAATTATAAAATAGCATTGAAATAAAACATGTAATTGTGGAAAACCATTAATCACATGATATGATTTCCATAGTAGCCAATGAATTACTGCCAAGACCATCTTAGAGGACAATGTCCCTTACTAAATAGAGTTCACTACTCATTCCAGTCATGTATCACTGAACCAGATTAACTTCTGTTCCAACCTTGTCTATCTCATGAGATATAATTCTTTAGAAAATGAATTGGAGATAGATATTGGTCCCACCCATCTCATAATGAAACCATTATTACTTGTTCCACAATATAAACATAAACCATTCATCATAACCCAATGAATAAAATGGGTTTCATAAACATCATCCCATCATAACATAATCCATATAAAACAAATGGATATCATTTCATCATAAGAAAAGTGAAGCCATGTAAATCAGAGAAACATTATACTTGAAACATAATCATACTAAATAATGTCATCTAAGATGGAAAATATTTTTCACAAAACATTTGAAATGAATTTTTGAGGAAAATATCCTTTCTTCTTCAAAATCGTTTTCTTTTCATAATATCCCTTGAAATTTTTAAAGATAATGATTTTTTATGAATATAATACTAAAATATTCTAGAGGAATATATATTAAAATTATGCGTTAGGAAACCGTAACAATCTATTCATGCTGTATAAGTTAAAAAAACATTCTCCACGTTCTTTTTCCAGAAAAGACAAAAAGTTCCTCGTATGGTAAACAAAATAATGATTCCTTCCATAACACAATCTAAAAGTCAAAGAGGGGTATACATGACATAAAACATACATGGAATAACATTAAAAACTTTATAAAAAACATTTTTATGTGCATGGATGAAAAATATAACCCCAGTAAATACTTATATATAAGCAATCTCGGATAAAAATGAGATTTGCAAAATTATCCCTTACCTTAAATCCAATTTATTCCATATTTGTCTGAGAATCATATATTGTGGGTTTAAAAATATTATTAACTTTTAACAGAACCATAATAATATTTATGATATCATATATGATTCACTTAAGACTCTATATTACAGGTTCATTTGTCAATTACATATTAAAGTAGTGTTTTGGGTAAAATTGTTTCATTTATTGTACGTGTTTGGACTTGTTGTTCTTGATATTATTATTACTTATATCATGATTTTATTACTTAAAAAATGTAATCCATGATTTATATATCATATATACTTAATATATATATATATATAGATAGATAAATGAAATGAAACACAACGTTCATGGAGACGGTAGGCCCTACGTACGCATGAACATTGTTTTCCTTTCCTTATTTACTTGAATAGATGTAGGTAGATTACATATATATATATATATAAATAAATTATCATTATTATATCAATTATATCATTATTATTCATTTTATACACTTTATAATCATTCTACATATGTTAATATGGAGAATGAATCTCATCGCGTCGTGGAGACGGTAATGCGTACGTACGCAGGAGCCATGATATCGTTACAATAATTATTGAATGGAATTAGAGTGGATGATATAATATCCCAGAATCAGTATGATGTTATAATAAACATATATAGTTATTCTTTACACCATTATACCCATCCATGTAAGGTGGTGGTGGAAAAACTGATTACCCCACAACATGGAGACGGTATTCCGTACGTACGCACATGTAGTGATTTGTTTTTTGGTAGGATGGATAGAAGATGAAATGGGGTAGTTTAATATTTATAATAACACATCAGTATATTATTTATATTGATGCCATTACTTTATAATTAAACCACTAAAGAAGTTTAAAAAGAAGAATAAAGGAACTTGAAAGAATCAGTAGAAGAGATTACCTCTTCTTCGACGTGCCTCATTTAAACATTCTCTTAGGGAACTAGAGTTGGTATTCTGAGAAGAAGATAACATCTATGATATAACTAGAGTATTTTAGAGGAGAAATTTGTAGGTTTTGGACGATCTTGAAGTCTCAAAATTGTGTAAAGAGAAGAGGTAGGAGGTGCCCTTTTATAAGAGGGGTGAGGGGAACCTTAGGAAAAACATAAAATATTATTTTATAATAAATTCATATTTGGTTTATAATGGCTCAAAGGTGACTTATTTCGAGGATAGGGTGAGGATGGGTCGAAATACTATCAAAAAATAAGTTTTACACAAGTTTATCTTAACATTTTAACCATATCTTTTAGATTAAAATCTAAGTTAAATAATGTAACTTTTACCATGTCTTATTGTATTATTACACTATATGGTTAATAAACTTACTATATAATGCCAATAGAACCCCCATTGGTTCATTAATGTCATATATATTGTTATATATGTATTTTATCCTATTCTTAGTTTTTTAGGACCATTAGATCAATTAATAATAAAATATTTGTTTTAAAAACTCTTTTCTGTCAATTTTGACACTATTTGGTATTTTGTTTTCTGTAAATTAATAACAATATTATTATTAAAAAAAATTAATCTAACCAACCATAATATGTTATGTTAACCTATAAAATCATTTTAATTCATATAAAGTCTCAAATTACATTTATTTAGGTATATATAATATCAAATATTTTAATATTTCCATAATTAGGTAATTACTGCATCACCATTGTGTCAAAAATAAATTACATTATTTAATAGAGAAAAATTATAAATAAAATATCATTAGGTAGAAAATCATTTTATCTTTCTAATAAATATTAATAGTCCAATTTATCTTATGTATAACCATATATTAAAATAAAACATTAGTTATTAAACATTGATTTTAACCGTGTTAAATAAAAGTAAAAAGTTACTATTCACCAAAAATTATTTTTATCTTAATGAACCAAATTTTTCTGCTTGATATTAACTGTTCCTCTCTTATTTTTGAAATTACCCTCATAGAAGTGGTAAAATTATGTTTTATTTTAAATTTTCAAATTCTATTAAGAGGTGGGAAAAGACGGGGAAAATATAAATAAAATTTTTATATATCTAAAATTACTTATAAAATGACTGTAATGAATTAAATTAAACTAATATAGGTATTATATATTAATTTTTACCAAAAATAAATTAATTAAATAATTATTTATTTAAATAAATATTCGGGTTTAAACTATAACTCAACGTTTTTCACTATTTATCAAAAATTGAATGTTTTTAGAAAAATACCAAAAATTCACCCTAGGATAATTCCGATACTCCAAATCCAAATATGAAGTCCATTTTGAATGTTAAATTTTATAAAATTTCAAAAAGTGGGTATTACTATTCATAACAGCTAGTTTATATAATATTTTAATAACATATCGGTGTTTAGTGAAACACGATATTGTGTACTACACACACTATCGAAGAAGGTCATGATTGCGTGTAATGAAAGCCAATTCAGGGATGCATGCAGTTCTTCCTCCTTCTGGTGTTGCGTATAACATAATCAAAACTTATTTCATTTATACATTAAACAAAATCAATACATAATGTTTTGTAGAAAAATTTCCACAAAACGAACATGAAATTGTGTGTAACACGAGCCAAGAATAGTGGTACGCATACTACAAGCTAATACAGTGTTGCATATAGTACAAGATAATCTTGGGCTAGTGTATAATAGATGAAATCAATGAAATTAAAAAGAATATATCTCATAAAATCTCGGGGTGTTAGATTTTAGGGTTGATTTTTTTATCAAATTTATCACTATATTAAAATTATTATACTTATAAGAGATAAGAGAGTTACACATTGTGACATTATTTTGTTTTAATTATAATTAAATCAATTTCATAGAAACAAATTCCATTAAATTAGTCAATTACAACCTATCCGTTATATTGGTTGACATTAAATTATCAAATAATATATTGGAAGGTGTTAGGGTAATTTTATTGTTTTTATCATATTGTTTGTTACCCAAATTAACCTGATTTACCTTTAACCGTAATAAATTAAAAATATAATAGTTACTATTCATATTATACAAAAAATAAAAGTAACCTTATTTATATAATTTGTACCCACAGATTCCAAATATATAATCCATTTTTAATAATTATAAACACAAAATTTTCTTATTTAATTCAAAACTAATTCATTTTTATCAAAACCAGAAAATGATTTTTTAAGATGTAAAATCATTTAAAAAAATTGACATGTGATTATGTTCAATGTAAATGTGAAATAAATTTCAATTACCGTCATTAGATTAAATGAAAAAAACATAACCCAATTAATATTTAAAATAATTGAAAATAAATTATGACTATATAAATAAATTTAATGAAAAAGAATTTTTGAATTAAAATTCTATATTGTTCACTATTAATTTGAATATGAATTTTATAAGAAAAATAAAAACAATCAAACCAAAGAAAATTTTGATGTCCTGTTTTATAATAAGACAATTATTTTTTCAAATAGAATATGTGAAAGTTGTAAAAACAAGATTTAATATTGGTGCACCCTCAAAGGGTGGAAAAGAATTATTTTATTTTTAAAAAATACATCTTTTTTCTGAATTTTTTTTATATCGTGTTCTATAAAAATACATATGTTTAATTTTTGTGTTATTTTAAATTAAAAATGTGGTTAATAATATTTATAAAAGATATTTTATATCCAATTAAATAATTATATTTTAATAATATATCATTTTTATTGAATCTCAGTATTGCATACAATGCATGCTATCATGGAAGGCCGATCTTGCCTGAAATACGTACCAAGCCAATGTTGCGCCTAGTTCAAGATTCCTTTGGTGATCCATATAACATAATCAAAACATATTTCATTTATAAGTTTTAAAAAATATATATTAAGTGTTATGTTAGTAGATTTATACTCAAATAACTTGAAATTGTGTATAAAAAATCCAGGAATAGTGTTTCGTATATTACAAGCTAATATGATGTTTCATATAGCCCAAGCTAATCATGGTGTATCATATAACCCACGAAGTATAATAAATTAAAAATAATCTATCTAATAAAATCCTAGAGTGTTACAATATATCCTCCTTCAATGTAATTTCACCATCAAAATTATTTGGGGTTATAAAAGGATTACAACATTAATTTTTATTCCATAGAAACCCAAATCATAAAAATGAATATAAAAACATCATTTTATAAAATAAATGTGAGAAACATAATGGTTATCCAAAATAACTCATCACTAGGTTTCCACATTGGAAAACATATGTGGGAAGTCATACCATGGACATGGAAGAAAAATGTATCCTTAATGTTATGATGGATAGTGATAGAGAACAAAGTTTGGAGAAAGATAAAGAAAATAAATCCATATATCTATGATGATTTATGGGGCCATCTGATTCATTATATAAAAAAGTACAAAGATAACATTTTGTGGTTTCAAGATCCATTCTCTAATGTTAAATATTTTTTCATGAGAATAAATCATTTATTGATTTTAGTATAGTCTCATCATTGTTCATGCCATGAATAATTTCCACATCATCTATTATTTAAATAAACGAAGTTGTAATTTTAATCCTTGAAGTGTTATATGATCATGTGATAGAATTATAGGTCATTCTATATGTCACAACAAAAAGGATATCATAGGTAATTAAATATGTATAAGTACACATATAGATACATAACACATTAATATAACAATTTTCAAGTGGACTATAAATTATATTACCCATAATTCGATAAAATTTCCATCCTTCCAAAACAAAAAATATAATGCCTTAGAAAGAGACGAACTAAATAGACATAACATTTATCTCCCATATCTTATTAGGTAGTTGGTTGTTGTCATAATCCTAACATTTTTATACCTTATTCATGAATTCTCTTGAATCATTATAATAACATGAATTATCATAGGATGATAGGGAAAACATGAATTCTATTAAAATTATCTATTTACACACACACAAAATAACAAAAATTCTATATACTAAAACCATGATATAACATTTTCCTTGTGTCTTTCATGAGGTCATTAATAGAATAAAAAATCACATTATTTCCTTATCCCTTCATTATGCGAATATCTTATTTTTTTCAAAAATATTTCACTCACTTTTCATGGTTACTGGTACCATATATTTATGGAAAATCACAATGGACCAATATATATATATATATATTACAGTATTCAATAATAATATAAAAGTGATTATACAACACTATATTGGAATTACATTACATAAAAAATTAATCATTCTACTGCTTCGTTGTCATATTCAACATCACCAATTGTGAACGCATTTGATTTTCCTTATCATGGGCCTTAAGAGGTTGTTGGTTTTGATAATAATCTATAACATTTGGATTTGGGAATTTGTTTTCATAATGCCCCATTTCCTTTTAATTGTTGCATTGAAGTGTGGGTGATGCGTTCTCTATTGCCTTTTCTCTATTCACGTCATTAGCAATTGTTTTATTATTACTCAGGAACATAACTACCCAATGACCATATTTTCCACACTTAAAACAGTTTATATTTCATTTAAGATAATTTCAATGTTTCTTTCAACACTTTGAACATAAGGAATCATTCATCTTATTTTCACCTTTATTTAGATTTTCCCTCACATTTCATCTTTAATTTCTTTTCAAATTCATGATATTGATATGTAAAACAAATATAAATTTATACCTTAATAGAATAAATCACAGTTTATTAATATCTACTAATCTATCATATAGTTAATTCCCTTCTAAGGCTTCGTTTTATTACATTGAATGATCAACTTCTCATTCATGTTGGATGACAAAATAAGAAGAATAACTTGAAATTATTCTAAAATGCGCCTCTTATATACCAATGGATTTATCTTATTTTATTCTTAATCATAAGGTTCTCCTTTTCCATATTTTTTTGAATAATATGAGGGAATTAATTATTGTAAAATAATTTATTTAACTCATCCAATTCTATGGATTCTATTTTATCTTACTGCCTTCTATTCTGGATTGGAGTCTACCACTGGTCTGCTTCACCTTCTAAACGATAATCAATCAAAATGAATCAATCATATTCTTAACAAAAATGGATGGAGAATTAATTTTTCACTGGTAATAATCTATTTTTCAGCAATAAGTGGATCAGAAGATCCCCTAAAAGAAGGTGGATTCTCCCTCATAAAGGACCCAACAAAATGTTGTCCCCTTATCTGCTAATTTGGTTGTCCAAAATGATTCAAATCTCATGTAAGTATAGAAATAATATTTTACATTTCATATTCCATAACATTTGGTTGTTCTGGATGGCAATCATTTCATTTCCCAGTGCATTGATCATTAACATGGTTATATCGGGTTCCAGCCATTGTCTAAAACGCAAAAAAATAGTATGCGGGGTGAAGTGCCCAGATCAGTGTGAATCACTGAGAGGGGGAGGGGGTGAATCAGTGATCCCTTAAAAGTTTTTACTAATTGATTCCTTAATCAATTAAACCTCTACGGCTGGTTAAAGCCTCGATCCACTCTTCTTGTATCTCTCACCTTTCCACGAATGATGCAGTAAATGTAAAGGTACTGGACACAAGGATTTACAAGGTTCGGCACCAAAGGCCTACATCCTTGCCATGCTCTCTCAGCATGGATTCTCCCATTATAATCAGTTAGTATTACAATGGTCGATACAGAGTCCCACTGTATCTCTCCTGAGTCCCACAGGAGGGTCTTTATACTGCGTCCCACAGTGTTACCAGAGTCCCACTGGCCTGCTCCAGAATCCCACTGAAGACTTCTTCTCCCTCAGTCCCACAGGGTCTTCTCCTGGCTCCTCGAGTTACACGAGTAGCTCTTCTTCTTGTTCAGCTCTTCAAGTATCTTCAGCAGCCTGGGATAAAGGCTGCTGGCCTTGCTCGGTACCTCTGATCACTTGTGATGATCAGGTCTTCTCGTCTTGCTCGGGCTTTATCACCTTCTTCTAAGGATGCCCCAGCTTCTCTCCAATTACTGAATGCTCAGACAAATAATATCTTTATCTTCGATCTGGTCCAGTCTCAGTTCACTTCAACATCATGCACTGAGTGCATGGCAACTCTTCAAGATCTTCAAGTCTTGGACTCCTCAGATGCACACCGCTGATTTAGCACTGTTCACGTGTGCACGTGCATGCATGCATGCATGCACTTTCCCTTTCTTCTTCTTGGTGCAGTAGACCCACAAAGGGTGTAATCACTTTTGAGCACACACCTACTTCTCAGACTTCACACACTTTATGCAATATGATTACACACTAGAATGTGTGTTATACTTTAGTGTGGATGTCCTCTCTTCTTCTTAGTGTGTACACACTTTGGTTTGCACACACACTAAGGTTCGGCCACTCCTTTTAATTTGCACACACACACAACATAGGTTGAGTTGTGGTCTTCACTTGTTGCACACACATGACTTGGCCTTCACTTAGCACACACAAATAGTATTATTTAATTTGTTCTTCAATGTGTGCACCCACATAAGGGCTACGGCCTCCTTCTTTAAATGCACACACAAAGTGCAAGCTTTGCCTTCCTCCTCTTTGCACACACACTCAAGGTGTGGTCTCGGCCTCTACTAATTCTTGCACACCTAATAGGATACGGCCTCTTCACTAGATGCACACCCCAAAGGCTACTACCTCTTTTTCAAATGCACACACACTGGATATGGCCTCGGGTTCTCCTTGCACACACAATACCGTAGGGTCTTCTTGTTTCACACACACCCAAGGCTGCGGCCTTTACTTGCACACACCCAAGGTGTGGTCTCGGGTTCTCCTCTTCTTGCACACTCACTTAAATGTGTCCTTCTTCACTTATGCACACACACACTGAGGTGTGGTCTTCACTTCACCCATACAAAGCTACGGCTTGGTTTCTCCACTTTGCACACACACTGCCTTCTTCTCTTTTTGCACACACAGCCCGAACACTCAACTCCACTACCGCGCAGGGTCACAAGGCGCAAGGGTGCGACCTCTACTGTCTTCAAATGTCACGCGCAAGCCCTCAAAGTGCACAAGGCTCGCGCAAACACTTCCTGCCGCGCAAGTCCGCGGGAAGAGAAGGATGCAACCACGGGCGCGCAAGGATGCGGCCACGGGTCTTCCTGTCGCGCAAGGAAGGCGCACAGGGGACTCCCTTTCTCTTCTTTCGCGCAAGAGGTGCGCAAAAGGAACACACGAAGCCAAGAATGGCTTCGGGCTGCTGCCGCGCAAGTGGTGCGCGCAAGGTCTTCTTCGCGAAGCAACAGTGCTCTCACGGGACTCCGGATCTTCAACAAAGGATCAGCAAAAAGCTTCATGCCTCGGGTGATCCTTTTATAGGCAGAGAAACGCTTAAAACTTCCACGTGATCTAACTTCAAAATCCCGAGATATTCGGGTCTTTAAAAATCTTCCAAATCTTGAATTTACTCCTCTGTTTCACGCGGGATCTTCCTCTTTAATTTCCTCTACGTGCATGCGACTTAGAACGCATGCACGGCCTTCTTTAAACCCTATCCATGCAAAGGCACGAACACCGAATGGCCTCGCACCTCCGGTTTCTTCGGCCTCGCTCGAAATCATCCTTTCATCGCATGCATGCTTATTTTATTGCATGGTTATGTTCAGTAGGCACAGACGATCACAATGGAGGTTTCGGATTCGGAAATGGTGGCCGAGAGCTCGAGATAGGTCGTCGGGATGCCTCTGGTTTAGCGGCTGCTCGCGGGAGACTTCGGCTCGAGCTCGACGAAGGAGATGATCTCGCAGCCGTTGGATCGTCGATTCAATTTATTTCGGACGGCCTAGATCAGATCGCCTCGCCGCGGATGAATCGTGCGGCGCAGATCAAGCGCGGGATGGCTCGGACGGCCAGGATCTCTTCCGCGGGAAAAATGCGCGTCCCACATCGAATCCGCGGCCGGGTTTTCCGCGCTTTATAAGCCTGGCGCTCCCTCAACCCGCCAGTTGAATCTCCTCCCCTCTCGGAGTCGCCCCGCACCGAGTTCTTTAGCGGGCGCGCTCTTGCGCCCACCCTTTGCTCCCGCGGGCGCGCTCCTAGCGCCCACTATGCTCCTCCGGCGCGCGGGTTTCACCACCGCGTGCCCTCAGGGGCTTATACACGGCCCCCTGCGCTCCTCCGGGCGTGCCCCAGGCGCCCATGCGGTGTCCTTGGGGTGCGCCCCTGCCTCAAGGATGCTGCCCTGGCCTTGAGGGTTCCCCATGGGCGTGGTGACCTTGAGTCCCACATGTGCCTTGGGTGATGACCCTCGGCTGGCCTCCTTGGTGGCCCAATTTTTGGCAAAGTAAAGAATAATACTTTGTCAAATACAAAGTTCTTCCATATGTTCAAGCCAAATGCCACATTCCAAGCCATCTTCTTCCCATCTCTATTCTTCTTCTTCTTAGAATTCCTCCATACTTCTTAAACAAATATTCATTACTTAGGAGTGAATTCTTTGAAGGTTCTCCATCAAACGAAGCTCCTGAATCAAATAATTCTTCAATGTTCTTCAATGATCCAATTAGAGGTCAAGTTGGATCACATTCACATTGTCATGCACTAAGGATTAGTACATTCACATTGTCAAGTTGTGGATGGCTCTCTTCATCTCCTCATGCATTGTGAAGACAATGCATGGTCTTCTAATCATGTTGTGACATTGTATCCAGTTGATACAAGTTCTTGGAACTTAAAGAACAGCTCAACAATCGTCAGATTTTCTTAGAGAATGTTTCAAACCATCATCTCCTATGTCACTTAGTGAATCTCCTAAGTGACAGGCATTTTGGTACCATGGCCATTCTCCTTCATCACCATCACCATCACATCCTTTGACATTCACATCTTGACTCCTTGACATCCATTCATTCCAAGACAACTTCATGCCTCATTGACAACAAATGAAACACAATGCACTTCAATCTCCCCCTTTGTATTTGTTGTCAATACACTCCATCAGCACATATGAATGGGTCAATATGTGTGCCAATATTTTCTCCCCCTTATTGGCAATCAAATGCAAAGGTGTGGTGTGGTTCTCTTCAAAAATCTCTTCCTCCCTTTGAAAAGTATTTTCTTGAAAAACACTGAGAGAGGGATGATGTCACATGTTCTCTTTAGCAAAGAACCTTTAGTAAATCAGCTCTAAGTCTACTTGGGCTAAACCGGTGTAGAAAACAAGAGTGATGTAACCAAGGAACTCAATGTTGTCCAACATTCACTATACATGTGAGATCATGCTTAGGGGTTTGAAAATTTTTCAGATATAACACTTAATTGCTAAATCCTGCACATACTTCACAAAACTCATTAGAAAGTTCAGTGCAATGATAAAGCTCCCCCTTTCATCCATTTGTCTTCAATCCATACTCCCCATTAATTGACAAGATAAACTCAATTAAGAAACAAGGGATGAAAGCATGATTGGAATACCTTCACTTTTCTCAAGATGGTATTAAATCTTACAATACCATCTTCTCCAGATTGGCTCCCCCTCAAGGGGTGCACTCCATTCAATCAAAACCATCCTCCAGCTGAGAATGATCATCATCTTCAATTCCCTGCATTGTTAGCACATGTAAATACCAATGTATAAGGGAATAAGATGGAACCTCCTTGGTTCATCAATGTGAACAACAAGGTTGAGAAGATTCTCTCAACCAAGATGTCCCATTTTCACCATTCTTCACACTTGCACATTTGATCTTCAGTGATGATTGTGCTGGTGTGGATCTCAACCCATCTTCATGTGAAATATTTTTCTTCCCTTTTGCTTTAGCAAATGCCAGAGCTTCATCTTCAGCTCTGTGTAGTTCTCTGGCAAGTTGCAAATGATGTGGCCATATGACAAGTATATCATTTGGAAGAGTGGCCCCAGTTCTGGAAGTTTCACATGGTTCCTTAGATGCTGTCAAGCTACCTTTCTTAGGCAACTTGTTTTCAATCAATCCCTTCTGCTTCTTCTGGATTGATTGTCTGTTTGAGTTCAGTTGGCTTCTATTTAGTTTCATGGCTTCTTTACAAAGGTCCATGATGTGTCCTTTCTTTCCACAGTAGAAGCATTTCTTGGTGGTCCTACTGGATGCATCACCCTTCTTGGACTCAGACTCCAAGGACTTCTCTTTATTTCTCAAGCACTTATTGGGAGCATTCTCTACTTTATTCTTGCTTCCCAAGGAATCTTTCTGAGCCAGGTTCAGTGATCTTTTCTTCTTTTGAGCTCTGGATACAGTTGGAGATTGACATGTATCTTTTTGACCACTTTTGCAATCATCCCAGATGTTGTCAAGTAATCCAAATCTATTTGCAGTAAACAGATGTTTCTGGACCTGTGGATGTTGCTTCTTTCCTTCTGGCATGCTCCCCCTAGGCATGGGCTTCCTCTGTGCTTTGACATTCATTGGATTGTACCAACAATCCTTTGCACAATGCCCATACTTATTACAACACCAGCATTGACCCACAAATCTTGACCTCTTGTGTACTTCTGATTGCTGGGTACTTTTCTTGACAAGTTGTGTTGTTTTAGGAGAGCTCTCTTTCTTTACTGTCTTCATCCATACTTGTTTGGATTCATTCTTCCATCCTGCACTTTTAGTAGAAACACAATTAGAAGCATGAGTACAAGATGGTATGGATGGTACCTTCTTTCTAGAAGATGTTGCACTTTTATAAGAGGATGTCTTTCTCTTAGAATCATCCTGCTCAAAGCATACTTGAGTAGCAACATGTCTTCTTTCAGCTGACTGGGCGGATTCAGCTTTGGGTGATTGCTGATTTTTTAATATCACCTCCAGTTCTAAGCATTTCATATTGAGGGAGTTCTTCTCATCCTCAATAGTTCTTAGCCTTCCTTCCCATTTCTCTTCCAGCTGCTTTATCTGGTCTTCATGCACCTTTTTCATTTCAAGCAATGAGTTGTCCAGCTCCTTCACCCTTTTGACTTTGTCTTCTAGTTGAGCATCTCTGACAACCATTGACACTTTGTGCCTCTTTTCCAGTGCATGGAAAACTTCTTTGACCAATACTTTAAAGATTTCTTTCTCAGAAAGGCTTCTTTGCAATTCTTCAGCAGTGTCTTCATATCTTTCATTGCAAAGAGATACTATTTCATCTTTGGCATTTACCAGCTTTCTGAGAGTGTTGGTTATGCCAACCCTTTTAGCCAATTGGACTTCCAGAGAATTGGCTTCATCTTCTAGCTGTAATTTTTCTTCTTGAAGATCAAGGAGGCCTGTAGCTATACACATTGCAATTTCCTTGGGGACTCTCTTCTGAAGATATTTGATTGCATTTAGAAGATCATTGTTCCTTCCATCTTCATCACAGCTAGAGCAGGCTTCATCAGAAGAATGATAAAAGGAATTGTCATCTGATGTGACTTTCACATTTCTTTCCATAGAAAGAGTTTCTCTGATTGCAGCAACCTTCTTCCTCATCTTCTTTGCCTGTTTCTTCATTCTGTTTTTCAGAGTCTTGGCAGATATCTCCATTTGAGGCTGTTCTTTCATTTCCTCAAATCTGCACTCCATATAGACTCCCTTGGATCTTTTAGAGGGAACCTCGCTCTGATACCAATTGAAGTGCCCAGATCAGTGTGAATCACTGAGAGGGGGAGGGGGTGAATCAGTGATCCCTTAAAAGTTTTTACTAATTGATTCCAAAATCAATTAAACCTCTATGGCTGGTTAAAGCCTCGATCCACTCTTCTTGTATCTCTCACCATTCCACGAATGATGCAGTAAATGTAAAGGTACTGGACACAAGGATTTACAAGGTTCGGCACCAAAGGCCTACATCCTTGCCATGCTCTCTCAGCATGGATTCTCCCATTATAATCGGTTAGTATTACAATGGTCGATACAGAGTCCCACTGTATCTCTCCTGAGTCCCACAAGAGGGTCTTTATACTGCGTCCCACAGTGTTACCAGAGTCCCACTGGCCTGCTCCAGAATCCCACTGAAGACTTCTTCTCCCTGAGTCCCACAGGGTCTTCTCCTGGCTCCTCGAGTTACACGAGTAGCTCTTCTTCTTGTTCAGCTCTTCAAGTATCTTCAGCAGCCTGGGATAAAGGCTGCTAGCCTTGCTCGGTACCTCTGATCACTTGTGATGATCAGGTCTTCTCGTCTTGCTCGGGCTTTATCACCTTCTTCTAAGGATGCCCCGGCTTCTCTCCAATTACTGAATGCTCAGACAAATAATATCTTTATCTTCGATCTGGTCCAGTCTCAGTTCACTTCATCATCATGCACTGAGTGCATGGAAACTCTTCAAGATCTTCAAGTCTTGGACTCCTCAGATTCACACCACTGATTTAGCATTGTTCACGTGTGCACGTGCATGCATGCATGCACTTTCCCTTTCTTCTTCTTGGTGCAGTAGACCCACAAAGGGTGTAATCACTTTTGAGCACACACCTACTTCTCAGACTTCACACACTTTATGCAATATGATTACACACTAGAATGTGTGTTATACTTTAGTGTGGATGTCCTCTCTTCTTCTTAGTGTGTACACACTTTGGTTTTCACACACACTAAGGTTCGGCCACTCCTTTTAATTTGCACACACACACAACATAGGTTGAGTTGTGGTCTTCACTTGTTGCACACACATGACTTGGCCTTCACTTAGCACACACAAATAGTATTCTTTAATTTGTTCTTCAATGTGTGCACCCACATAAGGGCTACAGCCTCCTTCTTTAAATGCACACACAAAGTGCAAGCTTTGCCTTCCTCCTCTTTGCACACACACACAAGGTGTGGTCTCGGCCTCTACTAATTCTTGCACACCTAATAGGATACGGCCTCTTCACTAGATGCACACCCCAAAGTCTACTGCCTCTTTTTCAAATGCACACACACTGGATATGGCCTCGGGTTCTCCTTGCACACACAATACCGTAGGGTCTTCTTGTTTCACACACACCCAAGGCTGCGGCCTTTACTTGCACACACCCAAGGTGTGGTCTCGGGTTCTCCTCTTCTTGCACACTCACTTAAATGTGTCCTTCTTCACTTATGCACACACACACTAAGGTGTGGTCTTCACTTCACCCATACAAAGCTACGGCTTGGGTTCTCCACTTTGCACACACACTTCCTTCTTCTCTTTTTGCACACACATCCCGAACACTCAACTCCACTGCCGCGCAGGGTCACAAGGCGCAAGGGTGCGACCTCTACTGTCTTCAAATGCCGCGCGCAAGCCCTCAAGGTGCACAAGGCTCGCGCAAACACTTCCTGCCACGCAAGTCCGTGGGCAGAGAAGGATGCAACCACGGGCGCGCAAGGATGCGGCCACGGGTCTTCCTGTCGCGCAAGGAAGGCGCACAGGGGACTCCCTTTCTCTTCTTTCGCGCAAGAGGTGCGCAAAAGGAACACACGAAGCCAAGAATGGCTTCGGGCTGCTGCCGCGCAAGTGGTGCGCGCAGGGTCTTCTTCGCGAAGCAACGGTGCTCTCACGGGACTCCGGATCTTCAACAAAGGATCAACAAAAAGCTTCATGCCTCGGGTGATCCTTTTATAGGCAGAGAAACGCTTAAAACTTCCGCGTGATCTAACTTCAAAATCCCGAGATATTCGGGTCTTTAAAAATCTTCCAAATCTTGAATTTACTCCTCTGTTTCATGCGAGATCTTCCTCTTTAATTTCCTCTACGTGCATGCGACTTAGAACGCATGCACGGCCTTCTTTAAACCCTATCCATGCAAAGGCACGAACACCGAATGGCCTCGCACCTCCGGTTGCTTCGGCCTCGCTCGAAATCATCCTTTCATCGCATGCATGCTTATTTTATTGCATGGTTATGTTCAGTAGGCACAGACGATCACAATGGAGGTTTCGGATTCGGAAATGGTGGCCGAGAGCTCGAGATAGGTCGTCGGGATGCCTCTGGTTCAGCGGCTGCTCGCGGTAGACTTCGGCTCGAGCTCGACGAAGGAGATGATCTCGCAGCCGTTGGATCGTCGATTCAATTGATTTCGGACGGCCTAGATCAGATCGCCTCGCCGCGGATGAATCGTGCGGCGCAGATCAAGCGCGCGATGGCTCAGACGGCCAGGATCTCTTCCTCGGGAAAAATGTGCGTCCCACATCGAATCCGCGGCCGGTTTTTCCGCACTTTATAAGCCTGGCGCTCCCTCAACCGGCCAGTTGAATCTCCCCCCCTCTCGGTGCCACCCCGCACCGAGTTCTTTAGCGGGCGCGCTCTTGCGCCCACCCTTTGCTCCTGCGGGCGCGCTCCTAGCGCCCACTATGCTCCTCCGGCGCGCGGGTTTCACCACCGCGTGCCCTCGGGGGCTTATACACGGCCCCCTGCGCTCCTCCGGGCGTGCCCCAGGCGCCCATGCGGTGTCCTTGGGGTGCACCCCTGCCTCAAGGATGCTGCCCTGGCCTTGAGGGTTCCCCATGGGCGTGGTGACCTTGAGTCCCACATGTGCCTTGGGTGATGACCCTCGGCTGGCCTCCTTGGTGGCCCAATTTTTTGGCAAAGTAAAGAATAATACTTTGTCAAATAAAAAGTTCTTCCATAAGTTCAAGCCAAATGCCACATTCCAAGCCATCTTCTTCCCATCTCTATTCTTCTTCTTCTTAGAATTCCTCCATACTTCTTAAAAAAATATTCATTACTTAGGAGTGAATTCTTTGAAGGTTCTCCATCAACCGAAGCTCCTGAATCAAATAATTCTTCAATGTTCTTCAATGATCCAATTAGAGGTCAAGTTGGATCACATTCACATTGTCATGCACTAAGGATTAGTACATTCACATTGTCAAGTTGTGGATGGCTCTCTTAATCTCCTCATGCATTGTGAAGACAATGCATGGTCTTCTAATCATGTTGTGACATTGTATCCAGTTGATACAAGTTCTTGGAACTTAAAGAACAGCTCAACAATCGTCAGATTTTCTTAGAGAATGTTTCAAACCATCATCTCCTATGTCACTTAGTGAATCTCCTAAGTAACATGCATTTTGGTACCATGGCCATTCTCCTTCATCACCATCACCATCACATCCTTTGACATTCACATCTTGACTCCTTGACATCAATTCATTCCAAGACAACTTCATGCCTCATTGACAACAAATGCAACACAATGCACTTCACGGGGAAAATTCTTACTATGAAAATTTCATAATCCATGGGGAGTACATTCAATCTATTACATCTTAGGTTTAATCCTTGGTAATTTATAATTGTTACCATAATTCTAGGTTTGTAAACTATAATTAGACTTATTATTAGGATATCCCTATACATACTTTATAAATTTCTCTTGGGATCTCATTAACACTATTTCATCCTAGTTTCCAAATGATAACTAATCTGTCTCTCTGATACCAAATATAAGGACCCATTATTTAAATACATGTAAATTACATTACTATTATGGAATACATAATACATGACACAAATATATTCCCAAAGACCATATTAGATTATTACCTTCATAAATTGGAAAACAAAAAAAAATATGCTTATAAAACATATACATCTTCTTCTTCTTCTTAATAATTCATAATTAGAACCCCTTTTAAAAAATCATATATAATTTCTCTATTCAAATACTAGAGTAAAAGGGAACATGAAAATAGGTGATAGAAAATGATCTTTAAGGTTCACCAAGAAAAATATCTTACAAAACATAAACATAATAATATAAAAACAGGAATATAACTTTTGAAAAGAAACATACGACATTTAACATGTACCAAAATCTAGATTCATGATATAAATCTTGTTAGTTCACAGGGAAAAAATCATCATGGATTCATAATTCATGAGAAAACATCATTTGAAAAAAAAATTGAATTTTTGAAAACAAATAATAACATAATATGATTTCCATAGTTTCCAAGGCATTGTTTCCAAGACCATCATAGTGGAAATTTTCATTTACAAAACTGTTTTTACATATAGTTCCAACCATGTATTACTGAACCATATTTACATGTCATTCTAGCCCTCTATTTTCTGAAATAGATTTACATTATATTCCAATGAATTCTATCTCATGAGATATAAATATATACCAAATGAATTTGAAGGACATATAGGTCCCACCCATTCTCATTTTTAAATCATTCTTAAATATGCCACATAAATATAAGTCATTCATCAAATAATAACCCAAGAAATAAAGTGTGATTTCTAATAATCATTCCATCATAATATATATTCCATTTAAAATATCATCACATCATTAATAAAATCCAATTATTGTCATAATAGGGACATAAACATAACCTATTTAAGAGTTTCATCTAACCTGGAAAATTATTTTGATAAAACACTTGAAAATAATTCTTGGGGAAAATATTATTTCTTCTTCAAAAACATTTCATTTCTCAAAATGATATGAATTTTTAAAAGAAAATAATATATTTGAAAATAAACATGAAATATTGTATAGAATGTTTCAGGGAAATAAGGTATCATGAAACATTAAAAATACTTTTATGAGGTATAATTTAAAAAAAATTCATATACTCTTAGCATAAAAGTCAAAAAGTACCACATATGGAAAACGAAGGAATGATTCCTTCCATTCCATTTAAAAAAAATTTACCAATGTGTAAAATTAAATTTAATAAATACTAAAAGAATAAAAAATTATTAAATATTAAGAAATATGGACGTAAATTAAAAATATAACTCAGTAAATAATTATGAATAAATAATCTTGGATAATAATGATATTGTATAATTATCCCATACTATAGGTCAATTTTCTTCTTTATGTGTCTAAAACTATAATATATTGGGTTTAGACATATTATTAACTTGTAACAAAACCATAACTATATTTATTATATCATATATGACTCACTTATGACAATATAGATCTCGTTCATTTATCAATTCTATGTTAAAGGAAGGTTTTGTGTAATAATCCTTTTATTTAGCGTATGAATTTTTACATATTATATTTGATAATATTAGATAGATTATTATTTAAATAATTTCAGAATGTTAAAAATGATTTAAATATAAAATATATTAAGTATATAAATTTATACCATAGATAGATATATGAAATGAAATACACCGTTAAAAGAGACCGTAGGCTATATGTACACATGAACGATGTTTCTATTTCCATATTGAATTTTATGAAATAAATTAAATGATATATATATATATATATATATATATATATATATTAAGTATAATTATTGTGTAAAAAATATCATTCTTGTTTTTTATATAGGCATTATATTCATTCTTGAATGGTTAATGTGGAGAATGAATCTCATTGCATCCTGGAGACGGTAAGTCGTATGTACGCACGAGTGAAGTTATCATTCAATTAATGGTTAAATGGTATGGAATTTGATGTTATATAAATTATATATAATAATAACCATTTTATATTATTTATTTAAATCCATTATACTTATCATTATACCCATTCAAATTAAGTATTGTTGAATATCAAATTACACCACGACATGGAGACGGTAAGCCGTATTTACGCACGCATGGTGATATTATTATTCAAAGGATATATAAAAAGATGTATAAGTTTTTAACACAATTATAATGACATTTAATAATGTACAATATTCTGTATTTATTACTTTAGTATGATAAAAACCATTGAAGAGGAATTTTTAGAAGATTAGTGTTTTGAAAGATGTGATAAAACAATTATCCCGTTTTCGAGTATCTCCATTTTATTTCCAAAAATGCTCTCCCTAAGATGGATTTATGCCAAATGTTTAGCCTCTAATAGTTAATGAGGGGTGTTGGGAGGTTATTTTATAAGATTTTGGAATATCTCAAGGGTTATAAAGGTGTGATTAATTAGCTATAGGAGGTGGCCTTTTATAAGTAGGAGGAGGGGAACATCATGAATATCTTGAAACATTAAGTAATTATAAATTTTTTCAGGTTATAATGGTCCCATAATAATTTATTTCAAATATAAGATGGTTATGGGTCAAACAGATCTCAAACAATATAATATAGACATGTATGGATTTTATTTTGAACGTTATCATTTTGATTTATCCTTATTTATCTATTTAATTTGATTCATGGTAATAATGTTCTAAATATTAAATAGTCATAAATATTTACATATGTGTTTTAAATTTTACATAATTTGATAATTTATTATATATTAGATCATATAGTTTTCAATTTTTATTTTTTAAATATTTTTTGGATTTTAAAATAATTTAATAATAATTTTTAATTAAATATCAATAGGGTCAATTTTGATAATATTTAATTAGTTTACTTAAAATAAAATAAAAATAGTAGATTAATTCGGAAAAAATATTTAATACACTTTTTCATGTCATAGTCACCAAGAAAATTCTTTGAGAATATTATTTATTTAATACAAATTTTATTTTAATATTTTTTAAACTGATTATTTGATATTTTTCAATAAAATAATTTATGCATCAATATTATGTCATAATTAAATGTAATTATTTAATTTGTAAAAATTTAAATTAAATTCACATGATGTAGATAAATTTATTATATTTTTGGAGACTTTTTTTTAATTATTATAATGTTTATCATAATATTAAAATTATTATACTTATAAGAGATAATAGAGTGACATGTTTTCACTTTCTTTTTTAATTATAACTACATCACATTCATGAAAAAAATTATATTAAATGAATCCATTCTGACCTTTCGGAGATATTGGTCTACTTTAATTCAGGAAATAATTTGTTGGCAGATTTTAGGGTAACTTTATTATCTTTATCATATTGTTGGTCACCCTTATTTATCTAATTTAACTTTAAGTGTGGTTAATAAAAATTACCATAGTTACTATTAATAGGATCCAAAAGATAAAGGAAACATATTAACATAATTTGGACCCACTTATTATAAATATGGAATCAATTTTTCAAACATCAAAATAAAAAATTTTGAGTATGTAATTTAAAATTAATTTCAGTTGTCGACACTTGAAAGAATGTTTTTAATAACTAAAAACTACAAAAATATTAATATGTTTATATGCCCAATTTAAATATCAAATTACAACCTATTACCAACATTGAATTAAATATTAATATAATAATCCAATTACACTCTAAAACCAATTTCAAATTTAATCTAACTATATAAATAAATTAGATGGAAATTTTGTTTTGATTTAAAATACAATATGTTTCAATATACATTAAAATATGAATTATATCAGAAAAATACCAAAAATTAAACCAAAGTAAATTTTTATTTTCTTATTCTAAATAAAAAATTTATGATGTAAAATATAATATATAAATGTGATAAAAAAAATTTATTATTGGTGCACGATCAAAAGGAGGCAATCCTGATTTCTTTTTAAAAAATTACTTCTTTTATCTGAAAAATGAAATTTTCCTTTATATCATGATCTATAAAATATATAAATTCAATGTTAGTGTTATATGAAATTCAAAAAATGGTTACTAATATTTATAATGGCTAGTTTATATCTGATTAAATAATAATATTTCAAAAATATATCATTGTTTAGTGAAACTAGGTGTTGCAGACAATGCAAGAAATAGATTATGGTCTCTCTTGTGGGTACTACAAACCAAGTCAGTGTTTCATCTGGTGAAATATTCATTTATTGATACATATTACATAATCCTAACATATTTAATTTATTCATTGAAAAAAATATATACTCATTTTTGTGTAAAACTAATTCTTTCAAAAGTACATGAAATTGTGTGTAACACAAGCCATGAATAATGTTGCATATACTGAAAGATAGTACATTATTGCATAAAATGCAAGATAATATTGCTGTAAAATAAAACAAAAGAAAAAAATGAAATAAAAATTAATCTATATCATAAAATCTCAGGGTGTTACAGTCCCCACATGTGATTGTGCCAACCATATAAAGCTCATATGTCCACCCTTTCCTCAATATATTCAGGTCAATTAAAAAACTTCATCTTACATTGTTTAATACATTAAAATATATTCTAAATTCCTTAAAAATTAAAATTTTATGAAAAAATGACATATCAATATATTAAATTAATACCTTAAGACTCGGTCCTAGATATACCCACATGTTTTAAATTCTTCCCCTATTACTTAAAACAATATTTTGTTTTTGGTTTTTTTATTTTCATAAGAGTGTGTACATCTATTGGATATTAGATACTGACATATAAGTCAATTTAGTACAATAATGAAACTAGTTAGAAGGGAAAAAATATGGATCAACAATTAATATAACATGGATTAAATTAAATAACATGGCCATACCATAAATTGAGTAATAAAAATTTCAAAAGTCATGGTTTCTTGTGGTGTAATGTGGAGAAATCAATGATAAAATTTTCTATGATCAAATATCACAATTAATGGTGTCATAATATAAAATATTTTATAATGAGACAACCAAATAATTTCATTTATGACTTCAATTTTTATAAAATCAACCATTAATAACAAAACAAGTCTTATTAATATCATTTTACAAAGCAATTTATAATTTTAAACAATCATTATTATGATGTTCTATGTAGCGACCAGAACCTATAAATCCTAGAGTCGGGATCGTGATCTTATTACATTAGCATAAGATAAATGTAAATCTTATCCCATAGGACTGAAAATTTTAATATTATTGGTAAACTAGATACATATATTTCACTTGTTTTAAAAATTAATACACTAATTATATAACATTTTTGTTGAGGAATGAAACATTATTGAATATAGTATATCATTGCACATCCGTATTAGTAAACATCAGGGAATATTGGGGAACAAAAATGTGTCTTATCATGTATCAAAAAGCATTATAATATACGGAAATATCTAAATTTCCCTATTTAATAAATTAACTATCAAGTATACAATGTATGTAAGAATGGTATATAGTTTATGCAATAATTATATCCTTGATAAATTATATGGATATTTAGGATAAATTCAATGATCAATGATCATGAGAAATTGAATATTTCAAGGGGAAAAACTAGGAAATTTAGGTAGTGAATTTCAATACTATCCGTAGTCAAATGGGTCATAAACCATATTGATAAATAATAAATATAATATCCATACAACATATCCAAATTTGAGTATAATAGTTTCTTTTTGTCATTGATGAATGGAAATACTATAAAAAGTTATTTGAAAAACATTCTTGAGAAAAATATTATTTTCTGTTTGAAAAACATTTTGAACATCATTTTCATTGAAAATCAATTTTTAAATAATTTTCATTTACAATTAACCTTTAAAACTTTTAAAATAAACTTCGGTGAAATGATGGTTGGAAAATCTACAAATTCTGTACAAGCTAATAAAACAATCTATTTTCATGGTAATAGGTTTGAATAATTAATTCCTCAGAAAGGGAATAGAAGATTACTTTGAAAAATTTTAAAAGGACAAGAAGCATAAAAATATATCTTATAAATCATTTTGTAAAGGGTAAAAAAAGTTTACTTTTCTAGAAAACTGGATTTTTAGAGGAAAATTGGTTCTCTGACCAATGTGAGTAATGGAGTCAGTTTTTTATAAAAATAACTTCTAAATTATTTTATGTGCCAAATAGTGGTAAAATGGTACTATTATATGATAACATTCCAGAATAACTAGTGGAGAAAAAAAAAATTAAATTGTTTAATATACAATTATGAGATAATTACTACTGAAAAAAATTCAAGTCTAAATAATCCTGATCAAAATGATATTGTAATGTAAACTCTTGAAAATATTATAACTATGAAATCTGAATCATTAAATGAGTAGATAATGTGTATAAAATGAAATAAATAAATAAATAAGTTTTAATAAATCAATGTATGTTCAATTTATATATACACATAATTATAGAATATTAAGGATAATGAGGAGGTAGTATAATTCAATGAAATGTATCCAAGTTATGAAATTTATTTTCCACATGGTAACACGTAAAAAAAATACCCTTATATGAAATAATTAAAATTAAAACTCAAAATATAATTAAAAATTAATTAATAATGATTTTATTATTCAAAATGGGTAGTATATACACCACACTAACGAAGTAAGTGGTGGGTATGACATTTATCTAACTAATGTTTAATGTGATATGAAAATCCATAACATTGTGTTTTATTTTGGTTGGGAAACATATGACCGCTTGTATAATGTTTTTAAAAATGTTAATTACTTATTTTAGAACATAATTAATATTTATTATATATTATATGTTTTCATTATAATATCTTATTACTCATTTTTAAGTAGTTATTCATTATTTTCATTATGTCGGGTGTTAATTTCCTTGTTTCTCAAGTTTTTTTTGTCTTGTCATTCGTTGTTCCTATTACGTAGATCATTATTTACAGTTATATAAAATTTGAAACATGATTTATATATCATATATATTTATTATATATTTATTTATAATAACCTATAATATTTTGATATAAGAAATGAAATGCATCGTTCAAGGAGACGATAGGCCGTACGTATATATAAACCCATGATTCATTTCATTTATATATTAAAATATTGAAAAGTAAATATGCATATCATAATTAAATTATCATATCTATTTAAAATATATCAAATATTTTTAATTAAACTGTCCTTCATACATTCGATTTATAAAGAGAATGAATCACATCACATTGAGGAGGTGTTAGTCCACACATCCACAAACATTGTTATCCTATTAACAGAAAATGGGATCATAATGGTATAGGTTATATAAAAATTAATAAATATTAAAGACATTATAGATATAATATATATCATATATAAACTGATTTTACATAATAATTACCAACCATTAAAGTTCATAAATTAAAAAAAAACAAGAAATCATCGTTTCGTGAGGTGGGAGCCAACATTCAAGAATAGTAAGTTTGTTACCAAATTTATGGAAGTGTGTGTAGGTTCAGGAAAAAAAATAACATAAAAAATATTATTATATTCACTATACTGATTTCATTATTAAAACATGGAAGGAGAATATTTTAGTGGTTTTTGAATGAAAATAAAATAAAAGAGCTTGAGGAAGGATGTTACCTCATATTAGGGTAACAATGTTTGGTTGGCAGAAAAGGGATTCCATGGTTGAATTTTCTGCACAATTTGAGGCTTATAATATTTGGAGAGATATATTTTGGATCTATAGGGTCAGATATTGGTCGATCGAAAGTGACTTGAGAGGTGTGTGGAAGTGGGAGGTGTGAGTCACTTTTTATAGTGTTGGAGGAGTGATATTCTTATAAATTCATTAAATGGGAATTCCACTAACATTTTTTCTTTCAAAATTTGAAACCAATAATGGTAAAAATGAAATAAAATGGATGTTAGAGTATAAATATGGACAGAAATTGGAATTTTTAAATGTTTCATGGTCATTTTGTCCCTTTTGATTAATGTTAAGTCCATTGTATAGCTAATGTTTCTATTAATAGCTCTAATTAATATTAATTGCCATAAATAATATTTATGGAAAAAAATAATATGAAATTATTAGAAAATATAAATTATTATGATTCTAAATATGAGTAATTTTTTTTTAAATTCCAATCTTATAATTTTGATAAATTAGGTAAAATATAATCATGCAGACAGGACGACAAAGTGGGATTTTAAAGTAAAAATGTTCAAATGCTTGCTAAGTTTTCATTTTAAATTTCAAAGTGAAACTAATTCCAATGACCAAAAGTTGATTAATTTATGTAAACATTACCTAATTAATATTTAAAAACAATCAGAAACATAATTCATTTTTATAAATATATTATATGAAAAGTAGATTTGAATTAAAATTATGTATTTTTCATTATTCATAAAAAAATGAAGCATCATAGAAAAATACCAGAAAATAACCTTAACCTAATTATGATGTTTCTCATTAGAAAAATAAGTTTATTTTTTAAATATAAAATTTAAAAATGTTCCAATAATTTCATTTAATATAGGTTCACCATTAAAAGGAGATAAAATACTTTTATAAAAATATAAATATTTATGCATAAAATTTTGTTTGTTATCATATTATGACTTTAAATCAATTGAATGAATATAAACAAATTTATTTAATTTATAACATATATATTTACTTAATATCATTCAATAATTATAATTAATTTAATTTATTACATGAAAATTTGATTGGGATCATAAAATAAAAATATATCCTTTATATCTAATTTATATATATTTTAGTTTCAAAAAAATTAGTATCCAATGAATTTATATTATAGTTTTATAGACCATATTTATTAATAAGGTTGTTAATAATATTCATAACCTCAAATTTAAAAGAAATTTTATTTCATATTATATAACATAACATTGTTTTGTTAATATATTGTTGTTTGGTAATACTTAGTATTGTGTGTAACACTTGACATTGAGGGAACTGGTTGTTGTGTGAGACACACACTAACTCAGTATCACATGAATTTCAAGATATTTCATAGATTTAATTTATTTAAAATATTAAATATATTGTAATGTTTTAGATATTATATTCCCCTACACGCTTAGTTTTGTGTGTCAAACACACCATCAAATACATTCTTCTTAGATTAAAATTTCGGGGTATTACATTTTTACAACTTTATAAGAATTCCATAATTGTAATTTAAAAATTATATTGGTATTTTATTGCTTGATATTTCATATTATTAAATCCCATATCATGGGAAGGGTATCTAAAACATTGTCTAGAAATGAAAGAATGTAAATCAAAAATATCACATATATGAACATGTACCTAGGTCTTTACGTTGGAGAACATTAGTGGAAAGTGGAGATACATACATATTGGAAAAAAATAAATATTTATAGGGTGTTATTGAAGTCATCATTCACAAACAAGTGAAATATTAATGTATATTTTTGGGTCTCAAATCCATAAATAATTAATGATTTTGAAAACCATTTATTCAACAAATATTAAGGTATCATGAAAACATTTTATTTTATTATATTTCTTGATAATTTTCCAAATGTTGAGTAATTATTTTACATCCTAATCAGATAAGAAAATATAGTTACTTGATAATATATAACAATTTTTTTTCATTTTTTTGTGTTTAGATCAATTTTCTTATTCATCTTTTACATCAACAAATAGATATAAAAAATTAACTTTTGATTCATAATTAACTGAAATATGCCATTAATGGGTAGTGAGTCCCATAATGTATTTAAGTTTGTATCTAACTATTATACAAATCTACTTTGGTAAATAAATTAATCTCTAAACCGAAAAATCAAAGCTACATGTCCGTAATTAATATTTATTAATTAAATTGTTTTACAAAATAAATTAACATACTAACCATGACATTGTGTAGGAATGTGGTAGGCACAAAGCCCTTATTACCCATCAATCGTGGATTAATGTCCCATAGACATTCCAAACAAGAGGGTTCATCACCCAAAAAAATGTTTTCCTTTTCAAAAACCATATTTATGTAGTTTCCAAAATTATTATGATGGACACCCTTGAAATTTAATCAATATATAGACTTTTAACAGTGGGTTTAAATACATCCCCAATTCCTAAATACTTCATCCATTTATTTTAACATTTATATTTCCTTCATCTAAAGTTTAACATATTCCATTCATTGTATAAATACTTCACCGTGGGATGTAAATAAAATCGAAATTATCAGATAAATATCAACCGAGAGTGTCAAACTAGGTGTTTAGTAAAGTTAATTGTCACATACATCGATACACTCAAGTTAGGCTCGACCTACCTTGTCGGTGTTGATACCCGTACAAATTTTCCAAAACCACATCTCGTTGTAGTATCCATATATGGATGTATTGTAATAAGGACACACATAATCTCAAACAAACTAAAATTATAAGATGTTATAATATACTTAACCTCAGTGCCTATCTACGGTTACATTATAACAAAATTATTTTCTTAAATCTACTTCCGATGTTATATATTATAATTTATCTAATAAAAAATGCAGCGACCCAACCCTAGAGTCCTTAGAACTAGTGTCTCAATACCATTATATTGACATAAGATACAAGTAAAGCATATCTCAAAGAACCAAACAATTCTATAGTATTGGTAAACCTGATACATACATGATTTTTGTTCAAAAAAATACAATAATTAAAAAAGAAATTATTTATTTGAGGATAATAATATTATTCTATCTTGAATATCCCCTTATATCATTATTCGTACACATAAACGATTCACAGCGAAAAGAAACATAATAAGGGTGAGATAAAATTCTTAGAAAGGGTATAGTATGATGGAGGAAATAATGAATCAATTAGAATAATATATATAGAAATGTAAAAACTAATCACCCATTCCAGGTAGTCAATAAATTAAGAGGGATGTGCTTAAAAAATATGGAAAGGTAAATAAAGTAAAGACCTTTGGATTTAATCAATAAGATTACATTGAAATATATCCCAATTAATTTTGATGAAAAATATCATGGATAAATAATAATTTAATCTAGATGATAGAAATTCATAATTATTAGATGACATGTTTCCTAGGTACATGATACCGTAACCATCAAAAAATTTCACAAGATGGGTTGTGACATACCAGGTGAATAAACCATTATCTTAGGCTATCTAACCGATGCTTCCCATGAGACAAAAAATGAATTGAGGACCTATCTATAACGTGATCCAAACCATGTCATACCTATCAAAAGAAATCATCATATATTGAATAATATATTTAACAATGGTCATTATAAAATATTTTTTATTGAGTAAATGATACAGGCTTATCAATATTTCACAAGTTAATAAATCAAATTCCATGAACAAACCATATGAAAAAATGGTCTATGGTTTAGGAAATACTAATATCCTTGAGAAATGATACAAATATTTAGGGGAATTTCATTGTTCAATGATAATAGGAAGTTAAATATTTTAATGGGACTAATAATGAAATCAAGGAAGTTATTTTTAATACCATATGTGGCCAAATAATTCATAAAACATCCAATTTAATAATAATGATGATATAAATACAAAATATACAATGTGGAGTAAAATATTTGGTTTTTATAGTTGATGAAAAAATACTATAAACATATCTTTTAGAAACATTCATGGGGAAAATATACTTTTCAGTTTGAAAAAATGTATGAAAATACATTTCACTAAAAATTACATTTTAAAAACATTTTATTTAATAATTATTATTTTAATCATTCAAAGGAAGATTTTAAGAAATAATAGCAGGTAAATCCGTACATTTTGTACAAGGTAATGGGGACATTCATTTTTCACGGTAAAAGGTTAGAAGAGTTCCTTGTTTTGAAAGAGAAAAGATGTTTCCATTGAAAAATTTTATAAAAGAAAGAATTGTATAAACATCCTTATTAAATCATTTTAGAAAGAAAAAAACATTTTTGAAAACATTTATAGAAAAATGGGTTTCTAAAATAAAACAAGTTCTCTAACCAAAGTGATAAATGGAGTTGGTTTTTCTTAAAAACATTTTATATAAAATATTACATTCCAAAGAGTGTGATAATGGTGATATTACTTGATAAATTTCATTAATAAATATAGGATAAAAAATTAAATGGTTTAATATACATTGATCAAATAATTTCCTCTGATATAAATTCAAGTATAAACAATCCTGAAGAAAATGTTATTTTAATGTAAACCATTGAATATATTATAACACCGATGTGAGAATCAATCAATGATTAGGTTATGTGAATGAACTATAGATAAAAATATCTAAGTTTAAATTTATCATTATATAGTCAAATTTATTATACACATAATTTTATAACATTAATTATAATGAGGAAGTTGTATAACCCAATGAAAAGGAGTTGAGTTATGAAATTTCATTTCCAGATAGTAATGCCTAAAAATCAAATTAAAAGAAATAATTTAAATTTAAACACAAAATATAATGAATAGTAAATTAATAATGACATTATATATCAAATTGGTCAATATATATAAATCAAAAAATAAATAAGAGGTGAATATGACATTTATCTCATTCATTTAAAAAGTTAGAAAAAAATCCCTTACTTTCTATTTCCTTTCCAGTGGGAATCCTCTAAACTCTTAAATAATGGATTTTAAAATTTCAATAAATTATTATGGAACAATATTAATATTTATGATATCATATGTGATCTTATTATAATATATTATTAGACTTTAGTTTGTAATCATTCATTATTTTAGCTATTTAGGGTGTTAATTGCATTGTTTATCAAGTATGATTTGTGTTGTTATTTATTGTTACTATGAATTTTATCATGATTTATCAAATAAATTATATAAATAATAATTTATATTTCATATATGTTGTGAATATAAGTACTTATAAATAACCTTTTTTAGATAAGAAATGAAATGCATCGTTCATGGAGACAGTAGGCCCTACGTACAGATGAACGAAACATTAGTTTCATTTCCATATTAAATGTTTGAAAATTAAAGGATATATATGTATATTATAATTCCAATATCATATATTTTTCATATATTTCATATATGCCTATTAGAACCATACTTTATATGTTCCTCATATGTTGTGAATGAATCACATCGTTTTGAGGAGGCGATAGTCCACACGTCCACTAACTATGTTATCATATTAAAAAAATGGAATTTATAAGGATATGTGTTATTTAAGAATAACATATGAATAAAGTAATTGTAAATATAATATATTTCATATATAGATAGTCTTCACATCTTAATTCAAAACCATGAATATTGGTAGAGGAAAAACAAACAATCATACTTTCACATGGTGATAGTTCTTCGTACACGAATTATACATTCTTTACCCATATAATAGAAGTGTGTGTAGGTAGAGGTATAAAAATTCACATAAAAAATATAATTATATGTATTATAATAATATAAATATTTAATAATTTAATAATCTTAGTCGAGGGGTGGATAATGAAAAGAAAATAAAAGAGATTGAGGAATGACGTTACCTCTTATTCAAGTAACTCCTTTTGGATTACATAAAAGTAATTAATTGGATGGTTTTATTCCCAAGGTGAGGCATATCGTATAAGGTTTTGTATTTTTTCTAGATATTTGGTTATATATTAGTTGATTAATAATTTCTTTGGATGTGTGACGATGTTGGGGGGGTGAGTGTCCTTTTATAGTGGAGGTGGAGTGAAATTCTTATAAATTTATGAGAAGGGAATTCCACCAACATTTTTCCTATGAAAGGTGGATCCAATAATGGTTAAAATTCTATAAAAGGGTTTATAGTGTCGATATATGGATATCAAATGTATTTTCGACATGTTACTTGTTCATTTAATCTATTAACTGTATGGTTTAGTCCCTTGTTAAGATTATTTTTCTCTTAATTAATGTAATTAATTTTAATTACCTATATTAACATTTTTGGGCAAAAACATAGCTGACATTATTAGAAATTATAAATTTTTTTGATTCCAAATATTGAATCCATTTTTACCAATTCTAAATACATATTTTTAAAAATTAATTTAAATTTAATCTCGTAGAAGGGATGACAAATGAGGGTTTTTAAATTAAAAATGTTCAAAAGTTTTCAAGTTTTCAGGTTCAGTTTCAATTTTAAATTAATTAAAATAAAATAAATTGGATTTATTGATATAAAATTTATAAAATAAAACACTTAAACAATGAATATAAATAATTTAATCTTACAAATAAATTAGAAGAAAAATCACGCTTTTTGAAGTTCAATACTTTTCACTATTCTTCAATAAATGAAAATTTAATAATTAATAAAAAATTCTCCCAGAACTGATTTTTATGGGTTGATTCTAGAAATGAATATTATATTGGAATATGAAATTATAAAATTTCAAAAAACATGATTTAAAAATGGTTCTCCATTAATAGGAGGTAAAAGTGACTCTATAAAAAATATCAGTTTTTATGTATAAAACGAGTCTTGTTCTCTTATCATGCCAATAAAATCTAATAGGTGAATACCAAAAATATTTTATTAAATATCTATAAAATATTATTCTATAATATAATTCACTATTTATAAATAAATAAATTTATAAATAAAAAATATCTTTTGGATAATAAAATAATAATATATTTTTTATATTAAATTGGTTTATCTATTTATTTCTTAAAAATTAGTAACAAATGAATTTATTTTATAATTTTATTGAGAATCTATTTTCATAACGTAATACCTAATATTCATAAGTTTAAATATTTAAAAAAAATATGTCGTATTATATTAAATAATAATGTATTATTAATACATTTTTGTTTGGTAACACTAGGTATTGTGTGTAACACAAGCCATTAAAGAAAGTCATTTTTGTGTGTGACATACACATACCCAATATCACAGGAAATTCATGATACATCATAGATTGAATATATTTAAAATAGTAAAAATATTTTAATGTAATGAGATATTAAATTCCATTACACACTTGGAGTTCCATGTAATACATGATATCAAATACAATGTTCTTACTTTATAATTTTAGGGTATTACATTCAAACTGTAAATGATTATGCTATATGGTGTCTTTATTTTTTGTTTATTTATTTGTTTTTTTAATTAATAGAATACCTACAGAAAAAATGATTATTTTAAATTAGGTACCCCAAAATTTAATCCCCTCCCCCACAGATAACATATTAAAATTTCCTCAATGTGACTATATTATATAATATACACACTTCAAATATGTAAATAAAATTTGATAAAATAACATAAAATTGAGAGGCTGAAGGATAACTTGATAATTTCAAGTGATGGTGTCCCCGTGTTTTGTGATGGGATTTACTAAATGTGTGGGGTATCCCTCAATATATGTCTTTAAATGCTACACATTTACAATAAAGATAATTTTTTAGCCTCTTAAGTTAGATCAATTATATAATAATGACAAAAATGAGATACAACATAAGGTCTCAACCTTCTAGTATGAATCTTACCAAGCATCGAATTAAATCAACAATTGTAGAGGAAATATCCCCTTAAACAAACTACCTTTTTTATGATCATTCTATTATGAAGAAATTATTATATTTCATTGTGGAACCATGAGTTCTCATATGATGAGAATTGAATCAAACAATTATCTTGAATTTATAACATCAATTAATCTCCATCTTGGGATAAATCCATGTTACACTACATTATAGCTTAATATGAATGATGATCAACCACCACAAGAAGATGACATGATTTACCAAAGTTGTCATGAAAGTGGAAAATACTAAGGGTTTTTTTGAATGCCTTCTTTTAAGCCCATAACACATTATCCAAGAACATTCTCTAATCCTTCCATTTGGTTAGATCTATTTTCTGTAATATATAATTTAACTCTTCCTTTGAAATGATGGAATGAAAATTTGTTTTGGGGATGATTTTTTTGTTTTGTGTGTCACCCCTTACATTATTTGACTGGAATACAAACATCAATTACAAAATTGTTTCCCATGGTCACTGATGATAGCCTTTGGTACTCCAAATATGTAGAAACATTTGATCCTTGACTAAATCTATTACAACATGTGAATAATAATTTCTTGTGGCCTTGAAATACACGAATTTAATAACATAACCAAT
Organism: Viscum album; assembly: GCA_963277665.1. Taxonomy (NCBI): domain Eukaryota; kingdom Viridiplantae; phylum Streptophyta; class Magnoliopsida; order Santalales; family Viscaceae; genus Viscum; species Viscum album. The sequence goes on from OY728137.1 coordinate 1,776,743,702, forward strand.
ATCAACAGGAATGTACATGAAACCAAATTATCTTTTAAATGGACACATAAAACCAATTCCCCATACATCAGAGAAACTCTAAAAAAATATGTGGTTGCTGGGAACTTGGGTGATGCAGAGTAGATAACCTTGGTTATTATCTAAGGCTGAAATACTTTAACATCATACTAAAGGTATTTTTAAAATAATATTAAACAAGCATGATACATTAAAATAAGGCTTGTGGGTTTTACTAATGTCCAAAAAACTAGAATATGTATGCTTGAAGAAGAATATATTTATTTTTAGAACTTTTATTGATAAAACAACATGAGAATAATTTTTTATAATTTTTATAGAAGGATTAAATCAATAAAACATTACATTTTCCATTAATTAATAATTATTATCATTTAAATTAAGACCCACTTAATTATTATCCCCTAAATTTTTATCCTTCAATCCTTAATAAAATTTACATCAACTATAAAGATGAAATGAATTAGAAACTAGACTTGCTTCAGAACATGCAATCATAGCACCATGCTATGTTTTTTGTTTTATGGTCAGCTTGTGGTCAATGGTGAATTTGGTATTTCATCCATATTTTAAGTAAATATGAATTGAATTTATAGATTATATTTGAACTAAAAAAATTCAGTTCATGTTGTTTTTTATTAATTAACATCACACTCTCACAATTCACACAATACTTAACCTCATGTTTATGGTGTTTATTGTTCATTTTCATTCACATTTTCGGTTGAGTTAAAAAATCATTTCAAATAACATATTATCGGAATTAACATATCTTATTTATTTGAATCAAATAAGTGAATAAGGTGATACTTATATAAATCAATAAGAAAAAATACTCTTCCCTGGGTGGTGTGGTCATTAGAGAAATAGTGTCTATTTGTAATGTTTTAGAAAGGTTATAACCCAATCACATTAATACTTCTTATTTTCAGTCTAGAAAGTAAATTTATAGAAATAATAAATTTAAAATAATAAATGAAATGAAATATAAATTAATAACCTAATACAAAAACCAAATCATTGAAATTCTAAGAATAAGAAGGAAGCTTTAATGAAGTATTCCTTACCTCAAGAGATAACAATTCTTTAATGCCTGGTGAATTAATGTGAAACCACATATCATCTACCGTAGACATCCTAATTCATGTAAAACATCATATAAAGTATAAAAAAATACAAATTTATATAGAGGATACAATTATAGGGTTTAAAATCCTTAAAATTGAAAAAGAAAAAATTCAGAAAATTATTTTTAACGAACATTTACAGTCTAACTGACCTTCAAAATGCATGAACCATGTAAGGGAAAAAAAATTCCGGACTTAAATATTTCTAAGAAATTTTATTTTTCAATTTACCATATTTATTAAAGGTAATAATATATTCTTACCATAAATACGATCTTAAATAATTTTTACGACCCTTCTGTTGGTCCAAGAATAGAGATTTCACCCTAAGATATGAGTTTTGTGGAATTCTAAACCCTTCAAATTTTAGAAGAATATTTAATATTTAATATTTAATAAATTAAATATTAAATTATTTTTGCTGGATCAATCATATGTATATATTAAATGGAGTATCATATTGATATTTTATCTCTATTGGTGAGTCTAGAATGTGGTGTTTTTCCAACATAATGTATAAGCACATATCAGTCGCTAGGGATACTTACCCCCCCTTTTTAATTCATTATCATTATTTTATCTTCATTTTATATTCATTAATATAAATTTTTCTTATTTTCTCCTTAATAATAATTACCCTCCTATGGGTCCTCCTATGATTCTTGACCGAGAAAGAAAAGAGGTAGTGGGGGAAATAGAAATTGAGAGGGGGCAAGATAGGTCATGTCATGAATATCTCGATTTCCTAGATCGATGTACAACAATTGTGGACCAAATGTTTGATAAAATATTTGTAACTTTCCTATCAAGGGTAATAATATTTATTATTTTCATAAAAAATCCCTTTGATTCCTAATTTTTCATTTTTAGAGACATTTTATGCTTCCTAATGGCCCTTAGTGGCTACATATATTGATTTTGGGGGGGAAACTGGGGGTTTAGGGTGATGCAAAGGATATTTGTTTAGGTAATGAAACTCAATGTGTGTTTTAGGGGGAAAAGTTGAGTGCTCTTTCCATTCATAAAATATTGTGTTTTATAAGTATACATCATGTATTAGGGTGTACACACCGTGCATATGGTCTTAGCCTTGAAACTGGGTACCCGACCAAGGCTCCCTATGTTGGGGAACATTACCATGTATAGTACACTGCCCGACCCCATGTGGGTCACAAGATATGTTGATGTAAAAAAAACTAACCATGTTCATTTCCATACCAACTGAAGGACAAGGGTTGGAACCCCATGTGTTTTACACACCATGTTCCCACCACACATGTCGTGTACCTTGGGATTTTTCAAACCCATGCAGATAGAGGCACACACCAATGTGGTAGCTTGAAGGTACATGCTGTGCATGCCCTCGATATGCTACGTATCAACCTTCTAGTACGCTCTGAGGGTATTTTCCTATTTTATGACCAGAGTCATATTGGGATGTAACTGTAGTCCATTCTGAGTAGTTTTCCGGGAATATTTTGATGGTTAAACCCGTAGAGTGGTTAGTGGACTCTTGATGGGTTTTTTGAGAATTATATATAAATTAATAGGGTTTTCCTATTTTAATCAAAATAATATGTCATCTAAAATGGACATGATGAGATAATTATCAGTTGTGTGTTTGTACCAACCTAGTTTGTGACCCTTGATAGGAGATAAATAATGAGCTATCTCTCATGATAATTTCTTTCGTACGTTTTCCTTTGAGACATCTCCCTTTCCAGGTATGCCCTTATGGCCTAAGAGGTTGTGACACTAGTTTATTATAGGGATCATCTGTAGATTTTCTCAACATATGTTTCTACCTAGAGGTTACCTTTTGAGATTCCTCTATCATCATTATGTACCATGGATCCACTATGGGATTCCTTTTCCATATACTGACTTAGGGAGTCTCTTGTAAGATCACATTACCCATGTACCATTACAAGGTTCCAATATAGGCTACATATTCCTTCTTGTACAGTTATAGAGGGTCCTTTATATGAAACCATTACCATTTGTAATGTTTGTATGATCCTGTGTAAGATTCCTCAGTCTTATAATTCATTAGAGGATCCCTTGAAGGATTACTCATATTACCTTTTCAAATAAGGGTCCCAATTAGGATTCCTTTGGTTATATTTAAACATAGGGGATTCCATGTTGGATGCCTCATAATCTTTATGAAATAAGGGACCCAGAGAGTGCCTATTTTTTTTACTAACCATGAGATCCTTGTTGGGTTTGGGTAGATATGGTAGTGGGTGTGACTTGGAAACTTATGATTAACATGGGTGCCCATGGGGGTGTGGATTTTGTGTTGATTTTAGTAATTCAACCACCCACAATCATTTTTTAATGTTTTAATAAGATTATTGATGAATTTATGGTGTTCCCAAAGGTCCTTCTTGTTTTTTGGATGTTTATCTTAACACAATGCTTCTTTCTTTCTCTTTGATGTGCCGAAATGGTCTTCCCAAGATCTATATTACTTATTTTGATTCCATGACATGCTTTCCTTGTATCTAGATTTTGTTCATTTTAATTTTATGATATTAATTTTAATACCCAGAGGAAGTACCTGAGACTTGGCTATTGGTCATATATATATATATATGATTATTCTAATTTTAGGATTTCTTAAGGTATTTCATGGAATCAGACTATTGAGCCGATGATTATGACAAACAGAAATGGAAACCCAATTAATGAATAATTATGGATGAATAAGGTCTGCCATTTGTGGGGATGTTTCTTGATTCCTCATCCTATGATATATAGTGGGGATGATTATGCTATCCTCGCCCTATATTGTGGATGATTAATCTCTCCCTAATCAATTACCGGACCACGGTGTTGAGTATGAAATATCATATTATTGGAAACCGACAATGTTAATTCTCTTCTTGATGATTTGGATTATTATTATCTAACATATTAGGGACTTATGGGGTGTATATGTAATATCACTTATGAGTTCATTTACAGATTTCCTAAGGGTTGTATCCTAATCCACTATGCGAGTTCAGAATGTCATGGACACCAATAGACCGAGACATAGGGATCAAACATTTAACTAGATTTACATGGCCTGATCAGTATGGAATATGACTCAGTAACTATATACTAGATGTACAGATGTACTCCCAGTAATCCATCTTTTTAGGATTGACCATCGGTATACAGTATCCTTCTTTACAATGTTTGGATGAGCGTATGAGTGACCCCAGGTGTAGGACTAGTATCCCCTTACAGTGAAGTAGTTTTATCAGAGATCTTTCTAGCGATAACTAAACATGGTACATGAAGAGAGAGATTATAGACACATAGATCATCTCAATGATGCACTGATTTATTGTGATGACATCTATCTGAATCCCCTTACCTAGTACCTCTAGACGATTAGGAATACAGACCCAAGGATTGAATTCCATTACGTTTTATGTTATTTGATTCGTGTACTAATTAATATTCATGTTTATGTATATATTTATAGGTATGTGACTATAAATTTATACATATATAGTTATGTATATATATGGTGTAATTTTCCTAGTAGACCGGGATTAATGACTCAGAGTTCGACTGTGGTTTATCAATGATTATACTATTATTTTTTAGTTGAGTTTCAGATCGGTTGAGAAGTATTTTTACATAAACTTATAGAACTATATTTAATGGGATCCTTATTAGCGTGGCCTACTGATACTATTTCTCACCCCTAAACACTTAGTAATGCATTTTCGGTTCATCATGAGTTTTATGGTGAATACGGACAAGGCCCAGAGTTTCATATTCGAGTATATCTGCTCGTGTGGGTTCTTGTGATCAATATTGTTTTAGTTATAAATTGGATTTTGTATTAGGGACTTTCACTTTTACATTAATTTTATTTGATAATTATGTATATGTATAGTCAGTGGACTGGTTGACCAATGTTTTATTGTATGGAATAAATGTTTGGGATTTTATAGAATCTTCATATATAATTAAAATAAGTTCTATTTAAGTTCATTTACTACTTCAAAACCATATTTTTTTACTATTATATATGATACATAGCTATTTTAACTCTATTAATACATTGATATGAAGGAATATTATCCCCAATATCACACCCTAGGACCTTACTATTACTCAAAACCCTCTAAAGTATAGGGAGGTGCAGTTAAGGCCTTGTAACCCACCATCTTGGGACACCATTTTACTTGCATCCAGGTTGGGAAATTTAAAATTTTCATTAGAGAAGTTCTTTTCCTGATCATTAATATTTTAGATATGGTCGAGAAGAGTATTATGAATATGTCAGAACCTATTTTGGATATCATACATGGTCTTCAAGAAAACATGGTCTGGTAAGAACTCCATGTTTCATGAGGTTTGGGGTTATTGTTTTGATCAACAATGTTATAGTTGTAAATGAGTTTCTCCTATAGTTACATAAATGTTGTGTGGATCTGATGATTTATGATGGATAAATGGATCATGCCCATTTTAAAGAGGCCAATGATGGATTTTTTATCTTGGATGGAAAAGGCATGAGGTTTCTCATGAATTATATTAGGCACATAACATTCACTCCATATAGGTCTAGTTTTGTGGGTTTTATGGATGATTAAGGAATATTATTATGTGCCTTCTTATAAAAACACAGACACACAGAGAGAGAGAGATATATATATATATCATTCTAATGTTAGTTCCATTGAATCTACAATGAGGTGTTGTTGTTTAGAATGACGAATCATTCCTTGTGCATGGGAGATGCAGAGACCCTTGTCGGTTGTTATAGAATGAGATTCCCTTGTGTTGAACCCTTTCCTTTGGTTATATAATCAATACATACAGTATGATGTCAATTGATACTATGACATTTATTTTGAATTGGAACGCCATGGGGAATTTCCATGTGAAGATTCTCAGTGACTGTGAGTTCGAAATATATTCTGTGTTGGAATCTTCACCTCTGGGGAGAAGTTATTTCTGAGCATTCTCAGTGAAGATCAATCCATTTAAGGATATATTTTTAGTTTTGATCCTTATTTTTCAATGTGATCTTTTCCTTCTTTTAATAGTTTTGATCATTTAGTCTTGGAATTTATACAATTATACCTTGTTTTGGGGATTATTTTATATGGCTATTTGGGAGACCTAGAGGACCTTAGTTTGACACAGACCCTTACAGGTTGACGTTTCATTTCATTTGAGGTAACCCTTCCATAGAGAAGTTGGACCACATTTCAGATTTCTTTATGGGCTATGATCTTGGTTATGTGCTCATTTTGAGATATTTTCAGGGTAGGAGCTCGAGTTTTTCATTATAGTCATGTTTATTCCTTCAACATTTGATAATCACTTTGGGTGCTTCGGTGTGACATCTTCCTTCATTATGTAGGATTTTTCGGGTAGCCAGTCTGGTTGACTAGTGTTTACACTATTTCGAGGGTTGTTTGAGTACAGGTGGACGTTCAAGACTAGAATGATGATGTTTAAAGTGTTATAGTAGGAATAATGTTGTGGCTCATGTAATGTTCATGATTTTGAAAAGGTGTTGAAAGGGAGATTCGGAATAAATGAGACTGACGTACCATGTAGCAAGGTCATCATAGTCTGGTAATGGATAAATCACTCAAGTATGTGTTGGGTTGGAAAGTTATATACTGGTTATACACAATATTATTTACTCTAAACAGTGGAGTGGCCATGTGTGATTGAAGGATCAATGGATTCATGGATTTCCATAGGTTATTCATCCTATAATTATATTTTAAATGATTAATATACTTCCGTGGTATTGGAGATGTCATTTTAAGTGGGGTACTATAATACAGTTTACCAATGGCTGAATCATGTTCTAGTTTGAAAAGATAAGAGCATGGCTCTGAGGGATCTGTAAACACCTTTTTGTGGAATCATAGCGTACTTATGGATAGAGAAAACCATGATAAACCATGACATTTTCATGAGAATGATGGGAGAGCATCCACCCTACACCATGATTCTTTTCATTTTAAATGACATTTCTGGGTTGCAAAGGAATATTATTGTTGTTCTAATAGAGGATTGGTGTAAGGTAATCCATATTTTGGGGAGTGAAGCACTAGCCATTTTAAGTTGGTGAAACTCATTTTCAAATTTAAATTTGTGGGTTTTGTTTTGAGGAAATTTTATGTGTATTGAAATTATGGGGATTACCAAATCAGAAGTAGTTAATTTTCTTACTTGTAGGTGATGGGTTTTCATGCTAAGAGACTAGTCATTGCAATGCCTAGATACCATGGTTGTGATGATGCCGGGGTTAATAGTATGAGTGATAGTCTTAACACTAGGATTCTCAAGGATGGGAAGGTTAATGGTGTAGAGTTTTCAAGGGCTCGTGTTTATCTATATTGTAATTTTGAGTTCAAATTTGAATTGTTTCCTTCAAATGATTGGGCGAGGTAAAATTTTAATTTTCCCAAGAAGATGATATCATTTTTTTACCATTCTATTGGCCCCAAAATACGTTTTCTACAATACAAAAGAAGTTTGGTGGAAATCTATGCCAGTAAAATTTTAGAATAATTATTAATTAATATTTAAAGAATTAAAAATTATACCATTCACACAAGATCATTTTTATTATTCATTTTAATAGTGAATCATATTTATATTTCTTCTCATCCATTGAGTCCTACGTCGGGAGATTCTCCTAGGTATTTCATAAACTCTGGTCAGGAACCGAAGTCGATCAGTGACATACCTTTATTTTTTCTCTTATTTTCATTTATTTTTTATTTTCATTCATTTCACATTTATTTCATTCCTCCTCCCTTATCATGAACTCCCCTACTATGTGTCCTCATAAAACACTCAATTGAGAGATAAAATTTGGATAGGTAGAACGATAAAGGTAGAGAAATTAAGAGAGTTAACTCCACGAAGCTCTCAATGTGCTGTATCAATGTGTGGAAATTGTGGACCATAGATTAGAGAGAACCTTAAAAACATTCCTACCAATGGCATGTCCATTTCATTCTTTTCATAAAATATCCATTAGAATCATCATTTTTAGTTTTTAGATCCCTTTTTTCTAGATAATGTCCACTAATGGATGGATATATTGATTTGGGGGTGAAAAAATATTTTACACGGATCCAAATGTTTTACCTTCAGGAAAACAAGGATACACAACATTTTGTACAGGGTGAAATCCCATGTGCTATTCACAATTGGGGAAGAAGAATTTTTTATGTACATTCAATGTATGGGGTCACAGATGAGTAGTCAAGTACTCGGATAAGGCTACCTGTGTAGGGGCACAAAACCATCTAGAGTACATGGTCAGACCCCATGTGGGTTGCAAGCTATGTAGAAGTACATTGACTAGCCTAGTACCTTGCCTTGACAATTAAGGGACACTATATGGTACCCCTTGTGGGTTATATGTCATGTTATTGTCTTATACAATATGTACCAAGGTCATTTTAAAGCATAGACTAGCAGAGACACACACCCATGTGGTAAATTGATGGTATACATCATGTAATGACTCTTCATATAGGGTTTTGACATTTTTAGTACCATTTTATGGTCTTTTCCAATTTTATATCCTATAGTAGGATTTGGATGTAAAATTACACTATTCTGAGTTGTTTTACACATTGACTAGAATGGTGAATCTCGTGCAGTGGTTCGAGGAATCCTAATGGGTTTTGGGGGGATTATATGTAAATATATATGTTATTTACATTGGTAATTTATTTGATTCATCACCTGTGTGGACAAAATGAGAGAATTAGTTGCTGGGTGTTTGGACTAAATTTTCTCGTGACACTTAATCTTATATGTTCCATGGACTATCTCTCATGACCATTTATTTTTTAGTTTTTTCATTAGGGACACATCCCATGTTTTATATTCCATTCTAGCCTAAGTGTCCATGAGACTAGTTCCTTTTGAGGATTCCCTGTAAAATCCCTATGCTTATGTTTCGTCCTAGAGGATCTGTTGTGGGAAGAATCTATCATCCTTCTACACCAAGTATGCCCAGTGGGATACATTTTCTATGTAATAATATAGCTAGTCCCTTGTTGGATCCCTTTACCTATCTTGCATTCTGAGGATCGCTTGTAGTATGCCTCCGAAATCTTGTGTTCATATAGAGATTATCTTATAGAAAACCTTTAACCATGGTGTTGGTCATAGGTTCTCATGTAGGATGCCTCTGTCTTACTTTCCGCTATAGGTACCCTTATAAGATTTATCCTTTTAACTTTTCAGATAAGGATCCCATGAATAATTCATTTATTTTTTTAGACTTCAAGGATCCAAATTATGATGCCTCTTTAGTGATATGACTTGAGTGACCCAATGGGTTCCCGTTGTTTGACCGACATTGAGATGTATGTCGATTTTGGGTATAGATGGTAGCTGGTGTCAGCAATGAACTAGTACTGGACATTTAATCCCATGGGGCTATGGCAGTGGTGCTGTATTTAGGCATTTAGACACCCTCACTTCTTTCTTAATTATTTGAAATCTTGATTACTAAAGAATAATTGTTATAAGAGTTGTTTCCTGGTTGGTGGATGTTGACCCTAACACGATTCATCATTATTTCTCTTTGGGTTGCATGGAAATTCTACTTGATATCCATATTTATTATTTGGATTCCAAGATATGATTTACTAGTAACTATAATATCTTCCATGTTATTTTTTTATATTTACTAGTATACCCATATGTAATACTTGATATATGGCTATTGATCATGTATATATATATTTTTATTATATTGTTTTGATGTGCATAGGGGTTTCTGTTAATTTAGATGTTTATCCAATGATTATGATATTCCAAAATAGAGACCCATGTAATGATTAAAAATGTATTTTTATGCTCTCATGAATTGTGGGGATAATTACCCTCTCCTCATCCTATCATAAATAGAGGGGATTATTACGCTCTCCTCGACCATTGATAGGGATGATTACGCTATCCCTAGTTAGTTACCAGACCACTGTGTTGATTATTGAAAGTCACTCTATTAAATTCCTAGAATGATTACATTCTTATATATGATAGTGATGATTTGGCTCTCCCTTATTAGATACTCATGGTGTTGTCATGGAATCTCCTCAATGATTTCTATTACCAATCGTCTATGGGTTAGACCCTTCGAGACTATCTGAGATCCAAATGTTGTGACCACTAATAGTCTCGGACCTAGGTCTCAGTCATTGGACTTGATTTATATGTCCCGACAAATATTTAATTGAATCAGTGACCATTTACATGAAATATTTATGTAATCAGTAGAATCCTTCATTAGTGGACTGACCATTAGTATATGGTATCCTTATTTACAGTGATTGGGGGTGAGTATGGTTGATCCCAGTTGAAGGATGAGTTTACCCCAAAGGAAACGTATATTCCACAGAGATATTTATGGAACTAGATGAATAATAAACATATTGATTAAGATTATGGTCCCAAATATTGACTTAATGAAGGATGACATGAGTGGCATGACCTACAAATCAATGCCCATGCATAAGAATCCAGGCGATCAGGATTATGAACCCATGGATCGACATCCAATTGGTTTTATATTTTTTATTCATATACTCATGAATATTTATATTTCTGGGTATATTTATTATTATGGGAATATACATATATACATATATAGATATGGATATCCATGGTGGCACATTCCCAGTTTGCTGAGATTATGGACCCAAGGATCGACTGCGGATAGAAATTTGATTTTACTCTTTTTTTAGGTTGAGTATCTACTAGGGTATGTTGTTTCTTTTTCATATAGTTATAGAATTGTATTTTATAGGTTTTGTATTGGGGTTTCCTACTGAGATTTTTATCACCCTTGTATTTTCCCCTCGGTTAATGTGTATGCCTTATGTATGATTTTCAGGTTGATCATGAGTTTTAGGGTGGGTAGGGTTGGGGCCAAGAGTTTCATGTTTGAGCAGAGCTACACATGTGGTTCATTTTAATCAGGTTGGTGCGGTTTGACAGTACCAGGGAATGGGGTATGTGGTTTGTCTTAGTGATAGTATTAGATCCATGTGCTTTTACTATTAATTTCTTATGTACTTATGTATCTGTATGGCTATCCTAGTGGGTGACCAATGTTGTATTGTATGACATTACTTTTTGAGATTGTGTAGAATTTTCAATTATTATTACAACAGGATCTATTTCAGTTTATTTACATCTTGTACACGCAATTTTTATTATGATATCTATGATACCTAGATATTTCTGTTGCTTTCTTACTATAATATGATGGCATAATCTCCCCACAATCACACCATAGGCCATCATTGATTGTCGGTATCATCTAGCATACGAGGAGGAATACTTGAGGTATCATAACCCTATCATGGTGCACTGTTTTAGTGGAATCTGCGTTTTGATGTTACAAACTAGAAATATTTATAGAAGGGTTATTTATGTGGAATTGTTTCCTCTATCTGATATACATATTTGAGTTCAATCCAAACCCATATGTTGATGATATGGTTCAAATGGTGAATTTGTGTTTAGTTTGAAGGCTTCTGTTTGTATTTGATTTCATTTCCCATTTACTCCAATAAAATAACAAATCCATCTAATAGAGTATAAATTAATTTTATATTCTATTTTTTGTGAATTTTGTTAAAACAATTAAGATAAAATAATCCATATAAAAATAATTATTACTTGAATACTGTAGTGTTCTTTAAAGGATACAAATTATAATATTATTCTATTTTTTAAATGAATGATATAATACCAAATATTGTATAAATAAAAATATTTAGCAATATAAGAAGAAATTATGTGAGGAAATCATGTTATTAAAAATTTATTTCATAAAATGATCTTCAGTCAATTATGTATTAATGTTAGATAGAAAATGTTATATACAAGTGGAATAGTTATATCATAAACATTCTCAATATTATTAAAAATAAATTTCATATATAACATCATGTGTTTTGTACTTGAGTAGCGTATCCTTTTTAAGGATTTCAAGCCACATTTTTTGAAATATAAATCACAATCATCAAGTGTTGGTACAATGAGATATTAGTATATTTATGTATTTATTAATGATAATAAATCAAAAAAATATGTAATAAATTTGAAAAATTATGTAACCATATAAAAGGAATTGATAAAAATTAATATATATATATATATATATATATTTATCATTTTTATAATATATAATTTCATTCTGGTATATTATGAGGATATTTTCACAATTCTACTTGGGAAAATTATGGATATAATGGTATCTATAGTTTCAATTATGTTAAAAAGTGCATATTTCTAATCGATGATCAATCCATAGAAAAAAAATCAGAAATATGGTTGTGTTTCATTTTTTTAGAATCCTTAATCATACAAATACAATTTACCACTCTCTATTTTACATTAATATAAATCTATAGACAACGTTGATTTAAAAAATGAAAAAAATGCAGATAATGATCAATTTAGAAATTTTAAAGGGGTAAAACAATGAAAATATAAAAAATAAATTAAAATTAAATATTTTTTGAGTAAAATAACTTGTTAAAACCCACCACCATCCCCTCCATTATTTTAATCAATAAATCTAGCCTCACTAGTTATATGATTAAACCATATTCATATTCAATGAAACCTATCCAATTTCCGTTTTTTCGATTTTTCTTCATGCATTTTTTGATTTCCATTTTGGTATTTTCTATAGAAATAATTTCTATTCATACAACATAGACTTTCACATAATTTTTTAACTAATGAAATGACATCAATGCTCCTCTATGATTTCTTACATTGTTAATTCACCATAACATTACCACATTTGTTTCTATATTCCAGTCGATAAAAAAACTAGATTTTTTACAAAAGGTGAGTTAAAAAGAAGATCAATATGTTAATGTTGAATTTGATCATCCCCATTCATCAAAAAAATAAATCCCATTCCATTGGAGTCGATTCATCCCATCATTGATCTGAATCTTATTTTACATTTAAGTAATATCATCACTTCTAGATTTAAACCAAATCACTTATAATTGTGAACCAAATTTTTTCTCACTGGGATTAAAAGCACATGAAGATGAATAGAATGATATTAAATCATAAATATTATTCCATTTTCACATAAAATGTATTCAGTTTTGTGGAGTGAGTGAGGGAACCAATTTCAAAGGTAAAATGTCTCATATTTTTCAACAGAAAACTGGTCACTCTATGATTGTGTTTTACCAAAGAAATATATTTCTGAATGATTTAAATAAAAATTTATATAAGGTATTATAATATATTTTCTTATAGTTTTGGTATTTTCTAAAAATTCTCTTAAAAACCGATTGCTATTTTTTTTATCTTGGGAAATCAATTTCAAGGTGTAGTGGGCCTTTCAATTTTTTTCATGAAATGGATTTACTTTTTAATGATGTTTTGAAATTAAAAATTTAATTTTTATACTAATCTATTTGACATATAAATCATAATTATTACATTAACATGAATTTTATTATTCCTAAGAAGAAATAGGCTGCAAATATTTTTAATTAATTCAATTCACTAACTACATCAGGTATAATTTGTTTTTCATATTGATAAATAAAATATTTCTAATTTATATATATTAATTATTAAAAATCATTCCATGTATTCTTATAGAAAATTCCGATTTATTAATTACATGGTGTATAATTATTTTTTCTACTTACTAATACAACACAACTAATGTATATGCATCAATTAATACAATTATTCCCATCACTGTTTATTGAATTTTATAAATTTATTAAATATATAAATATATCAAATTAATTATATTCATTATGTAATAGATTCTTATAGGATCTTTAAACCCGACTTCTACTTATTTTCTCATTAGTCCTCTATTTTATGGGGCAATTTGCATTTCAATTTCATTTCCAAGCATTCTGATCATTGATGGTGATACATTATAATTGAAATTTATTTCTTCTATATGGTGGAAAACTATTTAATATTATAGTTTTATAATAAAAAATATACATATATGTCATATTGAATTTGTTATCATCTTTTAATTTCTCCACATGAACTAACTATCTCAATATATTCTTAACTATCTCAATATAGTAATTACAATAGATAGAATTTAATTTTCATATTTATTTAAACAACACTTTTCATTTATATGGATTAATTAATACTAAACTTTCCATGAATTTTTATTGAAATATTAAATGTTTTAATTAATTTAGGTAATATTTAGTTTCCATATTTTTAGTATAAAACATTGATCAAGTATATGATTGATGAGACTTCCCTTTTGAGGTGCAATGAGTGTTTCAATTTCATTTCTCGACCTTTTATCATTTTCTAGTTGGGGTATTATTGTTTAAATGTATTTCTTTTTCAATGATAGACCACTATTCCAAAATTGAGTTTTAATGAAATATACATATAAATAATAATAAATTTGTGATAATACATTTCATTATTTATAGGAACCCCAAAATTATAAGACTTCTTAATTGATTTAATTTAGTAAATATTCATTTTACAATTTAATTTTCATATTAAATAATAAAGAACATATCATTTGTAGGCAATAATTAATACAAATTCTTCCATGTGTATTTATAGAACTATTCATATTTATTAAATACTACATGTATAATTTTTGTTTCATATTTATTAATGCAACAGTACTCCTATATATGCATGAATTAAAACAAATCATTCCATGAATGTTTATAATATTTACATTATGTATTAAATAAATCATAACATAAAATTAATTATATTTATCAGGGAAAGGTTTCCTATAGGCTCTTGATTCCTAATTTCAATTTATTTCTTTTCTTGGGTCTTATATATCTTTGAGCATCATGCATTTCAATTTAGTTTCTTTGTATTTTGATATTTGAAGAAAATTCATTATAATTGAAATTTATTTTTTTCAATGTCGTTCTCCAATTCCAAATTCTATAATTATAATAAAAAATTAATCAAATAAATCAAAAGGAATTTATTATAATCATTTTCTTATTTATAAAACAAACTGATAAAAATATGTTTTACTAATTTAGTCTAGTAATTACTAATTTTACAATTAAATTTTATTATTTGTTAATAAAAGACATCTCATTTTTATGCATTAATAAATAAAATGGTTTCCATGTATGTTTTTTTAACAATTCATACATATTAATTATTCTAAGTAAAATTGAATTTTCATATTTTTTTAATACAACACTACTCAACTATATAAATTAATTAATAAAACTATTTTAATGAATGTTTTTTGAATATTTTATATATATTAATTATATTATAATAAAAAATTAATTCTATTAATATGATAATGGTTTCATGTAGGATCTTTTATCTTGATTTCTTTTTTAACCTGGGATTTACATTTATAATCATAACAACCTTGTCAATTTCTTTTCCCAAACATTTCATCTTTCCATGTTGGTTTATAGAATCTCTCTTATGTAATAATTATGCAGGGTACAATTTAATTCTCATATTTAAAAATTGAACATTATTATTGTATTTGTATAAATTAATAAAACTCTTTCTATTGATGTTTATAGAATGTTCATAAAAATTTGAATAAATGAGAACATACAATTAATTATATTCATCTTGTATTAGTTTTTTTTCAATCTCTTTAAACTCTATTTTTATATTTTTGGAATTAGGTCATTTGTTTATCGTATAAGAACATACTTAAATCAAATTTCCTATCCTATTAATGTTTTTATATAGAAAATTATAGTAAAAATATATTCGTTTTCAATAATGGAATCTTATTCGAAATTTTATTTTAATAATAAAAAAATACAGATATAAAAGATATTGAATTTATGATCATCCTTTTAATTTTTTACAAGATCCAACTTGCTGAAAATATTATTAATTATTTCAATTTATTAGTTTCTCTAGGTACAATTTAAGTATCAAATATATTAATACATCCTTTTATCATTTTAATGAATTAATTAATAAAACTATTCCCATATATGATTAAAGAACCATTAATATGTATTAACTTTTTCAGGTACAATTTACTTTTTATATTTCTTAATAAAAATCATATATATGAATTAATTAGTACAACTATTTCTATGAATGTTTAATAAATTTTCTATATGTATTAAATATATCAAAACAAATAATTAATTTTATTTATATGGAAATAGTTTCTTATAGGCTATTAAAACCCGATTTCTATTTATTTTTTCTTGAAGTTTTCACTTTTTAACTATTGTGGGCATTTCAATTTCTTTGCCTAATATTTTTCACTTCACCAGTGGGTAATTTTAGTTGACGTGTATTTCATATTCAATGATGCACTTTAATTGTAAATATTATATTTATACGAATCAATTATATATATAAATCAAAATAAGTAATATATTTTATAATTATAGCATTTTATAATGATGTTGAAGCAAGAATCATTTTTTCTAATTCTTTATGATGCAAACTGCAATGATTTCAACCTATTGATGCATAATATTTATCATTTTTTTTTTAAATGAAATAATTAATTTGGAATGCTACATAATGGAATTTATGATGTTAAATATTGAATATGATGTTATCGTTCATGCAATAGATTCCCAAAAAATGGGATTTTAAAAATTATCACCAATGAATGACATGAACTAGGCATCATCGGTAAATCACTGCCTATTTTATACCGTGTATCTCGTCTGAAGAATATTAATCCCAAATTTAAGACCAAAATATTTCTAGTTTATATCTAATGTGTTTCTTGATGTATGATCATATTTGGTGATCACTATTCAAATAATCTTATTCCTAATTCCTTAGATCATCCACATGCACTTAAAAAAACTATGAGAGCATCGATCACTGAAATTCGGGTTCAATCATAGAGTTTTGATGATGCGTTTTATGCTTCAACAATCACTACATCGCCTTTCTATCAATGAAAGAAAGGGAGATCGATCCGATCTCTTTAGATCTATATCCTCTCTCCCTCTATCTCTCGAACATGGGAGATATAACAAGAGGGAAAAATCCCCTAATGTTTGAAAAGTGGATTCACACCTTCTTATATTTATAGGTTATTAAGAAAAATCATATTAATGCCTTCCCAAAAATAGAACAATAAACACTCTATTATATAAATATTTGATTATAAAATGAGTTATAAAAATAAATTATCATTATTATCACTTTCCTATAATATGATAAATATACTATGTGATAATAATTGAGTCATTAACTCGACTCGCATTTCCCAAAAATACTAAATTAACCCTAAATAAAAATATTCATTAAATTTATATATTTGTTGTCATAACTAAGAACATGTAAATATATTTATCAAATTAATTCAATGTTAATTTTTCTTAACAGGAATAATATTAACTTATTTTCAAATTTTTAAATTGTATCTCCATTGAAAAATCATGGATCCCATTTGTGGGGCCCACCTTGTCCAAAACTATTATTCAATTAAATAGATAGGATTATTGAATACACTACTATGTATGTCCCTCTAGGCCATAATATTGATAATAGTAAATACTACTCAAAAACCAAGAGCATGATCAATAACCCATCATGACCCCTAAATAGATAAATATTTTCACTACAATGAAAAACCACCTACGATCATGCATTATGTAATAAAATATCTTGGTATTTGAATATATCATAAAGGAGGATGCACACCCATGTATTCACCATTTACATGATTTTTTTATATAAATAAATGGATTTACATTGGACTACCATGACCATTGATTTATCAAGGCACTACCAACCTAATAAACTTGTCTTCCATAACATGTAAAAATAAATCCATTTTTGACCACTCATCAAATGTCATGAAACCCATGACACGCCCAACAAAAACTACCTCTCCACAATATCATCATCATGGTTTTCTCCGTGAATCAAACCTTGAAAACAAAATCCATATATAAAAAATTATCTTATAATAAGATACCATTACACATGTCTATAGATCATCAAAATCAATGAAACCCAAAAATGTAGTTCTCATATTGGTTGTTCAATCCTCACGATCTAAATACTAGAGATCACCAATTGTGAATTTGATAAGAATAAGTCCCAATGCTTATGATTCCCTAGCACCTTATATTCAAATATCTACTGTGTCATGTTAGTATAATGAATTTAGACCACATGACCCATGATTAAGATTAATGTAATGGTTTCTCATGCATATCATTATAGACTAGGATCTAATATAATCTTTTTACATGAAAATTAATCTATAAAAATTACAATTTAATAGTGGGTGCATAAAAGTAAAAAATATAATTATATGGATGAATCATGTATAAATAACTAGAAACACAATATATAAATCAAAATCACCGAATAATTGGGTCTATGGAACCCCATATTTAAACTCCCCCACGTTCAGTTGAGACAACCAAAAAACTAAAATTGATAACCCTCATATGATAAAGGCCATGTTTATTATGAGTCAAAACTTTAGTTTTTGGGCCTTACATGATTCCATTATGTGGCTATATTACTATTGTTGACCTCATATCCAAGGGTAGAACTTCTCAAGATATGGTATACCCAAATATATATCTATTTCCTACTATCAATACCATAAACCATGGCTAGTAAGAGTATTGTAATTTAAATTATGATAATAATTTACTTACTAGGTGTGATTCCTTGAATAAGAATAAATCATATCACTTAACTTCTTCTTAGATTCCTTAAATGATATAACACAATTAGTATTTGTAGGTATGGATACCAATATCTTATATGAGCTTGGAAAAATATTACCCTTAGCCTTTTAGTGATATTAGATCACATAGATCAATGTAATACTAGTTTTTGTTCCCTAGAACCAAGTATATGTTATTCACCACTTACCATGTAGTCATATTTTTCACTTTCCGATATACAATCAGATAATATAGACTGCTTCCCTTATAGTGCTCCCAGATATAATTGATATATTCCTACTATAAAGTCTAAATTTGAAATATCAATTATTAAACATATGATAAAATTTTTTATTGATCCATATCTTAAGTGTATGGATTCCAACTCACTAAATTAATATCCTCCCATGTCCTGGACAAGTAATCATAGAGAGAGATATTTCATTTAACACTGGTAAAAATTATTCTCTTTAATTGTTCCAAACATTATTTTCCAATACCATGTCACTATATGTATGATTAAATTGGCCCAATAAACGTTTAGATCTACCTATGTTGATTATATTCCCCAAAACATAGGTTTTTACTTTAATTCAATAATTAATGAATTGATTCATTCATTTTGGTCGTAAATAAATGTAATACCAATAATCATTTTCCATATGTTTTTGAACATATTACACTTGGAAAACTATGGAAGTCTAAATAACCTCGGTAGAAAAATGGAATTACTTTATTCGATGTTTATAATATAATATCGTGTTTTTATATAAATCCTAAATTGGATATCAGTATCATGAATCCATTGTTAGTATTCTGTAATGTGACCATCTCTTTTTAGTTCCATCCTGTAGTCATATTCCATGTTCAGTGGTCATGACATCTAATTCTAAATATAATATGATCATTTAAAATTTCTATGACACGTTAAATTTTAATGGATCCAGTCTTACCTAACATGTATTACCATTCGATATTAGTAGGTACTACACTTGTACCATCCATGTATCAGCTCCCAGGAATATGCACTATAGTATTCAAAACAAATAATACCCTTTTCAGATTGATACATGGAATCCATTATTAAAATTTGGATGAACTTTTGAACATCAGCTAATTTCAATATACTTTTTACATATAGAAATCATTATTGAAAATGAATAATGTCTCACTAGCCATTGTGAATTCAAAACTATCACCATAGTTTTACTCTTCATATGCTTTATGTTTCTTTGGATTATTTATGTTACACATGCACTAGTGAATTTAGTTCATCTGACAACCATTTTTGAATCTCAAACGTAGATTAAATATAGTTAAAATAGGCTCCCACAATCTGTGATAGTGATATGTACCCTTATATAGAATTGTATTCTAACATATTATTACCACTTTTTAGATTATGGATTACGGTAGTATCATTTGCAATTTTTTAATATTACATAGATGCACAATGTATTAATTCCCCAAGCATATTTCTTATGTCCTAACAAGCACTTTGCTTCCAAACACACGTCCTTATGAAAATGGATTATCATCATATATTGACTGATATGATATCCATATTTCATAATAGTGGACATATGGTTATGGGATATAACCTTTATTTGAAAGGAATGTCCTAAAATATAATGTATGTTACTGAACAATTTAACATTGATATGCTTCACATCACACCTATGATGTATAAAATGTATATTTTAGAATTACTACATGCTATAGATAATGTATTGTGAATTTAGGAATCACTCCATGCTACATTTTTCTGATCGAAGAATACATGATGAATATAATGATTGGAATATTGGCATGAAGAAAGTCATATCCTCTGAACATGAATATTTTTCACATTACCATTCCATAATTACTTAATGGAATATTTTGAAGTATATATACCTATAGTTTATTCTTGGAATTTTTCATGCTCTCTTGCTGAACTAATTCTGAAAGCTCTATGGAATAACATTATTCATAAAGGTTTATTTGTCCATGAAATATATGTCGATAATTATAATAGTGCTTATAATTATCATGACTAAATACATGACTTGTTATATTCTCTATTTACAAATTTAGTCACTTGAAAATTAAATATCCTACCACAAGAAAGTATAAAATTATTGCATATAAATTCATCAAGTATTGCCTATGATTCATATGTTTCTGAACTATTTTTTGAGTATTCGACACCAAAACAACATTCATTACAAAACCAAGAATAATGTATCCTTATGTCCAAAGGATAGATATGATAAATGATTTGGTCATACTCATTAATATTTCTATAAGATTCATTTAGTTATAAATTTAAAAGTTTTTACTTCTCAAAGATTAGTTAGGAATAACTCGTTCACTTCCACTTGGAGAATACATATGACTTCTAGTAATGTTTCAATTCATACATGATTACCATACCTAAAAACACATATACGACTAGGAAATAGTATTTAATACCAAAAATTAAATATTGAAACATTACTTTTATGTGATGAAAATACATAAATGAGAATGGATAAATTTCTTCTTCAAATCAATTTATTTCATTTAAACATCCATTACTTTATTTTTATGATATGAAAATAAAATAATCTCTATTAATACCTACTTCCATAAAAGAGGTTGCAAATGTGCTTCTGGCATTACTTTATATTGGACATTTTCTATGACTTTCAACTTTTTCTCCATATGAATTAAAGAATAATATGTCTTATATATTCTTATTTACATGGTTATCCTTATTTAAGTTACATAAGTAGTTAATAATTAATTTACTTAACACTATTATTTTTTTAACCTAATAGTAAACATGACAAAATATGTGAAAATTATATGAGAAACTAATCCATCCAAAGATCATGATCAATCATTAAATTTATATATACTGATGTAACCATCGCCTTATTCATATCGTGCTTCAATTTATCCTCATAGACTTCTTGGAGACAAGACTATATGTTATATCATATAGGTCCCAATGTAGTTATCATAACAATTATCAGAAATTGATGATAGAATAATTAAGTAATCATCATTGATTTATACCTGAGTCTCTGGTAATAAACATTTCACTCTTGCTTCTTAATGTTACTTAATAGGTGTTTGGGACACTAGAAACATGAGATTCCAATATCATATTAATATGTGAAAGAACTCATACTATTCTTGGTTACTCATGATAGTGTGGAATTTAATTATTTACATTATTTATCATAATAGTTAGTTGGTAAAACATTCCATTTTATATAAAAATAAATTTTAGAACATAAAAATTTTTATCTGATTACCATTTTAGATATTTTGTTTAATTATTAAAATGTTCATAACTATGTTATCAAATTATATGATTCATTTGTTTCATAATTGAAATAATATTTCACTTGAGTATTCTAGTGGAAATGATCCCAAAACATCCCCTCATGGTCTACAAGATTTGTCGATTACACTACATGGAGGGATCAAGGTCTAAATTTGGTTAGATAATAATATTAACTCTCGATTTCTCGATCTATTGAGTGAAGTCCCAATATTTAAAATCATAAATTAATTTACTAAATTCTTTCTACTATTATTACAATAGGATAGATCTAACTACTACTTTTCCAGAATTTTAGTTATGCCATCCCACCCCATTCATAATTACCCTCATGGTAGTATGTTGTACCCATATCTATGGTGTGCCTGCAACACCAACGAACCGGATTTTTCCAAATTCAAATGATTGAAGGAAATCTAGACATAATATTTTTTTAATTAAATGTTGTATAAAAAATAAATAAATAAATCATTGAAAGTATTGGGATGAAGCATTTGAAGGAATATTCCACGAATATTCAATGACTATAAATGCCTATAAATGGTTCAATAAAAATCGTGGATCATTTTTTGAAGGATTTTATATAATGAACATTGGAGATAAAAAAACAAATGCCTCAAGGAATTATTATGATTACACAACAAAAAATGAAGAAGAATTTCAACATGGAGTAGATCCAAATATAGAAGGAGGGGAAGGATTACAAACCTCTTATGAGTAATAACATGAAGTTGGCTTTGAAGAGAAATTAAAATATGAAACCATAGAGGGAGAGAATTTAGTTGAACCTTGAATGAGAAATTGAATAGGAGATATTAATCAATCCAACATTATCTGAGATTGGACTGCACACACACAATCACAGAAAATGTGAAATACTACCAACTCTTTATTCCTGTTTGTTGTGGATACATCCTCGATTGATGAAGCTTCAAAGGATGAATCAAGGGTTAAATTTGTGAATGAATATCTAGATCAGATTTTCAATAATGAAACATCATATCTAGTAAACTTACCTGAAAATCAAAATTTGATTGGTACAATGTGGATTTTCAAGAATAAATTTGACGAGCATGGGAATGTGATCAGAAAAAAGAGAATAATTGATATCATGAATAATCATTTTTAGCATCCTCATAAAAATATATTGATATCAGATACCACTCAAAAAATGAATGAGTTGAAAAAGGTGTGATAAAAATGGATCATATGGGAACTAATGAGGAAGTGGAAGATATGATTAGTAAGCCACTGGTATCCATTATGTTTGAGAAACATGGTTTGAACCACGGTGTTAAACCACCTCCAAATGTATAAGGAGGTCCTCAAAATCCCCTCCCCATGTTTGTTTAAAATATGATAATCTATTTGTGGAAGTGATACATGTTTATTGGGGAGATACTATCCTTGGGGATCATGTTTTTGGATCTACAAGTCAAGATTCGGTTCTTTGGTTTTATTACTAATGAGGGATAATTTCCAAATTAACGAAGGAGAATAGATGTTGAGGATCGATAACGAGAAGAAAATTCATGTATTCTTTCTTATTTTCTACACATAGAATTTCTCACGGAGACATAGATTATTAACTTAGTTTATTTTTTTGGATCTGGTATTGTTAATGGATGGTGATCTGATTAAATTTTTTATAGATTTCCAGCACACAAATAGGGGAGATTATTGGAACCAAGGATATTAATGGATAATAAAGGTGTCTGGTTTGTGTTTGTTGGCAAGATACACATGGATGACCAAGGATTTAGCAAGGAATACTTTTTGAAGATGGTGGAATAAGGTACAAATAAGGCCGGAGGTTCCCAATATAGATGTGGTTCGTTGGATAGGAGTGATATATAGTAATGGAAGAACTAAATCCTTGATTTTGTAAATCATTAATTATATGTTTTTTTGAACTCATATTACAAATATAAGGAGTAGTAATATCCTTAGCTAAGGTACATGATTATAGTTAAAAAAATTAGGATTAAATTCAGTTAATTACAATGTGGTTCACAGAGGATAAGATGGTATGCAGAGAGAACAATTTGTGTAATGGAAAATGCTATGTGGAAGAGAGCGTGATTTATAGTTCAAGAACATAGTTTTCAGACGATTTATTGAGGTACGTGCAGTAGGGGGTACAGGGAGAGGCTGAGGAGTATGTGGGGTATGGATTTATGTAGAGTCAAGATGCTTTCAGTGGATATGGACTTTATGCGGAAAAAGAAATAGTAAACGAAGGACATGATTAATGAACCATACCAACGACTTATTAAGGAGAGGAGTTGAATTGGTACAGAAAAGATGCACAATATTCTGATTATTGACCAAATTAGTTTATAAAATTAATTTCCAAAACCAATCAGTGTAAGGAAAATTAAATTACATTGATGGTTAAAAATGAGACTTCAAAAGAGTATCGATTTACAGTTCAGGATTCATGATTAAATGCTAAACCATTGTTTTGACCTTCCAGTCAATAAACTGTGTACACATTATTCCATGGTAGCTTGCTAGATGAGTCAACGACGGTTATCTATGAGATGTAATGGGATATAACATATTTTTATTTATGGTAGTGTTCATAGGATATAGTGATTGTGCCAGAACATTTATACTCCATTAATAGTTAAGAATATTGGATTTTGATACGACTGACAAACTGTCAGCATATGCTCCTTGGACGTAGAATTTAGTGGTGAACCAATTAAAATTGTTATGTCATTACAATGCATGTGATTATTTTCATTATGATACTTATTTTCATACATGTTTAACATGTTCCAATAATTGTGGGAACATGATCCATCATCCAATGAAAAAGTTGACATCCTGAGTCACCCCTCACTTGTTTTGGTGTTCTGTGGTCCTTCAAAATGATCATAATTTTCCCAAGGCACTAGACCTCTTGATCATATATGTTGTATTGAGTTAAAATTTAAGTAATAATTTTTTTTTAATATGAAATAAATAGTTGGATGGGTATACATGTTTTATAATATCCATTCCTTATTCTACATTAGTTAATTGAATCTCCATCATCATCAGCTTTCAAGGTAAAAATAATCTTGTGTTAAACTCACTCTCATCAGAATCATCTTGGTGTGGTCATCAATGCATCAATTTGGGATGGTTATCATGAAACAAACCCATTGATCGAAAGGATTCAACATTCTCAATGATGACAAGGCGTTCCCCAGTAGAAGTACCAAATTTTTTAGGAAAATGTATTTGTGTGGGGAGATTAGTACTATTAAACAATTTGTATATTCCAATACAAAAAATATAAACTCTCTTGGTACTTTTGAAGATTATAAGAAAAAGTAAAACTATTATATGATTGAGATACCACCTCATAATCCAATAGTGTACTGCTGATAGAAGAATCTAGATAGTGACCACCACCATAATTGAGTTATTCCTACAGTTTTCATTTCAAAATCAAAAAATGATGGAATATTCCTTAACCACATGGAACTAATAAATAGACATGAATTCCCCAAAATTAATAACTCCCTTTCATGAATACAATTTTCAAATTTCCATCCTCAAATAATAAACATGTAATATTGGGTTCTATGGACAATCTCAAAATTACCAGATTACTAATAAATTTATAATAAACTTATAGGAATGTGTATCAATTGTCAGTTTAGTTGGAATTATGATCCTATAATTACTTTAGTTTGATAATTCATATGATCTTCCTTTTAAATTATTATTTATTTTCAATATATTTTATGATATATTTTAATTTTTAACTGTTATGGGAGTCGAATACATTTTTCATTGAATCCCAATATAGTATCATTTCCAACTAAAGTAGTCTCGAACATAAAACAATGAAAACTTAGGATGAACTCAATGTAAGAATCTCTAATTTCTTATCTTATTGGTTTTAGTTATTTATGTAACATATTATAGATGCATAATTCCATTTTTTTGGTTTCAACGTTTTTAATGAAATTATTTAGATCAAAACACTACATTAATACCGTTAATCTAAAATTACCTGAAAGGTTAGAGAATTAATGATAAGAATATGTTGGAAATATTCCCCTAGAGTATTTTATCAAATTATGTTTATTGACAAAAGTGTGTGTAGTATTTTAACAAATAATTAGAATAATTCGAAAGAAGAATCTTACTGATGAAGAAAGGTGTGAAGGAGGTTTGTTGAAACCTATAGTAGTTTTTTTGGACTACAAAAAACATGATGTAACCTTGTATATCACACTCTGGGATACATGTTGTGTCCCAACCAGGAAAGATATAAACTTTTATGCCAAACTCCTATCTATATAGTGTGTCCCTATTAGACATTCTATATAATCTTTATCACATGGAAATATTTATAACTTCTTTCTGGAGACCGAAATTTGGGCGCATGAGTATCCAATTCAATTTTCTATCCAATATAGAACCCAAGGGTTCATTCTTGATCAATATCAAAGGCGATATGTGAGGAAATTATGGATAATTTGGGATCCATATATCCTTAAATTTGATTATTAGGTCTAAGAAAATAATTCGGAGAGGATATAGGGTTAGGTACAACCTTGACGACATGCTAATGATAGGTTCGGGGTCCCCTATATTCTACTAAATGTTCGGTAAAACCGCATATACCAAAGATGTGGGAGCTCCATCAGTTTCATCACTCTCTCAGTCGATATTGTTATACATTTTTATGATACAGTCCCATAACTATATTTCTATAGACGTGGCATGGGTTTGGAAAAGTTGGTTAGTTTGTCTTCTTGGGGTTCTCATTGTGATAAATACTTCTGTATATGGGTTTTGAATAGAAGAAATCTCCCACGTATATGGTTTATTTTCATTGAACATATGAGTTATTTCTTTGCATTGTGGTTATGTTGTAGATAGTCCTTCAATATGTTCATTTTGGTTATCAGTGTATTCTATGGGGTATATATATACTCACCATTGAATGCGTATTCACACACACATGTCATGTCTTATGTAGTAGGTGGGAAATTATGTGGTGATATGAATTGAAACAATACCAGTGAGACTGTAACAAAGTGGTTCTCAGAGGTTACAAGTCTAGGATTGTGTTCTTATTAGGTTTTATTCATTGAGGAGTATCCTTTATAGTTTTATAGGATTGTTTACATTTACGGATAATTACAATATTTTTTACCTCTATATTATGGTTTACCTTTTTTTAAATTTTGTGAATTATTATTATGTGAAACATTCATCTATACATTGAAGTTGGATTTATTGTCCAACTATCATTGTTTTTTATATCCTCTGAAGTGACATGTCATTATAAACCAGTATATATGGTATTCGACTCTCAACAATATGAGTATGTTTAAGTCTACATATTTGATAAGAGACAAAGATCTATGTAATATTTTATATCTACATTAAATGCCTAAATTATTATCCATATCACTAATATTGGCCTAACATCTACATTAGTCAACAAGAACATGAATTTTTCATGGTAATAATATAAATTTATTATTATTTTAATTTTTTTCATGTGAAAAAATAATAGCTATGAAATACATTTGGGTAGTGTAATTGATTTGGATATGATCCATAGTGATTTTATTTAACCTTTTGTGATAGTTTAACTCTAAAAAACTAATATGATATATTATATATTATAATAACATGGATATGTAGGTCCTATCATGGTGGATTTATTATTGGTTGGGTGTTTAGAATTCCTTTATATTCATTAAAGGATTTATTGCATGAATTATCACCCTATATTTCCATGAAATTATGAAATGAGATTCAAACATATTGGTAGTGTAATATAATAAAACATATCAATAAGAATTGGTCAAATTGAGTGACATTCACTTTAAAATCATTATAAATACTCACCATTTAACTTTGGAAAGTTTATCATCTATTAAAAGTCCAAATAGCATCCACTTATGAGGATTTGTATAAAAATTTAATTTAAAGTCATCTTGTTGTGATCCTTTTGTGTAATTACTACATTAAAGTATCCATATAAACCATATACATACCAATAATATATTTTTTCAATTAGACATTCAAGATATTGGTCCACAAATGGGATTGGAAACTAATATGTTCTTATTAATTGTATCAAATTTTTATTATCATTGAAAACTCTCAAATTAGATTGAATACAATAATTTTGTAAATTATTAATTGATTTTTTAAAAATAGTTGGACCAGAACTATTAGAATCTATTGGAATTATAATCACATATTTTTATTTGAAATTGATATAAATTTCCCTACATATAAAAATTATCGGTAAATTTCTTAAATTCATCAACTATTATTGGATTCTATTCTCTATGGGGTTTTAATAACTAGTTTAGATATATTTCCAAGTAAACCTATATGCATATATATGATAAAAATAAGGTATGATATGTCCTCTAGAGTTTAACCAATTTACAATAAACCATATTACAATATTTTTTCAGTTTCAATTTTTTATTTAGGAAAATAATGTTTAAAATTATGATTGTAAACCTATAATAAATCATTATATTAAAATGATTTAAATTTGAGGATAACAGTTTAAGTTCAAATCTTAGTGGGTGTTTCATATATGAAGATTTGGGTCACTGAAATAATAAATTCTTATATATAAGAGGAAATTATTATTTCATTATATTGTAAAAATTTAAAAACAAAACCATAATATAATTATGCCACCTAGGAATTGATATGTGTTAATTTATAAAAAATTAAAAGAAAATTGATTATTTATCATAAATTTATTTGATATTTGTTTTCTCCTATCCAACCATAATTTGTTTTCATTAATTTACTATAATGTAATTAGATTATTTTTTTTGTCACGAAGCATCCTAGGTACCATTGTGACTTGATAACCTAGCTGACAATGAAATGGATTGATGAACACCCTCCATCCCAATTGGTTAGTGACTATAAAATGGAATCATAGAAAATTAAAATTGGAATGAAGTTTCCACAGACATTTTGGAATATTGAAAATAATATATTTTGAATAAAAGAGAAATTCCATAAGGAGAAGTGTATTATAGGTCAAAAAGTTTTAAATATCACAATGTACTATAAAAAATAATAATACAAATAGTAAATATAACCAATTTCACAAATATTTCAACACTCTATGTCCACAAATCAACAACTAGAACCACCCCTATGTGGTACTTTACCACTGATCAAGCCTAGAAGGAGTTAATCAACAAATAACTGAAGGAACATTTTGGGTGTTAGCTAAAATTATAGTAGGTTTTCACAAAGGGTTCCATAATATGGTTCCATAATTTAATTAACCCAATAATGATCATACTATTTTTTATAAAAATTCATTGAATTTTAAAATCCTATTTTAAAAAATCAGTCTTTAATGTTCAAATGATGTAAATTCTTTATATAGATAGATTATTTTAAAATTTCATATAATGAAGATTATATAAATTGAGAATGAATTTAAAACAATTTAAACACATTTACATAAATTTATATCTCAAATATAAAGAAGATAGCAATGTGTTCATAATCTAAAAGGTACGATAGATCCATATTAGTGAATACCCACAAACTCATGTAATAATAACCAGAATGTTTTCACAGGTCGCTCAACACTGGAAACATAAAAATCATTACAATCCTACGAAAGAATTCAATGTGATAAATAATTTTATCCTCGGAGTTGTAAAATTTTAGTTCTGTGTTAGGGAATCCTTATCTTATTATTTTTGACCCAAATAAATCACTAACTTCCTAGGATTTCATGTTCTCATGTACAATTTATGATTGGTAATTTTGTTGATGGAATGCAAAAATATATATAAATCACATTCTCCTCTATCAAAAATTCCAATTCAACATTTAAAACACATAATGGTTTTTAAATCAAACAATCCCTTTTCAGTGATAATACCAAAAAGGGTTCTATAAATCCATTATTTTCTATTATTCCAAAATAAAATTTTGAAATCAATTTACATTTTCATTTCACAATTCAATTCATGTAACTAAATTCAAAATTCAAAATTAAATAACGTGTATCAATTTAAAAATAAAAATTTATCTATTTAAATTCAACCAAATTCCATTACTTTCACAAATACATTCAATAGAATTTGGGGTTTTCCCAAATTTCATGCTAAAACCAATTTCTAAATCCAAATCCCCTGAATTCAATGGAATAGGGTTTAAAAAAACAATTTTGTATGAATAAAATCCCACATATTCATTTGAATGAAATCCCATTCAATATTGATATTTAGGTTTAATAAAAATTGGGCATCTTGAGAAAACCACCAATATCAGAATTTCTAGATCTCCAAATTCCAAAACATACTCGAGATTTTCTAATTTTGAATGATGACAAAGGAAACCGATACTCAAAAATAGTTTTATGATAAAATAAAACATGGGTTACTAGATCTTCCAATATACATGGAGATATAATAAACCCTAGGGAGGAAAAGGAGAGACAATGACTAGAGAACGAGAAGTGAAATATAATTAGGAAACGATTGAATGTTGTTCTCTTTGCTTCAATTCACTTATTATAAGGTGAAAATGAGTGAAGAAAAACTCTATGGGGTTTTCAAGGAAAGATAAATCCATTAATAGTAATATGGGGCTGATGGGGACCAAAAAAGATGGTTTTAGGAATTTCAAAATTAAAATTTTTGATAAGAAATATCATATGTATGGTTGTTATGGGAAAACCAGTATGGTTTAAAAAAATCATACGCCATATCTATACACCCCCATTTCTCTTACTACACGATTTATACTTGGTGGTGCATGAATTTTCAAACCATGTACCGAATTTAAAAAATCCCACTACTTGGGTTAACAAGGTTTTCACTAGAAGGGAGTAGGGTTTGGGGAAACTATGCCCCGGCCGTGGACTAGCCCAAAAACATTAAAAATATTCCAAATTTCTCTCATCGATACCCCAAATGAAACCCACCCAAAGAATTATTAAAATAGTTGTTGAAGAAAATATGAAAATAACAATAAGATTTTACATCCTCCCAACCATAGAATCATTCTATCCCCTAAAAGACATCTAAGAAGATTCCATGTCAAAATGATGAGGCCACTACTCCCTCAACAATGACTGCATATCCCATTACTCTTGAATATCAGAACCGTGATGCCAAAAAACATGAACAAATGGTATCATCATCCCACTTAGTACCATGGTATAAAAATCATCTATCCTTATTGTTTGTTCAATCATATATAAATGAGGTTCGTGCTCAAGATCACTCCATCCCAAAATATGATATGGATCATATAGATACATTCTCATATATGATTCATGAAAAAATTTATATATTGATGATAGCTATGGTGGAATAAAAAATGGAAATCAACATTCCACACCATCTCAAAAACCCCAAAAGGTTTCAAAAATAAGGAACATATTTCCCATGCCTCCAAAACCATCAACGACAGAACCAGGGTGAAACAATCACAAAATCCAAGTCACCAACAGATAATTCTATTTTTATACATCAATGGTCAACCTAAGTGTTATAAAGGATTTGTTCCATAAAAATTCTATAATTAATTAACTAAACCATTGATATCATCTATTAGACCAAGCTAGGTCCAACCAAGGAACATTAACTAATCTCATACAAATACAATGGAGATAAAAAATGGTGGCAATACAAGGCCTCAAATGGATTCATTCTGATTACATACTGGTATCTTTTATTTTATAAAAAAACCATCCCTAAAGGATCATTCAATGCCACAAAATTGTCAAGAACACAAGTAAAAATCATTTCTGAAAGAATTTGTATATATTTTTCTATATGGCTATCCGAATTCGGATGATATTCTATACTGAAATAATCATGAGATCCCATTTCCTCTTGAAGGACTCTCTAAAATAGAGAAGTGAATGGAGGATCCCTAACATAGACTACATTATATGGAACTATATACAAATGAATGAACTCATTCAGATAGATATTTCCCAACTCATAAACATTGAGTATATCTTAAATGGGTATAAAGTGAGCGGATTTTTCTGGCCAATCAACTATGAGCCATATTTCATTCTTCTTTCTCTAGGTACATGGAAATCCAACCACTAAGTCTATATAGCTCACATGACACATCCATGTAGGAACTATAAGTGCCTGAAGCCAACCCTAAGGCTTCTGGTGGTTGACCTCAACCTATTGGATCATATAATAATGAGAGACAAAATCAACAATTAACTATCTCATACATGGCTACATGAATCGATATCTCATGTCATAAACTATCTTAAATGTTCTTGGGTACACTATCAACTAGTACTTATAAAAATCCCCCATCATAACTCTACTTACCTCTAACATTACATCAATGCGATTTTGATGTCATAGAATGAACATGGTTGAAAATGACTAATTAGCCATAGTCTACCCACCAAAAGAGAGTCTCTAAGGCTATGTAACTCATTATCAAGATTTTTTTCATGAATAATCATCTAATGACTACAAGAGTACAAGTGAACACTTGTCAAGTAAACTAAAATCCTTGATTTTGATACTCTAATATGGAAATGTGGAAACAGAGCTATCAAGTTCCAATATTTTTAATATTCCTTCACATCCTAAGTCTAAAGTTTCCTATTCCAAGAATCTACGATGACAATCCCTTTCATTTGGTTAAAGGTGATTTCAATGTTGAAATACTATAGTTACACCACCTGACACCACAAGAAGAGATTCAAATATTTTTTAGAGAAGATATAGATCAAGCTCTTGTGATCTGAAAACATAGTAATCCTTTCTCAGTAAAGGCAATGTTTCCACCTATAAAGAACATGCATCAAAGATAGAAGTTCAAGGTCATGGTTTGTGTAGTTCTTTTCATGTGGACTAATATGATGGGGTCCATATGAAACAAAATTATCAACTTTCATAAGAATACATACCATACATGAACCTGATACATCATAGAAGACCACATAACACTACCCAACCTATGGAAGTGTCAACATCAGTGCAGCAGTCGAAAGAAATTTTATCCCAACAAAAGAAATATGAAATTTCTCATCCAAATAAAACATCACATCCTTCTGAGTTACTGTAGTCATCGGAGAAGTCATTCTTCAAAAGTCCTTAACCAACCTATTATAATACCCAGTTAGACTCAATAAGATTTGAATAAAAAATACATTTTATAGTAGATCCCATGTTAGAAATAAATTTCCCTTTTCAGGATCAAATAAAATACAATGTTTCGAGAAAATGTTTCCCAATAACTTCACTTCCTGAATCCTAATATCACATTTCAAAATATTGAAATAAATTCAACGAAGTCTCAATAATTTTCAAACAACCCTCAGATAAAGCACATGATTCACCACAGAAATATTGTAAACTATGATACCATCCATAATGACTAATAAAAAGTTATTAATATACTAATGAATTTTTTTTCATTAATGACATGAAAACCACATGAGCATTTGTCAGACCAAAGAGTTTGAAAAGGTACTGATAATGTTAATACATGATCTAAAAGGATGTTTTCTTAATGGATGATTCATTTATTATTAAATGATGGTGACTAGAATGCATATCAATCTTTGATAACCACGTTTCCCCTTTTAATTTATCAAACATATACTAAATACCAAAAAATATATACTTGTTATTAAAAATAACTAAATTGAGGTTTTGGTAATCCATGAAAAGGAAGAGTGAGCTATTGAATTTCTTTGTAAAGAGAACTAGAACCACCCAAGGTGACACAATCAGACATATAATTCCTTTCTCTAGAAGATAATCCAACCAAGTCATCAACACATTCATTTCAGCTACTACCATACAGTAAGAGAGTATAAACAATAGTTCAGTTGTAGGAAATAGGTTTATAGAAAACCCTACCACCCTTAACGATGGAAACATATAGAATTCATAAGGAATCACCTTGGAAGGCTCGACGAAATCTGTAGGGTGATCACTGGTCAAATATTCCCACTCTAGATCAAAAGAAAACAAATATATCACTCCCTGACTCTGAATAAGATATTCCAAAACTTCTTGACCTTGGGTACCATTATTCATAGAAGACACAACACACATAATACTGTGTAGTGAAGGAGAATCATTGATGTGGAAAATCAATCCAATAATCATTGTAAATAATATGTTACATCCTGGAAATGATATCAATTGATTTCATGTCGGGAACCGAATAACTCTTTGCAAGATAAATCTAGGAGTGAGGGAATACAAAATTTGAGCTGTGGAGACCCTTATCTATATTTATTCTGAAGGGTGTAATAATATCCATCACATAAGAGAAAATATCTATAAGAATATTTAACATATTAAGCACAATGGTTGAAATAAACATAAGTGATGAACCAATATCAAGGAGATTAGTCATTAATGATAAAGCTATTGTAATGGTACATCTCATATTCACTGGACTTTTGTCCACTTCCTTTGAAGATTCATCTTATGCATGAAGAAATTTTTTTCCAGATGCCTATGGATGGAACCCTTTTTGACCTAAAGCATCTAATAATGATATAGTTTTGGAAGGATATGATGACATCATTCCACTATATAGAGTGAAATATATTTGGAAGAACTTCTACATGTGACATGAATGACCACAATAGCCACATACATTGGGTTCTGTAATGAAAATACTCGTTGATTTCCCTAAAATTCCACATTTGTAACAATTCAACGAGCCTATTCCATGAATTCTAGTAGTTATAGAATTACCCTGCTGTCAAGATTCACCATGAAAATCATCCAGAATCAACTTTCCATTGAGGGAATTTCCACTACCACTAGGAGGGAAAGAAACTTCCGACTAGGACCATTTCAACTATAATTCCCCTATCTAACAAATTATCATATTAAGGTAACTTCAAAAAGAAATCCTACAAATGAATTTTATATTAAATAACCAATTCAAACCATTGTGAATTCATCTTATCATTCGATACTATGTTAACTAAATAATGAAAAAGCTCAACTAAGAGATTTGTATATTCTACCACAGTCCTGTCATCCTAGTCACATTTTAAAAAATCTATAGCCTTAGTTTCTAGAATCAAATTTTGATTGAAAAAGTCTATCAAATTAACTTTAATGTATTTCCTCTCTAATGCATCATGATTCATTGTCATCACCATTATTTCCCACAATCTCAAGCCTAGTCCTTGTGGCATGAAGGTGGCACACTTCACCTAGATTTCATCAGGTGTCTCCATGTATCCAAAAAAATTCCATCATACTCAACCATACCTTATCCTCTTAAGGATCATTTATCCATTGATAAGTAATGGATTCTTGGGAAGGAATTACTGAGATTGAATATATAGATCATTCATATGAGGTTCCATAGATGGGGCCTGAATGAGAACTTGTGGTGGTGCGTATCCTAGATATTGGATTGTTCTCACAATCACAAAACCACATTTGGGTCCACTAGAGGGTTTTCTCATCATGTTTTAGTAGTATCTTCCCCCAAAATTTGATTCAAACATCTTTTTAGAGGCATGATGCTACACAACATCAACATACCACAAATTATACATCAGATTAACACTCAAAAAAAAAGAGAAGATAATACCAACAGATAGACAAACTAGATTTGGATTTCAATCTATCCAAATCAAATGTAGTGAAAATACTAGAACTAATCCTCAAGTAATCTTTCTCAACCCAGCCCTTGTCACATTAAAATCATTTCTGTGAGAACTATTAAGAAAATCAATTAAGGATACCTCATATATTTTGACAAGATTATACAACTAATACAGACATTAAGATAAGAAGCTCAACCAAGAGTACATATACCATATTGTCATTAAGTAGCCTCTGTACACTAGCACCCCGATTAATAAGCGAACACTGAATTGGACTGAAATGCATTCCTGATCCCCCTAGGATGGTGACTATCACCTCACATCATATACAAGGAATGTGGGAATGCATTTTCAATAAATTTCATTAATTAAATATAAATAAGACATTATGAATATATGAAAAATCCATTATGATATGTGTTCTAGAAGTCAAATAGGAATATGAAACCCAATGTACTACAATAAATTACAAAAAAATTTGATAAAATACCCATTTCCCAATGGGGATGACTCTCCAAGTCTATAAATCATTAGCTATAACCATATATAATTTGTTCTTTACACCTACTCGAATCTGGAAGGGGATAATCTACAAAAATCCAATGTCACAGTTAGAGTGTGACGTAAAATCTAAGTGGGGTCTCATAAAGGGTTCCATAATAAGTTTCCAATATTTAATTAAAAAATAAATATCCTTTAATTTTTAAATTATTAGGCTTGTCCTCTAAAATCATATTTTATTAAATCATTCTTTACATTTTAAAAGAGTAAAATATGTAAAATAAATAGATTAATTAAAAATTTTCTATGAATAATTTAATATATATTTGGATGTCACTAAAATTGTTTAAAAACACTAGAATTCATTTATATCTGAAATATTAACAAGAGATAATCATGGTCATCTTCCAAAAGGTATTATAGTTCTAGGTTATGGAATCATCACACACTCATGTGATGATAACCGTAATGTGTACACACATCCCTTAGCACTCATAAGATAACAATCATCGTCATCATATTATGTAATATGATGTGAAACATAATGTTTATGTTTGTTTATTAAAACGTCATTATAGTGCTTGGGAATTCCCATACAAGAATGTTTGTCCCAAATAACTCACTAACCACCTTGAATTTAATTTTGCTTAGTACAATCGATGATAGAACCCTTATTTTAGAAAAGATTAAAATAAAATGAAATCCAAATATAAAATTTATAAAATGTCCATTTTTCCTTTTAAAACCAAAATGGGGTTTTAATTAAAACATTCGATTTTTATATTATAAATCCAAAAGGTTTCTATTAAAACCATTTTAATCCATGTATCCAAAATAATAATTTGAAATAGACTCACAATTAAATTTCACAATTCAAATCGAATAACTAAATTAAAAATTTTAATTTAAACAATTTCAATCAATTTCCCAATTTAAATTCAACAATTTAAATTCAACTAAATGATATTAATTCCAAAAATACATACTAATTCAATGGATTTGCGGGTTTTTTCAAAATTTCATGCCAAAACTAATTTCCAAAACTAAATCTCCCCAATATAAAGGAATTGGTTTTTTAACAATTCAATTTCATAAGAATAAAATCCCACAAATTCAATTGAAATAAAATTTAACCAATTCATTCAATTTAGCATTAATAAAAATGGACATAATGAGAGAACCACCTACTTCTGAATTGATTGATATGAAAACTCCAAACCCGAAGGAGAATATACCAATAGAGAACAATGATAACGAAATACAGGAATTAAACCAAAGTTTAAAATAAAATGTATAGGGTATTATATCCTTAAATAGCAATGAAGATCTTATAAAAACTAGGGAAGAAAGTGGAGATAGAGGGATATTGATAAATAGAATAGTAATCCAACCACTTGAAGATCAAACATTGTTGGCCTAGTTTCGATTCACTTCTGGGAGGGTGATGAAGGGTCAAGATTTTATTATTGGAGTTCTCAAGGAAGGATTAATTGATTATGGGTCATTTAAAACAATCAGGGACATAAAAATTTTGTTTTGGGTATTTCAAAAATTACTTTTTTGGAATAAAAATTCTATACCCACTGTTATATGGGAAGATCCACACAATTTATGAAATCCTTTTTCCCTATCCATGAGCCCCATTTTCTCTGGGTGCATGGTTTCTACTTACCAGTTCATGATTTTTCAAACCATGGAAAAACCATGCTAAATACCACTGCCTTAGTTTTCACTTTTTTAGAAACTGGTGTGCCAACCTTCTAGTAGCACAAAATCTATTAAAATCATCAAAATTTCTCCTCAAAAACCCCAATCAAAACCCTACCAATGAATGATTAAAATAAGGGGTTAACAATACGTAAAAATAGTAATAGGTTGATATATTTGTAAATACAATGCATATCTATTTGTTATCTTGACCATGACTGGTTTTATATATATTATCCATGAAAATTAAATTTTATCTACAATATATTTTTATTATATCTTTTACGAGTAATACTTGATATCTAGGTAATTTTTCAATCCAACATGGTGGGTCATTTTTGTTTTCCTTTAATTTTTATATTATTTTCGTCAATTCCATATATTTTATATCTATTTATATTCACAGTTACGGGTGTTATATTATTATATATATTTAATATGATTATTTATTTATTATTAATTGTGAAATATTGTAAAGATTGGTTTATCTCTTATGGGTTTAATTTTCTACTATGGGGGTTATAAAAATGTAATAAAATAATGAACCTTCCTATTTATCCTACAATAATAAGTCAATTAGTTTAGATCCATGAAATCTTGTATTTATTTTTATTTTATATCCCTCAATATATCTAATGTAATTATACTTATATTGAAAATTTTTATGTCCACAGAAATATCATTAAATTATCTATCTAGTTATATCCTAATTTCATATCCTTATCAATTTAGTTTTCATAGATTTCACAAATTGATTCTTGTATTGAGTAGTGATGTTTTTGGTCACATATCCATCCATAATTTAATTTATTAATTTAATTTATAGTTATTGCATAATGTTTTACACATACAATTCATATCTTTATTATTATATTGACCATTAATAATAATAGATATAGTATCTAAGTGATTATATTTTATCTAATGGATAATTTTATTTCATTATTTATGTTTTATAATTTTCCAAGGTAATTTATCAAAATCTCATGGGGGAAATTTTGGGGTTTCTGTTAATTAATTTGTTTTCTTATTGAGTTGCTACCATTTCCATATATTTATCACAACACATAAAGGCATTATATTTATATATATATTTACTATGTTTATTTTATTTTTATCCATTGTCAAATATCCTAAATTATGGTTTATATTTTATGTTTGATGTTTTTAATTTTATACTATGGGAGTCAAAAATTGTTGTCAGAGAAAGGCCCTACATTTTAATCCAACTCTAATAAGTCAATGTGTTCTGATCCCTGAAATCATTTATTCTTCATCAATTTATATCCCCATGTACATTTAAGGTATTTATTTCTCATATTTGAAATGTTTTATTTAAAAAAAATATCATCAAATTTTCTATCCGGACAGATGATGATTGTTTATCACTAACATTTTATTTATCTTTGATTTCACTTATTGATTCTTATAATGAGTAGAGATGTTTGTTTTTTATTATCTTACAAAAAGTTATTTTATTAATTTAACTTAACGTAGTTACATATTTTTTATACATACCATTCATAAATTTTTGTTATATAGAGAATGAATGGTTTTAGATTTATTAACTAAGATATTATATTTTTTCTACAAGATAGTTCTATTTGTTCCATTAAGAATTAAACATTTTTTATTGATATTTATTAAGATATTATTAGGTATCTTTTGGGTTTTTTTAAATATATTGATTATATTATTCAGATTAACCATTCTATATATATTTATATTCAAACTTAAGAGTGTTCTATTATTATATATATTTGTTATGTTTTTATTTTATTTATTATCCATTGAGAAATATTTTAGTTATTGGTTTATGTTTCTTTAATTTTATGCTATGAGAGTCTATAATTATTATTAGATCATGAGCACACCTTTTGTTCCTTCTCAAAATAGTCAATGTGTATAGATCCATGTAATCTAATATTGTTTTCCAATTTATATCCCTAAATCCATTGAAAGAAATTATTTTTCCCATCGGAAATGTTTTATGTGAACATTAAAATCTTAAAATTATCTATCTATTTAGTTAATGATTATTTTTCTCTATTATATAGGGGGTTTTATTTTTCTCAGATTTTATATCATGATTCATGTAATGTGTAGTGGAATTTCTAATCTCTTAACCTTCAATACACGATGTACATAATTTACTTTATTGTAATTACATAATGATTTATACATTCCATGAATAAGTTTTTGTTATATGGAGCATGAGTAGTTTTAGATATGTTAACTAAAAAATTATATTTTATCTTCATTATAGTTATATTAAATTTTATATGAATTAAAAATTTTTTTGTGGTAATTTATAAATTCCTCGTGAGGGATCATTAGGGGTTTTTTTTATTTTAGTATTTATTTTTCCTAAATTCCTACTATTAACCATCTATTAATATTCACTTAAGAGTCTTTTATTAAACATATTTATAGTTATTTTTAAATTTATTATCCATTGTGAAATGTTTTAAAGAGTGGATTATATATTAATGTTATAAATATCTACAATGGAATATAAAATTGTAATCATAGTCTGACCCTACCATTTTTTAGTCCCAAACAAGTCAATTGATTTATATCCATGAAATATTTCATTATTTATGAATTTATATTCCACCATTCATTGTTGGAACTTATTTTTTCTTATTGTAAATATTTTATTTAATCATAAATATCTTCAAATTGTCTATATAGATAGCTCAGAATTTTTCTCCTTCTCATGTATGAGTTTTGTTTATTTTCTATAGATTTCATATCTTGATAATTGTATTGAGTAATGACATTTCTTTTCTCCCATACTTCCACAATTTATTATTTTTAATTTAATCTAAATTTATTTAAAAATTATTTATACATACCATGAATTGATTTTTTTATCTTTAGCATGGCTAGTTTTAGATATATTATCAAAGATATTATATTTTATCTACTAAAAGTTTATAGTTAATCATTTTGGAATGATACATTTTATGTAATCTGAAAATGTCTATTGGGGATATATTAGGGTTTCTATTAATTTAATCATTATTTTCTTTAGTTCCTACCATTTTCCCTCTAATTATATTCACACTTAAGAGTAATATATTTTAATATTTATTTACTCTTATTTTTCTATTTTTATCAATTGTGAAATAATTTAAATATTTTGTATTTTTTATGGTTTTAATTTAAGATTATGGGAGTATAAAATTATTATCAGATCTTGACCCTACATTTTTATTCAACTCTAAAAAGTGAAAGGGTTTAGATCCATGACATAATTTATTATTTTTAATAATATATCAATCCATACATTGATGATACATATTTTTTGTATTTGATTTTTTTATGTAAACCTACATATCTTTATATTTTATATCCAGTTTACTCATGATTTTTTATCCATATCATGTAGGAATTATATTTATTTATCATAGATTTTAGATCTTGATTATTTTAATGAGTAGTTATTTTTCTTGTCTCCTACAAATCAAAAATTTAATTTTTTAATTTTCTATATAGTAATTTCATAATGTTTTACACATACCATTCCTAGGGTATTTTATATTTATCAGGACTAGTTTTATTTATATTATCAATGATATTTAATTTTATCAAAAATATAGTTATATTTATTACTTTAATAATTTTCTATTGTTTCTTATTAATTTATCATGATTTCAATGGTTGTATTTTTTTCATTTAATTTACTGACTATTTTCATGTTTTCATACAATTTTCCATCTTTTTTTCATCACACGTAATATTCCTATATTCTTATATATATATATATTATTATTTATTATCCATTTAGATATGATTTAAATATTTTATATTGTTTTATGGTTTTAATTTTCTACTAGGGGTGTCTAAAATTGTTATCTGATAATGACCTATGACATACCACCTGTTTAATACACAACATCACATTTCTATGGTACAAACTGCGGGTTACTTTAACGGTTAGTTTCTTGAAAAAAAGGTACAAAATACATGAAAAAATAAAAAAATATACCACTTGAAAAGATTCATAATATATTTATCCTAATTAAATTTGTAGCATCTCATAAATTGGGGACATACATCAAAGAAAAGGTAAATCATATGATCCAATAAGGGAAAGAAAGGGAAACAATTTGCATGTGATCCTAATAAATATCAATAAGATCTTGAGGAATATAATAATAAAATGAGAAATATTAATATTATAATAATTATAACATGAATCATAACGTGTAAATGTGGCTAAAACATTTAATTTAGTTATATATAAGCATGTCTCCATGGTTTTCACCGAGATGTCATAAAAATAACAAGAGTTATACACAAAGGTATTACAAACCATGTTATATCTAGTGATTAAATTCATTACCAAATACATGGTATTGATTTCAGGGATCACCCTCCATATATAATAATTTTAATTGTATCTATATAGACCATAATAAAACATATCATGAATAACCTATGGAAAATAAAAGAAATTGGATTAATATGAATTCTTGGTGTTTTAAAAAGTTCTTAAAGGCAAGATCATTATTTTATTTATAACCCTTAGAAAGGTAATAATGTTTTTATGTATATCATTACCTTTATAAAATAAATTATTTGTACATATTGGTGAATATCCCTTGAAAATCAAGATTTTTGGATATTCACACAATGAAAATAAAAGGGAATTTGTTGAGGAGAAGACGTAAATTTTGAGAAGTAAAAATAGAATCATAATGGGTATAAAATATGGTTTTAGAAAAGGAAAAAATGTGAGCATAAAAGGGTATAACATTCATAAATAAATATTAATATAGTAATTGGATAAAAAAATAGGATATATGAACTTAGTTTGGAAATTTTAAATACATACCACATAAATAGAAAACATGAATGGAATAAAAAATTATAGATCTCCCTTATAATTAAGTATAGTTACTAAAACAAGAGGATCAGAACATTAGGGGATAATGGACACATTGGGGGGACTACATGGGAGGTAAAACTATCAATTATTCATAAAAGAAGAATTATGTGTGAATGTAGTTGGCAAAATGGGTGGTTTCTTATAGAAACATGGGATATTTTTTTATTAATTTCTAAATAATGTCACTGGACACCTAGGTAGTGGTAAATGAATAACATGGGATGTCCAATGGTATTGGACTCTTGAGACACATTTTATGTTATTATTATGATAAATAGTCACAAACATTTTATATTAATCATTTTGTGAAGGAAAATTAATATTCACAGAAAATAAAATTTGTTTTATCAAAGTTTACATTTTAATATTAAGAAATTAAATTATATAATGGG
Source organism: Viscum album (assembly GCA_963277665.1). Classification (NCBI taxonomy): domain Eukaryota; kingdom Viridiplantae; phylum Streptophyta; class Magnoliopsida; order Santalales; family Viscaceae; genus Viscum; species Viscum album. The sequence continues at coordinate 1,776,786,929 of OY728137.1, forward strand.
AAATTGAATAAAATATATTAAAATACATTCTATTAATAATATATAATATTTTATTTTTTGGATTTTTTGAATTAGTTATTTTATCATTTTGACATAATCATGATGTCTTTAAATACACCGATAAACTAAAACTATATTTTTACAATTCACAAAAAAATAAAGTATTTTAGAAATTTATCATATATATTATGTTCTTATGGGTATAATTACATTCAAAAACACACACACACACACCAGAAACACAAAATACAAAGGAAGGCAATATTCCCACAAAGGATGACCCACCCATCAAGCATTATTTATTTTGAACATGGCATGTAGGACCATTAGACATCAATCCTATAACATGAATTGAAATTCCAATGAATCATCAATCATGAATAATCTTATATGTGTCCCCAAGAATGTGTCATGTTGGCATCATTTCCTGAGTACATCATGAATGCATCACCACCAACTTGTGAGATTATCTATGTCACTGCATGTATATTATTGTTATAGTATGTATGCCAACATGGATTTGTTCTTGGGTCTGATGCAGAATTACGAGAGACTTTACCACTCATATATGCCCCCAAATGTGATAATAATTGAGTTATTGGATAACGATTTATAAGTGGGTACCAAACCACATATTTCTTTGGCCCACCCAACAAATGAGTTATTGGGAAAATAGTTATTGGTGGTGCAACATCACACCAGTCATGGAAGAAACCCACCAACTTTGTGACGCTTCCCCAAGCTATATCTGAGTCTAGATAGACTCGGGCCTATGATAGTTTCATTTTATAGGTGTGGTATCCTTACACGATACGACTATGCCAACATTAGTCAGCTAAAAAATCACATAAATTTAACCTAACCTAATTAAAACATGCTAATTTGAAAAATCTTTATCATAAAAATTCAATAAATTTGATAATTTTAACTTTTAAATATAAAAATCATTATTTATTAAAAATAATAGTATATTTAAAATGAAAAGTGAAATTTTAGACAAATGAAAAATAAATAAAATATTTTATCCTTTATATTTAATTAAAAGTTTTCTATCATACTCTTTAATTAAAATAATCAATATTTATAATACCATAGTTTGTTATAATAATTTATATATTCTCTTAAAAGTAATCTTTTTTCCAAAAAATCAATTATTCAGTTTCAATCTCAATTTTATTAATAAAATACATTTTTAAAACACATTTAGTGGAAGAATTAGGATAATTATGAAAATTAATTAAATGTAACTAAGGGTTCAACACATAACCACTCATAAAACCCATGTACTACATAAGGGTAAGGTGTGTGATGGTGATAAATTCATGGGGTGGACCAAATAACATTGGGCATGTCGTAATTTACATTAACATAGATTTCTCTCATAGGTTATTTTATTCAATCTTCACTAGTTAAAGGTCATATTGAACTTTTCAAAGAGTGAATCCCAATGACAGTACCTCCCACCCATGATCTGAAAAATGGGCATCATACATCATGAATTTATTAGATGAGTCCATTAAATCTTCTTTTCTGTTTTAATTATCATATAGAAAAATTTTACTTATAATCATTATTTATAATGTTAAAATTATTATCAAGGGTACAGTTCCCAATGGTCACATTTACAAACGGCCACATAACGGTTGAAAATATATTGATACATTTCAAATTATACTGATTTTATTATTAAATATATATAGTGTTTTTGTGTAAAATAATATAATACACATTTCCATGAAATAATTTACATTCAAAAAGTTCTAGTCATTGTATTGCCCCTCCATTAAAAAAATAATCTCTGAAATTTCAAATCCTTATATTATGTGAGATATGGTCTGGGTACTTATGCCTCACTATTTCATCTGGTTACCACATTTTTTTCATATATATGGTTCCTCCACAACACATTTACACGGATGGTAGTATTGTTTCATAAAACCTTATCTATATGGTCTATGATCTTCACAAGCTACTCCCCATAAGAGAGATCATTTTCTAGTTGTACCAAATTATGTTTCCAATATGTGAAGGGTTAGTTATGTACCTCCTCAAGAGAGATATGTAGAATACATCATGAACATGAGCTAAATTTGGATGGAGTGCATGTAAAGATTCTAATACTCCTATGAGATCATATATTTAATAAAGGATAATGTACTGAGGGATAAGATTATCATTCATCCCAAACTACATGTCTCTCTTCCAGTATGAAATTCAATGGAAGTATGTATCTTCAACATAAAAATCCATGTTAATTTAAAGATTTTCGACATAGATCTTTTACTGACTTTAAGAATACATTATTTGTTATTAAATGACATAAAAATTTCTTGTCATCCCTTTCACAAGATCATTGCTATGAAGCTTCATATCACCTGATTCAACATAAAATGTAGTAGTTCTACATCATTACACATATAGATCATCATAGGGTAACATTAGAATACAAGAATAGAAGTTTTTTTTGAATGAGAACTCAAATAAATAGAGACGTTAATCCCATCCACATTTAAATTCTATTGATCATGTTATCAGTATATCATCTAGTTTTTGAATAGTCCTTTTAGATTGGATATTTTATTCAGGGTGTTAAGAATTACTGAAATTCAATTCAGTACTATGATCTTGTTGAAATATAATCAAAATCATTAACGTGAACCTTGGATAATGATGTAAAATTATAGAAAACATTACTCCATGGGAACTCACCACTTCATTTACATAATTATTCGAATGTTGATCAAGGGATAAGTCTCCCCTAATTGCGATGAAATGGGTACTCTTATTGAGAAAATACAATATAACCCATATCACATTTTTTCTAGTGGATGTTCTCGGGGACAAGTGACAAATTACATTGAGTTATTTTCCCAATCCCATGTTTTTATGGTTAGTGGTTTCAACACCCAATTGGGATTTTTTCACACTTCACTTACCTATTGACAAACTAGGCGCCTCGTATTATAGTAGGAAATCTACCTATTTCATTTTATCCTATAAATAATAAAAATTAAGGTCCCAATATATTCTTGTGATTCTAGGATCTATAGAGATTGTAGAGCTATGAGATTCATTCAAAATCTCCAATTAATTATTTCTAGAATAGATGGAACAAATATACTTGTATGAAGTTTCAATAATCCTTTTTGATCAATATTGAACTCAAAAATCATTCCATTCTTCACAGTCTCTACCTTCATTTGTAACAAATGATATTACCTTTGTGATTTATTGAACTTATCTAGTAATGATTGTTGATAAATTATTTGGTATAGTGTGGATGATGTCCCTAACCTTATAATTACCAAATTCATTTTTACAAGTTATTTGATCAAAGTATCTCCTTGCATCTTTATCATTTACAAAACAATAGGATCTTTCCTACTTAATGGATTATAGAATTTTGTTTTATCATCTAGGATGATAAATAATTGAACAATTTTAGTCTTTATGAAGTTACAAAAATCTCCTATGATTCATGTTTAATTCAATTTTAATGAATATATACTTAAAACTATAGTGTTCTAGGTATATTTTATATTTAGCACTATAAAGACATTTCTTCCATATCACCAATGAAAAAACAACTACAGCCAGCTCCATGACAGGAGTAGAATAATTCTTCTCATGAGGCTTCAACTATTGAGATGCATAAGAAATCACCCTATCATTTTTAATGAGGATTCGCCCAAGGAGGTTCATAGATTCATTTTAAAAATTAATGAATCCTTCTTTGACTGGGAGATATTAATATCTTGGAAACATTATTCATAATCATGTTTTCTGAAAAACATTGACCCTTTTGGGTTAAATTTTCCATTGCATTAGAAATTCATAATTTTTTTTACAAAAATCTTATAATATCCTTCTAAATAAGAAAACTACACATCTTAGTTACAGTTTTTGGATAATGCCCCTCCTCTATAGTCATTTTCTTAGATGTGTCAAGTGATATTCAATCATTGGTTACAGTGTGTCCCAATAATGAATCTTTTTGTAACTAAAATTATAATTTTTGGATCATTCCAAATAGCCACTCCTTTCTCATAGTTTCCTATACAATCCCAAGATTTTTCTCATGCTTATCTATGATTTTGACAAATATCATAATACCATCAATAAAAACAACAAAATATTAATCAAGATAGTCTTTAATGACTCTTATCTTAAAACTGATAAATATAGCATGTAAAATAGTCAAGATAAAAATAACAACAATAAAATAAAAAAGACCATATCTTGATCATAATGTGGTCTTTGGAATATATTCTTTCTTTACCCATAATAGATGATAACCTGATCAATGATTAATCTTTGATAATAATTGATCCCTATGATGCTGGACAAGTAAATCATATATCATTGTATGATGGTACTTTCTCTTCTTTGTGATCCTGTTTTGTTCCCTATAATCAATGCATAACTATATTGATCTATCCTTATTCTTTAAAATTTTAACATATTATTCCAAAGGATACAAACAAGTTTAGATAAACCCCTTATAAAAAAGATCTTGGAGTTGTTTCATTAATTCCTCCATCTCCACATCTTTCATTCTATAAGGGGACTTTCATATCGTCTTGGATCAAATCATGAGATCAATGGATAACTCTACCTCTCTTTCTAGGCGTGGTCTAGGTAACTCCTAAAAAAATAATTCAATGTATTACTATATGATGATGTCATTTTCTATTCATATGCTATCATTTTCTTCTTTATCTAAACCGAACATTTCCACAATGAAGGCATTGGGATATTCTTCAATAAAAACATCAGTTTGTGATATTGATCCTTTGAAAATAACTATAGGTTTTTCATTCAATACTACCATGATTTCTCTAAATCTAAAATTTATCTTAGTAACATAATATGAGATCGAGCCTAACACATGTATAATGTTCAATTCCATCATGGGAGTGACTATTAGTTTTGCAATTAGATTTTTTTCGCCAATGTTAATATCAGTGATTTTATAAATTGTTGATGTTTAGATAATATCTCCTGGAATCTTGACTAAATAGTATAATTCAATAAGTTCAGGTATTGATTCTATATTCTTTGAAAAAATATAAGAAATAATGTAATTTGTAGAAATGGAATCGAACAGTATAGTTGTTATCTCTAAGGGACAAAATGAGATTACCTTCCACCACATTATTTGGAACATATGCCTCAGCTATTTTGATATCTAATTACCAAAATTGCTCCATTATCCAGTTCAAAGGATTATGGGGACTCCCCTACATTGACTATAGATTTTTAATGTTATTTGAAAAGTGGACACGCAATCCACACATGAAGCATTGGATATCAGGATGGACCTGAAACATCTTACCTTTGTTTCTAGTGTTTATTAGATGAGGTTTCACCTCACAATGATAGATATGAGATATATGGTCATATATTTCAATGATTTAATATTTCCTTCTCCCAAGATTGTAGTTCCACAAAATCATTTTCCCATGTTTGTTTCATGTGAAAAAAGTCACTTACTGCCTTTCTATTTTGTGATAAATATTAATCCCCAGGATCCAAAAAATCGTTTATTTTCATTCGATCTATGGTACCATTACATCTCCATGTACTCTAATTAAAACTTCATATCACTTAGCACTATATCCTCATATTTTTCATAGCCTTTATTGGAATGATTAGTTTATATATGGGTTGATAGTCCACCAAATAATCTGTGAAACATTTCCATTAGGATCCATGAAAAAACTATATGTGTAGTGAGAAAAGATTTTAAAATTCATTTCATAGATTCCCAAAAATTCATTTTCCACATTCTTCATCTCTTGTTATTACTTTTCAATTTCAGATCACATAAAATGGGGGAAATATTTTTAGAAAAATGTTCCCCAAAACACTTCTGACTCTGTATATTCAACGTATTTCTTGGATTCATCTTTTTAATTAGTTTCTACCACTGATAAGCTTATCACTCATAGTGGTACTAAAAAAGGGTGATATTATCTTCTACTAAAAATGGTGTATAAAATAGTTCTTTTAATAGTGCGTTTCCATTTTTTAGAAATCAATGGGTAGATAGATTCGTTAAAAGAATGAGGTAATTGATGAATAAAGGGATCAATAGAAAGATTTCCCCTTTTTGGGGAATCTAGACTCTCATCATGATTAAATATATTGTCCATAACCTGAGTAAGATGATTCATCATTCTCTTGATGTTTTCCATTCCTTCTTCCAATGTAGGACTGTTAGGCCATGGTCCATTGTGCCCACCATTTATGTAGTTCCTCCAATTTTTCTCCATTTTCCAAAAGAATAAAACCACAGTGAGAAACAAGTTTCTTTTAAAAATAATATAATTTATAAAAGAATTTTATATTTTAAAAAACAATTGTTAAATATATTATTCTTTAACAATAATTACATTTTTTATTAATCCTTCATAATATTTCAAAAAATATTATGATTAACTAACAATAACTAATAGGAGTGTAAAAATATGACTTAATTCAAGGGAATTAATATTTATCAATTCCTATTTGAGACTATCTCACAACTCTTTTTTTGAGTTTTACACCTAGATACATCTATGCTGATCCACACTTATTTGTTCATATCTAGACATAGATTTCATTATTCCAAAAAAATACATAATTTTATACCAAAATACTATGATATTTCCTATATTTAAACATTCGTATAGGAATATTCAAATTTTTTCATATTATAATTTCCACAAATAACTAAACTGTTCTATGGTTGAAACTATGGAATCCTAGAATTTTAATATGTAACATTTCATTTACATTGTTCTGATAGGGGATCTTTTAAATTTTTGTTCCTTGGAGAAATGGTACCTAATAGATGAAAACATAAAACATTTTTCTAATCCACTTGATATTATATATCATATGATTATCCTATGTATATTTACAACATCTCATTACTTGGGTAAATACATCAACGGAATGGGAGAGATTAATTGCGGGAATGAGAAAGAAAGATAAATAATTTACAAGTGATATTGAGAAATATCACTAAGAACTTGAGGAATATCATTATAGAATTAATAAAAGTCAAATGATAATAATAAAAACATCAATCATAACATTTAAATGTGACCAAAAAATTTAATTAAAACCTTCATAAGTGTATCATCACATTTTTTCATTTATGTATATAAAAAATTACCAAGGTTATTAAGCAAGTTATCATAAAACATGTAATATCTAAGGACTAAATTTATATACATAATTCACTCAAGCACAGTAATGGATCATACATCACATGTATTAAATTTCATGTGAGCCACATATATCGTAATAAATCATTTCTTAATTAACCCATGTAGAATAAAAGAAACATTTTTTAAAAAAATCATGGTTTTTTTAAAACTGCTTAAAAGATATGATCTTTTTTTCGATTATAACCCACATAAAGTGAATGAAGGATTTATGTATGTAAATAATAGCAAAAATAAATAATTTCTGAATAGTTTTGAAATAATTATATGTTAACATGGGTTTTTTGATTATATAATGAAAATAAGAGGTTATTTATTGAGGAGAATAGAGATGTTTTGAGAAGTAAAATAGACAGCATAATGGGCATAAAACACAGTTTTATAATACGAAAAAAGAGTGAGAAAAGGGTCTCAGATTAATAAATAAATGTTAAAAAATTATAATAAATAAAATAAATTTCATAATAGATATTTTTTTATTTTGAAAGACACACCACATAAATATGAAACTTCAATGGAGAAGTGAAGTAGAGATCAACCGTACCTTGAAAAGTAGTTCATAAAACATGAGGATCGGAACTGTGGGGGCTTAAGTACACCTATTGAGGAATATTTTGGAAGTAAAAAATATAATATAATAATGGAATAAGAATTTTTATTGAAGTGAAATGATGAAATTGGTGGGTAATTATAATAATATTGATGGATTTGTTTTATTAATTTCTAAATAAAGGTCTTCCACACCTTGGTTGTGATAAATGAAATACTATGGGATTAAACATGATATTTTACCATGGTATTCAAAACAAGGGACAAATGTTATGAAGGTTTAATAAAAAATAGTGGACTATCATTTAGTATTAATAATTTGCGAATAGAAAATTATTTTTTTCACAAAATATCATTTTTAATGTTAATGATTACATTTTTAAATTAGGAAAGTAAATTATATATTTGGAAATTGATTAAAATATTTTATGATACATGATATTAATAAAATTAAATATTTATAATCTTAGACTTTGGTTAATTAGTTATTATAACATTATAAAATATTTATTATTTCCTTAGACGTACCAAAAAAATCAGTGTATTTTTACTATTCATGAAAAATTATGATTTAAGAAAATTCACATAAATTAAACCTATTCTTATTTAAATGTGATTATTTCAAAAATTATATCTATTTTATCATAATAATATTATAAATATTATTATCTTATCTTTTATAAAAAAAATTATTAAGAATAAATAGACATTTAAAATTAAAAGTTAAATTGGAATCCCTTTGATGAAAAGTAATTTTTTTTATATTTTATATTTCAATAAGAGGGTTTTTATCATACTTTACATTTAATTAATCATTATTTATAATAATGTTGTGTATTATAATATTTTACATCTTTTTTGAAAAGAAAAATAATGGTATGGAAAACCAATTTATCAAATGGAATCTATATTTTATTAAGAAAACCGATTTTTAAAACAGAATTAATGGAATAACTATTTTATTTATACAAATGAATTAAAAGTAACTATGGAATTGAAATACAATAATTTATAACACCCACATATGACCTAATGTTAAGATGTGCGACAGAGATAGGTTTATGGGATAACTCAGATAGCCTCGCCCGTGTAGTAATTTCAACTAACTTAATGTTCTCTCGTAGGAAATTTGGATCATGCTTCACTTATTGAAGATCATATTGGGCTTTTTCCAGAGATAATATCAGTGATGATACCTCCCTACCAATATCATAATAATGGGATTCATATGACATGTCTTTACGGGTTGAGGTCATCGACTCTTCTTTCTGTATCAATTATTAATTGTCAAAATTTTGCTTCTAAACAAAAATTATAATGTTATAATTATTATCAACAGTATAATTCCAAATTCCCATATTGAACAATATTCATAATTGACCAATACTCACATAACAATCAATCCAAAATGGTCACATTTAAAATTATACTCGCTTAATTACTAAATAGATATTGTTTTCTTCTACATAAAATAATATAATATTCATTTTATGGAAATAATAATTATTCAAAAAGTTTATGTCATTATAAGACCCTTTAATTTTCCCCAACTCTTAGAAGTCCATGTTTTAAATAAAAACAAATATTTTATTATTTTTCAATTTATATCCTTCAACACATTTAACGTAATTATTAATTAAATTTAAAATGTTTATTTAAAAATATATATCGTTAAATATTCTATCCATTTAGCTCATGATTTTTACCCCTATCATGATATTTGTCTCATATTTCACATCTTGATTCTTTTTTTGTGTTGTGATGTTTCCTATCTATCATTTCCCATACATTATTTTTTAATTTAATTTACTTAATTTAAATGATTTTTTATAAATAACATGAATAACTTTTTATAATGTCGAGCATGACTGGTTTTAGATATATTATCCATGTGATTATATTTTTTCTAATGGATATTTTAATTTAATCCTTTAGGAGTTATAATTTTTTAATTTTAATTTATCAATATTTCATGGGATGTATTTATGGGTTTCCTTTAATTTACTAATTATTTTATTGAGTTCCTACCATTATCCATATATTAATATTCATACTTAAGAGTATTCAAGTGATATATATATATTCTATTATTTTCATATTTATTATCTATTGTAAAATATTTTAAATATTGGTTTATGTTTTATAGAATTATTTTTCTACTATGGGTGTCTAGAAATATTATTAGATCTATGCCCTAACTTTTTATCCCACTCTAACAATTTAATGGGTTCAGATCTAAGAAATATATTACTATTCCCAATTTATATCCATCCATACCTTAAGGGTAGTTATTTTTCCAATTTTAAATGTTTTATATAAACATATTTATCCTAAAATTATATGTATAGTTATCTTGTGATTGTATATCCTCATAATGTAGTAGTTATATATATTTAGGTATGATTATATATCTTGTTTCTTGTAATGAGTAGGGTTATTTCTTTTCTCTTGTCTTTCCATATTTATTTTCTTATTTACATTAAATTAGTTACATTATTTTTTACACGTACCATTCATAATGTTTTTTATTTTAATCATGATTGGTTTTAGATATCAAATCTAACTAATTATATTTTATTTAATATATAGTTTTTTTAATACTTTACGAATTATAATTTTTTCATTGTAATTTATAAAAATATCTGGGGTATTTTGGGTTTTCAAATTTACATATCAATTTCTTGAGTTCCTATAATTTTCAATCTATTTATATTAACACATAATAGAATTAAATTATTATTTATATTTATTATTATTATTTTCTTTATTTTAAATCATGAAATATTTTAAAGATTTGTTTATGTTTTATTGTTTTATTTTTATACTAGAGTTGTCTAAAATTGATAAAAGAGCCCGATCCTACATTGTTATCAAAATATAACAAGTCATTTGGTTAATATCCAAGAAATATTCTATTCTTTTTCAAATTCTATACATCTATACAATTATGGTACTTATTTTTTCTATTGTAAATGTTGTAATTAAACATACATATATTCAAATTGTTTGTACATATAGCTCATTATTTTTTATCCCAATCATGTTGGAGTTTTTTTATTTAGGAATGATTTAATAACTTGATTCTTGTAATGATTAGTGACATTTCTTATCTCTTATACAAAAAATATTTATTTTCATAACTTAATTTATAATATTTAGGTAATTTTTTATACATACCATGCATAGATTGTGTTTTCTTGGGGATAAATTGTATTGAATATATTATCTATGTGATTATATTTTATCTATTGGATTTTCTGATTTATTCCTTTATTAATTTTAAAATTTTTATTAGAAATTTATCGAGATCTTGTGGGGGATCATTTAGGGTTTCTATTTAGTTTACTGATGATTTGGTTGAGTTTATACCATTTTAATTCTATTTATTTTCACACTTAAGTATATCAAATTATATTATATATATTTACCCTATATTTTATTTACTAACCATTGTGAAAAATTTTAATGATTGGTTTATGTTTAATGGTTATAATGTTCTATTATGGGAGTGTAAAATTTCTATCATATTTGGAATGTACATTTTTATCAAAATAAAAAAATAAAATGGGTTCATATCAATGAAATATTTTATTCTTTTTTCAATTTCTATCCCTCTATTAATTTAAGGTAGTTATTTTTTCTATTGGGAATCTTTTATGTAAATATTAACATCATTAAATTGTGTGCCCATTTCACTGATGATATTAATACATATTATATAAAAGTTATGATAATTTTTCAAAGATTTCATATATTGATTCTTGTAATGAGTAGTGAGGTTTATTGTCTCTTATCCTTCCATACATTATTTTATTTATTTAAAGTATAGTTATTGCATAATGTTTTATACATATTACGTATAGTTTATTTTTTATCTTGGTCATAACTCATTTTAGATATATTATCTATGAAATTTTATTTTCTCTAATGAATGAATTTATTTCCACGGTTAATAGTTATAATTTTTATGTTAATTTTATAATATTACATAGTAGATATTTTGAAGTTTTTATTTTAATTTACTGATTATTATCTTGAGTTCCTACCATGTTCCATCTATTTCTCATTTCACTTAAGAGACCTCTCATTATATTTTTATTTACTATGATTTTTTTATTTACTATACTTTGTGAAATATTTTAAAGTGTGGTACATATTTTATGATTTTAATTTCCATCTATATCATTCTAAAATTGTTATCAGATCCCGAACCAATATTTTTATCCAACTATAAAAAGTAAATTGGTTTAGATACATGAAATCAATTATTCTATTTCAACCAACATCCCACCAAACAATGAAGGTAACTATTTTTAATATTGAAATTGCATTACATATAAATATATATATTTATTTTTTATATCTAATTAGATCATTATTATTTATCCCTATCATGTTTGAGTTATGTTTTTTAGATCAGATTTTATATTGTGATTCTTGTAATTAGTATTGACATTAGGTAGATCTTATCCTGTGATACATTATTTTCACAATTAACATTATTTAATCACATAATATTTTTTACATATCATGAATAACAATTGTTTTTTCATTGGAAATATTGATTTTAGTCAAATTATCTAAGATATTTTAGTTTTATCTATTAGATAGTTTTATTTCATCCTTTATGAATTATAATTTTTGGATTGTAATTAATAATGATCTCCTAGGAGACTATTTGATGATTCTTTTAATTCAAAGATTATTATCTTGAGTTCCTACCATTTTCTCTCTATTTACCTTAACACATAATAATATTCTATTCATATGTATAAATACTTTGTTTTTTCATTTATCACCAACTTTTAAATTTTTAAAGAGTGGTCATTATTTTATTGTTTTAATATTATTCCAGGATAGACTAAATTTTCTTATCAGAGACTGACCCTTACAATTTATAAAACTCTAACTAGTAAATAGGTTCATATCCATGAAATATTTTATTATTTTTCAATTTATATTCTCTTATACATTAAAGGTATTTATTTTTCATATTGGAAAATTGTTATGAATATATATATATATAATTAAATTGCCCATCTAGATTTCTAAAAATTATTTATCCCAATCTTGTATGATATATGTTTCTATTATCAAATTTCATATATGATTCTTATGATGATTAGGGATATTTTTTATCTTTTATCTTCCCATAATTTATTGTCTCAAATTACATTATTGTACTTATGTAACACCTCAAGGATTCAAAAATAAATTTAATAGTGATTTCATAAAACACCGAGTATCTAAAAAAACCAATTTTTTTGACTGATCCAACAAATATAATTATCTTCTTTGGTGATTTGAATTTTGATTAACTAACATACACGATTGTGTTCAGTAAAATATTTAGAGTTTGATGGGATCAACTTTCTTTTTCGGTGAACAATAACTTGACCCTTATGAATATGATTATACTCTTATAAATATTAAGGATACCCATATAAATATTAATATGAACTAGATAAATATCAACCTCATCTATACATGCATAAATAAACTTTAAGGTCCTTATAAATGAAATATAATATTATAAAAATTATGTGTGGTAATTTTTTTGAGAAAAAAATATTTAAATAAAATATTATAATTAATAATTTGTTAAAAAGAAATTAATTTTCCTAAAATGTATTCCTAAATAAATATTTTCTCTTCATATGAGTTTCAAAAAATTTATTTACACCATAGATAATTTTCATGGTGTTATAAAATAAGTTCTAATTTTAAAGTCAATATTTTTTGTGCAGACTATGGTTTTAAGTAAAAAATTAAATTTATATAATTTATATAATTATTTTGAAAAAATATAGTCCAATATTTAATTATAAATGTTGAATAAAGGTTATGGTTATTTTTTGGGGGTACTTATGAAATATTTGAATTTTGTGAATAGTTAAATAAGATAAGTTACTATATATAAACATTATAAGTTATATACATTATTACTAACATCATGGATGATGTAAGAACACTTGGTTTGAAATAACATTCACCTAATACTATTTTGGCAACAATAATTAATCACTATTTCTTATCATGAGTAAAATAGTAAAATAGTGTATTGGATATTCAAAATTCACTCCTCTTATCCAATAAAATAACCACTCCTAACCCCTCTTATCTTCACTCCACTAAGAATTGAAGATTCTAAAATTTATTAAAAAATATTGTTACTTAGTCCCTTATCATGTCCCGGGGAAAATGTTATATTAGATATAACAATACCCTTTCTCTTAAGGTGGTTCTTAAGGAGCATATTTCAAGAGGTTATTCCTCAACAATTTTCATTTAATCTCATTTCAATTTATTTTATTTTCTTAGTCTCTAACTCACCTCATATAAAAAAATTATCATGATAAATTTAATATAATATATATTCTATAATTTGATTATTTTAATGGAAAATACATCATCAATCTCCTAACTCTCTCTATCTCTTTCATTTTAAAAATGAAATCATCGTCTCAGAGGTGTCGATTCACAACCTTCAACGATGACAATCCTTTGTTTTTCAATTTCCTCTTAATGAATGGTTATAAATACATTTTTTGGATTAAAAACATGAAATATAATTTTTATATCTTATTTAATGTTCTATAACAAGTATATATACATAATATTAATTCATATGACAATACTTATTTGTAATAAACAAACTACACCCAAAATAATCTATATTATTTTCATTAATGTTTCATCTAATAACTCTTCCTCATACCATATAACAAAATGAAATATATAAACAATAAATTTTATTTATTTTAATTATTATCATATGAAATTAATTGTATTGAATTATAATCATTCATCATGAACTACATTACTTATAAACAAGAAAACAGATTATGAAAACCATTAAAAAAACACTCCAGAACGACGAAATCTAATGTTATAACTTGTCAATAAGTACAAATATGAACATAAAAACCTATATATAATATATTATATGTCAATAATGTTCTTAATTAATTAATTAATTAAATTGTATTATCCATGATGGTAAGATCAAGTGAAGAACACTTTTGGACAAAAGGAAATGTTTTTCAACTAAAACTTCCTTTTTTAGTCGGGTTACTCTTATTATAAAATAACATCATTGAAATTAATAATTATTATTATTTAGATATTATAAATAATATTTGAATGTTCTAAATATATATAACAACTAAGAACTATATTTATTTTATTGTGAGTTACATTTTTTGAATTAATATTTCAAAAATTCTTCCCAATAAACATGTTGGATTCAAGAGAGATTCTAAGATTCATAAATATTATCAACTGAAAAATATAATATATTTTAAAAAACCATTATTTTTTTAAAAAATTAATCACTTTATTATGATAAATATATCTTATTTTACTTCAGGTTTTATACGAATATATATTTAAAAGTACACTTCTTTTCAATGTAAAAAGTATTTCTCCCAAGAATTAACCAATGTCTTTATAGGAGTATTTTAATTTATTTCAACACTCTTATTGAATATTAATTTTAATTAGTTTTAATAAATTATCATATCAACATCCATATTTTGTTTAATATATTATGATTAGATTTAATATGGATGTTATACCTTGATACCATACACCGTATTACTCAAATGATTAGTGTTTATGTTTAATGACATGGAATGATTATTTACATTTCATATATTAGTTTCAATATTAATGTATATATTTTTTTGTTTATCCCCATTATATGAGTAATTAACTGGACATAGTATCTAATAGGAGGGGCCTGTTATAACCCCTATATGAATTTTTATGTATGATGAGAAAAACTAGTTTTGGTTTTTTCATGTATTTGTAGGTACATGGCATGAGGCCTTGACAGAATAATTATGATGTCCGACATTAATAATTACATAATTATGAAACTACTAATTGAGTATATATAATGTTATTCGACTAGTAGAATATCCATGGTTATTTTTTATTATGGGATTATACGATTATATTTTATTCCTTCCATATTATGTTAAAGATTATGTTTTAATGAATGTGAACTTTTAGTTATTCAACTTCCCTTATTAATTATGTTTCCACTATATTATTTCCCCTAACTGAGCATCAGAACTCACCATTTTAGTATGATCTATTTGTTTCCAAGATGTGAAGAAGTATATTATAAATGACATGTCGGGATAATCTAGCAATTTTTATGGATCCAAATGAGTTTCTATTTTTCATTTCGTTTAATGTTTTTATTTTGAACATATGTTTGTATCTGGTTTTCCAAAACTACTAAATTAATCTATCCTTCAGGATACAAAAATCTTGTAAACATGAAAATGTGATGAAATAACGCACAAAATTTTAGAAACTGGTTATAGGGTCATTACAGTTGGTATCAAAAGATGTTTAATAAAAACATTAAAACTAGATTTAGAAACATTAGATTAATGAACAAAACCCATAAGATAGACTATGAGTATAAACATACATAACATACTAGAACATTGTTAAAGAATTGATTATGTGTATTATCCTCAATAGTTAATCCATTTATAGATACTATACCTTGATGAGGTTCTTGAATAAATGTACCTAGTAGTAAAAAATCTGACATGGTGTTTCATACATAACCCGGGCTAAACTAGTACATAACAACAAGCCTTACTATACACCTAGTTTGGATCTACTCGAGGATTTTCTTAGAATTATTCACATTTTCTTTAAAATCCATTATGATTGATTTAAATGTAATTTTTTAATTAAAAAACCATGTTGATTATTATGAGATCAGTTATACATAGGATTCCAATTATTGTTAATTATTTTTGTAGATGAGATTATACAATATGATTAATAATCTAGTGTATGAAATTATTTATAAATGTTTCCCTATGGAATGATTGTAAACTACACGAACATGAATATCACATGTAGTGATTTACCTCTTATACAATATACAACTATTTTTTATGAATCTGCAACTAGTTCTAAGAATCTTATAACTATACAGGGAATACTGACTTAGGTTATGAACTATAACCTTACCTGTATGGAGAACACAGTTCCAAAACCTGAACGAGAAAAGTTATCTCCCTTTATGTGAAAACAACCTCCATAATTCAGGTCGACTATGAAACCCTTTTTAATAGAGTAGTGGATATGTTTTTTACAGAAGATATTTCTTATTTTTGGATGTTACAAAAGGGAGATGGTTTATATAGAATTTTTTTTATCTTTTGAGAGATACAGATCAGTGGAGGCCATTTATTTAAAATATGATGGATGAAGAGTAAGTTTATATCATACAATTGAGTGAATTTAAATAACTTTTCTTCTAAAAATACTTTTCTCGCGAAGATATAGTGGATATAGAATAGAAATTTATGGTTCTGTGGAAAAAACAATATGAAAATGTTATAAGTTATGAATTTAACATCACAAGGATAGTAATGTATGTTTTATACTACATATATAAACCACAGAGCAAGATTGATCAATTATTTGATCAACTAAATCCATTACTTGGATTGGAACTGGTTTTCTAAACATTTTCTTCATATGAAAAAAATACTATCATGTGTTATGATGATGTAAAAATAATTCTAGACGACTTATGAGTTTAAACGAATGCAATAGAAGACGAGGGATACTAAAAACTCTTGAAAAGGATATAAGGAAATGTGGAAGAAGTAAAGAGTTGACTTTCTACCCTATGATAATTCTGGGAACAAACACATTGGTACTTTCCTAATGGGTGTGGGTGTTTGTTACAAATGTGGAGAAAAAGGTAACCAATCCCATGAATTAATGTTAACAAAAGAAGTTAGCAATTGTTTATGCTACAATTTCAATGATATGAGACATTATCCAAATTGTTTTTCTCTGTAATCAAAGAAACATACCCAAATTAATTCTATGGGAGAAAGGATAATATTATGTGGTCACAACTGATGAAGTTGTAGTCCAAAATGATGTGGTGGTTTTTAGTTTAACCATTTCCTCAAACATATCCAATTATTTATTCTATTGTGTATTATTTTATTCTTTTATATCTTCAAGGTTTTCTAAGAAATTTAGATATTTCTAATTTTATTTAATAATGGAATTTTAATTCAATATCCTAAGGGAAGTATCATTTCAATAAATATATGTCATCTAGTACACCTTATAACAATTAAATGTGTTATACTTGTTGATCTTGTTATCATACTTATTATTGTCTTTGATAAAATTCTTGCTATGAAATTGTTTTCAAATTATGATGTTGAAATATACTGCATGAAGATGAATGTCATAATTTATTATAATGTTGTATAATACCTTATCATTATAGAAAAAAACATCATCACTTGGTTCTTATATATATCCAACCCACACTAGCTCTAGTGAATTTAATTATTGAGGAGTAAGCGTATGCAATACCTATGGGTGAGGAATTAGATATTGTAATTGAGGATGTACCTATTGTGAAAGAAAATGTGGATATTTATCCAGAGGATTTACCTTGACATCCTCGAGGATAGGAAGTTGTTTTCTTTATTGATTTAATTCCTTGTTCAAGACCTATATTAAAGACCCCTTATATAATTTCCACTATGGAATTAGTATAACTAAAGAAAAAACTATAGGAATAGCTTGATAAATGATTTATTTACCCTAGTGTATCTCTATTTGGATCCCCTATTCTTTTAGTTAAGAGAAAATATAGATCTATGAGGCTGTCCATTGAAAATAGAGAGACAACTATTAATTTGATAAAGAACAAGTATTGTATTCCTCTAATTGATGATTTATTGGATCAAATTCATGGTGAGAAATATTTTTCAATGATTGGAATTCAATCTGGATATAATCAATTGCATGTGAGAAAAGAAGATATTTCAAAGACATCATTTTGAACTGGGAATAGAAATTATGAGTTTTTAGTAATACCTTATGGATTGACAAATGAACCATCTATTTTCATGGATCTAATGAATAAAGATTTCATGGAATATCATTTTGTTTCTTTTGGTATTTCTAATGATATCTTGGTATAATAAAAAATCTATGAAGACCATGAGAATAACATACAGATTACTCTGTAGACTCATAGAAGTAATAAATTGTATGAGAAGATTAGTAAGTGTGAATTTTGACTCCAATAAGATTATTTTCTTGGCCATATTGTCTCTATTAAAGGAATCTCAGTTTTTCAAACAAAGAAAAATGATATTGAGGAATGGCTAGCTCCGACGAACATAACTGAGGTATGTAGTTTTATTGATTTAGAATGTAATTATAGGAATTTCTTTCAGAACATCACCTGATTAGCCAACCTGTTAACTAGGCATACTTGCAAATGGGTTATGTTTGAATGGAAAAAAGAATGTGATAATTTTTGTAAAGAATTGTATAAGATATTAGTGTGTTATTTTAACCAGACTAAACCATCAAGAAATGGTGATTTGTGATTTATTGAGATTCATCGAAGAAATGAATTGCTTGTGTCATTATGCATATTTATAGAGTTATTTCATATGCATCAAGGTAGTTAAAAATTATGGAATATAAATTTCAAATTTACGATCTTTATTTAGAAGCTATAATCATTAATATTATGATTTAAATAAAAAATATATATAGTGAATGGTCAGAGATATATATGTATCATAAGAGTTTAAAATATTTCTTTGTATAGAAATAAAAAAACATGAGGTAAAGGAGATGGCTCGAGCTACTCATGGATTGTGATTGATTCATACACTACCACCCATGAAATAATAATAAGGTAGCTAATGCATTGATCAGGAAGGATTATGGAGTTTTATGGAAAATGTGGATCGAAAGGGACCACGTATTCATATATATAGTAAATTTGAATATGGGAATTATCCAAGAAGTTGAAACATCATTACATTTCCAATTGGTTTCCCAACCATATTTATCAGAAATAATATAAAATTATCAGTCTAATAATGAGAATCTTTAAAATAATATTGAAGGTGTGAACAAGGGGAGATTGGATTACTTCGTGTGTGATGATGGAATTCTGAAATATGGGAAGAGGCTATGATTTCCTTCTATACCCCAGTATAAATGGTAGTAATTGGATGAGACCCATAGCTAGAATTTCTCTATACACAATTGTAGAACTCAAATGTATATATATTTGAAGGATCGTTTCTCATAGGACAATATAATGTGGGAAATTACTAACAATATATCATGAAGTGTAGCATGTCATCAAGTAAAGGCCTAAAATCATTTTTCTAGAGGATTCATGAATCCAATACATATTACTAAATGGAAATGGCATGACATCACTATGTATTTTTCAATGGATTAACCAAAACGCAAATAAATAATGATCCAATATGGGAAAATATTGATTTAATTAAAAAATATGCACATTTAATCCCTTTAGTGGAGGATTTTCCAATAGATTATATTGAATAAATCAATATAAATGATGTTGTATGACATCATTGATAACCTCAATCAATTTTTCATGATCATTTTCCATGATTTACATTGAATTTATGGGAAAAAATTCAGAAATGTTTTGATATAGAAATTTGTTTGAGTACTATATATCTCCCTCAAAATGAAAGATAGTCAGAATGGATGATACAATCCCTTTAGTGGATGATTTTATACAACAACCTGTTGGGATGAAGTTGGTGGAAGGATTCTTGTAGGCCCAAATCTTGTATAGGAAACAACAATAATGATTCTAAATATTAAAAAAAATAAAAAAAAAATATAAATGTAGGAAAAAGGTCGATTATGATAATCGATGTAATGATTTGGAATTTCAAAGGGAGATCACATTTTCCTGATCTAACTTTATGAAAGGTTGTTGTAATATTTTGAAATAAAGGGAAACTATGCCATTAGAATTTTGGCCCTTTTGAAATTATAGAGAGATTTGAGGATGCAGCTTTTCATTTGGAAATTCCACCAAAACAATATAATGTAAAAAATGTGTTCCATGTCTCATTATCGAGAATGTGTATATAGGACCCGACACATGTCCTCAAATATAATTGTATATAATAGGAAGGTGACTTATCTTACTCTAAAGATCCTATCAGGATTATAGACACTAAATAACTAGTGTTGCGGAATTGGATGACTCGATGAGTAATGATAATTTGGAAAAATAATAAAAATTAATATAAAACATGGGATCCTAGGGAACTTATTTGGAAAAAATACATAAATATTTTAATGAGGTAACATTCTAGAATTTAAAGGTTGGAATTTTATTAAGGAGGGGAGAATGTTACACCTCAAGGATTCTCAAATAAATTAAATACTGAAGGACTAAAAAACAAAGTCCCTTCAAAACAATTTTTTTATAACATATCGAATAGAAATGATTTTTATATTTTTGAGATTTTAATTTTAAAAACCACACAACATTTAGTAAGATATATACAGTTTGATTTGATCAACTAAATGTTTTGCTGAATAGTTACATTACAATTATGAATAGTGATATAAGCTTATTAATGGTAATGTTACATGTATGAATAATAAAATTACCATTATGAATAGTAATCTCACCATTGAATGTATAAATAAAATTTATGTACCATATAAATGAAATAAAAATATTTTAATAATTTAGTATTTGAATTTTTGTGAATAATAAATATTTAATTAAAATTTTATAATTAGATAATTTTTTAAAATTAATGTTTATTTAAAAAAATTTACTCCTAAATAATTATTTTTTTGTCTATGTTTTTTTATAATTTAATGAGACCTTAGTTCATTTTCAGCGTGTTATAGAATTAATTTTAATTTCAAAGACTATATTTTTTTGAGTAAATTATGATTTTAAATAAAATTTAAAAATATCATTTTTATGAAACTATTTAGATAAAATAGAGTATATTTTTGATTTATTCACATTAAAAAATGGTTATAGTGGCTTTTTGGGATTTTTCAGAAATATTTGAATTATACTGAATAGTAAAATATAGTAATTTACCATATATATTCATTATAAGATAAATAAACTATTCCTGACATCAATGATGATATATGTGAAAATTCTTTGAAATAACATGCACCTATTACTATTTTTTGTCATAATAATAAAACACAATTTTTTTTCTTCAGAAAAATAAAAAAATAATGAAGAAGATAATGAAAAAGAAACCCTCCCCTCCACTATAAAAACCACCACAACTAACTCCATCTTATCCTCACTCCTCTAATACATGATGCTTATAAAATTTAGAACAAAATTATCTTACCTTGTCCCTCCCCTCATCTTGGATATCTTTTTTCTGAAAAAAACTCTTTCCCTTAAGGAGGTTTGGAAAGATGATATTTCAAGAAGTAAATCCTCTTCCCTTTTCATTAATTTCATTTCAATTTCTTTTATCTTATTAGTGTCTTACTAAACTGTACTACCTAAATGAACATGATAAATATAGTATAATCTATATACTATTATTATATTATGATAATGGAACACCCATAATCAATCTCTTTACTCTACCTATTTTATTTAAAAAATGAAATCATCATTAGGGAGGTGCGGATTTACAAGCATCATGGACGACGAATCTTAGTTCTCTAATTTAACCTTCAATTATGGTCATGAAATATTTTTAATGGTTGATAAAAAATATAATTAATGTACAATAACCTATTTAATTTTTTGAAACTAATATATATATATATATAATATTAATTCATATGACAAAACTAGTTCGTAATAATAGTAATACCGCCAAAATAATTTAAATGATTTTCATTAATGGTTCAAATAATTGATCATCCTCATAACACATAAAAAAATTAATTATATGAAAATTTAATATTGTATATGTTTATTATTATTATATAGAATAAATTTTGGAAAATTATATCCATTCCAATAGAACACTATTTTTTACAAACAAGTTAATTGAATATAAAAACAATGAAAATGAACACTCAAGAATGATGAAAATATTTCTTATAACTTATAAATAAATAAATAAATAAACGTAATTAAATAAAAAGGATTAAAAATATTTATATAAGGTTCTGAATTAATTGAATAATTTATTTAAATTTTATATCATGTACATTAACATAATGTGTAGAACATCATTATACATAAGGTAAGGGTTTTCTACTAGAACCACAATTTTCATTTAGGTTACTCTTATTCTCTACTAACCTCATTGAAATTATTAATTATCCTTAAATAATTCACATAAATTATGTTTTAATGTTCTTTATATATGTATTAATCAGAAAAATTATTTATTTTATAGATATTTTCTTGAAATAAAATGGTCTTTCAAAAATTATTCCTGATAGACAAGCCTGATTCAATGGAACTTCTCCAATTCTTTCCTATTTTCAAGTGAACTAAACAATATATTTTACGAAATAATATTTTTAAAAAAATTTATTATTTTATTGTGAATCAGATATATTCATTCAATTATTGATTTATACGAATAATTTTTTTCATAAGAAATGTGTTATTCAAAGTAAAAAATATATTCTCTCAAGAATTACTCAACAATTTGATAATAGTATTTTCAAGTATTTACTTTCTTTAATTGATTATTATGTTAAATTATGTTTTTTATTTTTGGATATCATCTAGAATATTTTATTGAATCGATTATTAATATTTTGATAATAGATGTGGTGCATTGGTACCGTTCACCATATTACTCTGAAAGGTTTGTGTTTAGGTTTAATTGTTGTGGAAAGTTATTTACATTTCGTATGTTAGATTGTATATGTATGTATATGTTAATTATTTTTTCTCCAATAATATTAGGAACTAATTATTATTAATATGTGATCGGTGGGGCCTAATATATCCCTTCAATGCATCGGTAGGCCACATGAGACACAATTGTTTGGGTTTTTAGAAGTTTATTTATGGCCCTCATATGAGTCCTTGACAGAATGAATATGATATACTGAATTATGAATTAGTTTATTATGAAACTAGTAATTGGTAGTCTGTGAGGTTATTAGACTAGTATAATACCCATGGTTGTTTTTTATTGAATTATTATATATCTTTTATTCCTTCCATATTATGTTTAATATTATGTTTCAATGAAAAGTGTAATTTTAGGTTTTCACATTGAATTATTATTTATGTTATCACTGTATTGTTTATCCTCACATAGTATATGATATCACCCATTTATTATGTTCTATTTTTCTCTAGGATGTGAATATGTATATTATGAATGACTTTTAGGTATAATCTAGGATTTGTTGATGTTTTCAAAGGAATTTCTATTTTTTATTCCATCTAAAGTAGAAATGATGAACTTATGTATGTATCTGGTTTTCAAAAACTACTAAAATACTCAGTCTAATGGGATACTAATTCTTTGTAATCATGGAAATGTAATTAAATAAGGCACCAAATCCATGAAACTGTATTTAGGATCTTTACAACATAAATATTGTATGATACATACCATGATAAGGTTTTTTTCTTCATTATCATGAATGGTTTCAGAATAATATCTTAGAGATTATATTTTATCTACTAGATACTTTAATTTCTTCCTTTAAGAATTATTTTCTTTCTTGCTAATTAAACAAGATCTCATGGGGGATCTTTTGGGGATTCTTCTAATTTATCATATATTTTCTAGTGTTCCAACCATTGATCATATATTAATCATCACACATATGAGTCTTCTATTATTATATAAATTTTATATTATTTTCATATTTATTATCAAATGTGCAATATTTTAGATAGTGTTTTATGTTTTATGGATTTAATTTTCTACTATGGGAATCTAAAATTTTTAACAGTGCCCAACCCTACATTTTTATCCTACTCTAAAAATTCAATGGGTTTAGAATAATGAAATTGTTTATTATTTATCAATTTATTACCCTTGATACATCAATGGTACTTATTTTTTCTATTATAAATGTATGTTTTAATGATACATATATTTATGTTGTCTATCTAATAAGCTCATTATTTTTTACCCTATCATGATATTTAGATCATATTTTTTTTATGTTTATTATTCTAATGAGTAACAATATTTCATATCTCTAATACTTCCATAATTTATTTTATTAATTTACATTATAGTTATTACATAATTTTTTATAGAAGACATGAATAAATATTTAATATATTTAGAAGGAGTTTTTTTGGATATATTATCTATGTGATTAAATTTTATCTTCTGGATAGTTTTATTTAATCCTCTAAAAATTACATTTTTTTCATTTTAATTTATCATGATCTCTTGGGGGTCTTTGGGGTTTTCTTTTATTTAGTATTTATTTTCATTACTTCCAAACATTTTATATTTTTTATCATCACATTTAATATTATTCTTCTGTTATATATATTAATAATTATTTTTTAAACAGTATACATTACAAAATATGGTAACGGGTGGTTTATGTTTTATGGTTTTATTTTTAAACGGTGGGAGATGAAATTTTTAACAGAGCTCGACCCTACCTTTTTATCCTACTCTAAAAATTAAATGGGTTTAGAATAATGAAATTGTATATTATTTATCAATTTATTACCCTTGATACATCAATGGTACTTATTTTTCCTATTATAAATGTCTGTTTTAATGATACATATATTTAAGTTGTCTATCTAATTAGCTCATTATTTTTTACCCTATCATGATATTTAGATCATATTTTTTATGTTGATTATTCTAATGAGTAGTAATATTTCATATATCTAATACTTCCATCATTTATGTTCTTAATTTACATTATAGTAATTACATAATTTTTTATAGAATACATGAATAAATATTTGTTATATTTAGAAGGAGTTGT
Organism: Viscum album; assembly: GCA_963277665.1. NCBI lineage: Eukaryota > Viridiplantae > Streptophyta > Magnoliopsida > Santalales > Viscaceae > Viscum > Viscum album. The sequence continues at coordinate 1,776,812,452 of OY728137.1, forward strand.
TTTGGATATATTATCTATGTGATTAAATTTTATCTTCTGGATAGTTTTATTTAATCCTCTAAAAATTAAATTTTTTACATTTTAATTTATCACGATCTCTTGGGGGTCTTTGGGGTTTTCCTTTATTTAGTATTGATTTTCATTACTTCCTAACATTTTATATTTTTTATCATCACATTTAATATTATTCTTCTGTTATCTATATTAATAATTATTTTTTAAACAGTATACATTGTAAAATATGTTAACGGGTGGTTTATGTTTTATGGTTTTATTTTTAAATGGTGGGAGATGAAATTTCTATCTCAGTTATACAGATGTTATGTTTATTTAACTCATATTTCATATCTTGATTCTAGTAAAAAGTAGTGGCATTTTTTGTCTCTTTTTCTACCATAACATATTTTTATAATTTACTATATTGTAAATAAACAATGTTTTATACATATAATTCATAGGTTTTTGTTATTATGAGAATAAATGGTTTTATATATATTATCTATTGGATTAAATTCTTTCTAGTTGATAGTTTTATTTCATACATTGAATTTTTTACTTTTTTGTTGTTAATATACTATGATCTCATGGAAGAGATTTTTAGGTTACTTTTAATTTAATGAATTATTTGTTGATTTCTTACTATTTTGCATATATTTATCTTCACACATATGAGTCTTATTATCTTATATATAGTATCTATGATTTTTTATTAATTATTTATTTTGAAATATTTTACAGCATGGTTTAAATTTTATGCTTTTAAATTTATATTTTTTGAGTCTAAAATTGATAGGAGTGTATAACCCTCACATTTTAAACAATTATAATAAGTAAACGGGTTCAAATGCATGAAATATTTCATTATATATCAATTTTTATCCCTCCAAATATTGATAGTAATTATTTTTCCAATTATAAATGTATTAATTTAATATAAATATTTTAAAATTTTCTATCCATTTTACTTATGATTTTTACCCCAATCATATAGATGTTATGTTTATTTAGCTCAGATTTCATACCTAGATTATTATTATAAGTAGCAATGTTTTTTTTATATTATCTTATAATTCATTATTTTCAAAATTTACAGTATATTAGTTACATAATGTTTTATACATACCATGAACTTGGTTTTTTTATCATGAAAATGACACATTTTTATATATTATTTAAGAGATTATATATTATATACTGGATAAATTTATTTCATCCTTCATGAATCATACATTTTTCTTGATAAATTTTGAAGTCCTTATTTGGAATATTTTGGTGTTTATATTAATTTAATAATTTTTTTATTATTTTTCTAACATTTTCCATATGTTTATCTTTTATTTAATTAGTCTTGTATTCTTATATATATTTACTATAAATATTGATTTATTATACATTATTATGTATTTAGAAGAATAGTTTATCTTTTATGGTTTCCAGTTTATACTATGGGAGATTAAAATTGTTTTCATTATCTGAGCCTAAAATTAAATACCACTCTATCAAGTCAATGGTATGAAATAAAGGAAATATTTTTTTCTTTTATAATGTTTACCCCACATACATTGAAGGTACTTATTTTTTCTATTGGAAATTTTTTATTTAAACATATATATGATCAAATTGTCTACTGAGTTAACTTATGATTCATTATCCCTATCATGTAAGAGTTATGTTAATTTATCATAGATTTTAAATATTGATTCTTATGATGAGTATTGATGTTTTTGGACTATTATCCTACCATAATTTATTTTCTCAGTTTACTTTACAGTAATTAATTATTGTTTTATTTATACCATGTAAATATTTTTATTATGATTCACATGCCCGGTTATTGATATATTATATTTGGGATTATATTTTATCTACTAGATATTATAATTTGATATATTTTGAATTTTAACTATTCATGATAATTTATCAAGATCTCATGGAGTCTGGCGGGGGTCATTTGGGGTTTCTTTTACTTTATTTATAATTTCTTTGAGTTCCGACCATCTTACATATACTTACCATCACAATTATGAGTCTTATATTATTTTATATACATTCTAGAGGTTTTTTATTATCAATTGTGATGTATTTTAAATAAAATTCCATTTTATGGTTTTATTTTTCTACTATGAGAGTTTAAAATTTGTACATAGTCTGACCGAAAAGTTTTATCAACTCTAATAAGTCAATGTGTTTAGATTTATGAAATAATTTCTTCTTTTTCAATTTATATACCTCAAAAAATTGAATTTACATATGATTCCTATTATGAATGTTTTTTGTAATCACTTATCTCATCATGTTTTCAATCCATTTAGCTCATGGATATTATACTAATTATGTAACAGTTATGATTATATAGCTCATAAATCATTGGTTGATTTTTGTAAGGAGTAATGATGTTTCTTGTATATTATCCTTATGTACATTATTTTAATAATTTACATTATAATAATTATATAATGTTAATTAATATAATGTATATCTTTTAGTTATCTTTAGATTGAAATGTTATATATATATTTTGTATTGGATTATATTTTCTCTATTGAGTAGTTTTACATATTCCTTTTAGAATTATTACTTTTTATTGGTAATTTACCTTGTTTTGATGGGGGTTCATTTAATTTTGTTTAGTTTACCTTTTTATTTCCTTATGTTCCTACAATTTTCCATTACTTTATCTATAAACTTACTAGTCTTCTATTCTTATATAAATTTAATATGATTTCTATATTTATTATCTATTATGAAATGTTTTATAGAGTTGTTTATGTTGTATGGTTTTTATTTCCAACCATGGGTTCAAAAATTCTTACGAGAGACCGATACTACCTTTTATTCCATCTCTGACAGGTCAATGGGTTTGATCTATGAAATAATTTATTATTTTTCAATTTATATACATCCATACATTAAAGTTAATTATATTTACTACTGGAAATGTTCTATTTAAACATACATATCTTCAAATTTTTATTTTTTTGGTTTATCTCTATCTTTTATGGGTTTATTTTAATTAGATAATATTTCAAATTTTTATTCTTCCAATGAGTTGAAAACTTTATTTTCTGTTATCCTACCATACATTATTTTCTTAATTTCCATTATTGTAACTATAGAATGATTTATAAATACCGTAGAGAGCTTTTTGTTATCTTGAGGATGACTTGTCTTAGAAATATTATATAATAATTTTATCAACATGATATGTTTATTTCATCCGTTAAGAATAATAATTTATTTCCTAGTAATTTTCATGTTCTACTAGGAGATATTTTAGGGTTTATTTTAATTTACTATGTATTTTCTTAATTTTATAGAATGTTTTTGTCTATTTGTCTTCATACATAAGATTATTAAATTATTTTAAATATTTACTATTATTTATTTATTTATTATCAACAGTGTAATATTCTAATGGCTGGTTTATGTTTTATGGTTTTAATTTTCTACACTTGGAGTCTAAAATATTTATCAGTGTCTGACCCTTCATTATTATCAAACACTAAAATGTCAATGGGTTTACATATATGACCTAATTTTTTCCTTTTCAATTTATATCCCTTCATACATTGAAGTTACATATTTTTATTATTGGAACAATTTTATTTAAAAATACATTTATTCAAATTGTAAGTCTATTTAGCTCATGATTGTTTATCCCTAATATGTAGGTTCTAGGTTTATTTATCTAATTTTTCATATCTTAAATCATGTAATGGCTAGTGATGTATTAAAACATGTTTCATCACTTTAAACTACTCATCATATTTTGAATTAGCATAAGTTATTCTATGCTATGTAATTTTTACCAATACTTAAAAATTCATGATATATACTTTATAATATGATCCAATGGATATGAATCATAGAGGATATCTATATAACTATGTTACAACAGAAATATCCAATAAATATAATGATCAGGATTTATCCTTCAGTCATGCAACCAAATTTTATGATGTGACTAGGGAGGATTTAATGGAACATATGTAACTATCATTTCTATTCACCAATGGTGAAGACCATCCCTTCACTAGAGAATACCCACTAATCAATGAATTATGTTTTACCGAATATTAATTCCATGGAAAACATTAATGACAAGAATCTAGATTTTAAAGAAGTCAAAGAACTAAAAATATAGTTCCTTGATCTGATATTAAAACCCTAATTTCTTCACTAATTGTCCTAAAATCATTCTCAGATGTATAATTCCCACACTCTTGTAATATATTCATTTGTAACGAGTTTATATTAAATGATGTTAATATCATTTTACCAATGAAATGTGCATGAGACATGCATTGATTTGAAAATACTATTTAATATGAGAAATATCAATATGATACCAGAAATTCTGTAATAATTGAATCATTACTTTGGTCAAAAATCCTTCCAAGGAATCCTTTTGGTAAAAACAAAATGAAGTTACCCGATTAAGAAGTAATGCATTCTCTCATACTTTTTAGTTTCATTTCTATTATCCACCCCATAATATCATATTTATCTTTTATTTTACGATTAAAAGTATATTCTTAGGATACTGGGATGTTTTATTCTATGTTTAAGACCTAAAATTATGATCTTCTCTATATAATGGAAGCGATCAAACTATTTCTATGTATAGAAAACTACTGCCTCATAAAATGATGATCATTGAATTTAAATTAACCACCTCAGATAGTGGCCATTATGATATAAAATCATTGTTCATATGTTATATATGATTCCTATAATATCTTTATACTTGTTTTATTTTTAATTATAACATAACCATATTATTTCCATCTTGCGTAAATATGAAAATTTTGTTTGATCATGTGTGGACCACCACCACCTCAAAGTAATATGACTCATTTATAACATGCATGAGATGTATAAAAGATGGATTTAATAAACATATAAAACATATATAACATTGGTATGGAAATTAAATTATAATTTAAATATATATCATGTAGTATTCATCCCTACAATACAACAATGAAGTTAATGTAACATTCATGCTTACTTTTAGCCTACCGTCTCCATAAACGATGCAAATTACTTCTAATCCCCAAATATAATTTACGGTTATAAATATATATATATATATAATGACTATATAATATAATTAGGTATTTTTTACCTTATGGAGATGTTATATATTTCCCTCATTGACCATATTTGACCTAGAAAAGTTAACTTTGATACATAAATCGAATTCGGTCAAAACACCCAAGATAAACATAATTGAATAATTATTGGAACAAAAAATGGTAATAAATGAAATAAAATTAATTATAAACATGAACATGGTTTTTAAACAAGTATAATATTAACAAAATTTTATTATATAGTGTGTTAAATTTTGTTAACCTGAAATAAAACATAAGGTAAGGGAATTTTATCTCACTTTTTACATTTGTGTGATTGATGTCATGTCCACCAATTATATACTTTGTGTTGTCTATCTACGTCCCTTTTTGTCATATTATATCATTAATCATTTTATATTAATGGTAAATTAAATATTAATATAATATTATTCCTTCTTGAGGTTTATGATTGAAAATGTTTCAAAGTCGTGTAGAATACATTAGAATATTTATATATAATTTTTCTCAAGACAAATCCTAAAGACTGTTCAATGGAATTTCAATTAGAGGAAGTTATATTTCCATTTATAAATAATAAAATTCAATGTACTATAGTTATTCATGACCATTTTCAATTATTATTTCCACTTTTCTATTTTTTTCTAGTCAAAACTTTTTAGAAAATGTTTTTAAGAAAAACATGATATTATCTCTCTATTTAGAGAACATGTTTTCTAATAAAAGCTAGGTTTTGTTAAAAAAATCCAAAACTAATTTCAAAATGATTTTTTAGAGACATTTTAACCCGTATTATTTACCAATGTTTCAAATAGATCTTATTGTCTATTTCTAAACAAGGAATCATTGAAAACTTTTACCACAAAAAAAGAATTTTATTTTTACGAAGTACAACAGGTATAGATTAAGCCATCATCATTTCTATAAATTTTAATTTTCATGATTAAAATTTCTTTCTCTAATTAATATATATTCAAAAATTGTTTTCCTTTATTTTTTTTTAAAAAAAATATTCATAATAACAAAAATCGTTCAAGAAGAATGTTTTTAAAATTTCTATATATATTTTTTCCATTACTCAATGAAAATAAACCAATATTTTACTCCACCTAAGGTATCTTGTATTGATACCATCCATAATCTTCATCTAGATGGATTATGATTGGTTTGGAAAATGATATTTTTCATATTCACTTCCTTGATTCCTTTTATACCACTTGAAATATTCAATCTCCAATAATAAATTAACATTGAATTTACCCTAATTGTCCATATCATTTATCATGGATATTACTATTACCTAATCTATATACAATTTTATATACTATGTAGACATTGAATTTTATATGATTGTTAGGAAAAATAATAATAATTCCCTATTCATTACTCCACAATGATATTGGAAAAGGAATATTGTTAAATCAATTATCATATAGATGAGAAATGTTCTGGATTGGTAGGACCCCAGCGGGGCCTAGTTATACATGTCTCATTGATGCATCAAAAATATAATGAGACATAATAGGTGGATAAAGTCTTTATATGGGGTTTTACCCGACATTTTATAAACCGTCTTGTGAATGGTGTTAATGGTAAAGGTATAATGTACCTGGGAATCATGTCGTCAAATAATAAATAATTTCCCTCATTTATATTTTTTTATTATTCATCCATGAGATTTGGGTTCAACATATCAGTGGATGCATTTTCATTTTAATGATTCAATTATTATTCCCCCACGATATTCTCATCAACTTATCTATGGATTCATTTAATTTTTCGTTATTTATATGGAATGTGTTTCTAGTTATTACCATGCCATATTGCTTATGTACTTCCATTAATTTTATTAATTACAAGGAATGTGACTTCAATTATTTTCCTTCCCATGTTGAATATTCTCTTCGACTCAATATTGATTCAAATATATTTTTACCTTAAAGAGAATTTATGCTCACTCTTAATCTATTTCCATTCATTGGAATAAAAGAAGTATACTATGAAAGTTGTGAAATAATTTTCCAAATGGATTACAGTTATCCTTGATGATATTTCATTTTATATAAGAAGAAAGATTTCTATTTAGTGTATTATTTTTTAGTAAAATAATCATTTATTTATCTGTTTTATCAATACTACTAAACAGATTAGTCATTTGTGGCCTGATTCTTTGTAAACATGAAAATTTAATTGATAGAAAACACTAAATCTGGGATATCAGGGGTTCGGTTTCTACAATTTAACACACATAATTCTTGTTAATCCATTCCATTTTCTTCTAAAAATCATTCTATAATTTTGTTTTTATATCAATAAAATAATATATTGATTTTATTTCCATAAAACCGAAAAAATATACTGAAAATTTCAAAATCAAGAAAATATTTTTTGATCTAGGCTTGTTTTAGAGTGCCATCATATAAAAGGGTGGACACACCCATAGAATGTATGAATATAATATTATTCTAGGGATATTTCATCAAAAATACATTGAAATTTACTTTGTGGAGATTAATTACAATAAAGTGACCTCCCCAAAATTGTTTCAATGAATGCGATTTTGAGAAAATATCCCTTAATTTTTTGAATTTTTTTTATTTTTTTTTCATTCTGGTATATACCAATATTTTTTAAATATTGAGGTGCTATGAAAACATTAATTATAAAAAAAGAAATGTAAAAAATTTTATAACTATTCTTTTATTTAAAATTTTTATTAATTAAATTTTCCTGAAAATATTAATCATAATATCACCCAATACCCCTTTTATGAGAATTTATATCTTCACATGTTTTTTAAATTTTTGAAAAGTGATAAAAATCCCTCTTTTTGAACCACAAATATATAATATTTTTTTTATTATATAACCCTAATGACACCACTTAATTAATCATAGTTTACATGACACAAAAATAAATGATTAAAAATAACATTTATAATTTAAAAAAATTAGGCACAATATTATTATTAAGTATCAGATTTTTAATTTAATTATTATTTAAATTACTATATATTTTTGACAATATAATCAAGATTTATAAATAATGTATTATATTATTAATTCATAAGTAATTATTATTTAATTGTGTATATGTTTTGGTTTAAAACTATAATGTTTACTTCATGTAAATTACTATTATTTATCATAATATATAATAATTTTCATTTACATTTTTTATAAGTTTTGTCAGTGTGTCAAATTTCATTTATATTTTATTTATACTTTATAATTTATACACTATACATTTAACCTACATGAAATATAATAATGTATGACGTAGGGAAATTTGAATGCTTATTAATTATAAATTATAATTAAAACATAATGAAATTGGAAATAATGACTAAAAATATAAAAAATAAATGAAAATAAAACTAAATGAGTAAAAAAGTTGATGAAAAAAATTTTCAATTACAAATAATATTGTTATTTCAAAAATTAATCTTTCATCTTATAATATTTTATTCAGATAACAATTTTTGTATCAATTAAATTTTTTAATTTTTTTTCACATTCATTCTCTTTAAAAATATTTTTAATTTGTAATTAAATGTTTTAAATTTCTTTTATAATTTAATTAAATTATATTTTATGTAAATAAATTTTTTAAGATTAAATGTTTTGTTTTTAATCAGTAATATTTGTTTCATATAAATAAATTTTGGTTTTCTAAATTTATGAATTTCATTTTATTTTAAAATATTTTTTATATGTTTAGTATATGGTTTATGTTTTATTTAGATTCTTCTTATATTTTATATTTTCTTGGCTTCCAAAGTTACAAACATGAATAATTATAAGTTTTTTGATGTTTTATATTAGCAACACTGAAATATTACAGAATATAAATTTTAAGTAAATACGAAATGAAAATAAAAAAAGAAAAAATTGTAAAAATTAATTCAAATTGAACACATTTTCATCAAAATATTTTACAAAAAATAATATAGATGATACAAAGTAATGTTGTTTCATAGAATAAAATTTAAATAATAAAAGTATGTAACTTTAAAAGCCTTAAAAATATAATTTTTAATTACATTCTAAATGAAATTTAAGACAAGTTTATAATTCCTATTAAATGATTGAAAATAATAAATATCTAAAAATAAATAAATAGATAATATTAAGAATAAATAATGATATATGACTTTTTTATAATAATATTATTTATTTTATTAATATAAATAAATTAATATTTTCTATTTGTAATTATAATAATAATAATAATTAACAAATAAATTTATTACTATTTTTATAGTCAATTTTTTTATATTATATTAATAATTAATAATCAATGTTGATTAGAAAGTAAAGACATAATTATTGATATTTTATTTTGTACTATAATAATTATAATACAATTATTAATAATTAATTATAATTAAAAATAATAAAAATATTAATATCACTATTAATAATTGTATGATTATTATTATTCATAAATAATAAAATTATTATTATTTTCATGACATTAATAAATGATAATTGTAATGACTATATTAACAATGTCCTGAATATATTATAATTACTTGGTTATAATGTATTTATTATAATGACATTATTAAAATGAATTTATTAAAATGGATATTTTATAATGACTTAATTATCATTAATTTATTATTAAACTGCAATTCATATCCATGACGAATATTTTGATTCTCTTTTTTGTAAAGTGCCATCGTTGAAATTTTTTTCAAGATGGTTTTGTCCGACACATGGGATTTTTATTAAAAACTCAAAGAGGATGATTTCTTAGACATTGAAAAACATTCTACCTGATGGCCACATAATTTCATTAGTAGTTTGGATAATAGTTTCCTAACCTACCTATTTTGGAACATATTATTTTGGAGTTATTTTAGAAACTTTGCAGAGGATCGAAGTATGAAAGGCTATTTGGATTAGAGACAGATGTTTCAAAGTTCATATATAGATATTTATTTCCAAATACATTTTCTATGTATCAATGATCATAATATAAACTAATGAAGTATATTATATTTTAAATAAATTAATTCCATGTGATAATGATTTCATTAAAAAAACTATTCCTAATGAACAAAACATTTTACCTAATTCAGTGAGAAATAAAAACTGAAGCATGTTGCTGATATACCCAAGATGGTGAAAAACAAAAGGGTATCCATATATAACCTTTGAGAAAACCCCCCCCTCAAAATCCTTCAATCATTTTAATTCTAAGGAATTTTTTGTGTCGATATTTATGTTCCCACATTAGAACTCATTTGGTTTGACATGCAATTTCTCTAACTATCTAGGTCGAAGATTATGATTAAGTAATGATAGTAGAGTATATGGGGATGTAATGTAGAGATGAAATACTACATAAAATCCAGTCTTTTTTAGTAGTGGTTTTATTATTTCTCTTAGTGCTTACATCTTGGTCATCTGATTGCAGTGTGTATGTGTTGGATCTTGAACCTACTATAGATGGTGAACAGGGATGGCCCACGTCCTAGAGGAAGTATATGAGATTTAATTAATGATACAGGTGAGAAGTAATTATATGCAAATGTTTTCCTTGGATAATTTCATCTTCCTCTTTTGGGGTTGTTGGTCTGTTGGGTTTTTATGAAGAAGAAAAAGAGGTTGTCGCCCAGAAAGAGGTTCCTCCAAGAGATATTGATTGGAATTTTATTGATGTTTGTAGCTAGTTGAAAAACGATATGTTTCTCTCATATGTTGAACTCATGTCATGGTCAAGGGGTTTGAGGGAATGGTTTACTCAGGTCCCCTTTTTCCATCCAATGTAGTATCCAATATAGGGGCTATGAGAACATGAAATGGATCCAAGTCGAGGGAGGGGTTACATGGGACACAGACAATGCTTCATATAATTAATTATTGACAATATTTCTTCAAAAAAACCTTAATTATAAAAAGATGAAATGTAATACAAAAATCATGGTTTGCAGTTCATAGGGGGTATATAGATTCCATCTAATTGTAATGGTTCAAGGAAGGTCCTCCCAATGATTAAGGTGGGAAATTTTTTCAATGGTTTAGCTATTAACGGTTTGATCAATGATAAACCAGACTGAATACTGGATAGGGTTTCTGATGAAGTAAAATTAAACACTGGGAATAATGCAAGATATGATATTTCTTGTAGTTTATCTGATGTCAGTGCAGATGGAAATCATTTTAGATGGTTTCACAATCAAAAGAGGAAGAATGGAAAAAATAAAAACTAGTATTCAGGAAGATAAATTGTTCAATAAAAGTAGAAACCCAAATAATTTATGAAATAATCCTACATGACTAAGATAATGTATACAAGGTCCTCAATGAAATAAATACCTATGAAGATGAACACCGTATCTAACGATAACTATAATGATAAAAATGTTAGTATGGTGATATTGTGTGGAAAAAAACTAACCAACAAGGATGTATTTTATGAAAATGAGGTTGCACATGTGATGGGAAAACTAAATAATAATTAATAAGCCTCATAGGTGGTGGAATAATTTGAAAGTGATAACACCACAGATCGGGTTATTTTCACTATGGGCGTGCATACTGACCGACAACATTAAGCATGCAAGGAGGATCTAAACAAATGTAAAATATAGACAGATTATGAGCCCCTATGAGGAAGAAATGTTGGTGTAATCATTCCCAATTAATTTATATCAATAGGATGCTGATAAGATGTTCAAGAGACTACTACAGGTGGAAACTAATAAAGAGTAGACTTATTGGATCAACAAGGATGATTGCATTCTAGTAAAAGTCATTAATAAAGGGAAAGTAAAAACTGGGTGAATTCAAACATTGAAAAGTATCTCTTATTGGTTTGAATTAATTATCAAGGATGATATGGATATATCAGTAAAATTTATCCATTGGAAATTATATAAGGAGAATGTATCTAATAGGCTTAAATTAAAATTTAATTGTTTGAGAATCTATTATGGTGCAGGATACATTATATTCTTTATGTGCATGAGTTATCACTTTTCCATAAAAGAGTTTGAAAATTTAAAACATAATTTTTAGACCAAAATATATAAAAATTCCATCTCCCCATCACCCATGGCCACCACCATCACTAAATCAAAGAATAGCGATAAACATAAATATGTTCCATAAAATCATGTGGCACCCTTCTCTATACATGTATCTTGCATAACCAAGGTTTCATACCCTCCATGGGTATATTAAAGGGCTATGGCCAAGCCTAATTGGATACCACCATGAATATATAAAGTATATTACTCATTTAAAACCATTAATTCTATTTTGAGAAACATTATTATAAAACAAAATAGAGAAAATTTTCCCAAATTATAAGGATTTTAATTAAAATGAAATTTCTCTTTATCATTATAAAAAATGAAACAACAACTACATAACTGTTGGAAACATGGTATAATAAATGTAAAAATATTCAAATAAATAAGTGGGAATATAAAAAAAATATACTTTTCTAAATAACTAAATGCACACGCAACATGGGGTTCTAACATAGGTCTATGGATATTCAGTACTAGAAATTATTATATTAACCAACATACATGAACATAGAAATTCTTTGGTATCTTAAGGTCTATCTAGGTTCCAAATACCCATCCCTTTTCACCCATCCAATTTACCAACAAACCTATGGTATCCCTTGTGTACCCTATGATAAATATACAACATTATAATTATTGTCGAAAATTCTATACAATAAATTAAATCCCACAATCAAGAAACATCAATCTGAGGGTAAATCCTCTTACAAATCAACCATTAAAACCCATTTGGAGTCAAATTATAATTTTAAATATTTTATCAAACAATTTGCATGCATAAAAATAATTTCTATCAACCACGCACTTCATGAATCATTAGTAAATAGAAACCAAAGGAAATATAAAATCAGTTGAGGAATATTACTCCAATCTAATTGTGACCCATCACATTTTGTTAATACCCTATGATGTAAATATAATATACCCACCAACCTATAAATCCCAAAAAAATATTTAAGAAACAACCGGAAAACAATATTTTAGTCCCATAGAAATTAAGGATTACAAATCCAAGAAAAGGGAGTGATAACCACGAAAGAGTAAGGGAGAAATCTAAGATAAATTAAGAGTTTACCATGAAGAAACTCACTATATGAATTGGACACCACCATGAAAGCGAGGAACATGGGGAGGGGAACCTATATGTAAAAAATTTGGAGGAAATAGGGAAGGCATAAAATTCAAAAAGGTAAGAGTAATAAATTCTACATTTTAAGAAACCTTGGTGAAGAGTTCATAGTATACCCACCACTACTGTGGTGTGATGCACCCCCATATTAAACAACCCCATTGTCTCATATGGGTCGCAATGCACCATTTCTCCAAAAAACATCCCCACTACCTCAATCCCCTTCATGATGTTTCTTCCCTAAGTCAGGGCATAATGCCCCACCCAGATTACCAATAATATTCACTCCTCACCACTATTAATTTATAGTGACAGAATCAAAATCATAAATGATGATGGGGGGAATTTATCAATCTACCTTCATCAAATAGAGTTCAAGTTATTCATGGGATATAAGGGACATCATAACACCCTTAAATTTCTCATGCTTGTGCCCATGAATTGAAATGATATGATCTAGGTGTTTTGGTACACATGGGGAGGATCTAGAGGATTCTTAACAAGGATCCACCAAGGTAAAAAATTAGAAAAATAATAACATCTTATTAGCATTGATTAATGAATACATGACCAATGGTGGTGGCCCATGAGAGAATTTAAGTGATGAAAAATTTCATTATATGTTAAAACACTAATCATGTTGAAAATTTTAAAAAATACTGGTATTTCACACTTCCACAATATATAGATTTTTTAATAAAGGGGTTCTGGTGTTTGTAGTATGGGACTTAATGAGACTTGGATAGATTAGGGATAACCTTCAATATTATGAAACAAATTTCCATTAAGGTGTGTTATCCCTCGATAATAGTTCAAGACTTTTGATTTGGTGTAACCAGTCTAGTGATCTTGGTTGGGTGTGTTAGGGTGTGACTCTTAGTTTTGGAGCATTGAAAATTCATTCATCAGATATATGTTTACTAGAATTTCAATTAGGGGTCAATTTTTTCTCATTGAAAAAGAAATTTCTGTTCAACTAGTGGATGATGGACCCTAAAATGTTTATATATTCCAATGGTGTCTAAAAGTTATAGAATGTTTTCAAACATTCTAGAATGAATTATCTCAAATAAGGACTCTATAAGTATATCAGACCAAGCGGTTGAGTTCAACAACATAATAAACAATCAACAATGAACATTTAGAATGAGACTCTCGATGAATGTGGGATGACAATGTGATATGTACAAATAACTAAAGATCCAATAATATGAATTGGGTACAGACTCTGAACAATACATTAAACACTTGAATAGTGAACCCTGCTCATGAATATTGTATGTAAAATGTAAATGGTGAAATAATAGTTTTATATAGTGTTTAATTATTTATAATGAAATATTAATGATGGAGTTGTCATCTGATATAATATTTTAACTTCCAAAAATATAATAAATTCATAGTGGTTCCTCTCATTAATATAAGTTAGCTCATCCAATGAACATTAAACTCTTTCAATCATTGATTAATTTGTGTACTTATTTTTTTTATAATTTTTTTAAAATTTATGTAGTGTCAAAATTCTAGGATTTTTAATTGGGTGTGTGTTTAGGGATGACATACTACAGGGCAGGTAGCAATGAATTCCTACATCCAGTAAACATAGTCTATGGGGGTGAAATATCCAAATGAATGATTGCACACACTATTAATTTGTGTATAAAATAAAAGTTCTTCCTTGAAGATACTATTAGTGCTTTTATTGGTAGCTCAAGAGAAACAATTTATTCATGTTTCTAACATTTTTTGTAGTGGTTCGCTCCATCCCCAAAAAAAGGATTGAAAAAAAGGCTACTATTGATTTATCATTTTGAAAGAATATGATATAAATATTTTTCTTAAATTTTCCATTAAAACATACATAAAAATGTTATATGATCATTTTTATAATTAAATGGGCCATTTATGTCAAATTATTTCTCAATATTCATAGAAATAAATGTCATATATATGACATCATGTGTTTTGTTCTTGGGGGACAAATATTTTGTAAAAGTTACAATCCATAATTTTGAAAGAAAAAAAACAAGTCATCTATCATTAGACCTCTAATTTTTTAACAGATTAATTTATTAATTGCTGGTATTATATCATAAAAAATATTTACTAAATATAATAAACATTTTATTCATATATATTGAGTGGATAAATCTATATTGATATATAATTTTTTATCAAAATAAAATATAATGGAATTATAATATTTTATGAGGTTATTATAAAAACTAAATTTTTTTAGTCGAGTTCAAACCATCACAATCATAGGTTACTCCCATTAATTTGTAAAATTTAGGTTATGGAGGTAACTATCATCATGGTTTTGTTAATGAGTGTTTATTTCTCACCGTTGGTCAAACTGTAGAAAAATAAATAATTGGATGGATTTGTAGGACTATTAATCATATAAAAAAATTACCTATTATATTTTTTATGAAACTAAATCCCAACAAATGGAAATTTTAAAAAATTGGTTGAAGATAATTGTAAATTTTTAAAATTAATGGGGATATAAAATTAAACTTCCATACATAAAATAATATTATCCATTTTAATATTATAATTAAAATTAATATACCCAAATCATTGAAATGAAAATAAAATTTAATGGAGGTTTTTAGACCACCGTGAAATTAGTATGGTTAAAAAAATTAATGTTGGTTTTTCGTAAATAAATAAATAAGTAAGATAAATTAAATAGAATATGTGTACTGATAATCCTATATCGCCTATAAAAGGTCAGACTGAAATGAGAAGATACAACATCCAGGGAAGGTCACATGTGATGTAGTACAAAACACAACATAATGTGAGGAGAAATATTGGATGTTTGGTTTTCAACTATGATTATCTGCATGGAATCATTTTCTAGTTCAACAATCATATATTCATTTGTTTTATCAGAAGAGTCATGCAACAAATATTTTTTACAGCGATACCATTCATTCAACCAATATAGAGGTGAACCAAGTGTTTATATAGATAAATAGTTGAAATAAAAACTAAATAAATATGTATACTAAATGTTTACTTCACTGTTGTGAGTGATCTAAATTGAGGTGTGGTTTTTGGGTATTTAAGTGAAATGGAGTAGCTAATCAGGGATGTTCTCTAAGGAGTAATTTTTTAAAATTATATATTAATGTTATTCTAAAAATAAAATAAAATAGGAACACCACATAAAAGGATGGGTTTTTTACATTTATAAAACTAGAAGATGTTTATTGGAAGATGATTTTATATTTGTGTTGTTTTTGATTTTTGAAATTTTAATTATAAAGTACAAAAAATATATGTTTAGAAAATAATTGTTATGGCATAATCGATCTATATCTTCCTATTTACTTAATTAATAATCCTTATCATCTAAATTAACATAATCTTAAATATGAACGTGGGTTTTTTACCCCTTTTACTCTATGATAATTTACCTCAACCACATATATGAAAGGAATTAAACCCTATCCAAGCTTCAAAAAATTATATCATAGGACCATACTTTGATATCCATTAATATGATATATTATAGAGAATGTTGATTCAGAGATCCTATCGATATTATATGTAAGTATTAATTTATTTTAGGGATTATATTATGACTCTACAAAATGATCTTTTGTTATTCTGTTTCTCCAATTAAGATCGACTGTCACAATATACACTTTATATGACCTCACATATGTTGTGTTATTTGTTAATTTTTTTTAGTTTATTTTATGTTAGAAAATAAATTCATAGAAAATATTATGTGAATTATATTATCTCATTAACTATATAAATGATAAAATAAGTTAATAAGGTCAAAATTACGTTCATTACTAAGAAGAAATACCCTTACATAGGCAATGTAGTCATCATAGAATCATTTTTTCTATAAAGAGGGTTATGAAACATATAAACTAATAATATTTTTAATATTTATTTCCAACAAAAATTAAAAAAATTGATGAAATTAATTGTATATAATAGAATAAATGGAATATAAATGAATAATTTTATAAAAAAACACAAATATTACCCTGTGAATAATATGGAGTCTTCGATGAGGGGACACAAGGTTATAGATATACACCATTTAAATGAATGGATAATTAATGTGGAGTTAATTATCATCTACTATCAACATTCTAATACCATATAAAGTCAATCAAAATGGATAAAAACAAAAATATAGGGAGGATTTAAGGCTTGGGTTTTAGATGGTTAAAAATTTGAACGGAAAAACTATGACCAATATTTTAATCCAAATTTTAATGTCTAACAGAACTATAAAACACTTGAACATCATTCCATAAATAATTATTATTTTTAAATATGTGTTTTCTCCATCTACTATAAAAAATTGAGGCCAATCCAAGAACCGATGTCAATGATATGTCTCAAATGGTAAATTGGAATCAAGTCCGACCAGTCTAGTCTAACTTTGAATTTCTAGACAATTTACTAAAATCATATAAATTATCCAGCACATATAGTCTAAAAGAATGTTATATCCCATTATGTTAGGAATTATTTTAAAAAATTTAATAAATTAATCCATATAATATTTATTACTAAAATACTATATTGAACTTTTAAAGGTAAAAAAATGGAATATTCATCAAATTTATAAATGAATTATATAATTAATAATCATTTCATAAATAAATATATGTAAGACAATATAAGGAATTTTTTAAATTTATTGTAATTAAAAAATCATTTAAAATTTGTTTTATAAACTCCAACACACTTACCCTTATGAAATCCAGGATGAAGTAACATGTTCTCTATTCGAACGATTTTTGATAAGAATTAGAAGATAAATGGATTTTTTATTCCAAAAACCAAAACCTTAAAATGAATGTAATTAAAAGGATTCACTGTGGGTATTTTTCTTTAAGAGATACCCCTCATTAATTTTTTGAATAATTGAAGTGAAACTGCTTACCATACATCGTAAATATCTTAATTAATGGAAAACCCACTCAAAAGTAGAAAAATAAATATTTATAGATGTGTGGGGATGATAGAGTTAGAATAGGATAAAAGTCAGAATAAGTAGATTTATCCAAATATTTTAATTCAACATGAATATATTTTTTTCCCTTCCAAACACATGAACCAAATATTATAATTCAATTTTGAACCTTTTTTGGAAATAAATAAGAATTTCACACAAAAAACACAAATGAAAATAATAAATAAGCTACATAAATTATTTCCCCTTCCGATACAAATAAAATATTAATATATTTTTATTTTAATATATGAAATAATATATTAACATTAAATTAAGGGTTAATAATTAGGCATATAATATAAATTAAGATGGTAAATGATATCCGGATAATTTAATTTGATGATTGTTTGATGAAGTGTGATGGTATTAACAACATGTGTAGGGAATCCCTCTATATACAGATTTAACCAATGCCCATTTAATGTATGGATCATTATTGTAGCCTCATGAGTGACATCCACGGTACTATAATTAAAAAAATGAGATTCAAAATATTTTCCAACCATCTATAATGCAAATTACCTAGAATTAGATACATTCGTGAACTATAGATAATGACATTCTCTCCCACATGAAACTCCATTTTTTAGATCATTCTATCATGATCTAGTTTTGATATTTCCTTGTAGAGCCCTGAGACATCATATGATGACAATTGAATCCACTTAGGATCCTCAATATGAATCTTCCTTTGATCTCCATCTTGGAAAAAATACATGTTTCATTTTTATATAGACCAATATATCTGATTCTAAAGCTCTACGAGAATTTGACATGATTTCCAAAAAAATGATCTGTAAGGGGTAAATACCATTGAGACTTTTGAATACCATCATAGAAGCCTATATATCATAATCCAAGTGTTTTCCATAAACCTTCTTATTAGAGTTCAATGTTCTCTCTATTATATTCTGAAACACAATATTTTATACTTCATCTTGACCATTTATTTTGGGGTGTTATGATGTTGATGTTTGTTGTATAACCCCATACATTAGTTATATGGGAGAGAAACTTGTGGTTCAAAATTATGTATCTTGGTCACTAATGAAATACTTGAGTACTCCAAACCAGCATAAAACTAAAATACCCAACAAGATGAGAATCATCAGTCCTATGGACCATATCCACCATCCCTTTACCAAAATAAATCTTAAAAACAAGAATTTATAAGAACCTAAATTATATTATTAATAGACACATAAAATTAATTCACCATACATAAAAAATCACTAAAATATGAGTAGTTTATTGTACTTAGGTGAAATAGAGTAGATGACCATGTACCTTTTGTAATGAGGAAAAAAACATTAAATATATTTTGAAAATAAATAAAATAAATACACTACATTAAATCATGGTATTTTTAAAATTTATAAAACTATATTCTGTATATTAGAAGATGATATTTTTCTTTTAGAAATTTGAATAAAAAAACACAACGAGAATTTGTTTTTAGAATTTTTTAAAAATAAGTATTCATTATAACTATACCTATTAACTTAATAATTATTAATTATAATAAAAATTAACATATACTTAATAATTATACCAAATTTTTAAACCCGTTAATATTATAAGAATTTACCTCAACCACAAGGATGAAATGAATTAAACCTTATGCTAGTATTGGAACATGAAATCACAACACCATGCTTTGATTATTGATTCAAGTATATATTATGGTCATTGGTGAATTTGGGATAATATAAATACATGAAGTGTGAATTGATTTAGTTTATGTATTATTGATGAACATTACAAATTAATATCATATTTTTTCATAGATTAATATCCAAATCTCACAATTCGCACATTACATAAACTATTGTGTTTTATGATAATTTTTCAATTTCAATCATATTTTTTAATAAGTTAAAATCATAATATATATATTATATTATTTTAATTATAATATATCACTGATTCAATAATAATAATCATAGAGGGTGGGATTTTTATTGATAATGAAGATAAACTAGTCTTTCATGGGTATTATTGTCATTTTAAAAATGTTTTACATATATAATCGTATAGAACGTGTATAACCCAATAAAATTTATACTCTTGATATATATAATAAATTGAATAATTATATAATAGATAAATTTAATAATAAATAATAAATGGATGTAAAATTGAGTGTTTATTACAAAAACAAAAAAAATCATTCGATGAAGAAGGAGGATACATTGATGATGGGATCCTAGCTTCAAGAGATACCCACCTATCAATGATTGGTTAATTAGAGTGGAACCACCTATTATCTTCCATAAACGTCCTAGTTTATAAAAAATCATCATAGTGAAAAATATACATAATTATAGAGGGGATTTGAGGCTACAGATACAGATGGTTACAAGTATGAATGAAAAAGTTTTTCAAAATATCTTAATCCATCTTTCACTGACTTTATAACCATTAAAATGTGTGAAATATATATCTGTATATAAGGATTAATTGTTAAATTAAGGTTCCAATATATACTATCCTTATTTGAACTCAATAAAAACTTAGATATCGAATATAAGGTACAAATGGTGAAGTTTTTTTTAGTCTAATGAGTCAAGTACATCTTTGTATTCATTTCCCATTGACTCCCATAAAATGAAAGATCCAAATTTAATGGTAGAAATTAATGTTTTATTTAATTTTTATAGGAATTATGTTAAAAATCAATATCAAATTCTCCATTAAATAACTAATGAATTAAATACTATAATTCAATTTACAATGTCAAAACAGGAATTTTAATCTATTTTTTAGATGAATTATCTAGTCCCAAATATTATATAATTAAATATATTTTACACAATGTGAACATTATTACAATTATAATCAATAAAATATTCATTGAAAATGTGTTTTTTCAGATTTTCATTGAGTAGTTTTTTATAAATGTTATGTAGTAATTTTTATATTCAAATGACACATTTATGTCATAATATTTCTGAATATTATTAGATATGAATGTCATAAATAACATCATGTTATTTTCTCTAAGGTGTTGAATTGTTTTTAAACATTTCAAGACAAATTATTTAAAATAAAAAAAATCATCTTGTGTTGGAAAAATAAGTTAGTAATATATTTATGTATTTAATATAGATAATGTATCATAAATAATATTTTTAATAAGTATAACAAATTAAGTAATTATATAAAATGAATTGATAAAAGATAATATAAATATATAATTTTTTCATTATGGTAATATATAATATCATTCTATTACGTTATGAGGTTATTTTAAAAATTACACTTTTCCAATATTTTTTATAAAGTTAGATATGGTAGTACTTTTATTAGAAATTGCTTATTGCTCACCCACGATCAGACCATTTCCAAAAGGAATGGAAAGTTGGTAGTGTTGTTTGTTATCACTGTTAATCAAAGAAATAAATTTTACCACTTCATATTTTTCCATAATATAAATATAAAATCAACGTAGTTTTTTAAAAAATTAAAAAAGTTGTAGATAATGATCAATTTTAAAAATTAATTAGGGTAATACAATAAAACTGCAATAAAAATAATAATATTAATTAGTATAAGAGTATTATAATACCTAATTCCATCCATCCTTCCAATCCATGGGTTCCATCTAAAACCCTAACCTAATAACTCATACAATATGACTATATCTATCTTCCTTATAAAAAATCTGACATGAGTTTATTGAATTTTTTTCAACGTATTTATTGAAATTTGATTCTACATTTTCTGGTGAAATGATTTTTGGTCAAACAACATATGATTTAACACAATTGATTATCCAAGGAACTGACATCAATACTCCACCACATTTTCTTACTAGAATTGATGATCCTAAACATTTATATATATAATTTATTCTTTCCCTCAATATAATAATAGATCATCAATTGAAGATGAAGCCGAACAGAAGACTTATATGTTAATTCTGAATCTGATCAAGACACATCCTAGAAGAAAAATCATCCCCTTAGACTGGATTTTGTCCATCCCTTCACGGATCTGATCTAGATTTCACACATAAGAATTCTAAACCTTCCATATCTATAAAAAATAAATTCTCAATGTGAACAAGATTTTATCTTTCATTGGGTTTCATTTCATTGGTTGCTATATGGAATGAATTAATTTATTATTTTTTATCATTTTTATATAAATGGATTCATTTTATAAAGTGATGTAGTGAATAAATTTTATATGTAAAATGACTCATTTGATTCTTCAAAAATCGGATTACTATATGAAGGAGGTTTACCATGAAAATATATTCCAAAATGTTTTCATAATAAATTTATATCAATTATTTAAAATTCATTTCATAGACCTTTGATCATCATAAGGAATTCTCTTGAAACTAAATTTACATTTGTTTTTGTTCCTTCACATTTCAACTGTAGTGGGAATTTCAATTTCTATTCCTATCATTTTTATCATTGTGGGAATTTTATTATATATTAAATATATTTATTTTTCAATGATGGAATTCTATTCCATATTTTAGTGTTACAATAAACTAATACACATATAAAGTATATTGAATTCGTGATAATACTTTTAATTATTTATTAGAACAAATTGATTAAAAATATAATTAAAGAATTCAAATATTTAATTACTCCACGTACAATTTAGTTTTCATATTTATTAACAAAACACTACTCTTTTATATGTATTTATTAGTAAAAATATTTTAATTTATGTTTATAGAACTATCGAATGTATTAACTAATCAAGATAAATTTTAATTTTCATATTTTTTAATAAAACATAACTCATGATATGCATTATGGAATAAAAATATTACCATAAATATTTTTAAAATTATCCATTCATATTAAATAAAAAATATAAATTAATTCTATTCATTATACAATAGTTTCAAATTAGATAGTGAAACCCAGTTTCTTTATTATTTATCGATTTTTTCTTCTCATTCTTGGTATAATGGGCATTTCAATTTATTTTCCAGATCATTTTCTCTTTGCAGACATGGTATTATAGTTAAAATATATTTATTGTGAAATGATGGCTTACAATAAAAAACTTCAATGCTATAACCAACAAATATATATAATTCACAATTAATTTATGATGTTTGATTTCATTTTTCACAAGAACCGGATGATTATAAATATTCATAATTACATCAATTTATAAATTACTCCCTCTATAATTTATTATTTATATTTATTAGAAAACATTGATCATTTTTATGAATTAATTAATATAGCTATTTTCATGATTATTTATAGAACTTTGGAATTTAGTAATTAATACATGTAAAATTTAATTTTCATATTTATTAACACAACACAGCTCAAGTATATGCATAAATTAATACAAATATTTCCATGAATTTTTTTATAACTTCCATTTTCATTGAATATATCAAAACATCAAATTATTTCTATTCATCTGAGAATAGTTCCATATAGGCTAAAAATGATATTTCTATTTATTTTTGGATTGGGTCTTCTCTTTCTCGGAACAGTGGGCAATTGAATTTCTTTTCCAAATCATTTTATATTTTTCAATTAGGTTATTATTATATTGATGTATTTCATTATGATCATTATTTTCATTATTGATATGAAACAATAGATTAAAAATATTCTTAAATAACTAAATTAATTAATTAATCCATGTACATGTTAATTTTTCATCAATATTACTACAATGGTACTCTTTTTTATTCATTAATTAATACTTATTTTTTCATTTTTATTTATAGAACTATTTCTATAAACTAATTACTACATGTACTATTGAATTTTCAAATTTATTAATACAAAAATACAAATGTTTATAAATGAATTTATACAAATCCATCCTTGAATGAATATATAATTTTCCATATGAATTAAAAATATAAATAATTACAATTAATTTTATATATCATGAAATTGTTTATCGGGGGATCATGAAACCCAATTACTATTTTTTTCTTTGGTCTTTTCATTCTTAACGCCACTAGAATTTCAATATCTTTTCAAGGTCTTTGGATCTTTGAAGGTGTGGTGTTACAGTTGAAATGTATTTATTTTGAAATTATGGTTTTTCATTCAAAAATTTAGGGTTATAATAAACAAGTATACATATAATTCAAAAGTAATTTATGATAATTTTTTATTTCCAAAAAAAAACTACAAAAAATATTAATAATTTTTTCAGTTCAAAAATTAATACACTAAGAATTAAATTTTCATATTTCTTAATAATACATTGTCCATTTAAATTCATTAATTAAAACAACTAATTCTATGTTTTTTAACTATTCATATGTATTAATTACTCAAGGTATAATTTAATTTTATTTATTAACAAAACTTGGCTAATGTATATTCATTAATTAATATAACGCTTTTGTGAATATTTCTTAAATTTTCCATATGTATTAAATATATAGTAACTAAAAAATAATTTTACTCATTTGAGAATGGTCTTCTAGAAGCTCTTAAAACATGATATTTATATATTTTTGTCTTAGGCTTTGGCTTTCTAGGAGTAAATGGAATTTCAATTTTTACCCTAGAAATTTGATATTTCTATGTATATTTATATAAATATTCAAATGCATTAATTATTTTAGGTATAATTTAATTTACATATTTATTCATACAACACTATTAAAGTATAGGAATCAATTTATACATCTATTTTCAAGGAGGTTTATTTTATTTTCCACATATATTTAATATATAAATACATAATATTAATTTTATTTATCTAGGAATACTTTTTTACTATATCATGAAACCTGGTTTTTATCTCTTGGCTTGGGACATCTCATTCTAGGAGAAATGGGCATTTAAATTTCATTTCCTGACCATTTGATCTTTTCAAGTTGGGTATTATAGTTGAAATGTATTCCTTTAAAAAAATGGTATATAATTCATAATTTTAGTGAAAAAATATACTAATAAAACATAAAAAATTAATTATCATCCATTTCATTATTTATAGGAACCAGTTGGATGAATCATAAATGAACTTTTAAACAATGAAAAAACAAATATATATTGAAACAAATTTGTAGAATAACTTATGGAATTTTTTTTAATTAGACCAATTATTGTTTTTTCAAATCATTAACTTTTTATAGGTAATTTTCTTCAGATAATAATTTTTGTGTAAATTAATAGTTTTAATTTTTTAAATACATTATATTTAAAATTAATTTTTATTTTCAAGTCAATGATTTAAATTACTTTTTTATTTTAATCATAATATATTTTATGTACTTCAATTTTTTTAGTCGTCAATGTTATGTTATTAATAATAAATGATTGTGTCATATATATTGATTTTTCATTATTATACTAATGATATTATTTTTATTTTGAACTATTTTTTATTTGTTTAGTTTTTTTTGTTTTGTTTAGATTATACATATAGTTCTTATTTAATAGGATTTGAATGATACCTAATAAAAATATCAAATGTATTGTTTTTGTTCAAGTGAAAAACTATTAATGGTTATAGAAAATAAGCATTAACTAACAGCAAAACAAATTATAAACAAAGGCTAAGAACATAAAAAATATTTGAAATTAAAAACATTTTCATCAAAATAATAAACATGAAATAATATATATGATTCTACGAATTGTTTTTTTAAAACATAATATTTTAATATTAAATTTAGGTAACTTTGAAAGAATAAAATATTTATTATAATTAGATTATAAATAATTATTAAGACATGCAATTTATACCTATTAAATTATTGAAAATAAAAATTATCAACAAATAAAATATAGAATTTATTAACTATCAATAATAAAATAACTCTTAAGAATAATAATATAAAATCGCTAAATAATAATAATAATAATAATTTTCTAATTTTAATGATAATAATAATACTTATAATTATTATTATTAAATTATTCATATATTTATAGTCTTATTTATTAATATTATATTAATAATTAATAATCATAGTTGATTAGAATATAATGTCATGATAATTAATATTGTCACAATTAATAATACTCCTAATAATAATAAAATTATCAATAATCAATATTACTTAATAAAAATATGATTATTAATATTATTATTAACAATTTTATTATTATAATAATTATTCATATCTAAAAACATTGTTATTATTTTCATGACTTTAATAAATAATAATTATCCAAACTTTATTAATAATTTCATGACACTATAATAATGAATTTATTAAAATGACATTATTAAAATTACATTAATATCATGAAATTATTATAATATAATCTCTTATAATGAATTCATTATCATTAATATTTTATTATCCTAAAATTATACACATGATAATCTTTCAAGATGTGATTTTCTGTAAAGCGACATGCTTGAATTTTTTTTCAAGGCAATGTTTTCTGAGACATGGACTTTTTTAAAAAAAACTCTAAGAGGGTGTTGTCTTAGTCATCGACCACCTTTCTAGTAGAACGACTCCCAATTTCATCACTTTTTTGGAATTTTTATTTCTTACCTACCAATTTTTGGAAAAAAAATTTTGGGGTAATATCATAAAATCTGCAAAGGAAATCAGTATGTTACACTATTTGGAGTTGATACAAAGGATTCAAAGATAATATTTGGATTTTTATTACCGAATAAAATTTATTATGTATCAATATTCATCATATAAATTTTAGAAATCTAATATATTTTGAATACATTAATTCCATAAGATTATTATTTCATTATATAACAAAATATTCAGGGTCGACCCGACATGTCACCTGATTTGGTGAGCCTTAAATGGTAAAAAATGTTTCTAATATGCACTATATTGTTAAATACACAAAAGTATCAATATAAAACCTCTCACCCCCCAAACCCATTAATCAATCAAATTCTCGGGAATTTAGTGACTTGGTATTTATGTTCTGATAGTAGAACACATCATGTTTTCAATCAATATCTACAGGTATCTTTGTGGAAGATGATGTTTCATGAATACCAGTTAATTATATTGGGATATCGATTAGGGATGAATTTATATATAAGAAAATACTCTATTTTTATTGGTGGATTTAGTATTTTTCTTATTGCAAGAATCTTTGACATTTTCTGGTAGTGTATAGGTGCAAGATCTTGAACCTACTACAAATGATGGATGAGGTGGGGTCGTGTCCTAGTGGAAGTGGTTTTGAGTTTATGTCTATAGTAGGAAGGAAGTAATTTCATGATATTGATTACCTGGATTTAGTGTCCAATGACTCCATGGATTTAGTCAGTCAGCGGGGTTAGGGTGAAGTAGTAAAAGTGTTTCCTTAATGGACTTAGGATAATCAGATTGAAATTGATCCAAAATTTACTTTTTTATATAAGGTTGAAAAATGATCTCTCTATTTCATAAATGAAATTCATGTCTAGGATTTGGGGCTTGAGGTATTTATGACTCATGTCCTCTTATTCCATCAAAGACAATATCATACGTAGAGTTTGTGAGAACTGGCGATGGATCCAAAAAAAGTAGGGGTTACAAGGGAGAAGTAAAGTGTGTCCACGATTTAATTATTCACAAGATGTTGTTATAAAAATAGAAATTTATAAATACATATGGGAACACAAAATTTAGGAGATGTAAGCCACAATGGGTGTAGCTATTGTAACTAATTATTTTGGTCAAAGATGGTAAGCCCAATGATTAAGTAGATAAATTGTTTTCAATGATTTGGTATGGATGTTTTGGTCCAGGTTCAACCAAACCCATGACATGATGCAGTTTCTTTGTGATGGGAAAGGCATCTTCAGGGAAGAGGTAAGTGATGATATTTATATTAGTTTCTCATATGTAATATTTGATTGAAATCATGATTGATGGTTTCAAAATTTTATGAGTAAGAAGGGGAGAAAAGAAAACAAGTATTCATGAATCTGTATTTCTTTAAAATAACCCCACAGAATATAAGGACTAATTATACATAACTAAACAAACAAATACCATGTTATCCATTAAAATGAGACATATTGAGACAGACATCGAACCTAAAGATAATTAACATGACATAAAGGTAATTGTGGTGATATAGTGTGGATCAGAAATGAAATACATTGATTCCTATAAATAACAATATACTAGATGTGATATGGGTTAACCAAATAAGAATCTTAAATTCTACGAGGGGGTGGAAAACTCTTACTATAATAAAACCAATGATCGAGTTGATCTCGCTAAGGGTGTGCATACAGACCATCAATTGGAAGTAGAGAACGATGTTCCAAAGAAATATAAACCATAGAACATGTCTTAAAATCCAAGGAATAATTTTCTCATGAATTTTTCCAAATTAATTCCATGAAATAGGTACAAGGACCTGACCTTAAACATTATATAACCTTGAATTATGTCAAGAATTTACATTGAGGGACTTTTCAGGTTTAGATTTTTAGAGAATTAGGCGATAAATATTACATAACAACTTCAATATTACTTGTAGACACCAATACTCAGTATCCACTTTTCATAAAATAAAAACTCTTAAAAAGAAACATTTCTACTTCCATGTTTTAGACATAAGGACTATTCCTTGATCCCATCATTGACCCTATTTATCATTAAGTTAGGTGGAAAAAATTTCAATAACATGGGATTAACATAAAAATATCAGTAAGGGTTATAACATAAGAAAGTAAAACATTATACCATCAAAAAATAAAAATCAATGAAACAAATACGTTTCCAATCATAACATACCTTATAAAAACATAAGATTCATGAATAATACACAGAAATCATAAAAAATAAAGGTAACTTATGGAATAAATAACATACTTATATTGTATCTATCACAACTATAGATGGAGTCACATTTGTAATACCAATCACATTAAATTCCCTAATTCTCTTAGGGGAATCATTAAGGTTTACCTCTGTCTTGTTACCCAATGCATTAGAGTGCTATCTTGGCTCTCCCTCTCTAGTTTTATCAAGAAACCACCCATATATGTAAACAATACCCAATAAACATAACGTAATCATAACACATATAACAAGTATAAATTAAAGATAAACTTTCCACATTTGCAATCACAATATATCATTTCATTATATTTACATAATCAGTTCTTTATCAAATCATTTTAAAAACCATTTAAGACATTTAATAAAGATATTTTTGAATCAATGTGTCCCATACCACTTTGATGATTTTAAATGAATTAAAATTTTAAAATAGTAATGTCCATATAAATGATTCCTTAAAACAATTTTTAAAACATGGACATTAATGATAAATATTTAAAAGAATAAATATTTTAAAAAGATATTTTAGGTAAGGAACCAAATAAGAGATGCTTGAATACAAATAATTGAGGAATAACATTTAATCAAAAAATTATAATATCATGAGAATAAAACTATTAATGATATAATATTCCAAAGTAAAATATATACACAATATAAATGTGAATTGGTGCATAAGAATAATTCATTGTAAATTGTATGTAAATTGATACAAAATCCCTTATAAGGACGGTATAATTAGATTGAGGATAAATCAATTATGTTATTATGTGTGAAAAATATAAATACACCCAATATATGTGTATATTAAGTGTAAAACAATCATAGATAGTTAAAAAATATTTATAACACGACATAATAATGAAGTAGAGGTTTAAACTATTGAATTGAAATTGGGTAAAGAAGTTCCCTTACAAAACTTCAATAGCCCAACGATGTCATATTAAAATTTAGAAAACGATCTGATGAGAAAATAAATGGTATCTCATCACTTATAAATAAAATTTATCTAAATAAGGATATTGAATAACATATCCCAAAAAAGAGGATGTAAATTAAAAGACATAACAAAAGGAAGTCATTTAAAAAGAGGAGGGTGAATAGTTCCCTTACCTATTTAGTATCTTTTGAAACGTACACCCCATGATAGAAGGATCACACAATAAAGATGTAAATACCCATAAATTATATTATATTACAAATATAATACAATCATGGCCAGAACATACAACACGCAAAAGTAAATAGTGAAAAATATTGCATGAATCTTACTAGAATAAAAAAGTGAGATAAAAAACCCCTTACCATGTTGTAATCAATCGAGTCGAATGGAAAAAAGTTAATAAACACAAAATGAATCATAGAAAACCATGAATATAAATATAATCATGATAATATATATCAAATATTAGTAAAAACCACACCACATGCAAAAAATAGTGGCAAATAATGAAAATATCACACAATTAAATGGGTGGTAAGAAAGCCCTTACCATGTGTCTGACATGAATCCATCGTATGTTCCCTGTTCATCCTGAATGATAAAATTATGTTAATTTATACTTGATTAAGAATATTTGTTATGTTTATTATTCATATTATATCTTTTGTTACCCTGCAATAACAATTAGTTAATATTTTTTGTTTTTACAGACATTTTTTTGATGTTCAGAACTTGAGAAAAAATGAACTTTTTATAATTATAAATTGTTCATATGGTCAAAATTACATTATCTCTAGAATTATATTCATCATTTATATGTCATATATATCATGTATTTACAGAATATATATGTATTTATAATTGTACATAACATTTGGATATTAGAAATGAAATACACCTTTATTAGAGACGGTAAGCAGTTTGTATGCATGAATGATACTTTAATTTATATTTCATATTTTAATGGAATGAAAACATAGTTATTTATAGGCATATTATAATATCAAAATAATATATATTTAATATATTTTACATAATTTCATAAATTATATCCTTTATACATTCCACGTATGGCATAAACGAGCCATATCACTTTGAGGGGGTGGTAGTCCACACTTCCTCAAATGAAATTATCACGTTTACCCATTATGGAAATCATTAAGGTTTGATAAAAAAAGGAAAATACAGAAGATTAAAAAAATAACATATATATATATATATATATATTGGTACACTGTCATCATAATGGTTAACATGAGAGGTGGTAGGGGATAATTGAACAATCATCGTTTCTTTGAGGTAATAGTTGGTCATCCAGTGAAACAGTATGTTCATTTCCCATAAGATGGAGGTTCGTTTAAGTATATCTCGAATAACTCACATAAAGACATCCTTATATATTTATTATACTGGTGTTATTATAAAATAAATGAAGAAAATTATTTTAGGAGGTTTGAGAAGTAAAATAAAACAAAAGAACTTAATAGAAGATGTTACCTTTAAATTGGGAAACTCTTTTTGGTTTGAACCCAAAGGGTTTCCGGAAGTGATTTTCACATAAGTTAGGGCTTCTAGGATTAATATAGGGATCTGGGGAGCTTATTGGATCATAGTTTGGATGAGTCAGGGTTATGAGAAGTGTGAGAAATGGATAGTAAGTGAGGGATTTTTATAAGGGAGAGGAGGGGCTCTTTTGGAAAGATTGAAAATATTATTTTATATTATAATGATTTTCGGTTTTAAAAGTCCAAAAATAATAACAGTATATGATAATATGGCCAATATTAAAAATTAAACCATCCAATAATAATTGGACATGTTTTGGATATTTTTTTAATTTTTATCTTCTTATTTATTTAAATCATTCATTAATGACGTAAACACTTCATCATCATTGTGTCATAAATAATTTATTAATTTGATGTCTAAAAATAAAAAATAAATTACCATGATGTAGGAAATATTTTTAGATTTATAATTAATATTTATATTAAAATATATCAATTATATAACACCACATTAAAATTGTTTTAGTAAAACAATATATGTTTATAACATTCTTATTTTTTAGTTTAAATAAAAAGTTATTAATGTCATTATCTGAACCAAGTGGCTTAATAGGGTCCCCAAATTGAACCATGGATTTTATTGGTCTGACTTGAATCATCCAATATGGTTTGAAAAAGTGATAAGGTAATTTTATATTATTATAATATTATTTTTACTATAAATTACCCTAATTACCTTTACTCACGGTTAATAAAAGTCAAAAGTTACTATTCCCCAAACATTATTTTAATTCCATTGAACCAAATTTTACATAAAAATGAAAACCATGTATGTTAGAATTTTGAAATTCAATTCATAGAAGCGATAAAATTACGTTTAATGTAAATTTGGAAAAGCACTTAGAAGGTGGATATAAAGAGGTTAAATAGTTCACTTGAATTATATATATATAATCTTATTATAAAAGGAATCCAATTAATTAAATTTTATTAATATAGGTATTATTTATCTATTTTTAATTTAAAACAACTTTAAATTTAAAATTTAATTCTTTAAATAGGATGTTGGTTTTAAAAAATAACATAGGGTTTTTCACAATACGTCAAAAATTGAATGTTTTCAGAAAAATACCAAAAACTCACTCTAAGATAAATTTGATATTCCGAATTAAAAAATGATGTCTATTTTACCATATTAAAAACATATAAGTTTCATTAATTAATTTTCTAATTAAATCCCATCGTCAAAACAAAAATCATGTTTTTATGAAATAATAACATTAAAAAAATTATACTTGTTAATATCCAATTTCAAAGAGAAATTACTTCCAATGGCCAAAATTTGATTAAATGGTAAAAATAAAATCTATTTAAATTTTAAAACAAAATAAAAATATAATCTATCCATATAAATAAATTTGACTAAAATGCGATTTTGAATTTAAATACCACATTTTTTTCACTATTCATTAAAAAATAATCAATCTCCGAAAAGTGTAAAAATTTCATCCCATGTAAATTTTGATGTCCCAATTATAAAGATGGAAATTATTTTTTCAAATAGAACATATAAAATTGACAAAAACTGGATTTAAAAAGGCTTCTCCCTAAAAAGGTGGTAAATCGACCCTTTAAAAAATATTAGAGTATTTATGCTAAAAATTAGATTAATTCATATTTTAAGCCTAGAATTTTTTTGGGTAAATGTTAAAACATTTAACAAACATGTAAAAAAATATATTAGGTAGTTATATTCTTTCCCAACGATAAAATGACTATGTGTTTACTACTATTTAAAAAAATAATATTATATTATTATTATGCAACGTAAGATTTCGTAGGAACCTATTGTTGCATATCTGGTACTATATCGAACATAGAAACCCCTTTAAAGTGAAATTAATAATTAATTTTCCAATAATAATAAGTATGAGAGTGTATTATTCTTTATTTACCTAGGATGTTGGAGTATGATAATTATAAGGTGGACAGTTGACTGCTACTTGTCAAAGCTAGTAAGAAATAGACAGAGTGTATTAACAAGTAATACTAAATTCTATTAGAAGGTTTCAATACACTGGAAAAAATGGAAGATTACATTCAACAATGGGATAAGATTTATTATTGTTTTGAATATCTTATCAAGGATTATCTGACTACATTGGAAAAAATTATCCATTGGAAATTATTTAACGAGATTGTGTCTAATAAGATTAAATTAGATTTTAATGGTTTGACCATATCGTATGGTGTTTTATGCTTTGTATTTTATAAATTCATGGCTTCTCACTTTTCTCTAAATATGTTTGAAATATATAATTGAAATTTTATGTCCCAAATATTAACATATGACAATCTCCCCATCACCCATGGTCACCATCATCACTATATCACAGATAATCATTGGACAAAAAGAAGCATCTTCAAAAGATGCGGAACCCTTCTCCTTACCTTTATATTGCATAACAAAGGTTTCATACACTCTATGAGTATATACATGGGTAATTACAAGACCAACAGGATACCACTATGAACCTAAATAATATGTTTCTCATTTATAACCATTAATTCTAGTTTGGGAAATATTATATTAAATATCTTTTTATAGAGATTCTGTTCTAAAATTCTATGCATTATAATTAAAAATACTAATTACACAATATTTATAAACCTGGTGAGAACAATAAAAAAACCAATTGAAAGATGGTATAATCAGCATCATAATATGCAAATAAAGAAGTTCTAACAAGTAAATAGAATATATGTCTAAAACTATGAACACAAATGCAATATGGTGCTCTATCGTTGGTCTCAGGTTAATTGGGAATTTCACACAGTATAATACTATACATATATAAACGTAGATATTATATGAGAACTTACTGTCTATCTTGGATCCAAATATCCATCTTTTTCACTCTTGAACTACTCGGTCCACGTTCTCTAGAGAGCACAAAATCAAAAAAAAAAGTACAGCACCCATCCAGTTTTCCTACAAACATATGGCCTCCCATGTGTACCCCATGATCAATATCCAACATCATAATAAATTTCCACAATTCAACAAAATCAATTATATCCCATAATCATTAAAAAACTCAGGGTAAATCCCATTATAAAAACCCTTTCAAACTCATTTGGAGTGAAATTCTTCTTCAAAACATTTTATCATTCAATATTAATATATAAAACCATTTTCAATCAACCATGAATTTAAAAGATCATTAATAAACCAAAAAAAAATTAAATTAATCAAATTTTGCAATGTGAAAGGAAATATCAAATTGGTAGAGAATCCAACCTCAAAATTAGAAGGAACCAAGTACATTTTCATAATATTGTACGAAGTAAAGTGATGAGATACTCACTAGCCTATAAAATCAATAAACACATTTATGAAACAAACAATATAACTAGCTTTATCCCCATGAGAAACTAGTGTTGAAAAATCAAAATAAAAAGGTTTGAAAAGTGAAAAATTGGAAAGAAGAAATCAAAGAGAAATTGAGAGTTATCCTTGAATAAACTAACTATAATAAAGGGAGATCAGTGTGGAGGCAAGGAATAAGGGGATGGAAACCAACGTCTCAAAAATTTAAAGAAATTACAGAAGGGGTTAAATGTCAACATGCTAAAATAGTAAATTCCAAATTTTAGGAAACCTAGGAATAGAGGCCTTGTCATGTCCACCTCTATAGAGGTACAACACTCATCCCACATAAAACAGCCCCTTATTCTAGGACGAGTCAGAGTAAAGCCTTACCCCAAAAAGACATCCCCACTACCTCAATCCCCTTCATAAATTGGTCACCCTAGGCCATGGAATTAATCCCCTCCTAGATTACCACTCATCTCCCCTACTCACATATCACATTTTTATTGAATGAAACTAAATAAAAAATAGAGAATATAGAGAATAGATCAATCCACATTCATTAGATAAAGTTAATTTTGTCTAGTTAATGAAAAAGACATCATAACATAATTTTATTTCTGACGCCAACACTAATTAATTAAAAAACCATGACCTAGGAGTTGTGGTTCACATGTGGATGATATAGAGTATTCCTTAATTGGAAACCTAAATATACAACAAGCCAAATATTATAATATCATATAAGTGTTGATGAATTATATATGGTTTAATTTGAAGTGGTCCATGATATAATTTGGTCGTTGGTATGTATGATTAGATATTTAAGCACTTATCATGTATGAAAATTTCATAAAATAATGGTATTTAACACTTTCAAATTACACAGGTTCCTTCATAAAGGGGACCTAGTGTGGTTAGTATAATCCAAAATGGGACTTGTGCACATCAGGGATAACCTCCAATAAGGGGAGATGAATATTGTGAAAATGTATTTTAACCATAGATAATACGTTGGTGTTTTTCTAGGTGAATCTAAGCTGTTGATCTTGGTTATGACTATTGGGATGCGAGTCTTATATTTGGAGCATAAAAGACCAATTCATCATATATACACTTACTAGGATTTTAGTTAGTGGTGGATTATTTTTCTTGGTGAGAGGTAAAAAAGTGATCAACTAGTTGCAGCAATATCATCAAATGTTTAGATTATGTAGTATAGTATCAATGGTAAAAAAAATCTTAATACTTTTTAGATGGATGTATATCAAAATAATTACTCTATATGTTTATCAGAGAAAACAGTTGGGGTCAATGATGTTACAAATGTTCAATATTGACTTTCTAGATTGAGACTCTCGATGAATGTTGGACGGTAGTGTGATTTGGAAAACCAACTAGTGCTCAAATAAAAGGAAGTGGGGAATGGCCCGGAATAATGAATCAAACACTTTAATTGTGGACCTTGATCAATAATAATGTATTTACAAAGTACAGATGGGTCGTATATTTACATGGTGTTTAATTATTTATAATAAAATTTTAATGATGGATTTTCCAGCAGATGTAATCTTTATACATCCAAAAAAAATCATAGTGGTTCCTATCTTGTATAAAATATAACTCATTTGGAAAATGTTAATCTATTTGATTCATTAATAAATTTATGTTCATATGGGTTTTGTATATGTTTTTTTTTTGGATTTAAATTGCTTTAAATTTCTATGATTTTTACTTAGTTGTGTGTGTTTGGTCAACATACTATAGTGGGTAGGGTGAAAAGAATTCCTACTTCTTGTACACTTAGTCAATTGGAGTCAAATATCCAGAGGTTTTATTTTCCTTTGTGATAATTTATGTAGTAACTAATGGTGGTTCAATGATATTACTAATAGTGGTTTTATTAATATCTTTTGAAAATAAGTTTTACTGTTTATCTGAACTTTTTTGTGGTGGTGCCCTCCATAATCCTAAATGAGAAGAAACAATGGCTACTATAGTGTCAACATTTGAATGAAGAAGATATTAAAATTTATATTCAATTTTATTTTTCAACATACATATAAATGGTATGTGAGAATTTCTATATGGAAATAGCACGTTTTTGTTAACATATTTATCAATATTCTCAAAATGAAATGTCATATATATAACATTATATGTTTTGTTCTCAGTTAATTTATATTTTGTAATCTTCACAACTCACATATTTTAATATATAAAAATAAAATAATCTTTCATTAGAACATTGAGCTTTTAATAGATTAATATATTCATCATAGGTATTATATCATAAATAAGATATGTAATAAATATTTCAAACTAGATAATCCTATAAATGGAATAGGTAAAACACAATATAAATATATAAAATTTTTATCATAATAAAATATATTGTCATTATGGTATACTATGATGTTATTTTATGAGGCAAAAAATGTGAGCAGAGTTAAAACCATTCCAATCATATGTTATACCCACTACTTCTTAAAATTATTGTTATATAGGTATCTATCAATGTGATTTTTTATAGTGTGTTTATTTATAACCCAAGATCAGACCATAGGAAAAAAGTAATGATATATTTTTAGAACTATTAATCATGGAAATAAAATTTAATTGTTTCTATTTTACATCAACGTAAATATGTAAACCATGTAAATTTTTTAAAAAGGTTTCAGATAATGATCAATTTTGTAAATTAATGGGGGAATAGAACAAATCTAGAATAAATAAATTAATATTAACTATTTGAAGAGAAAAATTAAATTTTTTTAACAATAATCAGTAAAATAAAAATGATATCTAATGTAGGATATTTATACCACTATGAAATGATTATGTTTTAAAATATTAGCTTCGATATCTTATAAATATGTAAAAAACAAAAATACATTAAAAAGAATAATAGTACTGATAATATTCTACCTCATATTAAAGGCTTGACCCGAATGAGAGGAGGTAACATCTAAGGAATGATATATGTGATGTTGTTACCAACATATCATAATTGAATGTGAAACATTATAGGTTTCTTATTCCACTATAATGATCTGTGTAAGAACATTTGGTGGTTCAAAAATCGTATTGTTAGTTGTTTTATCACTAGCTCGGGTGGATCCATTTTTTTACACGGTTGATATTTCTTACAGCAGCACCCTCTGTCCTCCAAACATGGATGGTAAACATGTTAAAATAAATATATCCAAATGAATGAAAAAAAAATCATTAAATAAAATGTTTAAATGAAATTTTGTGTGTGATCTCATATGAGATGTGGTTTTTTGGGTACATAGGTGCAATAGAGTATCTATCAAAGGTTCATCTCTAATGTGGTAGTACATAAAATAACAAATTAAAAGTTTTATGGGAATAAAATAAAAAAATATATTATAAGAAATTATTGGTGGGTTTTTCTTAATCTTTATAAAACTAGAAGATCAATGTTGTAATTATATGATATTTTTTTCTAAATTTGATTAATAAAACACAATGATTCTATTTTTTTATAAAATAATTGTTTATAATGAATAATATATCTATTTATACCTATTCAATTAATTATTAATCATCATAATTTAAATAAACTACCACATAATTATGAACCCTGATTTCTTAACCCCCGAACCCTAATATAAATAACCCAATTAAAATGATGAAATGAGTTAAACCCCATGATAGCTTCGAAACAAGAAATTTTATCACCCTAATGTGAATGTCATTCCAATGATTTATTATAACAAATGGATAATTAGGTATAATATACATACCATAAGTGAAAATTTATTTATTTTATGGATTTTTTTTGAACTCTATAATATGATCATGTGATTTTTTTTTCACCAATTAAGATAGGCTCTCAATATTCACATGTTAAACGACATCACATATTTTTTTTAAATTAATAAATAGATTTATTAGATTAATCTAAATTAAAAACTAAATTCATAGATAATATTAAGTGAATTATTGTACCTAATTAAATAAAAAATGAAAAAAATAAGTGAAGATGGTTAGAATTATATTGATTATAAAGAAAATATACTCTTTCATGGGAAATATAATCATCGTAGAAACATTTTTCATGTGTAAAGTTTTAGGAGTGGTATAACAAAATAAAGTTACTAATAAGGATTTAAATACAATCTATGAAAATTATATATGACATAAACTAATAACCAACAAAAAATGGAAGATAAATGGATAGTTTATTACAAAAACAAAAATATGAAAATGCGAAGAAAAAGAACCAGGAATCGGTGAGGGGATCCTTACTTCAAGAGATACCCTATTAGAATACATGAATAATTATAGTGTAACCACTTCTCAGTACTATAAATCAAACCTCTACCAATGGTTAGGAATGGATGGTATAGGCCTCGAAACTATTGGTATACCCTATACCAACAGTTTGGAGGACCGTTGGCAAGTAAGCCGTCATGATAGGTCTGTACCAACGGTTTTTGGAAAACCATTGGAATAGACCTATATTAAATGTTTTCAAAACTATTGGTATAATTAATATGAAAATCTATACCAACGGTTCCATAAAACCGTTGGTATATGTATTTCAAAAAAAAAATTCGGTGACATTTGATCCCACGATGTATAGTTTATCATTGAATGACCTAACCAATTACCTTTTAAGACTTTTTTTAACATAATTTCATTAATATATTTATGTATTATCATAATTATACTAAATTTTGATTTATATAATGTTCTCGGTTATAATATTCGATAAAAAATCGAAGGACCTATACCAAGGGTTCTGAAAACCATTGGTATATGCCCTTTGAATTTGGGAGCAATGTTGGTATATGGGGTACCTATACCAATGTTTTTGCCAAACCATTGGGATAGGTACCCACCATTCTCCAATGGTTTGGACAAACTGTTGTGAAAAGTGGCCTTAATGTATACTTTTCCCAACAGTTTGTCCAAATGGTTTGGAAAAGTGTCCACAAAGTTGACTTTTCCCAACGGTTTTTGAAAACCGTTTGGAAAAGTGACCTCAATGTGGGATTCCCAACAGTTTTTGTAAACCATTTGGAAAGGGGACCTGTACCAATGCTTTTTAAAATCCGTTGGTATAGAAGTGTTGGGAAAGTTCAAATTTCTTGTATTGTATCCTATACACTAAACATACCAATTCTTGATCACATCCATCAAAAGGGAAAAACAAACATTTATAAATGGGAGGGGAATCTAGGGTTATAAATTCTTGCAAATGTGAAGAAGAAAAGTAGGACAAATATTTTAATCCAACATTCAATGACTTTGTGACCTCTAAAACACACGAACCATGTATCCCTATAGAAGGATTATTTTTTCCAGAAGTTGTTCCTATATCTATTATCCAAATTTAATCCCAACCAAGAATGGTTATTTATGATATGGCTAAAATGCATAATTGGTGCATTGTTTGATGTGTCTAGTCCAACATTGAAATCAAATTACATTTATTCAAATAAAATAAAATATCCCGACTGTATGGTCGAAATTAATGTTATGTCCCATTTAGTTACAAATTCAACAACAAAATTTAAATCAAATAATCCATATAAAATATTTAGGTCTAAAATACTATAGTTATCTTTAAATAATCAAAACAATTATTTTCAAAAAAAATATTAAATGAATGAACTATTAAAAAATACATAAATAAACATATTTAATTTAATTATTGGAAATAATTTAATATATTTTCAAAAAAAATTCATTAAAAATGGTTTTTCAAATCCCCGACACCTAACCTTAAACTATCCTAGGAAAAGTCACATGCCAGATATTCCACGTAATATTAATAATAATTGAAAGAGAAATGAAATGTTTTATAAAAAATACGAACATTATTACAAGTAGAATAAAAAGGAGGATTTAATGGGGAGAATCCATTCATCAAGATATAAACCTCTTGAAATTATTAGATAATTGAAGCTGAACATTTTATCCTCTACCCTAATTCATCAAATTCCTTAAAAACATCATAAAATGTAGAAAAATAAACATATTTATATTGGTACAGATTCTAGGGTTACTAGATGTTACATGTTTAAAAGATAAAATTTATCCAATTATTTTAGTTATAGTTAAACCTACTTTTTTTCCATCACAACGCATGAACCATATGTCCATCCAAAAAAATTATTTATATATAATTGGGTTCTTTTTCATTTTTAGAAATTTGAGTTAAATCCAATCCTATATATAAGATATATATCCCAAATGGTTATATTTCTTCAAATATAATTATTCTGATCCATATATGACTTTACGACACATTTACTATAATAAATAGAAATATCCAACACATATGTTATAAATTCATGTTTTATCCCATTGAATGTGGGATTAATTTATGGATAGTTTTTTAATTATGTCATAAAAATCATTTATGGCCAAAATACTATAGTAGACATTAAAGAGTCAAAACTATAATTTTTATCAAATTTTACAATGAATTATATAATCCATAATATCTCATAAATAAAAATAATTAACATAATGTGAGGCAGTTAGGTAAAATATTATCAAAAATAAAATTCAATAAAATTTTTCATTATCTACTCCCCGACACATACACTTTGTAACTCCTAGGAAAAGTCACAATTCGTGTATTCTAGTGAATTAGAAAAAGATATGCATGTTAAAATTTCCAAATCCTTAATAAAAATATATCCAAAGTATAAATGTCATCAATAAGTAAATCTAAACATTTTTGGAAGTCATTTTATTATAAATTATACAAAAAAATCTGTTGATAATAATCACTATAATAATTGTGAAACAAGTTAACCGCTTACCAATCCCTAAAACCATCACATGTGTGTGACAACTATATTATGCTCTTTTGTCCACCCTTTCTTCAGTAGATTCTGCTCAAGTAAAACATTTTTTTCTTCCTAGTTTAATTCCCCAAAATGTGATTATTGACGCTCTCTTCCATCACAGAGTCCAAAGATTGACTAAGGGTAATACCTTAAGAAAAGAAGAGGGAATATTCATCAAATATTGAAAAAGCATTAAGGAACACAAGTATACCTGCACGCTAGGCTTTTGTGCGCAAGTCACTTGCGCGGCCAAAGTGAAATTTACCGTAAACCTCAGGTGGCCTATAAATAGCCTATGTAGGCTACCCATTTCAAGGAAGAAAAATCTAAAACTCAGATACAAGATCTAGTCTTCCAAGTCTCTATTTAAAGTCTTCCGAACACTTATAAGGTTATTCTTTACCTAGAAAGGAATCTCTAAGGAAAAAGAATAAGGCCTAAGTATTATAACTCATCAATACATGCACGCATAAGTGCCCAACCCTTAATGAAAATGAAGACACTTGCACGCCGCCTTTACCTCTCAAAGAAAACATGCACACCACCCTTCTTTAAGCATCTAGGGATAATAATAAGGGCTTGAGCCAAGTCTTTCCCATGTA
Organism: Viscum album; assembly: GCA_963277665.1. Classification (NCBI taxonomy): domain Eukaryota; kingdom Viridiplantae; phylum Streptophyta; class Magnoliopsida; order Santalales; family Viscaceae; genus Viscum; species Viscum album. The sequence continues at coordinate 1,776,854,715 of OY728137.1, forward strand.
TTACCCTACAATTTCTCTGTCGCCCAAGTGAACTAATGTCTCACAAGTATACTTGCACGACCAGTGCTTGTGCGCCAGAACAATACTTCTGTGCCACCTTCCAATTCACTTCCTTTCCTCGAATCCACCTCTCCTCATAAAAATTTAGCCTTCAAAACCCTCTTCAAATCCATTTATAGCATGGTTCCATTGTTGGATTCCTTATATGAATGGAATTCTGGGGAACATATCTCAAAACCTCATGATTAACATAACTTTATGTCACTAAGATTATAGATTTCCACTATTCAACCTCATCCTTTAAGAAGAAAACATATTAAATTTGGGCATCCTCCTTAGGAGTAATCTTCAATTTCCCTATTCATGGATATCCTCCTTAGGGGTAAGTCCTAAGTTCATTAATCTGGGAATCCTCTTTAAGAGTATGATCCATGTTTTTTAATATAGGAATCCTCATTAAATGTAACCCCATGTTCGTTAATATGGGAATCCTCCTTCACGTGATTATGTCCCAGTCATAATTTCCTTTATCATTTGGCATACTTCTCAAGAGTAAGCCCCAGTATTAATTTCTTTTGATTTGTACCTCCATCTCTGGATTAATTCCCAAGTTAAAAATCCAAATCTCGATAAATTACAAAAACCTTTATGGACCCTACTCATAGGCTTCTTTCCTTAACTAAGTCCTAATATTCATTATTTGGGCAGTCATACATACGTATTCCCCACATCATTTCTTATTATTGCAACTTTCGGAGCATAATCATAATGTTTTACTAATACCTCTTGTTTGTCACACCGAGCATGACTCACGTGAGCTTAGAGTAGAAAAGTAATTATTACATCTCTCTTTGAGCCATTAATCATGCATGGAACTCATTCTTCTTCACTCAAACTACGTGGGTTCTGATTCATTTTCTAACAAGGATATGTAGTTACCCATCTGCGGGTATGATCCCAACTCTAAAATAATCCATGTCTTCTTGAATGACAATAAAAATCTAGTGCCCCACTGAGTGGCTTTAAAAATAGTATGGTCATCATAATGACCAAAGGAGTTCTATATAATGTATGGAAGGATACCATTGACTATGAATCACTAATTCATATAGATGATTCTATTTTGACGATGAACCTAAAATACATATAAAATATTCTCTAAATATCCCATAAATAATTCATTGATTGCAAGATCTAAAGGAAAAACTCATTTTCATGGTTGGTAAATTAATAAGGATTAAAAAACATAACTCAAATCTATAAGATTGTCCAGAGGTAGACAATAATTCCTCCCGAGAAGTTGTGATGAGTCTGACCTCCCATCCTCTCGACCAATGAAAATTATTTTGTTTCATAAGTCCACAACTAATGGGCACTAACCTTTGGAAATTAGTTCCAAATGGATATATAATTATTGGATGTTTCAGGTTCTATAAATAAGCCTATTAGAAACCGATTGGAAAGTTGTAACCTAAAAAAAACAAGGTCATCCTCATTTTTAAAAGAAAAAAAATGGTTAACCCAATGTGAATCGTTAACAACGTTAAATGATGTTTTACTTATTTGTTTGGCCCCTGTTTAACTTAATTTGAGGGACAAAAAAATCAATCAATAACATATTTTCTCATCGAAAAGATGTAGTTTGGAAAAAAGTATCTTCATTATGTCTGTTACATCAAACATGCACTCTTTTATAAGATCTCTCTGCATTACAGAAATGGATTCTTTTAAAATTCACACCTCTTAATGGCTCGACCACTACTCCTGTAGGATCCTCGTCCTCTATGAGGACGACATCACCTACTCAGCATCGTCAATGCTGGGTCTCAAATGCATTGGTTAAGGAAAACCATCAACACAGTACCATTCCGACTCTGGAGGCTGCTCGACAAACCCTCCTTGTTAACAACTCACTTTGGCTATTCGGGCAGCGACGACCTGTGGTCAAGAAGCATGTGGTTCCAACTACTATCTCCAACCATTTCGGGTCGTTATCTCCAGAATGAAATCACCAGTCCCTCCCATATTATGGGTAGGTGAATGAGAAGATCACTGAAGGCCTTAATTCAAGAAGAGAGGAGTACTTACTAAGGGCTCCCATCAACCATCGACGCCAAACTCGGGCATTAGTGTACCTTCAAAATGATGAGGGTATCACCTTTAGGGTTTCAGCTTAGGTTCCTCAACCCCGAGCACGCAAGATGAACCTTCAGAGGTGAAATCTGTTCAATAGGGAGCAGGTTCTTACTTCATCCCCCTCCGGAGAAGTCCATCAAGCCATCATGATGGAAGACAACGAGTAAGCATATACACCCATATGTCCTGATGTTAATTTCCAACAGACTTGTCTGGAAATAACATGCCAATCCCTCCAGGAAATTCCGGCAGAGTATTATAGACAGGCATATACACATATTTTTAATTAATCAGGTAGTCAGTAGGCTCGTCTGACTTCAACCAAAGAAACTCTCTAATAAAATGTGGATCGGAAAATTCAACAGGCACATACACCTGCAATTAATCAGGCTAACCAATAGTCTCTTTTGGTAGAACCTGGATATGTAAACTGGAATGCTCCAATGACAAGCAAGAGGTAGACAGAATTTTCTACCCCACACATGTGTACTGTCATAATTCACTGATAGGAAAAGGAGTACATGAGCAGGAACTCACACCTACTCCATGCATGGAATGGATGTATATTCCTGTTCCTGCAGCTGAAGTCACTAAGCACATTCTGAAAATGGATAAAGAGCAGAAGAAAATGCATGCCCATATTATGGATGTCTATCAAAATATTATAACAACTTCAACAGTATCACATGGAATGAATAAAAAATCAATCCCTATTAGTGGAGTGACTCATCATCATTTCACATTGGAGCAGATACACACCTCTGTTCCAGTCCAGGAGGGTTGTGGGGGATACTCCCCCATATCATACAGATAATATAACCGGGCACATACACTCAATTTGAATGGAGATAATCAGCCTCACCTGAACATTTCTCTTGAGCAGGCACATACACTTTCCCATGATAACCACTTTTGTCAACATGTGGTTTCCAAAGTTATTAATAAGTAATATATAAAAAAGAACCATCCATCACAGTCGATAAATCAAGATCCAATCTGTAATAAGGCCTTGCTCGATGATGGAGTTCTTGAATCCCTCGGACAATTATTTGTTTTAACATTAGATTCTTATATTTCATTTTCTAATTCCAAAAATAAAAACAATAATTATGAAGGTATTCATCTGAAACTTCCTCATGAAGGCTTGCTTCCTGAAAGTTTAGTCGATCTCGAAGTATCATCTTCATATGAGAGCTATGATAAACCTCTGTGTGGACAGAAGATCAAGGACCAAAAGGTTTCATCTTTTGTTGTAACCCACCATGGTGGTCCTCCCCATGATGATGAATTTATCTGCGAAATTCCTCTCCATTGTAGTAATTCGCATTTCCTGGAAAATTCTTCAAAGGAAAATGTAGTAATGAGGAATCCATCTTATCTTGAGGTAATTGAAAATGTGAAGCTAGTCATGTCTAATGCTTTACCACTAGTAGGTGAAAAAATTTCTCAATCAGAATATAGCTTAGGGTGTAGGTCATTCTCCGAACCACCCCCGGGACATTCGTCTTCTAATTTGATAAATTAATTCTCTACCATACATGTTGAATCTAATAAATCAACAAAGAAGAACTAGATTTGGTCTATTCAGTTAAAATAATCGTTATCGAATGATAATTAGGGAGTGCTAAATATGAGAAAACAACTGGATAAAGGTGAAGTACCAGTCATGTTTTGGCCTTTGGATGACTCTCAGTATGATATTCCAAAAATGTTGATGGAAGATTGTATTCATGATATTCAACACAACATCTGGAAAACTCATTGTTACCTAAAAAAAGAAAATATTATCTTAGGATGAATATGAAAATCATGTTAAGATAATGGAAGGGTTACAATGCCAAAGTGATTTGGAATCTCTCTCAGTTTTCCTATATCCAAAGGTTGAAAATTAGCAGAAAGCCCTTCATCGTGCATGATTTAGCGCACTAAAAATGTTGTGCTAGTTAATTACCAATGCCCCATATGGTATTCATATCAGAGGAGAGGGTGTTTGTGGTGCACTTCATTTCAACATACATTCCAGTCAACAATGACCGCCAAAAGTGGTCTCATTAATGTTATTTCCCATGGTCGGCCACATACAATTGGTTTTCTATGTAATCAAATGCTTTCTCAAGAACATTCCTCAACTAAACCATCACAATGTCAGGCATATAAAGAACTATTTGTCAAATTTATATTTAATCAAGCAAATGAGAATATCGAACTGGCTTCTCATTTAGAGCATGCACATAATTAGGTGACAGTGGTGTCAGAAATCATCCAATGGACATTTGAGCCAGGTGATTTGAGTGGATTTCAGATGACGCACCCGGCTAATTTCTGGACTAAAATCCACAATATCATGAGAGCTTTTAAGAAAGTCTCAAATGTAGCATCTCAAAAACCACCTCAACTTTCCAGGCTGTGGACTCTTTTAGCTTATCCCTTATGATCAACATATGGGATTCAAGGAGTTGAGCAGGGAAAGCAGTAACATCCCCAGTCCACCGGACTGGGTACTATTTCAAATTATCAATCTCTTCCTCATCATAAGTTAGTTATCTTTCGATTAGGGAAGAAGTCACAATGGGAACACAGAGCCGAATTAACAAGAGGTTCCCTCCAAATTACGGTTCGTCAAAAAGTCCATAAGGGATCAACTCAACAAAAGGAAATGTCTCATAAAGGACATGGAAGAAGACATTATCATGGAAATGATGATTGAAGGTATGAAATGCATTATGCATCAATAATTTTCATCAATCCCATTTTTACTAGTCCCCCAGAACATGTGGTTCACTCAGAGGAATCAGATGAAAAAGTTCATATTCAAGAAGTTGAACTCATAGAAATAAATGAAGAAGGTGTGCGTACCAGAAGCCAGGGGATTCCCAAAGTCAAGATATTCCTTGGAGAAATTCCCTTAGATTATCTTGAACGACACATGCCATGGAAAGGGGTAAAAGTCAGGTTTCATCCCACCCTACCTCTAGACAAGGCCATTCACTATCATTAGAGGACAGGTTCACACAACAAGAGGATGAAATGTAGGAGTTAAGGAGGTTGAATGAAGAACTACTTTAAGGTAGTCTTCCTCCTAAGCGTGCTGGAGTCCGTTATTAAAGGGTATTTTTTGCAGTTATTAGTATGGATTAATAATATCTTCCATTATAATTAAACCCTCACATGTCCCATTTAATGGGTAATCCGCAACAACAACAAGTGGTGCTACCATAAGTTGCAGTACCAGTCACCACAACAGTCGAAACCCCAGTTAATTCACCTTCTCAGGTCCGAGCTCAACCAGATGTTTCTCAAAATTTGATAACTACCCTTGAGTCATTAACAACTTACTTGGAATCTATGTAAGGAAAACATGCTCATGTTCAACTGGAAAAGAAATCATACCCTGAATGGCTTGATGCAATTCCTCCCCCATCAAATATTGTGAATACCACATTCCCAATTATTAGTGGTTTGGGAGACCCAGAACAACACATAAAACATGTTGTTTCTCATTCGGATCCTATGATGGGAACTCCTTAACAACAAAAAGTAGTTAAAATCAAATGTTTTGTGAAGTCATTACAAGGGCATGCTTTTGTCTGGAATGCATGTTTGCAGTCTCGGCCAATTAATGTGTGGGAAGATCTCCATCAACGATTCCATCTTTAATTTAGATCAACATTACCAAAGATGATAGTTTTTTATCTTAAAAAGTTTTAGAAAATGTAAAATGAATGATTTTTGGATTTCATTGCTTGCTGGAAGTGATTAACATATTCCTTATGCTTAGAACTCCTACAAGAAGAGTTGTTGCCAATCTGTGTAGAAAAGTTTTGTGATGAATTATGCACACAGTTGATTCATGTGAAATACACAGGAGGGTTTCGATACCTTACTTCAATCTCTCAATATATCGAAGATTCTCTTATAGATACTAAGGCTAAAACTCATGTAATTCCATTAGCTCCAGGATGGATAATGGGGAGAGAGTAGAATGCTACAGTTACACTTAAAAAAGAATATGCACCTACTTCAACTACAAAAACATCATCTCATTTAAGGGATCCACCTCATGGGAATCAACAACAGAGATCGTCTCTTCATGATGATCAAAGAGATCAATGACGGAAACCGTTTGAGGAGTTAATGAACAATGTTTATTCTTTCCAAAATGAACATGTTTCTGGTTACATCTTTTCGGCTCTAGAAAATAATATGGTTCAGTTTCCAATGCCTACAAGGTCGAACAAGGAAAGAGATGATGTCCTTCCCAACAATTTCTCATTTCATCCGATGTTGGGGCATCCCATTCAGGAGTGTTTTGTCTTCATATACCGTCTGCAATAGGTGGTGGATTTGGGATAAGTAAAACAGAATGGTTCTTCAGCTCAGGTATCATGTGTTACTACTACAGATCCAGTGTAAGAAGGTGAGTGGCACGAAGTCAAAAGAGAAAATGCATAGAAATATGATGATTGGATGGTCAAGAAAATGATCAACTGGTCTAATCTACCAAATCTTGTAGTATTTCCAACTACTACCCTAATACAAGTTGTATCTACTTCCAAAGCATCAACTTCTAGGGAACCTACGAAACCATAGGTTCCTATTCGGAAATGCAGTATTTTGGTCCAAAAGTTTTATTTATGAAACATTTGGCCCAAGTACCGGCCAAGTTATCAATTCTAGATTCCTTGAATCTATCAAAGGATCACATGGAGGAACTCATTGCGGCATTTTCAATTCCTCTATAATTCGATACAAAAATTCCTACAGCTGAAGTCTACCATATAGAGAATGATCCTGCAGAATGCCATGTAGTGATATCTTTTACAGATGATGATGAAGATGATGTTGTGCATGGACATATTAGACTTTGAATTTATTTGGAATGGTCAATGATGTAGGCATTCAAAGAGAATTCATGGATAATGGTTCAGGAATCAACATCATCCTTATTTGTACACTTCGTCGATTTGGCCTCACTGAAACTGATTTACCTCCTTATACTTTGATGGTGCAAGGATATGATAAATATGAACAAGAATATCTGGGAGAGATTACACTCAGAACTCAGATAAGAGACCTTGTATCTATTTCAGATTTTATACACAACTTTTAACATTTTTCTTGGAAGACCTTGGCTACATCAACATGCCTGTATTCCTTTATCATACCATAAATGTCTCAAATATTGTTTCAATGGTCAAATTTGGACATGGAATGGTGGTAAAGCCCCATTAAAAACATGTGAATCTCAATAAATTGAGGCAGAATTCTATCACATGGATGGAAAGGAGATATCCACGGCAAAGGAGGTTACCAAAATTAATGCTCTATATGGTTCGGAAAATATTCTAGTAAACCCATTCATACATGTGAGTTCAAATTATGTGTTCCCTATCAGTCAAATTGACAGGAGAGACCCAAATATAAATAATCTTATAAAATCTTCCATAATGTCAATTACAGCAACCAAACCAGACAACATGGTAGAAATTGTTGATTCACAAGGCAATGATGAAAGCTCAAATGGAGATGTTTTCTTATCATCCACTAAAATCCAGAAATTCTATACTTCATCAACTAGGCCAAAAGAAGTTATAGCAATGTTAGAGAGGAACGATTATGTCTATTTTCAATACATCATATCCCCTTTATTACCCAAGGAAGACCCTTAATCATCAATAGGGTTAGAAATGGAATCCTTTTCTTAATGATGTTCAAATTCTAACATCTCCCGTGATTAGGGAAATTCTACTTCATCATCTATTATGCAAGTAGAAACAATAGAAGTAACACATATTGATACAGATGAGGATGATCTCAGGGATGCTCCTGCAGCATTTGAAGAAGGTATCTCAACCACTGTGGACGAAATCAGAGAAATAAATCTGAGTACAAAATATGATCCACGCCCCACTTTAATTAGTGCGGCCACAACTCTTGAAGAGAACGAAATGTATATTTCATTTTTAAAGAAAAATATAGAAATATTTTCTTTTAATTATACAGGAATTCTAGGGCATGATCTGAATGTTGCTACTCATCATTTGGGTTTTCCATAAGAACATCGAGGATTCAAGAAATCCACAAGAATAACACAACCAACTTATGCCTCCAAAATTGAAACAGAAGTTGATAAGTTTATCAATGCTAACATCTTCATAGAAGTTCAATTTCCCAAATATGTAGATAATATTGTCCCTATGAAAAAGAATAATGGAAAAATTAGAATTTTTATAGATTTCAGATATCCTAATCAGAATTGCCTCAAGGATGATTTCCCAGTTTTGGTCACATAACTCTTAATTGAGGCAACAGGTGGCTATGAAGCACTTACCTTCATGTATGGATATTCTGGGAATAGTCAAATCTGAATGGCTCCAGAAGGTGGAGAATATGCAGCCTTCATAGCCCCTCAATGTTTGTTTGGATATCGGGTAATCTCCTTTGGCTGAAAAAATGCAGGTGTAATATATCAACGTGCCATGAACCGCATCATTAAAACATTTTTTTGGAAAATTTTTTTAATGATATGTGGACGATTTGGTGGTTAAATTCAGACAATGTTATAATCCCTTTGATGATTTGGAAATCATATTCCACAAATTTCGACAACACAATTTGAAGATGAACCCCTTGAAATGTGGTTTTTGGGGTAACCTCACGAAAATTTATCAGCTTTGTTGTATGCTATCGTGGTATTGATGATGATACTGAGAAAACAAAATCAATCCTAGGTATGTCACCTCCTTGAAATTTGATGGAATTGAGAGGACTTCAAGGACACTTTGCCTATATTCAGCGTTTCATCGCCAATTTGGCAGGAAAATGTTTACCCTTAACCAAATTAATGATCAAGGGAGTCACATACCAGTGGACTAAAGAATGTCAAGAAGAATTCAATATTCTCAAAAAATATCTCCTGAGTACACTAGTATTAATGCCACATGTTGATGGAAGACCACTTATTCATTATATAACAAAAATTATAGTGATCATTGGGTGTCGTCCTTTCCCAAAAGAGTGATGATAGGATGATAAAATCCTTTATTATCTCAGTCAGTCAATGATTGATACAGAAACTTGATATTCAAGTATTGAAAAGTTCTACCTAGCATTAATCTCTGCAGTTCATAAATTGAGACACTACACGCAACATCATGAGGTCCATTTGGTATCACGCAATAACCCCCTCAAATTTATCCATAGTCGTCCAATGCATACAAGATGTCTGGGAAGGTGGGTAGTTATTTTGAAGCAGTTTGATATCCATCATCTATCTCAAAAGAAAATAAAGGGCCAAGATCTAGCTGATTTCCTTGCTGAACACCATTCTATAGAAGATACATCTTTAGATATTTAACTTCCTGATGAGTAAGTCTTATATATTCAAGATAATTTTCAAACATGGTAAATTTACTTTGATGGTGATTCCATAAGTCCAAACGGGAAAAAAATAGAAGATCTTAAATTCAACAATGTTGGGTTAGGAATTGTACTCATTTCCCTAGAAAAGGAAGTGATACCCTATTCCTTCTTATTATTGGATGTCGGTACAAACAATGATGTAGAATATCAAGCTATCATCGCAGGATTGGAGTTTGTGCTTTAGGCATAGCTGAATCACTTATAGATTAAAGGTTATTCAGACTTTGTAATCCAAAAAGTCAATGGGGGTTATACCATGAGAAAAGAAGAGTTAATACATTTGTATGATTACTTCAGAGAATTAATTGTGGAATTTCCTTTGAAACCGACAATTTTTTTTCCCACGATCACACAATTCTCAAGATGATGCACTTGCGAATATAGCCACAACTCTGGCAGATCCAAATCCGGATGAAACAATCTTCAGTATTTCCCACCATCATATAGTTTCAAATTCTGTTCAAATCTGAAAAAAGGAAATCATTGAATTTAGTCCCATTTCTAAACCATATTGTCATACTATAGGATTTATGATAGTTATCAGGGAATACCTTAAAAATGGAACACTCCTACCTGATAGGGTTGGGAATGAACAAGTCTGATGACGTGTGGTTAATTTTACACTTTATGATAGCCCAGATCACCTAGAAAAAATTCTCTACAATTGAGGTTTTGGTGGAATTCTATTCAGATGTATTGATGGTAAAGAGATAATGACTGTTATGAAATAAGTACATGCAGGAGTCTGTGGTGCCCACCAGTCTGGACATAGACAGTCTGAGAAAATTCAAAGACTTGGATACTTCTGGCCTTCAATGATACAAGATTGTGTTGATTTCACTATGAAGTGTCATTATATCTATGTAAATGCCAATTTCATTCATCAACCCCCATAGTTTATCCATATAGGTAAATTCTAATTGCCATATTCCACATTGGGAATGCATGTATTATGACCTTACCCTTCGGCTACATCCAAGAAGTTTAAGTATATTCTTACTGCAACTGTGTTCATTTCCAAATGGGCAGAGGTAATACCTCTCAATGTAGTTAGTTCTAAAATCATTGTTAGCTTCATCAAGTCTAAAATCATTACCAGATTTGGTGTCCCTCATACCATTTTGATGGACAATGGCACCAACTTCTGTTCATCCGAGGTACAAATGTTGTATATTGAATACAGTATAAAATACAACCATTAATCTCGGTAACATGCAGCGGCCAATGGCCCAATAGAATCCTTCAGTAAGACCCTTTCAAGCATACTGCAAAAGATAGTGTTTAAAGATAAGAAATCATGGCCTAAAAACGTTTTTCATGCTTTATGGTCTTATCGGACCACCACCTGCACTGCTACGTGGTCAACTCCATATTCCTTGGTATATGGAACAAAAGCGGTCTTTCCAATTGAGGTTCAATTACCTTCGCTCAGAGTAGCCATTTTTTTATCAGTCATCTACAGATGAACAATCTCAAAAGCGATTGGATGAATTGGAATGATTATGGGAAAATATGTTGTGCACCTAGCACCCCTTGGAAGACTATCAGAATCGAATATCACGAGATTTCAAAAAAAAAATTGTCTTTGTTCATTGATTCAAGTAGAATTGGTATTGGTCCTCAGAAATCCAATGATACCTGGAATGAAACCTCAAAATCATGAGTAAAATTGGTAAAGACCTTACTCAATATATAAGGTCTACTCCAATAAAACTTATTCTTAAATCTCAATTGATGGAGAACTCATCATGACTCCAACCAATGCAAGATTCTTGAAGAAGTATTTTTTGTAACACAAATACATCTATAGTCCTTGCTGTAAGAATTTAAACTGCCAGGACCCACCATCATCCAACATGATGTTAAAATGTGTTCCATCATCCAACATAACGTTAAATTGTGACCCTTTTGTCCTATATCACGTTAAACTATGAATCATTAGGGCTGTTGTTAACTCATTTTTCTCACATCGATCATGACTCAGGTGAGCTTAGAGTAAACCTCAACCATAACACCCTCTCTGGGCCACAAACCACGCAAAAGTCCCAACATCAACTTCGGGTTTCCCTCAAGTAAAACATAATCACCAATTCATTATTAATCAATTTACACAGACTTTGATCCTTGCCTTATAGGGTGGGTACATAGGAATCTTCCCGAGGATCAATCCCAAAACCAACATCTTCACATCAGTTCACCTCCAACTCATACGATGTTGATCCATGAATCCCCCCTCAAAACCAAAATATTCACATTGGTTCAACATCATCCTTGCTATATGACGTTAAACTATGCAACCCCCCATTGTCTTCACTACATGACATTAAACTTCATAGTAATACGTCTTAGATACATGATTCTAAACTATGCAGCACCGGTCCATTTATATGACCCTAAAACTATTCGTAATTTTTTCCTGTATGACAATAAACTTCCATAGTCATTGACACCCTCACCTGAGGGGGAATCATTATTGACATTGATCTCCAACCATGCCATATTCCATGGACTACGAGCATACATGTAAATTCCCAGACCATTAATCATTGGTCAAACCGTCATTGCACAAATGTCGCCTTTCACCGTTCACTTGTACGAACCAAATCTATACAGATGGTATTTCAGGAACTACGTATGGATTGATTCCCATCCGTATGGGATATATAGGAACATTTGAGAATCCCTTGAATCCTGCCCCATGTCTTTGGGCCTAACCTGAAATTCCACTTTCAGTCCCTTGGATGAAAAGTCCCCCTGTGAAAACATGAATATGGTATGAAAACCCTGGTCTTCATTCACATCGAGTTTATAAAACACCGAATGTGTATTCCTCATTATGGTATGAGATATATGAACCAAAACTAAGATCTCATACACTCTCGTCCCACATGACGTTAAACTGTATTTCAATAACTACCTATGGCTTGATTCCCAACCTTACGGGATATGTAGTGAAGTCCAGCATAACAATTCAGGACCCATCCCCAACATGATTATGGTTAGCATTGGTCTATGTATCTCCTTTAAGAATTGTACAATTCCCATTTTGATGTGTCATAATCCTAACCATAAATACTTCCAGATCTCCATAACCCATTTCTTGACGTTTGGTCACAAAATGTCTGATACCTAGAAAATCTTTTGCCTGACTTTGCTTCATGTGACCTTAGGTGGCCTTGGATAAAAACTCTACATAATAGACCTGTCAGCCAAAATATATTATTATTTCACTAGGCACCCAATTCCCTTAAATGGCCCGACGTAATTTAACCCCCTAACGGGTTCATCAGATAGTGGTAACGTCATTCTTGGGAGAAAAAACTCTTTTTTTATTTTTCATAACGATAATATGTAGGGATCCGCAAAAATATCCATCATTAACATATTTTTCCAATACAATTTTTTATGATCTAAAAGAATTTAAGTCTACGGTTTATATTTCCCTTCCCTATGTTTGGGTCCGGCCTTCTTAGGAGTGACATTCATCAAATTATTTGAAAATCTTGATTGGGAATATCCTCTCCATATTTAGGTACCCCCCTCCAAATAGCAAACTCTATGGTTTGGAAAATTTAAATGTCCATACACTTCCACTGGCTTTTTAGCAATAGAAAACTAAAATATCTGAGGGTTCTTTTGCCTTACTATGTAGTACATGCCCCTAGGTGGCCTTGCATAAGTAGTCTACATAATGAACCAGTCAGCCAAAAGATGCTATTATTTGACTATGTAGCCAACGCCCTTAAGTGGCCCTGCATAATTCAACCCCCTAACGAGTTTTTCAAATAGTGGTAACTTCAATCATAGGAAGTAATTCTTCTAATGCCTTTTAGCCCTTTTTTCAAATCATCCCTCAGATTCAAAATTTCATAGATCATGGTTTACATTTTTTCCCCTATACATGAATGTGGTAATATTTTTTCAAACAAATTATCGAATAATTGAGTCAATTTTAATCAATTCGGTCGAAGTTATTCGGCCTTAAACATTATTCTTTTTATGTCTGACATGCATAACATCAAACTTCCATCAAAAGACATGGTACTCATTAAATTGGGAACCTGTAAAAGGTACTCTGAACAAAATTTGACCCCAATCTCTCTAAAAGTACTTTTTTTTATGATTTCGGCAATATTGATCAATGAAAAGATTCAATGTTTGTAGGGTTATTTTTATAATCCTAGAAACAATTAATCTATGCTTACTGGGCCCATTGGATTAGGTAAAATATATATATATGTGTGTAATTATCAAGAGGATGCAGGTACAAATGATTAAAGGTGAAATGTCATTTTATCATTGATTAAAAAAATTAGAAGAACATCCACAGAATGGAGTCTCTTCTCATTTTCAAAAATTAAAAGTGGCTTTCCACATAACGCTTTGTTTAATTTACAACATTACGAGCATCATCAGTAGCTTCCTGGAAATCATGCATTCAACTGGATACAATAAGAGATACAATGATACAAGCTCTTCTTTGATCAACTGTAAAAGAATGTTCATGAATGTGGTTTGAGACAATTTTCTGCTGATCATAAAGTGACTCTGTTTCTATCCAAGAGACATGGAAGATGGATACATGGTTTTGAGAATGGAGAATTGGATTTAAAGATCCATTTGGAGAGATTAATATTTTTAGATATTGTTCTAATGTCATGATAGTCTTCTCTCCACCAACCGGCAGCGGAAAACATATCAGCCCATGGTTTTTCCAATTTCATATCTGCAAGGAAAAGGAATGGAGGAAAATGTTTAATGTTCAAAACATTGTTGACGATCTTAATTCATTTCATAACCAAAATAGAGGTGTATAAGTTTGACTGTATCTCAGTAATATAGTTCTTTGAAACTAAATCATTGACTCCTTGCAGATGAAAATGGCTATATAAATTCATGTATATACATTTTGGGAAATTGAATGATATTTCTTCAAGTACCTAGAAAAATGTATGAGAGTTATATCACATATATCATAGTAATAATTTCCAATGATGTTCATCATTTCATCAATCCACTTCCTAGCCAGATCTTCAGCCGATCCAATTCTTCTAGGAGCCATCGAATCTGCACAAGGATCAAATAGTTAACTTTTATGTAAGGTCTGTTTGTTATGAAATAATTGTGAAGAAATAACAAAAAAAATTCCTAAGGCATTAAAGCTTTCATGTCTAATATTGGCGTGCATGTATAAGAAGGTCACGCAAGTTGTACCACACTTATACTGGCCTGCAAGTCAGAAACCGACTGAGGAAACATGACATGAAGAACAGAAGCACAGACAATTGAAAATCCAAGACACCCGCACGACGAGAGATAACATACACTATGAGAGATAAATGATTCGGAAGCTAGGTTCTTTGTGTGAGAGTGGAGCCCATATTTATAGGCTAAGTAGTTCCCCTATGCCACGTAACCTGCATGCCTCGCACCTGCACGCCGATGCCTCCAAGATCAAAACCTACGTGCCTGAAATCCATGGTTTTCTTTTTTACCTTAGAGTCAAACCCTCTTTCCTTTTTTTCGGATCCAATATTGAGGGGGTTTTTTGGGGATTCTTTATTCCATCACAGAGTCTAATGATTGACTAAGGGGAATTCCTTGAGAAAAGTAGAGGGAAGATTCATCAAATATTGAAAAGGAATTATGGCGTGCAAATATACCTGCGTGCCATCCTTAGGCACACAAGTCACTTGCGTTCCAGATATGAGGTGTGAAAGTCACTTTCATGCCCTAAGTGAAATTTCTCCCAAACCTCAGGTGGCCTATAAATAGCCCATGTGGGCCCCCCATTTCATGGACGCAAAATCCAAAACTCAGATTCATGTTCTGGTCACCCAGGCCTCTATTTTAACTCTTCCAAACACATCTAAGGAAGTTATTTACCTTGAATTGAAGCACTAAAAGAAGGAATACGGCTTTTGTATTAGAACTCGTCAATACATGCACACCTAAGTGTCCAACCGTTAAGGGAAATGAAGACACTTTTGCGCCTCCTTTACCTCTCATGGAAACATGCGCGCCACCCTTCTGGATGAATCTAGGGATAATTCTAAGGTCTTGCGACAGGTATCTCCCAAGTATTACCCTATAGGTTCAACATCGCCCAAGTGAACTAATGTCACACATGTATACATGCTTGACCAGGACATGGGCACGAGAACAATACTTGCCCTCCATCTTCTAATTCACTTTTTTTCCTCAAATCCACCCCACCTCTACATGATTTAGCCTTCAAACCCCTCTTAAAAGCGGTTTAATTCATGGTTCCTTTAATGGATTCCTTATCTAAACGAAATTCTATTGAAAATCTCTCTAACCTTGTGATTTACATAACTTTATGTCTCTAAGGTTAGAGATTTCCTCCATTCAACCTCATCTTTTAAGATGAGATGATCTTTAATCTGGGCATCCTCCTTAGGAGTATGGCCCAAGTTCCATGTTCATGGGAATCCTCATCAAGATTAAACCCCAGCTACATTAATATGGGCATCATCCTAAGAATTAGTCCCTATGTTCCGTAATCTGGCCATCCTCCTTAGGATTAAGCCCCATGTTCCTTAATTTGGGAATCATTTACCACATGATTAAGAACCAGTCATATTTTCCATTAACAATGGGCATCCTTCTCAGGAGTAATCCCCATTCTTAATTTCTTTTGATTTGGGCCTCTTTCTCAGGAGTAAGCCCTTGTATTAATTTCTTTTGATTTGGGCCTCCTTCATAAGAGTAAGTCCCAAGTTAGAATATTAAATCTCCATAATGTACAAATACCTTTATGGACCATGATCCTTTTCTTATTTCCTGAACTAAGTCATAATCTACATCTACTTTGGTGGTCATACATTTGTAATCCCCACATAATTTCTTATGATTGCATCTTTCATGGCACAATAGTCAGGTTTTACTAATACCACTTGTTTCCCACACTTAGCATGAATCACGGGAGCTTGGAGTGTAAATGTAACTATGGAATCTCTCTTTGAGGCATTAATCATTCATAAAACTCATACTTCTTCACTCAAAATACATGGATTCTGATTTCTTTTCTAACAAGGATACGTAGGTAGCCCATCTGTGGGTATGATCCCAACTCTAAAATAATAATTGTCTTCCTGAATGACAATAAACGTCATGTGCCACACTTAGTGGCTGAAAAACTAGTATGGTCATCATAATGACCAAATGAGTTCTATATAATATATTCAAGGATACCATTGACTATGAATCACTAATTCATATATTTGATTATCTATTGCTGAAGAACCAAAAATACATATAAATGATTTTCTAAATCTCTTACATATCAATCATTGATTGAAAGATCTAATGGAAAAACTCATTTTTCTGCTTAGTAAATTAATAAGGATTCACGAACATAACTCAAATCTATAAGAGAGTCCCGAAGTAGACAATAATTCCCCCCAAAAGGTATGTTGATTCTGACCTCCCATCCTCTCCACCAATGCAAATTCTTATGTTTCATTAGTCCACAACTAATGAGCACCCACCTTTGGAAAGTAGGTCCAAATGGATATAGAATCATTGGATGTTTCCGATTCAACAAATAAACCCGTTAGAAACCGATTGGAAATTTTGAACCTTAAACAATCATGTTCATCCTAATTTCTAGAAGAAACATTGTTTTATATTCTATTTCAGTCATATTGAAAAACTCAATCACATTAGAATTCCTGAAATTCAATCCCAAAACTCATGTACTAGATATCCCAACATGAAATACATTTCTTCAATCCCCACATTATTAAGATAATATATAATTTTTGTTTTTATTTTTTTGTTTTTATTTTTTTTCTTATTAAGAGGTTGGAATACAATTCGATATCACTCAAATAGACATTGGTCAATTTTTCATATTAATGAAACTAATCGAAAGTGAAACAAACTTATGGAACAATAATGGATGTATCACGAAAAAATTACCTAACATGGAAATACATTCAATTAAGTAAGATAAAGTTTAAAATTCATGGTTTCATAAAATGTAATCTAGAGATATCAATGAAATAATTTACGCAGAAAATTTATCACAAATAATGCTTTGAAAATATAAAAGGTTTTATAATTAAATAACCAAATCATCTCATCAACAAGTTACATTATTATAAAAATAAAACATTAATGATGAAATATTACTCATGATTATCATGAATCTTATGAATTTAAAAATCGAAACAATCATTTTCCACATGTTTCCCTTGTAAATGATTATGTTATGTGGTATTTTTATTTATCGGTTTTTTGGGTTCTTTTTTTCATATTTTTATATTAAAATTAATATAAAACACAGAGAAATTAGAAAATTGAATATCATAAATGATCTAAAAAAAATTTCCCCTCCCCCACACTTAAAATTATAAAAATTCCACAATTTGACTCTATGAAATAATATATTCACATTAAATTTGAAATTAAAATTTTGAAAAAAAATATTGAAGTGTGGGGGTAAAATATAGCATGATAATATTAAGTGATGACATGCCGATTTAGTGTGATGGAATTAACCACATGTGTGGGGAAACCATAAATAATACAATTTATCTTTTACCCATATATTGTAAGGATCCTTCTGATATCCTTGTCCATGACCTCCACAACACTATAATGAAAAACATGACATAAAACAAAAGGTTCAAACCATCTGTAAAGGAACTTAACTAGGATCATCTACAATTGTGAAGTTACAAAAAATACCTTGTCTACTACATGAAACTACCTTTTTTAGATCATTCTATCAAGAGACACTTTAATATTTCTTTGTAGAGCCTTGAGTTTTCATATTATGTCAATTGAATCACCTTAGGCTCATGAATTTACATTTTTCATTGATCTCTATCTTGGAAAAAATCCTTGTTTCATTTCATTATAGCCAATATACTTGATGCTCAAACCCCATAGGAAGATAAAATGATTTAAAGAAAAGAACTAGAATCGATAAATACCAATGAGACATTTTAATTTCATCAGATAATACCATATATCATCATCTATTTTCTTTCTCTAATCATTCGTATTCAGTTTCACTATTATTTAAAATATCCTCATCAACTCGTGATTTGAAATGTCATGTTGCCCATTTTAATAGAGTGGTATTGTGTTGATGTTTTTATTTAACCCCATATATTATAAATATTTAATCCAAATTTAAATTTCAAAATTGTGTCCCTTGGTCAAAAATGATAGCCTCTAGATCTCCAAACTTTTTTAAAATTTCAGCCCTGAAAAAAATACTCAACAGCATGTGAATCATCAGTACTGGTGACGTCAACCACCACCATGTTACTAACATAATCATTAAGAACACGAATTTATATGAAAGAAAATAATATTTTATATGGTCCCATAAAATAAATACCACAAAAATAAAAAACCATTCAAATTATGTTTGGTTTTTGGGTAGTTTGGTGAAATAGAGTACCTCACCAATGTCTTTCTCTATAGAGGAAAAAATATACTAAATCTATTTTGGAATGAAATTTATATAAATATACTGCATAAAAGTATCTATCTTGTTTAACATATATAAAACTAGAACAATTATGTATTAAAATGAAAATATATTATTTTTATTTTTTCAATTTGATTGATATGAAAATAAATAATATTTTATATAATTTTTTTAGAAGGGAAAAATCAATATCAAAATATATATTCACTTAATTATTATCCGTTACCATTTTGATTAACATCCACATAAATATGATATACTATTTTGTTAACCCAATAACCATATAAGAATTTACCTCAACCACGATGATGTAATGAAGTAAATCCTAGGCTAGATTCAGAACATGCAATCACCACACCATGCATTGATTATAATTACAAGCATAGACCTTGGTCAGTGATGAATTGGGATAATATAAAAACTATATTTTAGGATTAATTGTGTTTATGGATTATATTTTAATTCTAAAAATTTATCTCATGTTTTTATACATATTAAGATTAAGCTCTCATAATTCAGACATTACTCATCCTCACATGTTTTGTGTGTATTTTTAATTTTTTTCATAATTTTTCATAAAATTAAACTAAATTCATAGATAATATTATTTTAATTAAAATATATGAATCATTAAAAAATAATAAACTTATAGGATTATATTTATATCGATTATAAAGAAAATATACTCTTCCAAGGGTGGAGTGGTCGTATTTGAATGGGTTTACATGAGAAAAGGTCCAGAAATGGTATAACCCAATCAAATTTAAACCAATGATTTAAAAAAAGAGTAAAAGTATAGATTAGTGGTAATTTTAAATTCCAAATTAAATTTAAGGGAAATACATAGTTATTTTCAAAAACACAAACATTACAATTCAGTTATGAAGAAGGTGGTTTCGATGAGGGGATCCTTACATTAAGAGATTCTTCTCTTGTTATGCGCGAATAATTATATAAGAATCATATAACATCATCATTCAACTTCATAGTTAATGTAAAAATTTATAATAAGTAGAAAAATAAACATTTATAGAGGGGAGGGGTGGATATGGTTACATGTGGTTAAAAGTGTGAATGGGAAAATTTGGCCAAATATTTTAATCCAACTTCAACACGCTGGTTACCCTTTAAAAAATGTTAACTAGAAAACATTATTGGAGGATGTATTGATCAATGATGTCTTCTCTATAAACTTACTTATTTGATCCTAATAATAGACCATATGTTGAATATAAGTCCCGAATGATGAAATAGTTTCCAATATGATGAGAGTTATGTCCATATTTAAATTTGTGGCACATTTCATCAAAACAAATGCATGATATAGATCATATGGTCTAAATGAATGTTATATCCAATTGTTTTTGGAATTATATTAAAAATTTAAGAAAAATAATCCATAGAAAAATAATTATTACTAAAATAATATAGTGTTATTTAAAGGGTCAAAACTATAATTTTCATCTATTTTTCAAATAAATGATACAATAAAAAATATTCGATAAATAATCATATATAACACATTGTGAAATTTTTTCCATTTATAATAAAAATATTATTCCATAAAAATGTGATTTATTGAATATTATTTGAGTATTTATGTATTTATATTATGGAGTCATTTTTTTAAACAAATGACAGATTTATGAAATAATCATTCTCAATATTCTTAGAAATAAATTTCATATATAGCATCAATTTTTTATCAGGTAGTGGATCATTTGTAAACATTATGAGCCACATTTTTTAAAATATAAAAAATAACCATCCTTTTTTGAAATAATAAGTAATTAATATATTCGCGTATTTAGTATAGATATTATATAATAAATAAAATACGTATTAATATAATAAATTAAACAATTATATAAAATTAATAGATAAAAATTAATATAAATATATGATTTATAAAATTATGATAATATATAATGTCATACTAGTACATCATGAGGTTATTTTTAAAATTATGATTTGTAATATTATGGTTAAAATGGTAGTTATGGTAATACTTTTGTTAAAAAGTGCATATTGTTTTTCCATGATAAAATCATATCCAGAAAGAAAATAAATATGATATTGTTAAGATATTTTATCATTGTTAATAATAAAAATAAATCATCATATTTAATATTTTTGTTTACTATAAATATCCAAACATCATCAATTTAAAAATTATCAAAAATATATAGATAATGATAAATTTAAAAAATTAATAGACGTTTTACATTGAAAATGATCTACATATATTAACATAAATTAGTTCAAGAGTACAATAATATATCCTGGCCTCCCTCCATCCCTTCTATTGGTTTCATTGAAAACCCTAACCTCTTTAGTCACATTATTCGACTAGAATCATATTCCCTCTATAAAATATAACTTATAATTTTTCATTTATTGATTTTGATTTTTTTCTTTTTTTTAATTTTATATTGAAATTTTTTATGTTCCTGAAATATATAATTTCAACCAATTTGTTAAACTATAATAAAATTTAAATTCTCCTCTACATTTTAATACATTCATCAATTCTCTTTAACATCTCCACATATTATTTATTATTTATATCAAAGAAAAAATAGATCACTGGCTAAATATGAAGAGGACAATCAAAACTCTCTATTAATGTTGTATTAGAGCAGTCACCTTTCTCGTGGAAATTCAATCACCTTATGTTGTATATATGTCTTCCCATCACAGATCTAAACTAGATTTCACATATAAGAAATATGTTCATTCATTATATGAATCGAATCCATTAACAATGTGAACAATATTTTATTTATCACTAGATTTCACAGCATTTGTTGCTGAATGGATTGAAATTTATTTATAAATTTTATTCGGATTTTATATAAATCAATTCAGTTTTATATAGTGAGGAAGGGAATAAATTTCATATTTAAAGTTTATCATTCGAATCATTACAGTCCTGGTTACGATATGAATGAGGCTTAATATGTAAATATATTTCTAAAAGTTTTATCTAGGAATAATTATCAGAAATTTGAAATTAAATTTATAGCCATTATATCATTACATGAAAATATATTAGAAAACAATTTCCTTTTCTATTTGGGTCTACTCTTTTTAGGTAGAGTGGCCATTTAAATTTCATTTTTAGACCTTTTCATGTTTGTATGCATGGAATTATAGTTCAAATTTTTTTTTCAATGATGTAATTACATTCCAAATTTGTGTCATATAATAAAACAATATACATATAAATCAAAATTAATTCGTGGCCATCATTTTATTTATTCATATGAACCAACTAGTTAAACATATTTTTAAATAATTCAAATCTGGAATTACTCTTGGTAAAATTTAGATTTCAAATTTATTAATAAAAAACATCCCACTAATATATATTAAATTTTTAAACAATTTCAAGGTATGCTTATAGAACTTTTGGATATATGAACTAATCAAGGACAAAGTTAAATTTCATATTTATCAATATAACATAACTCATGAATATTAATTAATTAGTAAAAATCTTTCAATTAATATTTATAGAATTGTCCTCAAATATTTAATATATCAAAACTATCAAAAAAATATACTAATCCATGAATAGTTTCCTATAGTCTATTAGACCAAAATTTATATTTATTTTTGTATTGGTTATTATCTTTCTTGGTACTATAAGCATTTCAATTTTTATTCCCAACCTTTTGATCTTTGTGGGTGGGGTGTTATATTAGAAATGTATTTATTCTATAATGATAGACTACCATTCCAAATTGAAGTGTTATAACAAAAAAATATACCAAAAAATAATAATTAAATTCTTATAATTAATTTCATTATTGACATGAACTGGCTGCCTATAAATATTCTTAATTATTTCAATTTAGTAATTAATCCAGATATAATATAATTTTCATATTTATTAAATAAATAATTCTAATTTATTAAAATTATATAAATAAATATCTTGTCATGCATGTATATAAAACCATCATGTGTATTAATTACTCTAGGTAAAATTAATTTTTCTTATTTATTAATATAACACTTCTCATGTATAATCATCAACTAATACAATTTTTTTCCCTGAATGTTTTTAGAAATTTAAATATTTTTTGTATATATAAAAACATGAAATTATTTATATTCAACTTATAATAGTTTCATACCACCTCATGAATCCAATTTCCATTTATTTTTGGATTGGGTCTTATATTTGTAGGTGCATTATTAATTTGAATTTATTTCCCCAGCATTTCAATCCTTTTTAAGGGGAATTATTATTATCTAAATGTAATTTTTTTTCCAACGATGACCTTCCATTCAAAATTTTAGTGTTATAATTAACTAATATACAGATAAATAATGAAGACTTTTTATAATATATTTCTTTATATATTGGATCTTGTAGATTGTAAATATTCAAAATTAATTAATAGCGATAATTATTCCAGGAATAATTAAATTTTTTTATTTTTTAATAGAACAATACACATTATTATATATTAATTAATAAAACTATTTTCATGTGTATTTTAATATCTATATATATATATTAATTATTAAATTTACTATTAAAATTTCATATTTATTTATACAACACTACACTTGTAAATGAATGAATTAACAAAACTCCTTCTATGAATTTTTATTTAATATTCAATATGAATAAATTATATAAAAACACAAAATTAATTATTCTCCTCTGGTAATTGTTTCTTGTAGTATCATAATACCCATTTAATAATTTCTTCCATAAGACATTTCTCTCTATGTCGAATGAATATTTCAATTTATTTTCTAGGTCTTTTGATCTTATAGGAAGGGTATTATAGATGAAGTTTATTTCTTTTATAATGATGGCCTTCCATTCCAAATTTAGTGTTACAAAAACATATACATATAAATCATAATGAATTTATGACCATATATTAACTCATTTTTAGAAAAAATCTCCTAAAAAATATTATTAATTAATATTTTTCTCTAATTAGTTTAATTACATTTAAATTTTCATATTTTTTAATACAAAACTGCTTATTTATATGAATTAATTAATAAAGATCATTCCATGTATGTTTTTAATCTCTTCATATGTATTAATTACATTTATTATAATTTTATTTATTTATTAATACAACACCACTCATGATTATTCATTAATTAATACAATGTTTTCCGTTAATGTTATTTAAATTTTCCTTGTGTATTAAATATATTGGAACTTACAATAAATTATGCACATTTATGAATGGCTTTCTACATAATCATGAAACCCACATTTATGAATGGCTTTCCATGTATGTTTATATAGATTTTCAAATGTATTAATTATTTTATGTACAATTTAATTTTCATATTTATGAATACAACACTACTCAAGTATATTCATCAATTAATACATCTATTTCCATGGATGTTTCTATATTTGACTGTATATATTAAATTATTCAAAACATACAGTTAATTTTATTCATATGGGAATAGTTTTATACTAGCTCTTGAAACCCAATTTCTATTTTTTGTCTTGGGTCTTATCTCTCTAGGTGAAGTGGGATTTTGAAATTATTATACAAAACTTTTGACCTTTTCTAGTTTGATATTTCTGTTGAAATGTATTCCATTTAATGATGGTATACTGTTTCAAATTTAAATGTTAATATAAATAAATATAAATATAAATCATAACGAATTAATAACCATCCATTTCATTATTTATATAATCATGCTCGCTATAAATATTACGAACTAATTCCAATTAATAGTTACATCAGGTAAAATTAAATTTTCATATTTATTCATAAAACATTTATCATTTATATGAATTAATTAAAATAACTCTTTCCATACATTTTTATAGAACCATTCATAATTATTAATTTTTTAGCACTTCTTAAATTTCATGTTTATTTATTCAACTAATGAATATTAATTATTTAATTTATCTATTTTTAAGTAATTCTTATAGAATTTTAAATTTTTTTTTAATATATCAAAACCAAGAATAAATTCTATTCATCTGGGAATAATGTCATACGTGCTCTTGAAGAATGATTTCAATATATTTTTTCTCAATTCCTCTCTTTATACATGCATCAGACATTTGAATTTATTTTCCCTATGTCATTCCATTTATCAGTTAGGTATTATAGTTGAGAAGAATTTCATTTTCATTAATGTATTTCCATTACTAATTTTAGTGTCATTATAAAAAATATACATATGAATCATTATGAAATTTAAATATTATACATACATATTTATGGAATGATGGTGAAAAATGATGAATTTTTTTCTAATTCTTCATGATCAAAACTACAAATGCTTTTCCCCAATAAATAGGTAAAGTTATTCAATTTATTTTTGAACTAAAATAATGAAATTCAAAGGCTACATATAGTATTTTTTAAAGTGAAAGAGAAGATATTTATTTATTTAATTTCATTTTCTAAACTAATAATCAAATAGATAAGAAATTATATTTATATGATTTTTTAATAAATAAAATCATACTAAATAATAAAAATCATGAACATAAAATAATCTAGTATATAGATAATTAACGTATTATGAAGATTATTCACCATTTGATATGATAAAAATTATATTTTTAAGTTTTATGTTGGTATGTGTAGAGTTTACGTATTAAATAAAATTCTCATTTGTTAGTTGGTTCAGTTTTGGTGTAGGATATTAGTTAATTGTTTTACTTTTTAAATGGAAGGTACACTGTTGGTACTTTTTTTAATTTTAGTTTTTATAATTTTTAAATATTTATTATTTAAATTAAAATAAAATGGATTAATAATATGTATATAAATTACAAATTGGAAAACATACTGAATGAAGTATTAATTACAATAAAAATTTACAATTGAAAAAAAATTATCACTAATGATAAATTCAATATTAAAACAGTTTGAATATAAAATATAAAATAAAAATATTATTTTTATATTTGAATAAATTCATTAAAATGATAAAAATTTCAAAATGATTCCCATATGGTTGCATGGATCCCACTCCATTAATACTCGAATGATGTAATAGAAAACTATTTCAAATTTTATTAGTTAATGATTTTTAGTTCTTTGGAATTTATTTTGAGTAAATATCATATTAATTTGTATTTGTAAATTTTTATACTAATTTTTGGTATGTGATGGATGTGAAAAAAGATGCCAATAAACAAACACGCCATCTTTATTCTTAAATATAGTATTAATTTCATCTAAGTAGATATAGTAACCTATGTTTTAGTTTATTATTGTTCTTTGTTATGAATTCAGTTTTTTATTGTATTCCTTTTTAAAGGGGCTACAGTGGGTTTCCTTATATGAAGAAGAATATTAGAAAAAAATAGTTGTAGGGGAAGGCATTTTTTGTAAGATTTATTCATAAATCTCTATACGAAATTAGATGTATTGTGAATATCTATTGTTGAGTGATATTTTTAAAGATAATTAGATTTATTTGGAAACTATTTCATGAAATAAGAAATATTTAGTGGTTTTGATATAGAAAAAACATTATTTATATATCCTTTGATCATGGAATATATTAATATATATTTGGAAAATTTAATTTTTCATAAATGGATGTGTTTTGATATAATTATTTGGGATGAAAAAGAGAAAGCATAGAAAATTTTGAAGTCATGTATTAAATAATTTCCATCAATTTTATGTCATAGATCTTATATATTCAATCCTAACAATTAATGTTATTCCCTATATCTTAAGAGAAAAAAATATATTTCTAATAGTAATGAAAATATTTTAGTGGAACTCTGAATATTGATGGGAGAATAAATATTGTTAACATTTTTCTTATTGTAACATTGGATTTCAATGATGATATAGTATATCGAATAAGATGAACATCAGGTTCATAGCATTTTGGATATTGAGATACATGAGTACTTTTTTTGGTTATTTTGATGTTATAAGGATAAGAGACCATGAGCCTATTATATTTGTATCCCTCTACAGAAAACCACAGATATATTAGATCACCGAGTGTATATATATTCTCATGAGAAAATTTCTATCTGGGGCCATATAAGTATATTTCTCTCTATAGAAAATTCTAAAGAGTTTCTTTATTTTGAAAAACTATCTTGTTTGAAAATGATATATGTATAAATTTATACATAAGGTTAATATTTGATAATTGAACATTTATCATTTATTTTTTCTAATAAATTATCAAAATTTAATAATATTAATAATACTATTCTTATATCCAATTTCATAAACTTTTTTAAATATTTTTTGTTGAATAATAAAATTAATATTTATATAAGTGATATCAAATAAAATATATTAATTCAATGAAGTCATTAACTTGACCCTTTAATCGTTCAAAACAATTACCAAACCCTTGAAGAATAGACCATTTAATCTAATAAAAATTATTCATTTAATAAATAAATAAATATTAAATTTAATAAACTCAAGTATGAATTTTTATTTTAATATTCCTACAATTTAATAAATATATATTATCCAATCCACCAAACTAGTGAATTAAAAAATATTTTTTACCTTCTGAGTAATAAACCATAGATAATATCTAATACAGATTGTTTAATCATTAAAATATTCTCAATGAATTTCTATGTAAAATAATACTTGAATAATTATTTATATATAAGCCAAGAATAATGTTTAATATTAATATTAATCATAATAAAATTTAATATTATTCTAGATATATCCCATAGGACTATTAGTAGTTACACTAGGGGAACTTATTTAATGTCCATTATGAGCATTTTACAACATGTCAACACACCCCATAAAAAATAAGACATTATTTCAATGAAAAAAATCTTCCTATAAACAATATTGTGTAATATAGTCCCTTTTATTACTTATAACCTCAACTATAAGGAACAATGAAATTTTCTATAGATAGGAATAACCAATGTCACATTTAGAATCTTGGTTGATATGTATGTGCTTATGAACTCCCTTTTTTGAGATCACTGATTGAGATATTCATGAAAATAAATCTCAATGTATTATGATATACACCACATGATAATAAAAAATCATCTATTTATTTTTTTCCCTAATGTTATCTAAACCATAATACATAGTTAGTAATATTGATATAGAATTCAGTGTCTCTTATTAGAATAGAGAATTAACATAATGTTTTGGATGTAAAATACATGATCTACTACCTAGGGAGGTTCTCACAAATATGTCAGTAGACAACATTTTTAAGGAACCTCATCCATTATTATGTGTCAAAGAAAACACACAGCACATAGAAATCCTACATTATTCTTCTTATACATCATTTATTCTATCAACTAAAACTAGAATTCTGTTTTCTATGTGTGGATTATATCATGTCTTCCACTTCAATGTGCATAAAACACATTTTATAGTGTAAAAAACCATTCCAATGTATAGACAATGGATTTATAATTTAAAGCCTCATTTTTGTTTCTTTGTAGATATTTTTCTCTCAAACATGGGATCCGAATCGAATTTATTCTTAGATAGATAATTTTATCTTAGTGTAAACCAGCACTAAAGCTAAACATCAGTTTATTGTTTTTATAAATATGTTTTACATTGAATAAAATATTTTCACTACTAAAATATTCTAAAAACATGTATCACTTTCTTTATAAATTAATCAAAAAACTCTTATGGCTTCATCAAACTGAATATTCAATGATTATTCTGCTTTCATTAATCAAAAAATGGATTTTTCTAACTATTTTACCTTATCTGTATACTTTATTACCAATCACCATTTCTATTGTCTTATATATACATTTTCAACAAATTTTAATTTAATGATGGTGGTCTAAACATCCAACTAACAATTTTTTTTCATTTAATATTTCTATGTATATTATAATTATAATGGATTTTAGCTCGAGTACTGGTGATAGTGTTTTATTTTACATTATGCCTTGATATTAATTGAATCCTATAGTCAATAATCATACCTTATAAGTATCAAAATACCATCAATTTATAGTTTCTTCTTGAATAACCTTGACTAAAATACATAACTATATTTCGGTATATAAAATCCATTTTAAATTCATATGAACCAACCAATATTAACACGATTCCATTTACTACTTCCATGAATGAATAACTATTCTCATCAAATGTTATATAACATAGAATGGATAAAATAAAACCTCCTCTTTTCTTTCAACGTTCTTATATTTTATGTTTTTTTGTATAAAAAACCTCCAACTAACCATTATAATCATGAACTATCTCCATTTCTATAGACAAATGGCTCATGTTTATTATTTTTTATCAACTCTTGATGTTTCATTGATTTTATAACATCTCATAGTTAAATATATGAAAAAATATGGTATTATATGTTGTCTTGCACTATGAAATACAAACCCTTATGTTATAAGCCCTTATACCATTGAACAGTTAGGAAACCAATCTCATACTACTTTCATACATACCACATACATCCATATTGATGTGGTTTATTACTATTGTTCACTTCAAATGGGATCGGTTTTATAACGACCCATACTTTACATACATTTTTATTACTTCAGAATTGAAGAACACTTATTAAAACATATAACAAAACCAGGAAAGGACCATATAGGTATAGAGTCTTTAGAAACTAGGAAACATAAACAACTGGTTCTTAAAGCATCGACATTACCTCCAATTTATTCCATAATATCTAGAGTCCCTTTTGTAATATCCTAAATAATAAACTTCTTCCTGACCTGGGGAAAGAAAACATACAAAATGGTGAGCTCAAATGCTCAGTAAGGGTAAACAAAAGAAATATCAATCACATAATATTCATAAGAACATATCTTTTAAAAATCTAAACCTGCAAAAGAAATGATAATTTCATAACATGGGATAAATCATAGTAGTTAAATGTAATCCCAATAATAATAACATAAAACATGAAACTTTTTTCCATAAACACATAATCATAGAGAATAATTTCTTAGTAGTCATGACTCATAGCCAAGACTATATTAGTGGACAAAGTCCATTTCTTAACCGAGTTCACTCTTCGTTTCAGTCCTGTTTTACTGAACTAGTTTAACCTGCAGTTCTAGACATGTCTATCTCATGAGATATGAATCCTTACCCAATGAATTGGAGGGAGATATAGGTCCCACCCATCTCATAATGATATCATTCTTATGTGTTCCACAAAATTATAAACCATACATCATAGAATAACTCATGTAATAAAAATGGGATTCTTAAACATCGTGACATCATAAAACAATTAATATAAGATAAAGGAATTCATAGAAATAATTCCATCACAACACAATAAAATCAATTTAATAATAGGGATAGAAACATAACCCTTTATTATCTTAGATGGAAAATAATTTTGATAAAACACTTGACCTCTATTCTTGAGGAAAATATCCATTCTACTTCAAAAAAATTTTTCCTTTCAAAACATGCCATACAATTTTTAAAAAAAATAAGTTGATTAAAAAAAACTTGAAAATTTTTAAAGGAAGCTTCTTGGAAATAATGTTTTAAAAATTCATTCATGCCGTATAAGTTAAAAAAACATTCTTCTAGTACTTTTGTCGGAAAAGTCAAAAAGTACCTCGTATGAAACACGACTAAAGATTCCTTTCATATATTTTACTAAAAACTCACCTAAGGGTAAAACTAGATTTAAAAAATTTTAGGTGGATGGAAATAATATTACATATTGAGGAAACATGGATTTGGATGATAAAATACACCCTAGTGAATTCTAAAGTATAAACAATCTCGGATAAAAATGATATTGTGATATTTCCCTTACCTTAGGTCTGATTTGCTTCTTAAGTGTCCTAACCTCCTGTATAATGATTTAAATAATATCATTGACTTATTCCATAATCATACTCATTCTTATTATATAATATATGGTCATATTCTTTGCCTATTATTAGTAATATTTCGTGTTATTCGGGTGTTTATTACTTTTTGTTCTTATGCGTGTTTTGTCGAATAAATTCTTATTATTATTTTTAGGTTATAGATACCTCATTTCCAGAATGGTATTAGTGTAATATATATCATATTTATTCACTCAATTAATTATGTAATCATTATGCAATGAAAATTATGTAGAACGAGTCGCATCACATCATGGAGACGGTATTCTGTACGCACGCACGAGCGATGATATCGTTCCCATGATCTTGGAATTGTATTGCATTGTATGTATAATATTTCAGAATAAATATCACTTTAAAATAATAATATATATTCATTATTTACACAATTATACCCATCCAAGTAAGGAGTTGTTGGAAAATAGATTACACCACGGCATAGAGACGGTATTCCGTACGTACGCACATGCCATGATTTCATTTTCCATAGGATGGATAGATGGTGAAATAGGGTTGTTTCATACTTATAATAACATAGCAGTATATGAGTGATACCGATGATATTAATTCATAATGAAACAAATAATGAAGGAGAATTGTAAGAAGAAATCAAGTTGAAAGAATTGGTAACAGACTTTACCTCTTCTTTGAAGCGCTTCTTTGAGACCTCCTTTAAGGGATCTAAAATTGGTCGTTAAAAAATTCCAAGACCTCTAGGATGTTTCTAGTGAAGTGGAGAGGATAAATTGGCAGTGTGTTTTCGAGCATGAAGGCTCAAAGTGGTGTGAGGAAGAGAGGGAGGAGGTTCTTTTTTATAATGGAGGAGAGGGGCACCTTTGGAAAAACTAAAAATATTATTTTATTATAAAGTCATATTCAGTTTTTAACAGCTCCAAATTGATTTATTTAGAAGATAAGGTGGTTATGGGTCGCAATCCTCTCATATAATAGAATTTTGACAAGTTTAGTTTACTATTTTAACCGTATCATTTAGATTTAACTTTATGTTTGATAATTTTACTTTTACCGTGTCTTTTTGTGTTCTTACACTATAAGGTTAATAAACTTACATTAACAAGCCAAACGAACCCCAAGTTGTTTATTATAAATATATATAACCTTATATAAGTAATTTGGCCCAACCATAGATTTTTAGGTATAAAATGTCAATTAATAATATAATATTTGATTTAAAAACTATTTTATGTCAATTTTGAAAATATTTAGTAATTGATTTTTGTAAAACTCATAAAATAATTATTAGTTCGAAAAAAGTTAATTAAATCAATAATAAAATGTCATATTAACCTAAAAAATTAGTGGAATTCAAAAAAAGTCTCAAATTACATTTAAATGATTATTTATAACATCAATTATGTCAATATTTCATTAATAAGATAATTACTAAATCATCATTGTGTCATAAATAAATTAAATTATTAAATGTATAAAAATTAAAAATAAAATACGATTATGTAGGAAATCATTTTATATTTATAATGAATATTTTTAGTGGAAATTATCTTAGGTATAACCCTATATTAAAAATTATTTACTTATTAGACATTGATTTTAACTATTTTAACCCTTCTATAAATAAATTAATAATAAATGTCCAAATCTAATCCAAGTGGGCCTAAATGGTCATATTTTATTACTAAGGTTGTTTTTGGTCAAATTAAACTTATCCAATAGAATTATGACATGTGTTATGGTAATAATAATAACATTTTTACCCTTAATTACCCTATTTACTTTTAACTGTGGTAAAAAAAGTAAAAAGATACTATTCACCAAAAATTATTTTCATCTCATTGAACCAAATTTTAGTACTTGAAATTAACCTCATCTCTCGTATTTTTTGAGATTCCACTCACAATAGCAGTAAAATTATGTTTTATGTAAATTTGCAAATTCTCATTGAAGGTGGGTAAAAGACGGTGAAAAGTTCAATATAATTTTTATATATCAAAAAATATTATAAAATTACTCCAATGAATTAAATTGAACATATATAGGTATTATGTATCAATTTTTACCTAAAATAAATTTAAATAAAATAAAAAATTATTTAAATAAAAAGTCAATTTTTAAATAGTAACCCAGTGTTTTTAGTACTCATCAAAAATTGAATGTTTCCAGAAAAATACCAAAATTTTACCCTAAGCTAATTTCTATATTAAGAATCCAATAATGAAGTCCATTTTGAAAAATAAAATTTACAAAATTTCAAAAAGTGGTTATTACTATTCATAATGGATAGTTTTAATAATATTTTAATAGCATATCGTTGTTTAGTGAAACTCGGTATTGCGTTTGACGCAAGCTATCAAGGAAGGCCGCAGTTGCGTGTAAAGAAACCCAAGATAGTGTTGTGTGTAGTGAAAGATTTATTTGATGATTTATATTAAATAAAAAAATATTTCTTATAAAAGTCTGGGGTGTTACATTCAATGCCGCTTAAAATGAATTTCGCCATTGAAATTCGTCACTTGTAACAAAAAGATGAGGATACCTTTCCCTTATCATATCCTCAAGCTCTCATGTAGCTTTTTATAAATGGTGGTTCCTCTATAATGCTTTCACCAAGCGAGTTGCCTTGTTCTGTAGGGATTTTTCACTACGATCCAGAATCTCTATTGCCTGTTCATCATAAGAATGATCTTGTTACAGTGGTACATCTTATTAGCTGAGTACATGTGAAGGTTCCGGTATGTACATTCTCAAGAGAGATATATGGAACACATCGTGAACTTGGGAGAGATTCGGTGGAAGCGCCAATCGGTAAGCTACCCTCCCAACATGATCCATTATTTCGAAAGGACCGATATATCTAGGGTTCAACTTTCCCTTCTTTCCTAATTTCATTACTCTATTCTAAGGAGATATTCATAAGAACACTTTATCACCCACTTCAAACTCTAGGTCTTTTCTTCGGTTGTCAGCATAACTTTTTATGGACTCTGAGCTGCTCTAGTGTGTTGTTGAATAGATCTGACTTTTTTTGCCTTCTCATCAACAAGATCAGGTGCTAATAAATTTCATTCCCCAACTTCATCCCAGCATGTTGGAGTGCTGCATTTCTTCCAATAGAGAGCTTCATAAGGAGCCATCTGAATACTGGAGTGAAAGCTATTATTATAATAAAATTCCACAAAAGGTAGGTGTGGATCCCAACCACCTTTGAAATCCATAGAGCAAGCTCTCAACATATCTTCTAGAGTTTGAACTGTCCTCTCAGACTGACCGTCTGTCTGAGGATGATAAGAAGTGCTGAAACTCAACTCTGTATGCAGAGTATGCTGAAGACTTCGCCATAACTTTGAGGTAAACCTCGGATCCCAATCAGATATAATAGAAAGTGGTACTCCATTCTATCTTACCACATCCTTTACATATATCCTGGCAATCTAATCCAGAGATGAATCTTCTCTAATAGCAATGATGTGTGCAGACTTTGTAAGACAATCAACTATGACACAGATAGCATTATTACCTTTGGATGTTTTAGGAACTCCGGTGACAAAGTCTATAGTGATGTTCTTTAATTTCCATTTGGGTAAGGGTAATGGTTGTAACATCCCCTTAGACTTCTGTCTCTCATTTTTAACTTGCTGACAAGCCAAGCATCGAGATACATATTCAGCAACATCTCCTTTCATGCCATCCCACAAGAAGTACTCTTTCATATCCTTATACATCTTATTTCTTCCAGGTTTAATAGAGAATGAAGAACTATGAGCCTCATCCAGCAGTTCCTTCTTTAATTCGGGGATGGGAGGAACACAAACCAGATTCCTCAACTTTATTATCCCATCACAATCAAGGTTGAATTCAGGAATATTTCTCACCTTCTTTTGTAACTCTACATCTTCTTTCTGCGCCTCTTTAATCTTAACATGTATAGATGGTTGAACATTCATTTGAGAATGATACGATTTTCCCCTTTGAATATAATTCCAAGATCCATCCTTTGTAAATCCATAAATATTGGATATTTTTTTATCCTCATCATGGATAAACTGGCATGGTCTTGTCGACTTAATGCATCTACCACCTTGTTTGCTTTCCCAGGGTGGTAATGAATTGAGCAGTCGTAATCCTTCATCATCTCCAACCAACTTCTTTAGCTCATATTCATCTCCTTTTGTGTGAAAATATACATTAATCTTTTATTATTAGTATAAATGTCACACCATTCTCCATAAAGATAATGCCTCCAAATCATTAATACAAAGATTACCTTAGCTAACTACAAATCATGAGTTGGGTAATTTTTCTCATGAACTTTCAACTGTCGTGAGGCATAAGCTATCACCATATCATTTTTCATAAGAATACACCCCAATCCCTTCTTGGATGCATCATTGTAGATCACAAAACTTTCTCCACTACAAGGCAGTGTGAGTACAGGTGCACTGGATAAACGTCTTTTTAACTCCTTGAAATTCTATTCACATTCCTCCGTCCAAACAAACTTAACTCCTTTCTGAGTCAACATGGTGAGTGGATTAGATAATAGTGAAAAATATTTCACAAAACGTCGATAATATTCAGAAAAACCAAGAAAACATTGGATCTCAGTTACTGTTGTTGTTCTCGACCATCATTCGATAACCTCTATTTTTGCTAGATCCACAGATATCCCCTCTTTTGAGATTATGTGACCAAAAAATGAATCTTTTTGAAGCCAAAAATCACACTTGGTAAATTTGGCATAAAGATTCTCCTTTCTCAGGGTCTTCAATATAAATCTCAAGTGATCTACATGTTATTCCTTGCTCTTTTAATAGACAAGAATATATTCTATAAAGACTACCACAAATTGATCATGATAGTCTCTAAAGACTCTATTTTTTAGATCCAGGAAGATAGTAGGGGAATTAGTAAGACCAAATGGAATCACTATAAATTCATAGTGTGCACACCTTGTATGGAAAGACTTCTTTGGTATATTCTCCCTTTTCACCCTTAATTGATGATACCCAAAATGAAGATCAATCTTGGAAAAGTTTTGAGCTCCTCATAGTTGGTCAAATAAGTCATCAATGCGTGGGAGAGGATATTTGTTCTTAATAGTGATCTTGTTATGTTCTCGATAATCAATGAAGAGTCTCATTGATCCATATTTCTTCTTAACAAACAGAACAAGTGATCCCCAAGGTGAGGCACTGGGGCATATAAACCCCTTATCAAGATTCTCTTGGAGTTGCTTCTTCAATTCCTGCAACTCAATTGGGGCCATTCTATAAGGTTTTTTTGAATTAGGTAAAGCACCAGGTACGAGTTCTATTGAAAACACAAATTCACGATTTGGTGGAAGGACCGGCAATTCCTCCGGAAAGACATCATCAAACTCCCGTACAATGTGAATATTGTTAATCATGAGTTTCTCACCAACCATTTGAGATAAAAAACCTTCATTTTGTGGAATAAGGACCCATAAGATGGAAGAAATTTCCATTGGAAGGTTATGTACATCCTTGCATCGATAGACGATCAAAGATTGATCTAGAATAAGAATTGTGAATTCCCTTCTTTGTCAATTGATATGAGCTCCATATAGAGAAAGCCAATACATGCCAAGAATCACCTCAAATTACACTATAGGGAGGATCACAAGATTTGCAGGAAGCAATTTCCTACAAACTTCAATCAGAGAAGAATTATAAACTTTTGATGTGACTGTTGTTCCATTAGGGGTTGTCACAGCTAACACAACATCTAATTTTTGAGGTAATACAGTGATACCCTTAGAAAATTCTTCAAAAATAAATGAGTGGGTGGATCCAGAATCAAATAAAACATTTTCTACTTTAGAGTGGATGGTAAGTGTACTTTTCACCACATTATTATCGTACTCCACATTTGTTGATAGAAATTTCATGTGACTTTCCTTTTTCTTTAGCCTAAATAGTTTGTTGATGTCGATCATCATCAACAGCTCTTGGATTAGGGTAATGATTGGAATAATGCCCCATTTCCTTTCACTTGTAACATTGAAGTGTAGGAGGTGCACTCTATGTAGCATTTTCATTGTTCACATCACTAGACATATTCTTCTAATCATTGCGGCATTCAAATGCCCGATGAACTTCTTTTCCACATTTGAAAAATTTACTTGGCCCTTTAAGACAACTCCCTCCATGTTTCTTTACACACTTTGATCATAAAGGAAAACTCATCTACTTTTCAGTGTGCTCTTTAGATTTTCCTTTTAATTCCATTTTCCTCTTCTTATCAAACCCATATGACTGATGGGTTATTTCAATCTCCATCTCAACTTTGAGAGCACATCGAACGATTTCCTCATAGCTATTGAAGACCCTTATGGATAACACCCTTCGAAGACATGGTTTTAAGACACTAAATAATCAATCAATATTACTCTCAGGTTGGATAATAATACAACAATCGTACCTTGAACATATTGTAAAATTTTCTTCATAGGTACCAACAGATTCAACATCCTTTTGCTTCAGTTCAAGAAACTGTTTCTCTATCTTTGCTTGAAGAATACGAGGGAAGTACTTATTGAAAAATAAGTTCTTGAACTCGTCTCATTCCATGGACTCAATTTCATCTCTTGGACTCGTATTCTTGATAACATTCCACCATTGATCAGCATCACCTTCCAAATGATACACTGCTAAGATGACTTTATCAAGTTTAGAACATTGAAGAAATCAAAATATATTTTTAGTAGTACTGATCCATTGTTCAGCAACTAAAGGATCAGTAGACCCGCTGAATGAAGGTGGACGCTGTCTCATAAAGGATTCAACATAATGTTTTTCCTTCCTGTGCTCATTTGGAAGTCCTGGATGATTCATAGCTTGAGAATGTTGTGTGAGCATGGATACACGATTTTGCATTCCAGCTTCCATAACTTTTGGTTGCTCAGGGGAACAATCATATCATTTCCTGTCACATTCCGCATTAACACGGTTCCTTCAGGATCCATCAATTGACTACAACCAAGAAGAATAGTGTGAGAAACACTAATTATAATAGGAAAACCACATAATCAAGAATAAAATTTCACACTTAAGTTTTTATCCTAGGTTATTCATGGCCATTTCTAAAACACTAAGATTGTGTTCTATGATTAGACTTATCCTTAGGATTCTTACTAAGTCTTTCACATCCTAGTTTCCAAAGGATGACTATTCCTTTCCTCTGATACCAACTATAATGACACATACTTTACATACATTGTTATTACATCAGAATTGAAGCACACTTATTACAATATATAACACAACCAGGAAAAGACCGTATAGGTATAGAGTCTTTAGAAACTGGGAAACATAAACAACTGGTTCATAAAGAATATACTTTGCCTCCCATTTATTTCATCATATTTAGAGTCCCTTTTGGAATATCCTACTTAATAACCTTCTTCCTGACCTGGGGAAAGAAAACATACTAAATGGTGAGCTCAAATTCTCAGTAAGGGTAAACAAAAGAAATATCAATCACATCATATTAATAAGAACATAACTTTTGAAAATCTTAACCTACAAAAGAGATCATAATTTCATAACATGGGATAAATCATAGTAGTGAAATGTAATCCCAATAATCATAACATAAAACATGAAACTTTGTGGTATACACACATAATCATAGAGAATCATTTCATAGTAGTCAAGATTCATATCAAAGACTATCTTAGCGGACAAAGTCCATTTCTGAACCGAGTTCACTCCTCATTTAAGTTCAGTTTTACTGAACCAATTTAAATTTCCATTCCATCCATGTCTATATCATGCGATATAAATCATTACCCAATGCATTGGAGGGAGATATAGGTCCCACCCATCTCATAATGATACCATTCTTATGTGTGACACAAAATCATAAACCATACATCATAGCATAACCGATGTAATAAAAATGGGATTCTTAAACATTGTGACATCATAAAACAATTCATATAAGATAAAGGATTTAATAAAAATAATTCCATCAAAACATAATCAAATAAATGTAGTAATAGAGATAGAAACAGAACCCTTTATTATCTTACATGGAAAATAATTTTGATAAAACACTTGAACTCCATTCTAGAGGAAAATATCCATTCTACTTCGAAAACATTTTTCCATTCTTAACATGTCATACAATTTTAAACTAAAAAAAGTTGATTCATAATAAAATGAAAATTTTTAAAGGAAGAATCTTGGAAATAATGTTTTAAAAATCCATTCATGGCGTATAAGTTAAAAAACATTCTTCTCTTACTTTTGTCGGAAAAGTCAAAAAGTACCTCATACGAAAAATGACAAAATATTCCTTTCATATATTTTACTAAAAAACTCACCGAAGGGTAAAATTGGATTTAAAAAATTGTAGGTGTATTGAAATAATATTACATATTGAGGAAACATAGATGTGAATGATAAAATACACCCCAGTAAATTCCAAAGTATAAACAATCTCGGATAAAAATGAGATTGTGATATTTCCCTTACCTTAGGTCTGATTTTCTTCGTAAGTGTCTGAAGCTCCTGTATAATGATTTAAATAATGTTATTGACTTATTATAGAATCATACTAATTGTTATGATATAATATAAGGTCATATTCATATCTTATTATTATTAATATTTCTTGTTATTCGGGTGTTTATTACTTTTTGTTGTTATGCATGTTTTGTCGAATAAATTCTAATTATTCTTTTTAGCTTATAGATACCACATTTCCAGAATGTTATTATTGTAATATATATCATATTTATTCAATAAAGTCATTTATTTAATCATTATGCAATGAAAATCATGTAGAACGAGTAACATCACATCATGGAGACGATATTCCGTACGTACGCATGAGCGATGATATCGTTCCCATGACCGTGGAATTGTATTGGAGTGTATGTATTCAATTTAAGAATCAATATCACTTTAAAATAATCATATATATTCATTCTTTACACCATTATACCCATCCAAGTAAGGTGGTGGTGGAAAATAGATTACACCACGACGTGGAGACGGTATTTCGTACGTATGCACGCGCGGTGATTTTGTTTTCCGTAGGATGGATAGATGGTGAAATAGGGTAGTTTCATACTTATAATGACATATAAATATATTAGTGATACTGATGTTATTAATTCATAATGAAATAACTAGAGAAGAAGAAGTGGAAGAAGAAATAAAGTTGAAAGAACCGGTAACAGACATTACCTCTTCTTTGAAACTCTTCTTTGAGACCTCCTTTTAGGGAAATAAAATTGGTCTTTGAAGAATTCCAGGACCTATAGGATGTTTCTAGAGAAGAGGATAGGGGAAATTGGTAGGGTCTGGCCGATCTTGAAAGCTCAAAGTAGTCTTAGGAAGAGAGGGAGGAGGTGTCGTTTTATAAGGGAGGAGAAGGGAACCTTTGGAAAAACTAAAAATATTATTTTATTATAAAGTAATATTCGGTTTCTAATAGCTCCAAATTGATTTATTTAGATGATAAGGTGGGGATGGGTAGATATACTCTAATCAAATAGAATTTTGACAATTTTAGATTACTTTTTTAACCTTATAATTTAGATTTAACTTTAAGTTAGATAATTTTACTTTTACCGTGTCTTTTTGTGTTCTTACACTATAAGGTTAATAAACGTACAAAAACAAGACAAAAGAGCCCCAAGATGTTTATTATTAATATATATAACCTTATTTAAGTCATTTGGACTAGCCTTAGATTTTTAGGAATAAAATAACAATTAATAATATAATATTTGTTTTAATAACTATTTTTTGTCAATTTTGACACTATTTAGTATTTGATTTTTGTAAAATTCATAAAAGAATTATTAGTCCGAAAAAAGTTAATTAAATCAATAATAACATGTCATATTAATATATAAAATTAGTTTAATTCATACAAAGTCTCAAATTACATTTATTTGTTTATTAATAATATCAATTATGTCAATATTTCATTAATAAGATAATAACTGCATCATCTTTGTGTCATAAATAAATTAAATTATTTAATTTCTAAAAATTAAAAATAAAATAAGATTATGTAGGAAATATTTTTAACATTCAAATTAATATTTATAGTCTAATTTATCTTATGTATAAACCTATATTAAAAATTATTAACTTATTAAACATTGATTTTAACTATTTTAACTCTTCTTTAAATAAATGAATAATAAATGTCCTAATCTAATCCAAGTGGGCCTAAATGGTCATATTTTATTCCCAAGGTTATTTTTGGTCTAATTAAACTTATCCAATAGAATTATGGCATGTTTAAGGGTAATAATAATAACATTTTTATCCTTAATTACCCTATTTACTTTTAAACGCGGTAAAAAAAGTAAAAAGTTACTATTCACCATAAATTATTTTCATCTCATTGAACCAAAATTATAGTCCTTGATATTAACCATGTCTCTCGGATTTTTGAAATTCCACTCACAGAAGTGGTAAAATTATGTTTTATGTAAATTTGCAAATTCTCCTAGGAGGAGGGTAAAAGACGGTGAAAAGTTCAATAAATTTTTTATATATCTAAAATTATTATAAAACTAATCCAATGAATTACATTGAACATATATAGGTATTACGTATCAATTTTTACCTAAAATAAATTTAAATAAAATAAATAATTATTTAAATAAAAAAACGGTTTTTAAATAGTAACCCAGTGTTTTCACTATTCATCAAAAATTGAAAGTTTCTCGAAAAATACAAAAATTTCACCCTAGTCTTATTTCTATATTCTGAATCCAAAAATGAATTCCATTTTGAAAAATAAAATTTACAAAATATCAAAAAGTGGTTATTACTATTAATAACGGCTACTTTTAATAATATTTTAATAGCATATCGTTGTTTAGTGAAACTCGGTATTGCGTATGACGTAAGGAATCAAGGAAGGCCGTGGTTTCCTGTAAAGCAAGACAAGCTAGTGTTGTGTGTATTGAAAGATTCCTTTGATGATTTATATAAAATAAAAACAAAATATTTCTTATAAATGTCTCGGGTGTTACAGGTTTTATTGCCACTATAAAAATGGTTATAGATTTATAAGATGAACAATTTAAATTTATCTAGGTGTTCACTCATATTATTTTTAGATATTGTTAATTA
Source organism: Viscum album (assembly GCA_963277665.1). Classification (NCBI taxonomy): domain Eukaryota; kingdom Viridiplantae; phylum Streptophyta; class Magnoliopsida; order Santalales; family Viscaceae; genus Viscum; species Viscum album. The sequence goes on from OY728137.1 coordinate 1,776,896,704, forward strand.
CACACATTGAACTATATTGGTTAGATTCAAGATTCCATTCAAATGTTTTTATTGAAATAATGGATCCAAATAAATGTAAAAAGATGACATGAGGTGATAAACCCTACTATTTATTAATCCACCTTGTGAATCTAGTGGTTGATTGATCATTGGTTATTGTGATTTTCAATTTCATGTTGTTGTTTTTCTACAAATAGTAAGTGCATCATCCTAGAGATAGTCTAGTCGATTGTTTTTCAGAGACTGGCTTGACCTCTGGTAAAATGATGCATCATGGATGTTACACAGTCTAAAGCACATCTTGTTTCACCAAATTTAATTTGTTCCATTAAATTAATCTTATTGATAAGACTTATTTTTAGGGGGAATGAATCATCATCCCAACCAAAGAGAGTATATACCAAAGGGTATTATTTTTATGTTTTTCACAATGTCATGACATGAATTTATAATTGGAAAAATTATAGACTTAATAAGTCATTAATAAGTACATGTGTAATAAAATAGGAGGTGTTTCCTGAACTAGCCCAGATAGCCTAGTAACCTGATAAATAATTCATCCCTAATATAGATAAATGCGAGTTCAAAATCACCAAGGCATGAAGAAAAGAACTAGGAATCGTATAAGCTAAATTTGGAATCATCTTTCCACAAACCAAATACAATCAAGAGATAGAGGACATTATGAAAATAACAAATTTTCATAATGAGAACTTTACCAGAAGTCAAATAGGTAAAAAACCCAATGTATATCCAAAAGTAGTAGAAATAAAACATGAAGAACTACCCATGTCTCAATATGATACACCATCCAAATCATAATGATAATAAATAACTTACACCTAAAAATGGTGTTTTCCACTTACTCAAATATAGAAGGGTGAAATCTACTAACTCCCAAAGGAACATGTAGAGCGTGAAAATAATTCCAAGTAGGGTCATTGGATGCATACCATAATAAGAATCCACATTAATTATATAAAATATATTTTTCAAATCTAAATAAACATGAAGGTAATTTTAAAAGAAAATTTAAAACAAATCATGTTTTCAATTTCAATGATGTAAATATTTCAAAATGTATTAATAAACATTTTATATAAAATTGTATTTATAAATTGAAAAGGAATTTGTAAAAATGTTTACTAATAATGGAGTATATATTAAAGCATTACCAATAATTAGCAGGGTAAACCACCAAAAGGTATGATAGTTTGAGGTTATGTTAACCACATGCAATCGAATAGGTGATCACAAAAATATGTGTACACACTACACATACACACTAGTCTTGGAGGACTCATCACAATCTCATTGGGGATGTGACCTGCTACATATGTTTTGTTAGCGTTGTAAAAAATCAAAATACCATTGTCCTTAATAACTCACTAATTACATAGGAATTCATGTTCTCTAACAACAATCAATAACGGAAAATTTATTTCAAAAAAATTCAAAAGAAAATTAACCCTTTTTTCTATGTTATTATGAAAAATTCTATTTGAAGTCCAAAATCTGGTTTAAATAAAATCATTATTTTTTTAGGATAAAACCAATGGGTTTTCATCAAATTAATTTTATCAATTTTCTCAAATTATAATGAGAAATATATTCCAAAAATCAATTTCACAATTAAATTCCAAAAATTGAATTTCTATATTTCAATCAATATTTCAGAAACACACCACAATTTAAAAGAATTGGGTGGTTTTACCCAATTTCATACCAATGAAAATCCAAATTCCAAATTGATAAAATAAGGTTTTCACAATTCAATTGAATAAAATTTAACATAAATAAATAAATTTAGAGATAAATGAATTGAAAAATCTAAAATGGAACAACCTACAATAAATCAAGGGAACAAACAATATAAATTCTTTAATGGGAAACTATAATGAGGAACACAGACAATGAAAATTTGAGAATAAAACCTAGATTCAAGATCTAAAACAACATGGAATAGATCCTCCAACCACAAAAAGTTCTAATAGAACCTAGATAGGAGACAAGAAGAAAGTAAGATAGATCAAGAAACGAGTATTAACATTCTGGGAAGATATAGAACATGATTCACCATGATTTTATCCACAAAATGTTTTATCTATGAGAAAAAATAGATCTTTGGAGACCCTAATACCTAAGAAAATTTTCTGTGTTGATTTAGGCCTGAGAGGGGTTCTGAATAGGAGTTTTTTAATTTTAAAATTGTTTTTCTGAAAAATAAAATCATGAGTGGACGGTAAGATTTTCATGGCCATACAGTTTGTCAATTAGTGTTCCCTATCTTTTTAGCCTAACTTGTAGGGTTTCATGGTTTCTCTTGATGGGTTCAAGGTATAAAAAAACATGCACCAACTATACAAACCCCCAAAACTACAGTTTAAACAGTTTTCACTAGTAAGTTGCACGATTTTAGCAGACTATAACCCAAACATGCACAACCCAAAATCCCTTATAAAATTTCAAAATTTTACATGAAAACCACCAAAATGAGGCCGGCCCAAAGAATTATAAAAATATATATTTAGAAGTACATACAAATAGTAATAAGATGTTATAACCTCCCCACCATAAAAACATTATTTTCCATTAAATCATAAGAAGAGGATACCATGTAAAAATGATAAATCCATTGTTCTTTCATCAGTGCCTCTCTCTCACAAGTCCCATGAGTATAATAATCATGGGGTGGTTTGGATAAAAAAAATTTATCATACCCCCAAAAATTAATTAGGTTTTATTAACAACTATCCCATCATTATGCTTTGTCACAGATAGATCAAGATCAACAATAAGATCACTCAACATCAAAATGTGAGAGGTTCAGAAAAATAAATTCATAGATGAGATACATGAAACACATTATATAATAAATTTAGATGCATGGGGATGTTCTCAATGGTAATCAATTTTTCCCACCTGTTCAACGACCTAAAATGATCCGACAAAACACGAAGAATGTTTTAGTTCCTCCCAATCCACTAGTGACCCAAAGATGGTGAATATTTCTTGAGCACCTAATCACTAACTGAAAATGGAATCAGTTTATGACAAAGATCATCATATGACATATATCAACTATATTCCATTAACACTTTATGATGAATAAATATAATATTTTATTTTTCCTCTTGAACCATGGCCATTCCAAACAAGTAACATTCTACAATCATCAACCAACATAATGGATATTTATATGTACAAAAATATATGTCCTCAAAATGTTAAATTATGATCATGGATAAGTAACTATTTTTATAAGAAAACTCAACTAGACCTAAATAGTCTTCCAAATCCCCACAAAAATCAAAGATAAAATCATGAAGAATATTATAACGAATATACATAGCTCTTTTTGTATGTGCATGCAACTATAGATTATATGTTGTACTCAAATGAACCTAAGCTCCTAGTTCCTCCTGAAGGCCTCTACAAAATTTGAGACTAAATCATGGATCTATATTTATAATACTATAGAATATGTAACTTCATGGAAATGAACAATAACTTTAAAATAGTGATTTCGCAGCTCCCAAAAATTTGTTGTATCTTGCATGAGTAAAAAGTGAGATGACTTGTTCACCTAGTTGATCAAAACCCATATTGTGTTATTGTTTTTATGGGGATGTGGGAATATCACAAAAAATACCATAGAGATATCTTCCCACATCATAGTGGGCACAATATGTGGACGAGGATGTCCGGAAGGTTTCTTTTTCTTGTCCTTGACTTGTTGGTATGTATTACAATGAGGGAAAAGATCAACACTTACATATATCATACCAAGACACTAGAATCATCACAACTTGTCTAAAAACATATTGATGGTTCCTGAGTGCAGTTCCCAGTGGAAATTAGGAAACTCCCCCATCACATCATTCTTATTGATAATTAAAAAAATGATTCTAATATAATAGAATTCACTCCATGCAGAATGGCCACTCAAAAAATGTCTACCCACCATAATGAGACTCTCTAATTCTATGAAATTCATCCTTAAGCTATTGTTTCTATAGAATAATGTTGATAAAAGAAAAACTAAACTAAACACTATCAATGGAAACCTCAACCACTAATTCCTTGACTCTAATATGATACATTGAAGAAAGATCCATCATGTTCCACTCTTATGATGAGTCGTTCAAGGCCTTGGTTAGAAGATTCATTTTCATTGCATCAATAATATAATTACCTTTTTCTAGGGAATAGTGGATGTCAAAGACCAAAAATTGCAAGTATTCCACCAAATTAGTCTATTGAATATTCAAATATTTTTTATAGAAGATTTGAGTCAATATCTTGTCGTTAGAAAAATGATAAACTATTCATCAAAAGTTAGTGACCCCATATCATAAGTTCATGAATCAAAACTAAATATTTGTGGACATTGGTTGGATATGTCGTCTTGTGTTCCGTATGCTTCTGATATACAAGAGAAACAATATAATAACCCTAGAAAAGAACACAACACATACCAAATAATGATGATTCAAAAATGACCATATAGCCTTTCTCAATTTATAGAAGATTCAATTTAAACACAATAGTAAAAATACATTTCATCTAAAAAAGAACTCTAACATGTTTCACCCCAATGAAACATTACAGTCTTTTGATATAGAGAATTAATTGGAGGGGAAAAATTTGATATTTTATTTAAAAATTTATGATAATATCTAGGTAATACCAAGAATCTCTAAATATCAAAAACATTTCATGGTTGTAACCAAGTCATAATAAATTTTACGTTTTTAGGAACAACTGAAATACCATTTTATGAGGTCACATGACACAAAAATTTCGATTATCGAATCCATAAATAACATTTCAATAGCTTGATGTAAATTTAATTACTTCTCAACAATTTGAGATCTACTCATGGATTATTTATGTGATCCTCCTCAAAAACAGTGTAAACCATGATTTCATCCCCAAATACCACCATCAAAGTATCATATACCCATGGAAAAACTTGTTCATTAAATCCATATGGACATCATAAGAATTGGCTGGGCCAAATGGCATCAGTAAGGAACTCATTATGGACTTACATAATTTAAATTGAGTTTTTTGAAATGTGAGATTCTATTATTTTTAAATGATGGTAAACAGATTGAAGATCAGTCTTTGAAAAAAAAATTCACCCCTTTTAATTGGTCAAACAGATCAACAATCATTGAAAATGGAAATTTGTTCTTTACCACGACTTTTTTGTGTTCTTTGTTATCAACATAAAAAATTAGCAACCCATCATATTTCTTAAAAAATAGAACATTCTCATCACAATGTGACACACTCAGGTGTATAAATCATATCTCAAATATAAATTCCATCTAATTATTTAGCTCTTTAATTTCAGTACATGTCATGTTGTAAGATGGAGTAGATACTTTTTGAGTATCATGAACTACCACGATATAAAAATTTACCTCCCATACTAGTGGATAACCATTGAAGTTAGAATTAATAATGTTGGGAAAATCGATGTTAACTAGTGGGAGATAACATATGAAGGATTCACACTCCAAATCAAAATAAAACATTGATATTACTTTCCCCATCATTTGATAATAAGGACCATCTTGTCTCAACCTTAGGTCCCATTCCCAATAAATGATATTCAAGATTCCATTATGTGGGGTCATGGAAACCCATCGAAGATAACAATCAATTTGGGATTCACTGGCTATTAGAAAATTTTTCTTGAATATGAAGATAAGAGGATTCATAATGGGAACTAGAAAATCCAAAATAAGAACAATATATGATAAAGAGAACAAACATGTGGGACTATGGATACCCATCTCTCTATTTGATCCTAGGGGTTTAGTAATATACATTACATAAGATAAAAGCATCATAAGAAGATTAGGATATTCACAATACTAGTTGAAATAGGAAAATGGGATCCACCCCTATCAAATAATGAAGACACTAATGAAAATGATATAGTGATGTTTCCTCATATAGTTTCTAGACCAATACCTTATTCATCCAGAGACTCATCTATTATGTTGAGAAGTTTCATTTTTGATGTCTATAAATGAAACCCCTTAATTTGTGAATAATATTATGGTATTTCAGTTTTAGTAGGCATAGACATTCCCATTACTCTAGATGGTTTAGAATAAACAAGGAAGATATTCGAAATGTGACCTAAGTTACCACATAAACCACATATCTTGGGTTCCTTAGTTCATACATTTTATAATTCGCAGTTTTTCCAAAGTGGTATCAAATCAATGTTCCTCTACAAGGAAATACTAGAGGTCTAAAAAACCCTAATATGGAGAACCACCAAAAGATTAATCGTAACTCCTCTTACCTTTAGTAAAATTCATAAAATATCCACTGGGAGAAAAGTGAACATCCTTCCACCCTGACATACGAGCAAAGAACATTTCAATGATCAATGAACTATCTAGAACATCAGAATAAGAGGTAAATTTCAACAAGAAAGTATGATATTGGATATCAGATTAGAGTCCAATCTTGAACTGTTGAGTGTTCATATTATTTATCAATACAGTCACAGTTGAAAATTGCACATGCTCCTAATAGCTATTTTAATATTCATTCATGGCCCAGTCAACCAGATATTATTTGAAAGACTCAAAATTTTTATCCGACACAATTTACTATGGATTGAAATTGCTGGTGAAAAGAAGTGTAAATTCATTCCATTCTATTCTCTAATTCTTATTCACCATCAGCATTGTGTCCCAACATCTTCAACTAAGTCTCTATAGCTTGGAGGTGGTACATTTAACCGTAATTTCATAATGTGTTTCCCAGAACTAAAATAAAAGCTCAATATATCCCATCCAATACTCATCTATATAATGATTATTAGAGTCTGAAAATACTAGTGTACTTTTGTAAAGGAACTCATTATCATTATTTTTTGAAACATAAATTTGAGGTTCAACAACAGAATCCTTAACTAGAACTCATACAGATGTATGTCCTAGATCATGGAAAACATGATTTATAACCATAACCATGTTCTAGTTCACAAGAGCATTTTCTCAATTTGATTCATTAATAGCTTCCTCTTGGATCTGATTCATATGTCCTTTAAGTGGAATGATGCCTGCTAGAAAATTAAATTTTATTTGATTTCGGAAACAACTGATTTAAGGATAAGTAGTAACCGATAGGATACAAAAAGAGAGATGTCAAGATTCAAATTTTGAAAATCAAAAACCCATATAATTCAAATTTCCCAAAACGATCACAATCCAAGTCCATCAGCCAAAAAACCATCTCCTCATACCATCATCATTATCCTATTGTCATTGTCGCCATCATCACCACCATCAGGGTCACCGTCCATAGCCCCAATGGCCAGATCCCATAGGATTCCATCGAAGTGGCCAATGAACATCATTATGTAACACACATTCATCGTCTCCATCCAAAAACCTCTTTCATCGTCACCATTAGAACACACACCATAACATCAGATATCATTAGAGACCTTCGACCCTATTTGAAACAACAACACCATATCATAGAACAAAACCGACAAACAAGCCACAACAATACTAAAAAAAGTGTAGAATCCAGCAAAATCAAAACAAACCCCAGAATAAATCGAGTGGCACCTTGGAGAGAGGAAGGGAATCCAAAGAATCAACAAAAAGACAAACCGAAGTAGACCACATTGGGAGTTCCAACGAAAACAAAATCCCACCTCCCAAAACCTCTGAGGAATCACCGATCGCGATCTGACTCAGAGAGTAGTGGAGGGAGTTGAGGTCAGGGTAGAGATTTGATAGACCTAGGGCTCTACACATTAGCATCACAGTGACGCTAAAACCAGTAGATGGGAACATGGAGCACCTGAAAAACCTATGACCACTGAACCAGTTAACCCAAAACCGTAGTGCATCCATCGCTCTAGATCCGACATGGAGAGGTGTAGAGGAATATATGGTCAGAGCAGGTTGCAACATCCAGGGCCATCAAAAGAGACGAGTTTCATAGGGACCAATAGATCCATCTTGTGAGAAAGCACAAATAGAAACACCCCATCATGATGGAAGGGGACTAGAAGAGGTGAAATATGAGTAGAAAGGAAGAAAAGGAGGAAGAAACGGCGCTCAGACATGCTGCCGACCTCGAATAATAGGGCTTTCGAATGAAACCCTAGGAAGCTGAGAGTAGAAGGGGAGATCCTTGGAGAGAAGTCGGTCATCCCCAATTTTGGGTATGATGGGTTTTCTCAGTGGAATGATTCTACACAAAATTATTATAAATCATTGAAGACATCAGATTAACAATCGAATAGAGAACTAAAGGAAATTAATCTCATCAGATAGATAAACAAGATTGGAATTTCAATTTATACAAATAAAAATATGTGAAAAGGCCTGAACTAATCCATAAGAAGCCTTTTCCAAACCACCCCAGGTGAATTAAGGATCATTATGTTGAGAGTTTTCTAGGAACATAGTCGCAACTTCCTTTTATGTCTTGACATATTTATAAGCTATTAAATTATATCAATGATAGATGATTAATCTGCAGCATCAATACAACTTTGTCATGAACCAGCCCAAATACCATAGTATGCCATAAAACAAGCTGGTCATAACATAAACTGAAGGGAATTACTGATCCCCATGGGATTGTGATAATCACATGAATCATAAAGTATGGGGTGGAAACATTCATTCCATAAAAAAATAGACGAAATAGATATAATTATTTATGAACAAAAAACATTATATGGATAACTATACTAGATGTTAAATAGGTAAACAAACCCAATGTAAATCACAGTGTACGAGAATGAAAATAGGAAGAAAAACCCATGTCCCTATAATAAAAAGTATCTCTAATCCAAAATCTCAATAACAACTACCAACTCCATGTGGTGTTTTCCCTATACTCAAAGCAAGTAGGAGGAAATAAAAAAATCCCAAAAGAATAGGTAGTGTGTGAGATGAAATCCCAATAGGGACTAACAAAGACTTCCACAATATAAAGATAAAAAAATTAACCATATAATAATTTTATATTTAAATTAACATAAATTTTGTTTAAAAATAATATTTAAAGAAATCACACTTTACATTTAAATAATGAAGATATTTCTAATCAATGGTTTCATATACATTTTTTATAAGACATTTTATATAAATTCATATGCAATTTTAAAATTATTTTACAAACAATGGAATAAATATCAAATAAAAAAAAATTAACATGGTCATTTTCCAAGATCTACAATAGTCCCAGGTTATGGGATCATCCCACGCTCAAATAAGTGATCGCGAAAATATGTGTACACACATCCCTCATGAACTACTCAATGATGATTAATTGCCATTCCATTGGGGATCTAACCTGCTGTATAGGTTTTGTTAGAGTTTTTATGCATCAAATGGGAATTTTACAAAATAATTCACTATCTTCTGAGGCTGGAATGTTCTCTAATTAAAATCATTTATGAAAAAATTATTTCAAAACTATTCATTGTTCAATTAACCCTTTTTTCATTTCAATGTTCCCACTTCCATTTAAAACACATAATGGATTTTTATAGCCCAGTGAAGAGAGAATTTAATATTAGAAAAGACCAAGAAGGGAGGATTTACATAATTTGAGGAGATCAAATGTGATTCATGGTGCTTAAATGTGTCTAGAAATGGGTTAAGAGGATCCAAAATAGGATATTGGGAGTCCAAATAACCTAGGAAAATGTTCTAGTTCAATGTAGGCCTAGGCATGGGTCCAAAATAGTGGTTTGAGAATATTTAAATTTATTTTCGGAATAATAAAATTTTTCACACACTGTTTACTGGTCAGGGGAACAAGGATTTTCAAACCATGTATGGTTGCCAGGTGCCCCTACTGGTTGGGAATCGTGGTTTCTCCTTGGTGGGTTCATGGTTTGAAAAACTATGTGCTAATAACAAAACACCTACTGCATGTGTTTGTAGAGTTTTCACAATAAGGGAACATGGATTTGGTAAACTCTGTGCCAACTGTTCACATACCATTAACCCTTAAATGTTTTCAAAATATCACTCGACAAAACCCTAAATAAAACCCATCAAAACAATGATAAAAAAAATCAGTTTTTTGACTAAATGAAAATTGTAAAAGGATGTTACAAATGTAATATCATGTCAAAAGGGGATTGGTATTCACCAGCCAAGGGTAGATTCACCATTGTATTCTTGTTAGAAAGAATTATTTTAATGGTGAGGAGGTTGATAAATACAATGAAACAACTAGAATTCACTATAAGAATTAGGAGGAAGCTGGTAAGCAGAGGAGACCAGGAGAAAGATTGGGAATGTGGTGGTGCCACATTGCATACATATTCTAAAAGGGTGTTATATCCTATCCATAAATGTTTGTTAAGAATATATTTATTAGGGGGTTCCACGTTGTAAATAATTAAAATAAATGATGATAGAAACTTGGGTGATGGATAGATACTGAGGTACACACCAAATATTATTAATATTGAGTCCTGCTTGGGGCCTTGTGTGATAGCGCTAAAAATGACAAGTATTTCAGTTTTCCTACACCTCTATATTACTCCTCCTTTATCTACCTATATTAATTCTATCACATTTTCAATCATATTTATATAACGTGTAGACTACCTTTTTTTGGATGAGGGGGTTTGTTCGAAGATTGTTACATTTGATTAGTGGGAAACTAGTCATTAAATGTGAGTACGTTTGATCATGGTAATTAAGAATTATAAACATAAAGAATGATATTTTAGATTGATAGGATTAAAGATATAAGTGGATGCCTCTATTGATCATGAAAATGTGATAATAAAAAAATGTATTTTAATAGAGAATGTGGTATACAATGAATGGATCTTTCATAGAAATTTTGCTACGAGACTTAAAATGCTCTAATTAGGATATGATGATATGGAAAGTTGATGTTACCATTATTTAACAGTGTTTTCTTAGACAAATATTAGTGGAGGAATTGAATCTAAAGTTTCTGAAATATTTTTATTAAGAGTATTAAATTCATTTTTAAAGGGTATGATACTAAAAATGGATTATATATGGCCTTTGATGTTTTTTTAACTATAAGGTAATACATATAAATGGTGGATAGTAATGGAACACAAAATATGTAGTGTATGATAATTTGGGATTGTTCTCCACTCTATATTCTATCTTATTTTATTTTAAGAGGTAGTACACCTAGAATTGTTTTAATGATTCATGATTCTATATCGATTTTCATGATTAGTATCACAATCATTTTCTATGTTTTAATGGTAATTCTACAATATAATGGCCTTGAATAGAAATTTAACACATTATTAAGGTAGGTATAAACCTCTACTATCCAGGGTTAAGTATCATTTGGATATTTCGGTTTGGGATTCATGTTAATGAGAAGTTTTTAAATGGAAATGGTGCTATAAAAAACCACAAGTATCTCTATCCTAAAGTGAGGCACATGAATTTAGTTAGTTTGGTTATTGTGATAATCAATAATGAATGATTGTTGTTTGGTGGTCATTGAAATAGAATTCATCAGTGCTTCTGGAGCAAGAGAGAAGGAAAATACTATCGTTGGGAGTGTTCCATTGATTGTTCAATAATGTAAAATTTATCACAAGATATTTATGGTGAATATAATCGAATACATGTTTTTGGTAAAGGTTTTAAATTTATTCCTATAACCGGAATATAAGTTGTTCATGGTGGGAGAATAAATATTGGAGTTGAATTTTAACTATTAGGATTCAATAGGAATCAAATCATGCGAAAATCGCTGAAAATAATCTGATGGTTTGTGTGTTAAGACAACGAGTCATGTCCAACGGTTCTTTAGTGGAAATGGAAATTTAATGCATCAGTCCCTGAGTAGAGATAAAGATAATCATATGGTTGGGAGCACGCCATTGATTATTATGTAATTTAATATTTATTACAAGATATGTATTTTGAATGATGTGGGATAGAAGTTTGTGATATTATTTTTACATAATATCCCTACTATCAAAACATAAGTTCTTCTTGGTGAGATATGGAATGATACATTGGAATATTAATTAGTATGTTTTAGTATTATATCATCTTGTGTGAAAATAACCAAGAATAATATAATTGATGGACTCCTGTTTTAATAGATAATGAAATAAATTTATAATTCATGAATGATCCACAACATTGGGTAATTTTCAATAATTCAAATTTAAATATATTATATATGGTAAATAAATAGGTAAAAATTTAGGACTCAGTCTACTATAATGTTCAATGTATAAAATCAAGTTTATACTCGGAGGGTGTAATGATATTAATTTTTTTTTAAATTTGATGTATTGCATATCTCAATTTGGAGGTTGAAAATTAGGTATAAAACATAAGGTAAAACTTAGATGATATTTTCAATAATCAGTGGTCTACTTTATAATAGTGATGTTGACTAATATTAGGAAGATATTGATCGTAGGTTGTTTAGGATTAGGTATTAAAACAATTATTTAAATTTTTTATGGAAATGTGTGCTAGTGGGATGATATTAAGAACAAAAAAATTTATATTCTATTAAAATGATTCTATAGTCTCTACGTACTATTGAGGAAAAAATGAAGAATGTTCCACAAATTTTACTTGGAGATACCACCTTTTATTCGCTAGCATGATTCTAGTATAAGAATTTAAACTACAATCCCTCTATGACTACATCAAACAATTGGAAATTTCAAAATAAAAAACAAATATATAGATACCAAGAAACATGCTACTAATAAATAAACATGCATTCCCCAAACAAACTAACCATTATATCTGTGCACATCAACCACCTTTTTCTTCCTCCACTAACTATATTGTAAAATCTTGGGTCTAGGGATAGTATAAAGATTAGCTACAAGATTAATATCATATTTATCCTCATTAAATGGAACCTTGTACCAAGGTGAATGTCTATAAATTGGTATAGAATCAAGATAGAATCCTCCCAACTGGATTCTTCTATTTGTTTTCCATTCCACCACATGAGAAACAAAACACTTTGGTCGCCTAGGGGTTCTTTTGTTTACTGTAAAATCAATTGGGTTAACAATTTAAAGAAGTTAAATACATCATAGTTTCTAATAATGAATTTCACATGTGATTCCTTAAAAAATCATTTTATCTAAGATATACGAAATATTGGGTGTGTGTTTTTAGATTCAATCAAGGAATGTTTAAATGATATGTTCCAAAACAAGGATAATATTATACAATATCTATAATAATATTCCACATATTTGGTATTATATTTTATGACTTTTAATCCTAGACATTATGCCAGTGTTTAACTAATACAAACTCACCATCTTCAAATGTTACATTTGTCTGGTTCTTTTTGTAAAATAGAGAAAATAATTTCTAAGTGAGCATGAGATTATATTGGAGTGGGTAAAAATTTTGATCTCATTCATCAAGGGAAGCAAATTATTTTTTCAACAAGAGTTTCTCCTCCAACAAAATTAATCACTATTGGGGGTTGATTTCAATAAATAACCACAATACAAATCAATATATTCGTTGTATAGTTTTCAGTATTATAGGTGTATTCATACCAAGGAATTCATATTTCCCATGAATATGGTCATGAAAAACTCATTTTCAATGTGGTGTCCTCCAAATGTAAGTGTTATTTCTGAAAATTTCTACCAAAGATATAGATTGAAATGCATTTGTATAGGAATTAATGTGATTCTATGTAAGGGAGTGGTTCAGTAGTTTATTTTCTTCAACTACAAAGTGTAATGATCTAATACAATTAGTTAGCCAAGATTTTATGAATATTTTAGAGAATATTATATATTTTTGGTGTTCTATAGTAGGGGTAGGGTATGTATTTTTTTATAATAGTTTAACAATAGTTGAGGGCAGGTTAGGCTATTATCCTATGTACAATGCCATCCAATATCTCTTCTTCCCTTATATCTTCTAATTTTTTATGTTATCCTTTTTCTTGTATGTCGAAGTCTTAAGTCATTATTATACATTGAAAAAATTATTTCAATATAGTCCTTATGTCTCTACCAATCATATATCATTTGGAAATTTCATTGTGAGAGTGTGATAGTGAGAGGTCTATTCGTGTCTTGGTGGATAGAATAGTGTGATGACCTACAACATGAATATTAAATCAGCTACTAACATGGTGATCTATGTAAAACTGATCGAGCATCATGTTTATCATTTATTGGAAACACATCTAGAAGTTGTTCTACTAATGTAGGAAGGTGCATATGTTACAACCACACCTAAAACATACATCCGTTTTTGGATTGGAACAATAGAGGTGGACCACATACTGAATTGAATTCTATATCGATTCATTGGTTGTGCTGGAATTTGTTCCCATGAAAATGGTGAACAATTTATTTCCCCTTGGGAATTAAATGAAGGAGTGGTGATATCATTCTTAGTGATAAGTGGTTGGAAAACTATGACATGAGAACCAAATGTTGGAGTGGATGGTGATATTGGATCATCATGGGATTAAAAATACTAATCAATCTAAATAGAGATTAGATAATGGTAAATTAGATTTTATATAGGAATGTGGAATTATTTTTAACATAGATCTTCTATATACAGATTTTGGAGAACACAAATGTGTTTCAAGAGGGTTACAGAAATGTGGAGCGGGATGTGTTGTGGAGGACGTCAACTAGGCATATAGATATGTTTGTTCTATAGAGAGGATATTATTATATGTATGAGACATGATAAAATTTTATTTTCCATATACCACACATGTGAAGATTACAAAATTTTATTGGTGCAACTGAATATGGAATGTATGGTACAATTTTGGATCATGTCACTACAATCTGTCTAAAAGAGATCTCTATGTCACAACTGAAATTCGAAATGATCATGTGGTTTTAAAGATCATATGAAGTTGATGCAACAATTAGTTTTTAAGACTAATGAAAATATAGAAAATTTGATGAATATATTGATGAATTTTAATGAATTTAATTATAGATTCTTATTCTTTCTAAGGATTGGAATAATGTTCTATTAATTTGAGAGCTGATATCATATATTTGAATCAAAATTATGTCCCATGACCCACTAAGAAAGTTGTGTCTCATTACTCTATCTCATAAGGTCTAATTCATGGTGTCTTCTATGGGTATGATTTTAAAACCTTATCCCTACGATAGGAAGACTCTTTTTATTATCAAAATGATGAGATTAAATAACAGTAAAATGAAACATGTTACTCAAAGGTGAGGAATAAATAGGGATTGACATGGACGAGACAATTCAACTCTAGATTGGGAGTTTGAAGTCTTTCCATGGGGGAATATTAGGAAAAGAAAAAAAATTCTATGGATTTTAGGAAAAAAAATAGTTAGGGGAATTGGAGTTCATTGAAGGGATTTAAGATGATGGTATGAGATAATTTAAAAATATTGAGTGAGGTGGAACATAAACAACATATGGGGAAAGTGGATTATATACCGTACGACCGAGAAGGAAACTTTTAAGATGTACACCTGGAGGAAAAGGTTTATTTTAATACAAAGACAATGTGAAATATTTGTGTATATAGGAACTGATGTTCTACTATGTAGTGGTGTCAGTTAGTGGGTATATTACTTTAACATCTAGACACAATAATGTTATACCATTAGTTATCATTTCTATTAGGAAGTTTGAGAATATTATATAAGCAGGTTCTAGTAGTTGGGGGAGTTTATTTAATTGTAGATAAGAATTAAATAATATCTAAGAGTGCATTAGGCCATCGATACAGGGTGAAATTCAATATAAGGATATCATTTTACTTGGATTATTCTTATTTAAATTTCACTATCTCCACCATATTATTCTATGTATATATTTTATTTATAATTATACAATGAATAAATGATATAAATAGATTCCATCTATTTATAGTCATAGAACCATTCAAATAGGATCCTAATTTTTTGTTAATGATTTGGGATAACCTTGTAATTGGACTAAATTTCTAACAATGACCTTGACCGTGAGTTTTAGGGTATAAGTATTTCTCATAAACATAAATTGAATTTTTTTAAAGTCCATCCATGACAACAATGATAAAATAAAAACAATTGTGTATTGATATTATAGTTATAAAATCTCTTGAAATATTATCTAACAAAATATGGAATATGAAACGAGGGAAATATTCCTTAAGAATTATTCCATTGGTAGGTATCTCATAGAAAAAAATGAATTATGAATTCTTTCATAACAATTCAAAACAAATTAGTAATCAATATTCGGTTAGTTTTTCAAATAACTATAACGTCTTTTTACAGCTGGAGTGGGAGTAGTGACAATTTTCCAGAATGAGGCTTGATTTTCAAAACAAAAACCATCATCTCTTTATAAAATAGTAAGTACTCATGTTCATAATACCATAGATAGGTGTCTTTAGTCAATTCCAAATAAGATAAGATAGACATAATCTCAAAATTATATTTTAATTATACCCTGATGGGGTCTACCTCCATCCAAAATGATTTCAACACATCTATGCCCAAATATGATTTCTAAGTGTATCCCTCCAAATATAACACCTCGTAATATAAAAAACCCATAATTACCTAATTTATAATAATGGTTATACTTCATTAAATTTTTAGAACCATTTCAGTTTACTGATTTACATATTTGGGAAAATATATTATATATTAAACCCTTATAATAAAAATTGGATAATTGCACTCAAATACATTTTTATCACAAAACATATTTCTTAAATTTAAACCACATTTTCATTTTAATCATGTTTTATTCTTTTGTGTCAAATATGAACAATAAAAACATATGAATTTCTATAGTTCTTACATATCTTTAATCCCCCTATATAACATTTTAAAATATTAAATATGAAAAAAATCATAATATGGGATTAAAAAAAGAATGGAAACCATTTATTTCATTTTAAAATTTATGAAAATCCATAAGTTATTTTTTTCATTTTAACAATATAAATTAAAATTAAATAGTAATTTACATGAATAATCAATAAAAACAAATGGCCAAAATAATAACAAACCATCTAATAAAAAATCATAAATTAAAATTCATAATCATGCAAGTTTCATTTAAAATATTTGCACTCATGAAAACATTATATCATAAAAACATACTTTTAACTATTAAAATTAATATTATAAATTAAAAAACCAACACGGTCAATCCAAAATAAATTCCCTAAATAATTAAATCATTATCAAATGCATTAGAGTGATAAATATGGTTCATCTTTAATTATAAATCCCATGGAAAGTTTTTTAACATTATGAAAATTATAAAATATCCCCGATAAAATTTATATTGAAGAACTTTCTAACCTCATGTAAAAAATAGGAGACACATCATTTTTAGTGTAAAATTGTACAATGAAATGTTTCTATAATATATAGGAATTATTGGTTATAGAAACTATGAAAAAGTATATATAAACCTTCTTAGAGAGTAATAGTCATGGTAGTGATAAATTATTTTCATTCTGTGTATGTTAAAAAAAATTCTCTTTCACTCTGGTAGAGTCAAAAGTTTTCCATGTGAAAAAATTAAAATTATTCATTTTTAAACTATTATAAATGATTAATTTTTTAACTGACTTAACAAACATTGAATATTAAATAAGATAATTCTTTAATCATTTTTAAAAAATATACATTGATTAAAAAGAGATAAAAAATAAAACTACAAAACATATTTAAAACCCCCCTTACCTCGTATCCCATCTTTTTTCATGTGTTCGTGGGCCCTTTAGTGTAATAAAATTATATTTGTTTACTAATTTTTTAATTTAATTTTATTTTTTAGTCATCTAATATTATTATATTTATTACATTTATTACCAAGTTCCATTTAGTTTGTAAATTATTTATGTTTATGTTGTTTATTTTTTAGCCGCTTGGTTCAAAATCTCTAAAATAGAATTGGAAGGTTGATTATGTACAAATGTTTAATTGAAAAGTCATCTAAAAAGTCTAAAACATGTTATCACAATTATTCATATAAATTAAATATTATTTGACAATAAGTAATATATATTGTTTATGAAAAAAAATTACTTCATTTGAAGCAGAAAATAGTGTATATGTACTCATGATTGATGCGTCCATTTTTAAAATAGATGAAAAGGAAATGAAATAGAAAATGATTTATTTTTTTTATAATCATAATAATCTTGGAAATATCATATTTTATAATTTTATCTGTATTTATGACCATACATGTAAGTCAATAATTATAAATGAATAGTAGTGATTCGTGGAGATGGTACTACACACATACAAACAAGAAAAGTTATTATTTTCCAATGAATAGAAGGATAATAAGGTGAATATATTTTAATTCCAGGAGCATATTTAATTAATTAATATCATATATAATTATTATATCCACCATTTTAACAAACCATATTAGAGGCGGTGATGAAATACAGAATACATAAATTTTCATATATTTTCATCCATAAGCATGCAGAAGTGATGTTTTCATTTTCATTACATTAGAGATACCTATATTATATCAGAAATTTTATGACATATTTTCATGAAGAAGATGAAATAAAAAGAAAAGAGACTATTTTAGTGTGACACCACCTATTTGTAAAACCACTTTTGAATTACACCTTAAGCATTCTATGATGGGTTATTTAGAACATAACCTCTATGTGATGGGTATGAATTTGGGGAATTTTTTTAGATATTGTTTGATATTAATGAATCAATATCCATGTGGATGTAATGATATGTGGTGCCTTTTTTATATGAGAGGTGTCTTTTCATTTATCTCAACTTTAAATATTTTAAATGTCTTACTCATGGAAAAGAGACTCCAAATGGGCAAGGATTCAAATATATGAATGGTAAAGTCTAACTATAGTCATCCAATTAAATTTAAGAAATTTGTTTGAGTGTTTTAACCCTTATTTCAAAGTTTAACACATTCTTTAATCAATTTTAACCATCTATCAAGTGATAGTTTTTTTAACGTGGTTGTTATTCATTAAAAAAATGAAGGTGAAAATATTACCAAATTATAATCTACTAATTAAAAATATGAAGAATAATTTTCAATATTATGTTTTTATAGGTGGAAGAAATAAAATTTATTATATGTGTCAAAACATAACGAATTATGATTTTTTAGAAAAAAAATGTGTTTTTAATGAAAAAATTGATTTTAAACCAAATTGAAGTGTATTTGTTATTGATATTAAATTAATTGGATAATGATTAATCAAATGGGAATAATGATATAAAAAATCAGACATTTAAAATAATTGAAAATAAAAGACATTTTTTTTATAAAAATATTTTTTTTTACTATTATCCAAAAATAAATTTTTTTTATTTCAATGCCAAAAATTCATCATAAGATATAAAAAATTAATCCAATTTTATCAAAATCACTTTGTAAAATTAATAAATTTAACATTAAAATAATACCATATAATATATAGAAAACACATTAGTTAAAATAAAACTATTTCTATTTTAATTATTCAAAAACATAGAAAACTATTTTAATGGATGTAAATGTATAAAAAAAATTAATAATATATATAAGAAATGAAATTGATTGATGAGTATTATTACTTGAGTCATCACATTCTACCATATTAAAATTTTATTCATCATTTGATTAAGTAGGGATATTTTCCCTCATAGCCTCTTCAGGTTCCCACGTTACCTTTTCAATAAGGTTTTTTTCCAAAAACAATTATCTAGGTATGTTACCTTATATTTTATCATGTTATATCCGTGAATTTTAATCGTCACTAGTTTTTCCTCAAATAAAATATTTTTTTGTAATTGAAATACTTCAACTCTCAAAATATAAGAAACATCGAGTAAATATATCCTTAAAAATGAAATGTGAAATACATCATGTACCTGAGATAAACATAGAGGATGGACCACTCAGTATCCTAATAATACCACATTTTACAAAATTTCATATTGTAAAATAATCTGTGGACTTAGATTTCTTTTCCTACAATAACTAACTACACTTTTCCCAGAATATATGTAATGAAATATGTGATCTCCTGCACCAAATTAGAAATATTTCCAATGATTATCTTCAAAAATTTATCCCTACTATATATTTACAACATATGGTGTTGAATCATCTTTACCATTTCCACCATATGTTCTTAAATTTATAGTATTAATTTTTTCCACAAACATCATCCCCAAAAATATGAAGTTCAACACAACTCATATAATGCCTCATGTTTTTTTATCTTTATACCCGAATAAAAAAATTTATTATACGAAAATTACACTAATAAAATTTGTTGATATTAAATTTTCATGTAATCTAATGGGAAATAAAATATCATATCCTCCATAGTTTGAATTATGGTATTCATGTTTTGAAATACATTCCAAAAATTTGATGTAAAACTTGGTTGAAAATCATATTCAAGATAGAGATTAATTCCATGTAATCTGATTATATCACCTTAACATAAAATATACCAATATTATCCAAACAAATATGATCTCAATGAGGTATATGATGCACTTATTTCATTGGAATGTTTTATTCATGAGGATTGAGTTGGCATGACGTATATGCAATTTACTGATAATTTTTTTTTTAAAAATCAATAAATTTTAATGAAACATCACTATAAATAAAAATCCATCATTTGTTGATAGTATGGATAATAATAGAACATTAAAAAATTATTCTTTTAAGTTTATTGTATCATTAATCACACATAGTATTGATTAGATGAATTTAACTCATTTTCATGTTAACAGTGTTAGTGGGATAGATAACGTAGAAAAGTGTTCAAAGAACCAATAATTAATAAGCCACTAATCAAATAAAATATGTATCAAAATTACCTTTTTATAGCTTTAACACTATTCTACAACCATGGTTTTAGTAGGATTTATAGTTATTCCAAATGATATTCACTTTAAAAGAAATCTTTGATATCCAAAATTCACATTTGATGAATTTTTCGTACAACATGTTTTCATTAAAGTTGAACAATATTTAGAAATTATATATGATCCTCATAGCATTTAGAATATAAAAAATTTCATATACCAAAAACCATATATTTATCAACAAACTCATTCAAAAATATATTTGTAAAATACATGAATACAATGAGAAAACAATTACTAATTCTTAAATGTAATGTTATTAAGTTCTCTATAATCAGTACATAGTAAATTGAAATACATTTATTTAAATGAAAAAAATAGGAACACCTAAAGGTGAAGTCCTGGGAAAAATTAAACCATTATTAATCAAATATGGTAATTACATATTAAATTCAAATAACAATAATGGATCCATTCGATAGGGTGGTTTAAAATTAGATTACCTTCTGTAAATAAAAAAGTGTAATTAAACCTTCTAATTAGAAATAACCCAAGAAATAAATAATGTTCCATTAGATTTTCAAACCTATAAAGCATATCTAATTTTTTTCATTGATATCTCACATCCAAAGAGACATTATCTATCTCTTATACTATGCCAAATCATGATAAACTCATTGTTTCTCATTTTTTACTCACATTTTATTTTCCATACATTCCCGAATTGATGATATCACATGTTGTATACTATACATTGGATATTATACATATGTGGATCAAATCTCCATACTTATATCCATTCATGACAATAATAAGACCATATCATACTCACCCTCATCAAAATCATCCTTTCACTGACATAAACTCATTATTGTGATTGTTTTAACAAAACACACATATAAATCAGAAGGCTTAAATGACCTCAATGATGACAATGTATTCCCCTGACAGAATATAAAAAAATCAGGATATTGTATATGATATGGCGAGATTATGACCAATAAATTTTCTATATATTCTAGTACATAAATTTTTCTGTTTCTTGGTATAATTTTCGGATGAAATGAAAAAAGTACTAGTAGTAGAAATTGGAGAGACCAAATTATAAGCACCTTTTCCATTATTAATATAAGACTCTAGAGAGTAAAAATTAACTATGTGTATACATACTGAATTTTTATTTTCTAAATAAAAAATAAATGGAGTGAACCCATGCTCCCCCCATCTAAAAATATCCAAACATTCCACCAACTGACTAATTATCCTACATGCACACAATTCCAACATTGTCCTTAATCCATTGATAAAACTGTAATATAAATGGTCTAGGACTTGTATCCATATTACAAGATTACTATGAAATTCATATCAAACTGAATGTATATAGTATCAATAGTCTATTTAGTTTGATTGACAATCCCATAATATATTTAATTTTATTTTTCATTTTCCCTTCATTTTAAATTTTTATTTATTATTTTTTTCATTTAATTTATATTTTAATATTAAACTATAATGGGTGTGAATACCTTTTTCATTGAATCCAAATATTTCATTATCTTTAACAGAAGCACTGATGAATATAAAAAATTTAAAATCAAGAATGAAATCAATTTCATAATCTTTTATTTTTGTGATTTTATGTTTTTTTCTTGATGTTACCATTTTTTGATTCTTAATTGCATGTTTGTTATGGAATAGTTGTTTTGAAATAAATCATATTGTTAAAAACACTATTTTACTATGGTTTAACTATAATTTAATAAAAATATAATGACTTTATGATGAGTGAATATTGGAAAAAATCCCCAAGATCACTTTATGAAATTGTGTTTATTGACAAAATTTTGGGGAGGATATTGAAAAACAATTATAATAATTCCAAAAAAATGTATTGTCATGAGGAAGGGTTTGAAGGTGGTCGAGAGATAGATATAGTAATTATATCAATATGAATAGAACCATGTTGTATCCTTTTATGTTTGAAATTGAGAAACCAGCTATGTCCCTATGGAAAATGCTATAATCATATAGGTCACACTATGGGATACACATTGTGTCCACATTAGACATGGAATTTAGTATTCACCATTTGGAACATTTCACAACTTATTTCTAGGACTCAAATTTTGGAATATGATTATTAGATTCTAATTATTTTTCCTTATAGAACATAAGGGTACAATACTATTCACTATCAAATGTAAGACGTTAGGATATTTTGGAAAATATGGGTTTCTTATATCCTTAAATTAGAAGATTAGGTTCAGGAAAAATAATATAAGTGGACACAAGGTTAGGTATTCCATTTAAAACATGCTACTAATTGGGTATTAAACCCATATAATCTTTTCAATGTTTGGTACACCCCCGTATAGCTGAGGTGTGGGTCCTTCATCAGGGTCTACACTCAAATGAAATTGTTATACCTTCAAAAACCATGGGTCCCTAACCAGAGTTTTTATGAAGTGATTTAGGTTTTGAAAGATTCGGTAGTTCGGTTTCTTTGGTTTCTTATAGTGATTGATCCTTCTGTAGTTGGGTTGTAAATATAAATACTCTCTTATGTCCCTCATTTTTCATTAAAGAACATCTATCATAAATGTTACATTTGTGTCTATGTGAAAAAATAGGCTTTAGATATTTTCTTTTTGGTTTTTATTGAATCATATGGGGTATATATTTACTCACCATTTAATTCGAATTCACCCACACATGTTTTAAATTATGATATAGGTGTAAAATTTAGTGGATATATAGGAGGCCATAGTTTTAGTGGGAAAGTTGATTAGCGATGCTGAATTTTGAAAATAATATTATTTTTTCCATACTATGAGTTCCACGTTGATGACTCTCCTTCATATTTTACTATGATTTTTTACATTTATGAATAATAAGATTAAATTTTTCCTTCTTTAGATTATGGTACACCATTTTTGATATTGTGTTTTTGAATATCATGTGGAATATTCATTTATACATTGTAGTTGGTTTTATTTTGAAAAATTGAATGTTTTTATATCCTGTGTGGAGACATGAGTATATATAGGCATATCTTGATATGTTATATCTAACATAGGTTAATGTTTATGTAAACATATATGATAATACTCCAGGAACTCTATAATCTTTTAAATCTATGTAAAATGCCTAAAATAATATCCATATCCCTAGTTTGGGACTAAAATCAAAATTTCTTCAACCTGAACCTCAATGTTTTATTGTCGAAATTGAAAATTACCATTGTTTCAAAAATTCCAATTTAATATATAATAGCAAATAACATCATTATTTTAGTGTAATTAATTTTTTATGTATTCAGGAGTCTTTTATTTCATAATTTGAGATAGAGAATCTATAAAAATACTATTTGAGGTACAATATATTTACTTGAAATGGAGTTGGAGATCATAATATGGTGGTTTGATTATTGGTGGATGGACAATCTTCTTTTAAGTTAAGTATGAAATTGATTGCATGAATTATAACCCCATTATTTCTAGAAATTATCTAATGTGATTCACAAATATTGGTTGTGTGATTGAATAAAAATTGATAGGATTTGGTATAATTATTTACAACAGATGAAAAAATAATTAAAAATACTCACCATGTATCTTTTAAATGTTCCTCACGTATAACATAGTCCAAATCGAATTCATTAATGTATCAACAGGTCATGTTAAGGTAATTTTATCTTAATCCTACTGGGAAATTTGAACATGAATGTATCAATATAAAGCATCTAGAAAGAAATTGTTGTGTTTTTAGTATCATCCATTCATAAAATATTCAAATAAACTAGATATGAAACTAAAATTATTCTGTTAACTTGTTCAAATTTTAATAATCATAGAACACTATCCAATTTTTTGAATCCAAATGTGTAATGATTTATTATTTTCATTTCAACAATTCTTGAGGATTATATTTCTTAAGAACTATCTGAATTTGATTACATTATTTTCTATCCAAAATGTGATATAATTTTTCTACTTCTAAAATTTATCATCCTCCTTCTCAAATACATATTGTAGTGTTAGCTTCATTCTTCTTCTGGGTGGTTGTATAACTACTTTGTCCCCACATTCATTTATGATTGAGTTTATAATTATTTTTAAAATAAGGAAATGGATGTCCTTTATAGTTGAACCTTTTACATTATATAATCACCCCATATGTTTTTAGTAGAATTTATATACCTTCGAATTTTTTAAAAAAAAATTGATTGGAAAACATTCCTTAGAATTTAAATTGTCATGTCTTAATGTTTAGGATAATTGCTTATGTTCATGTATGGGTGGGTGTGTGAAATATGGATCTATGGAACACTAAAAAAAATAGTTTTCTATATGTAAGATAATATTCCAGATTCATTGTCATTTAAAAAGTTAATATCAAAACCGTAATAAAATTATTCCATATAGTAATTGTTACATGGTAATTTATATATAAGTATGGGAGTAGGTATTCTTAAGCCTAAACTTATTTGTAATATATTATCTTGTAACCTATAATACATAATTTTCTTAATTTACATTGTCTTAATTACAAAATGTTCTATACATACCATGCATAGATTTTTTTATCTTGATCATTATTGGTTTAGGATATATTATCTCATTGATTATATTTTAACTATTGGATAATATTATTTTTTTCCTTTAATAATAATACTATTTTAATAGTAATTTAGGAATATCTCATGATGGATTTTTTGGGTTTTATTATTATTATTAATGATTATTTTTAGTTCAATCCATTTTTTATATATTTATATTCACAATTAAGAGTCATATATTATTATATATATTTACTATGTTTTTTATATATTATTCACTTTATATATTTCAAATAGTGGTTTATGATTTTCAGTTTTAATTTTATTCAACGACAGTCTAAAATTGTTATTAGAGCCTAAAACTTCTTTTTTATCCAATTATGAAAATTCAATGGGTTCATATTCATGAAATCATTTATTATTTTTCAATTTATATCCCACCATACATTGATTATAATTAGATTTAGTTTGTAAAATAGTTTTTAAAAATACATTTCTTAAAATACTAATTCATGTAATCTCATCATTGGTTATCCCTATTATGTTATTTCACTCATATTTCATATCTGTATTCTTGAATGGAGTAGTAATGTTTCTTGTCTGTTATCATGCCATAATTTAATTTCATAATTTATTTATATAATAATTACATAATGTTTTATACATACCATTAATTTATTTTTATAATCTTTAGTATGACTAGTTTTATATATATTATCTATGTGGTTATGTTTTCTATACTAAATCTTTTTATTTATTCCTTTATGAATTATTCATTTTTCATGGAAATTTATAAAGATCTCGCGGGGGATATTTTGGGTTTTCTTTTAATGTATAGATTAATTTCATGGGTTATTACCATTATCCATTTATTTATCTTCAGGATTAAATGCCTTCTATTCTTATATATATTTACTATAATATTATTTATTTATTATCTATTGTGATATTTTTTAAAGAGTTGTTAATTTTAGATGGTTTTAATTTTCTACTATTACATTCTGAAATTCTTATTAGAGCCCCTCCCTACCTTTTTATCTAACTATAACATGTCAATGGGTTCATATCTATGAAATATTTTATTATTTTTTAATTTATATTCCTCCATAAATTGAAGGTACTTATTTTTTCCGTTTCAAATGTTTTTTTAACAAACATATCTTAAAATTGTATCATTCATGTTTATCCCTATCATATAAGAGTTATGTTTATTTTGAGAATATTTCATATATTGATTCATCTAATGAGTATTTATCTTTTGTATCTCTTATCCTTCCACACATTATTTTCATAAATTATATTATAGTAATTTCATAATATTTTATACATACTGGGAAATGTTCTTTGTTATCTTAAGAAAGATTTATTTTTGATATATTATCTATGTGATTATATTTTATCTATTGGATTTTATGATTTCATCCTTTACGAATTTTACAATTTTTCTGGAAATTTATAAAGATCTCATGGGGGCCATTTAATTCACCAACTATATGATTATGTTCCTAACACTTTTCTTCTCTTAATCTCCACACATTATATTATTATCTAATAAACATATTTAATATTTTTTTCTTCATTGGGTGTTGTGAAATGTTTTAAAGAGTTTTTTATGTTTTATGGTTTTAATTTTCTACTGTGAGAGCTCAAAATCGTTATTACCACATTATACAACCTTTTTAAAACTCTAACTAGTAAATGAATTTAGATCCATGAAATATTTAACTATTTTTAATTTATATCCCTTGCAATATTGAAGGTACTTATTATTTCATGTACAAATTCTTTATATAAAAATATATATCATCAAATTGTCTATCCAGTTTTCTTATGATTATTATTACCTATCATGTAAGAGTTATTTTTATTTATATATGATTTTGTATCATGATTATTATAGTGAATAGTATAATTTTAATTCATTTTTCATGAAATTACACTACTAATGATATTTCGAATCAACTTGACCTATTATTAGTTAGGTAATTTCTATTAATACTTGTAAAATTCGTGATCTGTGATTTTGAATTGGATAAAATGGTTATGAATCATATAAAATATTCGTGTAAATATATTATAACAGAAGTATCAAATTAATATAATGTTCATGTTTTAGCATCCAGTCATGTAACACTCTATGATGATGTGACTAGGAATGAGTTAATTGAACATTGGATACCATCATGTCCGTTAACTGATGGTGAATTCCATCCCTTCACAAAGGAATTCCCAATGATCATGGAATTGTGTTTGATAGAAAATTCATCCCCTATCTAATGTATATATAATAAATCAGAGTAGAATGAAGCCATTGAAATAGAAAAATATACTCACAATCTGATATGTTATAACTATACTCTTCTCTGATAAACCAATGAAACTCCCTAAATGTATATTATCCAAGATATTTTAATAAATCCATTTTGTAATGTTTCATATTCAATTCATTCAATTTTATATTATCCATGTATCATTCTTGAGTCATGCTTGTTTTTTAAATCCTCTTGTATAAAAAAGGAAATATGCTACTGAAAATTACCCTACAATTGGACTCCCCATCTATCATGTTAATCAAAATATAGAATTGAAAAACAATAAAATTCAACCTTCCCATAAAAAATTAAACCAAAATTTAAAAATGTTTTCAATGAAAAAATCTTGTAAATAAATTTATTAATGAAGGAACCAATTATTAGTTTTCATATGGAATAAATTATTTAAACATACAATAGTCAATTGGACATGCTTAATGCATGTAAATCCATTTAATAATTTATCTTAATTTTTATACAATTGTGGATTGTATATTGAATTGATTTGCCTCCATACAACCATAAATGAAAACACAAACCCAAAATTCCTAAATTGAGAAACTGTTTCCTCATATAGGCATGTTTTTTTGTGGAATAATATTTTAGAGTGTATTCTCTCTCAGAATGTGCCTATTTTATATTTTATTAGTGTACATTCTTGGAAAATACCTTTAATCATTCTTCAATAAGGTATATTCTAAGAAAGTACCCTACTTAAAAATTGTTAATGAATTTTAGATTGAAAAAATTTCCCTCTTAATTTTTTTTTGTTTTGTATAAATATATATTTGAACAAAAAATAAAAAAATTTACCATTATTTATCTAATTTATATTTCATTATTATGTTATTTCAATTATCTGGAAAATATTAAACAAAATCTCACCCAATATCCCTATTATAGTGGTGTGGATCTTCACATATTTTCAAGATATTTGATTTGGGATGAAACCCCACTTTTCCTACAATAAATATATTAAGTTATTTATAATAGAAAATTAATGAAAACACATAATTAATCATAAAAAACAATTTATAATTAATTTTAATTTAATAATTTGATTACATATTGTTAGTAATTGAATTAATTTGATATTTTAAACTAGTTACATATAATTAATAATCTAATTAATAATAACAACAGATATATTTAATGCATATATAAATAAAAATACTTCTATTAACAAATAATCATAATGTAATTATTAAAAGATAATAATAATAAATAATAATAATAAATAATTATAACAAATAACAATATGATTAATTATATTTTAAAAATGTAATAGTTCATGTTAATCCATTTTTGTTTCTTATATTTATGAATAATAATATTATTATTATTGTTTATTAAATACAGTTACATATGCACTCATATACAATAAAAATACACACTTAAAATGACTATACCATGAATAATAATGTCTTAATAATAAATTTAAGAGAAAAATGGCATGATAGTAATATTATTAACTATAAATTCATAACCCACAAATTGAATGATCTAACAATAAATGAAAATAATGTCATGTTAATTATTAAAATATTATAAATTCATGAAAAAAATGAATGATAATAATATCATGATGATTATTTTTAATGATGTAATGTACCTTGATTATTAATAATTATATAAATAATCACATTTTCATTTTATATCTTTAATTATTTATATAATATTAATAATTATGTATTTAAAAATATAAATAATATAGTTGATAATAATTATAATTAATATCATTAATAAACAAGAAAATAATAATTATTCTTTATTAAATAATTATTTTATATTTTTATTATTAATTCATATATTATTATTGATAATTAATATTTTCAATTAATAATATTTTGATTTTTTCCAATTATTTAATATTCGCTATTTGAATGAATCAAATTTCACTAAGAATCTAATTATAATATATATATTTTTTTCATTAAATATTACCAAATTTTTTTAAGGATTCAAGGTTTTTTTTGAAAAATCATGTTTCTCTATCATTTATATTATTTTCTCTATATATTTTGATGAAATTATTTTTATTTTCAACTATTTTTTTATTAAATATTATGTTTCACTAAGAATGTAGATATAATTTATAGTTTATAAATGTCACATACTAGAATAAAAACAAATCATATTTTGTTTAAAGTGGGTTTCTTTGAAAATTTTAAAAATAGTTCAAAATAAAATGAATATCTTAAATGTAATTAAAAACAAAAATTTATATCCCAGAAACATAAATGATTTGAAAAATAACATTTATAATTCAATAAATTTATTCCCATTAATATTATTTTATACCTCATTATTAATTTAATGGTCACTATAGTTATTATACAATTTTAATAATATTATTAATATATAGTAATAATTTAATTATTAATATTTATTAATATTGATATAATTATATTAAAAATCAAGAATTGAATATTCTTTTAATGTGTAAATGTTATGTTTTAAATAATTTAGATTTAGTAGTGTAAATTAGTTTTCATATTATACATATCAAATTATTTTTATTTAAAATTATTTTTTATATGCTTAGTGAGTGTGTCAAATTTCGTTTAGATTTTATTTAAATCTAATAATTTATACCCTTTCAAATTTAGCGACATAAAATATAATAGCATCTCAATGAGGTTAAGTTAAAATCCTATAAGTTAAACAGTATAAATAGAATATAAATGAGATTTTAAATTTAGGGTAAACATTTAAAAAATAAATTAAAATGAATACAATTGTGTAAAAATATTAATGAATAATAATTTTGTTGAACGGAAATTTTATTTTATCGAAAAATAACATTTACACTTATTTTTTTCAAAAAATTATTGTGTAAATTAAATTTTATATATATTCATTACACAAATATTATTTTGAACTATTTTTTATTTTAATATATTATGTATTAAATTTCCTTTATATTTTATTTATACATTGTTTTATTTTCATAAATGTTTTTGAGGGGTAAATTTTATGTTTTTAATAAAAAAATTTCTATCACAGAAATTAATTTTTGTTTATTAGATTTACAACATTCTATTTATTTAAATTTATTTATTTTTATTCTATGTTTTATGTTTTTTTGGATTGTACATAATTTTTATAATTTTTAGGCTCTCTTCCTACTTGAAACATAATACTTTTTTTTGATTCAAGAGAGAAATATTGAATGATAATAAAATTAAATTATTACTCGAAGCAAAATGAAAATTATGTAATGACTCATCACATAAAATATAATTTTAATTAAATGAATTTTCATCAAAATATGAAATAACCAATAATATAGATGATACAAAAAAATTGTTTCAAATCATAATATTTAAATATAAAAAGTTGTTAAAATTTAAATTTAAAATAATATAAATAATAATTATATTCTAAATGAAATTTAAAACATCAACATAAGAAATACGATTTTATTAAAATTAATAATATTAAATAGAAAATATTAACTATTAATAATAATATACAACTTAATAATAATAATATAAATTAATTTATTATTTTTAAATAATTATTATTTTCTTCTTATTAAGGACAACAATAATAATAACTATTAATTATATTACTAATATTTTAAATGTATTTATTATTAATATTATATTAATAATTAACAATCAATATTTATTAGAAAGTAATTTCATATTTATTAATATTATTATTAGGAATAATACAAATAATAATAAATCAATTGTTAATAATTAATGATATTTTATAATATTAAGATTATTTATATAACTATTAATAATTTATTATTATTATTATTATTATTATTATTATTCATAAATAATAAAATTATTATTAGATTCAAATCATTAATAAAAATCAATTATCATGAATTTATTAATAATATTATGACATTAATAAAATGGAATTATTATAAGGAATTTATTACCATGCCTTTATTGTAATGACTTTTTTTATAATGAAATCATTTTCATTAATTTCATATTATTCTATGTTTATTATCCATGATCATCTTTACAAATGAACATTCTTATTGAGTGCCTTGAATGAAACGTTTTTCAAGAAGGCATTATCCGAAAGAACACATTTTTTACAAAAAAAAGTCAATGAAGATGCAATCCTACATAGTTCCCACCCTTATACATGAGCCCCCCCCCCCCACCCCAATTTAGTTAATAGTTTGGAAAATAGTATCAAACCTATCAATTTTGGGAAATAGTTATCTTGGGGTTATTTTAGAAATTTACCTCTTAGAAAGAAGAACGTAAGACTATTTAATGATGATACTATAGTTTTCAATGTTCATATATATATATTTTTATCAAATGCCACTTTTCAATGTATCAATTTTCATCACATAAATTGGAGAAATATATTATATTTTAAATACATTAATTGCATATGATTATGATTTCAATATTTAACAAACTGCATAGGGTTGATCAATATATCCCTTGAACAAGTGTTTCACATGACCTAATGTGTGTTCTTGATAACAATGAGATGGTGAAAAACACCAGAGAGTCAACACATAACCACATAGAATTATTCCCCCCTCAGAATTCAAATAATCAAATTAAATATTAAATCCACAAATTTGAAATGACTCATTGGAATATTAAGTGCTCATGAATATAAAAAAAATAACTTCAAAAAAATTTAACATCCAAAACAAGTATAACACAATTCGAATCAGATAAGAAAACATCATCTAATAACAAAATATATTGTATTTAAAAACAATCACAAATAGATAATGATTAAAATTTAAAACTATGTTAATATGGTTGATATATCAACCATTGAAATGATAGACAACACTGAAGGATCTCATAATATTAATATTATCCAATATCACCATCACCCATGGTAACCAAAATCACTACATCGAAAAAGATAAATGGGAATAAAGAGGATCCATCAAATGACATGACACCATTTTATTTACCTATATCTGGCATAACCAAATCCACATACACTTCCTTGGTACATGCAAGTGGTGAGGCCAATACTAGTAGGATGCCACCATTGTTCTTAAAAATGGCATTTCAAAAGAAAATAATTAATTTTGGTTTGGGAAATATTATTTTCAATCACTTTTTATAGAACAAATTTCCATAAATTCTATTGTTTTTAATTAAAAAGAAAATTTACATAGTATTCATAAAAAAACGAAAAAACAACAACATAAGTGAGGGGAACATGGTATAACCAACATTATAATATCTTAATAAAGAAGTTGGAATAAAATATTATATGCATGTAATGATCAAGAACCACACATGATATACATGGTACTAACATTATTCTATGGGTAACTAGGACATTGACTTAGTATACTAGATGACATAAATGATCATAACAATTGTGTGAGCTCTTAAAGTCATTCTAGGTTCCAAATATCCATCCCTTTCACTTTCAAACTTCCCAAGGAACATTCCCTAGCCATCATATAATCAAAACGAGGATAAGACACATATAGTTTTCCAAAACAACTGAGTACTACCATGTGAAAACCATGACTAAAACCAAACAACAATATCATTTTCTACAATTAAACATAATAAATTAAAGACTAAAATCATGAAACACCAATCTTAAGGTAAATAAGTTTAGAAAACACACATTTAACTCCATTTGGATTCAAAATCTTCTTTAAAATATTTTATCAAACACTTTTTCATGAATAAAAATATTTTCCCTCAACCATATATTTAAAGAATCATCATTAAACTAAAACCCAAGTAAATCCCACAAATTTAGGAATATCTAAGAAAGATCAATGTTGTAGACAACCCACCTAAAATTTGGACGGAACACATACCCTTTTTATAAAACTATATTAAGTGAAGAGAATGGATACTCATCGGCCTATAAACCCAAAGAAATCACATAAAATAACTATAACCCTAGGTTTATCCCCAATGGTAAATTAGTGTTTACAAATCCAAAAAAATAGAGTGACAAGTGAGAAAGAGGAAGTGATAAATCCATGATAAATTAAGATCATACCTTAAATAAACTCACTATAATAATTGGATATCTCCATGGAAACAGGGAACATGTTTAGGGGAACCTATGTCACACAAATAGGATTAAATGTCGGAATGTGTTAAAATTTTACAAGGCAAAAGTAATAAATTCCATAGTTTAATAAAATAGGTCAGTGGGGTCATGGAATGACCACCCTTTCTACTGTAAGGAACACCTCCCCCATAAAACCACCCATTAGACTAGGATGAATCATGGTGCAACAATCCCCCCAAACAACCTCCCCACTACCTCAACCCACATCATGGCATGGACTCCCTAGGTCATGGAATGAATCCCCTCCCATAAAATCCACCCTTGTTCCCCATTGTCGTTACATCATGACCTCCATCCATTGTGGCACAATCAACCCTTAAGGAACTGTCCCCAATGTGGCAAACCTTGTTCACATCTTATCCCACTACTGTTGAATACAAGCTGTGAAAAGTTATTAAACCCTAACAAAACTCCCAAAATCAAAATATTTTTAGAATCTAATAAATTATAAAAATATCAACTACCTGGAGGTTGTCATAATTATCCCAAATATTAAAATTTATATACCATAAAATCCCATAATGATCAACATCAAAATATTAGTGATCATTTCTCATTCATCAAAGCCCCATGATCTCAGGTCTCGTGGATGTCCTAGCCACACTACCATGCATGTTGGATGAGAAAATTCAAACTATCATGTATGTTATACTGAACATCATACATTATTCAGAAAATCTGATAAAAATTATGAATAATATTTTTGTCTAAAGGGAATTGTCAAAAAGGATAATCTGTTCCATATCTGTTGTGTCCAGGAAATTTTTTTAATCATCACAAGACTATGCTTTACGTATTAGCAATTGTTTCCCTTCTTTTTAACTATTTTGGAGATGATTTCGGGTTGCTCATTTTACTTCTATCATTTTTTATCCCATAGATGGTGAATATGTGTGTTTTGGTTTCTTTTTGGGAGACCAAGAGATTGCTGAGGAGTCTATCTTGGGAGTGTACTTGGACCTTAAACTATAATAGCTACAATATTCCAATCAACCACCAGTTAATGGTTTGTAGTATTATTTTCCCATAATAATACCACCATCCAGCTAGTGGGTCTCCTAAAGGACCATGCATTTCTATAAACTCCTCATACTAGCCAATGGATTCCATTGGATAGTCTGTGATATTGTTTGGAGAGAGGATTCTAATATGCTATCATAAATTTTATTCTATTAATCTCTGTTCTATTTTTGTGATTAAATCCACCATACTTAATTTGGGCCAATTGATATTAGAGACTCTCTAGAAGTGAATTCTGACATTCAATCCTTGACTCTTCATGGACTAATTTTTTTGTCGTTTCATTGATTATATTCCAATAAGTGTACCTTGATTTCATAATTAATTCACCTAAGAACTCCTCCATTATTCTTCGATATTGGAGGATTGTCATTATTTGGTTGAACTCAGGATCATTAATTTATTAATTTTTGTTATTGGGTCCTCCCCTGATCATTATAGACTTTTTTTCTCTCTGATTAAGGAATATATGTTTAGTTTTTAAGAGGTTGTAATTATATATATGGGGATTCACAAGGAAATACCTACCACTTGAATCTATTGTAGCTTGATTAATTTTAATCATATTTCCAATCTATCTCTAAATAATTATTTTATTATTTTGGTAAATTATTTTTAAATGGCATAGTTTTGGTGAAGAAATCTATTTAGCATTAGATTTTGTAATAATTTATTGATTTCCAAAAAATGTTCTTGGACTGATATAAATTATTTGAAGCATGATTTTGATGATAAATTTTTAAAAAATATGGCATGAAATGTTTTATGAAAAGAAATAAAATGGATTGATTTAGAAGCCTGAGTTATTTAATAAAAAACATTTGATGTTTGTTTTTGAATTGAAATGGCATGTTTTCTAACAGGAATATTGGGCCAATTTGAAGTATTTTTTGAAATTATTTGAGATTTATATAAATTAATGATATCCCCTAGCATGTTTTTTCATTATTTCACATGATATACATTGTTTTTAGGTGGCAATAACTCACTCTATTCACATATTAGCTCTATATATATCAATGGATTGATGATTACATTGCTAAATGAATTATTATGATGGTAGAGATTTTATTCATTGTGGGTTTCCTCCTGCCCCCCAGAAGCATGAGATCTAGTGTTGTGTGAACACATGGATCCATACTTCACTGAGATGTTTGATAATCATAATCTAACCTGACCTCGAGAATCATAACCATGGTGCTACTATTGTAATTAATTTATACATTCCCATTTTGATTGAAATTATTAATCATGTCTATATTGATAGATTGGATTATTAATGAATGTTTTTTCATATATTTTAACAAATTTCAATTTGATAGAAATTACCTTTTCAAATTGTTTTATATTATCTATTGAGATGTTTTGATATTTGTTTTTGATATGAATTGTTAAAATGTTACCATGATCGTTTCAAGAATGGGAAAAGCACTACTTTTAGGCAATGAGTATTCTTAGTAAGCAAGACCATGGGGGTTGGTAGATACTGGTCGTGTATGTAATCCACTTGTCATGAGGAGAAAATATTTTAATTTTTTTGATCATTAGAGGATGCATTTGGTTGGAATACCATTTTGTGGGAATTGCATTTGTCTTATTGTGGTACTTTTCTATTAAGGGGTGTTTGATATACCAAATTTTTTTTAGATTCATATATGATGCTTCTTTGGAATTTGTTGTTCTTATAGTGAAATTGTTTTTTCATGATTATTTATGGTTCTTAGGTTTTAGTCAACAACCCATTGGTATTGGAAATTCCATTTGACTTATGTCAGGACTTTTTAAGGTACCATTTAATTTGGCTATCTGGGTTTGTTCATGAAAAATTGTTATCATAGGAGGTAAGGTTTATTTATAATAGTCGATGTGTAGTTTGGAATGTCTTGGTTGATAAGAGACAAGATTAATAATACTTATGGGGTATGTTAAAGAAAGTTCATAGTCATATGTCATCATAAAAATCTTAAATCTACAATGGGTTTTATAGAAAGTGTGTCTATGATGAAATTAGATAATATGATCATTGAATTTTTTCAAACTATGATTTGAAAATTTTTCTGCCCATATGAATTATAACTAATAGATTTTATTTTCATGTATCTCTTTGCTGATGCTCCCTTCTCATATGAAGTTATTATTTAGTAACATTCTCCAAATAAGTTGTTTCAAAAATCATCAAGTCGGGGGAGGGGGGAGCCACTTTTGATGAACAACAAGAAAACTCTGTAGGAAAATATAACCTCATGGAGGTAATTTTTTTATGTAAACATAGATCTGGTACATGAAGCCACATCAGTTCATATTTTACCACGAACTGTGGTACCTTAATGGGATGATAGTAGAAAAACTCTCTTTCAGTTTTTTCAGAAAAATAATTTAACTTTTTTGGGTAACACTGATCCTAATGAGGAATAGAATTGTATGAAAAGGATTGAAAAACTCATTGAGTTGTTATATATGAGTGATTCCATTACATGGAAATGTATTTATTTCAAAATAAAATATCCTAGTAGGAGATGACTATATTCTATTTTTATGGTGAATAAGAATAATGTATTGGAGTGGAAATAACTCAATTATTTTTTAATAGTTAATTTATATCCATAATTTATGGTTTTTGACATGTCTATAAAGTTATTTGTTTCTATTTCATAGTATCATGCCCCCATGAGGAAGTTTGAACCAACATTTGGGCGGGAGATTGATGAACAATATTGTACGAACCCTTCAGTTATTCCGAACCTTGTGGAGGTAGCTATGTATGTGATCCAAGATTTGGGTGAATTGTTCATAGTAGTTCTCGTTTAAGAACCAAATGTGATACCAAAATTGTGTGATTAAAAAGATAATTCCCAAAAACGTCTTCGGAAAATACCACCATCTTTTTAGGGTACTGATGATTGTCATGAGCTGGAGGATTGTTTGAAATATATTGATAAACTCTTTGTGTTTTTTAAGGATCCCAATTCCATTCAGTTGATATTTGATGTCTTTATACTTGAAGGGAATGGAATGAGATGGTGGGATGATATTGTTATGGAAAAAATAATGATTGTTTGGAGTAGAATTGCTTCAAGATATTTTTTATGGAAATGTTATATCATGAAACAATGGTATTGGGTTAGTCCATGATGTTTATTAACCATAATCAATGTTATCATACATTTACCTAGTATAATTTTTTTTTGTGATATACATAAATAGTTATCACTTCATTCTATTTGAAATGAGAAAAAAAAGGCCCATAGGTTTCATATGTTCCTCTAATGAAATATTCGATCATATTCCATCACTACTAATCTTACCACCTATGCTAATGTTTAAAAAAGGACTTTTATGGATGGTATTAACTTGGTTGGTAAGTTAGAGTTTATTAGTGTTCCTATTACTCATATTTTTAGTTTGATTGGTCCCCATAATGGGAAGATGATGTGATATGAGTCTTTTTTTTGGAAACCATAGTGGTGTATCTTGAATTTAGACTTATTATCAATCATTTAGAGTAACTTAAAATGTCCCATTTGTGTATTTATAATATGCCATTACTAGAAACATGAACCATACATACATAGAGGTTCCAAATATCAAATGATTTTAATAATACCATGGAAACATGTATAGGGTTATCAATGTTTTTACTGCTCTTCATAGATTTATGGTCTCAATAGTACTAAGAGGATTTGTGACAAAGTCAAATGCTTCATGAAAAAAGGTCTTCTAACCATAAGCATCAACAGGAAATATTTTTCCCATGGTCTATGATTCTCCAATGGAAAATTATGTGGGTCTAGATATAGTGGTAGGTACTAATTTCATTTATTCATCTTTAGTGACATCTCTCTTTGATATTGGTGCCTTTAATTCTTTCATACCTACCCTTACTGTGAACATTTAAATAATTTTTTTTCGATCTCATTCCCTATATAATAATGATTTAAATGCCTATTGGTACATAGACAGATAATGGTCTATGATGACAATATTTTACTTTCTCTTTAAAAAAATAACTCTCTTATGAGACTTATCAGTTCTAGATATGAATCCTTTAGATGTCATTCTTATGATGGATTAAATGATTTATCATAAATATCATATTGATTGATATCTTTGGCTGGCATCCTTTGCTAACCCCAATTGGGAGTGTTGTGGATTTCTCGAGAGAATGGGACCTGATTTTGATTCAAGCATTAAATCATCTTCTGATAATCGGTAGAATGATTTCTATTTTCCTTTAATAGAGATTGTGATTATTCATGTGGTGACCTTTTTCCAGTAGCTATTGAGTTTCCAATTTCTTTTTGAATCCAACATTTGTAGTTTTTCTCCACTAAGGGAGGTGGATTTTTTTATTAATTTTATTTTGAGTACTAGGACAATATCCATTCTTTCCAACAATATAACACAAAATAAAATAATGAGATTCAAGTATTAGTTGGATAATGTGATTTATAATGGAATCATTTGATCTAGTGTATCACCATTGGAGACACTAGTGGGTTTTTCCAGTAAATATAATGGAACCCTTTATATAAGTGTTGTTATTAAAAGCTCAATAACAATATAATCAATAACTAATATCTCCTTCCACAATTCGATGATTTGTGTGATTATATGAAAGGCGATAATTGGTTCTCTTAGATTTATTTTTGTTCTTCTTTTCACCCACATATGATCAAGGACTCTGATATCCCTAATATTGTTTTCAGTAGTAGATGTGGTCTTTATGAGTTTTTTTTACACCATTTGTGTTAACCAATTCTCATTTGTTGTTTATAGAACTGATGAACATGACATCCCACTAGTACCACAATTCTCTCATTGTGGTTTCCATGGAACACATCTTTCTTTATTCGAAAAATATAGGATGATAATCTACCTAATTTATTCTCATTTCTATAAATCATGAGAAATCCCCCACATGAAACCAATATATCTAAGTGAAACTTTTGGATTTATAAGGTAATATTCTTGGTGAATTTGGTTATCAAATTGGGTATCTCAATTGATATTAAGATGGTGAAAACGATCATATAATGGGGGAAACCAAAAATTACTTTGATATTTTGAGCTTCATGGTCTTGATATGCTATTACCGCAAGTTTTTGAAGGATTTATCAAAGTTTTCTTATATATCAACTACCTTACAAAAATGGAGTAATTTTTATATGGGATTTTAAATTTTAGGCTTCCATTGATGATTCATATAATCATTGAACTTCAACATCTGTTTTGACTATTCTGGAGGTCAAGCATGACTCTATGTTCTTCTAGGATTCACCAGGTTTAGCTTTAGAATACATTTTCAAGAATAGTGGTCATCTTGTTCATTATGAATCTCATCATCTTTAGACTTATGACAATAAATTTCCCTCATAATATCAAAAACTCATAGTTATGATTTGTTCTCTTAAGAGTTGGTGGGATTACCAATTATGCGAATGGATTACTATCTTCTCAAATACTAAAATTTTGAGTTATATCATCTCACAATAATAATTGAATCTATCTCTAAGTATATAGCTGGATGACCTGAAATCATTTTAATTAGATATTTCATACACTCATGTAAAGGGGAACATTTTTTAAGATGATCTAAGTAGGAAACATACTTCTTATGTCCTCAACAAAAATTCCACTGAGTGGAAACTCATTGATCCCTTTTCTCGGTTTCATTTGAGAGTTTGGGGGATAGGAATGAGGATATGTTACCTTGTGTTCAGTTTATATCCTCTATTATCAATATCATTCTTTAGGAACATATCATGATGATGAATCTTGTTTTATTAGTCATTCTTAATATGGTTGGGAGACTATCAACTAAATGAATAAATCTTTATAGGGTATAATTCTCTAATAGAATTGATATGTTGTTCTGTCACCTATGATAATGGTTATCAATTGGTATTTTAATTATTCCAAATGGAAAGTACTCCTAGGAATTATAAATATGATTTACAATATGAGGTTTTGATTCTAGAGTTCAACTAGGAAAAGGTACATTGATAATTTTATTTATTTATTTTAAACATATTTTTAGATTAAGGTTGAGAACCTGAAGCATTCTATAAAATTTCAGCCACTTCTGATGTTGATGTAGATATGGGATGGGATATTGATGGACTTTGTGGTCGGGATTCTATATACTCCTCAGGAAATAAATTTAATTTTTTTTTCGATAGACGGTTTGACCAAATTGGATCACATTATACCTAGTTTAAATTGGACAATGTATTAGTTATTGGAAAATATGTATGTCCAAGAGATCTTAAAATTGTATGGATTTCTTTCTGTAAATATCATTGATAGGAATCCACAATTTACTTATGTTTTTGGAGAGTCCAGTCAGAGGTGATGAGACATCGGTTTAAGATGACCAAAATATTCCATCATTAAATAATGGTCAGATATAATGGGCTATATATATTTTTAAGTAAACTTTTCATGCTCGTATTCATGACTTTGAATGATTTTATAATTTCAATTTTGGGCAAGTCAGGTTTTCATTCACCCGTCATTTATTAAAATGGAATGATCTGTGGACTTGTATGATGATCCAAATAAATATCCACTTTGTTTGTCAAATATATGTGAAGCATCCTTGGTGAACCTAATATTTTCCAATGGATGACAAAAAATATTCAATTGATTCATAATATATTGGTAATGACAGAAATCATATGATCATGTTATTTGATTCCCTTCAGAGTTTTTCGACAATGACCGTGTTTTTTAAGAGTCTCACATATATTTTTTCATCGTTGATGTGTAATATAGATTAAGATGGAACCAATATATAGAAGACCATATTATATTATTGAGTAGATTGGAAAGGTGGATTAACTTTTTGATTTACAACCCCATATGACCTAAATCCATAAAATGATTCACATGTCATAACTCATGAAGTACCATTAGGACCCATATCAGATTTTGAGTTGATAGGAACTTGATGTAGAACCTAATATGACTATGAATAAGATATCAATTCATATTACTCATTCTTATAGGAAGGATCCTCATCGAAATTCTATACCTTTGGTTTTGGTGATATAGAAAAATGGTTCTGATTTTCACAAGATGTGGGGATGTGAAGAGAAAATGATAGAGAAGTGGCTTCATCTATTTTTTCTATAGGAGTCATGACATGATTTCTAATAGAGTAAATCATTTATGGTTTGGAAAATTACAAATCTTGGCACTATATTTTAAATACAAGTCATTTTTTCCTTTATACTTCACATTTTTTTAGTTGATATATTGTTGTGTCTGTTTTATTTGATTTTTATTTCTCCTTTGATCCTTAAAAGGGGTACATTGTGTTATTTTGCTTTTCTAGGAGGATATGAGATTTTATGGGAGTTTATATTAGTACAATAATTGGTTATGTAGCTGGAATAGCTACAAGATCTCCACCCATATTGTCCACCGACTATCCTGTGGAAGGCTGACTCTAGGGGTTTCCATTAGGATTCATGTCATATCACTAGTGAGGGAAACCAATTATCCAGTTGGTGGATGGAAGAATGTAGGTTTCATGGGAACTTTATCGGCCATCCTTTGGGGTTCCCATATGCCTATATCATTTTGGAAGTTCCACTAGATATCTATTGGAAGGATGTGACTAGAAGGTGACATCATTCGGGGTGTGGAATTCCAATAAAGAATCATAAATTTGTTTCTTATATATTCTATTTTATTTCTCCAATAATATCCCTTGAACCTAATTCAATCCTATTGATCATGGTTACTATTTATCGGTTATATTATCCCTTACACCCTAGTTTTTTCATGGATGAATATTCTAGTTGATTTAATTAATCACTTCATCTATGTTTAGCTTGGATTAGATCATGCATTTTTCATTTCTAAACCTTATCAGTAATTTGGAGAAATGTATTATCATGATATTGATGGATCCATATATTGACTTGATGAATATTGGTTCTAGGATTCTAACTTGGTCATTCTATCCTTTCATCTCACTCTGATTGAGGATCCCGTGTTGGATGTTTATGAGATCATTAATTGAGGTAGGGGTTATTAAAGAAATACTTACCATATGAAACCCTTTTTACCACATAATTTTAAATTCATTTATAATTCAACTATATATTCTTATTCAAATATTATTAATAATTATTTTGAGATGGCATGCATATTGAAATAAATTTTACAATGGATCTTTTAAGATTTTGTTGATTTCTAGAAAATTGTCTTGAATTAAAATGGAATAATTGAAGCATGATTTTAATGATGATTTTTTGAGGAAATATGGAATGAAATTTATGATTATTTGAAATGAAATGGATTCATTATAATGGAATTATTTGTTATGAAATAAAATCAATTTTTGTTTTTAAAATGAAATAACATGTTATGAATGTTGAACTGGGGACGGTTGAAAGGATTACTTGTAATGTTGTGAGATTAATTGATATGACCGATAGCCCCAAGAATATTTTTCACCCTAAAACACATGGGATCATTAGTAATTCAGTGGTAGGAATAAACACTATGAATGAATTACCTCAACCTAGAAATGGATATAGGATGGAAATGAAAACTAGACTATGATGAGGGTAGGAAGTTCATTATTTATGGTGTCCTCTTCTTCCCCTTAGTCTTCAGATCTAGGGATGTCTATTTTCCTAGATCTGTGCTATACTAATATGTGTGATAATCCTATAATAACCTAACCCAATAACTCTTAAGAATGTTTCTATGATTATAAATGATTTATACATACCATTATTGATTAAAATTATTATTATTTCATTTTTTGATAGATATGATTCTACATCTCAATTATTTTAAAAATACCTATATATTTGTTTGATGGAAATTTAAATTTAATCCAATTTTATATTATTCATTGAAATGATATGAAAAATTTGTATTTATATGAAATTTGACAGTAATTTTCAATGAATATATTATTTGTAAATGAGCATATTTGGTTTATTTGATGTGGATTATTTATATAACACATGGTGAGATCATACTAGACTATTATAGCACAAACATATCTTTTATCCTCAATGTGTTTTTAGATTTCCTTATATCTAGTATCAAAAAGGGAAAATAAATGGTTACAGGTGGTGAATATTTTTGAATAATGAACCCTTGGGAGTTTGTGATGACCGATGGAGTATGTGACCCACTTTTTAGATAGATATATTATGGTGATTTCTTTGATGGTTTATACAATGAAATTGACTGACATGTTACTTTTTGAATATTTTTCAATATTCTTATTATTTTTTGTCTTAAGGTGTTTTTGACATACTGACTGTTTATTTATACACAGCCACTAAATTATATTGATGAGTTATTCTTGGGTATAAATTAGTCCTACTTGATTTTTTATTATT
This sequence comes from Viscum album, assembly GCA_963277665.1. Lineage (NCBI taxonomy): Eukaryota > Viridiplantae > Streptophyta > Magnoliopsida > Santalales > Viscaceae > Viscum > Viscum album. Next base: position 1,776,940,894 of record OY728137.1, read on the forward strand.
GTCAGATACTAGTCATCAGCCCATGTAGATTGAAAACACCCTCCGGGCCATGTCGGGACCAGTTTGGGTACTATTTTCGAAGGTTATCAGGTCAGTTCATGAAATTGTTAGAGGAATGAAAATTATGTAGTGAAGAAAAAAGATTATGATATTTACATTAAATCATTTATTAATAAAGTATGTCATGTTGGACATGAAAAAACTTTTTTTTTTAATTTTTTTAAATATTTTGTGTATATAAGAAGATAAAATTTTAGAATGATATTATATTTTACTTTGGAATAGAAATGAAATTTGTAAAAATTATTAAATACCAATGATGTGGATTTAGTTAAAATTTGTATATGTGAAATTTTAGAAGAAGATAATAGATGCATTAAAGATAATTATTAGAGGAATTTGAGAGATAACATGATATAGTCAAGGAACCACATCTGGCCTATAATTCACCATAGTTTAATGTTTTTTTATCAAGATATAAAATTATACTAATGACTTTGACTCATTTATAGAGATAAAATTAAATAGATATTTCTCTTTTTTTGCATGTTCATTTCATTAACAATTTATTATAAGAGACTTCTGTATCACATTTTTATTAAATGATCCTCAATGTATAGAATTTGTCGGTAGAAATATAGGGTTACCTGTGGTATTGCTTGTGGGGTGGACCAAAAACATGTTATCCAAATAGTGAATTAATGATATCCTCCGTATATGATCTAATCATTTCTATATGTGCCTTGTAAATTTTACTTTTGTATGAATCAAATAAAATCATGAATATTTTAGGGTGTTGTACAAGAACTAAGAGGGTGGATGATTTTCGTACTTCATAAATTTAAATTGGTAAATATTAATAACATGAAAAATAAAACCCTAGAATCTCCTTGAGGGAATATGAAAGTTTAATATATTAATAATTTTAGATAATAATTACTTAAAAATAGGAATTCCTTTCGATCCATTTGCATTGATTCTCTTTTCAGGTTTTCATTTTAATGGAGAATACTAGAGATGACTCTCTTAATTTTATCTATACAAGAACCATAATAAAGTATGAAAATTTATTAGTATATCAAGTGGAAATACAGATAATCCAAGATTTTTAAACCATTCAATGTGGATAAAAAAGGATTAATCATTCTCTTTATATGATATTGAGATGGAGCATGAGATATTTTTCTCTCTAGGGCTTTAGGTAATTCATGAAATTTTCTATTGTGAACAAAAACTATGCTAAATAAGAAATGATTTTTGTTTTAAATGATATATATGGGAAATATGTTACAATTTCACAAATCAAATTTCTCATATAGTTATTCTTAATAATTCCACATGTAGAATATTAATAATATAATTATATCATATGAAATATGCTAATTTAAATATGATTTTTGAAATAAATAAATTAATATTTATTTAAATGATATTCATAAAAATATTCATTTCTAGAGGGTTATTAACTCAGCCCTTCAATATTACTATATATTTATTAAAATAATCATTAATAAAACATTTAATAGAATAAAAACAATTTTTTTAGTAAATAAATTAATTTATTATTAATTTATTTCCTGAATAAATATTTATTTTAAAATTTTACCCACTATATAAATATTTTTATTAACCACTATCAAAAAATTGATGAAAAAATATTTATTTGTTTATTTATTACCCTGATAATAATAAACAAAAGATAAAATTCAATTCACATACACTAAAATCAAATATCTAGGGGATGAATATCTATGATAAAGAATAACAGAATAATTATTATTACAAATGGTGGTTATAATAGTTATTCCTAAAATTAAATTAAATGTAATTTAATAAGAATCTGGATATACCCCTATATGTCTATTTTTCTACGATGTTAGGTGAAGTTACCTAAATTCCATGATCAAGGACAAAAAAACATCAAGACACCCCTAGAGAAATATCTTAATGTTGAAATAATAATAAAAAAACTATGAATACAACAATGTAATAAAATAACTTTTTCTTGATATCCCATCAAGAAGGATGCCTAACATTATAATAACTATATATGCTTGATTTATCTTTCATTGAAAACCCAAAATAAACTCTTCAATGAATAACCATGGCCGTGAAGTTTATATAATTGTTTTAATTAAATAAATGGGTCCAAGATATCATCTTGTATTTATAAGGAAAATAAAATTCTTATATTAAAATATTAAATTAATCACATGTCACATATGTCTTACCAAATGTATTCTGCATTTTAAAAGAACTCATGTCATCATATATATCATCCACATATTAAATTTTGTGACTCATACACGTTAATTAAACAAATTCTTATAAGGACCAAAAAACACATTCGTATATTTGAATATCTAATGGCACTTAAACATTTAGAATTAAAATTGGTGGGAATACTGTTTTTACCACCATCATTTTCAAGATAAACAAGTTATCACAAAATTATAATTATTATCAATGTATTTTGTGGCCCCAACACTTTATAGTCAAACATAATTTGTGTTCTGTTAGGTAGATGTTATTTAAACCATTAGACATATGATGAAGAATATTATCATATAATTTATTGGTTCTCATTATAGGATAGAATTTTTATAATTTTTTTTAAAAAAATTGTTTAAATATATTGTCACGTTATTTTTACTTATTTGGGAAATCATTAAGTGATAAGATATTTATTCATATTAAGTTAATTTAATGTATAATATTAGTTGGTTATAGTGAATTATCTCCACCAAACCCCCACGTGTACTAGATCTAATGAATAACTATCAAATTTTTAGTCCCCACATCATGAAATTTTTACTACAAGGGAATGATGATATTATTTAGTCCTTCTTTGTTGTCATGAGGAAATTCTATTTGCTTCAATTTCACATTCCTATGAAATCTCATAAGAGGGGATATCACTGAGTATTTACCTCATGTCCTCTATCATGGCAATGAAATATTGGAAAATACCATAATCTTTAGTTTTTAGTAAATATATACTAAGATAGTACTTTAATATCATGGTATAATACCATGATATTTAACTAATTGTCTCTTAAACTACTTTTTAATTTTCATCAGACGACACAACATACATATTATTTGTAGATATGGCTACCACTAACTCTAATAATATTTTCATTATTATTTACCTATTCATACTATGATATATAAGATTATTTTATCTCAATGAAAACTAGTTTTTTAGAACATATATAAATATTATTTTAATTTATCTAATAATTAAGAATTCATCCATCATAAATTATCATGTACTTTCGAAGTAATTTTTACTGTTATATAATGCAAATCTACTGATTCTATTTGATATTTTCCTATTATGATTTCTGAATAAGAAATATAATATCATAGTCTTCATCCAGGGGTATATGATATATTAAAACATTTAATACTATTAAATTATATTCGTCAAAATAATAACATATTTTACATTACCATGTCCTCTTTTACAGATTTTATGTCACATGGCAAGGGAAACAAATCACCCTTTAAATCATTCATCTTTTTTTTAATACTATTCCCATGACTATAATATAATTTTACCTTTAAACCATATATATATATTAATATATAATGTTCCCTTGAACTGTAGATACTAAATTAAGTCATTCTTATAGAAATAAGTTTATCTCAGCGGGAATGCCTAGCCGAATAGCCAAGCGAAGATGGAGAGAAGATATCAGGATGATGATGCTAGGGAGGAGAAGTTCCAAGTAATTAGTCTGGGTTTTATGTAATGTTTGAAGAATACATGAAATTAATTACTCTACGCTCTACAGGAAATGTAATACTTATGCCTACATGCATTTTACGGGTTCCACCTCACCCCTTGAAAGGTGGATTATCCAAAATCAATAAAAATTGAATGCCTTCGCGTCATTGGATGATGTTTATCTCAGTCTTAAATAACTACAAGACTAAAAATTGTTTTCATATATTATGAACTTATTAGATTTGGAAAAAAATATTTCTACAACTAACCTCTTGTATAAAAATATTTCACATTCATTATTAATAAAACCAACGTCTTTTATGACATCATTAAAATGACCATTCCTTGATCTCGATTCTTGCATAAATCCTTAAATGGATCTCCATAATTTTGATACCATATTGGTATTCTTTTGTGGCACCAAATATTTAGGTTGAATCATATATAATATTTCAGCACTTATTCCATTAATGAAGGTATTATTAAGATCAAATTAATAAATTACATGACCATATATGGTTCATATGATAGATATAATTCTAATGAATTTTATCATTATGACAAGAGTAAATGTTCCACCATAGATAATGTGTTTACATTTCTTGAAACTTGAATTAACCAATAATTCTATATAGGTATCAACATTTTAATAAATTTAAATATTTATTTCAAATAAATGTTAACGATTTTACATTTATTAGTGAAACCAAAAAAAATGAATTATTGGAATTTTTAAATGGAATCCCTTTCTGAATTCATTTGAATATACCAATATCAGGGTGTTTTCATTTTTGGATTCCATTAATGATTTGTTATTCTCATCGATAATCATTTTACTCCATCATAACTATGATTTATATATGGTAATTTGAGCATAGAAATAGCTTCAAACTAAAATTATATAATCGATGAATGTTTCATTATGACATTCTCTGACTAACCTTCCTAGAGGAGGATGTGAAATGTGATTGGTTTATGTTAGGAACATTGTAATTTCAAAATAAGGTGGATGAACACAAATACATTGAGTAATGATCATTGAGTAGTAAACACATATGAAAATTGGTAATTAAAGGTTTAATTAGTAAAATTCTATTGGGATTACTCTTTTCTCACTTTCTCCATTCCATTGGTATCTACAAATACATGTTTACTATTTTATTTCATCCATTTTAGTCCCCACCCATTTTCTTTTGTTTTAAAATGGATAAAAATTTCCAAAAGAAATAATAATGTGATGTGAATAATTAGTGATAAAAAAAATATACTTAATAGATTGCCTTTATTAGTTATCGTGCTATATTAGGATAAAATAAATATCATTTTCTACAACCCCATGATAGGTGTGTCACTTAACATGGAATTATATTGATAAAAACAAATTTTTTTGTAATTCATAATTTAAAATAGATACATCTGTTAAAATAACCTGTTTAAAGCTATTTCCATTGATATTGGTACAATACAATGAGTTTTGTTTCTTTTTTTATGATTATTATGTTTCCTTGATTTTCATTATTTGAGTTGGTTGTCTATTGTACTATAGCCATTTTTGATTTTACATATTTTGAGTTATGATGTTATTAGAGATAACATATATGTGTTCCACATATTTTTAAATGGAGACCATAAGTTGATACATATTTACCTATTATATGTACAATGTACATATATATATATTCATAAAATCACAAGTACACACACACAAACAAAAAGACACATATATGATTATGTTTATTATTATGAGAAGAGAGGATGTATATGTGTTTATATATATATATAGACACACATACCCAAATATCAATGTATGTATGTATATATGTAGTTATTACCATCTCAAAGATAATGTACAAATCCTTGAATCATATATTCTAAACATGGTTTGAACTAGGGATGGATATGTATAGGTATATATGGATATAAAGGTACCCACTATAATATGAGTTTTACTATCATTAATTCCAAGAACAAATACAAAAAGGTTTAGTTGGATACCTAGCTAAATTTTTAAGAAAATTGTAAACCAACACCAAATAAATATTTTAAAACATTACTTATTTGTGACGTTGGGTAGAAATCAATTTCTGTTTTTCATTAATTACACATCAATTTCTTTCCAATTCATATCATTTAATATAATGTTTGTAATCATGCATATAATAAATTATGTAGGGGGAAGCAATTGTAGTGTCAAACCCGGTTACATATTTAAACCCTATATGAGCACATAGTTGGAAATTCAAAACCTCTATATGAAATAATGGTCTGAGTAAAATCCTACTACAGGTGGAGAAAATATTGTAGCTCAAAGGAGAGAATTACTAGATTGAAGAAATATTTAGGTCATTGTGGCCTTGCCTCCCTATTGTCACTTTGTTTTATTTTTTAGTATAGTTGTTCTATTAAGTAAGATGGGTTATATTTTATATCTATGGTACATTTTAGGGTAATTACATTATTTCCTTATGATTATTGTATATCTCATGGCATTCTATTCATTAAAAATATATGCATTACTTTGATTCATTTTGTGATATAATTATTTTGTTAATTTTACTATTATTTTATTCCATGATACATTAGTGGTGGTCCCCCCACATGATATCATTATTCCATCACCACATGTAGATAATATCTGGAATCTTTAAAGGCTTTTCTATGGTCATGTAGTGACCTAAATCGAAATATAAGAGTGGTGATAATGATATGAAAATTATAAAGTGTATAAAATATGGCTTTTTCTATTGCATTATTTATTTAGGACAAGTTAGAAGATATAAGTTTGGTCGAAATAGTAATTTATACCATATTTGTAATTCACAAACACCTATATTAAACAACTTGGTGTTAATTGAATCATTAGTTATTTGAAGTCAATTTATGAACAGGTACCTTTAACATTTTTTTATTCATTGAAAACTAATAGAATTTGTATTAATGTTCCCTTTTCATAGATACAAGATCAAATAATTACTTTATTTTCTGGTATGTAAAATGTTCTTCATTTAATATTCTTGTCTATACAAGAATTTATTTTAAGTTGTCTTCTAATTATTAATTTGTGTAAGAGATATGATGAATGTTGAATTCCTTTTCCATTTAATTCTATTATAGAATCATATATATCAATAATGTCATAACATAAAACAACAATTTCCATGATTACACTCGATGTCAAAATCACTTAATTTAATGATTTTTTAGTTTCAAATTTTCTATTACCTCTTTGTATTAATTATTTTAGATGGTTAATTCAATGATTAATTAGGATTAAATTTATTTTGAAATAAATTAAATGGATCAATACTGTAATGAAATATATTTAATATGAAATTACAAGAAAATATAATGATACTATATGAAAATAATTTCACAATCATGGTTGTGTTAGAATAGGTATTAATAAAATGATAAACTAACATATCTTGTGTTAAATTATATTTTGTTGAGTAGTGATGTCATTAGAGGATTAACATCGTAACATGATTGAACACAGTCAATAAACTTGTGACCATTGTACAAGTAAATAGATTCAAACATTGATTCTACACCAATGAATTATTGAGAATTTATATAGGATATGGATTTCGTGATATCATAACATCACGATAATAAAAACTAATATTTTTGGAACTCTAATTCTATAACATAAATTAATAATAACAATGATATTTGGAGTATGTGAAAACATGAACTAACACAGACAACATTAACATCATAATAATTTATTATGTACTAAAATTGATAGTTAAATTTTACCAAACTATATTATTATCTATCATATAATTGCATAAATATTATAATACTAAATTAAATACAAATCCAAGAGGAGAACTCATAATGACACGTAAATAAGAAATTTAAATATGTAAACTGTGAGGTTTTTCCATTGCAATAAATATAGAAATTACACAATTTTGGAATTTAGTGGAATCGTCTGTTGGTTGGATTTCATTAATATAAGAACCAGAGAACTATGTGAGAACTATTACAAAATAAGAAAAAATAATACCTCATTTTAAATTTCAATTTCTTTCACCATTTAGATCGGTCACATTCATTCACCCGTGTTTCATCAACCTATTCAGTTTCATAATTTGTGTGTTGTAATTTATAAATTGTATTTTATATGCATTATTCAGTTAATTTGGTTTGTGATTATATTTTTTTATAATCTAAAAGAGTTTATTAAAACCATATTTACCTATGGTATTGAATATATTTAGGCCAATAATTAGTATTGGTAACATTTCATTATTAGATATAATTTCATTAATATCATCATCCCTAATATATTTGAAAAATTTATTTTCCATGGATGATCCATGTATGGATGATGGTTGGGGTTCCATAGAGGCCATCGTACTTTGATGAAAATGACTGGGGTTCTTAATAGCCACTGAAAAGATATAAATAAATAAATAAGGTATGCATATAGAAGAATAGAAGGTCTTTGAGTACATTGATAATGAGGCAGTGGGTTAGATTTTCGATATATTAAATAAAATTGTGAATGGTTTGAGTGATTTTGACAAAACAAATTAGAGGCTTCAGTCATTGTAGAAAGGATAACTTATGATTTAATCAATGTGTTTATCATGTCATCAATTTTACAAGTTCATGAAGTTTTCACGTCCCAACGTAAGATGAGGAATGCCCACATAATGCGTCATATTATAGACATCAAGTGAAGAGGGAACACAGAATACGATAGATCACAATGATGGATAAGAAAACGATGAAAATTATGATAATTTTAAAATTCATAATTATTATTAGAGGGTGAATACATTGGATAGATTAATTTGAATTACATGTGAATGAATAATATGATAAAAAATTAAGATTGGATAGATTTCCAATCTCAACCAGTGGAGAGGATTACATTGTAGCTTTAGAGAATCATAAAAAATTTATGATCATTATTATGAAGGTATGCTCTTTATTATTTATTCTGATCTGTTGTTTATCAATTTTACTAACTAATCTTTCTATTTAATTTTCCATTCAGATGAACTCTTGGTCAAAGTTCTCAATCTCTTTTGGGATCAACTGTTTCATTCTAAGGTCTATGTAGTTTCAAGAAAGGTATTTCTTGATTAACCATTGGATGTTTTTCTCACTCTCATTGAGGTTAAATTTTTTCATGGTATCATCATCATAGTTATAGGGAATTAATTCTCTGAATCATTATTTTATTCATTCTATTTATATGGAATTTGGGAAGGAAAATAATTTCAACAAATTATGTAGTCATCTAAATGGGAATTTTCCTCAACATTAAAAGTGAAAGTTAATGGAATGGTTGATACCACATAATTAAATAATAAAGGTTTAGAATGAATAAAATCATTCATGCCCACGAAATATTTCAGATACAGTTATATTATTTATATAGAATATTATGATAAGGATAATTGGATAAAGATAATGATTATAAGAATATTCAATCTTAAATGGTTATAAAATTATAAAATTATATTAGTAGACATTCTATAATAATTTAATATGACATAAATATTCAAGTGCATCGATAATGATTTGATTTTTAATAAAGAGTCTAGAGAGTTCAATACAAAAAACAAGATCATTGCAATGAAAAATCATTATACCAATACATACAGCATAAATGGACATGAAATCAAACCATCATTGATTGAAATTGGTGACATGTATGCAAGGAAGCACATTGGTAATTTTTGTATCAGTTAAGAATCATTCATTTATGAGATATAATTCTTTCTTGAAGATATAAAAAAAATTATTGGAAAATCAGGACATGAAAAAGTATATATATTCCTAAAAAATCCATAACATAGATTCCATGAGAGTATTATTCAACTGACAAATGCAAAAATAATAAAATATTGAAAATGTTAAATTGCAGAGTGATTAGAAATTGAATTTAAGGTTGTTAAATAATTTGATTAATATTATTAATAGTTTGTAATGAATGAATCTTGTTATTGGTTATGGAAAAGTAAGAAAAAACGAATTAGTTTATCATAGATTTAAATTCAGGCTCTTATAAGGACTAAGCATTTTTATGGATAAGAAGAAAGTAAAATTTTCTAAAGAGCATTATACTAGAGATGGTTAGTTGATAACAATGCATATTTTGTTGGATCCCTGGATTCAAAATTATATTTAGGTTCTCCCATAATTGGTTAATTGGTATCATCTTAAGAATAACCCCACTACACTAGAAAGAGAATCAATATATGATTTCTCACCATGACAGGTTCAAAGAGATGTGATTATTTGATCACCTACTGCCTAGGGTGAGGGTTCAAATAAATAGAATATGGAACCCAATTTTATGAACAGTTTTATTCCAAAGAACTATTTTGGTAATAAATAATTGAATTTTAGGAATAACTAAGATAGTTTATGTCGAAACTAATACATCTTCTATATGTCATGGAAATATAACGCGTCATACAAGGAAGTAAATTTATTCTAGTTAGAATATAATTGGTTATAAATGAAATCTCAATTTAGTTAAATTGATTAATTGAAGTAGTTAATAAACCGAATTGGATATTTAAAAATATATATAATTATCTAGGATAAAAATATGAATCTGTCACTCCTTTTAGTTGAAAGGAAAATTATATTTTAATTAATCATATATAGACTACTGATGATATTGAAAAGGATTAGTTGATGAATCTCAAAAAGAGATTGAACCAATAAATTAATATTAATAGGTGTTAAATTATAAGGTAATTTTTTTGGATAATATATAAAGAATATTGTCTTTAAAGAGAATTAGTATCCTTATAGAGAAGGAACAAAATAAAAATAAAGGACCATTATCTGATAATATCTCGTCCAACCAATGATCTTATTTTATGATGAAGCTATTAGTTATGAAAAAGAAGCATATGGATACAATAATATTTTATAATGAGGAAAATGAGTCAGTTTCCATAAAATCCTTACCTCCATCAATTATGTAGATAACATTATCTACCCTAGATATTACTTCAAACATTATCTATGACCTACATCAACCATATCACACACCTTTGGGGTCCCTTAGCATGCATCCTTCACCAGAAAAAATCATTAAAATAGCATCACACAATGTAATAATGCCTCGCATGCAATCTCCCATTCTGTTCTCACACCATTGCGCCTCCCATTGTTCCTTTGTCACCCAAAGCGCATCATAGGTGATCAAATATTCACTATCATGACCAAAATGCACCCTCGTGGATCTGAAAACCAATTGATATTGACGATGATGAGTACCCAGATAAAATTGGGATAATGGGGAATAGTGATAATAAATTCTCATAGATGGAAGTTGATGGTGGTCATTTTGAGGGTTGGGTCACTGATCATCAGATGCGGAATTTCCAAAAATGAGAATTGGGGAATAATCAGGATACCACAATATAAAATAATAAATTTATTTATTTGGGGACAAGAACAATATAAATCATGAATTTAGTTCATGACACCAAAATAATGTAGAACAGAAGAAAAAATTTCATCTAACAAGAACTACATTGATTTGGGATTATTCAATGGTGATGATCATGTTCGCTATGACTATTGGTGAATCATTCGACGAGGGCATTGTTCATTTTCATATCTATATTCTAACAATTCCTCAAATATCAATAAGTAGTTTTTGGAGTCTAAAATTAATTATAATGAATATATATATAGTGGTTTAGAATTCCAACATAAATAAATAACTATTAATTATTTTTCTTAATAATACACACATGACAACATCCCTCATGGTCCCACATTGCAAACTAATATTAAACCATCCATGGAAAAGGAGTCTATTACGAATTTAATAAAATTCTCAATTTTCATATTTGAGGACGCACATAGGAGAAATATCATTCCCTTGATTTAATTAGAGTATAATAAAAATAATATTTTTAAATTAATATATTATATTTCAACCAAAATATTTTAGTTTTAGAACACTTTTTTAAATTACATGAAGTTTCATGATTTAAGGAATACTATAGCGATTGATAGATTAGATCACCCACTTTGTTTCTCCCACGGGATATAAAAATATATTGAAAATGACCACATTATTTGTCCTTGATCAATTTGGCATTCTTATAGATGAGACACTTTGGTTGTTTGTTGTTCGTAATTTCTATCATCCAAATATAAAATAATAAAATATATATAATCTTCAGAAAATGGAATATGGTTTTGAATCGCTATCATTTATAAGTGACACCATTTCATTATTTTGAAGGAATTTGAGGGGATTTGTATGATTTTGATTTAGGGAGGCTGAATTTCAAGAACACATCTATGATATGAATGAATATCTAGAATCGCAATTCCTTGAATCAATTTTCATGTAATTGAGTGTGCCTTCTAAATAATTTCTTGAATTGAAAAAATGTGGCCATGATAAAAAAAGATCCACTACAATTCCATCCATTTATCGATGACAAAATCCGTGAGAGTTAAACAAACATTTCATGTCCCTTTCCCTTTTCTTTTTTCTTATTTCATTTTTTACCAATGTAGTTTTTCTCCATGATTTAATTATTACCCAACTCATAGTTTGTTTAAATTGATATATTTGAAGATGAAATAAAACAAGGGTGGTGAAATCAATGTGTGGGGGAATTCTATCAGTTTGTTTCTTGACTATGTGTTGTTTTATTTTTTAGGTTTTTGGACATTTTTTATTGAGTTCATGATATTAAACCATGTATTTGAGGTTATTGGTTATGCTTGGGACAAATTAAATTAATAACATGGAATATATAGTGTGGAAAATAGGGAAATTAATTTTAATTGAAATGTTTTAGGTGAAACAAAAAACCACATGTATGAATTGACTTTTTCCAAAAAACATTTTGTAATTCATTTATTGTGAAAAATGAAAATTCCAATGATCCATTTTTTTAAAAAAATTATAAAACATATGAACTATAGTAGTTTGAGTTTTTGGGATCCAAGATAGTTTTTTTGATGAAATCCAAATCATAATGTATTTTCGTGAAAAATAAAAACCTTATATAAAAGTCAAAGGTAATATGATATTCAGCAAGCTGAACTTATTTTCAGACCCTTACTATTAAAATTAGCCCTTTGGGATACATACTATTTATCATGGTACTAAATTATCCTTACTCATTAAATAAATTTTATACATAGTTAAGTGTTTAATTAGTTTTTAATAAGTGGTCGGTAATATGGACTGATCGAAGGGACGTTGAATAACAAAATGAAATTAAAATGTGGTGAGTTGGCTCAAGAATAATATAATTACATATTCCATCATTTTAGAAGAAAAATTAATACATCTCACAATAATTCATCCCTAAAAACCATAATGCTTTATTGTGACACCATGAGATTTTTTGATATATTTCATTTTAAATAAATTAAATATTATTTATATTTTGTTTCACACACAACACATAGATTAGATATAATTAAATTATATATCTATTTTATCATTTATTACATGAAATAATGATTTTATATTATGTTACATGAAACAATATGTTTTAAAGAAACATGACATACTATTAAAATAATATTAATTAATATGATAGTTATCACATAGCCATTATAATGTAGGACATGAACATAATTGAATGAATTAAGAAAATATACGGTTTACACATGTACACAATATTAATTATATTTCTAAAAATTAATTATAAATGTAATATTAAACTATTTGAAATTGTTTTTTTAAACATTTTCATTGCACAAATATTCCTTTCACCTCGATAAATTAATCAAATCAATTTTTGTGAAAAATTTCAATTAAAATTATATATGATATCTTCTATCAAATATTTAACAATTATTTTTTCTATTTTCTCGATTAGATATATGACTAAATTCAATTTTTTTATTAATATTAGTATTATTCTAAGAAGTAATTTTATTACATCTTTGAGAAATTATTTAAAAATTAATTTTCTCAAAATTTTTCTATTTTATTTAAATAAAATTATTTTTTAAATTATTATATAATTTTTTAATTGGTTTACTTTATTATTTTATGGAAAGTTAAATTTTTTGTATTAATGGTTAAAAATATTAAGATTTATATTGATTTTTCATGTGTTCTAAAGCATTTAAAAATATAAAAATTATTTTAAAAACTTTTTAAATGTAAAATAATTTCCATTATATATCTATTAATATATATTATGTTATTATAATAAATTTCATATTTAGTTTTAACATAAATTATTTTTCTTCTAATGAAATTTTTTTCATTGAAAATGCCTTTTCGCATCACATATTTTAATTTAATTTTAAACGAAATTCTACCACTTATGTGAGTTGAATTTTGTAAGAATGGATTCCATTTTTGAGTCAAATGAAATTATATTTTCTAATAAGTTCAGGATAATTATTTACCAAATTTAATTGTATAAACTTTAAAAATTTATTACCATAATTAAGGAAAAAATTGGTTTACTAGTGAGTTAAATTAAAATAATTAGAGAAACATTTACCAAAAATATTTATAAATCCCATTAGATAGCTATATATCGATCATATATCTTATAGGTTAAATAATAGACCATTTTGTATCCATTTAGAATTTGAAAAATGTGGGTACAAATTTTTCTATTAAAAAATTACAAGTGTGCCATTTACATTACTTATAAAAGGTCTCCCCTTATCCTCTACTCTTCCCACTTCTATTTTTTTCGAACAATAACTAACCAAATAGAGTCTATAAAAACCTCCTATCTACTAATTATCATTAGTTTGGTTTGAAATCTTACCTATCAATCTCTTTGGTGCAAACCCTAAAGAACTTTTCTAAAGGAGAGGTAATGTAACTAGCCAAGTGTTTAATTTTATTTATTCCATCACAGCTTTTAATTATTATTAAATAATTATGATATAATTATATCAGTATATTTAATATATTGATATGATATTATTTTAATTTTTTGACCTAAATATATATCATATTTCATCAAATGTTTTATCAAATCATCATTTTTGTGTACAGTGAACTACCACCTCACGAGACGATGTGGTTATTTATTCCATCACCACCTCTCTAAAAATGGATATAATGATGTGATAAATGTTTATATATTAAATTTATGATATTATTATACTTATAAAATTATTTTAACGCATATAAGTTTTCAATTTCTATTCTTTGGGAAAATGATAATGTTGCTCCTTTTTAAAATAGGCTAACACCTCATTAGCGATGTGATTCATTACATCTTTATATGGAATGGTATGAGTATATATTTATTTAAAATATATGATATATATGATATAAAAACTATTCATTAAGAGGGAAATATTTTTTTACCATTGTTTATTTCATTATTTCGTAAAAATTTATGTAACATTAATGCATATGTACGACCTACCGTCTCCATGAATGATGTATTCCATTTTCAATCTTTAACTTATATAGATTACTCTATATATATATACATGCATAATATATATTATATTTATATCATGGTTATCATTATATAAATTTCTAAATAATAATCAAAGTAATAGGACCAAAAATAAATAATCAAAACATATATGAAAAATAAAGCGATTATTACCAGAAACATGATTTTAACAAGTAATTGATAATAAATGGGGAATTAATGGCCTTAGGTAAATCAAATATGGTTTTATATTTATAATATATTGTTATTAAATATAACTATAATAACATATTATTTAATATACTGAAGTTTTGTTCATTTTATGAAGGAAATTGATACATAAGATAGGGGATTTCTGTCTCACTTATTTACTCCTCCGAGACACATACCATATTCACCACTAGTTTTTATTTTGTGTTGTATATAAATACCATAAATTATATTTATGATTATTATCAAGAAATTTATTTCTATTTTCATATCTATTTGAGGATATCTTTTTAATGTGGTTTATCATTCCTGAGATACAAAAATATTAAAGTTTTTTGTCTCAATTTTCCTTAATGAATACATATTTTCTTATTCTACACCTATATTAATTTATAAGTTGTTCCAAAAAATCCATTGAAATGTAATATCATGATTTTATTTGTTATCATTATATTATAAGTTTCATTTCTTTTTTATTATTTAATGGGGGTTATGATTCACGATACAATATCATCATTTATTAAGATTGTTTATGACTAGGCTTTCAATGATTAAATCATTTGATCTAAACTTTATGAAACTGAATATTTTTATTATAATCAATTAATTCCATGAGTATATATGTTTCCCATTAATTTTCTACACATTGGGTACTCAAGAGTTCCAGGAAAAATGTTTTTAAGAAAAATCGTCTTTATTTATCTCTTCGGTTAAAAATACATTTTCATCAAAAATCATGTTTTCTAAAAATATTTTTAAAAAACATTTTTAAATAATAGAAATTATTTATTAAATAAAATATTACCCATGTATTAATTTTTAAAAAATAATTAAATAAAAAGACATTTATTTTTGAAAATAATGCCTATTTATAATTTCCATAAAAATTGAAAAGAATTGATGTTATACTCTATATGAAATGAATGATATTTTACACCTTCATAACAAAAACATTATTTTAAAATATTACATTATATATTTCAATGTTTGATTTGTAATAAATTAATTTTTAAAATGTTTTAAAAATGTGTTTTTAGAAAAATTATTTTCAACTAAAGGTTATTTTCCACAAGAAATGTCTTAAATAATCGTAAAATATTCCTATATATGTTTCCATGGTTATTTTGAATGAACATAATTTTGAAAAAAAATTATGTATTAAAATGTTGTTTTTAATGTTTAAGGATATTTTACTTAAGAATATTTTTATATGATCATTCAAAATGATTTTCCATCTTAGATGATATACTTTTATGTTAATTTTGCTTTAATGGGGAAATGATAAAAGGATAATATTCATATTCTTTATATTAATGGTTTATGTTTGTGATGATAAGATTTTTATGAAAAATTTTTCTCTTACAGAGGTTATAAAATGATAAAATTTTTATGTAACCCACTTCTGTTTCCATAGATTATGATTTTATGAAATGATGAAATGATTATGAAAACTGTTTCTTTTCAACGGGGATTTTTATGATGATATGTTTATAAATTCCATTTATTTTCAATAGATATGATATTATATATGCTTAATTATATTTTGGATCAAATATATATTATTTTCATTATTAGATATTGGTTACATTATAACCATGAATAGTGGGACCAATATACCCCTCCAATATATTGGGTTATTATTGATATCTCATGAGAAAAACAATATTGTAAGGGAGAGTGAACCCTATTTAGTGAGGAATTTTGTCCACTATGATAGTCTTTAGCGGTTCAATAGCTACTAAAATGGATTGGGGATTGAACCCATTCAAATATTATAGTAATAAAAATAATCCTTCAACTACAAAAGAAATGATATTCCATGCTTATGTGTATGCCAAAAATCTCTATCTTATGTCAATTTTATGTTTCATGGATCATGTTATTTGATTCCATTATGATTCATTTCATATAATTTCTAATATTTATGTAATGGAAGTTTTTTATAACAAAAAATATTCAAGATATGGTTTTTAGTTGTTATTATAATGTTATCATACCCTTGTGGTCATGATATGTTGATATCTCCATTGATTACCCTTACTGAACATTTGATCTCATGGTATCTTATGTTTATTTTCCCAATGTTATGATGGAAGGTATTATGTATGACATGTATAAGAATGGGGATAGATATTAAGAACATGGTGATAGATGATGTAGCTCAATTTTGGACCATTTATTTACTTCCCCATGTTTCCAAAGGAAGTAGACCTACAAAAATCTATAATGGATAAATAAATTATGTAAATAATATTTAACTCTTAAGATGGAATACTTATGTATGAAAATTTTTTGACTCTATTTTGACATATTAGTTAATTAAAAAATATGGCTTTTACATAATTATTAATATTAATTTATTAGATATTAATTTTACATAAAAGAGGATTCTTTGTTCGATAGTGAACCAAACATTCAACAATGTGTTTATCTGAAATTTTATGTTGCACACAAGTATAAGATATACTAAAGATAATATAATATTTATATTAATTTTAAATTAGTAAATATTTCATAGCCATTTTATTAGTGGGAATAAATAAAATAATTCTTTATGTTTACAAATGGATATTAAATGGTTAAATTTTTTTAATAATGTTTAGAGGTTTAAAATAAGAATAAATCTAATTTTATACATGAAATACTCTAATATTTTTAAAAGGTAGTTTAACTATATTTTGAAGGAGATATATTTTTAAATCATGTTTTTTACTTTTATATTTTCTATTGGAAAAAATAAAATTATTCATTAGAATCTATACCATTAATTTAATTTTTTTCAATTTGGGTTTTTTTGATAAAATTTATTTTCATATAAATATTGAAAAATATTGCATTTTGATTTCAAACTATGATTTCATCTGATTTATTTATATAGTTATATTATCCTTTTAATTTATTTTTATAGTGTAATTGTATTTATTTGTTTATCATTTAGTTCATCTTTTTTCATTTTATATAATTTTACATTTAAATTTGACATAAACAAATGTTAATCTTTTGATGGATTTTACTTTAAAAAAACATTTTCCCATTTTGACAATGAAAATTAATTTCAAATTAATTAATAGAACTTATATTTTTATTAATATGGAAAAATGGATTCCATATTGGGAATTATAATGTAAAAATTATGTAAATAGGAGCCTTATACTTTTGGACATTATGAATAGTAAATTTCATAATTATTTTTTATTTACCATGATCAAATGGAAAACCAAGAAGTTAATATTAAAAAAATAATAAATAATATTTTTAAACAACCCCAACACATGTTATATAAGGCCCAAGCCTTAAACCTTACTTAATATTGAATTAAATGAATAATTCACATTGAGGATCTTTTCAGGTTTAGAGTTTTAGAGAATTAGAACATAACTATTACATCTAAAAAGATTACAAAGTAGACACTTCTACTAAGTCTCCATAAAATAAAAACTATTAAAAAGAAAGATGTCCAGATTCCATGTTTTAGATAGCATGAAATTCCCTTGATCCCATCCTTGACCTTATTCCACTTTAAGTCCTGTGAAAAACATTTTGAAAAACATGGGGTGAGCATAAAAAGCTCAGTAAGGGATACAAAAAAAATGAAAACTGTTAGTTTTTCAAACATCAAGTAAACCATGTATACTATATCAAAGTAATACCTTCACCTTCATGAAGTAGTAAAAAAAATCTTCACTGAATAAAGTATCATTACATACCTTTTTGTAACCAAAGGATTACCATAAAACCCATATAAAGAACACATAGAATATATAAAGGTAACTTGGGAAATAAACATACTTAAGTGGAATAACCATACGGTTGACTTCCACACATATCACTTAATGGAATAGCCATACGACCAATTTCCATACATACTTAATGGAATAGCCATTCGACCGACTTCCATACCCAATGCATTGGAGGTTACAACGTAACCACCCGTCCTGGTATTCACGACACCACCCGTCATATGGTTTATAACGTAACCACCCGTTAAAATGTCCAAGTACCAATATAAAATCATAAAACATAAAACCAATATAAAGGAATGATAACATTTCCACATTTCAATCACAATATATCATAAATATATTGACATAATAGAATTCTTTATCAAAACCATTTTCAATACCAAAATACATAAAAGAGTATATGGTATTTATTTTATTCTAAAAACATTACGGCTTGTTGAGAAAGCCAAAGATCAAATAATACTCACGGCGGCGGAAAAAGGTCGTTGTCACCGTGTACGTTAAAAAAACATTCCTTTTTGTCATTTAGTAAAACTCTTGGTAGAAAAAGATTCCTTTTGTATAAAAGTCAAAGTCAAAGGATTTTATACACCGTATAAATGAAAGTTGTGTATAAAACGAAATATGCCTCAATGAAAGGAGATTGAGACGAAGTCCCTTACCTCGGGTCCGACATGACTCGATCGTTCTTTAACGTCCTGAATAATAAACTTGAGTTAATTTATACTTTATTAAGAACTTTTTAAAAGTTCATTATTCTTCTTATATCACTTATTGCCATGTTATAAACATTATGTAACCATTTAAGTAAATAAAGATTGTTTTGTCAATATTTGGTTCTTAAGTCGAAAGTTGACTTCTTACAATTACATGTTGTTCGTGTGGTCAAAAGTTCGTTATATCCAGAATAAAATTCCAGATTTGGATATCATATATATCATATATATCCATAATATACATGTATTTATAATATTTCATAGTCATTTAGAGGTAAGAAATGAAATGCACCGTTCATGGAGACAGCAAGCCGTACGTACGCATGAACGCTACTTTCATTTCTTTGTCATATTAATGGAATTAAAACTAAATGAGAGGTATGTATATTTTAATTCCAGAATTATATTCATCATTTAGATATATCATTAATTATATATATCCATTATATACATGTACTTTTAATAGTACATTACATTTGGGGATAAGAAATGAAATGCACCGTTCATGGAGACGGTAAGTCGTACGTACGCATGAACGCTACATTAATTTCTATCTCATACTTTAATGGAACGAAATAATAATGATATAGAGGTATATTATAATTCCAGTATAACATCATATATAATAACTTTAAATCCATCCTTTACATGTCCTACATATGGCATTAACGAATCACATCACTTTGAGGGGGCGGTAGTCCGCACTTCCTTAAATGAAGATATCGTGTTTACCAATAATGGAAACCAAAAATGTATGCCCAAAATGAAAAATACATAAGCTTAAAGAAAACATAAACATATTATATATCATATATAAAAATAGTGACATCATAATGGCCACCTTTGAAGGTGTTAAATGAGTATTGAACAATCATCGTTTCGGGAGGCAGAATTTCGCCATCCACGGAAACCGTATGTTCTTTAACCATTTGATGTAGTTGTGTGAGAGTGTAGCTCAAATAAATATTATAAAAACATCCTAGTATATTGAAGATACTGGTTTTGTTACAAAATAAGTAAATAAAAAGAGTTTAGAGGGTTGGAGAAGCAAAATATAACAAATGAACAAGAGAGAATGAATTACCTTTAAAAGTGTAACTCCCTTTTGATTTGAGCCTAAGGGCTTCCTTTGAAAGGATTCTGCCCAAAGGGAATCCTCTAGGATTAGGAGAGGGATGTGGAGAGAGTAATTGGGAAGGGGTTGGCCGAGCCAAAGGCTTGAGAAGTGTGTTAAATGGGGTAGAGGTGGGGGCCTTTTATAAGAGGAGAGGAGGGGCACTTTTGGAAAGTAAAGAAATATTACTTTATTTGAAAATGTGTTTCGGTTTTAAAAGGTCCCACATTGATATAATTCGTGGATAAGGTGATAAGGGTTCGGAATCCACTCATACAATTGGTTTTGGCCATGTGTAGGTTTTATATTTTTCATTATCTTTTCATTTTATTTAAATCGTCAAATAATGATGTCATCGCTGCATCATTATTATGCCATATATAATTTAATTTATTTAATGTCTAAAAATTTAAAAAAAAAATACTATGATGTATGAAATCTTTTTATATTTCCAATTACTATTTATAATCAAAATTTGGACTTGTATAACTCCACTCAAAAATTATTTTAGTAAAACAATTTATGTTAGTGTCATTTTCACTTTAACATTAAATAAAAATATATTAATGTCATTTTCCAACTAAAGTGGCTCCATGGGGTCCCCAAGTTGGCTCATGGCTTGTATTGGTCGGCCATGACTCACCCAATAGGTGTAGGACAAGTGTCATGGTGTTTTCACATTCTTATAATATCATTTTTACCTTAAACTACACTAATTACCTCTAATCGCGATTAATGAAAAAAAGTTACTATTCACCAACAAATTATTTTAATCTCATCAAACCACATTTTACTTCTTAATGAAAACCATGCATGTCGGATTTTCAAAACTCAATACACATTAGTGGTAAACTTTCATTTAACTGAAAAATCAGTTTGCTTGATTACCACTTAGTGGTTTCACTATTCCTCAAAAATTGAAGTTTTTCAGAAAATTACCAAAAATTCACCCTAAGCTATATTTGATATTCCGAATTCAAAAATGAAGTCCATTTTACAAAATTCAAAACATATAAGTCAAATTAATTAATTTAATAATTAATTCCCTCTGTCATGACAAATAGCATGTTTTTGCGAAACAATAAGTATCAAAAGATTGACACCAATTTAAGTCCAATTTCAATGTGAAATTGATTCCAATGACCACCATTGGATTCACTAGTAAAAATATTTTCTAATTTCACATTAAAACCAATTAAAATAATAATATAATCATATAAATAAATTAGATTAAAAAGAGGTTTTGAATTAAAATACATCATTTTACACTATTCATAAAAAAACGAACTTTATCAGAAAGGTACCAAAAATTTACACAAAGAAAATTTTGGTGTCCCGATTCTAAAGAAGAGTTATATTTGGTCCAAAATAAAGTATAAGAGTGATCAAAACTATATTTAATGATGGTTCACCATTAAAAGGTGATATGTGAACCTTTAGTGAAAATTAGATTATATATACCCGTAAAATTGAACTCTTTCCGTATTTTAAGCTTTTATATTTTATTGGGTAAATGTATAAACATTTAAAAACATATCTAATAATATTTTAGTTATTTATATCCATTCCTGCCAGTACAACAGCTACTTGTTAACTACCATTTAAAATAATATTATTTTATTACTAGTGTGCTACGTAAGAATCAAAGAAACTCATCGTTGTGTATCGGGTACGCTATCGAACATAGCAACCCCTTTAAAATAAAATTAATATTTAATTTGTAAATATTAATAAATATGAAAATTCTTTATTCTTTATTTACCTGGGATGTTACATCCTTCCCCCCTTTTGGGAAATGCGTCCTCGCAATTTTATTCACTTATCAAAATAAGTGGGGGTATTTATCACTCATAGCATTTTCAGATTCCCACATTGCGTCTTAAATCACATGGGTTTTCCACAAAACCTTTACCTGATGAATCACCTTATTCCGTAACACTTGCTCCCTGTGGTCAAGAATCTGGACCGGTTGTTCCTCATAAGATAGGTTCTCTTCCAGCTGAACTACCTCTGGGCTCAAAACATGAGATGGATCTGGCATATACATTCTCAACATTGAAACATGAAAAACATAGTGTACCTGAGATAAACTCGGAGGTAAAGCCACTCGGTATGCAACTGATCCAACTCTTTCCAGAATTTCATAAGGTCCAATAAACCTTGGACTCAGCTTTCCTTTCTTACCAAATCTCATCACACTTTTCCATGGTGAGACTTTGAGAAAAACATTATCACCTACCTCGAAAGATAGATCCTTCCTCCGGTTATCCGCATAACTCTTCTGCCTGCTCTGAGCTATTCTCATGTGTTTCTGAATCAGCTAAACTTTTTCTGCCATCTCTTCTACCAATTCTGGTCCCATCAACTTCCTTTCACCCACTTCATCCCAGAAAGCTGGAGTTCGACACCACTTCCCATATAATGCCTCAAATGGTGCCATCGGTATACAGGAATGAAAACTGTTATTATATGAAAATTCAACCATAGAAAGATGTTGGTCCCAACTTCCCAGATAATCCATAGAACAAGCTCGTAGCATATCCTCCAATGTCTGGATTGTTCGTTCTGACTGCCCATCTGATTGAGGATGAAAATCTGTACTAAAATTTAATTCAGTACCCAACGACTTCTGAAGGCCTTTCCAAAAGTTAGAAGTAAACCTGGGATCACGATCCAATACAATGGAGAGAGGAACACCATGTAACCTGACTATCTCTTTAAGATACAAACGGGAAAGTTGATCTAGAGAGAAAGTATCTCGTATAGAAAAGAAATGAGAAGATTTGGTCAAGTGATCAACAATAACCCAGATTGCATTATTACCTCGAGATGTCCTCGGTAATCCCACAACAAAGTCCAAGGATATGTTTTCCCACTTCCACTCTGACACTGGTAAAGGCTGAAGTATCCCTTTCGATAACTGCCGCTCTGCTTTAACCTGTTGACATCTCAAACACTTCACAGTAAAATCAGCAATATCTCTTTTCATTCCATCCCACCAGTAATACTCTCGCAGATCTTTGTACATCATAGTACTACCAGGATGAACTGAAAACAGGGAACTATGAGCCTCACATAACAACTCATTCTTCAACTGTGAATCACAAGGCACACATAACCTCTTCACAAACCTCAAAACACAAAGACAAACTTATCCAAGAACTCATGGAAAATATTATTCATATGGTCCATGAATACAGCAGGTGAATTGGTTAACCCAAAAGGCATAACTACAAATTCATAATGGCCATAACTAGTACGGAACACAGTCTTCAGAACGTCTGCTTGTTTTACTTTCAACTAATGGTACACCGACCTCAAGTCAATCTTCGAAAAAAACTGAGCTCCCTGGACCTGATACCACTTCATTAGATGGCCCAACATCTGCTGAAGTTGTTGCAAAGGATTTCACCACCCCTTTCTGCTTGTAGTCTGGCTGCATTCCCCTAGTTGAGTTCATCGTTGGACACTCGTTTGCATAATGACCCATTTCATTACACTTAAAACATATTACCGTTGGCTTTTCATTTCCTGCTTGATCATCTTCCTTACAGTTACGAGTAATATGACCAGTCTTACCACACCGAAAGCACTTACCAAACTTGGATAAACATTCTCCAGGATGCATTTTACCATGCTTCTCACAGGATGGATATTTGGTTTTCTTACCTCCTTGCTTCTTTGATGAATTCTTCCCCTTTTCATGCCAACTAGATCTCTTATTCTGTTGTTTGTCATAGAACACCTGATCATCGGCAAACTCCATTTCCACCATCTCCGTACATGGAACAAGTTTTTCATAACATTAGAACTCACGAGAAGGTAAAGCCCTTCGATACTTTATCTTTAACCCTTAGTAAAAATGGTTTATTTTACTATCAAGATCTCGTATGAAGTTTGGAGCATACCTTGCCAATCGAGTGAACTTTTCTTCATAAGTAGCCACTGAATCATCCTCCTGCCTCAATTCTAGGAATTGTTTTTCCATCCTAAGACGAACCACCTTAGGAAAATATTTCTCAAGAAACATACCTTTGAATTCGTCCCAGTGAAGATCCTCAATCTCATCATTATCCCTTATATTTTTCACCATCGACCACCACTGATCAGCTTCACCTTCAAAACGGTAAACAGCAAGACTAACCTTTTGATGTTCTGAACACCCCATGACATCAAAAATATTCTCCAGTGCTTTAATCCACCCTTCATCTTGCACAGGGTCAGATGATCCTCTGAATGATGGTGTATGTTGCCTCATGAAATGTTCCACCACTGACATGTTCCTCTGCAGTTGATCTAGCTTATCTCGTGCATGAATACCACCACCATTTATAGCCAGAGTCAACTGTGCCATCACTGCAACAAACTGTTCAGTTCCGATTCCGACCATCTCAGGTTGCTGATTTGGAAGGTTATCTTCCTCCTGATGTCGTCCCAACATAGCTTCTTTGTTTCCTCTGCGGAAAACCATTCTGAACACAGAAATATCTTAGGCGAAGCAACATGGTAATCCGTAAATGCTATATCATTTCAATCATATTATAATTTAACACTTTTCTAACTCCTAAAGTTGTCTAAACCGTCCATTGATACCAACTATAAGGCCCCAGCCTTAAACCTTACTTAATATTGAATTAAATGAATAATTCACATTGAGGATCTTTTCAGGTTTAGAGTTTTAGAGAATTAGAACATGACTATTACATCTTAAAAGATTACAAAGTAGACACTTCTACTAAGTCTCCATAATATAAAAACTCTTAAAAAGAAAGATGTCTAGATTCTATGTTTTAGATAGCATGAAATTCCCTTGATCCCATCGTTGACCTTATTCCACTTTAAGTCCTGTGAAAAACATTTCGAAAAACATGGGGTGAGCATAAAAAGCTCATTAAGGGATAAAAAAATAATGAAAACTGTTAGTTTTTCAAAAATCAAGTAAACCATGTATACTATATCAAAGTAATACCTTCACCTTCATGAAGTAGTAAAAAAATCTTCACTGAATAATGTATCATTACTTACCTTTTTGTAACCAAAGTATTACCATAAAACCCATATAAATAACACATAAAATATATAAAGGTAACTTGGGACATAAACATACTTAAGTGGAATAACCATACGGTTGACTTCCACACATATCACTTAATGGAATAGCCATACGGCCAATTTCCATACATACTTAATGGAATATCCATACGGCCGACTT
Source organism: Viscum album (assembly GCA_963277665.1). NCBI lineage: Eukaryota > Viridiplantae > Streptophyta > Magnoliopsida > Santalales > Viscaceae > Viscum > Viscum album. The sequence goes on from OY728137.1 coordinate 1,776,967,006, forward strand.
CCATACCCAATGCATTGGAGGTTATAACGTAACCACCCATCCTGGTATTCACGGCACCACCCATCATATGGTTTATAACGTTACCACCCGTTAAAATGTCCAAGTACCAATATAAAATCATAAAACATAAAACCAATATAAAGGAATGATAACATTTCCACATTTCAGTCACAATATATCATAAATATATTTACATAATAGAATCCTTTTTCAAAACCATTTTCAATACCAAAATACATAAAAGAGTATATGGTATTTATTTTAATCTAAAAACATTACGGCTTGTTGAGAAAGCCAAAGATCAAATAATAATCGCGGCGTCGGAAAAAGGATGTTGTCACCGCGTACGTTAAAAAAAACATTCCTTTTTGTCGTTTAGTAAAACGCTTCGTAGAAAAAGATTCCTTTTGTACAAAAGTAAAAGTCAAAGGAGTTTATACACCGTATAAAAGAAAGTTGTGTATAAAACGAAATATGCCTCAACGAAAGGAGATTGAGGCGAAGTCCCTTACCTCAGGTCCGACTTGACTCGATCGTTCTTTAACGTCTGGAATAATAAACTTGAGTTAATTTATACTTGATTAAGAACTTTTTAAAGTTCATTATTCCTCTTATATCACTTATTGCCATGTTATAAACATTATGTAACCATTTAAGTAAATAATGTTTGTTTTGTCAATATTTGGTTCTTAAGTCGAAAGTTGACTTCTTACAATTACATGTTGTTCGTGTGGTCAAAAGTTCTTTATATCCAGAATAAAATTCCTGATTTGGATATAATATATATAATATATATCCAGAATATACATTTATTTATAATATTAAATAATCATTTAGAGGTAAGAAATGAAATGCACCGTTCATTGAGACGGTAAGCCGTACATACGCATGAACGCTACTTCCATTTCTTTGTCATATTAATGGAATTTAAACTAAATGATAGGTATGTATATTTTAATTCCAGAATTATATTCATCATTTAGATATATCATTAATTATATATATCCATTATATACATGTACTTTTAATAGTACATTACATTTGGGGATAAGAAATGAAATGCATCGTTCATGGAGACGGTAAGCCGTACGTATGCATGAACGCTACATTCATTTCTATCTCATACTTTAATGGAAAGAAATAATAATGATATAGAGGTATATTATAATTCCATTATAACATCATATATAATAACTTTAAATCAATCCTTTACATTTCCCACATATGGCATTAACGAATCACATCACTTTGAGGGGGCGGTAGTCCGCACTTCCTTAAATGAAGATACCGTGTTTACCCATAATGGAAACCAAAAATGTATGACCAAAATGAAATATAAATAAGCTTAAAGAAAACATAAACATATTATATATCATATATAAAAATAGTGACATCATAATGGCCAACTTTGAAGGTGTTAAATGAGTATTGAACATTCATCGTTTCGGGAGGCAGAATTTCTCCATCCACGGAAACCGTATGTTCTTTCACCATTTGATGTAGTTGTGTGAGAGTGTAGCTCAAATAAATATTATAACAACATCCTAGTATATTGAAGATACTGGTGTTGTTACAAAAGAAGTAAATAAAAAGAGTTTAGAGGGTTGGAAAAGCAAAATAAAACAAATGAACAAGAGAGAATGAATTACCTTTAAAAGTGTAACTCCCATTTGATTTGAGACTAAAGGCTTCCTTTTAAAGGCTTCTGCCCAAAGGGAATCCTTTAGGATTAGGAGAGGGATGTGGAGAGAGTAATGGGCCAGGGGTTGGCCGAGCCAAAGGCTTGAGAAGTGTGTGAAATGGGGTAGAGGTGGGGGCCTTTTATAAGAGGAGAGGAGGGGTACTTTTGGAAAGTAAAGAAATATTACTTAATTTGAAAATGTGTTTCGGTTTTAAAAGGTCCCAAATTAATATAATTCGTGGATAAGGTGATACGGGTTCAGAATCCACTCATCCAATTGGTTTTGGCCATTTTTAGGTTTTATATTTTTCATTATCTTTCCATTTTATTTAAATCGTCAAATAATGATGTCATCGCTGCATCATTATTATGTCATATATAATTTATTTTTTTTAATGTCTAAAAATTATAAAAAAAATACTATGATGTAGGAAAGCTTTTTAGCTTTCCAATGATTATTTATAATCAAAATTTGGACTTGTATAACCCCACTCAAAAGTTATTTTAGTAAAACAATTTATGTTAGTGTCATTTTCACTTTAACATTAAATAAAAATATATTAATGTCATTTTCTAACTAAAGTGGCTCCATGGGGTCCCCATGTTGGCCCATGGCTTTTCTTGGTCGTCCATGACTCACCCAATAGGTGTAGGACAAGTTTCATGGTGTTTTCACATTCTTATAATATCAGTTTTACCTTAAACTACACTAATTACCTCTAATCGCGATTAATGAAAAAAAGTTACTATTCACCAAAAAATTATTTTAATCTCATTGAACCACATTTTACTTCTTAATGACAACCATGTATGTTGGATTTTCAAAACTCAATACACATTAGTGATAAACTTTCATTTAACTGAAAAATCAGTTTTCTTGATTACCACTTAGTAGTTTCACTATTCATCAAAAATTGAAGTTTTTCAGAAAATTACCAAAAATTCACCCTAAGCTATATTTGATATTCCGAATTCAAAAATGAAGTCCATTTTACAAAATTCAAAACATATAAGTCAAATTAATTAATTTAATAATTAATTCCCACTGTCATGACAAATAGCGGGTTTTAGCGAAACAATAAGTATCAAAAGATTGACACCATTTTAAGTCCAATTTCAAAGTGAAATTGATTCCAATGACCACCATTGGATTAACTGGTAAAAATATTTTCAAATTTCACTTTAAAACCAATTAAAATAATAATCTAATAATATAAATAAATTAGATTAAAAAGAGGTTTTGAATTAAAGTACAACATTTTACACTATTCATAAAAAAATAAACTTTATCAGAAAGGTACCAAAAATTTACACAAAGTAAATTTTGATGTCACGATTATAAAGAAGAGTTATATTTGGTCCAAAATAAAGTATAAGAATGATCAAAACTATATTTAATGACGGTTCACCATTAAAAGGTGATAAGTGAACCTTTAGTGAAAATTAGAGTATATATACCCGTAAAATTGAACTATTTCCGTATTTTAAGCTTTTATATTTTTTTGGGTAAATGTATAAACATTTAAAAACATATCTAATCATATTTTAGTTATTTCTATCCATTCCCGCCAGTACAACGACTACTTGTTAACTAACATTTAAAATAATATTATTTTATTACTAGTGTGCTACGTAAGTTTCAAAGAAACTCATCGTTGTGTATCGGGTACGCTATCGAACATAGCAACCCCTTTAAAATAAAATTAATATTTAATTTGTAAATATTAATAAATATGAAAATTATTTATTCTTTATTTACCTGGGATGTTACATCCTTCCCCCCTTTTGGGAATTGCGTCCTCGCAATTTTATTCACTTATCAAAATAAGTGGGGGTATTTATCCCTCATAGCATTTTAAGATTCCCACGTTGCCTCTTAAATCACATGGGTTTTCCACAAAACCTTTACCTAATGAATCACCTTATTCCGTAACACTTTCTCCATGTGGTCAAGAATCTAGACCGGTTGTTCCTCATAAGATAGGTTCTCTTCCAGCTGAACTACCTCTGGGCTCAAAACATGAGATGGATCTGGCATATACTTTCTCAACATTGAAACATGAAAAACATAGTGTACCTAAGATAAACTCGGAGGTAAAGCCACTCGGTATGCATCTGATCCAACTCTTTACAGAATTTAATATGGTCCAATAAACCTTGGACTCAGCTTTCCTTTCTTACCATATCTCATAACACTTTTCCATGGTGAGACTTTGAGAAAAACATGATCACCTACCTCGAAAGATAGATCCCTCTTCCGGTTATCCGCATAACTCTTCTGCGTGCTCTGAGCTATTCTCATGTGTTTCTGAATCAGCTAAACTTTTTCTGCCATCTCTTCTACCAATTCTGGTCCCATCAACTTCCTTTCACCCACTTCATCCCATAAAGCTGGAGTTCGACACTGCTTCCCATATAATGCCTCAAATGGTGTCATTGGTATACTGGAATGAAAGCTGTTATTATATGAAAATTCAACCAAAGAAAGATGTTGGTCCCAACTTCCCTGATAATCCATTGAACAAGCTCGTAGCATATCCTCCAATGTCTGGATTGTTCGTTCTGACTGCCCATCTGATTGAGGATGAAAATCTGTACTAAAATTTAATTCAGTACCCAATGACTTCTGAAGGCCTTTCCAAAAGTTAGAAGTAAACCTGGGATCACGATCCAATACAATGGAGAGAGGAACTCCATGTAACCTGACTATCTCTTTAAGATACAAACGGGAAAGTTGATCTAGAGAGAAAGTATCTCGTATAGAAAGGAAATGAGCAGATTTGGTCAAGCGATCAACAATAACCCAGATTGCATTATTACCTCGAGATGTCCTCGGTAATCCCACAACAAAGTCCATGGATATGTTTTCCCATTTCCACTCTGGCACTGGTAAAGGCTGAAGTATCCCTTTCGATAACTGCCGCTCTGCTTTAACCTGTTGACATGTCAAACACTTCACAGTAAAATCAGCAATATCTCTTTTCATTCCATCCAACCAGTAATACTCCCGCAGATCTTTGTACATCATAGTACTGCCAGGATGAACTGAAAACATGGAACTATGAAACTCACATAACAACTAATTCTTCAACTGTGAATCACAAGGCACACATAACCCCTTCACAAACCTCAAAACACAAAGACAAACTTATCCAAGAACTCATGGAAAATTTAATTCATAAGGTCCATGAATACAGCAGGTGCATTGGTTAACCCAAAAGGCATAACTACAAATTCATAATGGACATAACTAGTACAGAACGCAGTCTTCGGAACGTCTGCTTCTTTTACTTTCAACTAATGGTACCCCGACCTCAAGTCAATCTTCGAAAAAAACTGAGCTCCCTGGAGCTGATACCACTTCATTAGATGGCCCAACATCTGCTGAAGTTGTTGCAAAGGATTTCACCACCCCTTTCTGCTTATAGTCTGGCTGCATTCCACTAGTTGAGTTCTTCGTTGGACACTCGTTTGCATAATGAACCATTTCATTACACTTAAAACATCTTACTGTTGTATTTTCATTTCCTACTTGATCATCTTCCTTACAGTTACGAGCAATATTACCAGACATACCACACCGAAAGCACTTACCAGACATGGATAAACATTCTCTAGGATGCATTTTACCACACTTCTCACAGGATGGATATTTGGTTTTCTTACCTCCTTGCTTCTTTGATGAATTCTTCCCCTTTTCCTGCCAACTAGATCTCTTATTTTGTTGTTTGTCATAGAACACCTGATCATCGGCAAACTACATTTCCACCTTCTCCGTACATCATACAAGTTTTTCATAACTTTTGAACTCATGAGAAGCCAAAGCCCTTCAATACTTTGGATTTAACCCTGAATAAAAACGGTTTATTTTACTATCAAGATCTCGTATGAAGTTTGGAGCATACCTTGCCAATCGAGTGAACTTTTCTTCATAAGTAGCCACTGAATCATCCTCCTGCCTCAATTCTAGGAACTATTTTTCCATCCTAAGACGAACCACCTTAGGAAAATATTTCTCAAGAAACATACCTTTGAATTCGTCCCAGTGAAGATCCTCAATCTCATCACTATCTCTTATATTTTTCACCATCGACCACCAATGATCAGCTTCACCTTCAAAACGGTAAACAGCAAGACTAACCTTTTGATGTTCTGAACACCCCATGACATCAAAAATCTTTTCCAGTGCTTTAATCCACCCTTCAGCTTGCACAGGGTCAGATGATCCTCTGAATGATAGGGGATGTTGCCTCTTGAAATGTTCCACCACTGACATGTTCCTCTGCGGTTGATCTGGCTTATCTCGTGCATGAATACCACCACCATTTATAGCCTGAGTCAACTGTGCCATCACTGCAACAAACTGTTCAGTTCCGATTCCGACCATCTCAGGTTGCTGATTTGGAAGGTTATCTTCCTCCTAATGTCGTCCCAACATAGCTGCTTTGTTTTCTCTGCGGAAAACCATTCTGAACACAGAAATATCTTAGGCGAAGCAACATGGTAATCCATAAATGCTATATCATTTCAATCATATTATAATTTAACACTTTTCTAACTCCTAAAGTTGTCTAAACCATCCTTTGATACCAAATATAATGCCCCAGCCTTATACCTTACTTAATATTGAATTAAATGAATAAATCACATTGAGGATCTTTTCAGGTTTAGAGTTTTAGAGAATTAGAACATAACTATTACATCTTAAAAGATTACAAAGTAGACACTTCTACTAAGTCTCCATAATATAAAAACTCTTAAAAAGAAAGATGTCTAGCTTCCATGTTTTAGATAGCATGAAATTCCCTTGATCCCATCCTTGACCTTATTCCACTTTAAGTCATGTGAAAAACATTTCGAAAAACATGGGGTGAGCATAAAAATCTCAGTAAGGGATACAAAAATAATGAAAACTGTTAGTTTTTCAAACATCAAGTAAACCATGTATACTATATCAAAGTAATACCTTCACCTTCATGAAGTAGTAAAAAAAATCTTCACTGAATAAAGTATCATTACTTACCTTTTTGTAACCAAAGGATTACCATAAAACCCATATGAAGAACACATAGAATATATAAAGGTAACTTGGGACATAAACATACTTAAGTGGAATAACCATACGGTTGACTTCCACACATATCACTTAATGGAATAGCTATACGGCCAATTTCCATACATACTTAATGGAATAGCCATATGGCCGACTTCCATACCCAATGCATTGGAGGTTATAACGTAACCACCCGTCCTGGTATTCACGGCACAACCCGTCATATGGTTTATAACGTAACCACCCGTTAAAATGTCCAAGTACCAATATAAAATCATAAAACATAAAACCAATATAAAGGAATGATAACATTTACACATTTCAATCACAATATATCATAAATATATTGACATAATAGAATCCTTTTTCAAAACCATTTTCAATACCAAAATACATAAAAGAGTATATGGTATTTATTTTATTCTAAAAACATTACGGCTTGTTGAGAAATCCAAAGATCAAATAATACTCACGGCGGCGGAAAAAGGTCGGTGTCACCGCGTACGTTAAAAAAAAACATTCCGTTTTGTCGTTTAGTAAAACGCTTCGTAGAAAAAGATTCCTTTTGTATAAAAGTAAAAGTCAAAGGATTTTATACACCGTATAAAAGAAAGTTGTGTATAAAAAGAAATATGCCTCAATGAAAGGAGATTGAGACGAAGTCCCTTACCTCGTGTCCGACTTGACTCGATCGTTCTTTAACGTCCTGAATAATAAACATGAGTTAATTTATACTTGATTAAGAACCTTTTTAAAGTTCATTATTCCTATTATATCACTTATTTCCATGTTATAAAAATTATGTAACCATTTAAGTAAATAATGTTTGTTTTGTCAATATTTCGTTCTTAAGTCGAAAGTTGACTTCTTACAATTACATGTTGTTCGTGTGGTCAAAAGTTATTTATATCCAGAATAAAATTCCTGATTTGGATATCATATATATCATATATATCCAGAATATACATGTATTTATAATATTACATAATCATTTAGAGGTAAGAAATGAAATGCACCGTTCATGGAGACGGTAAGCCGTACGTACGCACGAACGCTACTTTCATTTCTTTGTCATATTAATGGAATTAAAACTAAATGAGAGGTATGTATATTTTAATTCCAGAATTATATTCATCATTTAGATATATCATTAATTATATATATCCATTATATACATGTACTTTTAATAGTACATTACATTTGGGGATAAGAAATGAAATGCACCGTTCATGGAGACGGTAAGCCGTACGTACGCATGAACGCTACTTTCATTTCTATCTCATACTTTAATGGAAAGAAATAATAATGATATAGAGGTATATTATAATTTCAGTATAAAATCATATATAATAACTTTAAATCCATCCTTTACATGTCCCACATATGGCATTAACGAATCACATCACTTTGAGGGGGCGGTAGTCCACACTTCCTTAAATGAAGATATCGTGTTTACCCATAATGGAAACCAAATATGTATGCCCAAAATGAAAAATACAGAAGCTTAAAGTAAACATAAACATATTATATATCATATATTAAAATAGTGACATCATAATGGCCACCTTTGAAGGTGTTAAATGAGTATTGAACAATCATCGTTTCGGGAGGCAGAATTTCGCCATCCACGGAAACCGTATGTTCTTTAACCATTTTATGTAGTTGTGTGAGAGTGTAGCTCAAATAAATATTATAACAACATCCTAGTATATTGAAGATACTGGTGTTGTTACAAAAGAAGTAAATAAAAAGAGTTTAGAGGGTTGGAGAAGAAAAATAAAACAAATGAAAAAGAGAGAATGAATTACCTTTAAAAGTGTAACTCCCTTTTGATTTGATCCTAAAGGCTTCCTTTGAAATGATTATGCCCAAAGGGAATCCTCTAGGATGAGTAGAGGGATGTGTAGAGAGTAATTGGGCAGGTTATGGCCGAGCCAAAGTCTTGAGAAGTGTGTGAAATGGGGTAGAGGTGGGGGCCTTTTATAAGAGGAGAGGAGGGGCACTTTTGGAAAGTAAAGAAATATTACTTTATTTGAAAATGTGTTTCGGTATTAAAAGGTCCCACATTGATATAATTCGTGTATAAGGTGATAAGGGTTCGGAATCCACTCATCCAATTGGTTTTGGCCATGTGTAGGTTTTATATTTTTCATTATCTTTCCATTTTATTTAAATCGTCAAATAATGATGTCATCGCTGCATCATTATTATGTCATATATAATTTAATTTATTTAATGTCTAAAAATTATAAACAAAATACTATTATGTAGGAAATCATTTTATATTTCCAATGACTATTTATAATCAAAATTTGGACTTGTATAACCCCACTCAAAAATTATTTTAGTAAAACAATTTATGTTAGTGTCATTTTCACTTTAACCTTAAATAAAAATATATTAATGTCATTTTCCAACTAAAGTGGCTCCATGGGGTCCCCAAGTTGGCCCATGGCTTTTCTTGGTCGTCCATGACTCACCCAATAGGTTTTGGACATGTTTCTTGGTGTTTTCACATTCTTATAATATCATTTTTACCTTAAACTACATTAATTACCTCTAATCGCGATTAATGAAAGAAAGTTACTATTCACCAAAAAATTATTTTAATTTCATTGAACCACATTTTACTTCTTAATTACAACCATGTATGTAGGATTTTCAAAACTCAATACACATTAGTGGTAAACTTTCATTTAACTGAAAAATCATTTTGCTTGATTACCACTTAGTGGTTTCACTATTCATCAAAAATTGAAGTTTTTCAGAAAATTACCAAAAATTCACCCTAAGCTATATTTGATATTCTGAATTCAAAAATGAAGTCCATTTTACAAAATTGAAAACATATAAGTCAAATTAATTAATTTAATAATTAATTCTCGGTGTCATGACAAATAGCGTGTTTTTGCAAAACAATAAGTATCAAAAGATTGACACCAGTTTAAGTCCAATTTCAAAGTGAAATTGATTCCAATGACCACCATTGGATTAACTGGTAAAAATCTTTTCTAATTTCACATTAAAACCAATTAAAATAATAATCTAATCATATAAATAAATTAGATTAAAAAGAGGTTTTGAATTAAAATACAACATTTTACACTATTCATAAAAATGATCTTTATCTGAAAGGTACCAAAAATTTACACAAAGTAAATTTTGATTTCCCGATTCTAAAGAAGAGTTATATTTGGTCCAAAATAAAGTATAAGAGTGATCAAAACTATATTTAATGATGGTTCACCATTAAAAGGTGATAAGTGAACCTTTAGTGAAAATTAGAGTATATATACCCGTAAAATTGAACTCTTTCCGTATTTTAAGCTTTTATATTTTATTGGGTAAATGTATAAACATTTAAAAACATATCTAATCATATTTTAGTTATTTATATCCATTCCCGCCAGTACAACGGCTACTTGTTAACTAACATTTAAAATAATATTATTTTATTACTAGTGTGCTACGTAAGTTTCAAAGAAACTCATTGTTGCATATCGGGTACGCTATCGAACATAGAAACCCCTTTAAAATAAAATTAATATTTAATTTGTAAATATTAATAAATATAAAAATTCTTTATTTTTTATTTACCTGGGATGTTACATCCTTCCCCCCTTTTGGGAATTGCGTCCTCGCAATTTTATTCACTTATCAAAATAAGTGGGGGTATTTATCCCTCATAGAATTTTCAGATTCCCACGTTGCCTCTTAAATCACATGAGTTTTCCACAAAACCTTTACCTGATGAATCACCTTATTCCGTAACACTTGCTCCCTGTGGTCAAGAATCTGGACCGGTTGTTCCTCATAAGATAGGTTCTCTTCCAGCTGAACTACCTCTGGGCTCAAAACATGAGATGGATCTGGCATATACTTTCTCAACATTGAAACATGAAAAACATAGTGTACCTGAGATAAACTCGGAGGTAATGCCACTCGGTATGCAACTGATCCAACTCTTTCCAGAATTTAATATGGTCCAATAAACCTTGGACTCAGCTTTCCTTTATTACCAAATCTCATCACACTTTTCCATGGTGAGACTTTTAGAAAAACATGATCACCTACCTCGAAAGATAGATCCTTCCTCTGGTTACTCGCATAACTCTTCTGCCTGCTCTGAGCTATTCTCATGTGTTTCTGAATCAGCTAAACTTTTTTTGCCATCTCTTCTACCAATTCTGGTCCCATCAACTTCCTTTCACCCACTTCATCCCAGAAAGCTGGAGTTCGACACCGCTTCCCATATAATGCCTCAAATGGTGCCATCGATATACTGGAATGAAAACTATTATTATATGAAAATTCAACCAAAGAATGATTTTGGTCCCAACTTCCCTGATAATCCATAGAACAAGCTCATAGCATATCCTCCAATGTCTGGATTGTTCGTTCTGACTGCCCATCTGATTGAGGATGAAAATCTGTACTAAAATTTAATTCAGTACCCAACGACTTCTGAAGGCCTTTCCAAACGTTAGAAGTAAACCTGGGATCACGATCCAATACAATGGAGAGAGGAACTCCATGTAACCTGACTATATCTTTAATATACAAACGGTAAAGTTGATCTAGAGAGATAGTATCTCGTATAGAAAGGAAATGAGCAGATTTGGTCAAGCGATCAACAATAACCCAGATTGCATTATTACCTCGAGATGTCCTCGGTAATCCCACAACAAATTCCATGGATATGTTTTCCCATTTCCAATCTGGCACTGGTAAAGGCTGAAGTATCCCTTTCGATAACTGCCGCTCTGCTTTAACCTGTTGACATGTCAAACACTTCACAGTAAAATCAGCAATATCTCTTTTCATTCCATCCCACCAGTAATACTCCCTCAGATCTTTGTACATCATAGTACTGCCAGGATGAACTGAAAACAATGAACTATGAGCCTCACATAACAACTCATTCTTCAACTGTGAATCACAAGGCACACATAACCTCTTCACAAACCTCAAAACACAAAGACAAACTTATCCAAGAACTCATGGAAAATTTTATTCATAAGGTCCATGAATACAGCAGGTGCATTGGTTAACCCAAAAGGCATAACTACAAATTCATAATGGCCATAACTAGTACGGACCGTAGTCTTCGGAACGTCTTCTTCTTTTCCTTTCAACTAATGGTACCCCGACCTCAAGTCAATCTTCGAAAAAAACTGAGCTCCCTGGAGCTGATACCACTTCATTCGATGGCCCAACATCTGCTGAAGTTGTTGCAAAGGATTTCACCATCCCTTTCTGCTTGTAGTCTGGCTGCATTCCCCTAGTTGAGTTCTTCATTGGACACTCGTTTGCATAATGACCCATTTCATTACACTTAAAACATCTTACCGTTGGCTTTTCATTTCCTGCTTGATCATCTTCCTTACAGTTACGAGCAATATGACCAGAATTACCACACCGAAAGCACTTACCAGACTTGGATAAACATTCTCCAGGATGCATTTTACCACACTTATCACAGGATGGATATTTGGTTTTCTTACCTCCTTGCTTCTTTGATGAATTCTTCCCCTTTTCCTGCCAACTAGATCTCTTATTCTGTTGTTTGTCATAGAACACCTGATCATCGGCAAACTCCATTTCCACCTTCTCCGTACATCGAACATGTTTTTCATAACTTTTGATCTCACAAGAAGCTAAATCCCTTTGATACATTGGCTTTAACCCTGAGTAAAAACGGTTTATTTTACTATCAAGATCTCGTATGAAGTTTGGAGCATACCTTGCCAATCGAGTGAACTTTTCTTCATAAGTAGCCACTGAATCATCCTCCTGCCTCAATTCTGGGAACTGTTTTTCCATCCTAAGACGAACCACCTTAGGAAAATATTTCTCAAGAAACATACATTTGAATTCATCCTAGTGAAGATCCTCAATCACATCACTATCCCTTATATTTTTCACCATCGACCACCAATGATCAGCTTCACCTTCAAAACGGTAAACAACAAGACTAACCTTTTGATGTTCTGAACACCCCATGACATCAAAAATCAACTCTAGTTCTTTAATCCACCCTTCAGCTTGCACAGGGTCAGATTATCCTCTGAATGATGGGGGATGTTGCCTCATGAAATGTTCCACCACTGACATGTTCCTCTGCGGTTGATCTGGCTGATCTCGTGCATGAATACCACCACCATTTATATCCTGAGTCAACTGTGCCATCACTGCAACAAACTGTTCAGTTCCGATTCCGACCATCTCAGGTTGCTGATTTGGAAGGTTATCTTCCTCCTGATGTCGTCCGAACATAGCTGCTTTGTTTCCTCTGCGGAAAACCATTCTGAACACAGAAATATCTTAGGCGAAGCAACATGGTAATCCGTAAATGCTATATCATTTCAATCATATTATAATTTAACACTTTTCTAACTCCTAATGTTGTCTAAACCGTCCATTGATACCAACTATAAGGCCCCAGCCTTAAACCTTACTTAATATTGAATTAAATGAATAATTCACATTGAGGATCTTTTCAGGTTTAGAGTTTTAGAGAATTAGTACATAACTATTACATCTTAAAAGATTACAAAGTAGACACTTCTACTAAGTCTCCATAATATAAAAACTCATAAAAAGAAAGATGTCTAGATTCCATGTTTTAGATAGCATGAAATTCCCTTGATCCCATCCTTGACCTTATTCCACTTTAAGTCCTGTGAAAAACATTTCGAAAAACATGGGGTGAGCATAAAAAGCTCAGTAAGGGATACAAAAATAATGAAAACTGTTAGTTTTTCAAACATCAAGTAAACCATGTATACTATATCAAAGTAATACCTTCACCTTCATGAAGTAGTAAAAAAAATCTTCACTGAATAAAGTATCATTACATACCTTTTTGTAACCAAAGGATTACCATAAAACCCATATAAAGAACACATAGAATATATAAAGGTAACATGGGACATAAACATACATAAGTGGAATAACCATACGGTTGACTTCCACACATATCACTTAATGGAATTGCCATACGGCCAATTTCCATACATACTTAATGGAATAGCCATACGGCCGACTTCCATACCCAATGCATTGGAGGTTATAACGTAGCCACCCGTCCTGGTATTCACGGCACCACCCGTCATTTGGTTTATAACGTTACCACCCGGTAAAATGTCCATGTACCAATATAAAATCATAAAACATAAAACCAATATAAAGGAATGATAACATTTCCACATTTCAATCACAATATATCATAAATATATTGACATAATAGAATCCTTTTTCAAAACCATTTTCAATACCAAAATACATAAAAGAGTATATGGTATTTATTTTATTCTAAAAACATTACGGCTTGTTGAGAAAGCCAAAGATCAAATAATACTCGCGGCGGCGGAAAAAGGTCATTGTCACCGCGTACGTTAAAAAAAACATTCCTTTTTGTTGTTTAGTAAAACGCTTCGTATAAAAAGATTCCTTTTTTATAAAAGTAAAAGTCAAAGGAGTTTATACACCGTATAAAATAAAGTTGTGTATAAAACGAAATATGCCTCAATGAAAGGAGATTGAGACGATGTCCCTTACCTCGGGTCCGACTTGACTCGATCGTTCTTTAACGTCCTGAATAATAAACTTGAGTTAATTTATACTTGATTAAGAACATTTTTAAAGTTCATTATTCCTATTATATCAATTATTGCCATGTTATAAACTTTATGTAACCATTTATGTAAATAATGTTTGTTTTGTCAATATTTGGTTCTTAAGACGAAAGTTGACTTCTTACAATTACATGTTGTTCGTGTGGTCAAAAGTTCTTTATATCTAGAATAAAATTCCTGATTTGGATATCATATATATCATATATATCCAGAATATACATTTATTTATAATATTACATAATCATTTAGAGTTAAGAAATGAAATGCACCGTTCATGGAGACGGTAAGTCGTACGTACGCATGAACGCTAATTTCATTTCTTTGTCATATTAAAGGAATTAAAACTAAATGAGAGGTATGTATATTTTAATTCCAGAATGATATTCATCATTTAGATATATCATTAATTATATATATCCATTATATACATGTACTTTTAATAGTACATTACATTTGGGGATAAGAAATGAAATGCACCGTTCATGGAGACGGTAAGCCGTACGTACGCATGAACGCTACTTTCATTTCTATCTCATACTTTAATGGAAATAAATAATAATGATATAGAGGTATATTATAATTCCAGTATAACATCATATATAATAACTTTAAATCCATCCTTTACATGTCCCACATATGGCATTAACGAATCACATCACTTTGAGGGAGCGGTAGTCCGCACTTCCATAAATGAAGATATCGTGTTTACCCATAATGGAAACCAAAAAGGTATGCCCAAAATGAAAAATACATAAGATTAAAGAAAACAGAAACATATTATATATCATATATTAAAATAGTGACATCATAATGGCAACCTTTGAAGGTGTTAAATGAGTATTGAACAATCATCGTTTCAGGAGGCAGAATTTCGCCATCCACGGAAACCGTATGTTCTTTAACCATTTGATGTAGTTTTGTGAGAGTGTAGCTCAAATAAATATTATAACAACATCCTAGTATATTGAAGATACTGATGTTGTTACAAAAGAAGTAAATAAAAAGAGTTTAGAGGGTTAGAGAAGCAAAATAAAACAAATGAACAAGAGAGAATGAATTAACTTCAAAAGTGTAACTCCCTTTTTATTTGAGCCTAAAGGCTTCCTTTGAAAAGATTCTGCCTCTAGGATGAGTATAGGGATGTTTAGAGAGTAATTGGGCAGGGTTTGGCCGAGCCAAAGGCTTGAGAAGTGTGTGAAATGGGGTAGAGGTGGGGGCCTTTTATAAGAGGAGAGGAGGGACACTTTTGGAAAGTAAAGAAATATTACTTTATTTGAAAATGTGTTTCGGTTTTAAAAGGTCCCACATTGATAGAATTAGTGGATAAGGTGATAAGGGTTCGAAATACACTCATCCAATTGGTTTTGGCCATGTGTAGGTTTTATATTTTTCATTATCATTCCATTTCATTTAAATCGTCAAATAATGATGTCATCGCTACATCATTATTATGTAATATATAATTTAATTTATTTAATGTCTAAAAATTATAAAAAAAATACTATGATGTACGAAATCTTCTTATCTTTCCAATGACTATTTATAATCAAAATTTGGACTTGTATAACCCCACTCAATAATTATTTTAGTAAAACAATTTATGTTAGTGTCATTTTCACTTTAACATTAAATAAAAATATATTAATGTCATTTTCCAACTAAAGTGGCTCCATGGGGTCCCCAAGTTGGCCCATGGCTTGTCTTGGTCGGCCATGACTTACCCAATAGGTGTAGGACAAGTGTCATGGTGTTTTCACATTCTTATAATATCATTTTTACCTTAAACTACACTAATTACCTCTAATCGCGATTAATGAAAAAAAGTTAATATTCACCAAAAAATTATTTTAATCTCATTGAACCACATTTTACTTCTTAATGAAAACCATGTATGTCGGATTTTTAAAACTCAATACACATTAGTGGTAATCTTTCATTTAACTGAAAAATCAGTTTGCTTGATTACCACTTAGTGGTTTCGCTATTCATCAAAAATTGAAGTTTTTCAGAAAATTACCAAAAATTCACCCTAAGATATATTTGATATTCCGAATTAAAAAATGAAGTCCATTTTACAAAATTCAAAACATATAAGTCAAATTATATAATTTAATAATTAATTCCCGCTGTCCTGACAAATAGCGTGTTTTTGCGAAATAATAAGTATCAAAAGATTGACACCAGTTTATGTCCAATTTCAAAATGAAATTGATTCCAATGACCACCATTGGATTAACGGGTAAAAATATTTTCTAATTTACTTTAAAACCAATTAAAAAAATAATCTAATCATATAAATAAATTAGATTAAAAAGAGGTTTTGAATTAAAATACAACATTTTACACTATTCATAAAAAAAATGAACTTTATCAGAAAGGTACCAAAAATTTACACAAAGTAAATTTTGATGTCCCGATTCTAAAAAAGAGTTATATTTGGTCCAAAATAAAGTATAAGAGTGATCAAAACTATATTTAATGACGGTTCACCATTAAAAGGTGATAAGTGAACCTTTAGTGAAAATTAGAGTATATATACCCGTAAAATTGAACTCTTTCCGTATTTTAAGCTTTTATCTTTTATTGGGTAAATGTATAAACATTTAAAAACATATCTAATCATATTTTAGTTATTTCTATCCATTCCCGCCAGTACAAAGGCTACTTGTTAACTAACATTTAAAATAATATTATTTTATTACTAGTGTGCTACGTAAGTTTCAAAGAAACTCATCGTTGCGTATCGGGTACGCTATCGAACATAGCAACCCCTTTAAAATAAAATTAATATTTAATTTGTAAATATTAATAAATATGAAAATTCTTTATTCTTTATTTACCTGGGATGTTACATGTTCTAACCCTATTTCATTATTTAGGGCTGAGTAAAAAATTACTTTGTCTGAAATGTTGTACTTTGGAAGCCACGTGAGTGGGATTAATACATTGATAACATTTAATTTAAAGTAAATGAAATTTTATCATAAACATGTCGATTATTATTAAAAAAAATTACACAAGGTTATATAACTGATATATTAGAATATAAATATTCATTGTAAATCAAGAATTATAAACTAATTCACGTTATTTTATTTATAATGTTTTGATGTTAAATAATTAAATTTATTTATGACACAATTATGATGAAATAATTGTCTTATTAATGAAAGATTAAAATAAATGATAATATAAATATTAAAATAAATATTATTTAAAATATTTTATTCTATTTCAAAATTTTCTGCTTGAATATGATAATTTTTTTAAATTAGTTAATTTATTATTTTCTATGGAACGACTATTTTTTAATTTCTTTTAGAAGACAAGTAAGAATATTATCAAAATATAAATAATTCATAATATAAAATATAAAATATTTTATTAAATATAATAAAATTCCAAAAAATATAATATTTTAAAAAATATTTAGGATTAGTCCTTATATTTCACAAATAAATCTTTCTTGGTTGTTTGGCATGTTATGGTCATTACATCTAAACACAATGTGTAAGTAACATGATATCATGATAAGCATAAAAATTGTAAAATAAAGAATAAAGGAAAAATGATAAGGATTAGAAAACATTCAAAACACTCTAAATATTAATTTTATTATGTTTAATTGACCCAAATTTATATTAAATATGAAATAATTCATTTTGGGATCATTTGGAATCTAAAAAGAATTTACATTAATTATATATTTTAAGAGTTTCTAATTATTCCCCTCCCATCTAATTTAAAATGTATCAACTTTTCCCTAATAATCACAATTCTAAAAACCCCCGGTTCAAAAAAATCACCTCAAACCTCTTCTATAATCAATACCTAAATTCTTGAGGCCTTAGTTTATAAATAACATCTTTTTAAAGATGATAAGGTGTTCTTCAATGGTGATCAGCTGAAGAGGTGGTATCATTTTTTTTTCTATTTTTTTCGTCATCCTATTCCTTTAAATATCCTTAAACCATTATGAAATATTAAATCCAGTATAATAAACAAAATAATATTTTATAAACTTCATATCATCTTCTAATTTTACTACAATTTCTTGAAATTGGAAAAGAACTTTTCATTCATGTGTGTGGTTGAAGACCGCCTTGCAAATCGATATAGTTATTTTTTCATTACCTTCTATCAAAACTGGATATAAAGATAGAATAAATGTTTATATATGATATTAATGACTTATTAATCCTTTTAAAAAATAACATTTCAACTATTTTCTTACATTCCATGCACATAAAAATGATAATGTCGTTTGTGCGTTTGTGTGAACTATCATCTCCACGAAGCGATGTGAATTGTTAATATTAATCACATCACATATATGATATATATATATAAGTAAATTCATTATATTACTATAAATATAATAATATTATGATAAATCGGGAATTATTATATAATAATTACATTATTTCAACAATGATAAATAAAAAATGGAAAATTTAACTCAAGAATACATTCGACCTACCATCTCCAAAAATATAATGTTGTTCATATGTCATAGAATAAATAAATGGTTTAATTTAATTGTATAATTGATGTATAAAATTGATTATCATTTAATGAATATTATTCTTGAGATTATGGAGTTATGACAGCATGGAAAATGTACATCATAACAAGTTCATTTTTTACTCAAGTACTAAATATCGACCAAATGTCTGATGTGAACATTTATAATTATGTAACATTTATAACATGGTAATAAGTGAGATAGTGGGAAAAAATTAGAAATTTTTTTTGAATAAATTATAAATTTTCCTAATTTTATTTTTCAGGATGAACAAGGAATATACGTGATGATCATACTCACTATAAGGGACTACATCTTAGTCTCCATTAATTATTGAATTTCATGATATTATAGAGCATTATTATTTTATATGGTGTATATATAAACACTAAATTAATTTATATCCATATTTTATCTATAAAAACGGTTTTAATTTATTGGTAAATGTATTAATTCATTTTGACTAATATTTCAATGATCAAAGTTGTATAAAACACCTTTAATATTTCAGGATTTAATTATCAAATATTTTCATCAGGATATTAATTTACATGTTTAAAAAATAGATATAAATTAATGGAAATTATTTTATATATTTATTTTTATTTATTGGTCCTAAAAATTAATGTTTTATGTGTTTTATATGGAATTTTTTGATAAAATGACATAAATAATGTAAACATTTACGTATATAGTGACTACGCCCTCTTCCCCACCCTAACCGTTAATTTATATTTGGCTTCATCTATAATCCTTAGTGTCATTTAAAAGGTAATTAAATCCCCTATTACATTTTATTGGGTATGATGGCATAAAAAATGGGATCATTAATAGAAAATTTGATTTTTATATGAAAAGATTTTTTATATGAGATTAGAATATTTTTTCAAAAGGGTTTTGTAATGAACATGATTATTCAAGAAATGGTACATGAGCCTTATATGAAATAGGTGAGACTGATATATCTTATACGAAGGGTGGATCCCCATTATAGATCACAAGTGACTGATAAATTTATTATATAGTTTTGATCCCCAATATAGCTCATTGTTGAGACCATTATAACTTTTTTAAAGGGATGGACCCCATTATATCTCACAGGTGAGCCGAATATAGATTATATGAAGGGTGATGCCAATATAAATCAATAATTTAGAAGCCAACCATTTTGTTTTTTCAATTAAACATCGATTAATAATACTTTATGAATAGTATACTCTATGTCACATAAAATAGTTTTAATTTATAGCTATTAGATTTAATGTTATTCATTTTTCAAAAGGTATGAATGTTATTTAAGTGAAAATGTACATTCACTAGAAGAACATCATATGGGTTATCTTGAATTAACTAGACTAATATATTTCATTATTTTCATGTCCCTTACTGAGATTTTAATGTTCATATGATGTTTTTAAATGTTTTTACTGGATTTAAGGGATAATATTATCATGAAAGTAATCATGTAGTGGTAAGATGCCTAAACATGAAAAGAAACCATGCTTATTTATAAATGTTAATGTGTTATGAAATAAATGGGTACTTTTGGAAGTGTCAAATTTTTATTTCTATGGGTTTCTTGTGTAGTATTTATGGAATAATTATTTAAATCTATATACATAAATAGATCCTCATCGTGAAATAATGTAAAATATGTGTTTTAACTCATGATTATTTAATGTTTAAGGCTGGTGTTTAATAGTTGGAATCAAAAGAGAGATTAATCAACTATATTGGCTAGGATTGTGTTAATTAATTTAAAAAATAGGAATATACTTTAATGTTATGTTTAAATAATGTAGCATTATAATATATCCTAGTTTCATCATCTTTACTATGTATGTTCAGAATATTTTTTCCGAAATGGAAATTAAAAATTAGAAATGGTTAGTCATCGAGAGGAAAAAAATCACCTAAAAAATCATGACGTGGTCATAATCATAATTGAATAGTTATTTTTAGTGATGGTGTAGATAACTCAGGAATCAATTGGTGGTGGTATCCATGCACACGATCTTCCAGATCATCCATAGAGGAATATTTCAGTATTGAGAAAATTTATGATTCATCATCCCCCATTATGCAATAAATAATCTGTCCAAAAGGTAGCTTAAATAGAGATCAATTCCCTAGAGAAGATGATTTATGTCATGGGATGTTTGAAATGTGAAACAGTAAATCTATAAATCTATTGTTTTGAAGGTGAAGATGATCTATGGTGGTAATTAGTTAATAATACTAGAGTGAATAATAAACTTGATGTCAAGAAATAAGAGGAATTTATGGATAATTTCAATCAAAAATATTTTCATAAGGTTTTTTAGATTAAGAAGGAGAAATAATTCATAAAATTAAAGAAAATATAATGATGATTAAGTTTATGTATATGAAGTGAACAAAAAAATAATGTCTAGGTATGTTTTGGATTTTATTGAAGACATTGATAGTAAACTCAATTTATTTTAATCAATATTAAAAAAGGGGATACGAAGGGTTATATCCACCTTAGAATTTAAAAATAATGAAAACGTCTTTCATTGTAATGGGAGAGTTGAAATGGAATTTTTTGACAATTAGGTAGCATAAGATGATAAGAGTAAGAAACAATAAAGGAGCAAGGAAATTGAGATGAAAACAAATATGAATTCTGAAGGTATTTTTAATTTGTGTACCATGGGTGGTAAAATAAATTTTTGAGAATGTACTTCAGGATCTGGAATGTGTTACTGATGTGGTATGTTTGATCACAAAGTTCTTGATTGCTAGGACAAGGGTCCAGAACAGTCCAAAAATGAGATAAATGATATCTAGTCTAATATAGTATTTCTATATTCAATAAATAGAGACATTATGAAAATATGTTTCTGAATATAGTTATATAGGGAGGAAATTAGAATGATCAGAAATAATAAGTATGAATAATTCTTTTTATAGCACAATAGTTTCTCATGTGAAGTTTGCTGCTGAGAGCCTGGTATTTCTCAATGGTTTACAATATTTTCAATGTTTTAGACACACCTTCTGAGTTTTTTTATGTGATAATAAGTAAATAATGAATGTCTGGGAGATTTATTTTGATGTTAGGTTAACGTAACTCCTTTCAATAACATGGAGTATTCATTTACATTTGGACTATAGTTTGAAGATATAGATAAATTTTATGGTTTTTGTGATCTTAGATTCTTAAGGTTTTTTGATGGATGTATATCATAAATAATGGAATATTATGAGGATGAAAATTTTCTTACAACATATATATATTTTGTTTTTATGTTTCCTTAGGTTCTTAGTATAGTAAGTAAACTAATTCCTCAATATGGATCTTCAAATAAAATCATTTTCTATTTATGTTTCCTCCTATGAAATCAAAGATCATGTAGACGATCTCAAATTTTTTTCTTTGTGACTATTAACATTTTCCTAATCATGTTATCTATAACTCTATATCGAAATTTGATGGTAAGTTTTTCATCCACATCTATGTTTTCCTTCATGGAATCCTAGTATGTTTTATAATATGTTACCTTCATAATGTCATTTATTTCTATTGATGTGAGTGTATTATGGCTATTTTCTTTCTAATGCGTTAATTCGTATAATCTATTGTTAAAATTCATTCATTAAACCTATATTTAAAATTGTGAGGACACAATTTACAAAATGGGGGAAAGATATTAATCCCATGTAATTATATAATAATAATTTCTTTATACTTATAAATATTTATGAATTTCATATTAATTTTACCTAAAAGGGGATTTTATGTATGGTAGCATTTCCTAAATGAAACAATGGGTTTCATTGAAATCTTATGTTGCACTCAAAACAATGATATACTGAAAAATAATAAATTATTAATATTACTTTTTAATTGTAGTTATTAAATTAAAATTTAATTGGTGGGAATGAATATAACTAACTATATTATTGTTACAAATGTTTTGTTAAATTATTTACTTTCTTATAATATGTATTAGATGATTCATATGATACTAAATTTATGTTTAAAAAAAGACTTTAATATTATTGAAAGACATTTTTTACCGATTTTTAATAGAGAGCCTTTATTAAATTTTGTTTTTTTCACTTGTATATGTTCTATATGATAAAAAACTTTTTATTTTGAATCGGGATATCGAAAATAAATTTTGATGAATTTTGGTTTTTTTCTGATAAAATTTATTTTTTTATGGATATTATAAAATACATTATTTTAATTAAAAAATTATGTTTTTCCAATTTCATTTTTATAGTGATTTTATCTTTTTAAATGTTTTAATGTGTAATTGGATTAATATTTTAACTTGTATTCCAATTTTTTCCCTTAAATGTAATTTCACATTAAAATTGGGAATTAAAAAATATCAATCTTTTGATGGATTTTACTTATAAAAAACTCATTTTCTCATGATGACATAGTGGAATAATTTTAAATTAATCATTGAAACTTTTGTGTTTTGATTTTGAAATAATAGTTTCCATATTTGTAATCATAAGTAAAAAATTATTTAAATATGACCCTTTTATTTTTGTAAATTATGATTTGTGACAAGTAATATTTTTATTTACCATGGTTAAATGTTAAATGAGTTAAAGATGGGTAAAAAATAATATTATAATGATATAAACGACCCTAATAATGGTCCTAAACATATTGGATGAGTCGTGGTAATGAAATAAAACCATTGGTCCGAAATATTTCTCTTTCAATGCCACTTGGGGGTGATTAAGACATTTATAACATTTAATTTTATGTAAAGGCAAAAATATCATAAACAAGCCCATTTTTCACAAAAAAAAATTATGTGGGGTTATATTAGTGATATACTAAACTAAATATTGTTATTAGAATTCTAGAAATATTACCTATATCTTTTTAAATTATTTATAATTTATATTCATCAAATAATTAAATTTATTAATGACCTAATGTGGGTGGAATAACAGATTTATTAATGAATGATTAATATAAAACATATTATAAATAATGAAATAAATATTTTTTGATATATTTGACGCCATAACTGAATTTTATTGATGGATATGAAATTATAATATTTAATTAATATATGTTTTTCTAAGGAACCATGTTTTTATGAATTTATGAAAATGTCATGTATGAATAGTATCAAAATTGACAAAATTAAAAATTAAAATATTAAATAGTTTATTATATGTTATAAAATTCTTAAAAATATAATATTCAATCAATTGGTTATCATATGTTCTAATATGTCCAAAATGAAACTTTTTTTGGCCTTTTTACATGATAAGGTAATTATATCAACACACAAAGTCTAAATTACAAGATATCACAATAAGATTAAAAAAGGGGAAAACAAGGGTTAAAACAAAATGATAAAGATAAAAAAATATCATAACATGTATATATTTAATTTTGTGACATTAATCGACAAAAAATCATATAATATTCTAAATAAATGAGTTTCAACCAATTGGAAGAGTAATTTAATTAACTTTAATTAAATATTTTAATAGTTTCCATGGGCGTCCCTCGCCTCTCCAATAAAACTGTACTAACAACTATCTTATAATCACATAGACAATATCCTTTTGGTTTGGAATATAACTACCCAAAAAAAATTTATAATACCCTCTCAAATTCATGATGTATTATTTTTGTAATAAAACCATTCTTAGTGGTGTTAATGTGTTCGTCAACATTGATCAACTGAAGAAGACATGTCTTATTTAAGTGTTTCTGTATTATTTCATCTTCAAATTCCATTAAAACTCCTTTAACCATGTTGAAATATTTACTAAATTATAATCAATATAATGGTATTTTATTATGTTAATATCATCACATAAATCAATATGTAATTTCTTCAAATGCGCAATAACCATTCATTCGTGTGTTCGATGAACTATGGGCTCACGAACCGATATTGTTATTTTTTATTACTGTATATCATGATTGTTTAAAATGATGGAATAAATGATTATATATGATTTCGGTGACATATTTATTATTGTAAAATAATAATATTTTTACTATGTACTTACTATCTATTCACATTCAAATGAAAATGTCATTTGTGCGTACGTGTGAACTATCACCTCCACAAAGTACTGTGTGTCGTTTTTATTCCCCACATCACTTATTTGATATATATAACTATATTTAAATTATTATTATTATATTAATAATATTATTTAAATTATTAAATTATAAAATAATAATTACCTTTTTTCGATAATGATCAATTTAAAATGGCAAATGTTACTAATGCGTACGTAATACTTACTATTTCCATGAAAATAATGTCGATAAATTTTCATACCATAAAAATGATTTGATTTAACAGTTCAATTTATGTATAAATTTTTTATTATTTTATGAATATTATTATGGAGATGATGGAATTATGACCACATGGGAAATTTACATCATAACATGTTCATTTTCATCCTAGGTACCGAATATCGTCAAAACATCTGATCTGATCATAAATATTTATGTAATACTTATAACATGATAATAAGTTACATAAAAGGGATAATAAACATGAAAATATAATTTAATAAATTAGACATTAAACTATGTTTATTATTCAGGATGAACTATGAAAAAATTTGATGAGTTGAACTGACGGTAATGAACATCATCTTAATCTCCATTCATTGTGGTGTTTTCAGATAATGTAAACCATAATTATTTTTAAACTTTTATATATAATTCCAATAATACACTTAATATCCATATTTAATATAAAATAATGTTATTTAATGTTTTGTTAAATGTTTTATTTCAAGTAGATTATGATTTAAATGTCTACTGTTGTACGGGACACCATGAACGTTTATGATTTTTTTATCAAATATTTTCATTAAGATATTTATTTAAATGTTTATTGTAGGGATGTAAATTAAATTAATTTATTATATATTTTTAATTCAATAAATGTTCTTAAAAAAATATTCTTTTTAATTGTTTGATATGAATTTTTTTTGATAAAATGAAAAAAATTAATGTCTTCTTTTACGTATAAGGAGACAATGACTTCTCTGCCACCGTAACTGTTATTTTCTATCTGGTGTCCTCTATAATACTTAGTATCTTTCTAAAGGAAATGAAATCCCGTATTAACTTTTTTGGGTATCTTTAAATTTAAAATGAGTTCTTAAATGAAAATTAAATTTTTAAATGTAAACGTTTTCATATGTCATTAGAGTAGTTTTTCAAAAGTGTTTTGTGATTGACAGGTTTTATTCATGAAATGGTAAATGATAATTATATGAAGTAGGTGATCCCAATATAGCTTATATGAATGTTATTTTCACACTATAGCTCACATGTGAGCCCGAAACAGTATATATGAATGGTTTATCCCCATTTTAGCTCTCAGTTGATCCCATTATAGCTTATATGAAGGAACGAGGCCCATTATAGATCATGGGTGAGCTTGATACAACATATACATAGGTTGATCCCCATAATAGATCTACAATTTGATATTTTAAAATATTTTAATTATAAATGAAAGGGTGATGAAAGGGTTTTATTTATATGATTATCTATGTCACCAAAATGAAATTTAATTTCATTCTATTGGTTTTAATGTTTTTCTTTTAGAAAAAACATTTAGTTTTATTAATATGTTAATGTTTTTCCATTCAATCAAGGAACATTAAATGGCTTACAATGAATTAACTAGACTAATGGTTTTTTTATTTTCATGTCCCTTACATATGTATTTGTGTTCATCAGATGGTTTTAAAAGAAACCATGTTTCTTTTTAATTGTTTTTATGTTATGAAAGAAATTGATATTTTTGAATGTTTCCACTTTGTATTTCTATGGTTTTTTATATGATAGTTATGGACTAATTATCAAAATATATAAACATGAAACGATCCTAAATGTTAAATATACTAAAAATATTATCTTAACTAATGATTAGGTAATGTTTTATGTAGGGACCATATATTTAGAGTTGCTATCATAGTTACATTTAGTTGAGAATTGGTATATAAGATTACAATACAATAGTTATATTCCAAGGGATATTTAGAATTATATGACTAGTGGTACATATAAGAATAAGTCTATGAATGATTCAATGTATAGGAAAATATCATATAATTTGGGTAATGGATAGAGTTAGTGGTTTCAATGAAATTACATTCTTTTCTGGATACTAAATGTTGATATGGCCCGATAATAGGGGCATATAGTGGTAATAATTCTGAAAATGGTGCATTATGCTAGAGTCAATCATCACCTGGTGTATGAAAATAAGCCTTAAAACCCAATTAGTTTGACAATCTTGGGGTATATTATTTTAGAATTGAAAAACTATTTATAACTAATCAAGAATTGTTTTAATAATGAATGAGGTTTAAAAAATTTTATTAATAAATTGAAAAAAAGGTTTCATGATTTATATATACTACATGTGATTTCTCATGATTACGTGGGATCCACCCAAGGAGTACATTTTCATACACAATTCTTTATGGTTTTAGTCATTGGTGGTAACTATATGGAACTAGGTTAATGTTGATAGGGATAAATGGTGTTTTTATGAGAAACCAAATGGGGTGATGACTAGAGTGAAGGAAATTTTGATTGTTCCTAATAATTTATCATCTTATATGATAAAAAACATACAACTCAACTGACTCTCAAACTCCCCAACGTAGAGAATGATAGAGTTCACTGTGATCTCAGTTGGTGAAGACCATGGGGGAATGAAGACTCATTTTCCTATATATTGATAACATAGGAATAAAATATCAAGGGACTTTCTAAAAGGGAGGAGATAATATTTTGAGTGTGAAAAAGAAGGACAAAATGAAGGTAATTTCAGAGGAAAAATGAAATACTATGTTAATGTATTGGATATGAATAATTATTTCCATGAGGTATCACCAATGTTTAGATGGTATCAATTAAAAAATTATAAAAATTGTATGAATTGATATCCTAGGAGGAAATATCATGAATAGAATCCGCAAGCTGGTATGAGTAAGAGTTATACTTCTGATGATGAAGAGACAAAAAATGTCATATAAAAGGTATTATATTTATTAATGGTATTTTTTATGTAAAATTTGAGAAGAATTATTAAACATAGGTTAATGAATGATAAGAAATTTTTCATATTTTATATTTTAGGAAATAGAAATTAAGGAATGACAAGAAGAGACCTAGTTAATGGTTTATGAATGAGTTGAATGTATAAATTGTTCGTGTGAAGGAATTCAATAATTATAAAATATGAATCAAGAAACTTTTAGGTGTTGTTATATATATGTTTTTCATTATTTATTTACAAGAATATGTTAAAGGATAACAATGACCTAAAAATATGATTTTATGGTAATGTTATGTTTCATGTAAAACACATAATTATGGGAAATATAACTCTTAATATGTTCATCATGTCGAGATATTGATGTTAGGATAAAGAGATGAATGATACAAATATACAAAATTCAATAGAACTGATTACCATGGAATCAATTAATAAATTGAGCACAAAGTGTTTTATAATATCATTGATGGAGTTGACAACATTTTTCTATTTAAGGAATATATCTAATAATCAGTTTTTTATATAATGAATAACAAATCACATATGTTTTCAATAATTTTTATGCTAATTAATGTGATTAAATTATTTTCAGATAATACATGATGAAGGCATTAACATGTTTTTATGTCACAATTAAGAGCTACATCACGTTTTTTGAAAGATTAATGATATGTTTATTTTGGAAAGTTTTTTACCTTCTTTCTAAAGTATTGTATATTAATATTTTGGAAGGGACTTATGTTATATATTTTTTATTGCATGGTTTATGATGAAAATTGGACAATGTTATAGTGATTAATATATTACTTCACTATATAAAAATGAAACCATATTGGATAATAACCACTGACCATTTTTTTATCATGATGAAATGAGATATAATGAATGAATTATCATTATATTATTGATCTTATGACATATTAGTGCTTTAGGTATAAAAAATTTATGTTCATTTATGGGAGTAAAAGATGTAGTGGATATTCATCAAATCATAACCAAATGATGAAATTCTTATTCTGATATAAAGGAATACTAAGAAAATGGTATATATGTCCCTTAGAAATTCTTAATTATAATAGGATTATACCATTTTGGGTGTTACTTCCAAAGTACCTCTTTCAAGTCGAAGATGTATTCCACGTATAATTATTATGGATGTATGAAAATGATCCATATCATGTATTGAATTCAAATATCATGTCACTAGGGAATCATCTTTCTTTTGAGGAACAACTATTGGAGATTCTAGATCATACACAGAACATGCCACAAAACAAGATTTCTCACATGGTTAAAGATTTTTGAATAAAGCACTAATATGAGGATGATATATAATAACATGTGGATACAATTATAAATATTTTTCCTCATTTTGTTGGTACCAATGTGGTGGATTTTTTCAGTCAAATTGATATCAGGGGTTTTAAAATGTGACATATTAAGATTCTTTGAAATAGTTTCTTTCCAATTAATTTAATATTTTAGGTATTTTACATTATATACA
This sequence comes from Viscum album, assembly GCA_963277665.1. NCBI lineage: Eukaryota > Viridiplantae > Streptophyta > Magnoliopsida > Santalales > Viscaceae > Viscum > Viscum album. Next base: position 1,776,996,468 of record OY728137.1, read on the forward strand.
ACAAAATTTTTAGCATTCATTACATGAAGCACATAGTTTATTTTGTGTTACATGAAATACAGAATTTATCTTTTATTAAACGGAACTGAGAGTTTAAACGAAACATGACATACTATTAAAATAATATTTTTTATATGATAGTTATATCCTAGCAATTAGAATGGTGGGATCAATTAGTTTTAATGGTTTAAATAATTATATAAAATTAATTATTTGGTTACCAATTAATTATAAATAAATATAAAAACCATATGAAAATAATTGAATTCTTTTTCATAAAACTTATTTTAACACAAAAAAACACGTATACCATAATAAATTTTAAAAATAACATTTCATGAATTATTTTTTTTGAAATTTATGTTTAATATTAAAATAATTTTTTATCATTAATATTTTGATTTTTAGACTTGTTGTAAGAATAAATCCAATTTTATTCATTAAAACATTATTGTTATAAAAAGCATATTTTTATACTTTTTTGAAATTATATTAAAAATAATGTTTAAAAATTTGATATTTTTTTTGAAAAATTCATATGATAACTTTTTCGCACTTATATTTCATATAATTATTTTCGAATTATATTAGTGTGAATTTTTTATTGTTTTATAAAAAGATAAATTTTCCAATGAATAATGAATATACTGGTTTTTATTATGAATTATTATTTATTTTATAGAATTTATTAACATCTAAAATATGTTTAAATGTTTCTAAATTAAAATTAGTTAAATTATTTATCTATTAATGAAATTTATATCGTTTTAATCAATTTTATATTTAATTTTCATATTAAAACTCATTCTACCTAGGAATATTTTCTCTTTGAAACCACATTTTCTCATTACATTTGTGAGTTTAACTTTAAATTAAATTCTCTTAATTCTGTCATTTGGATTGGAAAAATATATTCAATATTTTTATTCGTTATAACTTATATTATCAAAAAATTAGAAATTTATTTTATACTATTATGAATTTTAAAAACAGAAAAATTTAATTTCCAAGGGTAAGGTAAAATTTTGTTTAAGTGGTGGTAAACGAGAAAATATTTGTGATAAAAGGATCAAAATTGTTTAAAAACACATTTTATGGAAAATTTTGAACATATTAATTTTTTTTTGATAAGTTCCCATTATTGTGCCTCATGGAATGTAAAATATTTTGAGTTCACATTTTTCTTTTCAATAATGACATGTTCCCCACTCATCACACATAAAATAACACTCTTTATCTTCTCATATTCACAATTCTAAAAATCATAGTTTTGGGAAAACAATTGACTAAATAAATTCATTTACTCTATCTTATCATCCTATATTCCTTAATTTTTTCATAAATATGACTTATGATGCCTTTTGGTGAAAACTAAAAGAAGTTTTCTGAATTAGAGGTCACATCCCTAAATGAACATTTAATTTTATTTTTTTCCACCTAATTAAAATATTATTATACCATTATGATATAAAAATATAATATTAAACATAGTAATATGTTATTAATTTAAAGAAACAACCTTAATCATTCTCGTCTTCCATCAAATGAGTTATGATTTCATCATTCATGTGTACAGTGGACTACCATCATTCAAATCGATGTAGTTCTTCATTATATAACCACTTATCATATCATCATTTAATTATGGATTAAATTTTTATATATGAATTTTATTATATAATTATACCTTTTTAATTATTATAACACACATACCTTTTTAATTTCCATTTTATGAGAATACAATAACATTACTTGAGTGGACCAGGGACTATCGCCTAGTAAAGAGATGTAATTAATTCATGCATGAAATGGAAGGTAATAAGGATGGATTATATAAAAATATGGAATATATATTAGATAAAATTATTATTTAATGATAATATATTATTTTCCTTTCCTTTTTTTAATCCTTCAGAAAAATGTAATTAATATTCTTGTGCATCTATCGCCTACCATCTCCATGAATGATGTATTTAATTTTCTATCTCTATATATTATAGATTAAAATAAATAAATATATTCTGAATATAAATAATATTTATATCATGTTTAACAATATGGATAATAATTAAAAAATTTCAAATTAATAGGACCTAAAATAACAAATCAAAACATACACGATAAAACAAAGCAGTTATTACCCGACATGGGATTTTAACAATGAATTGTTAATAAACAGGTAATTAATACACATAATTAAATCTTATATAGTATGATATATATAATTAATTATTTTAAATATATTTATAATTAACATATAATTATTATACAGGAGGTTTGAATGTGTACGAAATAATTCAAGACATAAGGTAATGGATTTTGGTCTCACATTATTACTTCTACAGGACACATTTCATATTCACCACATTTTTAATTTATGTTGTTTATATAATAACTATGAGTCTATTTATTCCTTAGTATTATTCAAAATATTGGGATTTACTTGTCTATATTGATCATTTCTGTTACATGGTTCATACAGTTCAAATGCTACCAATGTGATAATGGATTTTTGTCTTAAGTTTTTTTATTGTTACAGAGGTTGGGTTTTGGACCTATATTATTTAATTAGGAGTATATTCATATATTACTTCATGTAATATCCTGAATTTATTTTTTCATATAATATTATATGTTTCATTTAATTTTCTTCTTCCAAGGGGATTAAAATTTATATTACCAATGCGGTAAGAGTTTTATAATACAATTTATATCTTTATAATGTTTGTAATGCCCCGACCCCAGTTACCCAGAGTCGGTGCATTATTTTAATACATCGGAATGATTACAAGAAATCAAGTCCCAAATGACTGATCAGTTTAGCATTCTTGGAAAATAGATTACATACATGAATGTTACATTAAACTTCATAACAAACAAAACAACATAAATAATTCTTTATGAATTACGTTATTCCCTTGTCTTAACCCTGTATATCAATCACAATACACTTCTTGGAATCCTGGGAAAAATAAAACATAGAAAGGGGTGAGCTCAAATGCTTAGTAAGGGTAAGCAATGCAGCAGAAACATTCATAAATAATCATAAACATTTAAGGCAATTTATAACTAAAATAAAATCCTTTTAAACTTTAACTTCAACATAATATGGAAAAAAATAAAATGATATAATGCCATTTACTTATTCACATGGATATTTTACTAGTCGAATAATCACATGCAATATCACTAACCACTTTTATAATGATTGAATGCATAATTCTGAACTTTAATTTCTTTGTCAAGGCCTCCTGTCATGACCTAGGGGCTAACTGTAACCGGAACCCAACCTGATGTGCCTCTAATAACCGGACACCAACCCGGAGTGCCTCTCATAACCGGACACCAACCTGAAGTGCCTCTAATAACCGGACACCAATCCAGAGTGCCTCTAATAACCGAACAACTACCTGGAACATACTAGTCAAACACATTCATCATAATAAGAAAATGAAATATAACATAAACATTCTTATTAAAACTAGAATACAAAATTTCAAAACATTAATCATAAACCATTAATGGCATAAAAATAACTAATCCATATTCAAACATATCACAAAACCTTAAATATAATATGGATTATTTCTATCATAAAAAATCAACTTCAAGCAAGTGTAGAATTTATCAAAGGTCGTTGACATAGATGAAAATGATTTGTAAAACTCTTTGAGAGAAATACCCCTTTTCATGAAAACATTTAAATCCATAAAATTTAGAAAAGAAGACATTTAATGAAATTTGGGAATCAATGTGTCGCATACAAATTTGAATCTTTTTAAAGGAATTAACATTTTAAAAACATTGATCTCCATATAAATAAATCCTTTAAAACCCATTTTGAAGAAATGGACATTAATGAGAAAAATTTAGAAGAATAAATATTTAAAACATTTGAAAAGCTGTTTTAGTAAAAAAGTCCCTTAAAAGAATCCCTTTGAGAAATATTTCATAAAATATGGACATGGATAATAAATATGTCCCCGTAGATACTTATGTAAAAACAACATTGGATAATGAAGAGATTGTGAAATTAACCCTATCCAATTTGGTAACTTACGAAACATACTCCCCATAAAAGAGGTATCATACAATGAATATGTAAATACACATAAAATAAAGTGTATTACATAATGAATACATTTATGGGCAGTAAATACACCAAAAAAAAGGTAATAGTGGCAATATGGCAAGAATATCATTGGAATAAGGAGGGAGATGAAATCCCCTTAACTTGTACTTTTCCTTGGTTGGGGGTAGGTTAACCTCCTCTTCATCGGTCTCTTCCTTTTGATTTGATCAAAAGGGCTCCCCAGGTTAGGTTTATGACTAAAAGAAGGCCTCTATGATGAATTTCGGGAAGTTGAGAGAGTATTTGGGAAGGGGTTGGCCAAACCAAAATTCTTGGAAGGTGTGAATTAATGAGAAGGGGGGTCCCCTTTTATAAGAGGGGTGAGGGGACCTGTGGAAAAGTTAGAAATATTATTATATAATAAATTCATATTCGGTTTATAATGGCTCAAAAGAGGATTATTTAAAGGTTAAGGTGGGTATATGTCAAAAACCACTCAACAAATAGTATTTATACAGGTTTGTGTTACTATATTAACCTTATCGTTAAGTATTAACTCTTAGTTGATTATTTTCACTTTTACAATATCTTATTATATTTTAATATTATATGGTTAATAAACTTACTATACACATCCAAGATACCACCAAGTGGTCCATTAATGATACACCTATCATGATATAATTCCTTTGGCCGAGCCTTATATTTTTATGAATTTAATATCAATTAATAATATAATATTTGTTTTAAAAACTCTTTTATGCCAATTTTGACACTATTCAATAAATGATTTTGTTAAATATCATAACAGAATGATTATTTCAAAAAAAGTTAATTAAATCATTCCTAACATGTAATATTGACCTATAAAATTATTTGTATTTATAAAAAGTCTCAAATTACATTTATTTTAGTATTTATAATATCAATTATTTTAATTTTTTACTAATTAGGTAATTACTGCATCACCATTGTGTCACAAATAAATTATATAATTTATTATATAAAAATTATAAATAAAAAACCATTATGTAGTAAATTGTTTTATCTTTCTAATTAATATTTAAAGTCGAAAATATAGCATATATAACCCTATATAAAAATTATGTTTCTAAAAGATATATGCTTATGTCATTTTTGAATTTATTTTAACTTAATTAAAATAATGTGTCCCTATCACCTACAAGTGCCTCCATGGGTTCCCAAAATCGACCCAAAGATACCCATGGTCGGAAAAGTATCCATAAATAAGGTTAAGACACGTTTTAGGATAATTTAGTTTTATTATAATACTATTTTTTAACCCTTATTTACAGGATTACCCTTTAACCATGGTAAATAAAAATTTTACTGAAGTAATTTTTCAAAATGTCTAAAAATAAAAGTTACCTATTTACACAATTTAGACATCCTGATTCCAAATATGGAATCCATTTTTACAAATTCAAAACACAGAAGTGGCAGAAATTAATTTGAAATTAATTACCGCAGTCTAAACAAAAAGCGTGTTTTAAAGATATAATAACTATCAAAAGATTGATACTTGTTTATGTCCAGTTTAACTGTGAAATTATGTCCAATGACCAAAATTGAATTATATGGCAAAAATATATTATAAATATACATTGAAACCACTCAAATTCATAATTTATCACTATTAATTATTTCTATTAAAAAAGTTGTTTTTAATTATAATTTAGTAATTTTCACTAATCATCAAAATATGAAAGTTATCAGAAAAGTACCAAAATTTTACCCTAAGATATTTTTGATATTATTAATCCAAAAATGATGTATATTTTACCAAATTTAAAAAAAAATAATATCATTTATTAAATTAATTTATACAGTCAAAACCAAAAGGCATATTTTTAATTAATAATAGCTATCAAAAGTTTGACCCTTGTTTATGTCAATTTCAAAGTGAAATTACATACAATAACTATTATTGGATTAAATGGTAAAAATTTAATCTATTTATACTTCCAAGCCATTAAAATGTATAATTTAACAATATAAATTATTTTGATTAAAAATGTTGTTTTGAGTTAATATATAGTATTTTTCACTAGTCACCCAAATTTGAACGTTATCAGAAAACACCAAAACATTATTCAAAAAAATTTCATATGTCTATATTATAAATAAGTATTTCATTTTGTCAAATTGAATATATATAAGTTTCAAATATTGGATTTAAAAAGACTTCTCCATTAAAAGGAGGCAAAATTGCATTTTTGAAAAATACTTCTTTTATCTGAAAAAAAGGAATTTGTTCTTAAATTATGTATTATAAACTCATAATAGTGATTCTGAAATTATAAGGACAATATTAAAATTAAATTTCAGTTAATACTATTAATAACCGCTTTTGAACGGCTAGTTTGGTGAGCCGTTGTGCATTTGAACTCAGTGTTGTGTACAACACATGCTATTGTATTATTCAATGAGAAGTGTACCATGGAAGCATTGGGTGTTACAATGATTACATAAGATTATGATTACAATGATAAAACACCACTATTAAACCATTAATAAACTTGAAAATTTTATTCTCATATTGTTATTTATTAAGATGATATTTATCCCTTTATTTCCCACTTTTTATGCACTCAAGATTTCAAATGAATGTTTTTGAGAAAAAATTATTTATTTTTCTCATTAGTCGATAATACATTTCCCATAAAGATAATGTATTCTAAAAATGTTTTAAAAAATGTGATTTAACTTCTCCAATTATTTATAAATGAAATTTTTACTTGTGTTCTATTAATTACAAAATGTTTTTAGAGGAAACTTCATATCATTCTGCAAAACATTCTTTTTTGGATTTTACGGAAAACGTTAATGGAATATTTATTTTATTGAAAACAAATTGAAGGATATTTTACACCATTATTACAAAAACACTACTTTTAAATATTTCATTATTTTTTTAATGTTTATTTTCTAATAAATGGGTTTCATAAATGATTTATGTGTTTTTATTTTAAAAAAATTATTTTTAAAGGATGCTTATTTTCCTCAAGAAATTTTTTCAATAATCATTAATGATTACTTTATATGATTCCAAGGTTATTTTCAATGAAAATGATTTTTAATTTTTTTGTGTTTTAAAATATTACTTTCAATGTAAGAAGGAAATTTTATTAATGACATGGTTCATAGGATCTATCAAAATAAATTTTCAATTTAGATGATATAATTTGATGTTACATATTATTTACTTGGGATATGATCCAACAATACCATTATTATCTTTCATTTAATTATTTACATTTACGATAACATGATGTTTTTGAGGCACATTTCCCATGTATGGGTTATACCATGATAAAATGATTTTGAGACCCGCATCTTTTTTCATTGGTTATTCATTGTTAAAGAGATTAAATGATTATGTAACATGGTTTTTCCATAGGTTATGTTATGATGAAATGTTTATGAGACCCATTTTGAAATCAGGGGTCATTTTATGATTAATGTTTTATTATATCATGTCACAAATATGTTTTATTCTCAATATGTGATGTTGGATACATTATAAACAATATGGGTGGGACCTATATATCCTTATAAATGATTTGGTCAAGATTATTAAGTCATTAGATAAACCAGACTAGAATGGGGAGTAAAAAAAATTTAGGAAGGGTCTATTTCCACTATGATAGTATTGGTATTGAACATTTAATAGAATGATGGTTTGTGGAGTAAACCCATTCCATTATGATATTCTGGGAAATAAGCCTTCAACTACCAAGGAAATGATTTTTTTTACTTATGTATATGCCCCACATCTATGTGTTATGTCAATGTAATTGTTTTATGGATAATTCTCACTGATTCCATTATGATTCATGTCATATGGATTTTCAGGATTTATTCAATGAATGTGGATTATTTTCTATGATATATGGTGCATGGTTTTCAAATGTTATTTTCATGTTCCCATAATTTTATACTCATGATATGTTGATATGTCACTTATTTACCCTTATTGGGTATTTGAGATCAACCTTTATTATGGTCACTTCCCTTAGGTTATGACTAAAGGTTTTATTTATGATATGCAAAAGAAGGGTGATAGTTATGAAGAACATAGTGGTATTGTAAAAAGGTCATTTATGAACCTGTTTTTTATGAGTCCATGTTTGAAAAGGCACTAAAACTAATCATATCAAGAATAGATCAATATATTTTGTAATGAATATTATTAAATTAGGATTTTATATTTATGTATGATAATTTTGGGTATCTATAATTAATTTACTTGGATATTATACAGATAATTACATTTCATTATAAAATATCTAAAACATATTGCATGATATTCTTCTTATACACATATTACTTAATACTATTCATTATAAACTATGGAAATTGAAATATAAGAAGGGGTGAGAATAAATTCCTAGTAAGGATAAATATGAGACATATCAATCAATGATCAAATGTGTGCATATATTGAGTATAAGTATAAGAGATAACAATCATTGAACATGATCCTAATAGTTAAAAACCATATCAAATATTTTTATGTTTATAAATCATTTTTCATGGAAGAAGTCTGTGGAATATCATAAGAAATTATCCATAATAGAATAAAAAATAATGACCCATGATAAATAAAATATGGTCATAATAATATGTCAATAGTTTGTGAAATACAAAGTAGCATATAAATATATCTCCTTAACAGAGTCTAACTCGCAAGACCATCATAACATAGTGGATAGTTCCCCATTAAATATTTGGTTCTATCCACATTCCATTTAAACATTGGTGGAATTAATCAATTATTATATTGTGTTCACTCCCTAAATTCATTAAAAACTATATCACGAGATATTATGATTTCTCTAATGTATTGAAGGACTACATAATTCTTTACTTACCCACGAGATAATGAAACCCTTAGAACATATCCCCCGTGGATCATTGTTTAAAAATTAATTAAAAGTTAACCAAATAATGAATCTGGATTGTGGAATTAGAACATATCCCTCGTGGATCCTTCTTTAAAAACAACCTTTTTTATAAACATGAATTTTAGAATAAGTATTTAAAAAATCCTTATGGGCCAAAAAATATATAAACCATGTTTTTGATTAAATTATATTTCCATATAAAATGAGGTGTCATTATGGTATAAGATGGAAATATTATCATGGTTTATATATATTATTTAAAAACAGATCTGGAAAAATTTTATCATTGTGATAGTCATGACAAATTTTTATGCATTCTGAAGTATTGATGAAAATTTGGTTTGAATAAACTATAGTAATTTATTAGCAATATTAATAAGAAATGGATTACTAAATAATGGAGGATTTCATGGAGAAAAATATCTTCATAAAGATTTTTTTTAGTTCTATTATAATTATGGCGGACTGTACCATATAATATTTTATATAAAAAAAATCATGTTATATATTTGATATGAAATTTCAGTGAATGAAATGATTTGATTTTTTTAGAGATACGGATTTGAAAAATGGTTGAAATATTTACAGACCGATGAAGTTGAGACATTTGAAAAATGAATATGTATAGCATTAGAAGAACACATTGGATGTATTAAAAAGAAATATAATATTAATTTTATAGATAACTCAATAAATTGTTGGAATATATTTCAAGCTAGAAATATACAGATTTTATGGTTTTTTATGGAGTATTTAAATGATATTAATGAATTATTATTTTTTACGGGGAAAAATTGAAGAGATTCCCCTATTCGATTTTTGTTTGTTCATTTTTAATGTTTTAATAATAAGTACCATGTGTATCATATATTTTAATATCTCTATTTGAAATCATGGAATGGGTAGGTAGAAATGGGGACCAACCCTTGGTATCGGTATTGAGGTGCACCAAAACCATATACTCCCAAGAGCACATTAGTGATATCTTTGCTGTATCAAATCATCATTGGTGAATGTGCTCCTTACATTACCCTTTTTTATGAACCAATAAAAATTATATAATGTAAGATGGTGCATCTCAAATAATGGGTGAGTGCTTGATTTTTTTTATTTGCATCAATGGAAAAATATATATAACTGAAAAAATGAAACCCATTAATCTCCTAGAAGGGATTTTTTACATTTCAGTTGTAAGTTAATCTCATAATAAAACCTATTAAGAGGTTTGAATAAGAAGGAGGTGAAGTTAATGTGGTCAGAATCTACGGAGGCATCCTTCTAAGAGATTAAAGGTGTTCCGAATTCATTGTTGATTCAAATTCATACACAGTTGGATCTACTATAAAATATTCTTCTAATAGTGCTAAAAATTTTCATTATTAGTTATAGAGAATTGATGACTACCATATTGAAATTAAAAGTCATTTTCCTTTATCAGCCCTAAAAAAGTGATGATAAAAGTCCACATTTATTATTTATTATATTTAGTTCCTATAAAGGGATATTTTTTCAATGCTTATTGAAGTGATGATAAAGGACCATTTTATCTACTATTTGTAAAGCGCTGATAAATGGGTCCTTTTACATAACTTTTAAAAGAGTTTGTAAATGGCCATACAACACTATGTTATAACAACACGCAATAGAGCAGTGTAATGTGATGTAACAACACACCACAACACTAGAAATACACTATATATAATCAAATAAAGTACCAGTACAATATTTATATGAAATGAAATTTACGACACAGATACAAGAAAAAAATATATATTATAGGAATTTCCAACATTGTTTTATACAATTACTTATGTATAAATTATTACATACATTCAATAACATAAATGATCCTATGTATTTTGATCATGACTTCGGCTCATGCTCTTTTCAAACAAAACACCACTACATGAGAAAAATAATGCTGGTATATAAGAAACAATTCTTATGTGAGTAATAATATAATGAAAGAATCATTATGTTTTAATTTTAATAAAATTTAGGTTAATTTAAAAAAATATTACCTATAGTCATACCAGTCCCATTGAACATTGGATTGAAGTCTGGATGATTCCAACACGTCTCAAATGAATTATAGATCATTGTCTTTATTTTTTGGAAAAATCAAATTGTGTTTTCTTGGTTTGGAGTACATCACTTTTATTTTTATTAAAATGTCATTTTAAACAAGAAGCAAGTACTTAGATTCATATCAGTCACATCAAGAATCAGTTTTATAGAAGACTAATTCCTACAAATTGCAACTGACATATAAATTTTTTTCATAATTGTCAGGAAAATATGAGAATTTGTTATTTGTTTTCAGTGAGTGAGACTTTTTGATGATCGATTTTAAACTAATAAAAGACAAATTAATTAATTCCAGGCTTGTCGTGTGATGAATTGAGGTGAGAATTGTTCCTACATGCCAAAAATGACTTATAGATCATTTTTTTAATGTGTAAAAACAATCTAAATGTGTCTTTATAGATTTGAGTAGTGATTTTCACATTTTACTAAAATTGATACAAATTTTAAATAAAAAGACACACATGGAGTCATATCGGTCTCACCCTACATCGAATTATAGTGTGGATAATTCATAAATTTTTCACATTACCTGTCCACTATTTTCCTAAAGTATCAATACAATCAAAATCCAATTTCTCTATTTTAATTGTGTTGCATGACTTTTTTAGTAAAATGTAATTTTAAATAAGAAAAATAAACTTCAAATCGTACCAATCACATAGTGTATCAGTTTTATGTGTGACTAATCCCTAAAAATAAAAAATTACATATGAATAAATTTCCTAAATTATCACGAAAATATTAGTGTGTTTGATCATTTTCTACTGAGTGGCAGTTTTTGAACTAAAATATCAATTTTAAACTATAAATTGACACATTAAGCCATATCGGGAACACTATGTATCATCTTGAGGTTTTTGTATTCCTAAAAGTCAAAATTAAAATTTTTAATTTTTATATAATGTATCTATATAATACAAATTTTTTTATTTGTTTTGAGTAGGACAACTGTCTATTTTACTAAAATGATGTCAATTTTAAATAAAACGACACCCTTTGTGTCATATTGGTCACAACTTGAATCAGATTGAGGTGAGAATGATTCGTACATATCTCAAATGACATATATATCATTATACTAAGGTATCAAAATAACCAGAATTATTTTTCATAGCTTTGAATATATCACATGTCTTTTATTATAAAATTTCATTTTAAAACTGAAAAACAAAATTTGACTCATGCTGATCACATCAAGTATTTATATGACATGATACTGATTCCTATTCATCACAAATAAATTATAAATTGTTTCTTGAATTAATAAAAAAAATACAAGAATCGTTGATCACATTATAGGAATTGAATTTTTTTTGATCTAAAATGTCCATTTTAAACAGATAACAAACACAATGAGTCATACCAGACACATCGTGTATAAGATTATGGTGAGTCTAATTATTTCACGTTAAAATTAATTATAGATTATTTTTTAAAAGTATAAAGATAAAAAATATGTTTTATTTGTTTCGAGAAGGTCAGTTGTCAATTTTAGTAAAATTGATGTTAATTTTAAATAAAAATATTCACATGGAGTCATACTGGTAATACCATGCATTAGATTTAGGTTTGACTAATTCAAACATTTTAAAAAATACTTATGGATCATTATCTTGAAGTATCATAACAATATAAATTTTTTTGTTCAATTGTGAGTCAGTCAGTTGTCTTTTTTATAAATTTTTTTTGTCAATTTCAAATAAAAAGAAGCATTTCGAGTCAAAACAGTCACACCATGTATCAGATTGAGGTGAGGCTAAATCATACACATCCTGAAGTCTCAAAAAAATTCTGACTTCCAATATTACAATGATTTCTTGTAACACCCATGATTTTATGAGAAGTGTTCTTTTTTTAATTTATTTAATGTCTTGTGTTTTACACATCAAAGAGATTATCGTGTGCTATAAAAAACACCGTATTATATATTAGTATATGAAAACACGATTCTTGGCTTGTGTTGCATGCAAGAGTGACCTTCCTCAATAGCTTGTGTTGTACGCAATTCTGAGTTTCACTAAACAAAGATATATTGTTATAATAGTATTATGAACAAGCCTTTATGAATATTATTAACTACATTTTGAATTTTATAACATTATAATTCATCTTACACATTTTCTAGACCATGGTATGAGAACAAAATAACTTTTTTAAGGAAAAGAAGTATTTTTTTTAAAAAAATGTAGTATTGCCGCAATTTAATGGTGAACCCATTTAAAATTCAATTTTTTGATGCGTTTATAAGTTCAATTTGGCAAAATAAAATTCTCATTTGGGATCAAGATATAAAAATTTTCTTTGGATAAATTTCTGATATTTTTCTGATAAGTTTGTTATTCTGATGAATAGTAAAATACGTTAAATTTTAATTAAAAACCACATTTATCATCAAGATAATTTATATGGATAAATTATAATATTGAATGGTTTTAATGTATAAATAAACTATATAATTACCTGTTAATAAAATTTATGTCATTATCATTAATTTTACATTGAATTTATAGGTAAATACATTTCATTCTTTTGCAATTTTTAACTTAAAAAACACGTTTTTCAACAGCAAGAATAATTTTGAATTAAATACTATAACTTCTTTTTTTTTAATTTAGAAGAATGGATTCATTCTTTGGAATCATTATGTACAAATTTTGTTAATAGGCTACTTTTTATTTTTAGACATTATGAATAGTAACTTCATTAAATTTTATTTACTACAGTTAAAGGTAAATCAAATAATTATGGGGGAAAATAAGATTATAAAATTACCCTAACATCTTCCAAAATTCTATTTGATGAATAAAAGTCATCCCATACCACCTAAGTGTCGGAATAGATTCATTTAATTGACTTTTGACAATGAAAAAGATGTAATTATTATTAAAACCAAAGACAATGAAAAAATGTCACTCTCTTATATCTTATAAGTGTAATAATTTTAATTTAATGATAAACTTCATAAATCTTCGAACATAAATATATAAAAGAAATATATCAAATTTATCTAAATCATGTGAATTTATTTATAATTTCTAGGTATTAAATAATTATCCATAATATTGACACAATAGCGATGTAGAAATTTTTTATTGATTGAAATATTAAATAAATTGTTTTAAAAATTTTGGAATATATATTATATAAACTATTTAAAATGATCCACGAATGTTATAGATAAATATCACATATTATGAATCTATTAAATATTATGGTTCGAATATATCCTCCGTGTGGATTTTATTTAAATTCAAATAAATGAATAGTGTCAAAATTGACACTATTGTAATTTTAAAAAAATAACATATTATTAAATTGTTTGAAAATCACAAAAATATTTAAATATCATATATTGAAATTTTTATGGTCGAAAATGTAATTATGTATCCATATATGGACAATTAAAAACACATAAGTAATGATTTATAACAATTTAAAATTTTGAATATTATTTCCAAAAATAAAATTAAATAGATTAAATAAGGATACATAAAGTTGATAAGGTTTAATATAAATTCAAAAAAAAATCTAAATTTTATTGGATGATGGGATTACAACCCTATCTCATCTAATATTCTAATTTTAGTCATTTTTTATGTTTCTATTTATGGTTTGGGTTCAATATAATTAAATATTATAGATGTTTCAAAGGTGCCTCTCTTCTCTCTTATAAAAGGCCACCTCCTCCCTCTCCTCTTCACAACGTTTTGAGCCTTAAATATCACCCAAAACCTGTCCATATATCTTCTCCACTTTCGTAGTAATGTACTAGAGGTCCTAGTATTCATCAAAGACCAACTTTAGTTCCCTAAGAGGAGGTTTAGAAGAGGTGTGTCGAAGAAGAGGTAATAACCTTTACCAATTCTTTAAAATTTATTTCTTCTTCTACATCCTCTTCTTTATTTGTTTTATTATAAATAAAATACATCAGTATCAATAATATACATATATGTTTTTATAAATAAAAAACAACCATATTTCACCTTCAATCCATCCTATGAAAAATGAAATCACAGCGCATGTGTACGTATGACTTACCGTCTCCACGCCGTGGTGTTATCTGTTTTTACAAGACCAACTTACATGGATGGTTATAATGGTGGAAAAAATAAATAAATATGATTTTAATATAATCATAATGATTCTGAGAAGTTATATCATCCACTCTGATTCCATTCAATAATTATGGGAATTATATCATCGCTCGTGCGTACGTATGGATTACCGTCTCCAGGACGCGATGAGATTCGTTCACCATGTTAACCACTCATGAATGATTATATAGTATATATAATAAACAATAATGAAATATATGTCATAGTAATGATAATATATTTATTTATATGTTATTTAATTACATAAATTTAATTAAACAAGGAAACTAAAATTACGTTCATGCGTTCGTATGACCTATCGCCTCCAAGAACGGTGTATTTCATTCCATTTATCGATCTATTATATATATAATATTCTGAATATATATTATATAAAAATCATTTTTTACATTTAGGAAGTTAGTAAATCATGATATAAGTAATGATTTCAAGAACTTCAAGTCAAACCACGTATGATAAATGAAACAATTTTACCCAAAACAATGTTTTAACATGGAATTGACAAATGAACGGGTAATATAACGATGTATGTGAATCATATATCATATCATAAATATTATTATGGTTCTGTTACAAGTTAATAATATGTTTAAACCCACTATACAGAATTATCAGACATTTATGGAAGAAATTGGACCTACGGTAAGGGATTTTTTCGTCTCACTTTTTTTTCAGTGAGACTTATACCTTATTCACTAACTATTTATTTTGTATGGGGTTTATGATTACCATGCATTTTTTATGATTTTTATTATGAAGAATATTATATTGAAATATTTATGTCAGTTTCTGTATTTTATGACATGTATGATTCCACTGATTATAATTGGTAAGGGATAAATTTGCAATCTCATTTTTATCTGAGATTGTTTATTCGTAAGTATTTATTGGGTTTATGTTTATCATCCATTCCCATGTTTTATAAAAATGTTTTCATAAATTGTTTACTATTCTTCCATGTATGTTTAAATTCTTGATTCCCTTTTTTTACTTTTACCACATGGTATGGAAGGAATCCTTCTTTTGTTTACTATACGATATACTTTTTGACTTTTCCAGCAAAAGTACGAGAAGAATGTTTTTTAATTTATACAGAATGAATGGATTTTTACGGTTTCATAATGCCTTATTTTCATGAAGATTCCTATAAAATATTTCAGTATTATTTTAAAAAAAATACTTTTCTCTAAAAATTGCATGGTAATTTCAGAAAAGAAAATTATTTCGAAGAAGAAAGGATATTTTCCTCAAAAATTAATTTCAAGTGTTTTATCAAAACTATTTTCCATATAAGATGAAATTACATTGTATGTTTATGTTTCAAGTATAATTTCTCTATTATTTAGATGGTTTTATTTTTCTTATGATGAAATGATATCCATTTTTTTATATGGATTATGTCATAATGGGATGATGTTTACGGAACCCATTTTATTCGTTGGGTTATGATGAATGATTTATGATTATTTTGTGGAACACATAATAATGATTTCAATATGATGTGTGTGGGACCTATATCACTCTAAAATGAATTGGGTAAAGATTTATATCTAATGAGATTGACATGGCTGGAACGACAATAAAAACGGTTCAGTAAAATAGGGTTGGAATGAAAAGAAAACCTGGTTCAGTAATGGACTTTGTCCACTATGATGATCATCGATGAAATTCCTCGGCTAAAATGGAAATCATATCATGTGCTTAATGGATTTCCACAATTAAATTTTTTTCCCATGATATTTTATCCTGATTAATGTTCCTTTGTGGTCTATGCCTTAAATAATACCATGATTTATTTCACGACTCAAGATTATGTTGTATAAACATTATGTTCATGTTTTTTAGTACAAATGTATTTTTTATATTTCCTACATGCATACCCCTACTGAGCATTTAAGCTCACCATTTTTATGTTTTCTATTATATAGGATATAAAGAACGTTTTTAGGTAAAAAAAAAGGGAATTTATTTATGAGAAATGTTGAAGATCATTCACCATGAGTAGAAGATTGTGTTCCGAGTTTCCAAAGACACTAAACTAATATGGTCTTTGGGAGTTTTTTTATTTATAAAATTTTCCATAAAAGTAATGTAATGTAAATGTACGTCTAGATTTAGGTCTCTAAAGATGGTATCAGAGTGAAGGTTTAGTTAACCATTGGAAACTAGGATGCGAAAACATTAGTGAGATCCCTAAAGATATTTCTATGGTATGTCTAGGTATGTCCCTAAGGTTAAGTATAAGTATAAGTTATAGTCATAGAAATATTGTATCAATCATAGAATTAACCCTAAGATGTTTTATATTGAAGGTAATCTCTTTTATTATGTTGTTTTCCTAGAATGATTTTCCATCTCAAACTTTTGTTTTTGGGTTTTAGACGATGGATGGAACCCAAAGGGACCATGTTGATCAATGTAATAGAAATTGAAATTATTTTACATATGAATAGATCAATGTTATGGGTGATGGAGTGAAAAATATTATTCCTATACTTACAGAAGCTATGAATCATTCCGGATTTCCTAATGAGTAGTGAAGGGAACAATATTCCATTGAGTCCTTTATGAGGAAAAGTCCAACTTCTTTCAATGGATCTTCTGATCCACTTGGTGTTGAACAATGGATCAGTACCATTGAAAAGATATTTTTCGTATATCACTATTCATAACATGAAAAATTATTTTTAGCTATTTACAATTTAGAAGGAGAAGAAGACTAGTGGTGGACTCTAATTAAGAATACATCTCCCCAAAATGAAATTGAATCCTTGGAATTGGATGAGTTGAAGAACCTGTTTTTCAATAAGTATTTCCCTCAAACTCTCCAAAAATGATGGAAAAGGAGTTTCTTGAGTTTAAGAAAAATGATTGTGAATCTGTAGTTATATATGAGACAATTATATAAGGCTCTCAAGGTATGAATATGGCTTTATCATCCAAATTATATGTAAATTTAATCGATTATATAGTGGCTTAAAACCAAGTCTTCGAAGGGAATTAGCTATAAGTGACTTCAGTAGCTATGAATAAATTGTGTTTTGGGCAATCACGGTAGAACTAGAAGTTGGTGTTATATATCTATCTCATTTTTTTGACAAGTAATGAAAAATAAAATTCAAGGAAAAATCCCAAAACAATGGTGAAAAAAAAGATGACTGTTTCATTATGCTCAATGTGTGTAATGAATAATGATGGAGATTGACTTAAAGGGGCTAGATAATATTTTAAGTGTGGAAAATAAGGTCATCAAGTATCTGAGTGTCAAACTAATGGCAAAAAGGTATCTAATGAGGTGAATAGAGAATAGACTACAGAAAACGCACCACCAACACATCAATGCTACAAGTTCATGGAAATGGTGCATTTTTCTAACCAATACCCTAATCAAAGGGTTAATGACGATCAACATCAACATCTTCTTAAGGAATAGGAAAATGTGAAGACCCAAGTGATCACTATTGGTGATTTTTAATATTATAACGATGTGGTGGAATGATTAATTGTATATGTAACGGTACGACAAAATATTGTTGTGGAATATCATTTATTGTATTATTTAATATTATAATATTTATGTATTAGTTTTCAATAATTATATTGTACAGTTAACCCTGAAAATGGATTGAAATATTTTTGGAAAATAGATGATATGGTCATAATGAAGGGATAATGGTATTTTGAGATGTTTGATAGCATTAATGAGCACTTTATTGATAAGTGGACAGTATGATATCATGGTTTGAGTATATAGAATTTTTGGTATATTTGGTGTATGGAAGGGGTTAATATTGATGGAATTATTGTTGTCACTATGGCTCTATTGTAATTTATGTTTTTATCATATTTCAATAGGATTCATGATGAAGTCCTTCAAATGCTTGTAATGTGACCAACATGATATATCTTATGATATATGGGGGATAAATGATGGTATTGACATGCTTGTAATATGACCATTCTAGAAATCATTTTCAATATACTATGAGATTTGACATAAGTATTTTTTATAAGCCTAAATATTGGAATGGATTATGTTAGACAAAATATATTATTTTTTAAGGATAGAACATTTTTTATTATTTCTGAAATGTTATTCTAGTATAGTTTTAGAAAAAGGACAACACGTAGGATGGGAGACAACTTCTCACGTCAGACAAGGTTACGAGAATCTAACCCACAACTAAAGTGCGACAAACCCTTATCACCTGCTACTGGCCTACATGAAGTCCTTGGTAAGTAGAAATTAGTTTCATTTTATTAAGTGGTATGATTGATGATGTATAAGTCCATTTTTCTAACCATATACCATTAACCGCACCATATATGGATTTTTTTTATATGTAATATCTTGTGCTAACCTTTTTGTGATAGAGACAAATGGAATGACCTATCATTATCATGCATGATCTACTAATACTTCAAGAATGAAAAATTCAACTTCATTTCTTTAAATGATAGATGGAGTGGGAATTGTTCATGGAATGACCCACAATGATTTTGCACTGAAATCAAGTAAATATTTCTCCTTATTAGAAATTTTTATCAACTTTAGGGAAATGATCTAGAAAACGAAATACGTTGTATTAATACCCTCATATATGATGAATCAGATGGTACCTTATATGATAAAAAATTTAGGGCTTTGTGATTGTTGGATTTTTCAAAGCCATGTTCTCTACCACTCTTCTTCAGAACATGATGGTTATGTTTCTCTTCCATGTCCATATTTTCACCTATATTCTTCTATGTGGAAACCCAGTGCTGAGTTACATTAGATGAAAACTATGTTTCCAACATTCCATTTTAAAATTAAGTTTTATTATTACATTTTAAGATGTGGGTTTTATTGAAAGAAACTTCAAGTAGTAATCGATTTATAACCCTGATGAATTTTGATGGCGAAATTCATTTTTAATGGGGGTAGAATATAACACCCCGAGATTTAATGAGAAGTATTCTTTTTTTATTTTCTATGATGCTTTTGTTTTAAGATACACCGAAATTATATTGTGCTATACGCAACACCGTATTGGATTTTATTATATGCAAACACTATTCATGGCTTCTGTTGCACCCAAGAGTGACCTTTATCAATAGCGAGTGTTATACGCTATACCGAGTTTTACTAAACGATGATGTATTGTTATAATATTATTATGAACTAGACAGTATGAATTTTATTAACCTAATTTTGAAATTTATAACATTATAATACACCTTCAAAATTTTCTAGATAATGGTATGAGAACAAAATAAATTTTTCGGGTAAAATAAGTATTTCTAAAAAAATTCAGTTTTCTAGACTTTTGATGGCACGCCCATTTTAAATCTAGTTTTTTACTTGTTTATAAGTTCAATTTAACAAAATAATATTATTCCTTTGAATAAATATATAAATATTTACTTTGGATAAATTTTTTATATTTTCCTGATAAGTTTCTTATTTTGATGAATAGTAAAAATACGCTAAATTTTAATTAAACCCAAATTATTTCATCAAGATAATTTATATCGTTAAATTATAATGTTGAATGGTTTTAAAGTATTAATAGAATATATTTTTAGCATTTAATATAATTTATGTCATTATCATTAATTTTACATTGAATTCAAAGATAAAAGTATTTATATTTATTGCATAGTTTTTTACTTTTAAAACCTATTTTCTCAACAGCGGGATTTATTTTAAATTAAATACTGCAACTTCTGTGATTTTAATTTTGAAAAAAGGATTCCATATTTGGAATGATTAGTTACACATATTCTTAATAGGCTACTTATTTTACACATTATTAATAGTAACTACGGTAAATTTTATTTACTACAATTGAAGGTTAATCTAGTAATTAAGGGTAAAAATAAGATTAGAAAATTACCGTAACACTAGAAAAAATCTATTGGATGAATAAAAGTAAACTCGCATCACCTAAGGGTCAGAATAGATTCAATTAGAGGACTTTTGACTATAAAAATGTTGTAATTATTATTAAAACCAAAGAAAGTGACCACATGTCTCTCTCTTATATCTTATAAATGTAATGATTTTAATTTAGTGATAAACATCATAAACCTTCGAACAGAAATAGTCACCTTAAAGATAATAAAATTATATTCATCATATGAATTTATTTAGAATTTTTAGGGAATAAAAACTTATCATTAATGGTGGCACAATAGTGATGTAGAATTTATTTTATTGATTTAAATATCAAATAAATGGTTTTAAAAATATTAAAATAAATATTTTATGATCTATTTAATGTGCTACAATGATTTTTATAAAAATATGACATTATATAAATCTATTAAATATATATTTTCAAATATATCTTCTATGTTTATTTTATTTAAATTCAAATAAATGAATAGTATCAAAATTGACATTATTGTTATCTTATAAGGATAACATATAATTAAATTGTTTAAAAATCAAAAAAATATTAAAAAAAAATAAATTGGAATTTTGTGGTTGAAAACGACATAAATTATCTAGTTATGGATAATTCACAATGCCTATGTCTTTATTTATAACAATTTAAAATTTAGAATATTATTACCACAATAAAATTAAATAGATTACATAAGGATAAATCAAGTTGATAAGGTTTAAAATAAATTCCCAACATGTCTAAATTTTATTGGATGATGATATTACAACGCTATCTCATCTCTTATTCTATTTTGAGTCATTTTTTGATGTTTTTATGTGGGGTTTGAGTTTAATATAAATTATTATTTTTTAGGTTTCCAAAAGTTCCCCTCTCCTCTCTTAAAAAAGGGCACCTCCTCCCTCTCCTATTCACAAAATTTTTATCCATCAACTTGGTCAAACCTGATCCATTTATCTTCTACAGCTTTCTAGCAACATACTATAGGTCCTGGTATTCTTTATGGACTAACTTAGGTGCAATTAGAGGAGGTTTAGAAGAGGCATGTCGAAGAAGAGCTAATATCCTTTACAGATTCTTTGAAATTTATATCTTATTCCACATCATATTAATTATTTATTTCATTATAAAGTAATAACATTCGTATCACTCTTATACATATATGTTATTATAGATATGAAACAGACCTATTTCACCTTCTATCCATCCTACAAAAAACATGGTCATTGAGAATGCTTATGTATGACTTACCATCTCCACGCCGTGGTGTAATCTTTTTTTCCAACACCACCTGGCTTGGAAGGGTATAATGGTTTAAATAATAAATATATATGATTTTTATATCATCATAATGAATCTGATATGTTATATCATCCATTACAATTCCATTAAATAATTATGGGAACGATATCATCGCTCGTGCGTACATACGGATTTCCTTCTCCACGACGCGATGAGATTCATTCACTAGGTTTACCATTACAAAATGATTATAATTTATATATAATAAAAAATAATGAAATATATGAAATAATAATGATACAATATTTATGTATATTTTATTTACCTACTTCCATTTAATTCAATAATGAAACAAAAATAGCGTTCATGCGGTCATACAGCCTACAGTCTCCATAAACAGTGTATTACATTCCATTTATTGATCAATTATATATATATATAATATTATGAATATATTATTTATATAATTCATGTTTTACATTCTAGATGTAATTAAATCATGGTATATGTAATGATATCACGAAAAACAAGTCCACACACATACTATAAATGAATTGATTTTACTCGAAATACTGCTTTAACATGGAATTGAATAGTGAACGGTTATTATAAAGTCATAATTGAATCTCATATGATATAAAAACTATTATAATTATTCTAATACAAGTTAATAATTTGTTTAAACCCAAAAAAACTGGATTCCTGGACTCATACGGAAGAAATTAGACCAAAGGTAAGGGATTATTTCGTCTCACTATTACTTATATGAGACATATCCCTTAATCACCAACTATTTATTTTGAATGGTGTTTATTATTACCATGATTTTTTTATGATTTTTATTATGATTAATATTATAGTTACTTATTTATGTCATTTTCTTTATTTTATGACATGTATGATTCCACTAATTACAATGTATAATTTTGCAATCTCATTTTTATCTAAGATTGTTTATTCGTTAGTATTTAATGGGGTTATGTTTATCATCCATGCCCATGTTTTCAAAAAATGTTTTTAAATAATTTTTACTTTTCATCCATGTATATTTAAAGTCATGATTACCTTTTTGTGACTTTTACCACTTGGAATGGAAGGAATCTTTCTTTTTTTTACCAAACAAGGTTCTTTTTGATTTTTTTCGGTAAAAGTATGAGAAAAACGATTTTTTAACTTATACGACATGAACAGATTTTTACGGTTTAATAACACCTTATTTTACTGATGATTTTTGTATAATATTTAATGATTATTTTCAAAAAAATCTTTTATTTAAAAAGTACATGGCATTTTAAGAAAAGAAAATGATTTTGAAGAAGAAAGGATATTTTCGTCAATAATTCATTTCAAGTATATTATAAAAACTATTTTCCATCTAAGATGAAACTATTTAGTATGTTTATTTTTTATGTATAATTTATTTATTAATTAAAAGGTTTCATTTATCTTATGATTAAATGAATGGAATCGTAGTAGGGAATCACTTTTTCTTGATTGTAGTATGAATTCTAGATGAATTTCCTTATATTCATTATCTCATTTTCACTCCACCCAGAACAAAAATAAATCCCCCCTACATTTGAAAACATATATTATATGAGTAATAATAAAATTAAATAAATAAAATATAAATATTAAATAATTCATTAATTCTATGGATAATGATTTTATTGTGAAAACATAAATATCTACTCTATGAATGATCATTGGAGGTAACTTGAAGAAATGTGATAAATTCCAACACTCTAGGTGTGAAATGGTTTCGAGGCATATCAAGTGTGTGGATGTTTTGTGTATAAAGGTATGCAATATCGACATACCACCCCAGCTCAAATAAAAAAATCCAACTTCATAACAAATTATTATGTGATCAAAAGTAAAATAAAATAAATTATACATAAATATATAATGATACATTAATTATATGGATAATTATTTTATTGTGAAAACCTAATTATTTCCTCTATCATTGAGCATATGAATAATTTTTACCCTTAATGGAAAGGGAGTGGAGGGAACTAGAAGGAATGTGATAAATGAAACACTGTAGAGGTGAACTTTTTGAGGGAGAAGACATTTGTGGATGTTTTGGTGAAGAAATGAATGAAATATGGATATATCGCCCAACTCAAATAAAAATATATTTGTATAAGAAAAAAATAACTATTTTAGTAATACTAAAATGAAATAAATTAAACATCAATATGAAACAATATATCAGCGAAAACATCAATCTTACCTCTGTGATTCAGTAGAGACACTGTCATTTCTATTCTTATAATTTCATTAGATATGGATATGAATCTTTTAAAATAAACAAACACTACATGTAATAATAAAAATTAATTCCATGATCCATTATATAATTTTTCATTAATACAGTGAAGTTATATCATAACATTATTTTATATCATCCCAAAGGGTTTCCATTGTTATAGTTTGTTCTTCCAATTCATTGGTAACATCAACATGTTCATGAAAACATTATTTTCATGACTAGTTAAACATTTAAGTAATATAATATAAATGAAATAGAGAACATATAATATTATTAGGAAAAAAATAGAATATTAACAAACACTTTTACCATCTCATTGAGAACTTGTTATTTTTTAGTGTTTATAGGTATTTGGTTCCTCTATATAGAATCAAAATACACTCTTCTTGGTTCCCTATAACATAGATCATATTGTCTACATTAGAATGGTCATGTACTGCATGTGATTCCCAATGAAATTCCATCCTCAATTGAATTTGAATACAACCTATCATTTGTTTTAGTCGCCAGCAGGACAATCAACAACTTCATGTTTTCTGGATTTGAGTCATAAAATACATGAACTGCTTGTGATTCAATTATGACCAACTCATATTTTTCCCCTTCTACACAAAAATTAAACTTCGCAAATCTTGTTTCATCAACTTTCAATGTAATCATTTTTTAACCCTTTTTCAATGTAAAATCATCACTTGAAATATTTTATATTCTAACTCCTAAATATATTCGATAATACCAAAATATAACATTTTTTCATAAAACAGATTTCTATCCTTGTATCCAAATATGTGCATCTCTTCCACCTAAATCATAACACCCATATTTGTCACTGTACTATTGTATTTGTGCTATTTTTTAAAGTATGTATACCTTTTTATTACAAAAATAATGCATGATATAACATTTAAATTCGATCCACTAGCTTTTCATTGAATTAGTTTGACAATTGAATTCATATTTTTTGATAACTCCTTACATATTTTATCTTGGAATCATCATATAAACTATTTATTATATGTATTTTATATTCATCCTTCTACCCTTGATGGATTGAAATATCTATGATTGTTTTTGTGGGATTCAATGTATGAATCAACATATTCACTATTATATAAAATTTTAAGTTGTGCATTCTCATTCTCAAACAAGGTAATTATAATGAAATCTATTTATGAAATCCCATCACTCATAAGGCATATTATATGATCAATATTTGGGAGACGAATACTATCAAAATCTGATAGATAATCAGCAAATAATTCAATATCATCTTGAACAATATATTTTTCATTAATAAAACCTTTTAATTGACGTCAATTCATTACATGTCATTTTAAAACTATTTTTATACCATTCAATGGGATACATCCATTTGTAATGAATATGACCACATATTTGAACCTCTCTATCCAAGTGAACCATTATCTGGATCATTATATCAATGAATGATGGTGGTAAGAACATCTCTAATTCAAATAAATTGACTAAAACCTTTTTATTCTTTATTAGATACATCATTGGGTCTTTAAATTTACTTTATATGGATTTGTTAAAGAAATAGTGTTGGGTAAATGTAGGTCGTAGATTTTCTGGTAGATTGTAACAGAAATAAACATTCATCAACACTTACATCAAAACCCGATAGTCATGTGATTTTAGTCCTCATAACATCATATTAGTCATTGGCATGATATTATTGATATTTGATGAATACCCTTGTAGAAGATATACACTATTAAGGAATGATAATAATGGAAATTTTTTCTATATGGATAGAGTGTAAGCTACTGGGGGAAGAAAATTCCACATTTTAACATTCTGTAATGCCAAATATTCCCTTATCCCTATTTTAACCAAGTCCTACCTAGCCTTTATGCCCCCTATATTTTTCATGAATATTTATTAATGTTCTAATAACACAATTAAATATATTTTTGTTACAATTATCAAATCAGGGAAATTGAGAACAATATAACCATTACAATATTGAAATTCAACGAAAATTGATCTCTTCTTCCAACAAGGTTTTTTATGGTCTTTTGAAAATGGTTAATCAAAAACAGTGTCAATATAATTTATTATAGTGTACAATCGATCAACTATTACTGGATTCGGTGTGGTACCTTGTTTGATATTCCCATTAAATGTTATCATTGAGGATCAAAATTTATGTCACCGAGGAAAAATATTTGGATGTGTTAAAATCATAGTATTCGAGGAATATGTCAAATATAATGAGTAGGTGCATTTCTCCCAAATGGGACACCCCAACATTCATTTAATGTTATTTCTTGATAATTTTTCATAAACAAGGAATTAAATTATCGTCTCCTATAACATGGACCTAAATTTGAATTATTCACTTCTATGAGCATCATAAATTATAACACATATATCCCACATCAATTTTATATCTTCATTCAATGGAGCCAAATAAATATCAATGTCATTACTCAGCTTCATTGGTCTAAATATATGATGAGACAAAATTATGTTTTTGAGATTCATGCATAACCATGGAATAAAGTTATAAATCAGAAACATGAGAGGCCATGTAGTTTGAGTACTACTCTACATACAAATTTTTTTTTCTGTATATAAATAATCCAAGATGAAAATTTCTCAAATCATGTTCAAATCTAGGATACTCGTAATAAATTTTCTTCCACTAAGGATAATCATCTAAATGATATAGGTTTCCATTATTATATCTTGTATTTTCATGCCATATCAATTGTCTAAAAGTTTCTGAATTTTTATATAGTATTCTAATATATGGAATTATGGAACATACTATACATATTTTTGAGGAATTGAATCATTTTTATTATATCTATCGACATCACAAATAGGGAATTTTTTGAATGATTCATAGTCTGTACGAAACAATATGAAATCATATGAACAAACGTGTATTTTTTAAGAGTCCATTCACAATGAAGGTAGGATTATTTCAGTGTCATTTGTTCGACATGGAAGTTCATTTTCATCTAGAATCATATCATTTAAGAGACCATGTAGTTATGTAATTATGGTTTCACTCCATATGCTGCAAACTTTTAACTTATATAACATCAATATAGCTAACAATGTTGTGTATTTAGTAAAATACATATATATTGGTCTGTTGGCATTACAATTTAATTTCTGAAACAACATTGTACAATCATTATGGTCTTTTAAAATTTCCTATTTCATTTATTCCCGGATATCTCCATCATAATATGAATTGGTATTCATATCAAATTATCCAAAAACCACAGTATCATCCCAATTGGTGTGAACATTCAGTTTTTCCCCATGTTCATTCAAATATTTTTGGATATGAACCATTCCATGAAAAATATAATGTTCTTAAAAATATTCTAAACATATTTTTATTTTAATATCAAAAACTTCAACATGGATTAAGGATATGAGAAGGTTCGTTTGCATGCAATATTGAAAACATGATGAAATCTTTAACTCTGTATTCACACTCTTTTATAAAATTATTTGGATGTACACATTTTCAAATATATTTTTGTAATATGGGGTTCATAAAATGTTAATTTTTTATTATAAATTGTTAAATACATATTATATATTCATTATCAAATGGAATGTTATAGAAAAATATAATAAAAGAACCCCAAAAATTGATGGTTTCATTGAATTTCAGTATGCTTTCAAGAATATGGGTAATTGTATTTATGAAACTAATTACTACCCTATGGTAGTTTCTATCCACTTAATTCATTTTATTGTGAATGTTATAGGCAATGGTCATGACAATCGTCTCATCTCCAGAAAAATTATCATTTCATTTTGTTGTCTGACACACATCCACAATCTCTTGTGGGCATGCACCTATATTTCTTAAAATAATCTAAGTGGTAGTAATCCATGGGATAACCACGAGTAAGTGTATTAACATAAATCTAAAAGAGTTTAGGTATGAGAGTAAAATAAAATTGAATAATATTTAGAGAGATTAAGCTGATTATGATGATAGTTGGACACCATAATGTTATCTAAAAGTGGTATTTCCCCACATTTTTTTGAATTACATGGATGATAATCAATGATTCCTAATGGTGGAACCAAAACACAATGTTAATGTACGTCCACTTTTATATAGATTAAGTTAAAATATAAATCGTTTTTATTAGATGTGTCATGAAAGAAATAATTTGGGTTTTAAGAAGTATTAGTGGGGGGGTTATTCATTCAACGGTAGTTATATTTTTACAATGTAATAGAAAACTAGTAGAACCATTTTTTGATTAGGGGTAGGTAAAAATTTATGGTAATGGAGTTTTAAAGGATAAATTTAATTTGGGTAGTGAAAAACCGATCATATTAGATAATGATAAAATTAAATTCCAACTTATAAAGGGTGGCTTGAGATGTTTTCATGTTAAAAAGATAAAATTGATGTATATTTTTTAATGAATTAGAATAGAGAGATTGTTAATAATTAAAATAATAATGAAACATTAAATGAAAATAATGTTGAATAGATTAGAACATTGGGGAGACAATGGGGATGAGGTAGATAGAAAATAAGACATTTATGGTAAGGAAAATGATGAAGGAATATCAACCGTAAGAAATAAAAGAATGTTTTAAATCAAAGAATAAAAATTCATTGGTGATCGAACAATATTGGTTCAAACTCAAAGGAGTAAAAATCTATACAATAACCCCCATTTTTCCCAAGTGGTACCAAAATAATTTGTATTTTATGAAAAGGATGATAATTGGATGAAATTTATTCATGAGGAGTTTATATAAATATGAACAATGTGACATGGGAAATTGTTCCAAGACTGGATGACTGAAATGTTATCAGAACCAAGTGGGTGTTCAGTAATAAACTCATTGACTATGGAAATGTGTCTTAAAATAATGGATTTTGTGAAAGGGTAATTACTAGGTCAAATGAATTTATATTAATGATTCATTTACTCCTATAGATTTGTTGAAAACTATTTTAATATTTTTTTTATTTAAGTGAAAATGTAGTTAAAATTATAACAAATTGATGTAAAATCTATGTTCATAAGTGGAATTATTATGGGGGAATACATTGAGGTAATGGATGGGTTTATTATTGATGAAAATGAGAGAACAATGTTCTAGTTAAATAATTCTGTGTTTAAGATAATGAAATCAATGAGGACCTATTATTTAAAATTGGATCAATAATTAAGAACGAATTTTTAGCGAGGAATATTTGATCACAACCTCTACATCCTGATGGAGAATGATCAAAAGATGTTGGTACTCATATATATTGAAGAAATAATATTTTAGTATTGGGAAAATAAAAATGAAATTATTTTTTTCATCATATGATGTACGATATTGGGATGTCTATGATGAGCAAGTTAAATAATTTTCAAGGTTTATAGGTGAATCAAAGAAATAAAAGTACATTAATGTCTCAATAAAAATATTAAAAATAGGTTCCTGAGTGATTTACCATGGAATATTACAAACCAAGGACAAAAAATGATTGATATGTGGATTAATATTTCAAAATTTAACAATTATAAATTGGTATATGTCATAGAATATTGGTACATGGAGGATACTATACCTCACAAAAACATTACCCAAAATTGGGATTAATATATTTCAAGTTGTACAGTACCAATTTTACCCCAATGAAAACCACATGCAATAAAGACAGTCAATACTTGAATATATCAAATAAAATAGTAAATTTTGGGCTACATAATTATCGGATAGTGAAAATGGAGTTGTTGGGATTCATGGATCTAGGATGACAGTGTTCAAGGGATAATGAAGGGAGAGTAGGGATATCAAAAACGTGGATTTTATTTAAGCCTTATATTCATTCATGTCATTGTTTCAATCGAACCCTGAATCGTACGAGCCTTAGATTCAATGCTTGGAATAGTTTGATCCTTTATTATAGCCTAGTTTTGATCTTGGTTTTGACAATGAGGAGTGACGGTGTGATTTGGCTTCTATAGAGATCTTTTGATATCGTGAACTGGTTGGTGATGGTTACAATTCTTAAAATATATCTGGACCCTTTAATCAAATCTTTCAAAAAAATCATGCATAATGATCCCTTTTATCAGTGCTATGTTAATACCCCATTGATTAAAGGAATAATTGTCATTACTTTTAAGAACAAATAATTATTGAGATCTATCATTGCTAAAAAGATTATGATAATAGACTTATAATTATAATTAAAAAAAATTAAAATATATTTATATAATCATATATATTTAATATATATATAGTAAATTTAAACATTATTTAAATATATTTTTTATATATTTTTTATTTTTTCAATATACAATTACTTATATATAATATTATATTCACTTTTCAAAAAATAATATTTATAATAATAAATATATTATTCATATATATAATTAATAAATATACATAAATATAATTCTAGTGTATGGAATCTATATCAAGAAACCACCCAAAATAATATTTGTCTTATAATGTTTTAACATGTCATGTTATTATGGAATTCTAAAACGGTTAAAAAAATTGAAAAAAATACAAAAATTTTTTTTGTGTTTTCTTTATAAGAATTTATTATTATGTAAATATTTGTGTATATAAATGTGCATTAACTATGTATATGTATGATAAATCAACATGACACTTGTCTGTTATATTTTATATTGAAATATCAAATGACATTAAATTAAGTCCATTACTCAGTGTAATTAGTCAGTATTTTTAGTTTATATTAATATTTAATTATAAACCAGTATTCAATATATATGTATATATATATATATATATATTACAATTTAATGTAAATGGATTAATATTTATTATTATATAAATAATATTTATATATATTATTATATATATCTATATATTTAATATATAATATTCCTTAACATTATCAATAATTAATCATTTAAAAAAATGCTTTATATTTTTAGCAATTTAATTATTTTTAACTTTTACTTATTTAATTTTCATTTTAAATATATATATATATATATATATAATATAAACTATTTATTATTATTTATAATTTATATATAGTTTAATTATTTAATTTATTTATATAAATAATTAATTATTAATAAAATTTTAATTTTTTCGATAAAATCATCTTAATTTCTATTTAATTAATTATTTTAAATTTTCAGAGTTTTATCTATTCTAAAAAACGAAAAATAAAGGATCCCTTTATGGGAACTACAAATAAAGAACTGCTAAAGTGACCCATTATGAATGTTTGAAATAAAGAACTGATATTGTGTACCCTTTATCCATGCTAATGCATGCATTGATAAATATTCACTTTTATCAGTGATAAGAAATCTTTGATAAAAGTTACCTTTTTTCTACGCCTATTTTAGCATTGATAAAGGTAACATTTATCAACACTTTTTTCTATAACTAATAAAGGCTTGCGCTATCAAAGGCATTTTTGTAATATTTCCATTAATGGCTATACAATGCTTTCTTGTGCATCAGGCAGTATTCTAGGAGGATTTATGGTGTAAGGCGATTTAATAATGGTATATAGGTCTTGTCATTTAATACCAAATGAGGGAAATTTTCCAAGACAAGATCTCAATCAAGAAATTTGTTTCAATCTAATACATTTTTGGAATAAATATCTTCATGGATAGTGGTTCTTGGTGTATACAAATCTAAAATACCTAAAGTGTATATTTACTTAGTGTGACATGAACCTGAGATAGAGGTTGTGGGTTGAATACTTACATTCGTTATACCTCTTTTCTTATATTCCTAGGAAGGGAAATGTATTAACAGATTATATATATTGGAGAACTAGGACACATGTCATTCAAGAGTCCATTGAGGAGTGGAATTTGATGGAAATGTGCATTGAGATTCACATAGAGATCTAAGAGTATCATGGGAAGCCTACCCTTATGGATTTGGTATTAACCTCTTCACATATAGAGAATGATGATGATATAGATATTATATGAAAAATGCTTAATCCCAAGGGAGAGTGTTTCACACAACGACATACCTTCATGCATTATCATTGTTGCAGATGAGGTATTGTGCATCCATGAAAGCATTTGGGGAATAATAGAAATATATGAGGAATTGATTATAGAATCTCATGATTATTCTTCGTTGGTACACACTAGGATTAAAATGATCTATTGTGATCGTTGTCACCCATACTAGTGCGCTGGCATGTAATGAAAGATAACAATATTTGATACTAGGTGTTCCACCTGTCTGTAGGTGACGACAGAACACCGGCAACCATAAGATGTTTTATAGATATTTCCCATTCCTATGTAGAAATAGGATGAAACCAAAGTGGATTTTGTTACTGGATTATATATATATGCTATAGGAAATTATGCGATATGTGTGATTGTCTATAGTATGACAACATTCCCTCAATTTTATTATATTAATGAGAACTTTTCAGTGGTTTATCATCAAAGACTCTATGTCTAGATATTATTTGACTTCATGGCGTCTAACATACTGTTGTATCAGTCTTGGAAACTTGTTTTACTAATCAGTTCTGTCAATGGTTGTAAAGGGTGTTAGGTACATGTATACTTTTCAGTACTTCATACCATCATTAGACCAAAGGGCAGTCCAAGAGGATGATTCATGTGTTATTTGGAAATCATAGAGAACGTGTCATTTATTTCTAGGGTTTGTAGAAGAAACATATACAACTGTATTATTTATCCTACAATAATTGATTTTATTTGACAACACAAATTGAAATTTATCAATCCCAATATGGATGGCCATTTCAATCACCTCTATGTTTGTTATATATAGGGAAGGCATCACTACATGGACCAAATATTGTTTATGAGACGTCAGAGTAGGTCTAGTTGATCAAAAAGCATATGTATATGGCTTAGTGTAGAAATAAATCATATTCATACCACATTAAATGAATTCTAACGTTTGATGTTAGGTATTTTTTATTCTATTGAGTATTGAATAGAACGATGAAGTGATATATTAGGTTAAAAGGATTGTATTTTTCTTGTTTCATTAGACCATATGTGTTTTTATAGAGGGTCAGATTAGTATTTTATCATTATCACTCCATAAGATGTGTCGAGATATGCATGAAGTGTTTCAAATTTCTCTGTCACATTGTTACTACCCAGGACCGTCTCATTTATTTCATCATTATGCGGTCGAGTTAGAGGTATTTGTGTCTTATGATGAGTATCATATTCATATCATAGATTGAAGCATAATGTATATCTGAGGAAATTCATTTCCTCTTGAAAGGGTTCTTTGGTAGTACATGAGATTTTATGATGATACATGGGTGATAAAGGATGATTTTTATTCTCATTGTATGGGGTTTTTCTTAGATGATGACTTGCCACCTTAGAAAACCAACTCGAACACGAGTTTTCCAATAAAGGGGAGGATGTAACAATTTGAATTTTTATATAAGTTATAGGATTCTTACCTTCTGGTTTAAACCATTATTACCCTTATAAAAATAATCAATGTAATTTGGAATGTCTAAAAAGTATTTGAGGATTATTTGGAGACCTAATATTTGAGTTATAGAGGGAATGGCTAGGTGTATAGTCTTCCCAAAACATTTCCCAGGATCCCAAATAGCTTTGAATAATTGTGTGAAGTGTTGTAGTGATCCCCAAAGAGGATTGCATAGGTAGATAATTTTTGGATAAACTATTATCCCAAAATTGTATGTTCCACTATCCATGGATAGTAGATGGTTCATGTTTTTCATGTGGTATGACCAACCATGTGGCCAAACTGATTTTCTCTTAAAAAGTGGGAAGCATTCCCTTTTTTCCTCCATCTAATAAAAAATGATAACACTTTTCCCACCCTCCTTTGTTCTAGTAGATTGCATGCCAAGGAGAGTTATCCTCTTATATTTCTAGGCATTAAAGTCACTTATTCATCTGGAATCTGATTCAATTGTATTCTATCATGTTGGATCACCACCAATAATAAATTATATGTTTCCTTCCTTAATTTATCTAACTGTATGCTATGGTTTTTTGGTTTGAGCTCTTATTCCCTTTTTTAAGATCATTTTTCTATTTTTTCATTATCATTCGATCTTGAAAAAACCAAAGGTCTATACTAGTAAAGTATTCCTCTACCACCATAATGTAGGTGGTCTATAAAATTCACATAAAATTATTCATGTTTATATTTGTTTTCATTGTGTAGCACACCAGTTTTTCTAAGAATTCCCCATAAAAATATTCTTCATTAATTTGGTTTCACAATTTGAAACCTAATGATTCTTATAGAACTCTATTAATGATGGAGTTAATCAACCTCAATGTGATCCACCCCTTTAGGTTTACCGATTATATTCTTATTTGACCTCTATGGTTTTATAAGATAAACACCATCTAGTTTGTTTGGTTTGAATTATAATGTTTGATATCATTAATGATGATGGATTAATTATTGTGGTGTAGAATTACAAACACCCTTACAAATCTTTATTAACTAATGATCATAAGTATAAATATACTTGGTAAATTTTCATGCTTTTCATATGGCCAATGTTACAAATCATATTCACATTATTCATACTTATTATTATAGACCATACACCTTCTAATAAATAATATAAAGGTAATAATATGAATTAAATGAAATAATTAAATTCAAATTATTATTAAATGGACAATGTTACTCTCCATGTATAGATTCTTGGTTCTTTTATGGACCATTTTCCTATCATATGATTTTTAATTCATGTGACCACCATGTATTCTTTAGATAATTCCATGAGCAGTAAGAGAATATCCCCACGATTAATTTTGATGATTGGCATGGGAGAAAACCACCATAAAATCTAGTTCAAGTCTTATCATATGAATTCATCGACATTGTAATGATGATTCTCTTGTTTTCCATGAAAATATTAGAATGTCTTGGATACACTCCATAGAATCTTCTTGAAATTTCCAGAACCATGATTCCATAGAATCCTACCACTAGTCCCAAACATTCTTAGAAAAATATTTACTTTGTATTGTGATGATATTGGATATTCTTTTTGATTTTTTTTTCTTTTTGATATACAAGAAATTATTGTATTCCTTCTTCCATGTATGTTTTTATTTTGTATATCTATATTACATGTTCATTATTTTTTTTATTCTTCCATCATGGATTATTTAATATTGCAGCCTGGAAGATTTATATCTACTACCATGTCTATTATTTATTATTTTTATATAATTAATTCATTTATTATACCATTATTCTATTATGATCACATGGTTATAGTCTCCCTACTGCACCACCTTGGACCCAATCTCGGTGTCTGTAGCCTTTGGAATATTTGGATGAATTCTTGAGTTTGCATGACTGACACAACTTTGTTACACATGAGTGAACTGGGTCTGGGACATTACACATAATTCATCTGATAAGAATGTAAAAAATTATATTCATAAAATTATTTCATGATTTTAAAATAACAAAAAATTAGATTACCAAAATTTTAACCCATAATTGGGATATTTTTAGTTTATTGATTTTCCCGAATCATAATTCAAAATATAATCATTCTATTGAGCATTCATTGAGAGAAATGTATTAAATTATTTTAAATTTAGACCCCTAGGAAGATTATTATCATCATACTAAACATATGTCCTATGGTATATGAAATGGGAAACTAATAATGTTGGAAAAAAGATTCATCCTTTTTTACCAAACCAGGAAGACTTCTTTGATTCTGTGTTAGTAGAAGCCACATGTGCAAAATGACGATGAGGATACTTTTCCAATGTATGTGTACAGTCCTACTCGGAAGCTTAAAGTGACTCATATGTTTGATATAATTTTATCATACAAATAAATATAACAGACAATTAGCAAAAAAATATACAAATCGAACTATTATATATAATATTAAAACAAATTACAAATGATCCAAAAAAGGTAAACTAAAAAAACATATTTTTATTCATACTAGTACTCACCCATGGGTAAGCCCGAAAAACTATTATGTAATTGTTATTTTCAATAATAGTATCAAAATTTTAAAACACAATAAACTATATTACTTCTAAGAATATATAAAATACAATTATGTGATTAATAATTATACAATATGGGTTGATAAATTTTTGGCACATCATAATTTAAGAATCATTAAGTAGAAACATTAAGAAATAAAAAATTATATTGGGAAGATTTCGTGTACAAGAATGAAAAAATGAATCAATGGTTAATTAAAATTATATTGTTTATAATAATTAATATGGGAATGCCTGTATTCAATTTAAAATATATAATTCATTGTGATGGATATGAATTACCAATAATTGAATAGAAAATAGAATGAGTAGAATTTTTTTTGGAACGTAATATGGGCCAATAAGTCCACACTATGAAATTTCATTTTGTGTCGTGTGGAGTATAAATACAATACCATAGTAATGATGATTTCTATCACATCCTCGAACTGCTAGATAGTGGTAGAAAATCATATTTACACACTCATAAAACACATAAAAATTGATAGATAAACCATATCGAAATAGAACCATATGTTTAAAATTATGTTTAGAGGAAACTAGAAAATGAATAGTCATTCAATAAAAAAAATCTACCATAATTTGTTAAAGGTGAAGAATCCAATTCAGGTACACATTGGGGAGAATATTATTTTTCAATGTGGTGAAACTAGATAACCTATTGAATAAATTAATAATGAAAATAGTATAGTAAAATTATATTCATAGAAAATATAAGTAATGTCATTAGGGTTTTAGAAGATTAGTGTTTACATGTTATATAATAAAACCATATATCCTATAGGGACTCATTCAGTATAGAATAAACATGGATATGAAACAATGTATATCAACCTACTATGGTGATCATATTAAATATAGAAATAATTATACATTGAAATCTATAAATACGTATGCGTACAAAATATGTAAAACAATTATATACTATCAGTTGGGAAACATGTGCATATGAAATAATGAAATAACTATATATGGTAAATATAAAAAAAAATACATATAAATAGATTCGAAACACATATGTATTACTAATTTGTAATTAATAATGTAATTTTTTTCAAACTAATTTTAGGTTTATCAGAACAATTCCACAAATAATCACATTGAGTAGGTATCTACAAATATCCATATCAACCTAAAATGGTTATAATAAGAGTTATGGACATGGTTATGCATAAGAAAGATGAGAATAGTTATGCATAATATACCTAAAACAGTATTTATGTATTTGAAATTGGAAATTATTTTGTATAAGAAATACATAAATAATAGTGTGTGAGTAATATGTCAGAAATACCCTATAAAAGATATGAGAAAACTTATGTATATGAAATCCGTGAACAATTATGTAAATTTTAGGCTAATAAGAATGAAGGTCCACCAAACTACTGCCAGCCAAAAATACATTTAGAGATTTAGAGTGTATCTAGAGATTTTCATAACTACATGATATAGTGATCAAAAAAAATCTGAGAAGGCTTATGAATAAGTAATCATAAAACAGTTATGCATAAGGAATACTGGAAAATTATTAGGTGAATAAATATTCTCAATGAATGAAATAGTTGTTGTAATTGATTAATTAGACCAGCATGTTTAGTTTAAAAAAATTAAAAAATTTATGAAGCAAATAGAAATACCATAAAATCCTAAAAAGTGATAAAATAATTCATAAAAATATTGAATATATTTAAATAATAATAAAATTATTTATAAATTAAGAACATGGTAGAAAATATTTATTTCAATAAATATAATTTTCTAGTGCCATAATACATGATCCACAACTCTAAAATACAGGATAAATTTTCCGAAATTACATAATGAAAACCATGTAAAAAGTGATCAATTGATGTAACAAAACACACGAACAAATTTTAAAACAAATTACATGATCTACTACCTAAAAAATGAATGATTGGAATGGTCAATGAATAAAATGGTTCTGTTGCTCAAACAAATGATCCAGTACTAAAATAAAATAAATGATCCACTCACAAAAGAAAATACAATATCCAAAGTTGTAAAAAAATATCAACTACACTAAAAATGTCATTTTGGATTTAATATAAGTAAAAGTATCTAAAAACATTGGAATGATACAAGTTTTATGAAAAATATGAAAAAAATTCATGAAAATTAACCGGATGTAGGAATTAGATACCAAAATTATATTCATCAAATATATTTTCCTACAGATAAAAAAATATGCAAAAATAATAATACATACTATGTATGAATATTAAGGAAACAAATAAATAAGAAATATAGAAATAAGTATTAGGAATTTGTAAAAACAAATTCAGTGAAGAGTTGTGAAACAATTCAAATAGAAATCCATATTTATCGATGTATGAGTAATATGGATTTAGTTACATCAAAATAATATGGAATCTGTTATTTTTTAACCAACATTAAGAATGTATGTTTTATGGAATCAGTACAAATACTCCTATGGAATTGAATAAAAAAACAATAATTATACTTAATTCATATAAATTCATGAAGTGGGGGGAATAGAATCAGTCACGAAAATTACGAATTCCAACATAGGTAATTAGGGTTTTTAAAAATTGAGGAAAATTGTAAATGAAAATCCAACCATTGATAGTGAGGAATCATTACATAATTTGAGACAGTGTCCATGTCATAGTGAGCCCAATGTCATACCCTCCGAAAAACATTCCATGAAATTGGCAGAGAAGCTAGAGTAGGGGAATGAAAATTAGATGTGATCCTGCCCGATATTAATCTTGTGACAACCTAGATACCAACCTCAACGAATTAGATATGCTCTCACCAGTTCACCTACCATGTATTTTTTGGATATATCTATGAGTGTGTGTACGAAACAACACCATTTTAGATTGTAAAACATGATATCATGCTTATAAAAATTGTCATCATATCATGGTATTATTCAATACAAAAAAATGTGAATGTACAAAACAAAACAATGATAGGTTTATAAAACTCAATTTAACTAATAAATGAATAAGAATATATCGTAGCAGTTTCCTAATGAATTTATATAAAAATGTTAGAAAAAATATGTGATGTAGATATTCAAAAAATAATCATTCATAACTAATGAATAATGAATAAATGATCACAAAAATGGAATGATAAAAGAAGACCTATTCAAATTTATGCTCTGTTGGTTAGCCTAGACTAACAACCTTCATATGTTCCAATATTGTATAGACTCCTACAGTTTAGATTCCCTATTTCAAACATTTGGGTCCTTAACAAAAACAAAAATAGTTATTGTATTACCTAATGAATAATAATATATCATAGCAGTTTACTTTAGGATTTTGTTGATGAAAATAAAAAACATGTAATATTGGATGTCAACACCAAATCCTTCATAAATAACCAAATAGGGAATAATGTACACAAGAAATGGTTAGGTGAGAGAATAAATGTTCTAATTTATGTTCTTTAGGTTGTCCTAGAAACACAACTAGTATATGTTCAAATGTTGTATATACTCATACACATCAGCAGATATATTTTAAACATATCGGTCTAGAACAAATATGAAAACAATCGTTATATTACCCAATGAATAATAATATATAATAGAATCTTCTGAAACAATTTAGTTGAAATGGAATATAATAATGATATATAGAATTTCGACACATAATTCTTTATAATCAACCAATTGGGTAAATGAACATAACAACTGGAAATATTAATGTTGAAATGTGTTAATTTTTTCTTTGTTGATTGGGGTAGAACCACAACAAGCATATGTTATAACTATCTTTATACTCTTACACTTTAGATTCACTATTTAAATGATATGAATCCTAAAAAAATACTTAAAATGTCAGAATATTAACCATTACTGAACATACTATCTATCAAACTATACCCAAGATATATTAAACAATCAGAAAGAGCTTAGTATAACCCGATTAAAACCAATTTTTAAGGGTCAATTTGGAATAAATTTCCAAAAAACACTTTTTTACCTTTTTTAATAATTTTGGACCTGAAAAAATTCCAAATCTGTTAAAATATTTTGTTATTATGAATATAATATAAATCAAAAACTAAATGATGATAATTATGGTATAAAAAAGTTACAAAGAGTAAATTACCATATGTGGGATTATTTTAGTGGTGGAGAAGGTTGAAGATGAACCAAGAGGAGGTGGAAGAGCCTAAGGAAGATCTATTGGAGGCGGATCAGGTGGACCCAGGGTAGCTATATATAAAGCAGTATGAGTCTGATCACCCTGATAAGGAGGAATTTGAGGAAGTAGTTCACGAAGAAGAGGATCCTGATGCAGATTTACCCTAGGAGGAGGTGCTTGAGGAGGACGATTCATACAAAGTGGAGCTGAACATGGAGTAGCCAGATGTGGAAGAGATGGGAGAGTATTAGCTGGATGAAGGAGTAATGAGTGAGGGTAATGATGGAAGAGTAATAATTAGGGGAGGTAGTGGATGCATATGTGGAGGTAGAGGCATATCGGGTGGCTGACTGGAGAGTAGATTTAGTGTGGGGAGTGGGAATGGGGTGTTGGGGAGGGTAGAGAAGGATATAAAAGCTAATGAGGGAGTCGAAAAGGGAGGGAGTTAGGGAGGGAGGTAGAGGTGGGGAGTGTGGGAAGAGACAGAGGTGTAGTGGGTACCCTAGATGAAGTGGATGAATGTTAGGAGTGGTAGGGTTCAAGAATGTAAGAAATTACAAGGGATGAATGAGAATAGTGACATGGAAGAATTTAAAGGTGACACATTAGAAAGAAACGTCTCAGGTTTAGAATGTTAAATAAAGTATTTAATTTAGTTAACCAAATTGCTAAAAAAATTAATGAGATATAAAATTAAATAAAAAAGGAAAAAATTTTTATATATTATACAAACACATTAGTTATATAAAATTACTAAAAACAATTTTTAAATGATATAAAAACAATACTAAAAACCATTATTTATCGTATTTATTTTATTTGGAAACAACAATGTTAAAAAAATAATTCCAATATTCATTATCGTATTTGTTATCTGTTAAAAATATCAAAACAATACTGCTAATATTTTTTAAACATAAAATTTTGTAGATGAAATAAAATCAATATAAGGTAAAATTTAATACAAATACATTATTTTCAAACAATAATGAGTAATTAAAAAATGAAACAAATAAAACTGAACCAATCTAAATAAAAAATTTCACATATATTTAAATTTTTTTTCTGATGAAAAATAAAACTACTATATCAACCAATTAATGATATTTTAAAATTTGAAGATAAAATAAATCTTCTTTAACTATAATATTTGGAATTACATAAGGATTAATCAGCATATTCCGACCTCATGATCATTCCATATTGCACAAACCTTGTCTATGATGTGGTCATCAATATTTTCTATTAATCATTCCATGTAAATATTTATCTCACATAAATTATTCTCCTCGTCATGTTTTTCATCACCAAAATACAATTTTTTTTTATAAATTTATTGACCATTACATATTCGAGGTATCAAGAATATATAAAATATATTAATGTTTTTCCATGTTAAAAAGAATATATTTGTGTTCCATTATATTTAGATTAACTAGTGTAACATTGAATTGAATGTTTCTAACATTGGTTTTACAAGTAACCCATTTTCAGTTAATCATTAACATTCACGATTTAATGTAGTAATCCTACGAAATTTATTTAATGACTCTGATATTCACTTGACATAGAGATTGAGTTTTTATCTTTATGAGTCAAAAAATTAATTTCATCATCGAATAATAAAAAAATATTATTCTGAACTACATTTTTGTTTTTTGGATAATTGTTATGAAATATATAGACATCAATTTCATATATGAACCATGTTATCAAATTTAACCCCAGGTCACCTAGTTACAATCTCAATGTTTTTGATGTATCTGATCAACCATGCATTGTCTCCTTAAATTGTTAATTTTTTTGTTATTATCATTCTTAATCTGCATATCTTTCTACATTGGGTAACATTGTTTTACCAAAATAATATTTAATGTTATATATTTCTAAGAATACTCTCTGTTATTAATGGTGTATAAATGTACAGAATTTTTCTGCTCAAATATCTATGATTTTATTTTAAATCCACATATAACATTTCCCCTATAACGATCTCATTCATGGAATTATGTAAGAAATCTAATGTGTTCCACTAGTAAAAATTAGCTTGTACAAAACTATAAAACATCCTAAAGAATATACTTCTCAATAATTGAGGCTTTAGGTTTATATATATTCAAAACATATCCCTCAAATATCATCATATACTGTTAAGAAGGATATATTCAAGGTTATTGTACATGACCAATAAAATATATTTTCCCCACCAAATTAACCATAAAATGTACCATGATACCAAGAAAATATGGAGGAAAAACATTTCTAGTTGAAAAATTATAAAAAACACATCTCCCTCAAAAACATTAAGTAAATTAAAATAAATAAGTTTTTGGTTTTCATGGAATACTACGAGGTATGTATATAATAACCATTTCATGAGAATTAACCCACACATGTTTTTCTTGATGATATAGGTGGGAAATTCATTAGTGGTTTTAGTGTACAGAGTTCCAGTATGGTAAGAGATTTTT
Organism: Viscum album; assembly: GCA_963277665.1. Lineage (NCBI taxonomy): Eukaryota > Viridiplantae > Streptophyta > Magnoliopsida > Santalales > Viscaceae > Viscum > Viscum album. Next base: position 1,777,039,721 of record OY728137.1, read on the forward strand.
GGTTCTCAAATGTTATTAGCATAATATTATGTTCATATTGGGAGTTTTGTATCAAAGAGACTCTTTTATCATTTTTATATGTTTGTTCAAATTTTAGGATAATGGGATTATGTTTCTTCCACATTATATTCTACTTTACCTTTTTCATGTTGGGTGCATGTTTAGCATATGAAACATAAATGTATGAGTAGTAATTGGTTTTATTGTCCAAAATTCATTGTTTTCATATCATGTGCGGATACATGTGATTATGTACTATGATATCTGGATATGGCCTCTCATATTTTGAGTTATACCTACATGGTTTTAGTTACCAACCCCTAACGTATTGGAGGTTAGTTTAGTGTAGTGTAATGAACTTAATGTTGGATCATGCAGGGTCTTAGTGTGTTGGGTCATGTCAATCTTGTAGAATATATTTTGACTTCATTTTTAGTTTCAATTTATTTTTTATTATAATAGGATTGAATTTGTGATATTATAGAATAATTCCAAGTCCCTAAACCAAGAATATTCTCAAGAATATAGAGATGTTTTTACCTATTAGGATTTTTTTAGAAAAACCAAATTTTAAAGTTCTACCTTAGGTAAATGTTCATGTGTACTTATATGGTAATCTAGTATGATCTTCATATATATTTTATCTTATATATGTATATAATACCTAAAATAATATCTATATCATCAGATTGGGCCTACCATAATATTTATTCAATAGTAATATCAATGATTCATGGTAAGAATAGAAATTTTCCTACTTTTAAATTCATTTAGTGAAAAAATAATAGTGAACTATTTTATGGTTGTGTAATTGATTTGGGACGAATGCAAATGAATTTATTTCATCTTTTGTGATATTAAAACACTAAAAACACTATTTAAGGCATTATCTATTAACATGAAATGGATTTTGAGATCCCATCGTGGTCTTTTAATAATTTTTTTGTTTATTGGACTTCTTCTAAGTTCCAAAATGTTTCATTTCGGAAATTATCACACTATATTACCTAAAATTAATCTAATGTGATGCAAAAATATTTGTTATGTAAAGTAATATGTAATATAATATATTAATTGTTCAAATTAAGTACCATGGACTATAAAATAATTAAAAATACAAATCATTTATCTATGAAATTTTCCTCATGTAATAAATAGTCTAAATAGAATCCTCCTACATGGCAAATTTTCAAACGGTCTTGTGATGGTCATTTCTCAGGATCCTATTGTGTAATTAAAAAGTGAATGTATACATAACTACCATATTGAATGGATTAAAATGTTATACCAATCACACATTCAATCAATTAGTTAATAAAGTGTTATATAACTAATAATTAAATATAATATTTTTCAACGTATTATAATCCTGGAAATTGTGCAATTGTCTTGAATCCATACTTGTACTCAATTATTCGTGTCATTTTCAAAACATGTTGAAAAAATTTATTAGAAATAATCTGAATTAAAATATATTTTTGTGAGTTGTAAATGAGACATATATTTTATAACATTATAATTTCTTAACCCATTTCTCAAATACATTAATCAATGTTGGACTGAATATTCTTTGGGGTTGTATAACTATTTTGGTCACATTTTCATGTAAGATTCTATTAATACATATTTTAAAAACAATGCATGGTATGTTATATAGAGTTAAACCCATTTAAAATATATTATATTCACATATTTTCTTCAGTATAATTTATTTATTTAGGAAATGAATGTTTAAAATTATTATTGAAATCATAAACAGATCATTATATTGGACAGATTTAAATTGTTGGGTAATTGATTAAGTTCTAGTTAATGTGTGTGTGAGAGAGTTGAATTAAAATAGGGATCATTGATATTCAAAACAACAATTTTCTATATAAATGATAAAAAATAGTTTCATTATATTTTAAAAAATAATTAGCACCATAATAGAATCCCTCCATCCATGGATTGATACATGTTAATTTATATAAAAATATGGGAGAAGCGATTCTTTATCATAATCATATATAACATTTATTTTAATTTATTATACCATTCATTATATTCATAATTTAATTTAAAATATTTACAAAAAAATTAGACATATCTTCCATAGCATCATGTTATTTTAAGAATGAATGATATTAGATATATTATTTAACAAATTATATTTTATCTACTTGATTATTTTATTTCATAATTTAATAATTATAAAATTTTTCATGATAATTTCTCTTGATCTCAGGGGGTTATTTTAGGGATCCTTTTAATTTAATAATTATATTATTGTGTTCCTACCATTTTCCATATATTTATCTTAACACTTATAGTCCTCTATTATAATGTATATTTTCTATTAATTTTTTATTTATTACCCACAGAAAAATATACTAAATTTTTTTTTTCATTTTTTTGTTTTTAATTTCCTACTATTAGAGTATAAATTTTTTTATCAGAGTCTGACCCTACCCATTAATCCAAATCTAAAAAGTCTATGGGATAAGATCCATTAAATGTTTCATTATTTTTCAATTAATATCCATCCATAAATTGAATGTACAAATTTTTTCTACTAAAAAGGCTTTGTGTATTCATACATATCGTCAAATGGAGAATCCGGTAAGCTCATAAATTTTATCCCAATAATTTATTAGTTATGTTAATTAACTCTTAAGTATATTCGTAAATTTAATTTAAATTCTCAAATTTCATAACTTGTTAATTATAATGAGTAGTGATGTATTTAAACATGTTTCATCACATTATAATTATCCTGATATTTTGAATTAATTTGACATATTTAATTATATAGACATATCATACTATGAACACACTCCAAACAAATAAATCACCAACTTTCTAGATAATTTCTATGAATACTTGTAAAATTAGTAATATATAATTGTAAATGGGATCTAATGGTTATGGATCAGATAGAGAATATCCATATAACTATGTCATGACATATGTATTGATGAAATAAAATTATAATTAGTTAGTATATAGTCAAGGAAAATTGTTTATTGATGTATTCAAGAAGGTGAAATTTTAAAATATGTTTCCACTATATCATTTCATTGATAAATAATATCATCCCTTCACCGGATAAGACTCAATTATCAATTAATTTCATTTGATGGAAATATATTCCCTTGAATGATGAAAAGACATGAATTAAGAGTAAAATGATGTCAATGAACTAAAATATAATTCTTCTACATATTTTTAAACAAAATAAAAAATTTAATGTTCAATATATTATGTTACCTCGAATGATATTAAATTTACGGTTTTGGTTAGAAATCCATTGAAATTATCTTATATTAATTCTCCCTTCATATAGTCTCTTGAATAATAAAATACATTTTCCAAATATTATTTCATAGAAATATATAACCATGATCTGATATTTCATCTCTGATGTCTTGTCTAATTGATCGACAATCCTCCCCATATGTCTAATTTTCACAATCATGTATTAAATTCATTGGTCATGAATTTCAATTCAATAAAATTAATTTCATTTTAACCATGCAACTCGAAAGAGTCATGCATGGGTTTTTTAAATCCTATTCCATATGAAAAATATCTATATGCTACAAAATATTCATTAAAAACCAAGAAAACTTATTCTACCACATTTTTAAAAAATAATATATAATTGAAATATTATACACATTGAACTTCTCATGAAAAATTATATGAAAATAATATAATGTTATCTATGAATGGAGAATGTAAATATAATTATTAATCAAGAAAAAAGTCATTAGATTTCTCCTGAAAAACATTTTTGAAACAAAAAATAGTGTATTTTACACTCTTAATGCATTTATGTACAATCCAATAATTATATAAATATTTATATTATTTGGTTTTGAATATCTATACAAGTATTAAATAAAGGTAGTATTATTATGTCACTAAAATATTTGGTCATCTTCTAGGCCCCACATGTTTATGAAATTATTCATAAAGTATTGTTTAAAAAAAATCTGGTCGAGGATAAAAACGGAGAGTCAGTTAAATGAAAATTTATTGAAAATTTCAATATAACATATTTATAACAAAAAAGAGGAAAAAAGAGTTGTAAAGTTTTATAATGTTTCTAACACTACACCATATGAAAATCATGTAATGGAAGACACATATGACTCTACAAATCTATACTGACCAATTCACGAATATGTTAAATTATTTTAAGAATAAATTAATTTAAAATTAAAAAATGTGCATGTGAATTTATATTTTAGGAAAGAAGGACGTAATACTATTTGAAGTTTAGAGAAAATTTTCAAAGATCATATATGGATTTTTCATTCAAAATAAACTTTTATAAGTATCAATGATTATAAAATAAAGTAGACAAATTTATTATATTTTGACTATAATAATTCCATATTATTATTATTTAATTATATAAAAACCCATCCTGGGAAAACCCAACCTATTAAACCAACAAATGGTTTACCAGAACTAAAGTGCATTCCTGATATCCATGAGATAGAGACAAACACCGGGGTATCATGATATAACATTTGAGAATAATATCACCCGACGAATCCAAATAAACACATTAAGTATTCTATCTAGAAATATAAAATTATAAATTTTTATATTTTATGTCCATAAATATAATAAATAAGTAGTTTTTTAAATAACTAAATACCCAAACATTGTACAATTCAATAGAATAAAATAACCAACCATCATATCATAACCAATAAAATTGTATTTCAGAAAAATAACAAATTAATAACAATCCTATGTAAAATAAGGTTGATAAGGAAGATATATCAACTGTAAAAAATCTATAAAACACCAAAGGTCACAAAGTATTATCATATGAAAATATCCCTATCACCTATGGTCACCACCATCACTTCATCAATGAACAGTGATGAGGGTCATTAAAAACCTCCAAATGTCATAGATCCATTCCCATTAAATGTATTTTTCATAACCAAGTCTTCATACAATCAATGAGTATAAGTAAAGGGTATGGAAATTCGTGGTAGGATACTACCATGAATATAAATTATATATTTAACCTTGAAAACCTTTAATTATATTTTGGGAAAAATAATTTCAAAACAATTTTTATATAAAAACATTTATTAAATTCTATATGTTATAAGTAATAATATAATTTCCATAATATTCATGAATAAGAAAATAACAAAAACATATATATGAGAAACATGGTATAATTAACATCATAATATCTCAATAATGAAGTGGGAATAAGTAACAACATACATATCTAAATCATGAACAACACATGTAACATAGTTTCTAACCTAACTCTGGGGGTAACTGGGATTTCATATATATATACCAGCTTACATATATGTTCATAAAATTTCTCGGAGCTCTTAATGTATCAATGGGTTCTAAATATCTATCACTTTCAAACTCAAACTACTCTAACCACATTCATAAGACATTGCACAATCTACACCAGGGTCACACACATCAATGTTAACACACTTTAAAAAAATACCTTCAGTTACATTTTTTAGTTTCATTTTCTCATACTTTTTCTTATGTTTACTTTAGGAATGTTTTATTTAAAACATCACTATGTAAGAAACATTTTATAGAATCTTTTTCATTAAATTTTGTCTAATTTAACCATGTTATTTAGAAAACATATATAATAATATTAATGTGGGTTTATTTACATATATATGTTTTCTAATTTATTGATAGTGTAACAAACTATATTTTTAAAGAAAATGAAAACCCTCGTTCGTAGTAATTTATGATTATTTTTATATAAAAATATATTTTATCAATAAAAATAACTTAATAAATTTTATAAGGCCTTTTTCCAAGTCTAAAAGCTTATTAAATACAATGAAATATTTTATAAAATATTTTTGTATTCAGGCACTGAGTTAATGTGAGATTTCGTGGCCTATAGAGCCTCTGTGAATACAGAAAAAAATTTTAAAAATATTATATTATGCATTCAAAATTTATTGAAAATATTTTAATACCATCCAAAGAGTGCATCATATGTGTAATACACGACCACCGTTAGTTGGGGAGATGGGGTTTTCCCTAGGTAGGGAATAAATTTTTTATACATCCATTGTTTGGTCAGATCACATGTGGGGATAAGTTATTAATATTTTTATTAAATTATTTTTCAAGAAATAATTTAATATCTCCGAAATAGAGTGGATTATGTTAAATATGAGACCTTTTTTAGGTTCAACATTCATGATTTATCCTAGGTTGGGAATAGATTTTATCCATAGTAGATTTTTGGTAAGATCTATATGGAATAAGTTTTTAATATTTTTATTATATCATTTTTCTGAAATGAATTTTATATCCCCAAAATAGTGCATTGTATGAGAAGTATGAGAACACTGTTAGTTGTAGAAAATGTAATTTACCATAAGTGGAAAAAATTATATGTACCTCTGGTGCTTGATAACATCAAATGCTATCTAAATTGTTTTAAAATAATTTATATTATTAATACAAATTTAATTATTAAAAAATATTTTAAAATTGGTTTCTCTTTCCCGAGGAAAAACCCACCATATCCTCGGCCCCAAGGTACTATATCCATGGAATAAATATTTTTGTCCAGAAAAATATTCACAAATTCCTTCAATGTTTGAATTAACTATTCCATATTAAATTTGAGATTATAGTGTGGATTAAACATGGATTTTTATTTGGGTTTCTAAATTTAGGAAAACCAACACATATTCATGGTTGTAAATATATGTATCATTTGGCATTGATGTATTCAAGCTTGAAAAATCGAGAGAGTCCTTTGTGCATGTCTTGTGGAGAGTCAATTTATTTCTCTTATTCTCGACCAGGTCGGAGCGACCATTCTACTTCCCTTGGTGTTCTTGGCGCAACATTGAAGAAAGGTGAGGTCCTCCATTATATTTTACATAATTTTTGAGTTACATAATATATTAATAAATAAAATAAAGGAGATAAAAAATAAAAAGTAAGGTAGGGTCTCACATTTATTCAACATTGCAAAAGGTGAACTAGGGGAAGAAGAAGGGTCCTCCAACCCAGATCGATAATAAGGGAAATCAGTGGAGGCTCCATTAATCATGGGAAGAGGACATTAATGGTTTATCAAGCTCAAATTCATCATCCTCGAATGATTCATCTATTTAGATACTCACATCTTTAATGGTTTTCTTCATTTCATAAATATAAAACAAAACATTGTTTTAATATATGATTTAACCACAAATTGAATAAGTAGTTTTTACATCCATTGATTAAGGAGTTTTTGAATTTTGATCCAGTTTGAATAGGTGATTCCATGGATTTATATCCACTGGGGGTTTGGATATGGTGGTTTTTGGGTGGGGAATAAATAATCAACAAAAAATGTTTTTTAATAAATAAATTCATATTGATAATATAAATAATTATTAATAACTATTTATAAATTAAGAAAATTACCAACTCCATGAAACCTATAAAATTTATGTCCTATACAGGGAAAGACCAATCCAATTGACTATATTATGGCCATATATTTCTCATATGATGCACTACTTGGGTGATATAAATTTATTGTTGACATGAGATATAATAAAACTATTAAAAAATTATACCCATGTGTGATCTGACAATTAATCCTATTTATATAAAATTTATGCCCCACCCAAGGTAAACCCTAAATAATATACCAAACGGTGGTCTTAGATTTCTAATTCAACACAAAAATTTGGATATATTAAATTATTTCTCGAAAAGTAATAAAATATAAATATTAAAAACATATCTCAAAATTTGACCTGACCAAATACGTGACAATCATAAAATTTATGCCCTTATTGGGAAAAAACTATTTTTTAGGCCAAAATTTAGTCTTTAATTTCTCATAATATTTATTGCAAAGAAGGTTTTCAATTATTTAAATAAATCATGCATGCGTATTAAAATATATATAATATTTTTATTCTTTTTGTGATGAGGATCTATAGGAATAAAAATCTCACACAAAATCAAAGAATAACTCTAAAGAAATTCTATCAAATATTCAATGGTGTAAACTACAATTTTACCATTATGAAAATACCTTATACCATTTATTATATGATTTTTATTTATAGTCAATACATTCACATAAAAAATCATTAATTTTTATCATGAAGGGTTTTTGGTTTTAAAAATTTAGGATGTGACAATTCACCCCCTCTATCGACATATCATCTTGAATAAGCATCTATAGTGGTATTTCTCGAATAAATCATCCCACTAAGCCCAAACATTAGAATCATGCACTGATGTTTCCTCCTATATTCATCAATGTTGGACTGAATCCAAACGTGTGGTATCATTTTACCTAAGAATAATTCTTTTCTCTGATGTATCGTTTTCATAGGATTCTACTCGTAAGATGAACTATGTTCAAAATCGATGTTCTCTGAAATCTATAACATGAATAGGATCAAGAATGTACCTCTGATGGGGGGAATTAAGAACACATTAGGCTTTCCAAAATAAAAAGGAAAAGGCCCAAATGTTATTATACTATCCCCACTCACTGAGTGATCTCAAATGGTCCAAAATGGGTTTTATCTTCAACTACTTCCTCAGACATTTTTTCCCGAATTGAGGAGTCACTCACAATAAAACCATGATCTCCATCAAAAAACACCAATTCTCTACCCATATAGTTATCATAAGATATTTTTTTTCTATGAATAATGAGAAACCTATTCGACATCAGATTCAATCTCACAGAATCCTCCTAAACAAAATTGGGCCCACAATTAATGTCTCACATGCCTCATGCCCACAAAAGGTAATCTACATGGTCACCTATATAGAGACATGTAAGGACTCATCTAAATAAAATTATTGTAAATATTATTGAATGATAACTGAATCAAGAATAGGTAATCATAATATACTCCATGAAAGTATTTAATGAATGATAACAATATATCCTCCAATATTTATATAGTAATCCTGAGGTTTCCATCAGTCTGAGGATGATACATCGTACTCAATCTCATCTCATTTTATAGGGATTTTTTCATGACCTTCCTAAATACTGATGAAAAATGAGTATCAATATATAAAACAATTCACAATGGAAATCCATGTTGGTATATGTTATCTCAAATGTAGAGACTTTACACCGCCTCGACAAATTGAGTATCTCTTAGCAGTAATAAGTGGGAAAACATTGTTAGTTGATCGATAATCACACAGATTGTGTTAAAACTCCTCATGGTCCGGGGTATCCCCATCAATAATTAATTTATTATTTTCACCCAAATACACAAATTTGTAGTATATTGATGAATCAATCCACCTAGAAACTATTTTTTAGCCTTCTTTCTTTGAAAGGTAAGAAATAGAGGGGAAAAACTAGCAATGTCTCACTTCATCCATGGCCACTTGAACTACAACCTAAAGTCATGGAACATATTTCTCATAAAATTATGTAGTTTACATATATAGTTATGGTAATACATGATCATCTCCCATTTTATGTATGTAAGGAATAATACTCTCTTATATACAAATATCACATCATTTATTCCATAAACCATTCGAGTATTGAGTCACCATTTGATAACAGTTCTATCTTTACAACACAGTCGAATTTCAACAACTGTTTATCCTCTACCTTGTCTACAAGGTAATATGTGACTAATAAGGGAGAACAAGCAATATAACCATGGTTCTTTGGGGAATCCATCTTCTAATGAGCAAAATTTTTCTAAAAAACACTACTCCTCTTATAAAGGCCTCTAACAATGCTCTAAATCTACAGAAGTCTTATGACTAATATAATATACTAAAATGTTACCATTCCTAGTTCATAAATTATTTAAATATTGAACATACGTAGATACACAACCTAGTGCCTCTATCTTAGATTTAGGCCACTTTTTTTGAAGATATTGAGAAGTCTTTTTTGGAATTTATAAATAGAAAATATATCACAAACGAGATAGGTTTTTAAAAAATTCAATTAATGTACCATAGCTTCCTGAGCAAAGTCATCTAGTTAAAATTTGAGTTACTTCATCTCAGTCGAAACAATATGATATGGAAGAATCTCACAGGTTTCCTAACCAATATAAGATTTATCTCATATTGACTTGTTAATCCTTAATTGTTCATATTATATCAATGACTTCAATCCATTTCTTAGTATCTATAGGGACTGTGGTGCCTCGAACATAAGAAGATGGAATTGAATATCCTGATATGTTTGACCATAAATATATACTTCTATTCCTTTGTCAAATAATAAGAGAATGAATTATGGATGAATTGGCCCTACATACCTATCCTTGCAATAGGTATGGGAGAAACCTAAACTCCATTCTCCTACAAATCCTATGGTAATGTTGAAACCTCCTCTCTTTAAGAAGGAATTTTAGTCCATTTCTCAAGTAGTTCCATAAGACTATATCTGAGTGAAATATTTTTTAATTCAATGGAAACAGTTAGTAAATGAATTAGATCTATTAAGATAAAACCTAATTAGTCTCTAGGATCATACAGGTTTACATTCACCAATCTATAGGATCAAACAATGGTTTTCATGGATTTTACACTTATCCCAGGGTTTACCATCCCAAGAACTAACCATAATATCCATCCATGCATGTTAGTAAAAATAATTATATATATACTACCACCATATAATAATCATTTAAACTAATTAAATTCAATAAATATATATCACTAAACTTTTTAATAGATATATAACAAAAGGAATGTTTCTCAAACAGATACCGCAAAACAAGACATTTAATTAATGAACTATTATGTATCTTTACTACATCATATATAGCTTGTGAATCTATCTGCCTAGTCACAATGAATGAAGAAACCCAAAATATTATATATCACATATCAACATCATGCGAATCAGTCAAAGAGAATTAAATCCATGGAAAAAAAAATTCATCACATTAAGGAAAATCAAAGTTCCATTGTATAATACATACTATAAACTCTCATAGTTCACTATATAAACTTCTCTATATCATATCTATTGTATATCTTATCCCATCAAAATGACAAGAAAATTAAATAAATTATTCTTGTTCCTATGATACCATTTTGTAACATCCTAAACTGAATCACCGGTTCTGAGCTAGAATGCCACATGAACACATGGATGCCTCCGCATATGAAAGAGGCTACCAAATTACAGTGAGGGTATGAGTCCATTAGTTGGGATACTATTCACTATATATCATGTCATAGGATCAATAATCAATAATAAACACTATAATAAATAGTTTGTGTAAACATGTGGAAAACTGAATAAATGGAATTCATGTTTAATAAATAATTGAATATCCCATAAGTGTAAATAGTGTCCATATGAAATAATGAAAATAAAAAAATAATTTGGGTCATCAAAATTCGATCATAATATTCTAATAGATCGATGATACATTATTCGGCTATCATGAATAGGTCCATTTCCCTTCACCATATCCCTCAGGCAATCTATAACCGCATCAAAATGCACGAGTTGGGTATGTGTAAAAGAATTAGTATGACACCAAAAATTTATCTATAAAATGATTTCAATAAGTATAATCGTTTATTTTGTAATAATGATCAATTTTTAATATGAATAAATAAATAACACAAAAAAAGGTTTTTGTACTCTAAACATGCTTCCATAAACCCACAATCAAATATGCTTCAGCTCTATGCCAAAAAAACGTCAGGCCAATCATGGAATTGTATCAACATCAGAGCCAATATAAAGATTCTTGATAGACATACAGTCCCTAGGACACCAGGTCATACAATACTAGGATATCATTCATAGATGTTATCCTCAATTCAGATGACAAAGACCATCATGATCCATTATTTCCACACATTTCTGATTACTCGTGATAATCATACCTTATGGTCATCACATATGGGTCAAATCATTCATATTTATTATGATCTAAGGTAATTCCAGCCTAGGAAATTAATCCATGTCTACTATCTAGTTCTCATCATCAATTGATATGAAAGTTTTAAACACACTCAACCTCTAGGGATGTTGAGCCATGATAGCTTCAGCTATCACATATGAACCATGAACAAGTAGACACAACAAAAACATATACAATACATATCTCAAAGGAAATAATAGCATAATATCAAGTCCATATATTTGTTAACACAAATCAGGGCACATATATCAAGGCATACATCAGGAAAAATTATAATATCATCATATATATAACATATGAATCATTCATCAAAAAGGAATCTAGATATCTCATAAATTCTCATGGATTATGGTCATATGGTGTCATATGTTACACACATATCTAAAAGAAATCACAAGTAAAACAAGGATATTATTTATTATAACACAATAATCAACCCATGACAACATGTATAACAAGATCCTAATAAGGTAATAAACTACCTTCCTCAGAAGTAGTTGATGTTAAAATAAATGATAAAACACATGATGTTGTTCGATAGATTCAGTGGATACCTAAACATTCCAGAACACCTCTTCATGACCTTATTATCAAAAACATCGACACTTGGGGTTCACCAACAGTCCCTAAATCCAACAACACCAATTTTATTTCAAAAAGAAATAATATATTACATTTTTTGATAAATTATATCATGTTTATAATTTTTTCATTATAATTAAAATATCACATGAGTTGATATTTCCTATCATCGGAATAATTTCAAATCTATTTTTTAGGTCAACAGATGCACTAAAAATATTATTAAATTTTTTTTTGAAGATAATTCCTCAAAATAAAATCCTATTATAATTATCTCTTTATAACTTATCATAAATTATTAGGATATAACAATAAAAGGATAATTGAAGATAAATTATCAAAACATAATTATTCATTAGTGGAGTATTCAGAATACATAAGTAGACATAAAAGTTAATTTGGGAAATATTCTGGAGAGGAAAAATATCATGTCATGTTATATTTTAATGATACCTCATAAATTAAATAATAGATATAATGTATCATTATATATGATATTCTATTTTTTTTTTAAAATAGTTGTTTTTGATTAATGGGACCCATGATGAATCTAATGTGTTGGTGCTTGAAATAATAAAAGTGTAAATTGGTGTTCTTGAATGTTGGGGTTTCCACTCCATCTATCAAACCACATTGGGTGGATTATCATTTCCTTTAACATAAAATATATTTGAGGTAAGAGGTCCCTTTCCTTCTTGGAATATCAATATACATGTTGTCATGGTATGATTATCATGTTGGAATATTTTATAACATTTGTTTACTTGTTATTTCTTGTGGATGTGTGTGTTTCCTATGACACAGTATGACCTTTATCCATCATAATAGTTGTGATATGTTAATTTCATGTTGATTTTTAATTCAAATTTAGTATTTATGATGCTGTTATATTATCAAATGGTGTTTTCCTGGATATGTGGACTTGATATGATGTCATTATTTCCTTGAGATATGTTTGGCATATTCTGTGTTGTGGCTTCTTGTGAATGGTACCTTTGTGACATGTGGACTCATCATGTCTTGGATTTCCTAGAGGGTGTCTGTGTTCAAATGTTGCATATGATGTGATGATGAGAATGAAATTGATGATGGTTAATGAATTCCTAGTGTGGCCACATCTAGGGGAATGGTGATCATGTGTGATCCGACCCGTATGTGATAACCATGTGGAATGATGATCATGAGTGTCCAGTTCAGCCTGGAAATGGTAGGGCATGAGAGCCTATGTGTCCTAACCGAGACACATAACTATGGAATGAGGGAATAGTATGGATGGACCTGGAGGTCTGTGGATTGTATGAATATTGAGTAACATGAATCTAGCTCCATCATTGAGAAGATTCCATTATTCATCTAATGTTTTTGGCATGGTGTCGAAGCAATTACATTTGGGGGGTTGTGGAAGCTTTGTTCGTGCATGAAAACATGGTTTTATATTCTATGTCTATGAAAGTTATGTATTGAGAAATATTTTAGAATACAATATTATTCATGATTATATCTGGTGAAGGATGCATTGGGTGTGTCCAAATGAGCCTTGTACTGACACAATATTCAGGCATTTCGATGTGCTTATAGATTTCATGTGGGATACAATGAAGCGAAAGGGCCCTCTAGTGGACAATTAATTTGAGAAACATGGATCTATTAGAAAACCGGGAAAGTCTCGCAAAAAACTATTTTTTATATACAATATATAATTTATTTCTTCTAGAAAGGAATGCCACATACGGGAGATTCTTTTATTTACTTTCATGTATTCCATTTATTCAGTTTTTTGCAGGTGTAATCAGATAATTTATTATATTTTTTATTCTTTATTATTTATCATATGACATGATACTAAAGGTATAGTCTCCCCAATAATGGACGTAGAATTTTGATTCTAGTCGAATGGCTCTTGCATTCTAGTATATGCACATGAGGTAACATTGTATTCTAGCTTGAACCCGATGACTCGGGACGGGATTTTATAAAGTGTATTTTATTATAAATTATTATTAACAAAAAAATGTTGTATGTGTTAATAATATATTAACAATATATATTTTTAATATGAAAATATTATTATATATATTATAATATTATATATTTTCTATATTTATTATTTTTCTTACTATCAATATTGATAAATATATATTTGTAGTATTATATTAATATATATTTAATATATTATTATAAATATATGAAATATATATTGCGTATATTAATATATATTTTTTTAAAAAAATGTTCTTATATAATATAATAATGATATCTTTTTGATATATTAAAATAACAATATATACTGTATATTTTAATAATATATATTTTTTATATAACAATAATTGTATATATTTATGTGTTTGTGTGTGTGATTGTATTTATTATTATTAAAAATACAAAATAATAAAAATAATATACTAATAATATATCTTTCTGTACATAAAACTAATATTATATATATATATACGATAATATATCTAATAATTATAAAATTGTATATCTAAGCATTATTATATGTTAGAAATATTATTTTTGTGTCTGTGTATATATATGTTTTAGTTATAATTATTAACAATACATATTAATAATATAATATATTAATTTATTATCATGATATATAAATATTTAAAAAATTATATTAATAATATAATATATAACTTTTATAAATTCCTCGACCTGATTCTCCATCATGTGACCGAGTCGAGTGAGTTACGTGACCTAATCACCCCACCCCCCTATATGGTAGAGGATATAGACTAGTAATTAGGGTTTAAGGAACATAGTGGAGTGACTATACACTCAGGTACATAATAACAGCAATAAAGGGAATAATAAAATAGTAGCAGAAAGAGCAGAAACACCATCAATAATCAAACAATATTACATAGTAGAATAAAGGATGAATCAAATATTCCAATAACAATAGAAACATGTAGTGTCAAATTGAAATGTATCTAAATTACATGTTTTATTTCAATCAAATATAAGACAAGAAGTCCTAATAAAATACTCCAAGAACCACAATCTCGAACCCTGTGCTGGTCCCATCATCACAGTCAATCCCATCCAGCAAATGAAAATAAAAAAATAATTTCTCTTTACATTTTCCATAACATCATACATGAAGTTTATATAGGTACCAAACAGTGTCCCCAATAGTGTTTTGAGTACAACATTGTAGGATAACGACCATGGTTTATAAACAATCTTGATTAATCTATAGTACATGTACTAAAGTGATAAATTTGGGTTTTAATTCAATAAATTATTACTAAATATGAAATAAACATGCTGAGCCTCAAGCTCTAGATAGACACCCAGATAAAACAAAACAAACTTTATCTCCATGTCGTATTCTATTCTAAGAGGTGGATCCTCCAGTTTCATGAAGGAAAACTCAAACTAATATTCGATCCTCCTATGTCTGAAAAAAATAACCTGAATCATGTCTCGAATAACCCATATGGCTCCATATGAATTCACATACTAGAGTATATTACATCATCATGAGGTGTACCTCTCCAAGGGGAAAATCTCAGCACATCTCATACTAGTCCTCATGAGAATTCCCATGATGGGGTATCTTATGTCTTCCTGTGTGTAATTACAAAGGGTGAATCTCAGCTCATATGAAATGTTGTCTTGTCCTTGTAATTCCCCAACCCTAGTTACCCAGATTTGGTGCACTATTACATAAAATTTTCAATATACAAGGAAATCATGTTCCGAAAGATCGATTATTTTAGTAGCCTTAGAAATACTAAACAAATTAATAAATTTTACATTACATTATAAAATTAAAAACAAGAACAAAATTGTCTTCATTAACCACATTCATATAACATAGACTATCCTTCTAGGTCAATCATAATATAATTCTTTGCATCTGGGGAAAAATAAAACATAGAAAGGGGTGAGCTGAACTGCTCTATAAGGATAACAATATACCGAAAACATTCAAAAATATGCATAAATATATAAGGCAATGTATAATACTAAAGAAACATCCAATTAAATATAAACATCATCATAATATTTCAAAGATAAAATCAAGTAATTCTATTTACATATTCAAATGAATATTATACTGGTTGAATAATCACATTGAATATCAATTTCCACTTTCATAATGACGGAATACATAATTCCAGACTTCATAACCACATAGTCAAGGCCTTGTGCCAAGAATAAAAATAATATTTTTTCAAGGCCTTGTTCCATGACACTAGTTTGTCTCAGTAGACCTAACGATGCATCTAAGATCTATATAGGGATTCACTCGTCACTTACTATGTCCACTGACTTCCTCAGAGGAAATGGGTTAAATATAACATAAACATTCATATTAAAAATAACATATGAAATGAAAATAATTTATCTATAAACCATGAATGGTATAAAAATAACCCAACCACATCCAATCATTTCACAAAAACATCAACACAGTATGGAATATTTTTATCACAATAAATCAACTTCGAACAAGATTAAAATCCATCAATGGATGTTGACATAAATGTAATGAAAATTATTTGAAATATATACAACATTCTATTTTAAAACCATTTAAAAGAAATAATTTATTTTTGGAAATATTCTGATAAACATGTAAGGAAATCATCAAAGTTTCTATAATAGCGTAAAATAGTCGTGCCCACCGAATAAGTAAAAAAACCACTCTTTCCACAATTTTTTCGAAGAAGTTGTAAAGTACCTTGTTTAGAAAATGGTCGAAAGATTTCTCTCAGTTTTTTTTATAAAAAATAAAAAATGGGTAACAATGACATTAACCCATATAAAAAATGTTTTGAAATACATTATTAAGAAACATGTATGTGGATGATAATGTGGTCCCAGTAGATAATTATGTATAAACAACCTCTGATAAAGAAGAGATTTTAAAATTAACCCTTACCTTGTAATTTTCCTTGGTAAAGGGTGTATTCACCACTTATATAATAGTTAAATAATTTTTATTAAATTATATCATAACAATATACATAAATATGATATCATATATGATTTTCTAAAATTTATTTGTTAATAATATTTTAGTTTTATCGTAATTTCGGGTGTTAACAGATTAGTTTTCCTTTATATGCTCGGTTACGTAAGACATGTTTTTTATGAACAGGATGTATTTTATTCATATAAAGAATGATATTATGTTCATAATCATTATTTTTAATCATAAAATGAAAATAATTCCTGAATGATTATGATGGGGAAATTAACCTCATCGCGTTCGTGGAGACAGTAATTTGTACGTACGCACGAGCGAAAATATCATTCTTTTGATATTAATATCACATTTAAATAGATGTTATATCATATATAAATAATCATTACCATTTTTATTTATTATTACATCTATTATAAATCATTATTATACCCATCCAAAAAAATAATGTATTGAATAACAACTACACCATGGCGTGGAGATGGTAAGTTGTACGTACACACGTATGGTGACATTATCCTTCATATGATGGATATAATAATGGATATGGGTGTAAAATTTTTATAATAACATCATAGTATACATAATATATATGAGTGATTATTTTATATTGGAAACAATAATGAAATATGAAGATGAAGATGAAAATAACTTGAAAGAGATATTGAAATATTTATCTCTTCTTCAGGTTATTCCGTTTAATTTGATCAAAAGGGATACTTATGTTGGATTTATGACCAAATTAAGCCCTCTAGAATTAAGGGGTTATATTTTATAGTATATTCGGGTATGTTTTGTCCAAGAAAAATGGCTTTGGAGGTTTTAATGGGAGGGAAGGGCTAGTGCCCTTTTAGAAAAGAGGTGAGGGGCACATTAGGAAAGGCTTGAAATATTATATTATAATAAAATACGCTTCGGGTTATAATGGATTCAAAATGATTTATTTCAAGGTTATGGTTTGGATGGGTTGAAAAACTCTAAAACAATAGGTTTTAGACAGGTTTGTGTCATCATATTAACCATATCTTGTAGATTTAATTCTTATTTTAATAGTTTGACATTTACAGTGTCTCTTTATATTTTTATATTATATGGTTAATAAACATACTATAAACTTCCAAGAGAACTCAAAGTGGTTAATTAATGATACAACTATCATTATATAAGTCCATTGGATGAAACATAGATTTTTACGAATATTATATCAATTAATAGTATAATATTTGTTTTTAAAACTCTTTTATGTCAATTTTGACACTATGTGGTATTTTTTTTTTGTTAAAGTCATAACATCATGATTAATTCAAAATAAATTCATCTACTCACCTCTAAAATGTCATATTATCCTCTAAAATTAGTTTAATTCATCAAAAGTCTCAAATTATATTTATTTGGTTATTTATAATATAAATTATTTTAATTATTCATTAATATGGTAATTATTGCATCATCATTATGTCATAAAGAAAAATAATCATTTAATGTCTAGAGATTTTAAATACAATAACATTATATAGAAAGTATTTTTATACTTCTAATGAAAATTTATTGTGGAATTAATATTATGTATAACACTATTTTAAAAATGTTTTTGTTATGAATACATGAGTTTAGCCATTTTAACTCTTCATTAAATAAAATAATAATAAATGTCATAATAAAATGCATGTTGTCCTAAATGATCAAATTTTATTCTTAAGGTTTTTTTGGTCAAATTACACTTATGAAATACAATTAGGACATGTTTTAGGGTAATAATAATATCAGTTTTACCTTTAATTACCCTATTTACTTTTAAACTTTGTAATTAAAAGCTAAATTTTACTATTCATAACAAATGATTTTCATCTTATTGAACCAAATTTTACATATTTATATTATAAATTTCTCTCATATTTTTTAAATTCGACTCACAAAAGTAGTAAAATTATGTTTTATGCCAATTTTCAAATGCTCCTAAGAGGTGGTTAAATGACGGTAAAAAGTTCATTAAAGTTTTAATATATGAAAACTTATTATAAAATTACCCCAATTAATTAAAAAACATATATAGGTATTATGTATCTATTTTTACCTAAAATAAAATTAAATAATATAAATAATTATTTAAATAAAAAGTTGGTTTTAACCAATAACACTATGTTTATCAATATTCATTAAAGATTGAATGTTTTCAGAGAAATACCAAAAATTCTCCCTATGATAATTTTGATATTCTGAATCTAAAAATGAAGTCCATTTTGAATGATAAAATTCATTAAATATTAAAAAAGTTTTTATTACTATTCATAACGTCTAGTTTGATTGGTTGGGGTGTGTAAGAATCTCAAAGTTGAGTGCAATACAAGCTATTGCATTATTCAAAGGAAAACCTACCCTGGAAGCATGGTGTGTTGCATTATTCCCTCCTTTAAATAATTTTTTCCTTCAAATTCCTATATTACATACACAAAAAAAGATTCTTGTAATTTTTTATCAGAAGTTCTTCAGGTTACCACATTGTCGCGTCCATATTATGGTTTCTCCATATAACTTTTACCAGACGAGTTGTTCGGTTTCTCAAAACCTGTTCTCTGTTATCCAGAATCATAACATGCTCTACACAGTAAGGCAGATTAGGTTCCAGTTCAATTTCTTCATAGGTGAGTACATTTGTTGGGCCAAGCATAAATTTCCTCAACAGCGATACATGAAACACATCGGGAACATTAGAGAGACTTGGAGGGATTTCCAAACGGTAAGATAAAACCCCGATTCATTCTACAATTTCGAAAGTTCTGATTTACCTAGGACTCAATTTACCCTTCTTACCGAAATGTATAAATCCCTTACAATGATATACCTTTAAGAAAACATGATCTCCTACATGAAATTCCAAGTCCATCCTTCTGTATTCGGCATAGATATTCTACTTACATTTCACTGCATTGATTTGGTTTTGGATAACCTTGACCTTTCCCAATGATTCCTCAACATGTTCCGGGCCTATGAGTTTTCTTTCACCAACAGCATCCCATGAAGTGGGTGTGAGACACCTCTTTCCATATAGAACTTCATATGGTGCCATCTGAACACTTTAATGGAAGTAATTGTTATAGGAAAATTCGACCAGAGGTAAATATAGATCCCACATACCGTGAAAGTCGGGTGAGAAAGATCTCAAAAATTCTTCTAAGGATTCAATAGTCCGTTCTGATTGTCCATCAGTTTGAGGGCGGTATGGAGTACTTAGACAACGTTAAATATCCAAGTCATTCTAAAGACATCTCCCAAATCATTATGTAAAACGGGGATCACAATTACAAACAATCTATATGGGTACTTCATGAAGTCATAAAAATTCATTAATATATAGTTTTTATAGACATTGAAGTGGTAAATCTTCACTTGTTGCATGAAAATGTGTTGACTTGGTAAGACGATTAATAATGACCCATATTGCATCACTCCTTATAGGAATCTTTAGTAGCCCCATGACAGAGTCCCTTTTAATACCATCCCATTTCCTCTCAGGTATGGGAATAGGTTGCATGACACATATAGGTTGTTTCCTTCGAGATTTCACTTATTGACAAAACATACATCCTGACAGAAAATCTGCAATCTCCCTCTTCAAGTTGTCCCACCCAAAATGATTCTTCAAATATTTGTACATCTTACTGCTACAAGTGTTTATAGAGAAATTAGAGCTATGAGCATCATCCAATAATTCCCTTTTTCAGATCACATATATAGGGAAAACAAATTCTCTTCTCAAATTTCAAAATCCCATCTTCATATTTGAAGTTAATCAATCTCCCATCATTTACTGCTTTAATTTTATTTTGAAACTCCTCATCATCATCCTGAAAACTATTCATGCTTTCTTGTAAAGATGTATTGGAATCCATTTTAAAAATCATTTATGTTTCACCTTCCATGGATATTCCTATATCCCTCTTAGTAGATCCATGTATATAGGATCCTTTTTAACTCACAACATATTCATAACTGCATGCCCATGTCTTCTCAATGAATATTTCACCTTATTTTCCATCCCCGGTTGTTAATGTATAGTGAAATCATAATCCTTGAGTAATTCAAGCCATCACATTATCCAAATATTGAGTAACATATATGAGGAAATATACTTAAAACTCTTGTGATCAATATATATCTCAAAATTTTAACCATATAGGTAGTGTCTTCATATATTCAACGAAAATATTACATCTAATACCTAAAGATCATGAGTAGGATAGTTATATTTGTGAATGTTTTGTTTTCATGATGCATAGTCAATAACTCTATCAATCTTCATAAGGAAACAACCAATTCTTTTCTTTGAAGCATCACTATAAATAAAAAACACATAATTCTTTGATGGTAGAGTAAATATAGGAGAATCGACTAATCTTCTGTTCAGTTCTTCAAAATATTCTTCACACTCTTTTGTATAAACAAATTTAACCACTTTATGTGTGATCTTGGTTAATGGGTTGGTCAATCGGGCAAAATTCTGTATGAAACGTCAATAATACCCTGATAAAAGAATAAAAATATGTACCTCTTTTATACTTTTCGGTCCTGGCAATTCTTGGATTTCATTTGTCTTAGATGGGTCAACATAGATTCCATCCTTAGAGACAATATGGACAAGAGACGAAATCTCATGATTCCATAATTCACATTTTCTAAACATCCCATATAATTTATTTCTTCTAAGAGACTTTAGGATGATGCACAAGTAATTTTAATGATATTTTTAGCTTCCGGAGTATACTGAGATATCATCAATAAATACAACTACAATGTCAAAAATAAATTCCTTGAATACTCTATTCATTAGATCAATGATAACCAAGGGTGTATTAGTCAATCCAAAAGGCATTACTGTAAACTCGTAATGCCCATACCTAGTTCGGAATGTTGTATTTTGAATGTTTTCCTTCTTCATGCCCAAAGGATGGTATACAGATTGAAGGTTAATCTTTGAAGATTATTGATCTCCATGATGTTGATCAAATAAAACATCAATGTGAGGTAGGGGATACTTGTTCATTATTGTTATAGCATTGATCTCCATGTATTCAATGCACAGCCTCATAGATCCATCATTATTCTTAAAACAAATAACGGGGGATCCCCATGGAGAAACATTAGTGAAAATAAATCCCTTATTACACAATTCCTATTGTTTTTTCTTTAGTTCCACTAGTTCTATAATATCTATTCTATAAGGTGTCTTCGATATGGGCCTTGAACCAGGAATTAAATCAAAGGAAAACTCAATTTCTCGTTCTAGAGGATGTCTGGGTAAAACCTCTAGAAACACATCAACATATTCTTACAAAATTGGTACATCATATATTTTAATATTCCTTTCCTCAGCCATAGTTATTTCATTCTCATCTTCCCCGATAATTGAATTTTGTTTAGCTAATGAGGGTGGAACTAGATAAAAATCATGTGGTGACATTTCTTCTCTAAAGATAATGTAATTATTATCATTATTGAGAATTGTGACTTTTTTCTTCTTACAATAAATTTTCACATCATTGTACGAAAGACAATCCATACGAAGGATTTTATCAAATTCAATCACGTATATGATGATGAGATTAGCAGATAAATATCGTCAATATTCCTTAATGGGAACTAACCCATAAAACATTATTGCAAAGATACTTCCCTTTTGAGTTTTGACTAGAAAAACACTTGTTAATTCAAATTGTAAATATATATTTTTCATAGCAAACTAGGAAGATATGAAACAATTTGATGATCTAGAATCAAATAAAGAATTTGCTAAACTTGAGGAAACCATTAAATTACATTCCACCACGTCTTTCAGATCTTCAACCTCAGCATTAGTGATCACATAAGCTTGTCCTTGATCCATTGGCCTTTTCTGAGGTATGTTTACTTGACACAGAGGAAAATCATTTTCATAATGACCCATTTCATTAAAATTTTAGCATTCAACATTGACCACCTCTTTCTTCCCTTTGCAAACACGAGCTTGGTGGCCTTTTTCACAACACTTATAATTAAATCCCATTCCCTACAAGCATGTACTGGGGTGTTTCATTCTACAATTATAATAGCATGGATATTCAAATTTTCCTTTCTTCCCATTATTTCAATTTCTAGAGTGTTCAATAGAAATTTTCTTCTCTTGATTTTCATTAAATTCATAAGACCTATAGAATACCTTTTCAATCTTGATAGCACATGATACTATATCTTCATATGACAAGAACAATTGTAAGGCTAATTCATGACGAATAAATGGTTTTAACCCATCAATGAATCGATCAATCTTACTCCTTGAGTTATGTATACAGTATTTTTCATGCCTCTCTTACCTTGTAATGTTAGCTTCGTACATTGCAACATTCTCATCCTTCTTTTGTTTAAGGCTCAGATGTTTATTTTCCATATCTGCTCGATGGTCACGGGGAATGTATTTCTCTAAAAAAATCTATTTAAACTCCCTCTACTCCATATTTGATACTTATTCATCTTCCTTTGTGTTTTTAATCAATGACCACCATTGATATGCATATCATGTGAGGTGATAAACTACCATGGAAACTTTTTTCCCTTTCAGTACTCCCTAGAAAATGAAATATTTTCTGTAAGGATCTAATCCATTGCTCAGATACAAATTGATTTGTAGTCTCATTGAATGTTGGTGGGTTTTCCTCACCGATAGAACCAAAATTGATCATCCATGGTGTGGATCAGGGTTCTCCATATGGGTATGGTTATTATTCGAAACCGTAGTGAGTTGTCCTAGTATATTGATAAGATGGTCAACACTAGTTGAATAAACATCTCCACTATAATTATCTTAAATGGATGGAAATTCATACATGGATTATGTAAATTTATATGTTTACCATTCCTTACACTATGCACCATTTATAAATAATGAATTAAACTAGATTAGTTTATGAATTGAAATACTTAATTCCAAATTGGTAAAACACATAACATAAATATAACAGTTTATGAATATAATCCATAATAAAAAAAATGTTTTATTTGAGGAGGTATATACTCATAAATCCTTCATAATTGTTTTTAAATAATATTAAAATTATCCTAAGCATATCCCCTAAGGGTTTTCTAACCAAGAGTCCATCAAGTCTTGTTGTCGTGAACCAATTCACGTTTGAGTATATCTCATAACACTGTTTTTGGGTTTTACCCATAGGTACATCAATGGAAGAGATGCCTCTACCTGGTCGTATCTAGACCAGGATTAATTTCTTTGAAAAAACTTAAAATTTATATATTAAAAAAATTATAGGATGTTATTCTATACTAATCCTCAAAGTCTATCATTGGATAATGTTCTCTAATTAGATTTTATCTAAATATAGTTTCCACGGTTTGTACTAAACTTCATCTAATACTAGATATTACTACCCGAACCTAGTTATCCAGAGTCAGTGCATTATTACATAACATTGACATGATATAAGGAAATCTTGTCCCCAAAGACCGATCTGTTTAGTATCCTTGGAAATACTACATATATTCAAACAATTTACATTACATTATAAAATGAAAAACAACAACAACATTGTCTTCATTAAACACATCCATATCCCATAGACTATTCCTATAGGATAGTCATAATATACTTATTCTCATCTTGGGAAAAAATAAAACATTGAAAGGGGTGAGCTCAGATGCTCAGTTAGGATTACAATATAGTGGAAACATTCATAAATAACATAAACAACTATGGTAGTTTTTATGAATAAAAAATCATTTTAAACATAAAATACATCATAATATGGAAAATATAAAATACAATAATGTCATTTACATATTCACATGAATATTCTACAAGTCGAATAATCACATGCAATATAAATAGATACTTTTATAATGATGTAATGCACAATGCCAAACTTCATAACCACATAGTCAATGCCTTGTGCAAAGAATACAAATAATATATTGTTAAGGACTTGTGCCAAGACACGAGTTTGTCTCATTAGACCTACTAATCCATCGAGGAGCTATAGTGGGCTCAACCCGCCACTTACTAAGTCCAATGCATTCCTAATATTAAAAGGTGCCAAAATTACATAAAAATGTGTATGAATAATAGAATATGGAATGTCAATACATTATCTATAAACTATGAATGGTATAAAAATAACACAACATTTTCAAATATATCACAAAATCATAAATAAATTATTGACGATTTTTATCATAATAAATCAACTTTGAAGATGATTAAAATCTCTCAAAGGATGTTGACGTAGATGAAATGAAAAATATTTGAATGAAATTCATCATTATATTTTAAAACCATTTAAAATAAAACGTTTTTTTTGAAAATTTTCATATAAGATTGTATGGGATGCTTCAAAGGTGTTATAATGGAGTAAAATATCCAAGCCCTCCATATAAGTAAAAAACATGCTTTCCTAATTTTTTTTGAAAAGTCATAATGTTGATTTTTTGGAAAATGAGGGAATGATTCCATTCAATTGTTTTCATAAAATGTAAAAAAAGGTTATAAATGACTTTATCTCATAGTTAAAATGTATTGAAATTCATTTTCACAATGTATGGATGTGGATTATTAAGAGGTCATACTGGATAATTATGTATAAACAACCTCAGACAATGAAGAGATTGTAGAATTAACCCATAGCTGGTACTTTTCCTTGTTTAAGGGTACGTTAAAATCTAGTATAAGAGTTAAATAATTTTTATTAAATTATTCAGGAACCATATAGATAAATATGATTTCATATATGATCTTCTAATATTTATTTGTTAATTATGTTTTAGTATTATCGTCGTTTCAGGTGTTAACTGATTCATTTTTCATTATATGATTGGTCACATAAGCCATTTTTTTTATGAATAGGATGTATTGGATTCATATAGAGAATGATATAATGTTCATAAATATTATTTTGAATCAAAAAATGAAAATTATTCTTGAATGATTACAATGGGTAAATGATTCAAATCACGTTCATGGGGACGGTAATCTCTACGTACGCACGAGCGACAATATCATTTTTTGATATTAAAATCATATGTAAATAGATGGTATATCTATATAAAAAGTAATTAAAATTTTATATTTATTATTTATATCAATTATACAACATTATTATACCCATCCTAAAATAATATTGTATTGAATAACAACTACACCTAAACGTGGAGACGGTAAGCCATACGTACGCACGTATGGTGACTTTGTCATTCATATGATGGCTAGAATAATTGATATGGTTTAACCATTTTATAATAACATCACAGTATATATAATATACTATAGTTATTATTTTATAATAGAAACAACAAATAAATAGGAAGTGGAAAAAGAAAATAACTTGAAAAAGGTGATGAAATATTTACCTCTTCTTCGGGTTCTTAATTTTGATTTGACAAAAAATGATATTTATGTTGAATTTATCACCAAAGTAAGGCCTCTAGGATGATGTTAGGATAGTTGAGAGTATATTTGTGCATGTGTTGTTTGAGAAAAATGGTTTGGAGGTGTGAATTAGAGAGAAGGAGAAGTGACCTTTTATAAAAGAGGTTAGGTCCACTTTTGGAAAATCTCAAAAGATTATTTTATAATAAAATAATATTCGGTTTTAATGGCTAAAATGTTTTATTTCAATGGTAAGGAAGGTATGGGTTTCAAAAAATGCAACCAATAGGTTTTAGACATGTTTGGGTCATCATATTAACCTTATCTTTTAGATTTAACTCTTAGTTAAATAGTTTGACATTTACCATGTCTCTTTGTATTTTTATAATATATGGTTAAATATCTTACTATAAAATTACAAGAGAAACCCAAGTAGTTCATCAATGATACAAATATATTTACTTAATTACTTCAGCTGAACCTCATATTTTTATGAATATTCTATCAATTAATAATATAATATTTTTTAAAACACTATTATGTAAATTTTTACAGTATTTAATTTTTTTTTCAGGTCATAAATGAAATATTACTTCGAAAAAATTTCATTTAATAAACCCTGACATGACATATTAACCTATAAAAATTCGTGGAATTCATAAAAAGTCTCAAATTATATTTATTTGGTATTTATAATATCAATTATTTTAATATTTCATTAATAAGGTAATTACTTCATCATCATTGTGTCATAAATAAATATAATTATTTAATGTTTAAAAATTATATATAAAATAACATTATATATGGAATCTTTTAAAATTTCTAATGAATATTTTTAGTTTAATTTATATTATGTATAACCTTATATTAAAAATGATTTAGTTATGAATACATGAGTTTAACACTTCAAACTCATCTTTAAATAAAATAATAATAAATGTCATCATCTAATCCATGTGGACCTAAAGGAACATATTTTATTCATATGTTTGTTTTTTGTTGAACTAAAATTATCCAATAAAATTAAGATATATTTTAGGGTAATAAAATTATCATTTTTTGACTTTAATTACAATATTTACTTTTAACCGTGATAAATAAAAGTTAAAAGATGCTATTCACCAAAAATTACTTTCATCTTATTGAACCACATTTTATATATTGATATTAATAGCGTATCTCTGATTTTTGAAATTCAACTCACAGAAGCGGTAAAATTATGTTTTATGAAAATTTGGAAATGTACAAAGAGGTGGGTAAAAGACGGTAAAAAGGTCAATAAAGTATTTATATATCTAAACTTATTATAAAATGAATTCAATTATTTACATTGATATTATATAGGTATTATAAATCAATTTTGACCTAAAATAAATCTAAATAATAAAAATAATTATTTAAATAAAAAGTCGGTTTTAACTAATAACGCTGTGATTTTCACTATTCATCAAAAATTGAATGTTTTCAGAGAAATTCCAAAAATTTACCATAAGATATTTTCGATATTCCAAATCCAAAAATGAGGTCCATTTTGAATGAAAAAATTTATTAAATTTCAAAAGGTGGTTATTACTATTCATAACATCTAGTTTAATTAGTTGTTGTTTGTTTGAATCCTGAAATTGCATACAATGCAAGCTTTTGAAATATTCAAAGGGAAATGTACCGTGGAAGCTTGGTATGTTACAATCATGCATCATAATGAATCATTGGTTCCATGTCTCATGAGGTAGTAATAAATCCTGAATGAATCATCTCAGAAATAACAATTATTGACAACCAAAACATACCATTTATCACAATTCACATATTATTTTGGGTTCGAAAAACTATTTAGTTATAAAATAATGGGGAATTTCTTCTCTATAGGTGGAACCATCAACATTAGTATAAATCTGTTCTATAAAAAAATTATAGGTTATCATTTGTCATGAATTGCATATTATTCCCAAAATAATGTTTCCCAAACTACCTATTTATTATTGGTTCAAGGGTTGACACTACTATTGGGAAGCTGTAAATTTTATTTCAATTCCAATTGACCTGAAGGGTTATAATGGTAGGTCATTAAATATAGATTTATCCATTAGGATGGCCAAACAAATGGGAATCAGTGTGATAGAACATATTTCACATACTAAAGTGATGATTAAAACTGTAATGGACTTGTTCTAGATGAACTACCTCAATAATAGGGTAGATGAGGAAAAATTTCCCTGTCTTAGTTAAATATAGTTTCATCCATACTTATTATGAATTTATTCTAAAATAATATACTATCAAAAACATGTTTTGGTTAGGTTTCCCTAATATAAGGTTATCCACATGGGAAAAACCCACAAGATGTGAGTGTGGAGAACGACTGATTCTTACCTTTTACTCGTAATATAGAAAAAGATACTCCAAAGTATCAAGCATAGGTTTTAGAGAGCAAGTATCATTGTTTACAATTGGATGGTATAAAAATTATAGATATATAGAGAGATACTTCACATTATATTTACATGACACATTTGACTAGACGTTTTATATTCGGCTGAGGACAACTGATTCAAAACATAAATAGGGAATTCTCACCATGAATCCCATGTTTTCTATCTCTATTGATATACTAATCACATTGAATTAAAAACTGAAAAAAATATGTTTTACACCATAAAACCATTTAACATCATAAATAATAGAGTCATGGATTACCTTAATAATTTTACAGCTTATTTTGGTTTTATAGAGCCGAGCTATTGAATTTACATCAAGGATTCATAATTTATAATGTAAATTAGTTCTATACCTAGGACTCACCACATATCCCTATAGCCACTCTGCAACCAGAAACTAGATGGACTCAGTGAAGGACAAAAAGTTTTATCCGAAAATAACAACAATAAAAAATGAGGGATTTACTAAAACAAAAAAAATGGACATTCTTGGAAAAATGTCAGATCTCACAGCATATAACATCTCATCCTCGAGTGGTGCACCAATCAACTCAGTGGGTATAGAAGAACATGTTTGGATACTATGTATATATGTCAGATTGCCTCTTAGAGGTCTCTTCTGAAACCCACCCATATTTTTACTCCACTTTCACTATATGTACATTCATTCCCCAAATATTCTTCTCACTACCATCCAAGATACAAATCAAATACTACTCAAATGATGCATTGACATCTATCTTGACATCATCAAATTTCATCAAATGAGATGGGTCAGGATGATATCATAGAATTTATGAAACATGATACTCATAATTCATGGAACTTTATATCCATAGAGGTTCTAAAAGGTACAACACTAGACCAACCCATTGTAAAATCTACAACGACCTCAAAAACATGGGAAATAGATTAAGTTGTTTTTTGATATGTTGTTTCCCCAACCTAGGAGACACCCAAAGGAAATCCGAATGACCAAACTCCAATTCTATAAAATGTCTCCAATGGTCCAAATATTACTTTTTCCTCTTTATGGTTACCAAATGATTCACAACAAATCGATATGGCCTAGTCATCTCCTATATGAGACTCGGTTCAATGAGCACTGACTCACCTGCCACTAACCAAAAAAGAGGCGAAGGATATAGAATTACATAACATCACACTAAAAGAAACTGTATTGACCCAAAGTATATAAATGATATTTTATTCTTTCAATAATTATCTATTATATTATATTATATTATAAATTATTATATACATATAATATTTATTAAAATAAAATTTACATTACTTAATTTATGAAAATAATATCTGTAGTCATTGACTAAACATAATAAAATTCCAAATATTAAAATGGTAAAAAAATAGAAAAAAGAAAAACTAAAATTGAAAATATGGATCACAACAATCTACTAGAATTATCCCTCCCATAATCGAATAGATACATCAGAATATAATTATTAGCAAACCAATTGACATAATAAAAAATGTAAATATTGAACCACAAAAATAGTTTAACTAAATACTGAATGATGTAATTAAGAGTTATTTATAGGAGCTAATGTGACCTTTGGAACAGTAATGTAACTATTTGAATATTAACATGACCCTTTAGAATACTGACCCGACCATTAAGATTGGTAACCTGACCATGAGAATTGTAATTTTAAATCAAATCAACAATTTATGATCTAAATAATATTTAGTTTGAGTAAATTTATCAAATTTTTATATTATCATGTAAAATAATAAATATCAATATTAAAACTCTCAAATATAATATATGCACATTTTAATGAAATGTATTTTAATGTTTTATTGTAAAATTGTAATTTTTGTTTTAGAAATTCAATTTTCCTATTTTTGAAATTTATTTTTATAAAATTAAAATATTTTTTGACGTAATCATTTCAATATTTTACAAGGGTTATTTTTTGATAATTTTATAAAATACTTCAATATTTAGATGAATAGTAAAAATTTTGTTGTTAACACAACCATTGTATCATGAATTATATCATTAATAATGTAATAAATAACTAATAATTTATTGAAATTGTAGATAATCCATGATATATTTAATTTCCTCAATTTATAATGAGAATAAAATGAACTTAAATTTAAAACCACATTTTTTTTCAAAACCCAAAGGGAAAAGTGTTCCCTTGAAAAAATTCATTTTTTCTTTCAATTTTTCTTAAGTGAATTAAGAAAAATTATGTTTTTAATTTATTAAAACAATTATGTTATTTTTATATATGATTTATATTTTATATACTTTCCTATTAAAAGTTATTCCATTTTTCTAATATTATATTTCATATTGTATTCTAAAAATAACCCTCTCCCCCCCCCCCGTGGAAAATCAGTCACCCCTCTATTATCATGATAATAATTTTCTGAAATACTCCCTGTCAATTCGCTTAGAATATATAGGGATTTAAAACAATAAACCAACACCAAAATTAAGGCTTTTTTAGTGTTGTATAAGAACATCTATCTTGTGTATTTGGTTTGTTTCAATCAACACTCCTCTTTTTATTTATTTTTCTTCATCTATTTCTCTTTAGCCACCCATTTGATATCCAAACCACATTAGATTAATTTGAAAATAATTTAATATTATATTAATTATTTGAATCTATTATATGTATCATATTTATGATATATATAAATTTCAAACATCCCTTGCCTACCCTCATGACAATGTCCCATCAAATTCCTGTTAACCACGTAAGAAGACATTTCCATGTCAAATGTATAACCATAACGATTAATGTATGTTATGAATTAAATACTAAATATAAAAATATAATTTCATATATTATAACTTTATTTAATAAATTCAACATGTTTATACATTACATTTATCATAAATAGTGAAATCGGTGAAAATGGGAAATTTATAAGTAAAAAATGATATCAAAAAGACTTCTCTATAACCAAAAAAATTAGAAAGTATAATCAATTGAATGAAATTTATAAATAGTGGTAAAATTTACATTAATTTACATTTGTATTAATTTTATAAAAAATCTATGTTTTTTACACGAGGTGTAATAGGAAAAAAATAAACTTGGATTTAAGGTAAGGGGATTCTTGAACCCAAATCATTTTCTTGGGTTATCACATTATCATGTCATTGTTAGTATGCATTTTTATATTATTTTCCAAAAATTAATTCCCAAGATCCTTTACATTTTTTCGACTATATACATGGTCCTACCTTGTCAAAATGATTTTCATACAAACTATATTTTTTTTCTTCAAAAGAATTTTCTTTCCAACTCACATTTTCATATCCCCTTCATATAATTATTTTTCACTCATGAATGAGGATTTTTATTCCATATTTATTTTTACCATATTAATTTAGGAAACCCATGATTATTCATTAAGTATTTCTTAATGAAATACTATTGAAGCACACTCTTTTCAATGGGGTATTTCGGGATTATGATTGATATATGTTCTATGTCTCATGCATGATTATTTAAATGTAATGATGTGATAGGTGGGACTTTAATTATATATCCATCCAATGCATTGGGTAATGTAATGTATCTCATGAGATATTTTTTATTATGTGTGAACATGATTCTTAATTTGTTCACAATGACAATGTTATAATTTATGTACATATGTTAGGTGTAAACAAGATGCTAGGTTTGTTTACAACTATGTGGGGTATTTGACCAAAATGATAGGGTGTTCAATTTCATTCTTTTTTATATTACATACCATTATATAAGGTTTACATCATGATTATGATTATGATCATATGATTATTGTTACCCTCACCCTTGTTATATTTATTCATGTCCCTTATTCATCCTCTTACTGGGATTTTAGCTCACTAATTTATTTGATATATATCCTCAGTTGAAAATATTTATTAAGTAGAATGTAAGATTATAAAATAATATATTAGAATTATTTAAATATATGTTAATGTTTTATTATGTACAAGTAAAGATTGAGCCTTATTATCCTAAGACAATAAACATTTTTATCTTGGATTTTTATATCTTTTATGTTGTTTATCATTAAATAATGTAATAGACCTGAAAGGAAAATTCAGATTGCTATAGTTAATTCGGACCGATTGAATGAAAATGTAATTATATAGGAATCCATGATCACTATGTGATTCTACAAAGAACCACCATATCCAAATAATTGGTTTGTAACATATCCTCTAGATTCTAAATCATTGATTCAAATTTTTTGTCAACCCGAGGATGGTATGATGTATATAGAAGAACATACAATCCAAGTTCATTTTGAAGTCCCTACTAGAACCAATATTTAAAATGATGATCTCAATCATAAATGATGATCATCGGAATACTGTGTATCCAAACTATCTCTCACACATTGAGAATTACCAAATTATCGATGGTGGATATTTCCATTATATATTAGATGTGGGTTACCTTAATCAACCGATACAAGATAACTCATACGACATCATTCGTGTGAGGTGTCTTGGGAAAACAGATCATGAAATACATTGTGACATCATCCAAATTACATTCTATAATGGGATGTGTCTATAACAACCTAGCATGAATCTAGTGCAAATACTTCACCTTATGATATGTAAAACATATTTCCATGAATCCCACTGTAACGTTTTTCATTCTTGGAAACCATTGTATTAATGAAGATTATGATGCATCATGGTTTTACCTAGACGTATCTCTCATTTAGAGTCATGAAACTCATTCATTATCTCCTCATGAAAACCCTTAATAACCCATACACAGATGGAATATGCAGAACATCATTGCAACTAAGGGTTGATCCTGATGGTGGCTCTCTACCATATAAGATGACACTTAGAGATAATCCCTTTGAATCAGTTAACTACTCTATCATGATCTGGTATATAATAATTATTATAATAAATTATATAGACCGAGATACTCATTTATGGGTCTCCTAAACAGATCAATGCATATCCACCAATAGATTCATCACCTCCCACTCATCACAAGACTGCCACACCACCTCTCTTTAAGTCTTATGAATTATTGAATCCTAAACAACATAAACTTTTCATTGTGTGTAAAAAACTAAAATTCAAAATAATACAGATTCTCAAATCACCTCCACTAAAAAAGGTTTCACTACTACAAAAAACAGCCTATATCAGCGCTAAAAAAGGGTCTTTACAGCGCTAAAAAAGCGCTTTAAATATCAGCAATAATATAGGGGGTACCTTTTATCAGTGCTCTGAAAAGTGCTGATAAATGCCCCTTTTCTCAGTGCAATGAAAAAGCACTGATAAAAGACCCCTTTATCAGCAGTTTCTTTAGCGCTGATAACTGGGGCATTTATCAATACTTTTTTTTAGCGCTGATAATGGTCAAAAAAATTAAAAAAAATTAAAAATATTACAAATAATGCTGGGGGTGCTTTTATCAGCACTTCACACACCCTTTATCAGCACTAGGAGGTCTCTCATGCGTTTCCCTACCCGCGCATCCTCATACACGCGCACCCCCTTTGCTTCCACCCGAACTCGAACCTGGGACTTCCCCCTTTCACGACTGCACCTTTACCACTAATCCATTTCATTTTGTTCTCTATTTAATGATATATCTATATATATAGTTATATTTATTCATATATTGATATAGATTCATATTAATATAAATATATTTATTGATATTTTAATATATATATATATTAATTACTATATTAATAAAGTAATATATATATTTTTAGTTATAATTTTTATACGTATATTTTTTTGTTTATTAATATATAAATATAAGATTAGTTTTAAATACATTTATGAAAAAATATGATATTCTGTGTGCTTATAAATAAATAAATAAATACATACCGACATACATAGATATATACAAGACACATACACACACAAGGACACACACACACAAACACATATATATTTACGAATAAATACCTATATGTATGTATTTGAAAAGCCATATAATGTACTTATAAGATTAGTTTTAAATAAATTTTTTAAAAAATATGTTTTTGATGTGTTTTTATAAGTAAGTAAATAAATAAATAAATAAATACATATTTACAAAACATAGACACACACATAGACACTCACAAACAAACAGACACATATATATTTATGAATAAATACATATATTTGAGTATTTGAAAATCCATAGAATGCTAAAATGACCATAACTTATAATATAGAATCCCATCTCAATGCCACAACCTATAAAAACGAATAAAATGAAACAATAATCTATATTATATGTGGTACAGGCCTAAAAACATCCAAATTAGAAGTTATACTTGCTTGAATTTTAACAAATCGGGGTATCCCAACTAAAAACTTTGGTTTGGAGGCATCCTAGGGCTTTTTTGGGTTTGTAAAATATGACAGAAGCCTTGCCTGGGTAATTAGCATGTAGAGCTCATCACAGTCTTTGATTTGATATTTTGTAGAGCTCAAACAAACACCCTGATAAAAAGATATGGTCGTTTGAAGTTTGAGTTACATTTTCAACATATTTTAGATCTTTTATTAATTATTTTGATTTTTTATGTCCTAAAATTGTTATTAAATGATTTTTAATAGATAATAATTATAAAATTATTAATTAATAATATTTTTATAAAATATTTTGAAGCAATTTTTACTAAATTTATTATATATTAAAATTAATAGTCTATTTAGATGTATCTATAACACATTTAAAAAATATATATTGTATTTATATCAATATAAATATACTTATATAACAATATATTATTTTTCATGAAGAATTTTTTTTTGAAGCATAAAATTTATCAGTGCTCAGGAAAAGCAATGATAAATCCCCCCTTTATCAGCGTTAAAAAAAGCGCTGATATAGGGGGGCCTTTATCAGCACTAAATAAAGTGCTGATAAAGAGGTCCTTTGTCAGTGATTTTTTATCACTGATAAAAGCGACCCTTTATCAGTGTGTTTTTAGCGCTAATATAGGCCCCTTTATCAGTGCTTTTTTAGTGCTGATAAAAGTGAAGTGCATCCCTTTCCCATTTTTGTAGTAGTGTTTATGTATCACTTTGAAAATATGTACTTGAGATCATGTAGTTTTGTACACCCAAAATATATCACCCAACAGATATTGTCTCCGGCATATCAGGGAATGTAACAGTACAACTAAATCCAAATAATGAGTAGAATAATTTCTATCATGTGGTTTGAGTTGTATAGAGACATAAACAACCACATGGTTCATCTTCATTAAAGCATCTCCATGTATGAATCAGAAAGCATCACATTACATGGTGTACTCTTTTCCAGCATATGAAAATAAAGGATTGTTGTTGAGGCCATCCTTGTCTTTAGATCCTAAAAATAACTATATTTAGTTTCTGACCAAACAAACTTCACTCATTTCTTGGTCATCTCAGTCATTAGTGCTTAAAAATAGATGAAGTCCTGGGTAATGTGATGATATTATCCTATTAATCCAATAATGTTCCAAATATTGATGAAATTCATGGGACATTCAAAATATACTATGGATACTAAAAACACTATGTTTACTAGAACTCAAATATCTAATTTAAATTGACCCAAAATGTTTACATTGTCAATCTATAAAATATGATTTTATATTTTGTCATAAATTTGATGCATTCATTGTATACTCAGATGATGTAAAGTTGTTGGGAATAATTTCCCATAAACAGGGAGTAAATTAAGATGTCATCAACAAAAAATAAAATAAATATGTCAATTTAATGATGAAATATCCAATTTATCATGTTCATGAATATTGTATGTGAATTCATCAAAATGAATGACATCACGACACACTCATATAAGTCATTCCAACTTCTAAATGGAGTACGAGTTATGGTTGATGGTCTAATCCTAATCTAATGATACTCTAAACATAAATTAATCTTTTATAATTTCCTATATCCTCACAGATAATCAAAAATACCATTTCTACATAGAGATAGGTATCGTTTCTCGAAAATCAACTGGTTTTATATGTGATAATATACATATAATCACAAATTCCCATCATCCATCTTGGTGAAAAGAAATAGAGACCCCGTGGAGATATACTAGATCGAATGAAACACTTTTTTCCCAGATCACTCAATAGAACATTAATATAATAATGAACTACTAGTTTCATTCTACGAGGGGGGATATAAATTGTCTCATCTCTCAGAAAATACTCAATCATGAAATTTATCTCTTGCTCGGGTGGTAAACAGGGGAACTCTCTGGAAAAACATCTCGAATATGGTTTAAATCTAGATGAAAGTGTATCCAGATGAATTCTAACATCATCCAAAACAAGACCTATTATAAAATCCATAAGAAAGTAAAATCTATATAGACTTGGTATTGTATGACCATCCTAATGATGTTATTTACACTTTTAAGAATAGCTGCATCCTTATACAGATAGAATGGTATCTATCGTTAAAAAAATATGATCATTGTATAGAAATATACAATCTATTCCAATAATAAACTAGATGACTGTCATTTCCATCACAAAATGTTCCCAAAGGAAAATTTTGTTATCAATTTCAATAGAACATTCTCTACAACATTTGATATCCTCTGAATTCACTCATAGTGGTCTGTTAATGGTCATATCACCATAAATTCTATCCACCACATATGACAATCCATTTAAAAAATTAAGAGTCCAAAAGGAAAGATATGTTCATGTTTTAAAAAAATCATATTAGGGTAGATGATACATGAGTCATATCCCTGGTGGTTGAAGGTCCATTATCCTAGCTAAGTGGAGTAAAATGTATATCATGCATCTGACTCTCCCCACTACCTTGTGATCCAGTATGAATCCCATGTTCTATTCTCTATTCCAGGAACATCTGTACCTACACTTGGTTAAAATGACCCCAAAATTATCCAAAATAAATTATGAAATTCCACTTACCAATATACTTAGGGTTAGTTGACACCCTCCCTGGCCCATGATTCTTTCCTCATTCCCTAATGTTTTCTTTCTTCTATGGAAACATGTATAACATCTAATGATGGTATGTCCTTCTATATGACCAAAACACGATAACCAGGTCAGGATAATGATTTATCTTATAAAAAGTCATTCCACACTATAATCACTCTAACATGATATTATTCAAAGATGAGTTCCCACTCCCTGGGCTACCCTTCCCACTACTTCCCTAATTGTATCTACCATAGTGTAACTTCCTCCTACCAAAAGAAGAGTTCTCATATTTCCCTACTATAAATACCTTTCCACCACTCAAGGATGCACTCAGATTCCTTTCCATGATGTGGTCCTAAATCATCATTTCAATAATTATGATAAGGTAAAAAAATTCACCTATTTCCTTATCTCACAGTGAAGTCTATCTGGGATATTCATTTCTCCAACGAAGTCATATGCTTCAAAATATGAATCATGGTATTGATGATCATTGAAATGTATGAAACATTCCACCACTGAAATTCCCTATTATTACATTTACATGAAATCATAATCCATATCATCCATCAAAAAATATTGGTAGAAGTGTCTTACTAACATTCCCTAAAATATTTTCTAGGATAGCTCCTTTTAAAGATTGGATTACTGTACAATGTCCCACTAAATCTAGGATGGTCCTGGAATCATGTATATAGAAGGCATCACCCTCTTATATCTGGGTGTCTCATTTTTTTACGATCTTATAGACTATATCAATATAGAACTAAACATCAAGGTGGGTGGCCTCCCTTGTGAATGTATACAGACACTTCATCTGGAACTCTCTCATCGACATAGAAAATAATGTTATATTGTAAAATGTTTTCCTCTCTATTGATTACATGACCATTAGAATGTTTCCACCCAACTGATCTTATATCATATTATTTAAATGTATAAGAAGTTCTAGATCAGCATCATTAATAGTGTTCTAATTTCCACTCTCCTGACTCATAACCAAAGATGATGATGGGAATTTTTTCAATACATAGACCATTGAAATACATAAATCATAGAATACACAACATGATCAACCTCAACAGGTGATAACATAGGGAACCACTAGCTTAAGGTATCTCAATAAATGGCCTAAGAGGTGAACATACAAAATATAATTGTTTCTTTCATTTGATATATTAGGTATATAAGGGGATTTAATTTCCCAATTCAAATCGCTAGATATGTCAGATGCGATAAATTTTTCTCTATCATGAACAATGAATGTAAACATATTTACCTATAATAATGTATGAATAATAATCTTGTTCCATATCAGACCATGATTATGAATCTCAATAGGCAATAACCACAAAAAATAAGTGAATCACTCAAGGATAAATAACCACAAAACAATAAAAATCAAACATCATGAAGAAAAGTCAAATTCATGGCCAATTTGGTTTTCCCCTAAATCATGGGTTAGATACTCCCATTAATAAGGTTATTACTTATCCCTAACATAAGGTATTTTCATTAATTCCATTCCCAATAAAATTAATGTAATGGAAAAGGATCTCATTGATCAGATACCTTTTTGTAACATCTCTATCTTGACACTCCCTTATATGACCAATTTGGGATAGTTATGTGACCTCAACCACCACCAAAAAAATATTCTAGAAGATGTAGACAAGTAATGAGGATGTAAGGATCATAGTAGAGATACTATACATTATTATATTGAGTAACTACCACAATGGAACAAATAGCATTGTAGTGGATGTAGGGGAATCGATACGAACAATCAAACCTGATATCATAGCATGATAAATGATGAATCAAAAAATCAAATAATAATAGAACCACATAATTCTCAGATGAAATGTTTCAAAATGAAATGTTTTTTTTTCATAAAAATAGGTGACTATATGGAACCATAAAATACTATAAAGTACCAAGTATTGAACCCCATGTCGATCTGGTGTCCATGCACAAACCCATATAGCAAGTAGGAATCAATAAAAAGGTCCAATTACATTTTCCATAACTATATCCATGATGTCATCATGAGTACCAAATGATGACCAGAACTGTGTGTGAGTTAAACTATGTAGTTCGACAGCCACAGTGTATGCCTAATCCTACGTAGATTATAGTGCTTGCACTAAAGTGATAAACATGGATATTAATTCACTAAATTAATATATCATAGAAATTAACCTACAGACCCCTAGTCTCTAGGATGACACCCGAGGATAGAGAAACGTACTTTGGATACATGTTAGAATTTATATCAATAAGTGGATCCCCTAATGTCAATACGGGTCACCAAAACTACTTGTTGATCCATCTACATTAGGAAAAATCACAAGTATCATGTCTCATGTACCCCATTGGGCATCATGTTAAATAAATGATAAGTTTTATTTTAGATTCCTGAGGTACAGATCTCTATGGGAAAATCCCCACACATATCCTACTGGGACTCATTATAATTCCCATGTGGAGGCTTATTACTCAACCAATGGGAATGTCACAAGTGGTAAATATAATCTCATAGAAAGTGTTGGGTTCTTCAATGACAGAACTGTGATGACCCGGACCCGAAAAGGTACCCCAAAATTGCTAAACATGTCATGTTTTACTACCTTAGGCACACCTCCCTGAATTCCTAAGGCTTACGACTAGCAGCGGGGGTCTTATAGATATGTTGGGGAGGCTATACCATCTCTGAGGATAATAATGGTACTGGTCCGAGTATAAAAATAAAGATTCAGTGTAATAAACGAATTAGAAGACTCGAACTAGACCCACATAGGGTATGAACATTCAATATCGAAAAACAGTGGAAAAAATAAATTAATAAAATAGGAGAAGAAAACACAACAGCTTGTGGATCACTTGTAACTACTACAGAACAACAAACATGCACTCAAATCAGGTCATACATATCCATGTGTAAATGCACCAATGGATAACCAACTATAACTAAAAAACATGTAAGCATACTGATGAAGGAAATAATGAAAAACAAAGTAAACTCCTTCTAGGAAAGACCTCAAGGTCCATAGAATCTCTATGAAATAGCTAATGTAGTCCGGCTCCTGAAGCTGGCCTCTTTCCTGCATGTAAATCCATAAAGTCTTCACGAATCTCAAAGGGCCCGTGGAGGGTGTGAGCGGAATCATAGTAGGATACCACCCAATAGTGTGTAACAAAAAAAATTGTTTAAGAAGATATGAATTATATTAAAAATAGTAAACAAAAATATGCACAAATAAACATAAAATCTATTTGTGCTCAACAGCTACCATAAAGTGTCACGTGCTTCGGCCAATACTAGAATCTCTATCTTGTCACATGGAACTATTTGCCTTTTGACACCACATGCCTCGTGTACTGACTTCCCATAGGCACCCACATGAAATAGTAACATGAGGGAACAATAGTTCATATCCTGAAATAAGCAACCGGAGGGACATCCATGTATACCCTCAAATAAATTAACCGGAGGGACAATGTTGTCTGCCCTTAGATAAGATAACTGAATGGACAAAAATTTCATCCCTTAAATGAAGTAACCAGAGAGACAGTGATGTTTGTCCTCAAATAACAGCAAGGTTATGCCTCAAACATGATTGCCTTGATGCTATGCCCTAAAGACTCCTCACCTTCCACGTGAGTTCCTACGTCAAGCACCACCCAACCAAAAGTACCTAAACCACAACTAACAGGGGCATCTACGCACTCGAGTGGTCAAAACCAACTCATCATGGAGTCTCTCTATGTGCACACAACTCAATGTTCTCGGTGAGAGGTAATCACCAAAATAGTACCCAAGCCACAACACCTCTTACACCTTGTGTCCCTACGGCCATGCCACTCAAGTCTGATGACCTTGCCATCCAAGTAAACTGGGCCATGCCCAACCAGACAGTCACCCTTTCTCATGCCTACGTCCTTGACACCCAATCCTGTAGTCAGAACCACCTAATTTTACTCAGTCCTAGCCCAACATGTGATCAGGATCACTCATTAATATCTGGGCCACAACCAACACTACCATAAGGGTTTTAGAATATGCAAATCAAAGATTACATATAATATCAAAATAATTATTCTAAATAGGTAAAACAAATTAAACATTTGAATGCCCAAACCAGTTGTCCCATACCTGCACAGAGGTATTTAAACCTCCCACAAATAATATCGAGGTTTAATAAACTAAACTAAACAGTTCAAGACAAAAAAATTCAAATAAAACCTTTTTGGAATCCCCAATCAAAATTTCTCGATGATCAATGACCACTCGCCTATCCTAACTCAAGATAAATAGGTAACTGACATACGCAAATGCATCCCATCATTCAAATAACAATTTAACATGCAATAACAAGTAAAACAGGGTCATGCTCAAAATAATCGAGTACGCGCCATAGGTTATGCCACCCAAAAGTGTTTGAGAACACAAAAACAAGTATACACCCCCTACCTGAGACTCATGGACATTGTCACATCCAATATCAAGATCCCATAAGAATCTGATCTTTGTAGATCTATGTTTCTTTCCATTCTCGGCATTTTCCCTCTGATGAAAACTATAATGCGTGAGGCAATGAAACTTGAATGAAATAGGGTGACCATGTTTAGACTTGCTATTGGGACCCCACAACCGCTACAGATTGAAGAATGGATGTTGGATGATTATTCTAGGGTACGAAATGTTCATCAGAACTTCGGAACAGGCCTATTCTGATGTTGGGGGAGAAGAAGCTATTTTTGAAATAAGACGTGATTCCCTTTACTTGAAGCGAATAAAAATAAAATTACATGGAATGTATTTATGAACTACATGACATGTAGTGGTGCTTTCTGTCTTCCGACTTATGCGAAGATAGCCACACAACATGGGCACTTCACACGGATTGACACACATCTTGAACCCATACAATACACAGAAAGAAAGATACACAACATTTTTAGTAACACTACACGTCGTGTAGTATAAAATTCATACACGGTCATCACATGACGTTTACTCGAAGGGCACACGGACAGTACTCGCCAAACCCATACATGGTGTGTATTTTAGAGAACATGTCCTGTAGTATGGAAATTTCTTGAACTTCCCATCTTTTTTCAGTTTTCTCAGAAACAAGTCAAAAATTCAAATAGGGCAGTATTTTGACACATTCAAAAATCCATGGTTCTTAAAATATCCCCACCTTAACATAGCTTCTCCTCGAGCTATCAAACGTAACCTGGAGATGACATCGAACAAGACACCCCGATCAAGGTTACCCAGACTCTCCCAGTCTCTATGATTTTGGAAAAACTCCTTAATGACTTTCCCACCTTAGGCATTTCCTAACTTGGTCTCAACCCTACAAAATTCAACAAAGCAAGGGCTTTCTAACCGGTTTTTGGACAGTTGGTTTTCTCATGAAACATCCTCACTACTGCCCCAAATTGGTTCTCTCGTGTCGTTTCTAACACCCAATGTATCCCTCACCTCATCGGTGTCCTCCTCTATAAGGTCCTACATCCCATGGATTCTCAAAACATTCCTCGTTCCCAGAACCTCAAGTGACCCACATCCTCAATGACCTAATGTCCATGACACATCAAGTAACCTGCATCATTGTTTCCCCGATGCCCAAGGCACCCCATGTAACCCACATCCTCAATGATCATGATGCTATGCAACTCACACAAACACAGAGAGAGAGATATATATATATACACACTATGCACCTGATATGGCGCCAATCCCACTGACCATCATCTAGTCAGCCCATATAGGTTTTATGCATCACGTGCACTCAAAATGGACATGCCTCCACAGGTCAAGAAAAAGAAAAAGATACCATGGAAATCATGGACACACACATGGTTTGCCTATAACTATCATTGGCTCACCAGCCCACTCAATGTCTGGAATCTCCACGGCGTGCACCTATCCTGATGTACAGCTGACTGAAGTCGGACCTTCCTGTCGTGCAACTCCAGTCATCAGCCACTGACTCCTCAGCAGGATCCCACTGTATCTATCGTGACCTCTACATGTAGATAAACCTTGTCTATGCTTTCCGGGAACCGAACCTGAACCAACAC
This sequence comes from Viscum album, assembly GCA_963277665.1. Classification (NCBI taxonomy): domain Eukaryota; kingdom Viridiplantae; phylum Streptophyta; class Magnoliopsida; order Santalales; family Viscaceae; genus Viscum; species Viscum album. Next base: position 1,777,084,046 of record OY728137.1, read on the forward strand.
CATATGCTGCCATCTGTCCTGGACCCTACCTACCTGCTATCTGAGAAGGCTGGCTGAAGAACCTCTATATATGTCTGAACATTCAACATGCCTGACATTCCTTTAGTGGCCCATCATACTGTGTCTGAACATGTCCTGGTTGCCTACACTGAATGAAAACCACTGAATAACTACTACGAGGTGGTCTATAAGTGTCCATGGCATGATTTAACTATTGGAACTCATCCCGAAATCACATCTTTCTATCCGAAAAATCACCTAAAGTTTCCTCCCTATCGACCTTAGGCCTATCCCTCTTGTTACCCTCAGCTATAAGCACCTGATTCACTGCCTCTGAGAATGAACCCAGCCGTAAGATATTAAACTGAATCCAAATAGAGTGTCGAAATCCATCTTCAAAGTGCCTCACTCTTGCCACATCATCACGTACCATACCAGGTGTAAAGCAATGCAACTCAGTGAAGGTACTTGCATAGTCCATGACAGACATGTCTCAATGCTGAAGACTCAAGAACTTCCGATCTCTCTCTACTCTTAGGGTATCTTGGTAAAAGGACTCGAAGAACCTATCCTTGATGTATTTCCATGCTAGTCGCTCATGCCTCTGATCCTGAACCTGCATATCCCATCAAGACTTTACTGGTCCTCTCAACATGTACGTCTCTAGCTTGATCCTCTTCCCTAGATGCATCTCGAACTCCTCAAAGATCATATGCATTCTCTCTATCTAGTTATCCCCCGCCTGCGGACCACCCACAACCTGAAATAGTGGCAGTTGCTATGAATGGAATACTATCATCATATATTCCATAGATGGCTATATACCATGCACACTGTTGTCAATCCCCTATACGACGCATAACAGGATAGCTCATAGCTACTTGTCAATCCATGGTCTGAATGCTACCAAACACTGTTGTTTTCTTTCTTGAACTGGATCCTGAACCCGATCCTATCCCTGAGCCTATACCTTTGGCTCATGCTCTGCCTGCACCAAATCCTGAACCTGATCCTTCTCCCGAGGTTCTACACCATCTCCCGCCTGGCGCTACATTTGAGTCATCAAAAAATAATTCTTTGAATACCATAAATGGTCAGACAACCCATATATATATATATATATATTCATCAAGGATAAAGAAATTTGTAAAGAGGTATAATAAAATACATACCCTTACTTTTCCCTATTGAAACACATACCCTTGGCATCCTGACCTCATGGCCTCCTTACCCGCCCTCAAAAGATCCATGTTTCAAATGTACCTCGGGCCATGCCTATTCCGACAAACTAACTTTTCCTCAAACCGATGATTGAGCCACCCAATCCCGGTGATCAAAATCACCTCAATATTAGTACTCGCATTCTCATACAAGAGTCAAACCTAATTATCATTCCACATGCAATTATACAAATATATAAATCATTAAATAACACATTACAAATAACTAGATATTTTTTATCATAAATTTAAACTATTCACATTTAAAAAGAATATTAATTATGCTAATTTACATTCTTCACAGGGTATTATCACATCACAAATATTATGTGCAATTATGAAATTGAAATACCCTCTAAAGTGCCTATCAAAAGGAAAAAATATTATTTTTCATACCAGGCCAAGGTCCAATTCTCTCATACTGCACCGGGTCAGGGGTGACACATCACAATCAACAATGTCATACACCAAGTGACCCACTGAGGTGGAGTTCATATAAACTGTAATGTGAGAAAAACCACAAGAATTTCCCACCCATGGAAACTTGGTCCATCCCTCATATGTGGGGTTGTCGGCACCCAAGAACAATCTAGAAACCTAGTTCCAGTAACAACCTATCTCCACCCTACCATATCTGAAATATTAAAATGAGAAGAAATAAAAATAGAAGTCTCAATATCATTAGTATCTTTCAAAAAACTACCAATAAATCCATGTCAAGAACCCCTTTGATACCACTTTGTAATGACACAGACCCGAAAATCCACCCGAACAGTGCTAAATGGGTCATGTGTTACTACATTAGGAGCACCTCCCTAAATTCCAAAGGTTTCTGACTAGCAGTGAGGGTTTTATAGGTATTGTGGGGATCCTATACCCCCTTGGAGGATAATAATGGTACTGGTATGAGTATAAAAATAATGTTTTAGTGGAATAAATGACTCAGCAGACTCGACCAAGACCCACAGAGCAGAAGCACATTAAATATATAATAATAATGGACGTGATAAATATGAACAATGACAGAAGAAAATAAACACAACAACATTTTGATCACATGTATCTACTACTGAATGAAAAACATACATCGAGAGCAGGTCATACATATCAATGTGTAAAGGCTCTAATGGCTAACCAACTGTAACAATATAAAAAGTAAGCATGTAGATACATGAAAGAGAGAAAAACAAAATAAAATCCTTCTAGGAAAAACCTCAAGGTCTATAACATCTCCATGTAATAGCTAATGATGTCCAGATCATGAAGCTGACCACTTTACCGCACATAAATCCATAAAGACTAAACAAATCACAATGGGCACGTGCATGGTGTGTGATGAATCTAAGTAGGATAACACCCCACGGTGCGTACCTAATATATGTGTTTAAGCAGGAATGATGTATCATAAAAATAGTAAACATCACTATCCAAAATTAATCATAAAGACTAATGGTGCTAAACAACCACCATGAAGTGTCACCTGCTTTGGCCAATTCCAGAATCTATGTCATGTAACACGACACCTTGTTCCTTATAACACCACATGTCTCAAGTACTAACATCCCGCATGCCCACCCAAGAAATAGTAACTTGGTTAAACATCAATACTTATCTATAAATAAGTAACAGGAGGGGAAACAATCTCAACCCTAAAATAATGTATCCGAAGGGAAAAAAATGTATTCCCTAAAATAATATAACCATAGGGACACCAATGTCTTCCCTTAAATGGTGTAACCGGAGAGACAGTGATGTCTATCCTCAAATAACGGTGAGCATCTTCCTCCAAATTTATAGCCCCAATGATATCCCATGAAGGCTTCTCACCTTCCACGTCGCACCATGTGACAAGAACTCCCAACCAAAAGTACCTAAAACGAAAATAATGGGGGCCTCGACCCACTCGAGTGGTCAAAACCACGTCATCATGGAGTCTCTCTGTGTGCACACTACTCAATGTTATGGTTGATCAGTAATCACAAAAATAGTACCCAATACCCAACACCTCTATCACCTTGTGTTTTTGCGACCATGACACTCAAGTCTGACAGCCTTTCCATCCATGTAAACTGGGCCACACCCAACCAGACAGTCACCATGCCTCAAGCCGATGTACATGACTCCCAATCCCATGGTCATAACCACCCAATATATCCCAGTCCAAGCCCAACCTATGATCATGATCACTCAATAATATCAGGGTAATGCCCAAAACTACATCAAGGTATCCAATATATGTAATTCAAAAAGTAAATATAATAACAAAATAATTCATTTTAAATTCGAATAAAAAACTAAATAGTTCAATTCCTAAACCAAGTACTGTCCCATAAAAGCATTGAGGTCTTTAAAGCCTCCAGCAATTCATATAGAGGTTTAATAAACTATACTGAACAGTTTAACACAATAAATTCAAATACAACCATTTTGGCATAAGCCGGACAAAATTCACCGATTTACAATGGCCACTCCCCAGGCCCCGCACAAGAAAATAAGGTAGCAGGAATATCCAAAGGCATCCCATAGGTCAAATAACAATTAAACATGCAATAACATGTAAAATAGGGTCACACTCAAAATATAAGAAAATGTTCCATAGGTCGCACCATCAAAAAGTCATTGAAAACAAAAAAAAAGATGTATGAAACACCTAACTGGGAATCATAGACATAAGCACATCTGATATAAATCTCCAATTTGAAGTCGATATTTATATATGTACATTTACGTCAATTCTTGGCACTTCCACTCAGATGGAAACTATGATGCGTGAGGCAAAGAAACTAGAACGAAACAACCTGAGTGGGTTTAGCCTCGTTACTGTGATCCCACAGCCCCCAATGTAATGTAGAACAAACATCAAGTGAAGATTCTAGGGTAGCAAATGTTCTTTAGATCTTCACAATGGAACTATTCCAATGTTTTGGAAGAAGAAGCTATTTTCCGAAATAAGAAGCAACACCCTTTAATTTAAGAGAATAAAAATAAAAGTATATGGCATGTATTTAAGGACTACATGCCAAGTAGTGGCCTTTTCTTTACCCTGACTTAATCAGAGATAGCCACACAGATTGGGCGCTCCACACAGGCTAAGAAATGTCTTGGACCCAGCCGATACATAGAAAGGAGGATACATGTCATATCGAATAACATTTCACGCCGTGTAGTCAAAAATTATTACACAATCATCACATGACATGTAGTTGGTGAGCACACGACTGGTACTCACCCAACCCATACATGGCGTTTACTTTAGTGTACATTGCATATAGTTTGGAAATTTCTATAACATCCCATATTTTTCCAGTTTTCTCAGGAAGAAGTCAAAAATTCAAACAGGGTCAGGATTTTTACCCATTCTAAAAACAGGGGTTCTTATAAGAAAAAATCACCAGTTCCATGTCTTAGAAGATTCTAATTGTGTCCATAGGTATTATTTTTGAACTATCAATGGTAGTTATCCAAAATATAAAATTTATCAAATTCACATAGTATTTTGTGCCAGAAAAACTATCTAATTATCAAATAACTAGGCATTTATTCTCTATTTGGTTCAACCTACTCTGTTACGATGGATCACCACTATCATGAAAATACTGGATTCCATTTTTTATGAATTACATGTTAGAAAATTTCATGATTAAAATACTTCTTGTTCATTGATGGTTTAAGGGTAGTCACTCCTCTAGAGATGCCACAAGTCTGGTCTCAACAATAAGAGAACTGAGGATTTGTAATAGGTGGTAATTGAGTGGTAATTTATTCATTAGGTAGGATTTGTGCATGAGGGTCAATTTGGTCAGACATATTTCACATAATAAAGATATGAACACAAGTTTATGGAGTTATTATAGACTAACTACCTCAAAATAAGGGTAGATATTACTATTTCACTACCTCTGATGTAATTTTGGGTTCCCATTCAATTATTTCAATGATGGAATGAATAAATAAATTCACATGGTCTTTTTCAATTTAAGGGGTTTCTCTCTAATTTAACAAATAGGTATATGTTATTGTTGAAGTACAGTTAGGGTTCAAATCCACATAAACTGAAGAAGAAACATAAAGACACTTGAATTTTGGAGTTTTTTGGATATGAAGTGGAAAACTTGTATTTTAATTATATAAAATACTAAATTTTATTTCAAATAAAAAATAAAATTCAATATAAAATAATTTCTTGATTATTGGTTACAACATGGGTTGGATTAGATGAATTTATTTTTAAACTATTTTGATGTCTTAAATTTGAGTGTTTTCATGTAATGAAATGCAAAAATCTTGAATAAGTTACTAATTTTCAATTTTGAGTATCATAAGTCTAATAACATAAACATTTTTAGGATCAAAATAATGAAAAATATAACTTAGGGGATTTTTTTAGCACTCAAGATGTGTATACATAAAATCAGTGTGTTAAATGGAGATGGTACATAATAGAATGAAAATCTCAAATATCGAATTGATTATGAATCATTAAAATGAGAAATAAAATCAAATACATCCACTTTATACACTCTTGGATTAACCCAATTGAGGTTTATCCCTCCATGGATGCTATTTTATCAATGGAAGTGAGTAGTAGACTTAAAACAACGGAATTGATGAAGAAAAAATATGAAATAACGATCACTCCACCATTGGGGGAAGCATTTCACAATAGATAATTTGAATAGACTATCTATTAAAAGAAATTATGTTAACATTATATGGAATGTCAAATATCAAATTAATACAAATAAAAAAAAACTTATAAAAATTAATGAATTTGAATGTAAAATTTACATGAGATAAATAGACGATGTGATTACAAAATTATAGTATGAAATTAAAAATGATTGAAAATCATTTAATCCCAATTCTTTTAACCAACAGATCCTTAAATTGGTAAATTAAGAGACTTAGTTCAATCCTACATCAATAAATTCTAGGTTCATAAATTAGTAGATTAAAAACAATGGTGATAAATCAATGCAAATTTTACATTTCAAAGTTGACCAAAAAAATCATTCAGATTCATCCCCTGTGTTGATGTGTAAATATATAAATTTAGATGGCTGAAACTATAGGTCTTTTAGAATAAAAATATCATCATCATTATGTTCTATTGTAGCTATAAATATTTTAGTGAAATTAGATTATTGTTTTGTATGTTATGACTGAAATGGTTGGATGACAATATATGACTCCAAATCTGGCCCTTAATTTAATATTTATCATTGAACTCGTTGATAATCATGAAAATATCATAATTAGATCCAAAAAAAGTTGAATAAAATTACACCCATAACTTTCTATTTATATAGATAAAATTTGAGCATCATTTCTCTTTGATATTAGGTCCATCTTCTGATTGATAGGCCTTGGACCCATAATTCCTTCTCTAAAAAAATTATATATTCATGACAAAAAATTTCCCCCTTCCCTGGATATTGATCCATTTATCCTAAAATTAAAAGGATCCACTAATATTTATCAATCATATAACAAAAAATTAAATAAAAATAATTGACATAATTAATTTCACTATTCGGTGATTGATTGGGAAAAAAGATTCATTTTAAACATGAATATCACAAATGATTTGACATGATATTCAAATTAAGAAATTAAATAAATTTTATATTTATAGATAATTAAAAACACCTATATTATGATATTAAACATTAATAGTGTCATATTTTAGTGGATAATCACAACCAGAATTGATTTTTCATAGTCCATAGCAATATTTATTTCAAAAATATGAAATTGACTTACTTTTTTAAAAAATATTTTAAAATAAAATGATTACCAAATAACAGCATTCCATGAATTCAAGAAAAAATTCGAAATGATTTCATAAAATATATGTTCACAAGAATATTCAAATCCCAAACTCGTTAAAATTTTCAAACTCATTTTTATATGTCATCGTTTGTTAATTAATCATGGTGATGTGTTATGCATCACAAAAGATAAGCGCCCATTTTCCTGTTCAATAAAAGAAAATTGATGCACTAGGATGGAAACACAGTAATACTTAATATGATAATACATTTATTTTGTTTCTATTTGTTTGTTATTTTTAAAAAAAAACTAGATATGAAAAGTCTAACTTTGGGAAATAAAACATTGTTGTCATGATCCCTATGTGTCTAAAACCTCATGTATTGTCAGTTGGATAATCTAAAATAGAGATATATAGCAAAAATATGGACAAGACAACTATAGAGTCATGATCCCCAACTACCGAACACCACATGTATTGTCAAAACATTTCTCTATGTGATTTTTTTAGTTTTATTTTTTGGATACTCAAATTAAACTAAAAGTTATCCAAAACACCATTCTATTATGATAGGAACCCAAAATATAAAACATAAAACCAACATCAAAATGACGTGCAATGTGTAATTTTTATTAAGTGGATGAAAATGTGAGTACTAAAAAAATTTATTGAACAACTGCACTTTCCAAAAAACTATGCTCAATCACATAAAAATGAATTAAAATCATTATCAATGCATTATAAATAATTTTACATTCATCTTTCCTGATTTATAATTTATATTAATGAATTAAAGGATAAATAAAATTTCATTAAAATATTTTTTTATCATAAAATTCCATTTTTTCAAAGTCCCAACGATTCATTCCCCTAACATAAAATGAAATAGTTCATAGTTTTTAATGAGAATAGAATAGAGAATTGTCAATTGGGAAGGAGTAGGGGGTGTTGATTTTAAATTAAATCATAGAAAAATTCACGTGGTTTAAATTTAATGCACCTAAATAAAAAATTTATCACATTCCCTTTGTGAGCTTGCAGAATCCTCTTTGATGATTGATTGTTGGGTTGAACTTTCAAATGAATCAATTTTATTTGAAAATAAAAAAAAATGCTTTCACTATAAAATATCATAAAAAAATTTATATCACATTGGATACCCAAATGGGTTCCCTAAATAAAAAACATAAAGAAAAGTACATAATAAAATTAAATTATATAAAATTAAAAAATGGAAAATCTTGGTATCCTCGTGAAAAGCACATAATTTAGAGTATTTATCAAAATTTGGACAACCAAACTTATCCAACACCGACATTCAATGTATTGGGGATAAAAAATTTCTCCACATCTATTTGATTGAGAATGATTCTATTTTTTTAAATTTGTTTCTTGTGTAAAAACTTGTTCAATAATGAGTGTGAATGTCAATGGAATTTCTGAAATGGTAGATATTGTCACTTATATTGTTTATCATATTTCCTCAAGACTGGTTCCCCTATTTTTTGATTTCAAGAGAAGCAAGAATGAAAATAGAAAGGCCATTATTGTACACTATAAAAGTATACATGAGTGGGGACGTAAGGAATATAATTTTGGATTTTTGATGATTAAAATCTCCTAAAAATATTGGTAATTGGAATCAATATGATTTTCATAACATTTTTTAGAGATTTGGTTTATTTAGAAAACATGATTTATTTCTTAAATTATCATATTGCATTTCCAGACTGGGTATGGAATAAATGATTTTGACCTCTTCTAATTATTAATTAATTAGATGTATTTAAAATCCATCAATTGTGTAATATTATAGAAACAACATCCACAATTCCATGTTTTCCTGTTGAGAATATAGAAAAGCATTTTCCTAATCATTTTAAAGATCTCCATCAATTACATGATATTCATTAGCTACACCAAATAATAAGGTTGGTTCTCAAAAAAATGTATGTGGTGTATTTATGTAACAAGATTCATCTATGTAATTTGAGTAAGGGATGTCTGGATATGGAATGGGTTCTATAACAATATTAATGCCATATAAACCATGTTTTAGTGATAAATATTCTTAGTTAATTTATCCCACTTGTTCGAAAAAATTTGAAGACTGATTTGCGGATTAGACACAATATGATATGGGACATCAGGTGATTCAATAAGTTTTATATTATTATACATTATTTAGAGGGATGTTAATATATCCTTTAAGAATTCACCATCATAAAGATTGTACCTATCACATGTTGAGGGGGTTTCATTTAAGGGATGAACAAAAAAATTCTATAATTTCAGTGCCTACAATTATGAAATTACTATTTCATTTGATCACAAGTACATTAATGGATATGTTTAACGATACTCCATTTGGTGTATCTAGAAACGAGGATTCATGATTCTTAGAATCCAAGAAAACATAATGGGGAAAATATAAGAGAAAATAGGGTGAGAAAATATAACATTTTTTGATCAAAGGAGGTGAGAGTGTAAGATACTTACAGTGGTCCTCAGAAATGGCTCCAAAAAATTTTTCTCCCAAATTTACACTATAGTTATTTGGGGTTTTTTATGTATAGGTATGGATAGAATCCACATGGACCAAAGAAGAAACCAAAAGACACTTGAAATTTTGATGTTTTGGATATGGAGTGTCCAACATGGGTTTCTTTGTTTATTTCACGTGATTTTAAAAATTTAATTGATTTCAATTTAATAGATTGATTTGGTATTTGTTTATCAAATGAGGTGGATTGGATGAATTTGTTTTTAATTTATATCACTTTCTTATAAATGAGTGCTTTCATTTAAATAAATAAAAAAAATTAAAATATCTTTATGATTTTGAGTGTTCATTATCCTATGGATAATCACTTTTAAATGAGGTGGATAATATTTATTATCACTCTGAGGAAGAGGATTATTTTAGAAGTCGGGATGTGTATCCTTAAAATTGGTGATTTCAAAAGAAAGGGTACATCATTGAATAAAAAACAAAAAAAATAGAATTTATTAGGAATTATTAAAAGGAGAAAAAATCCAATAAATCTCTTTGATACACCCATGGATAAACCCATTTGAATTTTATCCCTACATTTATTCTCTTTTATCAATGGAAACTTGTATTAGTAATAAAATGGGGTTATTGAAGAAGAAAAACAATGAAATAACGATAACTCTACCATTGTGGGAAGAGTTTCACAATAGATTACTTTAATAGACTCTATCCCAAAGGCAATGGTATCTATGTGATATCGAAAATGACATATGAAATGAATAATATTAAAAATAATAACATTTTTAAATAAATTAATGGAAATAAAAACTCGACATGATGCAAATTGATGATGAAATTACAAAATGAATGTTTAAAATTAAAAATAATTGAAAAGCAATTGATCCCAATTCTAATCACCACCACATAATTATATTTTTTTTATTAATATCCATAGGTATATCCCCAATGAATACATTTCTTCCTACTAAATTAATATAGTCGAAATGAGGGTGAGAAATCAAGCGACATTGGACATTTCAATGTTGAGTAGAAAATTCATCAAGATACACCCCCTTATTGATGTGTAATTTTTAACTATATATGGTTGAATAATAAGGGGGTTTAGAAGGCAAATATCTTCTTACTGGTGTCCTATAAAATATATAAAAGTTTTATGGTAATTGGATCATGCTTCTGGATTTTATTATCTAAATGGTTGGATGACTTTATGGGAATTCATATATAGTAATTAATTTAATCTCTATATTTTATTGGATTTATCATCATGAAAACTACAGAATTGGAACAAGATAAAATTTATTGAAATGACACCATGATTTTTCTATTTATAAATTTAAAATTTTATATTCATTGAGATGGGATTTTGGGCCACAGTTTTGTTTGATGGGTTGTTTACCAATTATGTGTTGTTTAGGAAATTTCATCATTCAATCCAAAAAATATCCATCTTCCCTTTGAGATTCAAAAATTGATCCTAAAATAGAAAATGTTCTTAAAAAAGTGATATATATTATTCCAAAATAAAAAAAATTTATTAGTTCCTCAAACTAGTGGTTTATTGTCCCCTAATTTATATTTTAAACATGAATTCCACAAATGATGTGAAATAATGTTCAATTTATGAAATGAACTAAAATTTGAATTGGTGGGAAATGAAACACACAAAAATACTATGATATTAATAGGAATATTTTATTATTTTACATTAAAATAATTAGTCTATCTGTATCTGGGGTACCTGATATGGGAAAAACAAATAAGTCAAGAGGGAGGAGAAAGACTAATGATTACCTTCCACTATTAATCCAGAACAAGAAGATCCAAGAAAAAAGGATTCTAGTTTGGTGAGGTTATCTTGTATATCACCACCGATAGGTCTGTAAATGAGAGGGAGAGGGAGACAAATTGAGGGGGATAGAGAGAAATAGACTGTATATGTTTAGAATGTTACAAACGTTATTGGGGTTCAAAAACATGATAGTTGGAACTGATTCATGACATAAACATATAATTTACTTTTTGAATCGCTATTTTTCTATATCCACCAAATAACCAGTTTCCTATAATTTAAAACCAATTAAAAATAGATTTTATTTTGTAAATCCATTCCTCTTCGTAAATCATAGATTTGAGGCTTTCTACAAATGACTTATGAATTGTGTATATTTTACAGAGTCAGTTCGATGAATTTAAAATATAAATTCATATCTTTCAATATAAATTTATTTTGTAGCTAGACCTCACCTCTTCCCCATATAGAAACTCTACAACCAAAAACAAGCTAGACCCAGCGCCTGACAACAAACATTAAACAAAACATATTGTGCAAAAAATGAGGATTTACCAAATACTGAAAGAGGGACATATGTAGAAAAAGGAATTATATTACAACTATATTTTTGATAATATATCTTAATGTTTTTGTTACGGTAGTCCCACATCAATACAGTTGTGCATTTATAATATAGTAATAGTATATGAATAATATATTTATAGTTATTATTATTATTATTATATATATTATATATCAATAATATATTAGAAATATATATATATTATAGTTAATATATTAATAATATATTTTTGTGTGTGTGTGTATGATTCTATTTATTGTAATTATTGATAGAAATTAATGTTAAATAAAATATTAATAATATATATTTTTTGTAAGGACCCGACACCAATTGCAAAGAGCTGGTGGATCATATTATTTCATTGGAATATAATAAAGGAATATTCATCCGGAAGGACTGTGTTACATAGTTAATTTGGAAACAATATACGTACATATGTTCAACATTAAAACATTACAATAAATAAAACATATATGTTTTTTGGGGAACATCAAAAAATATAAGTTTATCCCTGCACGTGACTCATAATAAACTTCATCATGTCCTAAGAAAATGAAACATAAGAAAAGGTTGAGCTAAAATGCTCAGTGAGGTTATTATATAAACATGATGACATCATAAACATAAACATTATCAATTTTTATTAACAAAAAACACATTCCTTTAAAAAATACACTAGAATAATTTATGGATGGAATATGAGATGAATATATAATTCCCTAATTAAACTAAATAATGTGTATTATACTAGTCAAATAACAACTTGAAATATCAAAAATATATTCATAATGAGGGAATGTATAATTTGGGACATCTTAACCATACTCTCATGGCCTCGTGTGAAGACTATAAATATCCATTTTTTCAAGGCCCTGTGCAATGAAAATAGTTTGTCTCAACAGTCCTATTGAAGCACCAACGGGCTATTGTAGGACCCACCCGACACAAAATAATAATTATTAATTACTTATGTGAATGGGGATAAAAATAAACATCATATACACTTATATTAAATTAAACATAAGAAATCTAAATAACTTTCCCTAAAAAATAATCATAAACACTAACTATTTAGTGTAAATTGGTGAATGGTTTTAAGATAGCACATCCACAGTCAAAATAATCATAAATAATTTAATTAAATATTTTAGATGATATGATTAAATATTAATCCAAATATTTCATAATAATCAATATATGTATTGAATCTGATGAAGGTACTAATATAAAATCAACCGGTAAATCATGTGATAAATACGCTTTTATTTTTAAAAGAATTGTTCTTTTGGAAAAGTATTTTCATGAAACTAGATGTTAATTGAGGTAGTATTTTTATAATAAATTTATTGATTTTATAAAGGAAATTGTTTCCAAAAATAGATTATATAGTTAACATGAAAATAGAGAAGAATTTGGTAATTTCCCATTAATCAGGCTTGTATTTTGGTAATAATTTATGAAAGGTACATTTAAAACACATATCTCCCCATAAATGAAAGTAGGATTCAAGTTGTTTCATATATATATATTACAATATCATAGAATATATGTGATGTAAATATGATTAAATAATAATTTAGTTGAGTTATTTATAGAATAATAGTAACCCAAATAAAAATGGTTGTTTGGTTATAAAATGATTACCTAATGTTTGATGGTGTTCCTCACATTATCTAAATGACATGAATAAAAAAATTTAGTTTCATAAATTAATTATTAACCAAACTATTCTATATGTAATATATTTATTATAACTATATTAGGTACATAAATGTCCTTTTGATGGGTTATGATATTCGATTGTATTGCTTCAGAGTGTTTTCTTCCTTGGTTTTCATGATCGGTTTACTTATAATCATGTATGGATAAACATGTATAATGATAATGGTTTCCTAGAATAAAGTTATTATGTTATTATTGAACAAATATAATATTATATGGTGAAAATTTTATTTTGGTTATTGAGAGTGAAGATGAATCATTACATAAAACGCTAATGACAATTGTTTTGGTTAATTGGTGGTTCGTGATCACAACAAACTCATTTCGATTTGTAAATAAATATAAAATGTAAAAAAGCATTCCAGAACCTCAAATCAGTAATAATACATATATTATATTTTGGTTCACCCATAAAAAAGGTTTCATAATCATAATTGGAGATATTAACAGAAATTGAAAACTCATCATCCTTTAATGTGATAAATTAACAAATCTTAGATAGTGTTTTCATTTATATTATAAAATTAGGGTAATGGATAGATGATTAAGAAATATTACATTATCATAAAAAAAGTACATTACAAAAATGGTACCAAAATAATCACTAATTTTTTTTAAAAGAAGGAGAGTAAAGAAAAAGATAAGAAAGGAACGTGAAATAAATGATATTAAAAGAGGAATTTAGTTCTTGATGAAATATTCATCTAGAGCCTCTATAAGGGTGAGTTTTTAGTCTTTTTTCTAAGACCATTACTTTTAGTAAATGTGGGAGGATCATCATAGTATATTCGGGAAGAATTTAAAGAACGAACTTATCTTGAGAGGAGTGACAAAAAGTAGGAGTGAGGGGGGTTTTATAGGGGAGGATATGAGGGGTTTACCATTAGTTTAATAAATATATTAATATTACGTAAGAGACAACCACTAGTTTTGATGATTATGATAGAAAATACTGATAAGTTCATCTAGGTTCTGACCAATGGTCATTTACATCATCCATGACTCATGGATGATGTATAAATTTATTTATATAGAATATTTTTTAAATTATCAAATTTCACAAATCAAAAAAAATATTGTATTTCAAAAAATAAAAAAAATTCCACCCTAACCATTTTTCTACTTGTATAGTTCAAATATTTACTCCATAATTTTTTAAACTTTATTAATTTAATTTTTATATAAAATCATAATATATTTTAAAAATAATATTTTTAGAAATGATAATTCGATTAATATCATCTTAAAAAATTAATTATGATCTCATTATCTTATAAACTTAGGATAATAAAATAAAAATTTGATTAACTATTCAAAATTTTCATACTACTACTCATAGTAATTTTCTTAAGGGTATGTTAGTCTTCACCAAAAATTGGGTTTTCATTATCGGAATTGATATATTTCACTCAGTGCAACCTTGTATATCATTTTTTTGAAATTCAAAACACATAGGAGGAAAATTTATATTTACTGGCTAGGTTATAAAATAGTGGTGTTTTTATAGAAATTAAGTTTAATTAATAAAAAATTAAAATTATTTATAAAACCTTGTGGTTTTACATTATCTAATACTTACAAAAATTCGATCATAGAAATTAGAAGAGTGTTACCTCACACAGAGATTTGAGTAGTTTTTCATCATTAGCTCCTGATGTTCCCATGTGGCCTCTTCGATTTTACAATTTTAAAAATGTATCTTTAATAATTGAGATTCATAATTCCTAAACTATTTCTATTTAGTGTCCATAATCATAACAGTATTCTAAACAATATGTTAGGTGAGGATCCCATTCTATATCTTCATATGTGAGGACATACATTGGGTCTGGAATGTACATCCTCATCAATGAAACAAGGAACACGTTGTATAGTTATGAAATTATAGGCAGCATATCCAAATGATATGAAATATATCCAATTCACTCTAAAATTTCAAAATTTCCAATGTATCTAGGTCTCAATTTCCCTTTCTTCCAAAATCTTATATCTCCCTTTCAAGGAGATACTTTCAAGAAAATATGATCTCCTATATGAAATTCCAAATCCTTCCTTCGATTATCATTATAGATATATTTCCTTAGTTGAGATTCATTGATATGAGTTTAAATATTTTTTATGTTTTGAGGTGTTTCCTCCACATGATATGGCCCTAAAAGCATCCTTTCAACAACCACATCCAAACATGTTGCTTTACAAAATCTTTTTCTGTACGTTGCTTCATATTGTTCCATTTTATGGTTAAATTTGAGATTATTATTGTAATAAAACTCCACCCAAGGTAAATAATTTTCCCACATACCATGAAAATCATTTGATCATGATCTTAATAAGTTGTATAATGTTTGGATGATCCTTTCTTATTTCATGTCAATTTGTGTGTGATAAGAAGTACTCAATCAAATCTCATTATCCTATGTTTTTGGAATAATATTCCCGAAAAAAATTAATTTATATTGTGGATCATGGTCATAAAAAATCAATAGAGGTTCTATATGAATTCTTAAAATTTCAATTATATAGATTAATTTTAAGATACCTAGTGGATATTCCTCACTAATAGTGAGTAAATTCATTGATTTCATAAGTTGATCAACAATTAAACACATTAAATCATTATTTCATGGAGTTTTGAGTAATATAGTGTAAAAATAAATTTTTATGACATACCATTTTCATTTAGTAATAGGTAGATGTTTCAATAATACTCTAGGATGTTGTTCTTCAGTGTTCACTTGTTGACATACTAAACATCTTCATAAAAAATCACCAATATCCTGCTTTATGTTGTCCCACCAGAAATGTTCCATCAAATCACAATAAATTTTAGTGATACCATGGTGTATAGATAAATTTTAACTATTGGAATCATCTATTAACTCCATTTTTATCTCGTGTATAGATGGAACACAAACGCTCTTACCAAATTTCAAAATTCCATTTTCACACGCAATGTTAGGAAACATCCCATCTTTAACTGCCTTAATTTTCTTTTTAATATTCTTATCATTAGGTTGTTAGATTTTAATAAATTATAGTAAATATGGTTGGGAATCAAATTAAAAATGTAATGACATTTCACCTTTTTGATAATTTTCATGTCTATCTTTATTAGATCCATAAACACATGATCTCTTTCAATCCTCATTTTTTTTAAAACTCTATCATTCATCCTTCTTAAAGCATTAGCTACCTTATTTTCCATTCATAGGTGGTAGTGTATAGATTAATAATAATCTATGAGTAGTTCAATCCATTTCCATATGCCTCATGTTGAGTTCTTTTTTATGAAGATATACGTCAAACTCTTGAAATCCATATATAGATCACATATTTCACCATAGAGATAGTTTCCCAATATTTTTAGAGAAACGATCACATCAGCTAACTAAACATTGGTAGTCCGATAGTTTTGTTCATGAATTTTTAACTACCATTATTCATAGGAAATATCACTATAATTTGTTATAAGTACACAACCAAGTCCTTTCTTAGATGCAACACTATAGATCATTAACCCATCATTCCCCGATGGAAGGGATATGATAGTATAATTCACTAATATCCTCTTCAATTCTTTGAAATAGTCCTCACATTCTTTTATCCATCTTAACATAACCCCTTTACGTGTAAGATTTCACATTGGTATGGCTAAAACAGTGATTTTATGAACGAAACACCGATAAAAACCTTCTAAACCAATAAAACTACATTCCTCATTTATGTTTATTAGGGACGGAGATTCTTAAACAATCATTTTCTTCACAGGATCAATATATAGTTCATCCTTAGAAATAATGTGTCTCGTAAAGGAAACTGATTAAAGAAGAAAAATTCACACATGATAAAATTCCCATATAATTCATTTCGTCTAAGAGTCTTAAAAATATTGGACAAGTGATTATCATGATCTTCATAAATTTTGGATCGTACCATGTTATCATGATTAAATACCACCACAATTTCATCATGATATTCCTTGAAAACCCTATTAATTAGATCCATAAAAACATAGGGTTCCTTTGTCAATCCAAAATACAATAATGTAAACTCATAATGCCCATACCTAGTTAGAAACGGTGTCATTGAAATGTCTTTATTTTATAGTAGCTAAAGATGATTTCCATATCGATGGTAACTGTTCGAAAAATATTGGCCTCCATGATGTTGATAAAATTATTAATCAATTCACTGTAGAGTATACTTGTTCATTTTTGTTATATATTTGATCTCCCTTCTGTCAATGTACATCCTCATATATTCATATTTCTTCTTAATGAAAAGAACATGGTATACCCATGGAGAAACACTAGGGTGGATGAATCGTTTGTCACACAATTCCTCTAGTTTTTTCTTCTTTTCAACTATTTACATAGTGGACATACTTTAAGAGTCATTAATATAGGCATTGAACCCAGAATTAAACCAATTGAGAACTCATCGTCCCATTATGAAGGATGGAAAGGTAAGTCCTATAGAAAAACATCAACATATTCTTGAAAAATAGGTACGTCCTCTATTTTAACAATACATTCTACACCCATAGTTATTCCATTCCCTTCCTCCAAAGTAATTGAATTCCCCATAGCTACTGGGGGTAGATAAAGATGTGTATGATATGGTGATGTTTCATCCATAATGATAAGGTATTCCACATCATCCACAAAAATAGTAACACACTTATTCATGTAATAAATATTCACAACATGGTTTGAAATACAATTCATACCTAGGATTATATCAAATTAAATCATTTGTATGATAATAAAATTAGCATATAATTCATCTTTATATTCCACAATGGGGACTACCTAACACAACATTTTTTCAATGATACATCCCTTATGAATTTTTACAAAAACAATCCTATATTAAATCAAATTATAAAATTATAATTGTCTTGGAAGTCTTAGAGGAGAATAAAGAACATTATGACCAAAAATCTCCTAAATCATTGGCTACATTCGAGGAAATGATTAAAGTAACGACCACTACATCGTTTAGAACTGAAACCTCCACATTTTTTACTCATAATATTTTCGTTTATCTCTTTTCCTTATTCGCGGAATGTTTCTTTAACACTTAGGACATTCAGGTACATCATGTCTCAAATCCATGTAATTATAACAATGATCATTGGTAGCTTATTTATGTCCCTTACAATATTGAGAAGTGTGGCCTTTATCTCTGGACTTGTGACACACTCCCATTCCATTAAAGTAAAACCTAGGGTGTTTATTCCCACCATTACTACATGGTAGAAGGTAATCTTTTTCCCTGTTCACAATTTTTTTCTTCAGTTTTCAACAAACTAACTCTTCTCTTTCCTTCCTTTAAAGTCATAAGACATTAAAAATTATTTTTTCTATCTTGATAGAACATGAGAATATATCTTCTTATTATTAGAAATTTTGGGAGACTCATGACCTTAGGATAAATGGTTTTAATCAATCAAATATTGGTCAATATTTCTTCTTGGATTAGGTATATAGTATGCATTATGCCTCAACATCCTTGTAAATATGGCTTCATACATGGAAACACATTATTCCTCAGATTTAATAATTTCATTTTAATCTCAGATATTTGTTTGAGTGGGAATTTTTCATCTTGGATAATATCCATAAAATATTTATATTCCATCTATTCAGTTACTTCCTCCTCCATTATTTTGGATTAGCGACCACCATTGATCGACATCTCCAAATAGTTGTTAAATGACTATGATAATCTTCTCTCTATTATTACATCCAATAGCATGAAATATATTCCCTAATGATCTTATCCATTATTCTGCTACCAATTGGGATTTCCAATTAAATGATGGAGGTGGTTGTCGCATATAGTGATCTAACATATCTCCTCAACATTGTGGATAATGATGCTCTATACGGGTAATGTTATTTTTCATAATCTGAGTCAGCTATCCCTGTATAGTTTTATGTTTCTTATCTCCAGTCATAGCACTAGATCCAACATCATTATATTGCATCAGAGGGAAAATCCTACATGGGACATGCACATTCATGCAATTTTCATTCCATCCACTAGAAACCATTTATAAATAATGGCATACTGTAGATTAGGGTTTGAATCATAATGTCTTATAAAAATTTAGAAAAATACTTATCATAAATTGGAATTCTATGCACAAATAATATAATAATAATAAACATGGTTTTGTTGAGGAATAATTTACATTTAAATCCTTCATAATGTATTGTAAATAAAATGTGAATTATCCTATGAATATCATCCATGAGTGTCAAACCAGGTGCAGAGTAAAGACCATTTTCATGTTACAGGAAACCCCAGGTCAAGCAAAGAACTCCTTGTCATATTTTTCACTCCTATGAATATATGTGCCATATCTACATATACTTTTATTATCTAGAAAAGGATTAATGTATTTGAAATATCCAAATAATATATTCCTTTCCAAATGTTCCAGGGTTTCCTTGTATGTTTATCATCAATAAATATCTTCGGGTTTTTTTCGTAATATAATTTTTCTAAATATAGTTTCCATGTTTCCTTCTAAACTTCCATTAATACCCACTGTACGGACATGACCCCAGTTTTCTAGAGCCATTGCCTTATTTTATTAAATTAGAATATAAACAAGGAAAATACATGCCAAATGACCAAGTAGTTTATTATATTATTAACCAAGTTACTTATATATGTTCAATATTACAACTTGAAATGGAATACAACATATAGGTTTTATTAGGTGTATCCATAACTATAAGAATATTCTTGCAGGCCACTAATAATAAATTTATTCATGTCCCGAGAAATGATTCTTAATAAAGGGGTACGATCAATTAAAAATTATGAATAATAAATATAGATGATGATATCATAAACATAAACATAAGGAATAGTTAATAACTCAATACCCATACCTTTAAAAAAATAAATTCAACACATTGTGGCAGGAATAAGAGTTGAATAAATAATTCCACAATAAAACAAAATCATGGGTATTCTACTAGTCAAATAACCACATGAAATATCAATAATATTATAATAATGGGGTAATTTATACTATGAGACATCATAAACAAACATCTAAGCCTCATGAGAAGACCATAAATTTCCGTTTTGTGAAGGCCTCTTGCCAAGAACATAGATAGTATCATGAGTTCTACCATATCACAGAGGGGCTATAACATGACCCACATGACACTTAATATATCCATTTCATTACATAAATTAATAGGGATAAAAATAAACAACATATACATTTCAATTGAAACAATCCTTTTAAATGTAAATAACATTCTATGAACTATAATCATAAACACAAACCATTCAGAGTAAATTTGTGAATGGTGTGTAGATTGCAGATCCAGAATCAAACTAATTATTATCTTTTAAATTAAATATGTATGATTAAACAATTAAATATTAATACCAATATTAAATAAGAATAAACAGTAATGTTTCAATAGATGAAGATACACTTATAAACTCATTGATTAATAAATGAGATAATTCTCTTTCATTTTTAAAATATGAGTTGTTTTGGAAAAGTATTTTTATAAAACTATAAGTGATGTGATAAAGTATTTTCAAAATAAAATATATAAATTAATAATTATAATGGTTTATAAAAAAATTTTATAGTGTTCCTTGGAAAATATGTAATAATAATGAGATATTCCCTTGAATTCGGCTTATATTTCAAGAAGAATTTTTGGAATGGAATTTTAAAACATATAATTCCCAATAAATTAAAGTAATATTCTGGTAGGTACAGATATACATATATATAAGTAATTATTTTATAATATATGATTAGTATATATTAATAAATAACAATTCAATTGACGTATGTAGATAATAAGGGTAACCAAAATGAAAATTGCGGTTCGGGTAGAAACCCTTATCTTAAGTCTGAAGGTGTTCCTCACATGATCTTAATGAGAGGAATTATCAAATATAGGTTCGTAAATTAATGAATCCAAAAAATTATATATAGGTAATTTATTTTTTTAAACCTTATTAAGTTCATTCACGCCCTTTTTATGGGTTAATAGATTCAATTTCATTGTTTTTGAGTATTTTCTTCCTTGGATTTAATAATCATCTTCTTTTTATTCCTGCATGGATAAACATATAGAATTAGAATGGTTTTACATAATTAAAGTTTTATATTATAAGTGTACAACCATAATATTATCTGGTCAATTTTTTTTTTCATTTTATGGATTAAATATTTATCATTATATAAAATATTAATGACAATTATTTTGGATAATTGGGGGGTTTTTATCATAATGGACTAATTTTGATTTATAAGTAAACATCATCTGTAAAAAAGGTTCCAGAACATTCAATAAGTAATAATACATATATTATAGTCATTATGAATCATCATATTGGTTTAATGACATAATTGAAGATGGTAATATAAATTTAAAACACAACTTCCTTGAATGTGACAAATTAACATATATAGGATGGTGTTTTAATTTATAGTATAAAAGAAAGGGAAAACAAAGATGATTATGAATTACTCCTTTATCATAACATTATTACAATACATGTTAGGTAATGAAGTTATACAATATTTTTATAAAAGGCGGTGGTGAAGGAAAATGAAAATAAATAACAGGAAATTGATGAAATGAAAATAGGAATTTACTTCTTGAATTAATTTTCTTTTAGAGCCTCTTTAGGGGAGATGTTTTGGTCTTTCTATGAGACCACTAGATGAAGGATGTAGGTTAAGATATAAGGAGGATATTTGGGAATAATTTAGACAAGGAACAAGGCTTGAGAGGTGTGATGAGAATAATAAGTAGGGGGTTAAATTGGAGGAGAGGTGGGTTTTCCCGTTATTTTAATCATTATTTTATCATCTTGTCAAAGACAACCAATTGTGTGGATACTTGTGACCAAAAATAATAATAAGTACATGTGTGTTCTAACAAATAATCATTCACACCTTCCAGGAAACATGCATGGCACATTAAATTTATTTTTTAGTATATTTTGTAAATTATTGAATTATAAAATTCACCATAAATTCTTATACGTCATAAAAATACCAAAACATCACCCTAAATTTTTTTCAACATCTATAATTGAAAAAATAGATAATTTTATAAATATATTTAATTTAATTAAAATAAAAATATTTATTTGAAGAATAAAATTTTGTAAACTATAATTTGTATTATGTCACCGTGAAAATTTAATCAACATCTCAATATCTTATATCCATAAGATAATAAAAGAATAATATTATTTATTATTCATAAATTTCATATTACTATTCCTAAAGGTATGTTATTATTCTCCAAAAATTATGTTTGTCTTATAATCCTTTAAATATATTGTTGAATGAAACTGTGTATGTATGTTTTTTGAAATTAAAAACCCAGTGGTGGAAAAATTATGTTTACTAGCTTGGTTATAATTTTTTTTGTTTCTTATAGACATGGTGTTTCATAAATTAAATATTAAATTTATTTATAAAAACATGGGGTGTTACAAATTTTATATAATAAAAAGTCAAAGAATTATAATATTGTATATGTAAGAATTACAAAGTATTAAAAATAATATTTTTTATTTATATAAATATATTTTTTTTATTAAATATTATTTAAAATACATATTAATATTATAATATATTAATATATTGTTAATATATATATATATATTAATAATATAATATATTTCTATAATAATAATAAAATATATTACTAATATGATGTAATAATAGTTATGTTGTGGCAGACCCACAATAAAACTGATGTACTTTTATAATATATTAATAATATATTTTTATTTATTTTAATTAGAAATATATAGATAATATTTATTAATAATATATTAATAATTTTAATTTTTCATAAAATATAAAAATATATAAATATATGTGTGTGTCTCTCTGTGTTTTTTAACAATACATTTTAATAACAACAATATGTCAATAAAAAATATAAAAAAAATATTATATAAAAACATTTTAATTCATTATATATAATATTATATATATATATATTTTCATTTATTATTATTAAAAATATATATTTAACAATGTATATTAATAATGTAATGTATTAATAGTTTTTTTCATGAAGTCCCTCATGTAAGGTAATGTGGGACTAGTCTCTATTATTTATGTAAACAAGTGTGAGAAGGTGCAAAAATGATGGAGGGGGTGGTTGAAGATGGTTAGTTTCCTGGGGGTCAGTTGGGTGGTGGGGGTCTTCAGCAAGGGCTGATAAGAAGGTGGGGGTCATCAGAAAGACCAAAAATATAAGGAGAGGGTTAGAGGGGAATGTTTGGATGTAATGGGGATGGTAGAAGAGATGAGATTAGTGCACGGGTGCCCAAATATATCTTATGGGAGCCAAAAAAGGGAGGGAGTCCAGTAAATTTGGAGGGGGGAATTTTATTAAAAAAAATACGAATTAAAATACCTGATTACAATTATTTTTGAAATTTTTAGAAATAAATTAAAATTTCCTTCATTTTGAGAAATTTAGGGAAATTACAAATTAGATAAATTTATAAGCATGGCTAATTAGAGACACCGCATTCCTTGAAATTTTAATGAAACATCTGATGATTCATTATATATTTTTTAAAATGCCTCTAATGAAATAAAACATACCAAATTACGTTCACTTGTTGAATTAAAACAACTAAGGCCACCCATCATCCCCTGATCAATATCCAAAGTCATAATCAATGTCCATAATTCCCCATAATCAACTATATCCCACCACCAGGAAACCCAAATCACAATGTATATCCCTTAATAAAAGATCCTTTCAAACCCATTTGGAGTCTAAATCATGTTAATACGTTTGATTATAATTAATATATGCATAGAAATATTTTCTATCAACCAAACATTTCATGCGTCAATAGTAAACCAAATCCTTGTTAAGAATAATAATTTAGGCCTATCAAAGGAAAGATCAATTATGTAGAGAAACCTACATCAAATTTGGAAGGAAACCATAAACATTTCTTAAAAAAATATGAAGTAAAGATAAGGGATCCTCACTAACCCATAAACCATGTAAAGAGACTCAAAAAACAATCACAAACCATATGTTTTGGCTCTATAGGTAGTTAATGTTCACAAATCCAATGAAGATAGAGTGATGAGAGAGAAAGAGGAAGGGAGATATCCAAGGTAAATTGATAATTTTCCTTGACGAAAATCACTATAAGAATGTGAGATCACCTAGGAAGAATGAAACCAAGTGAGGATAACATATGAAATGGAAATGGGAATAAAATAGGGAAGGGATTAAAATTCAATATGGGAATATAAGTAAATTGGACATTTTAAGAATCATGGGAAGATAATCCATGGTGTAGCATCCCCTATTGTGGTTTAACTCACCTCCCCAATATAACAATCATTCTCCTAGTATGAGTCACAAAGTTTATTTACATTAAAAAACCTCCCTATTTAATCAATATCATCCACAATGTGGCCTCTCTTGGTGATGGAACAAAGAAAATCATATAAAAAGAACCCCTACGCCTCATAAAAGTCATGAAACAACCTCCATACATCATGGAAATATCACTACCATATACAACAACCACAACATGGACATCCTTTGTCACATGATGTCTTACTGTATTCGTGAATTACATGCAACAAAAAATTACAAATCACCACCAAAACTCCAAAAATCAATATAATTGATGAATTAACAAACTAAACATATATCAGCGACCCGATAAATGTCACAATTCTCCCCACCATGACACTTTTTGGATCCCATAAATCCCTTGATGAATTAATTTCGAATTCAAATTTTAAATTTTGTTATGGAAAAGCATCACACTCTAAAGACTCAAGGATATCCCGGCCGCACTTCCATGCACATTAGATGAGAAACATTGAATCCTCATGTGGGTGACACTGAACATCATTATTTTTTACAACATAATAGAACATTATCAATAAATTTAGAGGATAAATTAATTATAGAAATGTTTAATGTATTCCACATCTTTTATGGTCATTAAATTGGGCGCACCATCCTGACACCTACTTTTCTGTCTGATTCATTATTGAAATTCTTTTTCTCCCTTTTTAGGTTGATCCATAGTCGACCATATTATTGCATTGGGTTTCATTAATTTTGTATCCCTTGGAGGGTCTCAGTTTTTGTTTTGTTATTTTTTGGGAGGCTAGGGGATGTTTGAAGAGTTTTTCTTGGTAGTTAACTAGGTCCACGAGCTTGAATAGATATAAGATGTGTATCATTCAGATAATTGAATGATTTCATTACGATTTTCCTATAGGAATGCCACAATCCAGTCAGTGGGCACCCCGTCCCACTACTAGGTGTATGGCAGAATGTAGTTCATATAAGAACTCCACCAATAATTAGGTGGGGTTCCAAAATGCCCATGCATTCTTCCAAGTTCCACATGATAGTAGGTGAAATCCATCAGCTAGTAGGTGATGTCATTTAGGGTGAGTAATTCCAATGTACCATCGTAACCTTGTATCTATTAATCACACTTTTATATCTCTAATCATATCCCTAAAAACATATATTACCCAATTGATCATAGATACTTTCTAGGGGTTACTTTGGCCCTTATGACTTGTTTCTTCTTGAACCAATGTTTCAATTGATGCATTGATTATCTTATGATAAGTGTATCCTCTATTTGATCATGAATTATTCTTCTATTATCTCTCTCGTTCATTGAGAATGGTGGATTATCATGATTATGATGGGTCTTGATCTGAACATGATGAATTTTGGTTCTAGGATTCTCCATTTATTGTTCTATATTTTCATCTCTCCCTAATTTAGGATTCCTTTTTGGGTGTTAACGAGAGTATGAATTTTGTAATGTAGTTTAGTAATGAAATTACTATCAATCAATTTAATTATGTTTTTGAATGATTTAAAATATATTTCCCATCTATTTCCATATAATTATTTATGTATTTTGAGAAATGATTTTTAAATAGTATGGAATATGTGATGAAATTATTTTGAAAATGGTTTTTTTAATAAATAGTTTTTCATAAAAAATTGATGTTTAATTGAAATGAATAATTTTATTCATGATATTGATGAAAGATTTTTAGAAAAATGGAATGATATTTTTTATAATTCAAAATGAAATGGATTGATTTGAAAGGAATGCTTTCCATATAAAAACCATTTGATGGTCATTTCTGAAATTAAATGGAATGTTTTAAAATGTGAAGATGGGGATAATTTAAATGATTGTTTATAAGGATTTGAGATTGATTTAAATGAATGATATCATAATGTATGTTTTTATCCATGAAGAACATGGGATCTGTGTTAGTTTGTTTGGAATAACACATGAAAGTCATGTATTACATCTACCTATAAATAATTTGATGATGACAAGGCAAACTGAACTATGATGATTCAATTGAGTTAATTAGTTGGGGTGTCCTCCTATTACCCTAA
The DNA here is from genome assembly GCA_963277665.1 of Viscum album. NCBI lineage: Eukaryota > Viridiplantae > Streptophyta > Magnoliopsida > Santalales > Viscaceae > Viscum > Viscum album. Next base: position 1,777,111,087 of record OY728137.1, read on the forward strand.
GGTATGATATATTGGGATTTATGCACACATGTAATTAGCTTTAACTATTATGTGTTATATTTTTTTAATATCCTAACTTTGTGTCTCGTACCCATTTTGATATGACTGTAAATTATTTATACATGATAACGTTGATTGAAATTACTATTATTTATTATTTTGAAATAAATAATTATTCCCTATTTTTTTCATAGATTATTATATATGTTTGTCTGATAGAAATAAAATTTTTATTTTATTTTATTCCAGAAAAATAAATGTTTACAAAAAATGTTTTGATATTAAGTGTGAAAAGGATTACATGTCGTGTTTTATTTTTATTTGAGAATATTTGGTTTATTTGACATGGATTTATTATGGAACACATGTTCATATTCCTCACATCCAACCTTTTACTTTGGATGTTTGATGATTATCTTATATTATGTCTAGGGAAAAGTAAAACACCGCTTAAAGGAAATGGGTGTTCTTGATTGGTGGGACCTACCCAAGTAGTATGTGATCCAATTATTACGTAGAGATATTTTAGTGAATATTTGATGATTTATGTGATGAATATGATGGAAATAACATTTTTTATGTTTTATTCTTATGTGTATGGTACTTTTATCTTGTGAAAGGTTTGACATATCAACTTTTTATTGATTCTTAGATGAAACATTATGTTGATGAGTTATTAACATGGATAAATTGTACCATATTTATTTTTTTTGTTCCTAGAAAGCAATATCAAAACCATGGAGATCATGAATAACTGTTGATTTATGTCATGATTGGTTCGAGTACCACTTAGGTGGTTCATTTGGGTTGGACCCTGAAAAATTACTATCATAAGAAGTCATATGTCTTTTTTAATGATATTATGCAGTTTGGTATGTCTTGGTAGAAAGAAGACTAAATTATCAAAATTAAGAGGTTTTTTATGAGTGATTGGTTGTCCAAATATCTTCGTAACTATCCTGAATTTACCGTAGGTTTTTGTATTTGAGTAAATTCAATAATTAGATCCTAGATATTTTCTAAACATTGATATATAATTTTTGGTTCCCATTCGAATTATGGTCGATAAATTTGATGTTACGGTATCACTAGGTTGACGTTCTATTGTTTTTTGTTGTTTTTGTATATTACCATGACCCCACGAAGAAATTGGAAAAGACATAATTGTGTAGCTACTCATTGACTATAGGGATCAATACATTCAGCTGACCATAACATCAGGGAGGTAGTTCTACATAATGTCCATGAATTAGGCCCTGTTGTTACACCAGTTCCTATTCAAGCACCAGAGGTGGTACCTTATTGGAAGAATAATAAAGAGAGTTACGAGGACTTTCATCAGTATAAACAACTATCTTTTCCGGGTACCAATGATCATTGGGTGAAAGATTATTGGTTGATAAATAATGAACAAATGTTTTAGTTTTCTGATATAATAATTTATATTAATGGGAAATGTGTTTTCTTCAAACATAAAGTGAGAAATGATTGTTGGTGGGATGCTTTAGTTATGGTGAATAAGATTGAAGTCTTATTGTGTAAAGACTTCAAGGATGTCTTTGTGGAGTAGTTCTTCCCATAATTGTTGATATTGGTTACGTCCATGGATTTTTTTTTCATTATTTAATTGCACCATTCCCCCAAGAATATGTTTTAAGAGAATTGAATGAAGAGATTATAATGAACCACAATGTGAAAAACCTCTATGGGAGTAGTCAATTCTATAGATATTTGGGCGTATGGTCCATGATTTTGGTCATGTGGATTCACCAGTTCCCATTCAGGCACTAAAGGTCATGTCTCGAAGGGATAATGTCAAAAAATATTCCCATGAGTTTCTTTGGTAGAAGCACTGATATTTCCATGTTACCAAAAATACTTAAGAGGAATATGATTAGTTGGAAAATAATGATAAATTGGTTGAGATTTTAGAGAATATAAATTTTATTAAGGTGAAATTTGTTTTCATCATACAAGAAGGGCCTATCAATATAGATTGAGGTGTTATAACTATGGAGAAGAATATTAAATGATTACAGTGGAATGAAATATTGGGTATTTTAATAGTATGGTTCAATATAGAATATATGGTATTGGATAAGTCTAAATGTATCTTAACATTCATCACGGTGACATGACAGTGACTCCGTATACCAATTTTTTGTTGAACATGCTTTGTTCTCACCTGAGATAGTGTTAAATGAGTTTTTTATGGCTCGCAGGTTTTAGATGGGTCATTGATTAGATATATGTTCCCATGCATTCATGGTGAATCTTACTACATATGTTTATTTTTTATATAGTGAATTGATGGATGAGATCAACATGACTGGTATGTCACAGTTTATGAGAGTCCCCCTAGTCCAAGTAACATTTTATTAGTCCCTCCAAAGATAACAGGATGTAGGATCAGTCTCATAGTGGAAACTATAGTGGTGGATCCCGAAAAAATAATTCATCTAATTCTTATACAGTGAATTGTAAAGGACCATTGAATTTATTCAAATGTAGAATGTTTGGGAAGAAATTGTACATACAGAAAGGCACTGATTACCCGTAGATTTTGTATATGATCAGTCACATGCAGAGTTTCATCACTATTTCTAAAACTCCTCATAGTGGTATGGTATTTATAGTACCTAAATAATCCTTGAAATATTATAATGTATCAATAAAAATGGGGTTCTAGACATTATTATTAGTAACACAGATTCTTAATGCAGTGGATGAGTCTACATTGGAAGATGATTTGGGTCCTATGAGAGTGAGATGTACCATTTCCATTATATCAACATTGGGGACTAATCTTTTTGATACTAGTACATCACATTCATTCGTATCTACCCATATTGTGAACTTTTTGAATCATCCTATCATGATCATGCCACATGTAAATGAGATTGAAATGCATCTCAGAATAAAGAGAGAGTAGGGTCAATATTTACACTCTTTTACTTTCTCTTTATCAGAAATTGATCTAAAATGAGAATTTTTGGGTCTTCATATGAATCCAAGGGAGGTCATTCTCAAGATGGATTGGTTTATTTGTAAAACACACTGCATCAACTATTATCTTTTTTTGGTCACCTTTACTAACTCCAAAGAAAAGATCCATGTTTTCTAGGCAGAATAAGACCCATTTTATAGTTGATCTAGGCCTCCTCTTCCTGAGCTGGGTTGGGTGATATGCATGTTATCCATTGAAATGAAGAATGGATATTCATTTGTTGATCTTCTTCTAGTAGTTATTTTGTTTCCCAATGGTTTACCATCTAAATTTTCTAGTTTACCACTATTGAGGAAGGTGGATTCATTGATTTTTTTTTCTGTTGGGTACTAAAATAATATCAATTCATTCATACCACATAATTGTAGCAAAATTGATAGAATTACATGACCAGTTGGATAGATTATAATCCAAATGATTTATTTGTTATTGTGTGAACCCATGGGAAGCATCGGTTAATTTATTAAAGATCGATGAAGAAACACTTATATTATGTTTTTTTAACAAAATAAAAATCAGGTTATTATCAAGAATAAGTATTGATATCCTTATATTGATCATAGGTTTGATTTGATGAAAGGGTAGAATTGATACTCTATGACTCATCTTCAGACTAGTTATCAACAGTTTATGATCAAGTATCATGTTATCCCTAATATCAGTTACAAGAGTATGTATTCTCATTATGATTATAATGTTATTCTATTTGGCCTGATCAATAATCCTTTTGTGCTTATGAACTATTGAATATATTTTTCTACCAGTACCTCGATTCATTAATTGTGGTATTAATGTAAAAAAAATTTAATCAAAACAAAAAGAGAAACATGTTCCTCATTTGTTATATGTTTTTTACATATTGAGAAATCACTAAAATTATTACAATCTATCAATGAATCAGTTCAGGATTTGATAGGAAATGTTCATAGATTTCATGGTTTCCAAGAAAATTATCATAGTTGATACATGGAATGATAATGTTATCATGTCCTTGGAGAAACCATTTAATGTCTTTAATATTCAGATCATCATATCATTGGAAGAGTATTACCAATATTTTGTGAAATATTCCTCAAAGATGTCTTATTTGTTGACCACTATCACACGAATGGGAGAAAAGAATACATGAGAGTTGAACTGTCTGTATTTATTTCATGAGTTGAAGAGTCATTTGACATCATTTCCAATGTGGACACATTGAATTATCAAACATTAGTATTTGGTCTTCTATGATGCGTTAGGGTTAGGATTGAGATGCATACTCATATGGGGTGATTACATAGTGGATTATGGTTTTAGTCTTCTTTAGCCTCATGAGAAGAACAATCCAACACAAGTTCTCGAACTCATAGTTACGATGCACTCACTTAGGATTTGGAGGTACATCCTTTCAAAATAATGGTTTATTTCCTTATATATTCATAAAATAATTATGTATATATTTTTATAAAATGATTTGAATCTCTATAATAGGTGAAGGGTGGAGTAACATAATATTTTGACTTTGACATTTCCTAAACCCCCATATAGGGGAACATTATGTTATATGATCCTAGTAGGAAACTTCCATCCCATTCCATGATAGTATCATATGATGATTGAAACATCATAGTTCTCTTTTTTAATATAAATCTATGAGTTCAAGAGGATGGGATTGGGGTTGTGTTAGATATTTCTCAGTTGATGTCCTATCATCCCAAGATGATTTTCTATGAACAACAACTTGATGATGAGTTATAACGCATTAGGGATTCATTATATGGTCGGGATAACATTAGAAAATTTTCACTATAATCAGAGGGTGTTCTTTGATTTCAGAACAATTATGTTTTTTCGTCACATTTGAAGAAGGATATTAAGGGGGTTGTCATCATTACAAGTATTAGGTACACCTGGACACAAAAAAGTTGTTTTATTATATGAGGAATCATTTCTTGTGTCCATTATGTAATGAGACAATTTCTATATAATTTTTGATTTCTATTCCTATCAGTAGATTGAGGTTGAGCATCAAAAACCTTCTCACCTACTTTAATCACTTTTTATGCCAACATGGAAGTGGTGATGAGATATCAATAGACTTAACGGTTGTGTTTCCATGTAAAACACTTGTAATTAATGAATATTTGTTGGTGTTTAGTCATTGGACATAATCATCTAAATTTATTATCATCCATTATAAGACCATAGTTGGGAACATGAGTAATATATATGTGTATGTTACCATTGGATTTCATCGAGTTATTTGTTCCATTTCTTTTGATTAGGACCCCTAATTCACATCATTTTTGGAGAGTCCTCTAGTTTTCTATGGGATCTTACTATAAGTTTATCATGGATTACCATAATTATATAGATGTTCAGACTGAATAGGCTATACATATTCTGGAGGGCATGCTTCATGGTTGTGTCATTTAATTTTAGGTAGATAGGCATTTACATTAGGGTTTGGTAATGTACTAATACATCTATTAATATATTCAAATGAATCCCTTTGATTCCTTGTATGAATAACCTCATAAATACATAATTTTTTTATTTGATATTCATGAAGCTTCCCTGGTGGGACATACTTTTCTCTAAGATATGAAAACAGCAAATCAGTTGATTTTTTAGAGAATGGTAACAATATAGTGTCATTATAAATGTTGTGTTGATCAGTGTCGATTCCCTTTGGTTTATTTTTTGCACAATGATAAATTGTCTTTGAGATTCTCAACGAGTTTGGTTTATCGGTATCTTGGATGAAAGGTAATATGTCACAAATATATAAGGGGCAGTTCGATATTGTTTAGATAATGGTAATGGTAGAATAGAGTTTGGATTTACCACCTCTATTGACTTGAATAAATAATTTGTTTCATGTGTTATAGCATAAGAAGTACCATTATAACACATCTCATGTTTTGAGTTCGGAGGACCATGATGTGGAACTTAATTTTACCATGATTGAGTAGTTGGATTGATTACTAATTTACAAAAAAATGTTCTTCATGGAATGTATATACCCGTAGTTTGAGTGATATGGTAACTTGGTTCTAGTTCTCATGATATGATGGATCATAAGGTATTCATGATAGAGTTGTGTCCGTATGTATTTTCTATGGAGTCTTCTTGAGAGGCTTTCTCATAGAAGATATCATTTATGGTGGGGAAAATTGTATCAACATGACACCAACTTTTAGGTAAGATCAGTTATTTACTTTTTTGTTTCTCTATTTTTTAGTTAATATATGGTTTTCTCTATAATTTATTGTTTTATAATTTATTATTTGAGAATTTTGAGAGGATCAGTGTGTGATTAGGTTTCTATTTGGGTCATCAGGATATTGATGAGGTGTTTTTATCATAATTGGATTTGGTTATATCACTGGAATATGTACAGGTGGTCTACTAGATCATCAGTGAGGAACAATAGTTTGTGTACAGAAGGATTAATTTAGGTTGTTACTTTATGAATCATTCCAGTAATCTGGTGAGGGCCCCCATCCAGTCGATGCGTTTCTAGAAGACTGAAGGTCTAATAAAAACATCACTAGACACATTGTGGAAGCCCACATCCATCTAATGGGATTAGAAAAGGCCAATGAATTTATATATGAACTAAAAACTGGTTAGTGGTACCCTTTATGATGATAAATGTTTGGTAAGTATCACAAATTTTATTCTTATAATCTCTATTTTATTTATCTTTCAATATCCTTTGAACTGAATGTGAACCTATTTATTTTGGAGACTCTCTAGAGGTTACTCTGACCCTTTAAACCTTATTTATTTATAGAACAATGTGTTGGTTAATGCGTTGATTATCGTTAGATAATTTAGTCCATTAATTAATATTTAATTACCCTTTTATCATCTATCTCTTTCATTGATAATAATTTATTCATGTGTTTCTGATGGATTTATATCTTGAAAACGTGAATAGTGGTTTTATGGTTTCCCCTTGATCATTCTAGCCTTTAACATCTCTCTAATTAAAGATCCGTTGTTGGGTATTTTTGAGATCACAATTTAAGGTAGGTGATTTCATATTGCAATTATTATAACTTCACATTCGGTGTTGCCTACATATTTTAAAATGGATTTCTAATTTATTTCAAAATATTGATTAAATTATTTTGATAAATGATTTTTAAATTGAGGGGGGTAGATGATGAGATCTCTTCGAAAATTTATTTTTTAATAATGTGTTGATTATTATAAAATGATTTTGAATTGAAATGAGTGATTTTAATAAAGAATTTGTCAAATTATTTTGAGAAAAAATTTGTTAAATATTTTATGATTCAAAATGAAATAGATTTATTTGAATGTTTGGATTTTTTTGATGAAATACATTTGATGTTGGATTTTGAAATTAAATGGCATGTTCTTGAAAAATGATTTGGGTCCAATTCAAATGATTTGAGATTGATAATATTAATTAGATACTAAATTTAATAACATTTAAAAACTTTATTTATATTCTATATAATAAATTTAAATGAATCGCAAAAAAAGTTAATAAAATCTACTTTAAGTCATCATTTTTTAATAGGTGTAAATACATACTATATTTAATTAAATTTTTAATAAAAATTCTAATAAATAAAAATATTTTGTGCTATAAAAATTTATTTCATTAGAGATTGTTTGATTTTTATATTTACTGTCTTGTATTATCGTTTCAAAAAACTGATATCATCTTATATTAACCTCGTATTAAATAACATATATATTTTTATAAGAAGTGAAGATTAACACTATGGGGCCCAATTAAATATGATTATGGGTAGTGGTTAAATAGTAATTTATAGGGTGATGCTATTAAATTTATAATATGATTAATGACTTAGTCGTGTTAAGGAAATATTATTTTGAGGATCTCATAAACCAGAACCGAAAAAAAATTATTATTATATAATTAATAATATATTTTTAAATGAAATTATTTTTATAAATCTTATTAATTTACTTTCATTACAATTTAAGTTATATTTATAAATTATTTTTCAATGTACAATCTTTTAAATTTATTATTATCAGTATATTAAATATATGCCATTAATGAAACATTAAATTACTAAAGGCATTTATTTTTTTTATATGTTTTATTAGAATTATAAAAAAAATATAAATATTTGAATATCAAATAAAGTGATTAAAATGAATAGAATTGTGGATTGGGTATATAAAAAATGATATGGGATTGTTACAGTTTTGAATTATAATGATAAATGTGTTAATGATAGGTTTAAAGAATTGTTAAAACAAAAGGATGAGGGTTAAAAAATCTAAAATATCATGATAACATAGTTATCACAATTCATATATTTATTAAATAACATATTCATGATTTTCAAGTAACATCAATTACAGAATCCTTTATTTATTAAATCAATTAGTCCTAAAATAATATGTTTTTAAAAACCATGTTTTTTTTTATTTTTTAATTTAAAATCTTCAAATTAAATCAAATTATTTTTATATACATTGATTTATTGCCATTTTTACCCAATGTAAATTTTTATATATTCATATATAGTATAAAATTAATGAAACATTCAAAAGGGATATTGGGGTTACAAATTGAAATAACCTTTGATGATGGAGTGTGAGAGGTTGAATGTATTCAAATAAGAAGAATATCTTGGTAGAGATATGTTTGTACGTAAGAAAACATGATGGTTGAATGTGAATGAGGTGATGGAGTTTTTTTATCATGATCCCACTGTATTCCATAGAAAAACATGACAAAATTGAATTTTTTTATTTGTTGGATATAGGATTCTCTTCGATATTGTCCAGTATATTATTTATGTTTTGGTTGCTCTATAATTCTACTTCAAAAATCATGGTTTCATTCCATATTGTAGAATTCTGGTTATCTATGGCTTTCCTTTAGGATATAGGTTCAATATAATTAAGGGATAAGGTGTTACATAGACTCAAGAAAATGGAAAAAATATCTATTTGGATATCTAACCAATCATGATGACCTACACAATACATATTTATTGTGAACATATTCTCATATTGAATCTTGGGGAGATTTTTTTCTTAATATATCTTGTGAACATGTAGCATTTACTTCATTAAGTCAACCATTCTCCCGCTTTTTCCGTCATAAATGTGTTATCTTTCTATAAATGGGAATGTATATCCTCAATCACGTTTCCATGTGAATGGTTATATAGGTAATATCCATTAATTTATATAGAATATCCCATAACAATGTAGTATGTGTTTATCAGTGATTAATTTTTTATTCGGTGTGGGGTTTACATATTCCTAACATCCCTATACAATTAAATTTAATAGATAAAGTTTGTTTCCATTTTATAACACATATGTAATTCATTGTTTCACTTTAGTTAGTTCTCAATTTATTGTATATTGTGAATCATATGATTCATATCCCCAAAGGATTATTGTTGGGTTGTATCTCTCATCGTCAATTTTATCATGTTTTGAAATGTATTGTTCCTCCATTCACTAGCACCAATCAATTGAGTTGTTTAAGGAGGGGTGATTTAGGAGACTATTCCACACTGTTTTTAGTGATTGATATATTTTTGGTTAAGATATGCCCCATTAAGTTCAAAGAATAGCTTATTTTTCCTCCACCAAGAAGATTTCCTTCTACATTTAGATATTTCTGTAGAAAAAATAAATTAATCTAACTTAAACATCATTTTGTTTATGGATAAGTATCAAATTTAGTCATCATTAAAAGTAACGATGTAATAAAATTAACCACTTATCACTATTATAATTGGTGACGATACATTAGTATGAATCAACAACAGCAGTATTTTGGCCCATTCGTTGTTCCCACTAAAAGGTGTTTTGGTTATTTTACCTTGTAATCATGAACATTATACGTCTAATGGTTTTTACTCAATGAATTCTAACTATCCTACTTGATTTATTTTTCTTAAATTATTTTTCATTTACATAATCTAGCTTAAAAATCCTTGGGAAGGTAGGATATGATTCCTGCAACATGTATTAGTGATTGATTTCCAAAATATACTTTTCAGGTTCAAGTATATACAACCCATTGTTAAGATGCTTCTTACTATAACACATGTTATCCTTATAAAGTGGGTTTTTACAAATATCAAATAAAATAATGTATTTTTTAAATCAACACTGAGATAAAGGTTCTGTTGAAAGAAGGTATATAATAATAATGGTTTAATACCATAATCATGCGACCAGGAAAAGTATGATGATAATATCAATCATTCAATACTTACATTATTTCATCATTTTCCAATTATATATCTACATAACCCATTTAAATTATCTTGAATATGACTACATCTTATATTTTTATAAAAATATGTGAGCCAAGTGTTTCATCTAATACCAAATGTTTTGAAATAAATATATTTCATTCAATAACAAATATACCTAATGTGGAAGCATCACCATACTAATTTATTAATTTTTTAAAATTATATATCTTATGGATTTTATTACAACATAAAAATTATATTCCATCCCAGTTGGTTCTCCCCCTTTGTATCTCTTTCTTCTTATAGAGGCTATGTGTTGTTCCCTTTGGAATAGATTTATCATTAGACACATTATCATTATTTTTAATCATTTTTTCACCATAAGGATTGAATACATAGTGTTTCAAAATTCCCTATTATCATGGTAAACAATATAAAATAGGTATAGAAGAAATATATTAATGTTATTCATATTATAATTAAAAAAAATTCAAAAAAATTGTGGTAAATATGAAATAATGATATCAGATACTGGTTCTTGGTTCAATTTGAACATAATTTATTCCATTTGTTCAATGTACCCAATAATTTTGTGTGTATGAGGTCATATTTTATACTATTCACATATCATAAAATTATAAATTATAATATATTTCTATTTTCCCTCTTTTCAGACTCTCTCATAGTATAACTCTTGGAGATGAGATGACATTATATCATCATATTCATCCTCAAGGGTATTTTGTAGATCATTGTAATTAAAAGACATCTTGTTGCATTGTTATTCTAATCCATTGTGCATAAACAATATATATTTCTCCTAATCATCCTTTATTTCTCCTAGAGTTATCTCACTAGGAGGTGTGGATTCTACGATATATAACATACTTTGTTAGCATACTACTTTTCACAACTGACTGTACCACTCCTTGCAGTTATACATGGTGAAAATGTTTTTTATCCAATATAGATCGTAATAAAATTGGGTTAGTAGTGGTTTCCATTTAATATAAAATAAACATATTAATCATATTAGTTCTTTATTTTTATTAAACAATTATTGATATTTTTTTACGTTACTATTAAATCACTCCCACTAATTCATCAAATATGAATATCTATATTAAAAAATTTATATTCTATGATTATTCAAGGGGTAAGGATCCCATAAAAATATCTTCATATTTAATGTTATGGACATTTCAATAATTGGATAGATTCAAACATGTATTATGAGAGTAATTCAAATATTTCATTCATCCCACATTTAGTCTTTCCTCAATATCATAATATTTTATAATCAAATTGTCATAGATATTAGTTTCTACATGAATGAAAACAATTTTATGTTTCACCTAATGATATCTCCAAAATAGAAGTGGAACAAATATATATTATTTATTCTAATTATATCATTCATTAATTTATATTGTCATTCTAAATGTCACATCATTGTTTTTCACCCTCTCAAAACATTGAGCAGTGGAATTTTTTTTGAGAAATATCAATTTCATATGGGTAATTTCGTGATTTTTTGATATTTAATAAGTGTGATCTATATAAAAATAAATATGATCTTCCATGTACTCTATTTTCCTCCAACATTGTAGTTGATAATAAATTTTTTTTTTCATGATTTGGATAATATTTGTTCCCCTTAACATTGTATATTTCCAAATCACCATATTTTATGAAGTCATTTATAGTAAACATAATCATTAGATGCAGTAATAAACGTTCCATGTTATAAAAACCATATACTCCAATACCTTCTTCATACAAAAGTTTCAAATCATTAATTAATGGTTACAATAAAAAATTAATATAATTTCCAGACTGTTTTTGTTCAGAAATCATTAAAATCAACATGATATATTTTCAATTCAGATAATTTTCATGATTTATGTTGTAAATTACCAATAATATATGCTATTATATTTTTTAATTCTAAGGATTTGATATAGATTCATTTAATCCATGAACAATCCAAGACTATGATTTCAAAAATCGTATCTAAATATAAGAAATTATTCATCAGTATTATTAAACAGTAGACAATCAGACCAATATCATATTTTTCCATCATATATTAACTCATATTGATGTCATATTTACCCTTTTACATCATTTTAAATTGAAAATAATTTTTTAAAATGGGGATTTATTGTCTGATTCCAAATTGGCTTACAAATATTATTTATGAGTACTATATCAACCAATGATTTTTATTTAATCCTATCCCATGATGTCCCATATTTAGGATACTCTCATAGAATGTCGTATTCATTCATTTATATCACAAAATTGTTTGAGTAGGAATGTTTGTTTTTAAACTATGAACTCATCGATCATAATATTTTCTTTGCATTATAATATGAATCTAGAATATCATTATCTTTAGAAAGTACTAAATTCTATATCTGTATAATATAATAAAATACTTATCACTTCATCCATTTTAACCATTAAATTATTCAATCTTAACACCATTAATAATATATTAAATTTCATTAAACTAGAATACAATGGTTTTTAAGCATTACAATGTAGATGCTAAAGTATCAGTTTTATCCAATTACCTCTAATTCAATATCATGATTCATTTCTTCAATTTTATATGACTATTCGTCATTAAAATAATCATTATCATTGGATCATGAATTCTAAAAAATTTCACCCTGCCAGATCCAAGTATTGTATGTTAGATTAAAACCATGAAAAATTAAAAATTCAGTTATTTTAATTCTTTTAAACCTTTTCATATATAAACATTTCAATCATGGATAGAAAAACATGTATTTTTTTTGATATATATCATTTATAAAATTAAACAAAATCATCATCAGCATCCCTATATTCATCACTTTTTTTAGTGTAGTAATACATATTGAACTCCTTCTTATCAATAAAAAATTTAATTAATTGAAAATAAGTTTTATATTTTGAAATTTAATTTGAAATATTCATTAAAAATGATATTAAAATTTTTACAAAAAATAGGTCACAAATAAAATAAATACCATATATATTATCAAATAATTATCACATTGAACATATTTAATTATAATTAATTCTTAAAAAGAAAAATGTATCATTAAATCATGATGAATATTTAAATATATGTCATCAAGACTCTTTATTGAAACTCAAAAATGCACAATACCTTAAAAACATTGATTTACAAAGTAGAAACAAAACACAACTTAGACAGACAATAATTTGAAAATTAACATTATTTATAGTAGTAATTAAAAAAATAATCATTTTAAAAAACATTAATATCTATACAATAATTCATCAGTTATAAATACCTTATATTCATGAACAATTTCAACTATAAAAATAAATTTTCATGAAATTTCAAAAAGAATTGGTGATAAAATATCATTGAAAAAAAGTCACAAAAACAATATTCAATAATTAAACCAAAAAATGGATTCATATTAAACCAAAAAAATTACACAAACCACAAATATATATTTTAAATTTGATGTATTATAATGAATCCACAATGGAATGATGAAGAAGAGAGAGCGAAAAGCGAAACTGACGATGGTTGACTGTGGGTGGCTATGGTGAATGCAAACTGAATGTTATTTATTTCCACCAAATGAAACAATGATGGGTTAGGGTTCATCATTATAGATAAAACCGACATTGTTTATAAGAATTACATAATATTAAATACTCATTTTTTTATATAAAAAATTAATGGATTTTCACAACAGTTATTAAATAACAGATGATAAAAAGATACTCGACATATTTATCATGTTGATTATTTTATAACTAATGCAGAATATTATTTACATCATCATGTATAAATAACCATTTTGAAAAAATATTTATTTTAAATAAATTTTATACTACTGTTATTTTCATTAATTTAGGTTTTCATACATCATGTGTCTAAGGTTTATACTAAACTTCATTCGATGATAACTGAATCAAATTAACAACGATGACACAAAGACAATATTTTTTACATTATATTATCATGATATACAAGGTATCACATCTAAAGTAATTAAATAGTTTAGTATATTTAGGAGGCTGGGTATATACATGATTCTAAAACTACATATGAAAACATCAAATACAACATAAATATTATAGTGAGAACTCAATTTTTTATTCTGGTAAATCTATGAAATTGTTCATATATCCCATATCAGTATCATGGAGAATGTATAACATAATAAGGGTGACCTCAAATCCCCAGTAAGGGTAAGTGTGAAAAAAATTTATCATTCGATAAATATTTCATAAATAATAATGAAGAGATAATTAATAATAAAAATGCCAAATTACTAATATTATAAATATTAGAATACATCCATGGTTGATATAACAACACAAACAATGACATGGATAATAATAACTAGTTTCAAAATTATTGAATTCATAATTTTGGACAACATAATCATAAAATCATGTCCTTAGGAAAAGTCATCATAAACAATTTTTCATGGACTCTTGCAAACTCATCCTTAATAATTAGGAATACATGCACCATATTCTCGATCATGTTTGACACATAGGACCTATCGATAAATAGAGTAGCTATAAAAGGACATAACCATAACTTAATAACTATAAGGCATTAATCATATGAATAGTTTAATGAGAATTAAATACATAATATATGTAAATAATTTGAATGAAAAACTATCATATTAAATATTAATGTTTTCAACAATCAATAAATAAAACATAATCAAAATCTATCCGAATTAATATAGAACATGTTATCAAAAGAATATAATCCCAGTAAATCATAATATTTAACAATGTATGTTGAAATATATGAAAATACTTTAAAAATATTAATAGAATATTTCATGAGGAAAATAAAATTTACATTTCAGAATAACATATATTGAAGTCTAAGAATTTATTGAATAATTGGGGAAAAAATTTCCATTAATGTTACCACTTAAAACTATAAATATTATTTGAAATAAAATAATAGTCTTAATGGTGGGAAAATTCTATTGTGAGGTAAATCCTAGAAAAAAGATTTTGATCACACCTTTGGTAAAAATTACCTCATTAAATGAAGGGTAGGAAAAATCATCATAAAAATTTTCATAGAATGTAAAAAAATTGTTAAAATGAAATCAGTAAATCATTTTATAGTACAAAAAATAATCATTAAAATATTTTAATGAAAATGGAATAAAAATATTGTCGATCAAATTGAAAAACAATGTCGATGTCTCTTTAAAACATCCATTTGGATTTATTGAGATCTAAAAAAGATAAGAATAGAAAAATTAATTAAAATTAGTGTGCGAAATGAAATGAAAACTGTTTTTTGAAAAATTATATTTTAGGTATAAAACATAATTTAATTCCATTAAATACCTTGTAAAATCTATTTTTATTAATATTAAAATATTTAATTTAGTATAAATTCTATAAATTTCATTAACATAATAAATAAATATTTTAAGGTCAACTAGGTTTAATACCCTAAGAGTTGGGTGAATTAGTATTTGACAGCTTAAAACCACTACCCCTTTTGATCTTTTTTCATTATTAAGCATAATAACACATCTATCTTACTCAAGTTTATAGGGATGAATAAAAATTAAATAATACATTGCGAATAATTTTTTCACATGGTTCACACTAATTTGGCTAAATCAAAGGAGTAATGAATGAAAATGTGAGGATGTACAAAATCCACTAGCCCCACACTACTATTTACAATGTTAGGGTTAGATATTCTATTATCATGCTCATTAACATTTCATGTTTTAGGGTCTGATCACGACCTTCCCAAGGTGAACTACCAATGTCTCTTCCACTGGATGACTATCAGGGGAAGGATCACGATCTTCCTCTTCCTTTGTAAACTTTTCTTAGAAGGGATCTGATCATAGTTTCTGGACATTTAAGTCCATTAATTGAAATTAAAAAAACATCCAAAGTTTCATATAAAAACAATGTTAAGGTCCATTTATCACCCACAAATGATATAAATCGTTTCATGTACTATTAGGATAATGAAATTACATTTCCAAACTGATTTTGAGCATTTTAAAGATTAATGGAATCCTTCATGAACCACCGTAATTATTTTAAAAACTAAGTAGTGGATACACTATCCGAATCACCTCCTCCAAAAACCATATTTCCTCAGTGTGTTGTATCTACTCTAAGAACTATCTCCATTTCAGTGAATAGTCTCTTATCTACGAATTACCTCTACTTATGTGAACCATATTCACTCTACGAACTGGTTCTTACTCCTCTTTATACCATGTATTTCTCCACTGCATACTAATTCCTTTATGGGATATAGTTCCCCGAAAAAAACATTTGGAAAAAATGATTCTGGGCAAACAACATCACCTTTCATTGAATTCTCACATGCGAACAACTTGTTGTATTTGCTAAATTTCCTCCATGACCAAATATGTTATCTATTAAACATTTATCTCTATTTAAAACATGGGATTAGATGTCCTTAAGTAAAAAAAAATAGATCAAAAATCCGATAATTAAAGATTTACCAATCCATTGATTCAGTACCACCTTCACCGCATAGAGAGCATCTCCTATAAACCACAATTCACCCATGAACTATTTTTTATAAGAGTACTATTTACTAAAATTGATCCTTTGTGGAAACCATTCACATTCAAAAAAGATTCTTCTAGTATACTCAAAAAAATTTCCTCATTACTACCAATGACAATCCATCCAATGAACGGTCACACCTAATCTCAACCGCAATCATTCACCTTGAACAATTTTAAATCTACGAACCATTCCTGGTTCATGGTACATGGTCCATGTTCTAAGGATTTTTTTTCACCTAATTTAAAACTTTCATAATGTTTTTCCCTAAAAATAACTCCTATTCAAAAATAAATCCTTTTCCAAAAACAAACTCCCAATCTTGAGACCCAAAAATTTTGGAAACACTGGGAAACTAAGCCACCTTAAAATCCAGTCGTTAATAGACATAAACCATACTCAATCGCAGTCATCTAGCTTTTTTATCCAACACAATAATAATGAAATCATACCAAGAGGACACCTTCATGAAATTTCACCAAAATAATATTTAATTATTTTCGTAATTCAGATAAAAATACATTACATACATAAAATCGATTTTTTGAAATCATGTTTTTAAGAAAACAAATTTTACATATACCAAAATCAATTATAATGATGATTAATTTAGAACCAAATTGTTTAATTATAATTAAAGATGACTTATTATAATTTAATATCAAAATTAAAATATAATGGTACTTTAAAAATTATTTCTTTAATGAAAAGATGTGACTGTATTATAATAATTTGTATTTTTTCTAATCATTGAAAAATAAATCTTTTCAGAAAAATAAAAATAAATCACCCAAATAAAATATGTACATGATTCTATTAAATATTATATTAATTTACACAAATAAAAAATAAAAAAAATTATAAATTATTTATAATTACTACCTAGAAAATGTAATAAATCCATTTTATCACAACATTTCTTTAGAATAAAATTGATTTACAAAAAATTTATTACATATTAATTATACATCAATCAATAACTTTTTTTTATATAAAAACATTTTACATATTTTTTATAATTATTTTATTCCTATTAATTGCTCAAATTAAATATATTGTCCATAAAAATCACATTTAAAAAATATTTTAAATGTATATCAATGTTTTCTTAATGTTTGGGGTTTCGTCTTAAGTGAGATATTGATTAGAGTCTTCTTTGAAACTAAATTTCTGATGTATTATATAAGGAAATAGAATAAAAATATTATATTGTTGAATGAACCCACACCCCAAACATGTGAATCCCTCCCTTAATCGACATTCAAGGACCCATTTTTTGGACCAAAAAGGCCTACAAAGGTCTAATGAATTTTCAGTATATTAATATAATTTTATAAACTTTTAATAATTTTTTTAGGTGTCATAGGAAATATTTATTTTTATTTAAAAATATTTTCAAGGAATATTAATTAATTGATTATGTTTTTTATTGTAATTTTAGAATATTTAATTTGTATTCTTCCAAATTATTATAGTTTTAATCATCATGATCTAAGAAGAAACATTCACATGTTTGGTTTACTGAAATATATAAATTCATAAATTTTATGGAATTTTTTAAACGAACTAATTTTTAAATATCATTTATAGATGTTTTGTGCACAATCCCACCATTTTCAAATGTCTAAGGGCATGTGTGTTATAATTATTAATGAAAAAGTTTTAATTTCTCATACCTAATATCTTCTCACCTAGGTGTGGGTATGCATTCTGAAAAATGGAGGAGTTTCAAATGATTTAACTTTAGTGTATATATATAATGGATAGAAACAATGAAAATGCCTTGGAGATTGAAATATGTTGTAACATGAGCTGGTTCATGGCAGAGGGAGTTCACCTACGGTCAAAGATGATCCTTAATCCACTTTATGTATTAACTAGTAGAAACAAATCATGATAAATTCATTTTTTGGTTATTATATACTGAATGTTTATTTATTTACGGATGATATGCATTCACATTGAAATGTTTCCGAGTAAGGATGAATAAAATAAAGGAACATTTGTTGTGGATGTATTCTATTTATACATTATTAATGTTATGAGTTATATCACATTATAAAAAAGTATGTTATTTAGAATAAAATTTCAATCACAACCATAAAAACAAAAAAAAACTATCTATATAAATATTAATTCATTAATTAATTCCATTTTTTGGTATTGAAAAACCCCAAATGTTGGGGGTTTTATTTTCCCATGTTATGGGTGACTGTTACTAAAAGGTAATTCTTATGAATGTGTTTGTTAGAATTAAAAAATAAGTATCCATATCTAGTTTGTTTCTAGATTATAGAAAAATCGTTATGTAATGAAATTTTACACTTTCCAAAGGATAGGAACTCACTCAATAGGTCAAAGAGCTGTGGGTTAATGAGGTCGTCTAGCCAAACAAACCATAGACTCTCACAATAGGAGTGATGTCAAAGCTTAATCTTTGAATTGAGGGATAATGATCCTTCTCAAAATAATATTCAATTGACTATGTATTCTAAATCTAATAGTATAGGGATATTGGGATTTGATAAAATAGTGGGAGGCATTTGTGATTAAAATATCTATAATCTAAAAAATAATCATGATAATAGTGTTTATTATCTTTTGTTTTTATATAAAGTAATGAAACAAATATTTCTACCATTGAAACACTACAATACATTATATACTCTAATAACATCATAACTGAAACAAAATTATAAGAGTATTATATATGGTTGTGCATAATACTACAATATGAAAGAGAAGTGTATGTGTCAAATTTAGCACAACCTGATGAGCCACCCCATGAAGAAATTAATGATAATGAAGATATATATAAGAGATTCTTAGAAGATGAATTTGATTTTTACATCATAATTATATCATCAATGTATGATGATATTCAAAATCATCATGATGGCATGGATGATTATAACATGTTGTCTTATCTTTGAGAATAATGTGTGGATGAAGTGAAATAATAGATTAATGATATTTAAATCACATTGGTCACACATATATATATATTTAATGATATCCTTTTAGATGGTATTCATGTTCTAGAGATGATAGTGGACATTGAATGATTGAAATAATTGATAATTAAATCAAATTATGAAAATTCAGTTTATCACATTCACTTATCTCTATCACCATGTAACTCCAGATTCATTGATATTAATAAAATGATCTATAATTAGAAACCACTTGGATAACTTTGAGGTATGTTTCACCAAGATTTTTAGAACTAAAATAATAATAAATTTTTATTTCTCAAAGAGATGAAAAATAAATACAGTGTGAAAATTTCAAAAAAAAATTTAGACACCAATGGAAACTTCACAATGTACTTATAAGAAACCAAATATAAAGATGGAGAGCATCAAGCATGACAATATTTTATTTTAATGTGGAAATAAATTTTATTAGAAGGAAAATTGAAATCTATTGAAAAATAAGAAAACAAAGGCTTCTACTTCTGGTATATTCATCATTGCAGGTTATATTTATGTTTCAGTTATTATTAATTTGATAAAATATGTTAATTATATAAATAAATCCAAATACAAGAACCAAAGATGACCGAAGACATAATAAGAGAGGTGTGGATCATTGGGTTTTTGATGAATATTTAAATAAATATCATCCAATGGAGTTCATTATATCATAATTCAAAGTGGATATATTCATGTATTTGGAAATTAATATTATATAGTGTGTGTTACAAAAATATTATCTCCATAGATGTTAGCAAATTCTGATATTTTATTTAAGTTTTTAAATAAATTATTTTGGTATATTATTCATAATTAATTTTTCTATTATATAGGGATTAACAATTTCGACTATTAGAATATACTAATGAATGTTAAATGTATGACTCGGTGATTCTCACTTGTGTAATGAACTTTTTTTATTGTAAACAAAAATTTTATTGTTTTGGATATAATCTTTATAGTGTTTAGGGTTTGAAGAGTTAAGTTCGTGTGTTTTACAAACAGAAACAATTATTGGATTTTAGATAATGAAACCTTTAGATAATATGGTAATAAAGTGACAAATCCTTTAGAACTATTTAAACAAGATATGTGTGAACTATTTAAAGTAGAATTTAGTGGTAAAAAATATAATTCCTTATATTTATGTAATTATTTAATGAATATAAATCTAAGGAAATGAATATTCCTGGTAAGAGATAATACATCCACCAAGAAGACTTTTTGGGGTATATTTTAACCAAATATTCATCGATTATGAAATAATTTAGAGTGAATTTATTCATAACCTCATATTTACATTTAGAAATCTTCATCATAATGTTATTAAAAGGATGATAACTAATGAGTCTTATATATTTTTTGGTCATTACAATTTAAAGTGGATTTGTGAATAAAAAAAATAATTTACTCATATAATCCATGATATTAGTAAATGGATGATTAATGATGAACCATATAATACTTGAAACGTATATCATTATATTCTAAGACATGCTTCAAAAATATAAAAATAAATGCATACTAATAATTACAAAATAATTTTAAAAATATATCATATGGGTTATAATATGAAATAAATCAATTATGTCACTATATATGTGTTTAGATGAAAATATATTTTCAAATATATGTTAATAAAAAAACATTCAAGAAGAAATAAAAAAAAATTATAATTATTTATCCTTAAATTTTTATGGGATAGTACAAAATCCATATTATAAAAATCATATTGTCAATATATAGACTATATTAAAATAAACAGACGCACATCTATATTTTGGATGGTACGATAAATATTTACATGGATAAATTCAAAAGATTGATACGAAACAATAGTTGGAATAATAATATGTACCATAAGAGATTGTGGAGGAAGAATGATTCATGAGGAATATACTACATAAGAAGGATAATTCAAAATAGATTAGTTGATATTCACTACAATGGTTGATGAATGTTATAATTATTTAAGAATAATGAATACTATGAGAAAGTATTGTATGTGAACATGTTATGATTGTAATGTTTATAAAATATCAAAAGTGGATTCTCTATACCAAAATCATTTCTATATTTTTGATATTTTTTCTAATTGATGTAAATTTATTAGTGGGAATTGAAGAGAAATTATGCATGTGTCATAATATAATGGTACCTATATGGATCAATTTGATATATAAATTCATCATTCATATGTACATTTGAATTATGATTATCATATTAACATTTTACGATCATTATATTAGGATTTTGTCATCAAGACCACCATCTATGTAAGATATTTTAATGACACAACCAAAATATTAAGTGATATTATATAATATTAATATGACATGAACATTACAGAAATCCATTTTTTGTAGAGATGAAATAATATTTGTCAATAAATATTCAATTAGAATGATGGATATCATGTATCTATAATAGTATAATGGAATCCTTACTATTATCAAATTAAAATATAATAGGAATATATGGAAAATTGTAATTAGCCATACAATAAGTTTAGACTACATTGATGGAATCTCCTCAATGATTAATATAATGTTTTAAAATAATTTCTAGGGAACAATATATATTTAGATAGATATATGGGATTCTTAGAACAAGTAAAAGTACATATATGAACTTTTTATTGTAAAATATGTGTTGGAACAATTTGAGAGATAATTTTTATCATTTCACAAGAAATAAATCACTCTAAGAAGAAATTAATAAGACTTGGGAGGAGATTTAATTGGTCATTAGAAACTCATATGCTTCTATGATTGATCTACAACATATGTCATGTGTTTGTCCAAGTAGGATAGATAGAGGGTGTGAATTAACATTAAAAATTCTAAATTAAGTATAATGAAAATTATAACTAAAATAAAACTATTATGTGAATTGCAATTTAAAAACTTAATAGCAACACAATTTGACAAAGGTGTTTTTATAAAGATAAAAATGAGTTCCTAAATATCCTCTCATAAAGAGTATTGAAATTGTTTTATTAATACCATGGAAATAATGGTTTCCAAGATAACCAATAAAAATGATACATAGTTTTTAATGTTGTAAGAATTATCCCAATACAACACATTATTTTTTAATTGGTTATATCAATAAACTCAGATCCCTCACTTTAGTGGTAGTGAGCCCCTAATATCCCACACATTGGTGGTAGTGATAAACCAACAGTAAAAAATCAGAAGGTTTTTTCATTACATAAACATTTTATATCTCACTCTCAAGTCACCTAGTAAGAACCAAATGATAAATAATAGGAGAAAATTTACAAATGTAAGAGAGGGAAAGAATCAAAAACATGAAGAAAAAGTTTTCATAAGAAAGGTATATAATGTAACTCGTATCATATAATCCTCCTTGTGTTTTCATTGATATCCTATAAAGGTCCTAGGATGATTTTGTAAGTCTTGGGGGTCAAAAAAAGTCAGTGGGGGTTGATAGTAATTAATTGTTACAATATGCACCAACTGTATTTATGTATGTAAAATGGATATCGACTAGACACTATAGACATCAACAAGATGTTGAGAATGGTAGTTTCACAGGATAATCCCCAAACTCGTCATATAGTTAGTTCTCCTCTATCAGATATGATCTATGTTATTTTTTGGTCATCTAGCTAGCCGGTGGTAGGGCCTCGACTAACATATATTGTTTCCTAGTGACGACCTTCAAAATGACCTTGCAAACTCTTCATGAACTCATGTATTGGATGATCAACTTTATAACATTATAGACACACATAATAACAATACAATCAATTTATATGATTAGAAACATTATTGGTTTTTTTATCATTATGAAACCAGAGAGAGTGAGAGGTACAACATCAGGTAATGTACATGATATGATATTGAAAGTATATAAATTATGACTGAAAACATATCATATTAATCCAAGAGATCTATAATATAATTAGTCATATATATTCAATAAGATTACAACGCATATATATATAATACATGGAGATAGTGAAAAACTAGTTTTTAGGGGATGAAAACTAGTATTCTTATCCATCTATTTGATTTAATAACACATTGTGACTAAATAAATAAGATAAGATCATTAAAACTAGTGGTATTTATATCTATAAATAATAATTATGTTAAAAGTAATGATGTGGTTAAATAAGTGGTATAAAATAAAGAAAATTCGATCTAGTTCTTATAATCTCACATTGTAAGTAATGTGTTATCCTAATATAAATTAGGATATGTTTACAACGATAGAACTGGTCAATATTTCAAGGATATTTATGGGGAAAAAAGACTTAATGTTGATGATGTCATCCTTTCATGAATATTACTTATGTGATGTTTCAGAAATCGTAGTGTCTATGTAGAGAAAATGTCATAACCAATGTATAAAGTTATAAATTAGTAAAAACATGATCTTATCATGTGTGAACTAACAATATTATTGTTAGGAATTCATATCTAGTGCATGTTGATGTGTTATAAAAGTTGGTGTCATAGACCCAACTTGAGAAGTACTTTTGTTTACTATATCATATACATATATATAGTTATACATTATGTATTCTTACAATAATAGTGTTGATACTTCTACATCCACTATTTCCATGGGAATTTTCATAGAGTATCTATTATATCAACAAGTTATAGTGGTTCCTAGAAATAAAAAGTACGTTGAGATACCGTGAAAGTAATCTAAAATCAAATTTCATATTGACTAGATACATCATGCTAAATGTACATAGATTATGTATGACATTCATGTTTTTGGGTATCATAAGAATTGAGACTTATTCTCCTAAAATTCACACATGATGATTTAGAGTATATGGGATCATGAGGAATGACCTGCCAAAAAAACAAAACATGTTTCGAGTTTCATTGGTTATTTATATCTATAAAATTGAGTATTGGTATATTTAATTGAGATCACTATCAATGTGTACTATTTGATCAAATACATCAATGGAATAAAAAGACTTGGATGTTTATGTCCTTGCATGGTATCATTTATTGGGTGAATTACTGGTTGTATGATAATGATTGAATGGCCAATACAAGTTCTGACACCTCCAAAATGAATGGATATCTTAGTTCTAGTATACAAAGATGGTAACACCATTATAAAATCCGTGTTCATTGTAGAATAAGGTACACTCCTCCAATAAGGTCATGAAATAAATAATATCATTAAAATAAGTAATACATGATTTATGAATTCATTATGATATTTTGTGAGACAAAGAGATTATATTACACAGAACATCATCATAAAAAATAGTAATAGCTATAACATATCCTTTTATATTTAAGGTCTATGATTTATTTCTAGATACTAATCCTGGTATGTGAGTGTCATTCAATCCTATTTAGATATGTTCCTAGAGGGCCACAAACAATGTGTGTCCATATATTCTACTAATTTAGATGAATATGAGTTTAAAAAGAATGTGGTCCCCACATCTGGGGTCATTTGAATGAATGATTATAAATTATTACAAAGAAAATAAATCAATTATATTTTTCTAGTATATAATATAATTTAATTAATTAATGTCTCCAGGTATTCACAAGTAATTTAACAAAAAAAGTTAATATGATAAAATATTAGTTTTTAAAGGAACATTACACATTCAAATATTGTTAAATTATAGTTGGGGAAATGATTTAGGTCAATAACTCATAATTTATCACATGATATTTATGAATGTCATAAGAGAGTGGTGAAAGAGAAATTATAAAGATGTATAATTTCCCACAATAAGAACCAATAATTCAATAATGATCATAAAAGAGATGTGTTTCTCATGTGGATGATCAAGATGATGCATTTCATAGAACCCAAGAACAATAACATTCTAACAAGGAGAGGATTATATTGGTTTTGATCAATGAAAAAGGTATGATTAATAGTTTCGTTTGTTTTTTTCTTCATGATAATATTATATTTCACAAGATCTATGGGAGAATCTAGGAACCAATATACTATATAAGATGTTATTAAACTAATCAGGTAGACACTTTTAATAAATACTAGTATTTCACACTTATTTAATTTTTGGGTTCCTTTATAATGGGTTTCTATTGTGTTTTATGTGGTCCCAAATAGAACATGGAATCATCAAATCTAGTCTCCAATATTTGGAGATCCATGTGGTAAAAACGAATGTTAACCATGTGTGATAGCATAAGGAGTTTGAATCAGTGGAACCATCCCAATGACTGATGTTATGGGTGTTAGCATTTGAATCCTAGTTTCATAAAACCAAAATGACATTCATCGGAAATGTTTTTATTACAATTTCAACTAATGACAAATGTTTTGGAAAAGTGAGACTACTTTTGTAGATCAACTAGTTACCCTAAGAGAGAATAATTTTTTTTTCTTATGATGAACCCTTAAAGGTTCAGAATATGGGAATATATTTATTGATGTGTCATAATTTTAAAATCAAAAATTTTATCAAATAAATTATTTGAGTTTAAAAATGTTATGGGAAATCAAAAGTGAGTTAATATATGGAGAATCTCTATGAATATCAAAAGGTGGTGTGTCCAGGAAAATCAGCTACTGTTTCAATAAATGGAGTTGGGATTAACATTGAATAGGTCCTCAAACACTTTATTATTGAACCCAAATCAAAAACATTGTATGTGAAAATTACCTGGTGAATCATAGTGGCATAAAGTGTTTAAATCTTTATAATTTTATATTAAATATATAGTTGTATGATGATGTAATATTTGTACATCCAGAAATTAATGAAATCCATAGTGGGTCCTCTAATTCATGTAAGAAACAAATTTTGAAGAACATTAATCTAATGTGTCCGTTCTCATCTTTCTATACTTATTTTGTTTACTTTCGTTATTATAATTTTCATTTATTTACATGTTTATGTTTATAATTGAGTTTGTGTGAATGGTTTACATTGTGTAGTGTGTTGGATTTAGTGAATTTATTTAGTAAATATAGTCAAAGAGAGGTGATTTTACAATGGTTTTATTTTCCATTATGATGATATGCATACAATTTTTTTGGAAAATAGCATATGAAATGTTACTCAGGATTCCATGGTGGTTGAAAATGGGGTAATGTACGGAAACCATTACATTACCATAAATATAGATGGATGATAATTTTTCATGTGTAAAGATTTATTTGATCCATAATTAGGTATTTATAGGATTTCTCACATTAGTTAGAAATATAAGAAAGTTGTAAAGGGAAAGGGAATACACTATCATGATCACATGGAAATCGGAAAGATTGAAATTATTGTTCTAGAAAATCATATAGGACTTTATTTCGAATTGGATTGTCCAAATCATATAAATCTGAAAATATAGATGGAACACTCAGATGTTTGGGGAATTCATCAATTTAATTGTTTTTTGGTTGCCTTTAATTTCATATTTTCATTGATAATTATACTAGTAATGTATGAATTTACTTCTTATTGAATAAATATTATTTTTTTCTGGTGTCTGCTCAGTGGAATGCTTTAATAAAATGTGAATTTGGTCTAAATTAGAAGAGTATCTTGATATAAAATGGTGGTGAGTATATTAGATGTATCTTCTATAAATTTTACCAAAATCATGGAATATGGGATTGTAAGATAATTCCCATAAATAGAAAATATACTGAAGTGGTATAAAGAATGATAAAGGATCTGATAGAGAATGTTTAAAGTTTGAGTTTGTACTTAGGAATTCATTCGGTTGTTTGAGTAGAAGAACTCAACATAATTATATCTCTCATGAAAATATTTCCAACATAGACTATTGAATAGGAACTTACAAAGGACTTTTATCCTATAAAATAACATGAAGTTCATCATCATAATGAATTTTGTGGATTATCATGTATACATGAAAATGATAATGAAATAGATAAATATGATTTAAAATAAAAAATTAATACTTTCATTGGTTATGAAGTTGAAAATTTTTGGTATCATTTAAGGGATAATTAATGTAAAACAATCATTAGTGGAAGAGATTTTTTTCAATTAAAGTATTATATGAATGGTTAAAATATTGTAAGAGAAATAAGTAGAATAAGATTCATTATTTTATGTCCTGTTTGATTAGAGTAAGTTCATTGGAAGATAACAAAATCTAATGGAATCATATGAGAGAGTTGATATAATCAAGTGTATCAGACTAAGGCCATCGTTTGATTAACTAGAGGTGTCAAGGATGGTATATTCTTGAGTGGAATCACTAAAGGTACATATTTTATAAGAATTAGTACAAACGGTTTAGGCACTGGAAAATAACTAGACCCAAGAAGTGTAGTTCCAAAAACTGTTTTATGATATCAACCATTGTTAGAAACTATATTCTGAGAGTTGGTGATGATGTAAATTTTTGACTCTTAAAAGATATAATAGAATATGAAAACATATATAGATTATTATTTCCCATTCCGTCTTAATAGTTTGATTTATCCATGATTGTAGAAACAACCTTAATAATGTTTAATAAAACATGAGAGATGGATGAAATTATAGTGGTTAGAAAGGAATATGAAAATAAGTGGGATTTCCAAATTAATGAATAGGTTGATGGAAATATGAGATAATATTCATGAATAATAGTAAGGGTTTCCAGAAAATTAAGGAATATAGTTCTTGAAATTCTTCTCACGACTAGATAATAATTATACCATTAAAATAGTGTTATGTATGTTGAGATTAGAATATATTTATCTAGATAGAATATGTGTCAAGTCATATTTATTTTAGGGGGAGTATGAGGAAGAAATATAAATTACACAAAAAATAGTTATATAGGAAGTTCGTAACTAGATTATGGTACGCAGACTAGAGAAAAGAATATATGGAGTGAAGCAATCTCTACAATGTGGAATTAGAAATTCCACTCATTTATGTCAGATGAAGGACTCATGAGATGAATTTTGATCATTGTTTTATCAATATAAGTATATACATGATAAATTCATCATACTCTATCTATACCTAAATGATATATTGATAGTAGGACTATATAAAAAATATTTGAGAAAAAAACTGTATCTACAATGAATGATTCAAGATGAAGGTTCTCAAACAAGCTAAAAATATACTGAGAATGAGAATTGATAGATAGAAGAAGGCCAAAATATTATTTCAATCTAAAAATGAATAAATATAGAATATCATCGAATGGTTTAGGATATACAGGTTCATTTCAGTCATAACTCTTCTTATTGGACAACTCAAATTACCATAAACATAAGAACCAACAATGAATGAAGATAATTAGTAAATGAATAAGGAACCTTATTATTTAGTAGTTGTAATTTTTCTATATGATAGGATATATACTCACCCAAATATATAATTTTAGTTTTAGTTTCAATTATAATTATGTCCAGCCCAAGTAAATTCCACTAGGATTTCATTAAATAGATCCTTAAATATTTGAAAGGGTGTGATGTTTTGTATCCATTTTTAGTAGGATTAATTATTTCAAGGATTTGATGACGATGACATTACTGATGAATCCGAGAGACATAAGTTCTCAATTTTTATTTTTTGTACATATAGTGTAACAAAAATTATTTGGATTCCTCTTCTCCAAAATAATTTTTTATTAGGTAAAATTGAAGAAATGGATGTAGCAGTAATGGAAGTAGGGAGAGAGACAGTTTGGTTGAAACAATTTTTTAAGGAATAGTGAATAATTTTTGAGATAGAGATTATTTTTAATAATATTTAATGTGATATTAACTTGGAAATAAATAAGGTGTTCCTTGTAATAATAATTCATATCACCTTGTGGTACCAATTCATTAGAAACATGCGGGTGGAGATAGTGATAGATTCATTGGAGATCACTAGAATACAAAAATATTATACATTATCACAAAGAATTTAGTTGAAGAAATTTTATGGTAACACAATTCCATGATAGTTATTAGGTTAATGGGATAAGTTGTAGGAACAATGAATTATATAGAAGCGTGTAATGAAGGGTGTTTGCTGGAAGAAGTCAGATTAAGAGTTTCCCTGAAACAATTTCTTAAGTGACAGATTTTTTGGGATGTGAAACCTAGTTTCATGGAACTGTAATTTCATTCAAAAGAAATAAGTTTATAGGAATTTCAATCAATGGTATATGTTTTATCATATTAATAAGGTAAGGTCATTTCATCCAGTGACTCTGAGACCATCTAAATTTCATATCGTTTGATTAATTCATGAAGTCCTAGAATGTTGGTGAACTTTTCCAAAGAATGAATTAGAAATAAATACTCTATATGTTTAATTAATAAATTCATTTAGTTCTATAGTGTTAAGAGTGATCAATATTGAATTTCCTAATGGAGTCTCTCCTTGAATTTCGGAATGCGGTGTAACCATTAAAACTACCAAAAATTATTATATATTTAATTAGTAATTGAACATAAACACTGAATAAAATACATAAATGTTGAACCCTGATCATGAATAGGGCATGTTAAAAGTACATGGTGAATCAGAGAGATAAAAATATTTTAATTGTTTGTAATTAAGTATTATTGATGGATTTGTTAGAAGATGTAATATATTTTACGTACATAAATTTAATAATGTAAATGTGGTTCCTAAAATTCATATAGGAAGACTCATTTGAAGAACAATAATTTATTTTGTCTATTCACCACATTATATACATACATTGTTTTCGCATCTATTTTTTTAATTTTTATTACATCATATGATTGTGAGTTATTCCTGGTCATGCGTGAAAATTTGACCTTGTGTAGTGGGTCGGGTACAAGGACTTCCTAGATTAATTAAACTTATTTGAGGTTATTTTAATCTTTGGAGGTTTTAATTTACATTATGTGGATCTACATTGGATATTATGGTGGTTCAATGATCGTTCTACTAGTAGTTTTATCTATATCAGAGGTGGATCGATTTATTTCATATAGTAGGTGTTTTTAATGGTGACACCCTCGATCCTCCCAACAGGTAGGGGATAAAAGTTAACATAAGACAATCATTTTTAAAGATGAAAAAATGAATATTTATATTTTTTATTAATAATTTGTATATAAATTTAATGGAAGAATTTATATAAAAAAATTGAAAATTTATTTCAAATGTTTTATCAATATTATTAGAAATAATTTTTTATAAATAACATCCAATCTTTTGTGATCAGGTAACATATGTTTTGTAAACATTATGGGCCATGTTTTTATAATATACAAAAATAGTTTCATTTCATAGTGGGCAACTATGTTAATAATAGATGAAATTATTATTTATATGTATTATATCATAAATAAAATATATAATAAATTGTCAAATCATATATATTGATTTAATAAAAAATTGATATGTGAATTTTATAATCATTATAGTATTTAATGTTATTATAGAACATTATGATTTTTTGTCACCACTATAAAATACGTCTAGAGGTCAAAAAATCATGTTCATAGTGTACATACTATTACAACATTGTCAAATTTTGGTTATAGAGGTATCTATCAACGTAGTTTTTTTTATGTGTCACTATTTCTCAACTAGGATCAAAATATAGATAAAATTTGTTAGTGAACAATTTTTTAGCAGTTTTAATCATAGAAATAAAATACACCCATTCGTATTTTACAATAAAATAAATGTATAAATAATATTGGTTTCAAATAAAGTCTCTAATAATTCTTATTTAAGAAAATTAATGTCAAATACAATGAAACAACAATACATAAATTAATATCAACTAACATAATTGGATTATAAAAATTATATTGCAAAAAATAAAATCTAAAAAATGAATTATTTTCTTATTACAACAGGTGATTTATAATCAATACTAGTATAATTTTTACAGTAAATTGTTCAAGTGGTTTTGTAATTTCCTTCAATTCTTTCATGTCATTTCATGACCCTCACTAGTTATCCATATGGATCTTAATTCCATGTATAAAATATAATCCCCAAGCTATGAATAGGAATGTGGATGTGCGATAACATTAAAAAATTGAATCATCACAACAAAGTGTGAGATCCGAGGCTCAACATTGTGAAGGGAAGTCTACATAATTTGAATCAAAATAATGTAATGGGGGATGGGTTTTATGTGAAAAAATTGATTAACAATATTATTAAAATTTATTTCTTAATATTATTTATATTACTATTAATTTCATTATGTATTTTGGAGCCTTGCATGGCATGAGAGAAGACAACGCTAAGTGAGGGTTGCGGATGAGGTGACATGTACATGGTAAAGTTTCCAAGAATCATATGGAAGATCTCCGATGTTAAACTGTTATGAAAACACACAAATAACTATTAACATAACACATTTATTACTGTTAATTTATTAATGAAATAAAATATATATTAGTGGTTATACAATATAAAAAAAAAATGAAAACACATTGGCCAGGGATCCCCCATTTTGTGAGTGTCATTGGTTTTACCTATATACAAACATGAGGATTTGTCTCTTTAAATGATATTGTCATCAATGTGTACCAAATGATCATATAATTTAATGTAATTAAAAATCATGACATTTATGTCATGGTGTGATAGCTTTTGTTTGGTGGGCTATTGGTAGTATTGAATTAGTTTGATGGTTATGAAAATATGTCTTACTTCCAAAAGGAAGATACATCGTAGGACAATTTGACTGGGACTGTAGTACCATTACTAAATTCATTATCTTGGTAGAATAAGATTAGGTCATCTAATAAGTTCATGAGGTAAATAAACACTTACAAGGAAAATTATAAAAAAAGTATGTGTCAGGGTGTATGAGTTATCGTGAGAGAACAAGATTATATCACATAGAATTTTTTTCATAGGAGGTATTCATAGCTGTGAATTGTCTTTATATATTTAAGGCTCGTGATTTGTTTCTAGATACTTCACCTAGTCTATGAGTTTGAATCACTATTATCAAGATATTGCCCTAGAGGTTCAAACACAATGGGAATCCACAAGTTCTGCATATTCATATGAACATGATTTTAAGACGAAGTGGTCCCCTAGTGTGAGTTTTGGTAAACATCTGAGTGTGAAAAATTATTACTAAAATAATTTAGTTATATTATATTAGGTTATAATAATTATTATTGAATTCATTTTTATATTTATTTTTATGTAATTTAATTATAAATTTGAATATTATAAAATATTACTTTTTAAATAGTCCTTATGTGTTTGTGGTTAATCAAATTATAACATGAGGAATGGGTAGGGATAATTGATTGTAATTTGTCACATTAAATATTATAACATCAAAAAATATTGGTCAATAATTTTTTATATTTACGATGCATCTACTTTTTAATTCATGTCCTTTTAGGTTATTTTAAGAGGATAAACTTGTTCGGGGGAATCAGTGAAATATTAATAATTATAAAAAATATTTATACTCAATTTTTAGACATTAATAGAGTACCTAACCATTTGAACAAATTTGTAAATGGATTTTACCCTCCCCTTTCCTCTCTCAAATTAATTTGAGAGAAACTAAAGGAATAATGAGAATGTATCGATCTAGATTACTCAGATCCAATTCGCGTTCTTCACCTGGTCAAATGAGAATTGTATGTTCCTTTGGTTTCCCATGATAGAACGTATGAATCAAAGAATGAAAATCTTTTATTTTTTGGTGAACATGTTGAGGATCTAGATTAATCCTCACTTGGCCGCTTAAATCTATTGCATGTAAAAAAAAGAATATCATATTAGAGTTGATAAATGAACTATGTACCATTTTCAGTGATCCATTGTAAAATGGGATGTTTTATATCCGGTTAGGCATTATGATGATAATCAGGTAGACAATTTTCAAAAATATTGGTATTTTATGTTTTATGAGTTCGTAGTTTCTTTCATAAAGGGGATCTAGTGTGGTTGTGTGGGCCCCAATGGGCCTTTTCTACATTAGAGAAATCTTCCATCATGGGATGATCCATGGGATGAAAATGAATGTAAAACCCAGTTGATAGATTATTTTGTTTCACTAGATGGAGTAAGCCTGCTGACTCGGTTTGGGAGTGTTGGGATGTGAAGCAAAGTTTTGGAGCATCAAAAGTTCATTAATCATAGATATTTTCAATGAAATTTTAGTTAGTGGTCGATGGATTGGTTAGTGATAAAGAAATTAAAATTTAAATAGTGGATGTAGCACTATAAGAAGTTTATATCACCCAATTGATTCTCAATGGAATAGAATGTTGATGAAATTTCTAGAATGAATTCTCTTAAATGAACACTCTATAAGATAATCAGAACAAGTGGTTGAGGTAAAAATGTTACTAATTAACAACAATGATGTCCCAAATAGTGAATCCTTTTGAATGTGGGATGTCAGTATGATCATGAAAACAAACTAAAGTTACCATAAAAGAATGTGGGGGCAGACTCTGAATGGTGCATCAAACAATTTAATATTGAACCAATTCATAAAAAAATTATGTGGAATTTTTTATGTGAATCGTTGTGTTACATAGTGGTAATCTATTTATAACGATATATTAATGAAAGAGTTGTTATATGATGTAATATGTGAGCTACCCAACTTCTATGAATGACATTGTGGTTCCTCTCATGCATGTTGGATAATTTTTTAAAAGCTCATTAATTTCCTGCTGTTATTAGTTAATTTATTTATTTATTTTGTTTTATGTTTTTTTGAATTTATGGTGAATTATATTAATTTTAGTTCTTATTAGGTTTTTGTTAATGGTTGACGTAGTGAAGTTGGTATTGTGCAATAATTTATTACATCCATAAAACTTATTCAAGGGGTGGAAATGCTCTGGATGTTTAGTTTTCCTCTATTATAATCTGTGTATGAATTTCAATGATCATATTTCCAATGGTTTTATCAATAGAACATATGAAATTTTTTTCATGGAACCAAATTTTTTTGAGGTTGTTCCCTCTATCCTGTTAATAGGGAGGGGGGGACAAATTCTAGTATAGAGTTAACCTTTTGAAAAAATAAAAATGAATAATTAAATCAAAAATTTCTTTTAGTACATGCATATAAAAGTTATTTGGAAACATTTAAAAAAATTAAACATTTAGGTAAAAATATTTTCCAATATTCATTGAAATAAATTTCATATAAATAATAACACGTTTTTTTGCCCAGGTTACATATGTTTTTAAAACCTCACAGCCCACATTTTTTACAATATAAAAAACCCATATAGTGTCGGACCACTGAGTTGTTAATATATTTATTTATTAATTTTAGGTAGTATAAAATAAATAAAATATGTAATAAATATAATAAATTAATTAATCATTGAAATGGAATAGATAAAACTGAATATATATATATACATTCTTTTAACACAATAAAATATAATGTCATTATGGTATATTATGTGGTCATTGTCATAGCTAAAACTTGTGTGTTGATGTCTAAACATTGAATTCATATGTTACTATCACTGGTTTTCCAAAAATTATTTATAGAGGTTTCTATCATTTTGGTTTTTTAAGAGTGTCTATTTTTCCCCATGATCAAACCATGGAAAAAATGTTATTGAATGGTTTTTTATAACTTTTAATTATAGAAAAAAAAATTACCATTTTATATTATATATTAATATAATGATGTAATCATTGTTAGTTTAAATAATGATTATATTTTCGATACAATGGAATTGTGCCTAATTGTTGATTGCATGGGGTTTGGTTTATTTTCAATCGAACCACACTGGTTACAATTTCTATAGATGGACTCAAACTTATTTTTTTGCAAATCTAGAACCAGCCAATGGATCTCAAAACCATCATTCATGGACCTCTTTTCCAAATAATTGAGTTCATTGAATTATTTGGTTAATGATACATAAAAATACATATTGGTCCGGAAGATGTGAACTCAGGCTGATCACAAAATTTTGGGGGGAACTACTTCTTATTCTAATATTATCTTATAGATTTAACCAACGTTCATTTGTTTGTGAATCCTTAGTTCATTACCAAGAATGTGTTTGTGGATTACTCCTAGGTCGTGATATCGTTCCTGAATACCCATGGGTTCCAAATCATCTATTTTTATCGGAGGTTCTCCATAAATGATGATATTTGTATGTATCTAAGGTTCTTTTTCAATTTTTCCCTTTTGTGGGAATATCAGAAATTTCGTTGTTATTTAATGAGACAATGTGTGTTCAAGACACCTAATGAGGTGCACTGGAGTATATCATCTTCCAGGGGGTCGGAATTGTCTTGAAGGTGGGATGTAACCCATAATATGGGCATCCAAAATCTAATCGTGAGAGGAATCATAATACATTGGTTCAGTGCACTTAACTAGACACATTACAATTTACGGTCATGTTACTGGGAACCAACCATGTAGTTTAACGTCATGTGTAAAGGACATATTGGGGAAAGTTAAGTAGTAAGTTCTTGATGTGGGAGTTACGTTGACATGTCCCAAAGGACCCATATGATATATGGTATTCTAAGATAACATAACCCCTTCTAGTATGTTCTCGGATAACATTAGAGTGTATTGGCGAGATGTGTTTGTAATTGATGTAGGCTTCCTTTGTATACCTATTTGTTGGGAATAAAATACCTTGTAGTTAACTGTCTTATGAAGATTAGTTTCTTGCAGTAAAGATGAGGGTGAGAAGATGTGAAAATAATAGGATGGAGGAGATAGGTGAGGTATCAGGATTCAATCTCAAGGTGGTTTTCTAAATATTCCAATTATTTAGAAATCAACGTCCATTTAGTTTTGGATGATGTTTGAAATTACACTTCAAAGGATTCCCATTCAACCCAGTAGTTGGGATATACGCAAGAAAGATGCACATTGATGGGGGTATGATTGTGTCTTACATATAAGAAGAATACCTTTTCAATTATTTTGGTTGTGTGTATTTCAAGATCACCAGAACCATATGATATCTTGTGATTCATGAAAAGTTTGAGAAACATGATGAAGGCATTAGATCTGATGATCATAAAACACTCATCATCCCATTATGGATGATGTTGGAGCCCAAATAGAGAGAAATATATGGGCTCTGAATGTACACATTTCCTCTATAATATTCATTTCCAATATAGACATGATTGGTGATCTAATAGGATACATCTCAGGATGAGGCAAAGTGGAGGTAGAGTGTTTCCTCCTCCAAGAAATGCTTGGAGAATACCTTCATAAGAGTTACATTAAACTAGTTTGGGGGTATAATATTGTTTAATGTCATATATCTTGGATGATGGAATCACTATTTAGTTTCATGTTGTAGAGACTAATAACATAATCTTTAGCATCATGTTTTCAATTCAAAAAAAATATAATTGATGTATTGGGAATGAACCTTGGGTAGGTTTCCATCATTCACTTTGATACATGGGAATCAAAGACAATGTTATTATAGATGATGGGGAATATGAATGGATGCTATACGTAAAAGGGTAATGATTTAGAACTCACATATAGAGATGGAGATAGACATCTCCCTCCATCTCCTAGATAGTATACCATTGAAAGTGAAAGGATCGGTGGCCTACAGGTAGGATTTATTCTTCCAAGTGTTTTCTAGGTACATCACCTCATTCACTCTCCAATGGAATTTTTTCATTTTTTCAAGAACCGAATGCTTGTTGGTTGGAGTCCCCCCCCCCTCAAACCTCCTCTAGCGTTGTTCCCTCATTTTTCGATGCTACAGATCCTGGAATATCCCAAGTTTCCCCTCGATCTTCAGTTGTGGCCCAGATAGTATCCCTTGTACAAGAGAGTAATCTTGTTCCCCTCAGTTCCCCTCTAAATATTGTATCTAACTATCAAGAGTTCGTGAATCGTGCACCGATGTCATGTTCCCTATGTTTCATGTATTCTTTGGTTTCTTATTTAATCCATGTCAGTTTATCTTGGGAGGCTGTCTGCTGGAAAGAGCCATGGGTCTCCCTCTTTGTTTATCAGTTCCTTAGGGGATGGCCTCCTAGTGGATAAAGGGGCCCATAATGATCTTAGATGGTCATAGTATGCGTAATTGATGAGAATTAAATCTTTTGTTGATGATAGTCTGCATAATACTTCTATATTACCCCTGTCATATGGATCAGAGCCTCTTGCCACTAATACACTAGAACCTAAATCTTGTTTTCCTCCTAGTTTTGTGAGAGGAAAGACAAATTGAATAGATCCCACAAGGGATATTCTTGATACATATCATCCTGATCAGAGACCATGAGTTTATAGATGATTTAAAATAAATAAGATGATGGATAATGTTTCCTCCCACATCAGATAAACTGAGGGGATTGGGGAAAAATCCAGGCCATTTTTTATTTAAATGTTATCTTTAATCATTTGTAACTTCTGTGGTCTCAAATCCCATGTGAAATCTGTGTTCATTTCTTTGGACATTAGGGAGAACAAGTATGATTTGGTTGCTAGACTCAAGAATAATAAGAATAAATCAATGATTCAGGATTTTTGTCACATGATCATGTTTCATGGTTCCATGAAATCCGATCTAGCTAACAGACATATATGGTCATTCTGGTCTATGGAATTCTCGGTCGAACTGATTTTTTTGGATGACTAATTCATCACTAAAATGGTGAATCAGGTTGGGGATAATGTGTTGGTGTCCTTTGTGTATGGTATCTGTAACTCCCATTGTCTTGAATGGTTTTGGAAATATATATTCTCTTTTGATCTAAGGTATTCATTATGGATTGTGGGTGGTGACTTCAACATAATCGCCGATCCTGAGGATAAGAAGGTTCATGGTGCATTTCTCAGGAGTTCAATCGTGGAAATCACCAACTTCATGGCTTAGAATTGTTTTTGGACTTCAGCTTCTCTAGAGGCCCCTTGATGTGATGTAACAACCAGAGAGGAAGTAGATGGTGTTGATATAGCTTGACCATTTCTTTTCAATCATAAGTTAAACCTCCAAGTCTCCCAACACCATGGTGAGACACCTAGTTCATGGAATCTCAGAATACTCTCCACTATTGATTTCCCTATACCCCTGGATGAAGCCTTCGGAGGGTTCTAGGTTCTATCACTATCAGACCCATACCCCTATATAATAACATATCATCAGCAAGATGTGGGGTGAGCCGACGTAGGGGAACATGTGGCTTGTGGTTCACAAAATACTACTATGATAGATGATTGGGTTGAGGTTGTTGGCCAAGTTTCTCCCTCATAATATAAAAAACATGGAGGAATTGAAACGGAGTATCGAATGTTTTGAATCTAGTCTAGAAGATAATTAGAGTTACATGATGCTTGAGAAGGTCTCAGTTAGGAATAATTCATCAGGGAGATGATTCTTAAGCAGAAATATGGGGAATGCGAAAGACTGAAGATAAAGTTGATGCATGTGGTTGATAAGAACTCATCCTAATTCTATAATTTATTGAAGTAAATAAGGAATCCCATGAACCCAAAAATTATTTATGATGATGGTATGTATAAATATTACGGATACACGGTGAGGAGCATGGAACATATGTACTTCAGGGATCTCTTGTCTTTTCTTATCCCAAGGATGGCCATGGGGTATCTTAGTGGTAATGTGGCCATCGGGGAAGAAATGTTCACCTCTATCTCAAATAGGGAAAATTATTTTTTATAAAGGATCCCATAAAAGGTATAAACTCACTCATCTATGATGAATCTCAATCTAGAGAGTTCCCCCCAGCCCTGATGGCTTCCCTGGTTCTATTTCCTGGGATTCTTGGGAGGTGGTAAAGGATGATATCATTGTCATCATTCAATATTTCTTTCAAGGTTGTAGGATTATGAGGGTCACCTATGCTAAATCCTTATTTCCCATTAGTAATTCCATATACCCCTCTTTTATCTCGTAATATAGACCAGTGAGTATGTGTAATTTTCCAAACAAGATCATAGCTAGTATCCTCAACTTGAGACTACCCAAACTCCTTCAATGGGGGACATCCATTGAACAACATTGGTTTTTTAAAATATTATCCACACAAGGGGCCATTGGCATGGTTGAAGAACATTTTAGAATTATGAACACAAATATCCATTGATGTAATATAGCTGTCAAATTGGATATGAATAATGCATATGATTGGATAGAGTGGAGAATCATTAACAAAGTGCTTGTGACAAAGGCGTTCTCACATAATCACTCAGATATCATATTCAAAAGAATCAACTCCTCCATCTTAGATATA
Source organism: Viscum album (assembly GCA_963277665.1). Classification (NCBI taxonomy): domain Eukaryota; kingdom Viridiplantae; phylum Streptophyta; class Magnoliopsida; order Santalales; family Viscaceae; genus Viscum; species Viscum album. The sequence goes on from OY728137.1 coordinate 1,777,151,047, forward strand.
ACCTTCATAGAAAAGACTTATGGATTTTTCAAGGCTACCTGAGGGATTCAACAGGGCATCCCAATCTCTCCCACCATTTTCATTCTTAAATAGGACATGCTTAGAGGCCTCATTAACAGGGGTTCATCCAATGGTGACCTACTCCCTTGTCACATGAAATTGAACCTTCATCCAATTTCCCACAAGATGTTTTTGGATGATAAATTTATTTTCATTACTGGTTGAATGGTATTTGTTAATGGCATTAAAAAATCTTATCGGATATTTCTACTTGAGTGGGAAGGTTATAAATAATACTTAAAGTAACACTTACATATCTAATATGTGTCAACCTGGATGGACCTCTTCTCTTTGCAGAAGTATTGACATATAGTGCGGGTCTATTGCCATGGTTTTACTTAGAACTATAATATCTTCATTCAGACATAGGATTCATTACAATTATCATGTTGTGAGAAAGATTACTGGATGGGCTCTCAACTAGATGAACTAATTTTTTTTTTCCTTCAGGGGTGGATTACCATGGTTAATAGTGTACTGTCAACCATTTCCATTCATACAATGGCCTCCACTATCGTGCCTAAAAGTTCCATCAATACTATTGAAAATATATTGTCTTGTTTCATGGGTGATTCCCTTTCAGAAGTGAAGCATCAATGGATTTTATGGTAAATAATGAAAAATCCCATCCATGAAGGGGTAGTTTAAGTGAGGAGTCTAGACTCCGTGCTCCCCTATATTTCTGCCAATAATTCATGGTAAGTTATCAAACGGAAAATCATATTGAAGAAGTATATATCCTATTGTTGGTTTGGTGATGAGGAGAATACTTGTGGTAACACATCACCTTTCTGGTCCGGAATTTACCAAGTGACCAATATCTTTAAACAGAACTCCCACTAGATTGTGGGGGAAGGTAATATTCTATTATGGGGGCATAATTGGTTTGGTTCTATTATTATATTCCAAGATTTCCCAAACCCTTGGTATTCTTTATGTGAGCTAGTATCCACCCTACATTCATAAAATATGTGGTAGATACAGAACAACAAGAGATATCTGAGTTGATCGATATCCAGTTGGACCCAAATACATGTGTCTTCACTGCGTCCTCCTCGGGGAGATTCTCTACCAAGGTTTACTAAAAGCACTTGGCACCCCAAGGCCATCGCAATATCTAGAATTCCACAGTTGCGTGAAATATGATCCCTTAGAAATACAATTTTCTGACATGGAGGACTAAAAATAATGTTTTTTCCATGGATTGGAAAGCCAAGAAAGTAGGTATCAATATGGCCTCCATATGTCACATTTGTTGTAGTCAGTGGGAAGAGATCACAATTTACTTTTTCATTGAATGATAGTGGGCCCCTAATATATGATCTTTCTTTAGAACCCTCATAGTGTTCTCCTTCTTCTCACAAGGTGGTGATTATTTCCATGAAATATGGTTCTATGGGATGAATCTTTCGGACACGGAAATGATGGGGTAGTCCACAATCTTCAGTTTAGGGTGTTGGTGTATGTGGAAATCTACGAACCAATCTCGTTTCGACGTGTCAATACCTAAAAAAATATCCATTATAGTGTGAATAGTGAATCTATTTGTCGATATGGTTAGGATCACATAATATTTTCAAGAAGCTCCTTCGTTGAAGGTTCTACTGGTAAGTGCTCCTCCAATTAACTCATTCTGGAATATGCCACATGGGTGATAGATATTTTTTCCCCTTCTGTATCAAGAAAAAATCATAACTAGAATGGTTTATGTTTTTTGGGGGACATTACAGCAGGGGTTTTGGTTCATAAAATGTGTGTTAGTGTTGTGCTGGATTTTACTACCTTTTAATGGAATTGCTCTCTACTTCAAGAAGAGTCCAAACACTACTTACTAGGCTATCACTTTGCAAACAGGGAAATACTATGATCACTCAAGGTGAGAGAAATTCATTGATTCATCATAACTCACTGAATGGAAAAGGACATATACCCTAGTCAATATCATACATGGTTAAAAAACACAAGACTATTATCCAAAATGATAGGGTGACCCACACACAGCGCGAGGGAAAATAGTTGAGGATCATCTTTTGTCCATAGTTATATTGGAATAAAACATTACTTTCATCCCTTTAATTAATTTCATAAAACATGAGGGGGTTATTTTTATTAGAGGAAATTTTATTGGTTTACATTACATTAGTCTACCCTAGTCTTTCTTTCCCTTGTTTCTTGTCTCTTGATTTGTTTCTCGTATCCTTTGTTTGATCTTCTGTTTTCTTTTTGAATAAAAACATGGTGTGTATGTATGGATTGGATATAACTTTTGGGGAGGGTAAACCTTAAGATGGGGCCATAGGTAGTCATGTTATTTATTCTAATTAGATAAGGCATCATAGTTATCTTAGATTATATGGTTTGTTGAATCGTGCAGATTCTATGATCTTTATTATCCTCGAAGCCCACATCTGTAATATGTGGTATACTACGTTTTAAAGTCATATATATTGGAATATTACGTCAGTTTTTAATTTCATTTTATAGGGAATAATAACATATACTTTTACATTAGGTGGATATGAAAATATCCGTACAGTTTATCATCATATGGATAGGACAATAACTTTTTTACTAAGGTCATATAATTTAGATCACTTGTTATAGAAACCATGATTAACGAGAGGATAATCGGGATATGATGTTCTAAAGTATCTCAAATGTGATAGTGAAAGAATGTTTAAACCATGATTTTATGTGTTCTCATAATAGGATAAATGATATTGGTCATGGAATGGATTGAGGCGTATGGAGGTAGGAAATCCTATCCAAAGGAAATATCTGTCTCTTGTTAACAAGCCTTTTCTTTATGAAACATATGCAGATCCTCTATGGAATGTTGTGCACAGTCAAACAGAGGTGTTCGTAGCATACAAAACATTCATTTCTAATTTCTAAGTAGGTTTATGAAGTTCCATAATCTCCCAATACAAGAGTTTGATGAATGTAAACGATGTGTCCATTCATGTAGGAAAGAAGCATACCACAATTTCACATGCAGTTCATGATCAACCTATCATAGAATTCCATTGAATGGGTAATTATGTGTGTCAAGATAAGTAGTTCATCTCATCGTATTGAAAAGATAGATTTTAGGGCGGCATAATGGTTTAATGGAAAATTTCATTGACTTGGCCTGAATATTTTGGGATGTGACTATGCATTTTTCATGGTGGTGAGTGAGGGTAGTGAAAGGGACTAGCCCAGAGGGCCAAGAATGCAACATGAAATTGATCCCTTACTTGGTTGTTGGAGATAATTATAATATGTGTGTACTAGTGAGCGGATAGGGTTTTACACATATGAATGGCCACATAGGTGTAGGATTCATTGGATCATGCATCATATGAGCTATCTGTAATGGACCTAGCTGTATAAGAGTTTGCCTCATTAGAGCGTCAATGACGAATTTCCCACAAAGGGTTGTCTATGAAGCATGTTGTGTGTGTAGGATCATCACCTATGTATTTATCACTAAGGTTCCATCAATGAGTTTATTCACAAAAATGGTCATCCATGAATGATGTTGTCAATATATGAGCAGCACTGAAGGGTCTCTGAGTGAAGAATTTGTATTCATTTGTGGGGTTAGAAAATAAAACCACTTTCTATATATGAATTTTCCCTTTCATTGAATCCATTTCTATAGGGACATCCATATATATTTTGAAGGATTTATTCCATTAATTGATACCCACATATAATTAATGGGATGGATTCCACAATGGTCTTCGGGTGTTTGAGAGTTTCAACCCACCCCTCTATATTTTTCTTCATGATTAATCTCTTTATCAATCGTCCTTTATCTAATCCCCTCCATTATTTTTATAGAGGTCACAGTGGGCCAGAAATTATATTTTTTGAGGATCCCATAGAATATTCATTGGCCTCTGGATGACATAGTTAGCGGGGGGATTCATTTTCAAGCACTGGAAATGCCATATCATCCAATGAATTACTTACTTCATGGAGGATATTCATTTGAGGTGGTGGTAATCACCCCATTCTTCAATAAAATGACGAGTTTCTTGATGCTTTATGAAAATTTGGATCCCCATGTGGAGTGGCTATCCACAAAGGGATTACTTCATCAAATCCACTTCAATTTAAAAAATTCATCAGTGTTTTGATGGATAATCATTATACCATTTTTTTATGTAATTTTATTCATCATAAATGTGGAATTTTTAGGATCCAATAAATACCTCCCATAGAAATGGCCATTCATCAGCATAAAGATGAGGATATTCTAATGTATAAGAAGTCCTATTTTGATTGAATGGTCATATAACTCCCTAATATTTGCATGATCAATGGTACATAGTGAATGTAGTTTTAATATTTCTAGTGTAATATGGGAAACCCTATAGACTTTGTGTCTTTTTAATTATTACACTAATTTTTACCTAAATCTTACTAGGTAAGAGATTAGTGGGTATCACATTACTTTTACAAATATGACTCATTTTGTGGTTTCAACCATACCAAATTTGTGTATCTTAATTTTTTTATTTCATGATATTTTGTCGAAACTGTTCATAGAATAGGTTTTAGCGAGATAATAATCAATTTTTTTCTAGGGATTACATTGTTGGTTTTCATCTAAATGATTTTCATATCTCTTTCATGGAAAATTTAGAGTCTTTCAATCAAAACTATCATTATTGATGTTTTATGATGAATGACTTTTACCATGAATTGTGGGGAGAGGGCCGTAATAATGTCTCATTAACGGAGGATGTATCAATTTATTTAGAAAATGATTAGAGAGTTTTATTGACCCTAGAATTATTGTTTCTAGACATATGAAATTATATGAGGTATATGATCCATGGGAAATACTGAGGTAAGAAAATACTCCCATCGGGATGATTTTTCATTAGCATGATATGCCTTTTGTGGGAAACTTTTGTAGGGCCTTTAGGGTATTTTGTGCATAGAAAAACAAAAGTTTCCTTAGGACACTAACCATACATCTCTGATTGCTAGGTAATTTTATGGAAATATTGATTTGTATTGTTTTTGAAGAAAATATTGTGTGTTCTGTTGATGAATTGATTACTTAATGTAATAGGGGAATTTGTATCGCCTATGAATAGGATCACCGCCCCCATTCAAGTTCTACTTTTTTAAAAGTGGTTTGAAGAATGGTGTGGTCTAACATCATACATCTAGGAAGAATGATACTTATTATTTTATTTCCTTATTTTTCTAACTCTATCAAAGAGGATAAATTAATATCCCTTTTAACCATAGTTTGACTAGTGAGGTTCTATAATAAGTAGGCATGAGAGTGGGAAATGGTGGAAATGGTAATCCAGGGTGATTCTAAAACCAAGTAGTGAGGAAATCTGAAAATTTCATAAAGGGATTCGGAGATAGGAAAATCCTCTCATGAGGTTGAATTTTCCTCTTTCCTAGAGGCATGTTTTTGGGAAACTAATGTTGATCCACAAGGGTATTTTCTGTATTGTCAAACAATGGTGTCATCAGGACACTGATATTACATTTTTGATGTCTAGGAATGATTATGGGGATTAATGAAAATATGGTTACATAGAATGGTTTTTGAAGAAGGGGGTACCTAAACATTAATGGGTGATCTAAAACAATAATTTCATTTTAATAGGTATAGGATTCCACCACATACCAGTGTGAGTAGGTTCCCTATATAGTTCTGTCCCTTGAACATGAAAGGGGGTAAGTTATGATTTATGGATGGACCTGAGATATGATATTTTGGTGTCACTACATATCATATGAAGATAGTATTTATGATATATGTAGTTATCTTAAGGTTCTATATATGAGGATATGATTCTCTCATAGGAATGGGTATTCTTAATCTTTAATACAAGCTCAGAAATTTGGAAGGACTCATATTGGACTTCCTTGTATGGATATATTTCAAGCATAGGAGCATGGGGGAAATATTAAAATGATGAATGTTAGGTATTAATAATCATGAAATTTTATTTTCAAGTGATTTGGACATAAATATAAAAACAGCAGGTAACTGGGGGATAACTAGGTCAAGGTGTTCTATATTGTCCAAGATGTGAGTTTGAAGGGAAGTGTAAACCAAGTTTATGAGGGCTCTTGGATTGGGAGAAATTACAAGGGGCGTGAATGGTATTGGGTGTGCGGAAGTATAAAAGCCGCCCCTAAGGATTATTTTTTCGTCAATTGATAAGCCTTTTTGTTGGAATATTATGTATATGCACTGAGGCATTGTGTTTATAGTAGAAAAAAAGATTTCATCAAGATAGTGACCATCCATTTATGATCGATGAAGAAGTTTGTGGAGATCTGAACCCACTCAAAACATAGTTTTCTAGGGATTGAGAGGTTGTGTCTAGAAATATTGGGAAGTTTTATGTTGTGATTTACCATGGAGTTAAGAATTTACCTCTATAGATCTGGAACATATGTACGGTGGGGAATTTTGATTCCATTATTGGAGATGGATTCGAATTTGAAGATTCAGGTGCCTTGAAATTAGTATCCTTGGATAGGTTTTGTTCACACACACAGATAAGGTAATTTAACAATATTTATTTTCTTTTTGGGATGGTAGTTCCCGAGATCTATTACCTTGGTGTTTCATTGTAAAGTATATGTACAGTAACCATTCCAAGAAAAGTTCTTGGGGGAACCTAGTTGTTTTATGACTTGTGTTTAGGACTTTAAAATCCCCAATGTGGATGAGATAATGCTAACATGACATTTAATGTCATGTCACTAGGACAAACTATTTTAGATTGATTTTCCATTAATCTATAGTAAATAACATACAGAGGCCCCTAAGCCTACATGATCTATTCTTGGTGTGAGAAACAAAGGAAATTATGGATTTATTCCACTACCTAAGGATGGAATATTCATGAAAAATAAAATATTATATTCTAGTACATGCACCAAGAAGAATTTTCTAATGTCACTACATATCAAGTATTAATAAGAATTATTCCCATAACATAGAATGGTGGGTGACCATGGTTGGGGTAATTCTCTCTCAGGTGAAAAAATTGGTTAAGCTATGCAATTTATTTTCATTCCATAGGAATATTTTATCATGCAGTTTAACATCATACGATTAATAAAATTCTGGTACAGTTTATCATCATTTGGAAATGACGTAGATGACTTGATGTGAATGAGGGGAATTTGGGTAATTGTTCGGACTATCTAGAAAATAGTGCTGGTTTAGGGTCTCTATGCATTTTCTTTGTTTTCATACAGAGGGTAATTTTAATGTATTCATAAGCAGGGTATGATTCATAGGATCTGGGAGACTCTATGTATCCCATGATAATAAGATTCAATCCACACATAGTTTGTTGTAGAAATCAACCTTCATTGGTGCATCCCATTAATAGGGGGGACTCATCTTCCATTTTGGGGTGTCTGAGCCATGATGAAATTACCAGAATCTCTACATATCATGTGTGGGAAGAAATCAAGTTGTATGTAGTACGGTGATGCTTCATGGTAAGTGATGAATTCTAGAGGAAATTTCATCCCATGTGAGAACACTATTATTCCATGTATTTTAACATCATCCAACAAGTACATTTTGTCCAGGATGTTTAACAATATGCACTAACGATGAACTGTCATAGAGACCATGAGTGATTATGTGATAATTGTGTAGGGAAGTTCTAGCATGACCTTGATGTGATTGTGGGGTGTCGGAGAGAATGTATAAAACGTGGATCATGCAACCCTCAGATCGAGATGAATGATGCAAGGATGGGAATCTAATGGGAGTACTATGGTAGGAAAAGCCTATCATGATGAAGAAATTTAATTCGGTTGATAGACATTTATTATTAGAAACTTATTTGGAGCCACCAAGGCTATTTTAGCATATTAAAAAAAAGATTCCTAAAGAAATTCAACCGTTATTTATGATGGATAAGTAGTTTTATGGAGATTCATAATCACCCAGGAGATAGATTTTTATGAGTGGAATAGATGTATCCAGGTACAGAAGAAAATTTTTAACCACAAGTAGTCACTAAGTATGGAATCCCCTACATATATATGACTTGTATGAAAGAGGGGTGTGATTCATTGACAAATACAAGTTACAGGATTAATGGTTTGGAATCTCCTGCATACATTTTCATTTACGCACAAGAAGATTGGGGCATTTTTATGTTATTTTTTCACAACTGGTCTTAGGCATAGATCACCGGAATCACTACGTATCCTGTTATACTAATAATCAAGCCACTCATAGTTCTCGACAAAAGATGTAATTTCTCCTTATATGGTATGGACATAGGCCACATGTTGTGAATGGGAAATATAAGGTTTTAATTTTTTTGGTATTAATACTAGGACCATGGAAACATTTTTGTGGATTGGTACACCCTATCCATGTGGGGAATCCTCCTTTAGATTCACCTAAGCCTACATTTTCTATTCTTTGTGTGAGAAATAGGGGATGACAAATGATTATTCCGTCATATCAGAATGACATTACCAGTGATACGATATTTAAATTCAGATACATTATCAATGTTTGGCCCATGATTGGAGATGTGGGTGGTGATATTTATCTTATAGGTATAAGAATCAGTCTAGGCTTAGTTATATGAATTTCTGTATGCATGCATGGTCTATATGTAGGAATGAGGCATTTTCTTAATGGATGTCATACAAGGATGTTGACTCTGGGTGACATTACATATATTGTGGAGGCAGGAATCAAGCCATATGTTGTTATAGAAGAAAACTCTAAGCATATTTCTTGTAAACATGCAAGGAAAGGGGGATTTGTTTTTCATTTTTTGAGGGTGGTAGGTATTGGATGTAGAATCAAGGTACAATTACCTATCTCCTAAGGGTATGAATCATGCAATATGTAGTACAAGAAATAGGATCCCTATAATAGAATTACTCATGCCTAGGGAGCAGTAATTTTTATCCATTCATTTGAGGTGATGATCCTTTCATGTAATGTCACTCATTTTTCTTGACGGGGATCCCATCAAATAATTTCATTGATCACGTGAGCTACACTCAATGTGAGAAAAGAGGAATATAATGGGTTTCTTCACAACACAGAGTGAGTTAGAGGTACAATAGTGTCATTTTGTATCATGTGGTGGTTGGACCAATATCTGATATTGAGGTCTCTCTAAAAATCCTATTAAAAAATGGGAATCAAGCCATACATAGTTCTGGAATAGAGCTCCCAACATTGATTTCGTTCATACACAAGGAGGAGGGATTAATTTTTTACATTTTCTAGGCCGAGTCATTGATTCTAGGTGTCTATATGTATCTCGCTGAAACCAAAATCACGCAACATGTATTACTAGTGAAAGGGAGTTCCTTATCTAGATATTACTCTCACATATCAACAAGGGATGTTAGTCATTCTCTCACACCAATCAAAATCATGTGAGACAATTCAATCATTGGAACACAATGATCCCTATACAGTTTAATGAAATTTGGTTAAGAAAACATATGTTGTTCTATTTAACATATTTCGGCAAGGAAAATTATCACCTGGTGTGTAGGGAATGGAATGTTGTACCATATATATTAACAACAAGCGGTAGGGACAGTATTCCATGTAGATTAATGTTATGTGGTATGGGTAAAATTCCATGTAGATAAACATCATGTGGTGTGGACAAGTCATTCAACATTTTTTATCATAAAATAGTGAGGATTTTGTGACCAAATAGTCAAACATCACACGGTATGGACCTATACTCTATTTAGTTAAATGTCAGGAAGCAGGTTTCTTTTATCCTATAGTTTAAATTTATTAAATCTGGATGATTTCATTTGGATTCAAGGAATATTTCTTCCTAAACCTTGCACTATAAGGAACTCTGGTAGGATGTCCATCCATTCAGATTAAATAATAAGATCCATTCTTGTAGGATTTGTCTATTTCATATGATCCTTCCCCTTTAGAATCAATTTTTGGTGTTTTTATTATGAGTATCATTATATTTATGAGGACCAAAACAAATTATATTTTGATAAAGGAACTATGGTGATCCTTTTTGTTGAAGGCTCATGAAATACAATTTTGGTAAACTTAGAAGTGGTGCAATATGGGAACTGTGTTCTCATCCATTTTCAACAATTCATTGTGCCATTTTAGGGATTTCTCATCCATGGATAGTTTATCAGAAATGGAAATGTAGAGTGTGGGTAATTTATCATTGATGTGTAGAACCGACATTTTCATGTATTCTTATGAGTACACAGTTTCTTGAGTGGTGGTGCGGGTAATTTTCTGATATTCCCGTAGCCTATAGAGTAGATTTTCAAACAATGATTTATTTTCCATATCTTCCTTTTTCATGAGTATGTTGGATAGGTCCTTGTTGAAGGAATCTATCTTTATGTTGGCCACTGTATGGTAGTGGAATGAATGGGTAGCCTTGATATCTTACTCTTGATATAGCTTCTCTAATTCATCATAGTAGAAATCGATTCTTTTGTTTACGAATATTATACGAGGGACACCATGTTCGGTGATTATTGGATTTCACAGTGCTAACAATTCTTCTTGCCCTGAACACTTGATGGAGTAAAAATTCTTCCCATTTTGAAATTAAGTTGTTATCTATGAGATTATACATGATTTTCTCGACAATGGAAGAAGGCTATGGTCATATGATGTATATCACTCATCTACTGAATGACCATGATTACGTGGCTATGTGAAGTAACTCCATGGTTGGTGGATAAAATTTTAATGAACATGATAGGAATGGAATTTCATGTTGAAATTAGTGAAATCATACATCATAGTGGGGATATAGTATCCACACCATCACATTTTATGGGGGATCGTTGGAGATGGTTTATGTTGCCAATTTTTTTTTGGCATGCACTCTTTACCAAATAGAAGTTTTATCTTATCTATCAATGCATCTAAGAAAGACCTCATAGAGGCTCTGTTTTTATAAGGACGTTTTGTTGGATTGCACCATCATACAGAACAATATATACTACTCATCTTTGTATTTTCTCCCTTGCTTCCCTATTTGTGGGATATATCCCTTTTAATGGTAATCCACAATGGGAGTTATCCAGCCAGTGGTATGACTATACGACCAAAGGATGGGACTAATCTCATTGATTTCATGTGTCATTACATGGGCAAATAGTAGGAAATTCTAGATGACTCCCATAAAGGGTATTAAATCCCCTTTCATGATAGAATAGTCACCATTGACTTTCCTGGAGACTAGTGTTGAATCATTTTTTACATATGAGATATCTTAATGTACATGTAGTACCATCTCCAAGCCTACAATAAGAGACCATTTCTCCACTTCATTGTTTGTGCACCCCTATGACTGTAGGAAGTAGTAAGGTAGGACATTATTTTCTAATGATATGATTATGACTCGCAGTACAACATTATTGATCTTGGGGTATTGTATCATTTTTCTCTTCCATACTCTTGAATGCACCATCAAAATTAACCTCATAAGTTTGAGTTTCCTCTTGAATAGAGGAAACCTATTCATGGGGTTTTCAGTATCTAATAGAGTCATTTCATATGATTGATTTTTTAAGAATCATTTCTAATTCATGGATTTTGATGGATTTTTTAGGAAAGAATTGTCTGTCTAATGATTAATGGATGACGGCCCTCCATGACAGGCTTCGATTCAACATTGGATGACTTAGAATATACTTCAGTAGGTTACTACAAGAGACCAAATGGACCATGTGGGGATGAAAATAAGAATCTCATATTATGGAAATAACAGATTAGATCTAGGAAAATCTTCTTGATATTTGTATAATGAGTCTCAATATTAGTAATGGTACAACCAAGATAATATAGTTTATTCTCACTACTAACATCATTCTTCTGAGCCTAGAATGTGCCTAAGAATCATTCCATGGTGATCACATACAGTAATAGTGTTCTTCCATAGAAATGATTCATTATCACTCACATTCTTAAGAGTTATTTCATGAGATTTTCAAATGCTTCTTAACAATTAGGTTTCAACTAATTTGATACCCCTTTTTTCATCAACCTTGTGAAGGAAAACATATTCCTATGAGTTTGAAAATGAAGTATCAAATGTATTCCAAATTTCCTTAAAGACCTCTAAACTCAGTGAGGTTTTAATGAGGTGGCATACCAATGATATCCTTTTTCCTCTCAGTTTCAACTTCGATGTCCTGATGTATTACGCTAAAGATGGGGAAATTCACTTAGGGGATGTCAAAATAACATTTCAAGGGGTTCATTTTTAGAATGGGTCATCACATCATATTAATGATGATTTCATGATTTTACAAGTGGTTTTATCATTTTTGGGACATAACCTCAAAATAATCTACATAGAATTCAACCAATTTTCACTGGATGAATTTGAAAATGTGATGCCAGGAAATTTGGTATGTGGCACCATCATTTTTCTAACAAAAGGGCATTAACTTATAGAAAAATACACCCAAGGGAGCCTTGAAGGTGGTGTATTATTCATATTTGTTGGTAATCCATAATTTCTATATATACTAAATTTCATTCCATGAAATAGAGGTAATGAGATATGGTTGTTTCATTGATCATCACTTATGTGATTAGGATTGAGAAATCATCTTTCAAGCACGGCTGGTTAAGATCCCTAGAATCGATGCAATATTTTGTCTATCCATTCTTCTTTTTGAAACCAACTATTTTATCCTTCCAGATAAGATATTGGACTTCCCAAATGAAATTGTATAAAATAATCTTTTTGAATTAAGACTCTATATTTGAAGAATGGGTCGGCTACATCCTCTTATCTGATTTCTTGGTGCAATGATGGTCTTCTATCATGCCAAGGTGGTGACTTTCCACCTCAGGTGTTATGCCTCGAATTTATATAGTGTTCCAGGAGAAAACATCTTGATTATGAAATGTGAAGATGGTGTATACTTCTTTATTCTAAGAATACATGTCTTCACTAATCAAAATTTTGTCATAGGTGATCTTCAGTACCTCATTTTTTTGTGAGTTCATTAATGATATCATAGACACCCTCCTTGACTATTGGAGGGGTATACATAATGTGTTTTTCCACATATTCTTCCTCATCCCCTATTTCATATTATATTTATGATGGGGAAATAATTATTGATATTTTCCATTTAGAGTTAGGAGTAGTGTCACACATTTTGCATTTAGTGGCTGAAGATTATTCTTCTATCCTGGATAACAGGTGGAATTTTTTGGGAGAGGTCAGAGTGATGGAATGACAATGGTATAATTTATATTATTCATTAGTTGTCGAGAAAGGGATTATCTTGATTTCTAAAAATGGACCATGGTCATTTCTATATAATCACCCATCATATTCTTGGTGTCCGTGGGATTTTTAACACAGCTAGATGGAGTGAACATGACTCAAATCATGAGGACTACGAAATACATATCTAAATTTGGACTCATTCATTCAATCTGGTATATGGAAAGTATATATTCTTTTCCAGGCTAATTAAAGGGGTTTATTGGTACTATTTACAATCCGTTTGGGGTGGTGACCCATCCAATTCCATAAAATGAGGGTATCTTTCCTTTCATATTATAGAACCATGCTTCAATATAATGCGACTCAAAATATTAAAATGCCTTCTTATCAGTGTGATGTGTCCCATTTTTTACACTAATGGAATATTTGATGCACAGATGATATGATAAGGGAATCATTTTGTGATGAAACAGGTAGGGACTTCCTAGAAGGATTATGATGTATTTGTTGTTTGGACCACAAAATATTCAAATTCACCTATGTGCTCACTAATAAAAATTTTAGGCATGATTTGGCCTAATGGTTAATATTAACTTTTATCATTTCCCAACTGGTTTGTGGTGTATTATGTCAGATTATCCACATTAATTCCCTGTTAAAGATGTGTCTGTAGTAGGATGAGATAAAATCTAGATCTATTTTTTATGAAGACTTTTCAGATATTGAAATTATTTATCATTCTAAACACATGTAGTGGTTTTATGTTCCCTTGCATGATGTCGTATTCATCTTAGTCTATGAAAAAGATAACTGTGTGTCTTTCCTCAGGATTTGTTTCTACCTGACAGACTTCATCAAAGGCCACATTGGAAATAAACTCCTACAATCATAGTAATGATTCTACAAGTACTTAAATAAGGTCCCATGATTGATTTAATGAATCCAAGATTGATAGTTTTTCTAGTACCATGGCCAATTATTTCACAAAATCATATGTTTGATCTAAAAGTCGCTACTTCTAGAAATTAAGATTCTATTTAATACGCTCTTTGGGTGATGGAGCATTGGATGTACATGGACCAACCCCTAAGATAGACGTTGGTGGTGCTTTTATGCTTTGTGGATTTGGTCAGGTTGGTCTAGATACAAACCATGGTTGATTGGAGATTTTCCCTCTTTCGAAGCATATTCTAGGTTGATCGGGCCATTTTGACTTCCAGTTGAGGCAGATAAGAATTAATATTTCTTTTTGGTCCACTGAAGGGATCATCCTTACCTTTCTTCTACATTGATGGTTTGGGTTGGTGTGCGGCCTGGAATTTGGTAACTTCCATGAAATAGTCTTCTTAGAAATCATTGACTCATGTGGCCTTTTTCCCCACCTCCCCGATTGGGTGGAGGTAACTCAGTTTTTTATCACTATTTCTCATCAGATAAGGGGTATGTTTAGTGGATGACGTTAATCAAGCTGAAAATTAGTTCCCTATATGAAGATGACTCTTCCAGAAAAAATTATTTTTCTGGTTTCATCTGGAGAGGTGGTGATCATCTCTTAAAATCTAATGTCATCAAATCTGAGATTTAATGACAAATTTGGACTTGGTGCATGTCTGTCATCTTGCACTGTCTCTATTACATTCTAGCCATTGTACTGTTTTTATGTTCAATTTGTAGAGGATTTTGGGGTTTATGATGCTGAATATGTTTCATTAGATGTTATTAGTGGCACATTCAATTGCTTCAATTATTCATGGAGTTTTCAATGTGATTGAGTCACTATTTTCTGAGAAATATAACCATAATAATTGAATTCCCTTTTTTCTAGAAACATTTTCCATGATACTCCTTTATCTGGATTAGAGGTGGAAACATATGCCACTTTTTCTAGTGGTGGTCGTAGTTTTACCTTTAAAGAATAATTCATTCTTTGTAATAGGTCCCTGAAAACAAAATAATCTTGAATTGTGAGTCCCGGTATCTAGTAGAAGGGATAATAATCTGTTCAGTCATTTAGACCTAATTAATTATCCCTATTTTTTTTGGTAGCCAGATGATGTTTAAATTCACAGAGGCTACAACATAAACACTTACTGGGTAATCTAGGAATGAGTAAATATAGTTGATGTGTTCCTTAAATTTTAGTCTCCTGAGTCCCTTTCATTCACGTTGTCGAGTCATGGGATGCTTTTGATGTCTAGGGGGCCTGAATTATTTGGTTCTTGGCTAGGAGCTTGAGCTAGTTTCGGGGTGGCTTAAAAATTAAGGAAGTAACTTATGCTCTTCCCTCTCTATTCCCTAGGACCAATGGGGCTTCTCGTGAATTGATATCAGTTCTTTGTATGGAATCTTATATTATTTTGAAAATGGAAGAAAAATCCCGAAACCCGCATTTATATTTATCTAAAATGAATGGTGTCCTCAACTAATCATATAGGTTGTTGATGAATATGTAAAGAATCTCATATTGGCGGAGTGGATGGTTCATGGAGTATTTCAACCCATTATATCTTGAAATAAAGTCTGAATCATCCTCATTATCTCATTGTTTGGAGTTCATGGCGTCGCTAAATATTGCCCTTAGTAACATTGAACTAAACTGTAAAAATAAACACCCCCTAAGAATCTCCAAACATGTTATCGAATTATAGAATCCCGCCTTTTTATCACATAAAACTTTCATTACATTTTACAAAACCGAGGATCATTAAGGTTTAGTGTCTTGGAAACCAGGAACTTAAAACATGAAACAACAAAAAAAACATTCTTCTTAAACACTTGAATGGTTTCTCCTCATGTTCATCCTAGGTTCATTACTGCCTCACATAACCTGGGGACATACATCAAAAGAAAGGGTGAGGAAAAAGCCTAGTAAGGGAAACAAGAGAAAAATTTTACATGTGAACTTGAGATACTTCAATAAGGTCATGAAAAGAACTTTAAGGAATGAGAATGAAATCATGAGGCATATCATAATAAAAATAACATTTTCATAACTTGAAGATGTGTCTACATCATTTATCATAGACAATCATGAACATATCACCAAGGTCTATCCCCAAGGTGTCATTTGAAAATTACCAAGGTTATTCACAAAGGTATCGTGAAAATTGTAATCTCTAGTGGTTACATCATTACCCAATGCATTGGAGCGCTATCAAGGTGCACCATTAAATTTGCCTTTATTATCATGTGAGCCACATATATAATCCTCAAACATTTCATAAATAACCCATATATCATAAAAGAAATGAGTTTCATTTCATAATCACAACGTTTTAAAAACAGCTTTAAAGACATGATCTTTACGTCACTTTAAAACCCTCAGAAAAGGAAGGTGGGTATCATGTATGTAAATCCTAGAATTTAAAATAGAACATTTTGGTATATATGTGAATACCCCTTTATAAGAAAGAGCTTTGAGTATTAACTTAATAATATAAAAGAACGTTAGAAAAAGAGAGAGACATTCTGAGACAGAAATTCTGCAGTATAATGGCTATGTTATGAGGTTTTAGAAGACATTAAAAAGAGTGGGAAAATCGGTCAAACATTCATAAATGACCCATAAAACAGTATATGGAAATTATAAGAAGGATACATGATCATGGTATTGAAATTTCATGGACATACCATTTTAAATGAAAAACATGGAAGGAAGACAAAAATTAGATTTCTCTTATGAAAGTTCGGCAGCCTAACGGCGTTACTTAAACTTCAACAAAAAAATGATTTGAAAAGATCAAATAGGGTCTCTCATCATGTGAACATAATATTTCAGTATGATATATATAGATATAATGCGCCAACATAATTAAAAATGAACTTGAAAGACATGACATGAAAGTAGAACATTGAAAAGAATGAGAAGGGTGAAAGAATCCCCAGCAGCCTAACGGCGCCACTTAAAACATCAAAATACTGAATTGAAGAGATCAAATGGGGTCTCTCATCATATGAACATAAGTGTACAGTATGATAGATATAGATATCATACCCCATCATAACAAAAAGGAACTTGAAAGAATTGACATGAAAGTAGAACTTCAAAACGAGAAGGGTGAAGAACTACTTAAAAATTCGGCAGCCTAACGGCGCCACTTAATACTTCAAAATACTGAATTGAAGAGATCAAATGGGGTATCTCATCATATGATCATAAAATATCATTATGATAAATTTAGAGATCATACCCCAACATAATAAAATGGAACTTGAAATACTTTACATGAAAATAGATATTGAAAAATGAGAAGGGAGAAAGAATCCGTTACAAAAATTTCGGCAGCCTAACGGCGCCACTTAAAACTTCATAAAACGAAATAATGATAGTAAGAGGGGATATATCATTATATGAACATAAAAAAGGGATGTAATAGGATTATAAAAGAACATCCTCCAACATAAGAACATGTAGCATACAAGGAATGACATAAAAGAGATTATTTGAAATGAAAGAGAGAGGTCGGATCCCATACCTTAAAATGTAACTCTTAAACCTCAAAGGATGGGACCTTGAGGGCTTGGGGCACCTTGGGAGGAATCCTTGGGAGAAAATGAGGCCATATATTCGTTGGGGAAGAGTGGGGAGTCGAATGGATGACAGGAGGGCTTGGTATTTATAGGGAAAGTGAGGGGACAAGGCATTAATGGCCAAGGGACACCTCATTAGTGGTTTTGGCAAAACCATGGGCTTGCCCATGGTATTTGCCCATGTTATTGGCCACATGGGACACCTCATACCTTATCTTACAATTCATAAGTCGACCATATTTATTACATACTTAACACATCATTTAATGATGTCATTAGACACTCGTAACTTAAAAACTGTATTTTCACTATTCATCGAAAATTCAACATTCTCAGAATAATCCCAAAATTTCACCTTAACCAAATATCAACACTCTGATTACAAATATGAACTCAATTTTATAAAAATAATTTTCTAAATATCTTAAATTAATTTTTAAATAAAAACACTATTCACCGAAAATTCATTTTTTTAGAAAAAACCCCAAAAATTACCATAGCATAATATCGGTGCTCTGAGTCCAAAAATGAAATCCGTTTTATAAAAACAAATTTCTAAATATTTTTAATTAAATTTTTAATTAAAAAACATTATTCACCCGAAAAAACTAATACTTGAATAATAATCTATGAAACTGTTATTTAACCATTTTATTGAATCACATTACTTAATCAAGGTGCCTAGATTATATTAATACTTTCTTTAAGTGAGATTACTAATCCATTTGGACACATTACTAATCCTAATCATAAAATCACTATTCATAATTTACTATTTATCAAAAATCAAGTTGATCTTATTAGACTCGAAATTTTGTACTGAATATAATTGTAGAAGACCATTTTTTGGAAATCATTACATATTTTTAATTATTCAAGGTTTACATAATCATTTTTAAAATATCCTTTTTCTAAAATTCATCAAAAAATATGCGTACTATATTTATCCGGTCATTTGAAAATTCATAAACATCATCATAAGAAGAAATCTCAATTTTTATTTAAAACAAAGGATTACACAAGGCAGTTACGGTCTCCTTACATATCCCCTTATCACACCAGCATAGGACCTAGTTGTAAGGTGTGCTAGGTGAGAGAATCTGAGGGAGGCTCGGCTAACATCGCACAAGTAGTAATTTCTATTAGTTTGAACTTCTCGCGAAGGCGATTCTGTTCTAGCTTCACATAATGATGTTCGGCTTGGGTTTGGTCCAGAGCAAATCCCAATGGTGCTACCTCCTTCCCATGTTCTGTTAGATGGGCTTCGATCGGTCCAAGACTACTGGGTGAGGCCATCAAATATTCTTTCTATAATAATTAACCAAGATTACTTGTATTTATAGACAATAATCAGAACATTTTGTTCACAGTGGTCATATTGACCGATTGTCATATAACAGTCAAAACCCAATGGTCTCATTTAAATTATAATAATGCTTATTAAATAAAACATTTTGGTTGAGTATAAAAATAAAATAAAATAACACATGAAATTAGGAAACAAGATTTATTCAAAATTTTGGGCCGTTACACGAATGGTCCAGAAAACTACTATACAAACGAATCTATTAAACTTATAATGTTTTCACAATGAATTTATGTTTCACTATTTCTTATTTCTATGGGGTTCCCATCATAGGTTTATAGTAAGATGAATAGTTCATAATAGGGTGTTCTGTATCACCTGATCCATTGAGTACTAGGAATACGAGGTCTGTGAAATTTGGGGGAGATGCAATGTTCCCCCCCTAGTCGAGGTAATTTTTCTATTACTGTTGTTTAGAGTGTGCCACCCTTCCTAGATTCCAATCATGTTACCTTTGTCTTGATGGATTTAAATAGCCCTTAATGCACGAGTTACTGAACTTGGGAATGAGTGGGAATAGTATGATGAAACAATTCGATGTGATGACCCTTTTGGAACCTGTGCTGGATACCACGTCATGTGTATACTTTATGGATTCACCAGAATCTATAATAGTTGTTTTTAATGGATAAATATTTTAATATCCTTCATGTACTGTATTTAGGTAGACTGATGGTCCCAATGATGTGTTAGATGAGCATCCCATCCTTGATTCATTTTCCATGATGAATTGTTGTGGAAGAGGTACACATATTGGATGTGTTTGTTGAAGTTAATCCTAGGGAGAATATATGGAATGATGGATTCCTCATAGCAGTTCAATATTGATTCTCCATAGCTCTTTAATTTAATTTTCCTGCCAAGTGAAACTATCATATTGTGTGAGGGACTTATTATCATGGGGAGCAGTTTGTGGGTAAGGTGAAACCCTATTCTTATTCCTCTGGTTGATAAGGATTCGTAAATGAGGTAATAATGGATTAACTGAGGGATTTTTCATATTTAGGGAATCACTTTGGTTCCGGGTTTCCACAACTTTAGGCTTGGGGTGGGCCACCTCTGATAGGGAACCATTATCTATTTCATCCCCATTATTTTTATCATTTTTAGTGAGTTACATAGGATTTTCATCCATGATCTTCATCGATGAATAATTCACTGTAGGTGGAAAATGATATACTAAATTGTGGGAGAGCTTCTTATATCCTTTGTTGGATCTTCTGATTCTGTTTCAAGCTTGATTTTGAGTTTCTTAGTTAAAGGTAACATTAAGGGGAACATTATATGATCTTTTTGTGTGCCATCATTCTAGTTTATATGTGTCACGAGAAAGGATATAATGGGTGAACTCTCTACTTTTCATCCTCTCCATCTAGGAAAAGATGGATGTCCATTAGGTGGGTGGTTGAGATAAAAATGACACCAGACCTGTTGGACGGGGTTTATCATATTCATTTATTAATTTACCTCGATCCATATTTATTAGTCATACAGTTTAATTCTTTGTTATATATTTTCCCTGCCCTAAGGGATGGGGATGATCAGGTACAGTGGTAGTTTCTGCAATTATTTCCACCTTATTGATCTCGTGTATTTCCATTCTGGTGTGATATAGATAGTATTTTCTTTCTACACATGAAATATTTTTTTAGAGAACATCAGTAGCGCTCAATGATTTGAAACCCTTAGGATAAAATCCTACTGAATTTTAATGGTCTCATGGTTTAGGAGATTTTTCAATGGATTTCTCTTGTTGGGCCAAGCGGTTTTAAGACCTACTAAAGTCTAGTTCTTGTTAACCATGTCCCCTTTATTGAACAAGGATTTCATTTTAGTTGCATCACAGGATAATTAAATATCAGGATGTCACTTCTATTGTGTTTTGATGGATGGGACATGGGGTAATGTCCAGAGAATAATGCACTCCCCATCCCTGAAATTGAACACCAGATGGGGCATTTCCTATAAGGCATTGAAACTTGTGTTGTGCATGTAGGTAGGCCAATTTGAGATATTTCTTCCGCCTCTTTGATTATGGCCTCCATACAGAAGAAAGATATTCTATGTCAATTTTATGTTTATTCTAGCAAAATATATTTACATGGTCTGCATACCCATTATAATGTAAAACATTTTATTTTAAATGTAAATGATTTGTCTAGATATTTATATGAATGTTAAGATTACATTCCTCTAACAACTCTATCAGAATGTGAAACTAAGAAGTGAATGTGGAACATAACATAATGGGAATGTCATCCCTGGGGAATTGTATTCTCAAGAGAAACATAACATTTTTTCCCTCTTATAGATACTCCTCTACTTGGATTTTCCATCATGAATTATTCATAATGATTCCCTCCCATGAAGTGTGGGTAGTAATATTCTCATTGATATATGAATGGTACTGGGGTGGATCAGTAGATAAGTGTGGTCATGGGCCATCTGCCAACATAGAAAGCATGATTCTTTTCATTGAAAAAGTATCTAATATATCTTACCCCATCTTTCCGAGTTTCTTGGAATATGATGGATTTCTTGTATTTGACTCAATAATGGTAGGACCTTCTCCTTGTATGAATTTTGACTATCAGTAGGTCCTTCGTAGTGGGTGATATATTAGTGATGACTAATATTATTACTTGGTATCCATCCATGGAGAGAATATTTGTGGTGTTCATCCCGCTGAGGAAATTAAAGATATATTACAACATGAGGAGGACAATCTTACTTATTGATATCACTTTAGAGAGATATTTCTATGATATTATATCTTGGAGAGGACTACAATTGTGGATTTCTATTCAACTGCAAGGAGAATTTCTGTAGCGTATACACTGTGGAGGACCATCTGGGAGGATGATAGTAATGGAATAGCCTTCCAACTATTCGATCTTCTATTTAGGGGGAGGGATACGAATACACTAATCATGAGATATATATTCTGATCGATCATTTATTTCCCGTGATGTAAGCATCCATGGGTGCTCTGAGGAGGACCTTCAGATATACTGGTAAAAACCATGTAGGGAGAATATTCACAAAAAATACAATCAATTACATAATTTTTCAATTTAATAACAGAATCATGAGCTGTTATTTATATATGGTTAATGACCTCAAGACAAACAACTTCTAGTAGAGTAGGATCTAGAATGTGCTCTTCATTTTCCATATACCTTTGGAATGATTTATTTTTGAGAACTATCATTCTAAAGATTGGGGATGCCTGATATTGATAATTACTTTCATATACTCATTCATGTGTGTGTTATTCCCATGGTACCACTGGGATATGTCTGCAAACATCTTGATTTTTTTAAAGGATATATACTTTCCATAAAGAAGCCACTATTATGGATCGGTGTCCGACATTTAGAATGAATGTTTTTTCCCAATCTGGTTGTCCATTTATCGTGGAATATGTTTGATGATCCTCTTGTTCTAGATCTGGGATGTAGGTCTACTCCAATGTGACCATATTATGTTCTGGACGAGTCGCTCCACATGAGGATAAAGTGTTATGGGCCCATCTAATTTCTACATAAAAGACTAAATCATGAATGTTCTAGAGGAGATTATCAGGAATTGATGCCTAATCCTCCAAAATTTATAGTATGTATTGATATATCTCATTGTAATGAATAAGGATATAAGTATATTATGATGCTAGAGAATGAATATGAACCTAATCTAGTCCTCCTATTTTTTCTTGTGGGTACAGCTTGTTATCTTATGTTAGGGAAAGGTTGTGAGTCTACCCCTAATTTATATATTGTATACACCATATATTTTCTCTAGTTTCCACTATATTTGACTAATGGGATTCATATTTGCGACCATGAATTTTCTTTATTTTTTTTGCCACTATAATTTTTTAAGGGGAATGTTGTGAATCCAAAGGAATTTCCATCTTCTAATATTTGGTTTCCATCATATTTGACTGATGGGATCAATATGATGGAGCATAAATTTGACTCTTCCCTTACATTATTTCCACCATATTTTTCTATAGGGTTTCATTTTCATTGGTAGTGATATGTGTATGCACATCTTTCTTCATCCTATTTTGAAAAAAAAATTCACACGCATCGATGAGGATTTTTAAATGCCTATAGTTCACCTCCATATTTATTCAGTGTCCTTGGAGAGAATTGGCATGAATTTTCAATTTCTAAAAATATGTCGTTCTATTATCATGGTATGATTCTGAAGAGTGGAATCAGATATATGAATCCCATAATATGACATTGTACTTTAATTATAGATATATACTTCTATAGAAAAAGTGATGGACTATTTGAAAATTTATCTTCATTTTCTTGGGCAAAAATCTGGGGGGTCTTGTGTTCATTTAACTCCCACTAGATCCCTTACTATTACATCCTCTGCAGAATGAGGATACATGGCCATATTTCATTTATAGTGATGTCTTCTAGCAGGGTTCGTTGATGGAGGCCCCTATATAGCAAGGGAAAAGTCATTGGTGATGAATTCATTTACCTATCTATGATAATGCAGGTACTCATTGGCATTTTCAAGGGATAGGAACCCAAAATTATTAGAGGAATCTAGCAGATCCACGTAGTTTTACACCATAAACCACTAGTAAGTGGGCTGATGGAAAGATTTCATCAAGGAGAGGGCATGGCTTGCTAACAACAGCATCGGGTGAGTATCATTCTGACGGTACTCTCAAATTTGTGCATTTGAGACCCAGAATTGGAGATGTTGGGTGGGTGACCAAGTCATCTGTTTCCTTGAGGGCCTGACCTACATGATGGTTGACATGTGTTTCTATGATAAATTCTATGATTCAATTTGATTTAAGGATTCTAGGAGGAATTATTATAGAATGTGTGCATGTGTAGAAAGAAAAACCCCATAATAGTATAATCTCATGACCACATGTACAATTGATGATATCTATTGTTACTCTCCCATTTTGAATGGTTAAAAGTCCTGATGAGGGGTAATTCCGCAAACCATGGTTAGTTATTCACAATGGGTTCACTATTTTATTAAACTCAAAAGAATTGTGATCGATGGTTTATTGCATGTGGTTAGGTTTTTATAAAATTGTACCATCTAGATTAAAATATCCTCAGATGATCTACAACATGTTTATTTGAGGAGAATGAAACCCCAAATGACATTCACAATCATTATTCATGGAACCACATTTCAATGGAAGGTGATCATTGGATTATTTGTCTAATGACACTTAAGAACTCACATTGGTTGAGATAATGGGAACTTGGGATCCGAAAACCCTTTTGGGGGAACTATTTCCAATTTTTATACTCTCTTATATATTTAAGAAATGTTCATTTGTCTTTGAATCCTTGGTTTGTTACCAATCATGTGTTCACAGATTAATCATAGGTCACGAGATCGATCTTGATTACTCATGGGTCTTGAATCATCTATATGTATCTTAGGTTCTTCGTAAATGAAGATATTTTATTGAATCCGAGGTTATCAATTTATGTTTCCCTTTTGTGGATGAAGAATGAATTATTTTTTCAATTATTGAGACAAAGAGGTTCAAACCATATAATGAGGTGCAATAGTGTATATTTTTATCCAGGGGGGACAAGAATATTTTCTATTTAAGGATCAAACCCATAAGATGGGTTTGTTATGTATCATCATCAGAGGAATTATAATCCATGTATATCAGTGCCACATAACTAGAATCAACTCCTTTTAAGGTCATGTGATAAGGATCCAAACATGTAGTTTAACATCATGCGGTAATGACATCTAGGCAGAATATGCCTAGTCATGATTTGATGTGAGACATATGCTGAGGTGTCCCAAAATACACAGAAGATATGTGGAATTATAGGAGAATATTAATCTTCAAGGGATGAACTTGGAGAACATTAGGTTGGATTTGTGAGATGGTTATGGTCATGATAGAGGCTTCATACGTATCCTACTATTATGGGGATTGAATCCCACATAGTATGGTGGCTTATATAGTTTAACGTCATGCTTTTAGAATGAGGTTGAGCCGATGTGAAAAATAAAAAATAAATGAGATATGTGAGGTATCATGATTGAACGTCATCAAGGTTTTCTACATATCCAAATTGGTTTGGATTCAATGTCCACATAGTTCTGAAATATGTTAGTACATACACTTCAATGGAGGTCTCTTCAAGTAATTCATTGGGACTTATGCATGTGATTTTCCCATTTAGGGGGACATGATTTAGGATTACATCGTTGAAGATAGGTTTAGTATCATGTGTATTTTTTTATCACCACTAATATATATGTCCACATAAGTCATTTTCAATGTGAGAAACAAGAGGTAGTCGGGGATCCAATGATCGTACAACCCGCCCCATCCACTAATGGTTGGTTCTTGAACATAATGGGGGATAAATAGGTGATTTGAATGTGAACACTTCCTATCTTGAATTCATATTCAGTAAATTAATGTTTGTGGACCTACCCATATACATCCCAGGATGGGGCTAAGAGGAGGATGAGTGTCTCCTCATGTATGAATGGATTGGCGATTACATCAAGGGGAGTTCCATGAAACTGGTTTTGGGGTATACTATATATTAAAGTTATATTGATTGGATGGTGGAATTAAAGTTTAGTATCATATTGAAGGGAATAATAATATAAAATTTAACTTCATGTGGTCCAGATGAAAAAAAATGACATGTAAAGTATCGAGTTTGATCCTCCGAGAGGTTTCCTTTGTATCCTGGTTATTTGGAACTTATATCTAGAGAGAATAACAATTTGATTTGAATCTGGGCCCACATAGTAATTGAGGCCCTAATGAATTTGGGGTTATTATTGGGTCTTACGTGTGAGGATGGTGGCCCTTGATCTCGGGAAGTTGGCCGGAATCTTAGTTATCATAATTAGAGAATGAATTAGAGTTCTCAGAGATCAATTGGTTGGGCGAATCATCAGATTCCCTGATCATCATTAACCTCCAATCCCACATGAGTCTGTATCAGTGTGAAAAATAATATAACTGATTGATATGTAATATGATGCACTTTAACTTCTTTGATAGAAGAAGTTATTATTGATACGATGCATCCCTATCATTACATGACATTTGGTGTGCGACCAATGTGATGAAGGGACTAATATGAAGGTCATAGAGGTCAAGAGGAGAAGGGGTGGAACATGTTATGATATGTGAGGTTTTCTACTAAAAGGACTCCCTTGTAAACATCATACGTGGAATACTATAGTTTAATGTCATAGATCTTGGATGATGTCATCACATTTTAATATAGTGTTGTAGGGACTAATACCATAGAATTTTAAGTCATGTGGTCAGGACCTGATTTGTATTGTTTATTGTCCTTTGGATATGACAATATCTCATCATTTAAGGTCATAGTGTTTGGATCATTGTTTATAAAAACCATGTTTAATTGGAGGATAATCGAGCTAAGATGTTCTGAAATTCATCAAACATGAGAGGTAAAGAATGTATAAACCAAGATTTTGGGGATTCATGGATTGAGAGAAATGATACTGGGAATCAGTTTCATTTGGGTGCGTGTAGGTAAAAAAGGATCTCATATGGAGGAATTCGTCTCTAGTTGATGGATCTATTTTGGGAAACTTATATATATACATCGAGGCATATAGTCCATATTCAATTAATGGATTCCTTGAGACAGTGACCTCAATTTTTGATGTATTAGGATTTTTATAAAGATTAGAAATCACCCTAGAAACTGATTTTGTTGAAGGTAAATGATGTTTTTGAGAAAATAATAATAGTATAGACCATGATTTTCGATGGAGTTCCTGATCAACCTAGAATAGGAGCAGGGGATGGGGATTTTTGGAGTTTCATGAGGAGCATGAAAACTCATGGTATTAAAGAGGTGAATATTGGGGAAGTATAAGTATGATATAGAAAAATTCATGGACCCAAAATAAAACATTCTCTCTGGGAATCTCTATTTTTTATGGGGGTTGGTGACTGTAGTGAAGGGACTGATCTAGAGTGTTAGGACATCAACCCAACACTGATCCTGAGAAGGTGTGCGATGGTGCATCCCCTGGTGTATAGATCTGTGAGCATATAAGGTTTTCCTCATAAGCATGTTCACATAAGAGATGGTTGTAAAGGATATTTCTTCTTAGGTTTTGTCTGAAAATTAGTTAGTCACATAATAGTTGTATGTATAATTGTGTCTGCAATTGATTCCTATAAAGGGTCATTTGTGAAGGATTTTCATTTCATAGGAGAATCCACAAATGATTGTTCGTAAAGGGAGTTTAATTGAAGAATTTCACTTAAAGGGTTATCCTTGAAGGATGATGTCTATATAGAATCAACCATGAATGGTAGTTCATGATGGTTCCATCCAAGATTCAGTTTTCATTCATTGCGGTGTTAGAAAATAACACATCATTCCACAAATGACTTTTCCTCACCATGGAATAATTTTGTGGATGATCTAATGTATATGGTTTTCATGATTTATTTTATGAAAGTATACCAACATATATTTCACGTGATGGAGTCCATGAAGTGTTTCAAATGAACGATAGATTTCATCCCACACCCTCTATGCTTTTTCATGTGCTTATTTCCTTTTTTCTCGTCCTTTCTCAGCTACCCTATCGGATTTTTATAGTGGAACATAATCATCTGCAAAGAATATTCTGCAGGGATCCTAAGAATAATTCTGTGGCCAATGGATGGAATTGTTAGTGGGGTGTATCCTTTGATCGTGTTATAATTTTCCCCTCATCTAGAGAACTTATTACTTCACTAGAGATATTCATTCGTGGTGGTTGAAATCACCGCCTCCTTAAGTGAACTGTTGAGTTCACGAATTCTATCCAAATTCTGGATCTCCATGAGGAGTGGTGGGATTTGAATGGATTTATTCTTAGCAGCCGAATCTCAATGGAACTTTTTAGTGATCTTATAGGTTTACTTTCAACCCATTTTTGAGTATGTTGGAGTTTTCTACATCTTGAATGCGATATTTTCCAAACCCAACATTTTCATGTAATTCCCAATCATAAAAATTAATTGGGGAATATTATGAAACAACAATACATGAATTAATATTAACTATTTTATAAAAAAATTAAAACTTATTTTATAACTTTAAATGTAATTTGAATAAAAATAAGCTGTGTTTATTTATAAAATCCTGAAATGATGTTGTTTTAATATTTTATTGGTAATTTTCTATAAATAAGAAAATAATTAAAATAAAATAAAAGGATTAAAAATACCAATAATCCTACCCACCCTATTAATGACTTTACTATCTTGTATACCTATGAAAAAACCATAAGATCATGGTTCGGTATTTTAGTGCAAGGATTTATGTGGGTTAGGGTTTTGAATATTCAGGCTTTAAAAAATTCAGACCATGTTTGACCCAACCTGGAAAACCTACAGCCCACACAGACCAGCCTGTCGGATGTCCATATGTCTCATTTGGCTCACAATTTTATGTAGGATATCTAAAAGAAATGATTGAAAAGTAAAATAAAAGTAAATTATTAAATAAATTAACTTGAGCATGGAACAAATTGTTCGAATTTAAACCCACCAAATACAACCATACATAAACCATTAATGATATACATTTTTAAAGGATCATTTTTTTCATTGTTATTGTTAGGGTTATTATTGTAAATTGACATCTAATGATTGAATCCAAATCTAAAACATTTTTTCCCACATAGATCTATAAAAAAACTGAAAGATCATGGATCATTCTGCTAGCACATTATTTATTGCAGTTTAGGGCTTCTAATATTCAATTTTGTATTGTATTGTACCAACATTTCTTAAAGGATTGGATCATTTGTTTTTTATTTCGTATCCTTTTTTTCTATTGGTATAAATACACCATGGCCTATGGATGGTTCTAGGAGTGTCTAAGGATTTTTTGGAGAATATAGATCTAAAAAATTGGCGAAGAGGGTTTTCCACACAATTATTGCATTGTTAGTACAAACATTTTTGGGTATCCATGCTGGACACTCATTTTCCTAAAAGAGGATTAATAATATCTTAGAAAATATGCAAGCATATTTTCAACATTATATAAAAACATTAAATATTTTGACAAATCCAAATCACACATTTTTTAATTGTATGGATTACAGAGTGCACAAACCATATGGGGAGCCTCTTTAGATCGTAAAGGACGCACCATTGGTTCATGGTTTGGCCAACCATGCGCCCCAACCATACGAACAATTTTTTTGTGAAAACATTTTCCAAATTTCTATTATGTAATTAAAAATCCTGATTTTTTTCGTCCTCCTCCATTTACAGTGGGTGGTCTCTTCTTATCCACTTGTGGTTTCTCCTCCACTCTAATATAGGGATTTCTATTACTTCCATTTCCAAACTCCATATCGTATTTTATCAGAAGAATTGGATAGCTAGAATGAATTAATGAATTCTTCATTTCATTTCTATCTATATTGAAACATTATCCTATATTATATTAATATTTATATATGACCCTTGGTTTGGTGGTCTTGAATTTATTTCCAATGTTTTATGGTTTTCCATACCCCCCCCCCATTGTTCCGAAAGTCGTTCATTGAAACACTTAGCCATAAAATGTGTTATTTCATTTTAAAATAATTGATAATGTTATTATATTATTTTTAACCCATTCCTGGGAACCATGGGATTTTGACTTCATTCATGCCTACCCCATATGGTGTTCCAATTTTACATCACACAGTTACATAATTGTTTTTAAAAAATTGAACTCTGTATAGACATTCATCATTTCTTGAAAATGTATTTTTCAACTCTTGTATCCTCCTTTAGTTGACCAAGAACCACCTAGGTTCATGAATAATCATGAAATGGAACATTAATTACCTTATAATTGAACATATTATCTTCAATAGGGAATTCTTTTTAAATGACTTAGTTGGACCAATTGAAATGAATATTAATGGATGAAAATGCCACACCTTCTGAAGCATTCTTTTATTAAATTGATCATATAAATTAAGAAAACCATTTATGTATTGGGATTGATGAATAAAAATATTATTATGTGATCCATCATGTTATTATTATTATTATTATCATCATCATTACACCATTAGAATTGATTATGGAACGTTGGTTAAGGGACCTGTTGGCCATGATGATTCCCTATCCCTTACATCAGCTATTTATCATGGTGTCTCAGACTATTATACTATTATCTAGGATATGGAAATGATTTTACATATTCATATGTTGTATATGTTAGTAAATATGAATCACCCCACTTATCTCAAGTATTGAGCATGATTTCTTCCACCACCAAGAGATTCAGGGCTTTAATCATATGATTGAGCCTATAGATCATCATAGTAGTTATTGATGCTTATGTTATACCCCGGGTCCAGCTAGCGCCTAATATTCAGGTATATTCCTAAGTATTTCATCACATACATATTGAATATTGGTTTAGTTATTATATAACTATAATATATTTATTTTTAATATATATATATGTATGGTTTCTGATTAGACTCTTATAATGACCTATACTGAAGTGGGTAGAGCTAGGCTTGTGTCCTATAGGAACCTCAGATGGCTAGTATTTATTTATTCATCATATTTAATTGTTCATTAAAACTACAAACTATTTTCTGTATACACTGGTTGGACTATTTATATACACCAATGGTGGTGGCTTACAATATTATATCTCACACCCTACTCAGGCCACCTATAGTACTTGAGAAGATTACTTTTCTGTGTGTATGGATAATGGAATGCCCCCTAATACATATTTTAGATTCATTTTTTATATAGTATAGTCCTTGGTAGTATAGGAATGATCATATACTCGAGATTCTTAGAGGGAAGTGTTTTTTCCTTTTTTTATTTTTCTATAGCATGTTTTATATGTCTATCCCCTATTTCTCGATCATGTATATCATCATGCCATTATATCATTGAATATGACTTATCCTATTAGATTATAATATTATTACAGTAATTGTCTCTTATTTACATTTCTTTCATTGTATATTATGTCATCTCGTATTTTTCTTTTTCTTTGTTGGGTTACATGTCCTGTTATCATAGTGTTGGTGTTTATATGTTTTCGTTATATTCTATTTATTTTCTGTATCCATTATAACACATTGATATGAGGGTGTTGTCTCCCCATTAAACCAATCATACAAGCTTGCTACTAATCAATAGCCATTGGAATATGGGGTGGTGCACTTGAGGTTATGTGACCCATTGGGTCTAGGAACAGTTTAAGTGGACCTCTAATTAGAACATTACAAAGTGGTATCATTGGAGTTTCTTTTCCTTTGTATTACTATTTGGGTAATATAAAGGATACTATGAGGCTATAGAATTTGGTAATGATATATTTATTGGGAGTATCTGACACATTTATAGTGGATACCCATGTTATTGGGGATGTATTATTGTTGTTATTTTTAATGTATGATATCTATGATATAACATCACTGTTGGGTGACACACATGTCTTAGAATGTTATTAGTATTGGTATTATTTTAATTGGATTTATTTTATTTTATCCCAAAAAATTAGGGTGTCACATGTCATGTTTCATCAATACACATTCAGATTAATATTCCATTTCATTTTTATATCTATGTTTACATTCATCATGAACAGTCATGTTGCCTATAGTAACCGTCTTGTTATTGTATATAGAAATTTTCTTATGTATCTTACTTGACTAAGAAAAAATAATTGTTACTTATATTGTCTACCTTAACCTAATATTTATTTCTTAAATGGGATAATTTAGACACTATGACCAGCCAATTAGGGCTTATTGATCCCTGGACTGCCAGTTGAATAAGTCATAATGCTTTATGGTGAATATTAGGTTGAGGAAACATTGAAATTTATATAGTTTATGTGTCTTATAAATTGGAAATGGTGATCCACCTAATTCAACCATGTGATCATATTTAAAAATTCCAATGATCAAAATTTTATAATAAATATAACATTCCAAATTAAATGTCACTCTAGTATGTTTGATACAATACCTAGACCAAGACCCAACCTTTTTAGTGGGTAGTTGTGAGTCTCTTATGATCATATAGCCTTTTATGGACTTTTCCTTTTAACCAAGGCCTATCATTTTGACAATAAAAATAGGTGTGATATTTTCATAGGATGGTTAGGTACATATCCTAGATATTTATATACAATCTCTTGACTGTAATTATTTTTTATGCATAATATTGGAATTATAGATTCCTGTCACCATGATAGCCTTGAATACTATTCCATGAAATTGGTGATGACTATGCAACAAATGTGGTGGTCCCTACCATTCTAGTGACACCTCCAATAGTTCCACCAATGGAAAAACCAGTTATTTCAAATATGGTAACCAACACACAGTATTGAGAGGGTATCTTCTTTTTGATGAAAAATATGAAAGGTTTCACTCATCCTATTCCAACTATGATAGAGTTGACTAGGGATTTTCAGCAGCAGTTTCCTCCAACCATTATAGGTAATGGTAGAAAAAATGCTACTAATTCATATATGGAGTCCAAGATATCTATCATTGTGCATATGGTGACTCCTTCAGAGAATAAGGTTAATTTTTCTACTTATATGCTAAAAAATTCTATCATGTAATGGTGGGATTCTATTTCCTATGTAGAGAGACATCATGATATTGTCTGGTAAGACTTATAGAAGATATGTTATGACTAATTCCTTCTATATACTCTAGGGTAACCAAAAAATAGGGTTTATGAACCTTTAGTAAAGATATTTGTTTATAATGTAGTATTCCTCTCACCATAATGTGTCGTAGTGGTCTGTGCCGACTATATCAGGTGATGATCTCATAACCACCATGCGATACGAGGATGGTTTGGTATATTTCACCTAAATGTAGGTTACTGATTTTTTTTATATTACTATTTTTATGATCGTCAACTTAGACCTTCTTACTGAGAAAAATCTAAATATGTGGATGGATAGAACTAGAGGAGGTTCAACACCTAGATCTATCAATGCTTCTTCTAGCGGACAAAAGTGTTGTTTTGAGGTTTCTCGCAAGTGTAGAAACAGTGAAACATCTCGAAATTATTTTTTATTTTAATATATTTGTTTGGGAAGCTAAGACATATGATAACATTGTGTTTATGGAATATAGTGGAATGAATAGGTTGTGGAATGATGGGGAATATCTATCCCATATTCAAAACTTTTCCATAAGTGGATAGTGTGTAGGGATCTACACCTACTCCACATTCTAGTGTGGGGATTGTAGTATCCCTATAAGAATGCAGATGGAATACCAATGGATGCTTAAGATGAGGTTGTAGACATTTTATAGGTAATAAGACTCATGAATCTTTGTACCAACAGAGTGAACTTATACAGAGAAATACGTTTGTCACACCAGGACACTATATAAGCATGTTATGTAACATACCCCCAATTTGGTTCACTCTCACATGAAAAAATGGGATGGTTGTTTGACCTCATTAATGCCTCCATGTATAATATAGGCTGCTGATTAGCAGCGGGGGGTCTGGAATGTATTGTGGGTAGACTATACCACATGGTAAGAAGTGTGATCATAAAATAAATAAGCCATATAAATGAAATAAATCAAATTATAGAGAAAGTAGAAATTTGGAATGAAAATAAACAGAATAATCAAAAAATAATAATAGAACTAATTTATTGATGTATTGGAATCTAACTAAATGTCATGATAGAAAAAATACAAGTAAATCACTAGTCGAATAAACATTGAATCAATAGTCCCCAGTATTGATCCCCTTCATTGTCCCACCTACAACTCTTTCTAATGTATAATGAATAAAATAAAATGAAAGGACATTTTACCTAGTAAAAACCTACATCCATGGAATATACTCATGTAACAATGGTTTCCCTGAATAGGTTTTGATTATAACACTGTAGGTCAACACCATAATGTCTAAATAAATTGGTATAATAAGATTGGTATGTAATAAAGTGATTAACAAGTGTATTAATC
This sequence comes from Viscum album, assembly GCA_963277665.1. Taxonomy (NCBI): domain Eukaryota; kingdom Viridiplantae; phylum Streptophyta; class Magnoliopsida; order Santalales; family Viscaceae; genus Viscum; species Viscum album. The sequence continues at coordinate 1,777,185,265 of OY728137.1, forward strand.
AATTAAACAATTAATAACTTCCAAAAATATTCTTTTGATCCATTACTGAATATCTATGATCATATATTGAAACCATTCCAACCATAACCTTATAACTATAGTAAAATAGCCTACTTAATTTCCATGATGATATATCTCAAAGCATGAATTATGACCATGCCAATTGGAAACAAATAACCATTGTATAGTAATGTCAATTTGGGTCAAATCCCTAAAATATTTACAACATCTGGGTCAAATACTGGTAATCATTACAACATGGGACTAGGAAGAGCCCAATAACAATAATCAATATAGCATGGGAATAAGATGAGCCAATATCTCCCCATGAATTTGTGAAATATTTGTTTTCATATTAATTTAATGTTTTGATATTTTTAATTTTAGAAAACACTAAAAATAGTTAATGATTAATTAAAAAATTAAATCCACACAAAACCAGCCTACCATATGTCACAAATAACACTAAATTGGCATACGTTATGTAACACACTAACAATAGTTACCCAGATTCGGTGAATTATTACATAAAATTGGCATGATCCCAAGATATTAAGTACCCAAATACTGATCAGTTTAGTTGTCTTTGAAGTATTAGATATATGAATATGTTTTACATTACATTATGAAGTGAAAAAACAACCACCTTGTGTCCCCTTTTAACACAATCTTATAACATATCCAATTCTTGTAGGTAAATCATCATATAATTTTTTACATTCTGGGATAAATAAAACATTAGGAAGGGGTGATCTCATATGCTCAGTAAGGATAAAAATATAGCGTAAACTATCATAAATAATAATAAACATTAAAGTAAATCTATAAGACTAAAAGACAACCTTTTTAATCATAAAAATCTACATAATATGCAAAAGATAAATCAGATAATTCAATATAATTATTCCCATTGATACTCTAATTGTCGAAGAATCACATTTAATACAAATAGCTAATTAAATATTGGTGGAATTCATAATACCGAACATCACACCCACATAGTCAAGGCCTCATCCCAAGAATAAAAATAATTGTTTTTTCGAGGCCTTCTACACTGACACTGATTTATTTCATGAGACGTACTGATGCATCGATGGGCTATAGCAGTCCCCACCCTTCACTTACTAAGTCCAATGCATTGCTCATATGAAAAGGTTGAAGCATAACCAGACAATCATATTAAAACTAGATTATAAAATTTCAATACATTACCATAAACACTAAATGGTATAAAAATTGTACATATATAGTAAAACATATCACAAAACCTTCAATACAATATGGAATATTGTATCATAATAAATAAACTTCAAACATGCGTAAAAGCATACAAAGGATGTTGACATAGATAAAATAAATCAGGAAACTAATTGAGTGAAATATCTATTTCTAATTTTAAATCATTTAGAATTAATGAAAATAATTATTTTTAAAATAATCTTATAAGATTTTATGGGATTCTTCGAGGGTTTTATAATGGCAATAGATAGCCACACCCGCTGTATATGTTAAAAAAATATTCTTTCTTAATTTGTCGAAATGGTACAAAAGTAACTTGTTTGTAAAATGACATAATGATTCCTTTAAAAACATATTATATTAAGTAAAACAACAGTATAAATGAATTTAACCCATATTATAGGAAATAGTAAAAATGTTTTTAAAATTTTTTTTAAGAAGCAGAGATGTTGATGATAAATAATTCCATGTAGATACTTACGTATAAACATCTTCTGATAATAAAGTGATTGTGAAAATAACCCTTACCTTGTACTTTTAATTATTAGAGGGTATATTAACCTTATTTATAATGGCAAAATCATTTTTATTGAATTATACATGAACCATATACATAAATATTATATAATATATGATCTTTTCATATTTCTTTGTTAATATTATTTCAATACTATCTTTTTTGCGGGTGTTAATGGATTTGTTTTCCTTTATATGTTTTGATACATAAGACATGTTTTTATGGATAGTATATATTTTATTCATATATATAATGATATTATGTTCTTTAAACATTTATTTTAATCATAAAATGAAAATTATTCTTGAATGGCTACGATGGGGAATTAAATTTCATGGTGTCATTGAGATGTTAAGTCGTACGTAGTCACGAGCAAAAATATCATTCTATTAGTGGTTAAATCGTATATATTTGGATGGTAAATTATATATAAAAAATATTTACCCTGTGATATTTATTATTTACATCAATTATACTCATTATTATACCCATCTAAATAATGATGTGTTGAATAACTAACAACACCACAACTCTGATACAGTAAGTTGTACGTACAAACTTATAACGACTTTATCAATTATTGAATGGAAAATACAATGAATGTGGTTGTACAATATTTATAACAACATCACATTATTCATATGGTATTGGAGTTGTTATTCTTTTATGGAAACGACAAATAATGAGGAAGTGGAAGAAAAAAAGAACTTTGAAAGAGGTGATGAAATAATTACTTCTTCTTCGGGTTCTTCCTTTTGAATTTAACAAAATGACCCCATGGATTGGATTTATGATCAATGTAAGTCTTAAAGGATGAATTTAGGGTAGTTGGGAGGTGATTTTAGTAGGGGTTGGATAGGCCAAAAGGCTAAGGAGGTGTGAATTTAATAGAAAGGAAAGTACCCCTTTATAAGAGTAGTGAGGGGCACTTTAGGAATAGATTGAAATAATAATTTATTCTCAAATAATATTAGGTTTATTATATATAAAAATGAATTTATTTAGTGTATATGGTGGGTACGAGTATAAATCCTCTCAAACAATTGGTTTTAGATATGTTTAGGTCACCATATTAACCTTATCTTTTAGATTTAACTCTTAGTTAAATAGTTTAACATTTTCCATGTCTTGTTGTATTTTTATATCACATTGCTAATAAACATATTATGAAAATCCAAGTGAACCCCAAGTGATTTATTATATATACATATTACCTTATATTAGTCCTTTGGAGAAATGTTATATTTTTAGTAATATTATATCATTTAATAATATATTATTTGATTAAAAATCTTATTTATGTCAATTTTGGCACTTTTTAGTAATTGATTATTGTGAAAGAAAAAAATCTTGATTACTTCGAAAAAAATTCATCGAATCAACCCTAACAAGTACTATTGCCCTATAAAATTATGATAATGCAACAAAAGTATCAATCTACTTTTATTTTAATATTTATAATATCAATTATTCTTATCTTTCATTAACTTGGTAAATACTGCATCATTATTGTGCCATAAATAAATTTAATTATTTAATGTATAAAAATAATAAATAAAATAACATGATGTAATAAATTTATTTATCTTTATAGTTAAATTTTATTAAAATTTATCTTTTGTGGAACATTATATTAATAATGGTTTAGTTACTAAATAATGAATTTAACACTTCTAAGTATTCTTAAAATAAAATAAAATAAATGTCCTACTCTAATCCAAGTCGATGAAAACGATCATATTTTATTCCTAAGGATTATTTGGGTCGAAATGCACTAATCCAATTGAATGAGGACATGTTTTAGGGTAATAATAATATTATTTGTACCTTTAATTACCCAATTTACTTTTAACCGTGGAAAATAAAATGAAAAAATTACTATTCACTGGAAATTATTTTAAACCCATTAAAGAAAATTTTACTTCCTGATGTCAACATGAAATCTCTTATTTTTGAAGTTCAATTCACAGAAGCCATAAAATTACATTTTATTCTAATTTTATAATGTTCCTAAAAGGTGGGTAAAAGACATTAAAATGTCCAATAAAATTTTATATATGTAATATTATTTTAAAATGAATTTAATCAATAATATTATACTAAAATATGTATTAAGTTAATAAATTTTAATAAAAATAAATTTAAATTAATGAATAATTATTTAAATAAAATTTCATTTGTAAACAATAACGCAGTGGTTTGCACCATTCATCAATTATTGAATGATTTTAGAAAAATACCAAAAACTAACTCTAAGTTAATTTTGATATTACAAATTGAAAAATGAATTCCAATTTGAAAAATAAAAATTATAAAATTTTAAAAATTGGGTATTACTATTAAAAAATGCTTTTAAAATAGCTAGTTTGATTGTTCATGGTGTGCTAGAACATCGGGTTGTGTACATCCTAATCTATTGTATTATTCATAGAAAACCATATTGTGGATGATTGGGGTGTTCTATTCATCCCTATTAAAAATAATTTTATTCTTGAAATTTCTAGAATACTACATCATAAAAATATATAGGTGGTTCTTCATCACAAGTTCCTAAGGTTTCCACATTGCCACTACCATTTTATTATTTCTCCAAAGAAATTTTACAAGATGAATCATTTTGTTTAACAACACTTGTTCTCGAGTATCATGAATTTGTTTAGGCTATTCTCAATAATTCAGATCGGGTTCCAGTTCTATTTCATCATAGGTGAGTAATGTGTAGGGTTATGGATGTATTTTCTCAATAGTGATAAGTGGAACACATTATGAACATTGAAGAGACATGGTTGCATTTCCAAATGGTAAGCAATAACTCTAATTTGTTCTAAATTTTGAAACTTCCAATGTACTTGGGACTTAGTATATCTTTCTTATTATATCATACGACACCCTTCCTTAGAGATATCTTACGGAATACATCATATCGTACTTGAAATTCTGAATCTTTTCTTTGGTTATTAGAATATCTCTTTTTCTTACATTGAGATAATTTTATATGGATTAGAATAATATATTTATTTTCCAATATTTCTTAAAAAAGTTCTCAGCCTTTAAGTTTTCATCCACCAATATCATCCCAACATGTTATTATGCGACATCTCTTTCCAGATAACTTTTCTTAAGGTGCCATCTGGATACATGAATGGAGGATATTTTTATAATAAAATCTTATCAAATGTAAATACTAATCCCACATACCTTGAATGTAAAGTGAAAAAGATCTCAACATTTCGTCTATGGTTTGAATAGTCCATTCATATCTTTCATCAGTTTGAGGAAGATAGGCAGTGCTCCAACAATGTTTTGTATCTAGGGATTTCTAAAGACTTTTCCAGAATATTGATATGAAATGTGGATCACAATCGAAATCAATCGATAAGGGTACAACATGATGTTTTACATCTTCATTAACATATAGTTTTGAAAAAAGTTCATTTGGGAAATCTTCTCTTATAGAAATAAAATGTGATGACTTGGTAAAATGGTCAACAATGACCTATATGGCACCATTCCGTCTCAGATTCATTGGTATAACCATTTCAAAGTCTATTATAATATCATGCCATTGTTACTCAGGTATAGAAAGAGGTTTCATGACTCTACCAGGACAATGCCTTCCAGCCTTATCCTATTGAAAAAACACACATCATGATGCATAATCAGTTATATCTATCTTCATGTTGTCCTACTAGTAATGTTCCTTCAAATATCTATACATATTTTTTCTACTATTGTGTATAGAGAAATTAGAGCTATGACCATCATCGAAAAATTCTCTTTTTATATCAGCAATATCGAGAACACAAAGTCTCTTCCAAAATTTCAATATTCCATCTTCATATACGAAGTCGATCATTATCCCATCATTCACAGCAATAATTCAATTTTGAAACTCATAATCATATGTTAAAGAACTATTTATCCTTTCTAATAAATATGGTTTGGAAACCATTTGAAAAATTATTGATGTTTTACCTACCATGATTTTACCTTTATCCATCTTTAATATATCAATTAACTTCAGGTCCCTTTAACAACTCATCTTGTTCAGAAATCCATGATCCTTTCTTCTAAAAGAATTAAAAACTTATATTTGTGTACCTAGGGTGTTAGTTGAATGAAATAGGATCTTCTTTTCCGGGATTTTTTAATGGTTTTTTGAGGAAAAATAGGATTTTTAAAAATTTCTAAAGAACACGCCATGTACATTATAAGTACACGTCGTGTACTCAATTACCTTGGGTAACCAGGTTCTGGCCATATAACGATCATGCACAAGGTCGTGTGTGGTCACCTAGAGATTTCCTAATGTGGGGGATTGTAAGGGAAAGTACACTTCATGATCTTATAAAGTGCATGCAATGTAATTTTATTTCATTAAATGGACTAGTGTCACGTCTAATTGGAAAAAGAAACTTCTTTTATGCCTTCTTTGAAAGAGAGGTTCTTTACATTTCCAATCCTTCCCCATCCACCCTATCGAGCATCCGTTATCTAAATCGACCACCGCTGATTGTGTTGGGATCGCCACAATAAGCTCTTCCTTCTTATAGAGATTTGTTTTCTGATTCCTCCTCTTTCAAAAGTTATCTTCAGTTAAACATTTTATAAGTTTTTGTATATCTACGGTGTTTCTGAGAGAGTAAAGGATTGAGGTTCATGTATAACAATTCTACAACACCAAGGTATATTGATTGTGACGTTCGGTAGATAGTCATTGGATTATATGTGCAAAAGTTCCCAAGACCATTGAACGTGGTATTGCGTGTTTATGGTTTTTAGAACTGATATTGCTTGCTATGCCTTGTTTATTTTGATATATGTTAACTATTTGTTAATAGGGTCCCAATTAATATTCCATGAATATTTTTCCCATGTTTTCTTATTTTGACCAGCTTTTCTTGTATGCCTGTTAGGCTTCCCTATTTATCCCATGACTAGTATTGTAGGATAGAGTTTTTTATGGCAAACTAGGATGTGATATAGACTCTTTGACCATGTAATTAATGAGGTTAACTATGGATGATATATATAATTTGTTAAATATTGCATTACACGAGGCTTTGGGAACTTGGTGTAGTGAGACTATAGGGGAAATTGACGTTGAGGGATTTACAAAAGTGTCTTTTATAATTATCATGTTGCGGGACTATAAGGGGGATTAACATTGAGTGCTACCTAATAGTTTCTATTGGTACTTTATGAGACCACAGGAAGAATTTTGGTCGTTTTCTTCCTCAGAGTGTATGTAGTTACGGTTGAAAGAGTATTGGGGGAATTGACGATGAGTGCTTCCATAGAGGGTCTTTAATAACACATGACTATAGGGGGGAATTGATGGTGAGTGATTCTTAGAGAGTCTTTTTTATATCATTCCCTGCATTGTGAACCAGAGGGTTTGGGCTTTGAGGAATACCCAGAGGGTTGTATATATCTTTGTTGTTTGAATAAATACTTTAATGTATATTCCTGTAAATGAAATAGTTGGACTGTTTACTTCTGAGTATTTCCTTGTTTATTGTTTCTTTTTTTTCCATTTTACCTTACATATATATTCACTTCATTTTTGGAATATATCATTGGGTGGTTGCCTACTAGGATTAGTCTCACACCCTATTTGGGTAATGCGTTTGGGCCCAAACAGATTATATTGCTACAAGTATAGATTTGGGTTAGCATCCTTCTACTTCAGGTACACGATTGGTGTAGAGATGGGGAGAATGGGACCAAGCTAAAGCTTGTGATGCTGTGGAGTTTTTCAGTTGATTTTCTTTTGTACATTTGTTTAGAACTTTATTGTAGCATTGTGATCGGTTTGGCTGCTTTCCTAGACATATGTATCATGCATCATTTATATATTTTCTCCCATTATTCATACTTTTTGTCTTCTATTGTTAACTATTGTGTGGTGTTATTACTTCTTCTTCTATTGTTATTTATTATCTTCTAATGTGTTACTCTACCCATGAGGGATTATTTTCCCCACTTTCAAACCAAATGCCCTCGCTTCTAATCAGCAACCTCTAGTGCTATGAGAAATGCGCTTGAGTCCATGTGACCAACCGAGTACGAGGCGCCTCTAGGTGGCTTCTAAAACAAGAACGTTACAATGTCAAATCAGAGGAATTATTTTCCTCTTGAATTACTGTTTGTAGCCTATAGCTAGGGATTAGAAGAAATATGTACTTAGTAATAAGTTATGCCTTGGAGTAGCTAACCCATATAAAGGAAAATCTAATTTACCTTGTATATTTCAATTTGTTGGTTTTCCAATTATTACAGTTGACTTGATTTCACCTTAGGGCGATTCAAATGTTTGGTGCAGTTATTGTTGATGTTATTGAGGTTCTATTTCTATTGATTCCTGATGAGATGAGGGTACTCCATCCCATGAATCATATAATAACTTCCCAGAAATCATATGACATGCTTTCATTCATTTCCATTTACGGTGCATTAGCCATGTAATGTTGTTGTGATAAAAGTTGGGTAAGATATGCATGTTGTTGAGATAGATTCCTCAATAGAATACCTGAATTTTTATAATGATATTAGGTTGTGTAAGGGTTGTTTGAATGAGCGCCAATCATTGGATATTGAGGTGTTATGTGCCCTCATGGACTAGAATTTTGTGGATCATTACACTATTATCCTTGTTATGTCATTTTAAGATGCCAGGTTTTGATTGGCGGGGAGTATGGGCCATCAGGGATTAGAAATTGGAAACTTAATGTTCTTTTTAGTGTTTTTAGGGTTCTATAGTAGTTTCTTGATGCTTAATGTCTGAAAAAACCTAGAATACACGATTTTATTGATAAATACACGCCATTTGTTCTTCATTTCGGGAAAAAATGTTTTTCATAAGTACATGCTGTGTACTGTATGTACACACCGTGTAGTCTATAATTGTGTCACTGTTTGTCTATGTAGAGACATGAGGTTGGGAATTCAATGGTGGGACGCGCCGTGTACTATATGTACATTCCATGTTGCATAGACCATGAATCCAACTATGTGACTAATGACACAGATGGATAAAACATAAGTTATACACGTCGTGTCAAGCTTGAACACGACATGTAGTGTAACCCATTCTTCCACCATGGTAAATAACAACATCAGAATTTGATGCCTAAAAAGTACAAGCCATGTCAATATAGAACACACTGTGTAGAGTGTGCTGTGTAACCAGCCGTATGACTAATAACATGGGTCGGTGATGTTCATCGAGTACATGCCATTTCTGGCACGAAAACATCATGTGTTCTTGTTCTAGGAGAACCATGTGACATAGCTATATAATAGAACTTGGGAAGGGATGGAGGATTCAAGTACACGCTATGTGATAGGAAAAGAATATGTGTGTATTGGGTGTTGAATGACCAGTTTTGGCAGAAGTACATGCCCCATGTGAAGGATTAAGGGAACACTCTGTGTAGTCACTATAAACACCGTGTATCCATGTTTTGAAAAACATGAATACTTTCTATCTTTTGTTACCTTATTACAATTCTAGTTTTAATTCTCTATTAATCATGATCTAAGGTATGTGATTGGCCTTGTAGATTCATTCCATAGAGACGTCCTCCTGTTTTCCGCCAGTTATAGGGTAGTGATTGGACACCAGATATGGCTGATCAAGGACCACCATTGGATCCTCCAGTTGATCTAGTGTTGTCACTAGCCATCATTCTGTACATAGGTGTTGATTCATAGTTCTGATAGGGCTTTATGAGGATGATGCAGACCATTCAGGGAGCACCCCCTCCTGTCCCGTCGATGGCAGAATTGACACAGGTCTTTCAGTAGCAGTATCCTCCCACCTTCACAAGGTAAGGAGGACGTCAAACTGTAGAGTCATGGTTTGAAGATATGTTTTCTATCTTCATGCATCAGAATATGGCTGTAGAGAAGATGGTGAAACTCGCTACATATATTCTTTGAGAATCTTCCAATAGATGGTGGTATGTGATCTCATAAGAGAGATGCCATCAGGTTATGGAATCAGATGAGTTTCAGCGTACCTTCTACAAATACTTATATCCCAAGACATTGAGGGATGATCGAGCCTGAGAGTCTATGAGTATGGAGTAGGGTACTCCTTCTGTTATGGAGTATTCTTCTCACTTCACAGAGTTTCAGTGCTTCTCGCCCATTCTAGGAGGCATTGAGTAATTCCTAGGAAGGAAATTTGAGGATGGTATAAAAAACGGCATCCGATCCCAGATGAACATCTTCAGGCATACATCCATCACTTTTATAGTCAAATAAGAACTGATCACAGAACATAATCTGAGGGATTCAAGAGCTGTGAGAAAGGGCGGTTCTAAATCAAGATTCAATACTTCCCCGACAGATAGCAGGAAGAGCTATATGTAGAATACACATGGAGATCCGAGTAGGTGGAATGCACCTCCAGGTTTCCAGGTCGTATGCTACTAGTGTGGAAAGGTCAGTCATACATGACAAATTTTCCTGAGAGTCCCAGTGGAGTGCCTATCTTGTGGCATGATGGGTCATCTTTAGCACTTTTGTCGGATATTATCATCAAAATCTAGTGACAGGGGTTATTCATGAATCCTCGTTCGGGATAAGAACCACTAGTTAATCACCTATCAAGGAACTACAGTTCTTCAGGCCATTCAGGCAGAGGTGGAGGTTGAAGTCATGGTAGAAAATTTTCTGGCATTCAGCTATAGTAGGGTGGATCATTACATAGTGGTTAGGCAGGGTCTCAGGGCTGGGGTACATGGAAAATTATGCAATGGATCAGACCCATCCGGAGTAGTATCCTAGTCCCAATATAGTATGAGGGACGATTATAGTTTCCTCCATTTTAGCTTATGCTCTCTTCAATGCAGGGGGTTTCCTAATGCTCTATATCAATTTCTCTTGTAGAGAGCCTTGGGCTCTGTATCTTTTATTCTACAAATATCTCGACATTATACACTCCATTGGGGAAAATAATGGATTTTGTACATTAGTGGAAGGAGTTACCTCTGGAGTTTGGTGGGTGGAACCTCTTATGGGACCTTTATGTCTTTGAGATGATGGGATATGATTTCATTCTGAAAAATGGAATGGTTGGTTCCCTTCAAGGCTATTGTTGACTTCTATCGCCATGGGGTGAGATTAAAATCACCATATGGCCATTTGTTTCTTCATAACGGTTAATGAGATGTACAGGCGAGTGAAGAAGGACCCAAGTATCAGGGATTGAGTGGTTTTATAGCGCAGATTGCTGATCTAAATTTGAATGACCTGGGAAGTTCACTAATGGACTCTCCTCCAATGGGGGATCTTTTTAGAGATGTATTTCCATAGGACATTTCAGTTTTGCCTCCATAGCATGATTTATATGTTTCTATGGAGCTTGTGCAATGAGTGTCATTGGTGTTCATTCTTCTTTATAGGATGGATACTCTATAGTTACAGGAGCTCAAGAAGCTATTGGAGGAGTTGTAGGAAAAGGGTTTCATCTGAACCAGTATATCTAATTGGGGTGTTCCTATCCTGTTTATGAAGAAGGGAGATGGTACCCTCATACATTGTGTGGATTATCGGAAGTTGAACCATTTTTTTGTCAAGAACGGATATCCCTTACTGAGTATTGATGATCTCATTGATCAGCTTTGAGGAGCCAATGTGTTCTCTATGATTTAAACGAGATATGGATATCATCAGTTGCGCATTAGACCATCTGATGTACCTCTTACACCCTTCCATAGTAGGTATGGTATATAAGAGTATGTGGATATCATGTTCGGTCACTTGAACGCACTTTCAGTCTTCATGGAATAGGTAAACCGAGTGTTCCATCCATACTTGGATTCTTTTGTGGTAGTCTTTGTGGACTATATCATGGTATATTATCACACTCGACAATTCCACCCATCTTGAGATAATTTTGAGCACACATCTAAAGAATCAGTTATATTTTATGCTTTCAAAATGCAACTTTTGGATGGATCAAATCCACTTCTTGTGTCATGTTTTCTCATAGATAGGAGTATCAGTAGAATCAGAGAAAGTGAGAGCAGTAGTTTCCTAGGAGTAGAATAAGAACATCTATGAGGTGTAGAGATTTCTAGGGCTGGCTGGTTACTATAAATGTTTCATACCAGACTTTTCACCCTTAGAAGAACCACATACTAGTCTGACAAAGAAGGTTGCGAAATAATTGTGGTCAGATTCTTGTGAGTCATTCATTCAAGTGCTGACAGGGATATTGACATTAGCTCCAATACTAGTGTTTCTAGATCCAATAAAGAGATACATTGTGTACTATGATGCATCCGGTATTAGGCCAGGAGTGATTCTTATGTAGGGGGAATGAGTTGTTGAGTACGGATTTCGGCAGTAGAGGCCAGATGAGAGGAACTACCCGACGCATGATCTCATGTTGGCTGTTGTTGTTCATGCTTTACATTGTTGGAGACATTATTTTTTGGGAGAGAATTTGGTGGTGTTCCACAACCACATGAGTCTTAAGTATATTTTCACTTAGCATGACTAGAATTAGAGATAACAAAGGTGGGTCTCATACCTTCAGTCTTTTAACTTTGGAGCTTTCTTATACACCTGGGAATGGAAACACAGTGGCAGATGCGTTGAGATGGAGGACTCATATTTTGGTAGTTTCGGAGGCCAGTAGTGAGTGAAAGCTTATGAATTTGTTCTTTAAGATGATTTTGGAGGTGCATGATAGACAAGGGCATATGTTTCTTTCTTCTATAGTTGTAACCTCTACATTCTTGACTGAGTGTGAATAAGGAAGCTATTAGATTCGAAAGTCATTGTCCAATGGGAGAGTGTGTCAGGAGAGGACCCTATTCCTGGATGGACTATAGGCGGGGATGAGATCTTGCGTTTTCCGGGGCGCGTCTGGGTTTCATCATACATACACAAGGAGATGATGCAGGACTTTCATTCATCAGATTTTTAAGTTCATCATGGTGTCACCATGATGTATCATGATCTACACCATCATTATTCGTGGAAAGGTATGAAGAGGGATGTTTCCAGTTTCTTCAGGAGGTGTTCCACCTGTAATCAGGTGAAGGTAGAGAATTAGTGACCAATATTTCTTTTGTAGTAGTTACCCATTCATGAGTGGAAGTTGAATGATGTTGCAATGGATTTCGTGACCTATTTTCCTGGGTCACCTTGAGGTAATGATGTAGTATGGGTTGTCATTGACCGGCTGATGATGGTTTCTCACTTCTTGTCGATCAAGGAGACATTCAGTTTTGATGATCTTAGATAGATGTTCATCTGGAATATAATACATTTACATGGAGTTCAATACTCCATGGTTTTAGACATGGATGGACATTTTACTTATTGGGTCGAGAAGGGTCTACAAAAGTCAATGGGTATATAGGTACTTTTGATTATATTTTACCACACCCAGATAGATGTAAAACCCAAGCATACAATTCAGGTGCTTGAGGACATGCTTTGAGCATGCACCCTATATTATGGAGGTTCTTGTGGGAAACACTTACTACTTGTGTAGTTTTATTATAATAATAGTTTATAAGAAAATATTATGATGGAACCTTACAATGACTTTTATGGTACTCCATGTCAATCACCCTTATGTTGGATAGAGGTAGGAGAGGTAGCTATGGTCGGACCTCATTTTCTTCAGGAGGGCACAGAGTAGATAGAGCTGATTCAGAAGAGGATTTCTATTACACAATCATGACAGAATTCCTATATTGATCGACAAAGAAAACCACTGGAGTACAAGATTGGGGATCAGGTTTTCTTGCGTGTCACACCAAGGAATTGACACAGAAGGATTATGAGACATGGTAAGATTTCACTAAAGTATGTTGAGCCGTTTGAGGTTTTGGAGGGATTTGGGCATGTCGCCTATCAGTTGTAGTTACCTCAGAGGTATCCGGCTATGCATGATGTATTCCACATTTATCATCTTTTACATAAATTCTCAAAGCCATATCATGTTTTCTAACATGATGAGGTTGAGCTCAAGGTGGACACATCATTTGAGGAGAATCCTATTCAGATTATTGATTGAATTACAAAGGTTCTCTGTGGCCAGTCTGTTCCTTTGGTACGAGTGATATGGAAGCACATATTAGTACTAGAGGAGACTACGGAGAGGGTGTCTGATGTGCGATCACAGTGGCCAATGCTGTACGAGGTCTCTTCTTCTAATCCACCTCTATAGGGATATTTGGGGATAAATTTTCTTAAGGGGGAAGTTATAGTGATCCCTAATATTTTTTAGGTATTTCTTTCTTGGTGTTTATAAGAAAATGAGTCTTATATAAAAATTTCTTAAGTACATGTAGTGTACTTTATAAGTACACACTGTGTATTTGGTTTCCATGGGTGGCCATGTTCTGGCCATGGAAAGGCCATGCACATGGCCGTGTGTGGTGATTTGGAGACCACCTAATTCAGGGGCTAGTAAGGGAAAGTACACACCGTGTACTTATAATTTACATGTCATGTACTATTTTTCATTAAACGGATTGGGGTCATATCAAATTGGTAAAAGTGTCTTCTTCTTCGCCTTCTTTGACCAAGAGCATCCTTATGATGACGATCCTTCCCCAAGACACCAATTGAGCATCCGTTCTCCGAATCGACCGTCGTCAATTGCATTGGGATCACCACAGATAGATATTCCTTATTATAGATCTTCGTTTCCTGACTCCACTTATTTCAAAATATATCTTTGGTTGAACATATTAGGTTTTTTCGTAAATCTACAGTCTTCATGGGAGATTCAAGGTTTAAGGTTCACATATAATGATTCTACAACACCGAGTTAGGGGGTTTGGGCCTATCTGTAGATAGACTTTGCGTTATATGTGTAAATGTTCCCAATACTATTGAACGAGGTATTGGGTATTTATGGTTTTTATCCTTAGCATTTCCTGTTATGGCTTGTTCACTGGGATATAGGTTAATTATTTTTGAATAATATTAACATTAATATGCCAGGGATGTTTTTCTCATGTTTTTTGTTTTGACCATTTGGTCTAGTATGCCTGTTAGGATTCCTTGTTTTTTCATATTCCTAGTATAATAGGATGGAGTGACTATTTATCTGACATGCTATGATGTGTTTTAGTCTATTTAGAAAATTAATTATGGAGGATTACTATGGATGCTATATATCATTTGTGCAAAATTTAATTACACGGGGCTGCAGGAACCTAATGTAGTGAGACCATAGGGGAAATTGACGTTGAGGGATTTCCCAGAGTGTTTATTATAATTATCACGCTACGAGACTATATGAGGTATTGAAATTGAGTTCTCCCTTAATGTGTCCATAGATACTTTAGGAGACAACAAGAGAAATTGATGAGGAATGATTCCTCATAGATTCTATACTTACCATTGAATGAGTATAAGAAGAATTGACAATGAGTGCTTCCTAAGAGAGTCTTTTGTATTTCATTCCTTGAATTGTGAACCAGATGGGTTAGGTTGTGAGGAGTACCTATAGGATTGCTTGAATTTTTGTTGGTTGATTAAATAATTCAAATTAATTTCTTGTAAATGAAACTGTAGGACCATTTACTTTTGATTACTTCCTAATTTACTAATTCTCTTTTTATATTTTACCTACCATAAATATTCACTAACTCTCAAGAACATTTATTTGGTTGGTTTCCTAATGGGATTTGTCTCACACCCTATTTGGGTCCTTCTTTTGGGCACAAACAGATTATATTGATGGAATTATAGATAAGGGAAATCACCCTTCTACTTTATGTACATCATTACTATGGAGATGGGGAGAATGGTACCATGTTGAGGGTTGTGATGTTGTGGACTAGTTTAATTTTTTCTGTATTTTGGATTAGTACAGTATTCCAGCATTATGATCTGTTAGGATTCATTCCTCGAAATATTTATCATGTATCATTTGAATATGTGCTCCAGTAGTTCATATATTCAGTGTTCAACTGTTTACTATTGTATGGTGTTATTACAGCTTCCCTTATTTTTATTTTTTTCTTATGTTGTGTTACTCTACCAATGAGGGAATAGTCTCCACACAATCACACCCAAGGCCCTCGCTACAAGTTGGAATCCTCTAGCATTAGGAAAAATGTGCTTGAGGCCATGTGACCAACCGGGTACGGGGCACCTCAAGGTGTCTTTTAGAATGGGGAAATTACCTTAGTGTATTGTGCAATCATAATCATTGAGTAGTTTGAGACATCATCTTTTTCTAATATAGAGTTTTTTTTGTGAGAAAATATATTTCAAACTATTGTGATCAGTATATATCTCTAATTTTTCAACATAGAGATTGTGTCTCCATATCTTTAGAGCAATGATTACAGCTGCAAGCTCAAGGTCATGAGTATGATATATTTTTTCATGAATTTTTAGCTTCCTTAATTCATAAGAAATAACTCGTACACTCTACATAAGGACACAAATGTGTCCTTTCGTTGAAACATCACTATAAATAACAAACTGATCATTCCCCGATGGTAGATTCAATATAGAAGCATTGAATAATCTTCTCTTCAGTTCTTCATAACATTATTCTCAATCTTTTTTCCAAAAAAATTTAACACCTTTATGTGTGAGCTTCAGTAATGGGTTTTCTAATTGGGAAAAATTTTGGACGAAATTCTTATAGTAACTTACTAAACTAATAGATATACATACCTCGATTATACTCATCGGCGTTGGCCATTCGTGGATTGATCTTGTCTTATCAGGATCAAAAGATATTCCATCCGAAGAGAAAATATGGCCAAGAAAATAAATCTCCCAAATCTAGAATTCACACTTCCTAAAAATCCCATATAATTAATTTATTCAATGTGGTTTTAGAATAGTGTACATGTTGTTTTCATGATCTTCTTAGCATTTGGATTATAAATCGATTTCATCAATAAATACAACTAAAATTTCATTAAGATATTCCTTGAAAAATATATTCATTATATCGTCGAAAATAGAGGGTACATTAGTTAGTCTAAAAGTAATTACTGTAAACTCATAATGCACGTGCCTTTTTTGAAATAGTGCCTCTCGAATTTCTTCCTTTTTTACGAACATCTAATGGTATCCTGTTTGAAGGTCAATATATAAAAAATATTTAGCTCAATTATATTTATCAAATTAACCATCAATGCAATGTTGGGGATACTTCTTCTTTATTTTTATATCATTGATATCCCTTTTGTCAATGAACAACATCATATATCCATATTTACTCTGAACAAAATGAACATGGGATCTCCATGTAGAAAGGCTGGGGAGAATAAATCCTTTATTAATATTTTTTATAGTTGTTTATTTAGTTCCACTAATTACACAGAGTCCATTCTATAAGGGGTCTTAGATATTGGCATTTAACCGGAAATTAAGTCAATGGAAAACGCAATTTCACATTCTAGAGGATATCCAGGAAAATCCTCTTGAAACACATCAACATGTTCTTTCACAGTAGGTACACAATCTATTGGAACATTATTTATTCTCACCCAAAGTTATTTCACTCCCTTCCTCCCCAATAATGGAATTTAGTATATCCATTGGGGTGGATAATGATAAGAATTTGATGGTGATGTTTCTTCTCTAAATTTATGGTATTCATTATCATCATAAAAAATACTATCCTCCTTTTTATTAGAATAAATTTTTACCTCATAGTTCAAAGTCCATTATACAATGAAAATTATATCAAATTAAATCATTGTTAAGACAATAATATCAGCAGATAAATAACATTTATATATTATAATGGCACCTGATTGAAAAATAATTTTACAAATGATTCTTCCCTTGGGAGTTTTGATTGTCATCTCCTTCATTTAGTCAAATTGGAAATATCATATTTTCATGGAAAACTGGGAAGATATGAAATAATTTGATGAACTAGATTAAATTAATAGATTTCCAATTTTTGAGGAAACGATTAAATTACCTGCCAACATGTCCTTCAGAGCTTCAACCATAGCAGTATTGTTTTCATAAACTTGGCCTCACTCCCTTTTACTTTCCTAAGGTATATCTCCCTGATTCTTAAGATCTTTATTTTCCAATTCTCCATTTATCTACAATTTTATCATTCATAATTGATTGCTTCTTTTTTTCCCTTGCAATCACGATCTTCATGGACTTTTTCTACACAATTGTAACAAACTCCCATCCAATTCATGCAAGTACTGGGGTGTTTCTTCCAACATTTTCTGTAGGGTGGAAAGTAAACTTTTCCCTTTTTCCCTTATTTAATTTTTTGAAGTGTTTAGCAGATCTCTTATTATCTTTCTTCTCCTTAATGTCATAATACTTAGGAATTCATTTTCTGCCCTGATAGCACATGAGACTATGTCTTCGTATGATGAGATGTATTTTGAGACTAAATGTAGATGAAGAAATGGGTTTACCCCATCAAGGAATTGACCAATCATACATCTTCGGATATGTATGTAATCTACAGTATGCATTGATAACCTTGTAATGTTAGCATCATACTTTGTGACATTATCATCCTCCTTTTGCATCAGACTAATAAATTTCCTTTCCATATCCTATCTATGATCACAAGAAATGTATTTTTCTACGAAAATTTCTTTAAAGTCTCTCCATTTTATATTTGATACTTCTTCATCCTTCATTGTGTTTTGAATTATTGACCAACATTGATATTCTTCTTCCGTGACGTGGTAAACATCCATGACTACTATTTCCCATTCACTACTCTCCAAAGGATGAAATATTTTCCCAAAAAATACTTATCCATTGCTCAACTATAAATGTATTTTCAGTCCCATTGAATGTTGGTGGTTTTTTCCTCAAGAAGAGCGATAACATTGATCCTCCATGTTGTGGATCATGGTGATCCATAAAGGTAAGGTAATTATTCATAACCCGAGTGAGTTGTCCCATTATGGTCATAAGTTTATCATCACCAGTTGCATCACCAGCTTTACAATTATTATCTTGATTACATGGGAAATCCCTACATGTATTACGTGCGTTGATATAGTTTCCATTCCATATACTAGGTACCATTTCAAAATAATGGCATACATTAGATTAGTTTAGGAATAAAAATTCCTAATTCCAAACATTTAAAATATTTAACATAAATTGAATAGTTTATGCATATAATCCATAATCATTAATGTTTTATTTTTAGGGATAAAACTTACTCATAAATCATTCATAATGTCTTGTAATGGAAACATGAATTATCCGAAGCATATTCCAAGGGAGTTTCAAAACAAAGAGTACAACAAAGCCCGTTGTCGTGCACCAGTTCTCATTCGAGTCTAGCTCAAAGAGGTTTTTTTTGAGTTTTACCCCTAGATACATCTGTTCTAGAGCCGCATCTACCTGGTCATATCTAGACATAGATGTTTTTCTTTGAAAAATCACCAAATCGTTATATTATCAAAATTTTATGATGTTCTTCTATACTAGACCTAAATGTTCATCTTAGGGAAATGTTCTCTAATTATAGTTTGTCTAAATCTGGTTTTTGATGTTTGTACTAAACTTCATCTGATACCAACTATATCGCTCCAAGCCTAGTTACCCAAATTCATAGCACTTTTATATAACATTGGCATGATCACAAGAGATATAGTCTCAAAAGACCGATCATTTTAGTAGTCATTGAAGTACTAGATACATAAATAACATTTACATTACATTATGAAATAAAAAAACAACAACATTGGGTCACCTATTAACACAATCATATCCATTAACCTATTCCTACAGGTCAATCATAATATACCTTTTTGTATCCTGGGAAAAATAAAATATAAGAAAGGGGTGAACAAAGATTCCTAGTAAGGATAACCATATAAAGGAATCTATCACAAAAAGAACAAACATTAAAGGAAATGTATAAGACTAAAACATAAGCCTTTTAAACGTAAGCTTTAAACATTTATTTAAAATATAAAACAAATAACTCCATTTACTTATTCTCATTGATATTATAATAGTCTAATAATCACATTTAATATCAATAGATAATTTCATAATGATGGAATTCATAATGTTGGACATCATAACCACATAGTCAAGGCATTGTGCCAAGAGAAAAAATACATTTTTTTCAAGGACTAGTGCCAGGAAACTAATTTCTCTTATGAGACCTACCAATGCACTGAAGAGCTATAGTAGGCCCACATTCCACTTACTAAGCCCATGAATTCCTCAAACGAAAAGGCTGAAACATAACAAAAACATTCTTATTAAAACTAGCATATGAAACATTAATATTTTAACCATAAACCATGAATGGTTTAAAAATAGAACATCCATAGTCAAAAATATCAGAAAACATTACATACTATATGGAATTTTGTATCATAAAAAATCAACTTATAAAATGTGTAAAAAAAACCAATGATGGTGAAATAGATGAAATCGATAGAAAAAATATTTGAGTGAAATATATTTTTCTACTTTGAAATAATTTAAAAGTAAATTAAAAAATCTATTTTCAAAATATTTGTATTATATTTTACGAGGTGTTTCAAGTGTTTTATAATGGTGGAAGAGAGATTCACCCGTCATATATGTTAAAACACATTCTTTCCTTAATTTCGCGAAAAGGTCATAAAGTACCTTGTTTGGAAAATGATTGAAGGATTCAATTCAAAATATGTTATAAAAATTAAAACAAGGGTATAAATTAATTTAACCCATAGTCTATGAAATATTAAATTTGTTTTGAAATACATTCTTAAGAAACATAGATGTGGATGATAAAGAAGTTCCAGTAGATAGGTATGTACAAACAACCTCAGATAATAATGAGATTGTAAAATTTACCCTTATCTTGTACTTTTCTGTAGTCAAGGATATGTTAAAATCCAATATAATGGTGAAATAATTTTTATTAAATTATAAAAACCATATATATAAATATGATATCATATATGATCTTATAATATAGCTTTGTTAATAGTATTTAAGTAGTATCATTGTTTTAAGTGTTAACTGAACCTTTTTCATTTATATGTTTGGTATTTTAAGTCATGTTTTTTACGGATATGATATATTTTATTCATATCCAGAATGATATTATGTTCATTAGAAATTATATTTAATTATCAAATGAAAATTATTCTATAATGGTTACATTGTGGAATGAAATTTTATCATGATTTGGAGACAATAAGTCGTACGTTCGCACGAGTGACAATATCATTCTATTAGTGGTAAAATCATATGTAGCTGGACAATATATTATATATAAATAATTATTAAAATGTAATATTTATTATTTACATAAATTGTAATTATTATAATTATACCCATCCAAATAATGAAGTGTTGAATAACAAACTACACCACGACGTGTAGATACTGAAACATATATATGCACATATGGTGTCTTTGTTATTCATAGGATTGATCAGATAATGAATATTGTTTTACCATGTTTATAATAACATCACAGTATTTCTAAGGTACTGGACATATTATTATGGTATGGAAACAACAAATAAATATGACGTGGAAGAAGAAAAGAACATTGAGAGAGTGGATGAAATAATTACCTCTTTTCGGGTACATTAATATGATTTGAGAAACAAGGCACCATAAGTTGGTTTTATAATAAAATTATGTTATATATGATGAATTTAGGGTATTTTGGAGGATATTTGATTAGGGTTTGGTCGATCCAAATGGATTTGGAGGTGTTAATTTAAGAGAAGGGGAAGTACCAATTTATAAGAGAGGTGAGGCGCATTTTAGGAAATGCTTGAAATTTTAATTTTTTCTAAAATATTTCTCTGTTTATTATTTCTGAAAATGGATTAATTTCTAGGATATGGTGGGGATGGGCCAAAATCCTCCCAACAAATAGGTTTTTGACATGTTTAGGTCACCATATTAACTGTTTCTTTTAAATTTAACTATTAGATAAATAGTTTTGCATTTACCATGTAATCTTGTATTTTTATGTCACATGGTTAATAAACGTACTATAAAAATCCAAGACAACCCCAAGTGGTTCATTATTGGCACATATAACCTTATCAAATTCCTTTGGTTGAATCATAGATTTTAAGGAAATAACATGATTACTTAGATAAAAATTCATTGAATCGACACTAAGATTTCATATTAACCTAGAAAATTCTTCGAATGAATCAAAAGTCTCAATTTAAATTTATTTAAATATTTAAAATATCAATAATTTTAATCACTCAATAATAAGTTAATTTATGCAACATCATTGTGTCATAAATAAATTTAAATATTTAATGTCTATAAATTAAAATTAAAATACCATGATGTTTTAAATGTTTTATGCTTTATGATTAATATTTATAGTCGAATTTATATTATGTGTAACCCTATATTAAAAATGGTTTAGTTATTAAACTGTAAATTTAATACTCTTAACTCTTCATTAAATAAAATATAATAAATGTTCTAATATAATCCAACTTGATCAAAATGATCATATTTTATTATGGAGGTTTATTTTGTTCAAAATACACATATCCAATAGAATAAAGTTGTGTGTTGGTGTAATATTAATATTATTATTAAATTTATTTACCCTATTATCTTTAGACTGTGGTAAATAAATATCTAATGCTACTATCAACCAAAAATTATTTTCATCCAATTGAACCACATTTTTTCTACTAATGTCATATGTGACTATAGGATTTTTGAAATTCAATTCACAGAAGCGGTAAAATTATGTTTTATGAAAAAAAATTTAATATGCCACGAATGTGGGTAAAAGACCATAAACTGTTCAATAAAATTATATATATTTATAATATCATTATAAAATTAATTAAATTTATTAAATTTATTTAATTTATGTATTATGTGTATATATTTAATTTAAAATAAATTTAATTTTAAAAAAATTATTTAATTAAAAAGTTCGTTTTAAGCAATAACATAGTGTTTTCACTATTCATAAAAATTTAATGTTTTCAGAAAATAACAAAAATTCACCCTCAGCTAATTTTCATATTATGAATCAAAAAATGAAAAAAAAATTGAATAATAAAATTTATAAAATTTGAAAATGTGTGTATTACTGTTTTTAACTACTTTTTAAATGGCTCGTTTGATTATTTGTGGTGTGCTTGAACTTCGGTTTGCGTACAATGAAAGCTATTGTATTATTCAAAGAAAAATTTATTGTGGATGCCTAGGGTGTTACATGTCACATGGAAAAATAATGTTATCATATATTACACTCATGATTAACCTTCCTCATTGGAATGTGAAACACCTAAGACTAAGTGTTACCTACCTATATTATATTATAAAAAATATTATTATATTGGGATATGACTTAGTCCTTAAGTGAATGAATGGTAATATAATTAACTAAATCTATAAATATGTGGTTTACAAAAATATAAGATGAATTCATAGGTTTCCATTAATTATAAATAAATAAGAAAACCGATTGAATATAAAGGAAAATATTATTATAGTTACTAAAATATTTTAACATCATAAATTAATATAAATAAAATTGGTATGTGATATTATTGTAATAAATATTTTAAATACTCAATCAATAATTTTTTATATTCAATCAATTTATTTGATAGACATAATATATGAACAAACCCAATTTTATGCAAAATAACCCTATTTTTTATAATGAAAGTTTTACTACCTTTTATTGAAGAACCCTTTTCAAATAAATTTTTTGAAACATTTATAGATTTAATATGTAATAATAAAATTTATAAAGCGATATATAAAAATTATTTTGGGATTAATTTTCCATATTTTCTTGTAAGATTACATTTTTATTGAATAGTTAATAATACTAAATTTTAATTCAAAAATACTTTTTAGTCTAATTTATTTATTCGATAAATTTTTAAAATAGTTTAATTGTATATTTAGATAATATTTTTATAAATTATTCAAATTTATATCATTTTAACAAAATTAAAATTTCAATTGGATAAAAAACATACCAAACTTTTGGAGGATTTTACGTTAAAACCCATCAGTGTCTTCCCATCAGGGGGAATAATTTAAAACAAATTTCTACCACATCCATCATTAGAATTTTGCAAAATGGATTAAATATTTGGAATTTTCATAATTTATAATGTATAATGATGTATAATATTGTGATATTTGTTTTTTACCATACATATTAGTGAATGTGATAAAAATTAATTACATCAGTTAGGAGAGGAATTAGGTTAATGTAGTACTAAAAATTAAATATAAGACCCAAACAACCTATAAAATTGTCAAACAACCATTTTATTTCTATAATTAGAATATAATCCTTCCATTTTATTAGTATGGTCTGTTTTTATTACAATTTTTTTGTTAAAGTGTGGGTACACAAAACTTGTTCTAAAAATGTCAAGTATGTCATTTCCTTTCCCTATAAAAGGCCACCACCTCTACTGAGTTCCTCATACATATCACCCCCTTGTATTGCTGAAAATATATTCAAATAATGTCCCAAATTCTCTCCCTTACAACTAAAATACTTCCCTTATGAATAAGGAAACTCATGGATTCTTTTTGGAAGAAACCATAAAGAGTTACCCAAAATAAGAGGTAACATTTTCTCTCAAGATCCCTTAATTTATTTTCCTTCTCCACCCACTCCACACTCTTTATAAGATTATTTTATGAAAACACAAGTATAATCAATATAATTGTAAATTTTCATAATATATGTTTCCCTCAAATATCACACACCACTATCAATGGATATAAAAAACAATGTTACTTGGTACAACGAACTACTGCCTCACAAAATGGTGACTATTCATTTTCCCATTACCACCAATCATATAAGATATTATGATGGAAACTCTTCTTATATAAGTTATATATAATATTTATTATTTCATTAGGATTATTTATTCCATTTTAATACTCATAAAAATTTATATTTCATTTGTTGTTAATAATATAATCTTGTTAGAGGATGTGTGGACTACCGCCCCCTCCAAGTGATATGATTCGTTGACACAACACTTGTAATTTATTAATAAGGGATTTTGTGAACATATATGTTATAATCACGATACTGGAATACTTATATATATATATACACACAAATATATATACAAATATATATATACATATATATACTTATATATACATATATATACTCATATATATATAGATACATATGTATACATATGTCATTTGCATACATTCATTCAACACAACAACAAAAATTGAAACCACATTTATGTGTACGTACAACTTACCGTCTCCATGAACAATGTATTCAATTTCAAAAATCAATATGATTTAGATTATTAAAATACAAATATATGTCTTATAAAATGTATTTATAAGAATTATTTACACTATATAATAATGATATAATAATAAGTACAAAAAATATAATAAATTAAGACTCTTGGGAATAACAAAGCGATTATTACCCAAAGAGAAAATATAATATAGGATCGTTAACAAGCTGGTAATATAATGAAATAATCAAACCAAATATGTTATTATTTATAAGAATATGATTATTTGAAATGTTTATAATGTATATATATTTATTATACATGAATCTTGTATTAGTATGACGATTTTCAAAACAAAAGGTAATGGGGATTTCCACTGACATATAATTTCTATGACATACATGCTTTGTTTGCGACTCTCTCCTTTTGTGTTGTATATGTACTTCCAATGATTGTACTATATATACCATATACATAAATTTATGAGTATTATCATGTCCATTTTATGATTCTTCTTTCATGGTGTTTATTTTTTAAAAATAATGAAATCAATAAATTTATTTCGTCCAAATATTCATTCTTGTAGACTCATTTTTTGTTGTGCACCTTAATGATTTTTGGAGGTGTATATACTTCAATTTTTCATGTTATATAATGAATATAATTAAATTAATGATATATTAATCTTCTATTATTATATTTTTATTGCATGGAGAGTAGGATTTGATGTTACCAAGTTAGAAGAGTTTATTTAGAAAATCACTTCTCCTTTACAGATTGATTATGTTTATCCCATTGATGAAATATTATGATCCATCTCTCAAAAAAACACATTTGATTACTCATCCAATGGTTATTAAATATATTCTCTTCTATTAGTACTATTTTCTATATCATTTTTACTTAATAGAATGTTTTTAGTAAAATGTGACTTCTTCTCTTTTTGGTCAGAAATATTTTGTATTCAAAAACCACATTTCCAAAAAAATTTCATAGTGTTTTAAAAATGATTCATGATATTAATTTTAATGTAAAAAGGATTTTAATTTTTTTTCAAATAATCCTTTATGTGTTCTCAAAACTATCATCCATGAAAAAAAAAATTCAAAAGGGATTTATTTATTAAAATGTTTTTTTAATATATAACGAATATTTTCCCCATTAAAGGTTTAATAAAGACCTTTTAAAATCATTTCCCATATATGATAACATAAATTGGCGTTACTCATTCTATTATGGGTGAACTAATCATCGTTTCCATTCATATTCTTTCTTCAAATGAACTATTATATGGTGGAATGATGTTTATAAAACTCGTTTCTCATTCTTGAGTTATATGATTTTGGGAACACATTTCTTTTCAAGGGTTATGTTTATGATAAAAGGTTTAAGAAACCTTTCTTATTCCACATGTTATGACATGTTTATAATATTATAATACCCATTTATTTTGTGGTTTATGATATGATTCTTCATGATCATGTAGAACATGTATGTATGATTTCACTATGAGATAGGTGAGACCAATTTCTCCCCAAAATTCATTGGGTAGTGATATGTTTTATATGATCTCAGAAGGTACACAGGTTATATCTTATGCCCGAATGAAATATTTTTAATAGGTTATCTCTCATTTTTATAATAAATAGGGTAATTGAGTTTTATCCTAATACAAAAATAATGAATGTTAATGGTTTGTTTCTCAAGATTAAAATAATTAGGGTACATGGGCTGTAGACTAAGACAAAAAAAAGTAAGGTCGATGGGTTGTAGAAAAATACTAAACGAAATAGGGTACATGGTTTGTAGCTAAATACCAAAAGTAATAAGGTTCATGGTTGGTAGCACAAGCCTAAAATAAAGAGAGTACATGGGTTTCATCCTACTACCGAAAGAAATAAAGAACACATGTTGTATCCCAAGCCTATATATAAGAGGGTACACAAGTTTTTATCTCAATAACATAGTAGGTACATAAGGTGTAACCCAATACAAACATGTTATAAAGGGCATTCTAGTTTCCTTGACATAAAATTTTCTATTATTATATATTTTCCACAAATCCTATACCTTTTTCCTCTGATGATATTTCCTGGATCTTGATGTTTATTTCCTTATGATTCATGTCCAATGAAATTCCATGATATATTCCATGATTTGGGATTACGATCTTTGATATGTTGAGTATGATCATATGTTTTCATGGTAATGTCCTTATACCCTTATGCTCATGATTATGCTTACATGCCTCCCTGGTTTACCCTTACAGAGCATCTGAGCTCACCTAGTTTTATATTTCCATCCTGAGGTTATGAAGTTGTATTTTTTGTATGATATATCAAAGAGGGGTACTAGTCTTGGAGAACCTAGTGGAAGATAATGTAGATCTCTCATGTTCTAGTGTTTAAATTTATATGACTCCAATTACTCTAGACCAATTACAATATTTTTGGAAAGTATTTTTATAATGTGTAGGTATTCATAAAATTTTAGGTAATGTAAATGTTTTGAAAAGTGTGAGTAATTATTGAGCTTGATCAATATCAGTATTATATCATATAAGTGTGTATGTTCCATGGATCAACCTGATATATAATAATTTCATCATAGAACAAAATTCCTATCATATAACATGGATATCACAATATAAAATTAAAATTATCAATGGTAAATTATTTGAATTACAATTTATATTTCATATATCACATTCATTTATATCACGGTTGATTAATAGTTAGAACAATTAGAAATAAGACACAACATACAGATTCTATATCAAGAAATCACAAATGAACGTGTATCATGAATTACACACATTATTCCATTACTCAATTCAATTATATTCAAGTTTTCCTCATCCAATAGGTTTCCATAATTCAGGTAAAAAACTATTTGATACCAAAGGACACCACAGAATAATATGATTGATTATATAATTGATTTGGTCGTGCATTACAATATCAAAATCACAATATTCCATATACTATTAAATTATAAATCCATAGGGTTAGGATTTAGACCCCATACCATTAACTAAATATCCAACAACACTTCCAACCAAAAAAACCTAAGAGGAACATTGTTAGAATGATTGACACAGGGTTCTTATATCAAAACTGTTTAATATAAAAACCAATAACACATATAGAGAAATGATTTCACAGAAATTGTAAGTGAACCAAGGGAAATAGGGGTGAAACTAAATCATTACAACATACTAGGCATCAAAGAAATTATTGGGATTTCCAGAAGGATGGTTGGAACTCCAAAATCACCTAAAATGTGTCATAGGGCTGAAATGAGAAGGTTATAGTTAATTAGAATGAATATTCAACTCATAACATACATTAAAATATATGGATAGGTAATTACATGAAATTTCCTATAGTTAAAATTAAAATAAATATTTATATTGAGATACATTGAGAAAACATTCACCTTAGATTGTTTTATTAAAATAACTTCACCATTACCCAATGTGTAATCCAATTACATGATGGGTAAATGTTCTTTAGATGTGTTCTCTGTCCAATTTCATTATAAAAACCCCAAACCTAATTTGAAACATCTAATATTACCATGAACCCATTGAAAACATAACACATTTTCCTGGACTACATTAATTTTTATAATCATGCATCTCTTGACATTATTTCATTTTCCCCAACAAAGTATATGGATCATCTTCGGTTTTCACACATCTCCATTCAAACTAAGAATGTGTTTATTTAAAAAATCAACTATACACAATGTAAATTGAACAAAAATGTTTAAATATGAGAAAAAAAATACATGAAATAAAATTTATTGAAAATCTTTGAGATAGACATGCCTAAAAAACATGATCATACAACCTACCCTCTATATAACACCTCATCCCCGAGATGCTCCAAAAATAATTGTGAGGTTTTAGTGATGAAGTCTAGACAGTAGGTTAATTTATCAATACACCAATCCCATTTATCCTCCTGACTCTCCCATGCTTCCACTTAACCCGAACCAATGGTATATTCCTACCCTGAAGTTATTTCTTAGTATGATCAAAAACCTTAATATGAAGCTTCTCAAAGCACGCAATCACAAAAAGCTTGATCTATGCAACATATATTACATGGGATGTTTCTAGATAGTATCTATTTATCTACCACATTTCAAAAACATCATTCATGGAACTATTGAACTATGGAAGGTATGAATGGTATGCCACTAGATTGATCCTTGACACAAACTCAATTGTCCCATGAAACCATGGTGTTATCTTTCTTTGTTTCCTGATACAACATTGCCCCTATCTAAGAGACACCCAAAAGAAAACATGACAACCAACCTATAATTAAAGAGGTCTTCTATTATGGTAAACATATTATTTCTACATGTTCTGCATGGTTACCAATAGTTGTATAATCAACTAATCCTTCTCATATGTCTACTTCATGAGGCTAGGCCCCACAAGTGCTAAATCACCAACCTCCTTCCAAAAAAGAGTAAAAATACACGGTGTACCATATAAATCATTAATTGATTCCATTTTTCTTGATGCATGGAATATTATATTGTGTGAAAACTCCATGTGTTTTATATTCTATTACCATGAACAACTACATTAAAAAACATATTCTCATAACATATCCTCTATATCCAAAATAGTCCACTCATATTGACCATATGATTTAGTATTATACGCTCTGCTGAAATGAACCCATGATCCCATTGGCTTTATAAATTACTACCAGGAATGTTATGTGAAAAAAAAATATCTTTCTAAATTGATACTCCATGCAACACTATGAAACTGAACCACCTTAGGAATGTAATGACTACCAAGATCATCAAGTGTGAAGGTCTCTATAATAGGTATTAAGTGGGTTACCATCACAAATTGATCCAAAATCACACATTAATCATCATTATTATGTGTTTTACTATGTAATCCGATCACAAAATCCCTCATTACATCATCCCATTTCTAATCAGAAATCGTTAAATGCTACAAAACCCCATCTAGGCTCTAATTCTAAACATCCACTAACTAAAAAAATGAACCATATGTCCATGACTATTGCAACCTATTTATTTATTCCCATGCACTAGTACTATCTATGGGGATCATGATGCATATTTTTCAATCCATGATGTGTTGCCTATCTAGAATGATGAAACTCCCTCATCATCAACTTGCATAATGTCATAGGATCCCATACTAGGCCATGGAAGAAAAAAAGAATTTATAATATCGTTACCCAATCATGATGGTGTCTCCCCACCATATATGTTTTCTCTCATAACTGGCCCTTCAATACTAGATAACATCTAGGTCTGAATCTGGTCCAAATGAATAGGTATAAAAGATGTCAATGTCAGAGATTCTCAACCTTTAAACAACTGAACGTCTACATTCATGTCTCCAAAGAGGGACATCATCCACCACTCATCACAAGAAACATGCATTGCCACTGTCTATGTCTTTTGGCTCAATTTAGCAGAAATACTTATTCTATTTCTTGGTGTATACAATAACATGGTGATGAAATAATAGATATACATGACCTAAAGCTATACCAAAAATTCAGGTCTCCATGAGAAAAGATATAACTATGGATTTTGTGAGCCGTTAATAACACAAACCGCTCTCCCATGAGATATTTTTTCCAACATATCAGGTAGTGTACCACTTTGCGAACTCTATATAATGATTAGGATAATTCATATCATGTGGTCTCAGATACATGGGGCTATAAGAAACCACTCGATCCTTCCTCATCAGAAACGCTCTGATCCCAACTCTGGTTGATTCATTGTGTACGATTTCATTGTGTACGGTATATGATTTACCTGGAATAAGTAATGTGTGGATAGGCGTTGAGTTCATCATACCCATCAACCCCCCAATCTATCATGTATCCATTATATAAAATAATTTTTACCGCTTTCTTAGTCAGCCTAGAAATTGGTGCTTCCAATTGGGAGAAATCAAATATAAAGGGTAAATAATAACCTATTAACCCCAAAAGGATTCAAATATTGAATAAATTAATGGGTTGTTCCAAAGAGAACATGTATTATACTTTATTTGGGTTTACTAAGACTCCTCCCAATGATATTACATGGCCCAAAAATTTCACTTTATTAATCCATAAGTTTCATTTGGTTGTCTTGGTGTAAAGTCAATGCTCTCTTAATGTAATCAATATGATGTCAAGATTTTTATCATCGTTGTCTACCTATTGGGAGTACACAACGATATCATCAAAAAAATCATCACAAACCAATACAATACAGGATGAAAAATAGTATTCATCATGTAGAAGAGTAGTTCCAGTAGGCTAGTCAACACAAATGGTGTCACTATGAAATCATACAAGACATAACTTTTCCAAAAAGTAGTCTCAAGTATTTTTATTGATATCACTATTAACTCATGGTAACATGATCTTAAATAGATCCTATAGGAAATCTTACCACCTCTCAACTGATTGAAAAGTCCATCAACCTTCTATGTGAAGAGAACCAAATAACCCCATGGAGATGTACTAGGTTGTCTAAAGCCTTTAGATTCTAGATCTTCAAAAAAATATTTCAAATTTTGACCCTCTACTAGTCCTATTTTGAAAGGTTGTTTAGTGAATATCTATTCTCATCCTACCAACTCGATCGCGAAATCGATCCCTGACATGGGTGGTAGGCCACATAAATCAATAAGGAATACAAGATAAAAATGGTATATTATTGGAGGAAAAGAATAATTCTTCATTCCACCATCATATAAATAATGACTATCTATCTAAGACAAAATAGATCCCAATATAAACTAAATTAGTTTTTTATAACCAGTTTGAAGATGCCACTAAACATGGTAAAAAAGATGCCTCCTTTTAGAGATAGAAAGGTAACTCTCCTCTTATAATAGTTAAATTTATCTTGGTATAGAACATGAAAATTCATGCCATGAATCAATTCGAATCCCATAATTTATAGAATTAACAGTTCCAGAATGAAATGGTGACTAACTACTTATAGATAACATGAATTGTAATGTTTGATATTCTCTAATATCACTCCCAATAGTGTATCGATGGTCAATCAATCATCCAAAATTTTAAAATATTACCCAAAACCATTTTTCATACTAGAATATAAAAAGTAATATAATTATATTTTATCAATAAAATACAAGTTGAGATAGATGAGACTAGAATCATACCTCTAATGGTAGATGGTCTTACATCCACGTTAGCCAGAGTAGTCTGCAAAATGTGTAGCTAACTTGTCCCTATGGCCTGATCTCATAGAAAATGACATCAAAGCAAATTATCTCCACAGAGATATAATCAGCTGGAAAAGATTGCACAAAGCACCCAAGGTTAGTGAAACATCCATCATAGTCCAGTACTGACTTTCCATCTTTTTTAAGATGCATGAAGTCATGATAATTTTTGTCCCTCAATGTCATGGAATTGAAATGGATCATGGAATTCATGTCAATGTCCTTCCACAATAGCTTATCATGTTTCCAAACTTCTTCCACAATATCCCACCAATGTCTTCTTGGGTAATAAAGCATATATGAAGCATGATTTTCCATACTATTCATAAGTGATTGAAGATGCTTGAAGACATTATAGACTTACATGATCTATAACGTAGTTGCCTAGGGTCCTCCTTCCCCAATGAATATAGGTGGATATTGCATCTGAAATTGTCTTATCAACTTGGACATCAAAGGAAACATACGAACAATATCCCTTTACATGGATTACGTCACTATAAAAAAGTTTGCATGAAGCTGAAAAGACATCTGATCCTCCTGAACTATAGGAATCATCGGCTCAACTATGATTGGATAATGATAGTTTCCAATCTCATGATTCTCAAGATAAATATTACAAGAATTTTTTTTATCTATAAGAAAAATTCACACCTTGGTGAACTTGTAAGAAACGTGTTCAACCTCAATAGGTGACTACAATAGAGATCCACTAACTCTTATTCTCTCTAATACTGAATTACAAGGGTTATAAAATGACACCTCAATTCGTTTCATTTAGTTATTGAAATAGATATCACAAATTATAGTTCCAATATATATATATATATATATATCATGAAAAAATAGTTATGACCATATCATGAACAATGCAGGTCAATATATACCTATATGCCTATTATGATACATGTAACCTAATCATTCACCATATCAGGGCATGAGTAAAAATATCAATAATCATTAACATAAAAAAACAATATCCTCTCACATCTTGTGAACCACCCATTGTGATGTAACTTCAACTATTACAATTAAACAGTAAAAGAATAATCATATCCCAAGGCACTCATAAATTCCCATATACATAGGTTAGATACACCCATGAAAAAGATCATTACCAAGTTTAGACATGTCCTAATCTCATTCCCAACATTCCCAAATAGTAACGTAGAAGAAAAGAAGATGTCCTCCATTTATACCACATTGTAATATCCCCCCATCTGGGTCTCTCTCATGTGGCCAAACATGGTTGGTCACGTTACCTAAAACATGCATCCATTTATGCCAAAAGATCATCTTTGGTTTTCTAAATTTTCTACCAATTTATGATTGTGTTTATTCAATTGATAGGTATCCACAAATAACATGACCAATAATGTTTAAAGACAATAAAAAACATACCCAAAACAAATGTTAATGAAAACCAGAGAGGGAGTAATACCTTGAAAAAGACAGGATATTATAAGTTACATGCATTGTATCCTATTCTAGAGAAGAAAATATTTTAAACTAATACAATTTGAAGTACTATTATAGTAGCCTATACATTAGTGTATGTTTTATTTGACAATGGATAATCCCATTATATTTTATATGATATTATTATGGTGAGTTTCGGGCTCGATCTAGAACACTTTTTTTGGTTTTATGATGCTGGTTACCTTATTAGTTATCCAATTTTTGGGGGAATATATTTGTAAGGATTGTCCCTAATGAGAGGATAATGAATTTTCATATATAATCTCTTCATCCCTGACATTACAAGGTTTGATTTTATAATCATGATGGACTTGTTATTTCCCTATCAAGCCCATATTGACTGCTATTTTCAAAGGGTGGCGTTTATATCACTAGGGGAAGTACATGTGTTTATAAGGGAGAATGAGATGTTCAGTCAACTCAAGGGATACATGAGAAAAATAGGATGGGTAGTGTGACAACTCATATTTATAATCTTTTTATGGATGATTAGGGGATAAAACCCACAATTTCCCATCTGTAGTGGATAGTTTTATCGAGGTCTTACCTGAAAACATTTTTGGTTGACCTCCATTGAGAGAGGTAGAATCCACCATTTAATAAGTGCGATGAGAATCTTTAGGGTCCACTCATACTTATAGGATGGAACTTATAGAGCTTACACAACACAATTAATATTTGGAGGATTTATAAGCTAAAAGAATTATATAAACCAACACTTCTCCTTGTGGTTCACTGGTCTTTTTTTTCAAGAATGTAGATTGTAACCTTAGACTTTTCATGGATTAGGATCAATTGACCATGCTCATTATTATGAATCGTTATCAACTGCCTCGAATAGATGACATATTTACTCAGCTCAAATGAGATTTTGTATTTAAGATTTATTTGATGTCATTTTATCATCAGGTGCATGTTAGGTCATTAGACATGCCTCCCATAGCTTTAGAGAGTGTGTGTGGTCTCTATGAGTACATGTTCATGTCGTTTTGTCTCATCAAGGAACGTGTTATTTTTATTATAATGATGAATCAGTTTTTCCTACCTTATATGGATTTATTCAAGGTCGTATTTTTTGATGACATACTAGTGTACTCATGTTCTCTATATGACCCTGTGAAATATCTTGAGATCATTATGAATAGAATAAGATAGTATCAACATTATGATAATCTTACAAAATGACACTTTGGGATTCATAAAGTGAACTTCCTAGGTTATATAAAATTGAATTTAGGAATTTATTAGACCTATAGAATGTGAGTTTTATAGTTTCACAAAAACATCCCAAGAATGTATTTGACATATAGAGTTTCTTGGGGATATTAAGATGTTACAAAAAATTCATCCAGTATTTCTCACACAATGAAACACCGCATACTGGATTGACTAAATGGGGTGTGAAATTTTTATGGTTAGAATATTGTGAAGAAGTCTTATAGTATTTGATGGAATGATTAAATTTATCATATATCTATATTCTCTATAGCCTAGTAAGTGCTATGGAGTCTATTGTGATGCATCATGTATCTGGATGGGAGATGTTTTGATGCAATATGAGTGATTCATTAGGTACAGGTCTCATTAGTTGAGGGCTCGAGGGTGGAATTACTAGAGGGATGAAAATGAGATAGCTTCTTTGTAAAACTCTTTACTCTATTAGATACACTATTTACATGTATACCGTTTTGTGGTATTCATTTAACACAAAATCATCAAGTACATCGTTACACACCAGTATATCAGTCTCAGACAACACAAATGCGTTGGGTATATACAATTCATTAATTTTTAAATTTTATATATTCATGGAAAAACGTAATGTTATTTATGATTCTATATGATATAAGACTAAAAAAAGTGGTTTAGGACACTAGTGGAGCATGGTAACTCACATGATAGTTTTCATAGATGTGTGTTGATATTTAAATGTATCATGGGAAGACTATCCTCTCCACCATAGTAGTGAAGTCTACTCTTATGAAACAAGGGAGAATAATGAAAAATTCTTATTCAATTGTCCAAGTCCAATGGTAATGTGTCACAAAAAAGGATTTATCATATATTTGGTCCATGGTTGATGATGATACCCTATGAATTCATGGGAATGTGTGGGCCCTAGGTGACATTAGAGAGGAGTTAATGCAAAAATTGTATACCATAGTGTGGGAAGTACATCATAGTTTCACCAAGATGTTTGAAGACATACATAACTAGTATTGGTGTCCTTATATAAAATGATAGATAGCTAGATTTATCATAAAATTTTACAACTTTCAATAGGTGATAGCAGAATATCAGCAACTAATAGGTCTTTTATCGTCATTGTCTCTTCCTGAGTCGAAATGGGATGAGTTTTATATAGATTTCATTTCTAGTTTACCTAGATCAACTCATTGAAATGATACTATTTGGGTAGTCATTGGTTGTTTTACAAATGTCACACACTTCTTACCTGTTTTAGAGACCTATTGGATAGAAGATCTAGGGAGATTATACATTGTGGGGGTCATAAAACTTCATGGCGCTCCACATTCAATAATATCTAATAGGGATCGTTGTTTTAGGTGTCAATTATTTAAGGGGTGGAATAATGCCTTGGGTACACAGGTGCTTCTGAGAATAACCTATCACCCTCATACTGAGGAACACATAGTGCATGTGATTCACGTGTTAGACAAAATTCTATGTGCATGTGTCATCTAATTCAGGGGTTCTTAGGAGAAACACATAAACCATATAGTTTTTTCTTATAATAACACATTTTGACGTATAATATAGTTACTTATGAGGCCCTATATGGAAGGACTTTTTATTCACCTATATGCTAGATAGAGGCAAGAGAAGAGTCTTTTATTGGACCCCATCTCATGCAGGAGACTTTAGAGAAGGTATATTTTCCAAGAAGTTAATGATGATAGCTTAGTTAAAACAAAACTAATATGAAAACCAATGCTAACAACCTCTTGAGTTTTTTGTCTAATATCACGTTTTCATGAGTGTCTCGCCCGGGATGATCCATATACATATTCAGAGGCAAGGTACTATTTGGCAATGATTTATTTTACCAATTGAGGTTGTGAAGTGGAGAGGATATGTGGGTTACCAGATACCACTTCCTTTGAGATGTCTATCTATGATTGATATCTTCTATATATCACACATTCCTCAGTATTATCCAAACTCATTTCATGTATTAATACCTCAAGAGATTGAGATAGAAGGTGATGATTCTTTTGAGAAGTATCTAGTGTGTATTGTGGATGGGAGCATGAAGACACACTATGGAATGTCAGTTACTTTGGAACGGGTTCTATGGTAGCATGACTGAGTATAAGATGAGACCTTGGAATGGGAAGATGATATAAGAGCCTAGTGGATGAATATTTTCTTAGGTGATAACTCTTTACCCATTGATGTCCAACTCGGGGATGAGTTGATTTAATGATGTGAGGTTGTAACAACCCAAATTATATCAATATTTTAGTTCATTTATTTCAGTTTATATCATTTATTTCCTCTTGGTATACATGATCCATGTCCTAATGAATTATATAGAATCGTCTAGGGTATTTTAGAATCCTAGTGCTCTGAGAAATTTAATAATAATGCGGACCTCATAATAATAAAATGATTACTAATAATCTTGCAACACCCAAAGTGGCAAATAGGAGGCCACACAGTTATCTAAAAATATGTGATCCTATGAAAACACCCATGGTAGAATTTTAGGAATATTGATTGAGCCAAATCTCATGTGTTGTCGATGATTTGGAAAACTTTGTACACAACAACAGTGGCGTCCCTCCTTATATATTGAAGGGCGCACTGTTGGTGTATGATTTGGCCAACCGTGTGCCCAAAAAATACATCACCTATTTAGTTGAAAAGATTAACAAAATTTCATTAAAAAGGTTAAAAACATAATTTATTTTTTTCGTCCACCAATTCCATCAGATTATCTCTTAATCATTATTCGTGGATTTTCATCCTCCCTAATCTATGAATTTCAATTACTTCCCCATCCATGCTCCAAATTATGTTCCATCAAAAGCGTTTGATAGCTAGAGGGTGTTATCTTATTCTCCATATTTTATAAAATCTAAATCAAATATGATGCCTCTATTAATAAATTTCTTTTTTATGACCCTACGATAGGTTGTCTATAATATATTTCCAATGTTTTAATGTTTTCCATATCGCTGTCATTGTGCCACAAACCGACCATTTCTATGAGTTTCCATAAAGTTGTTATTTTATTTTTTACCAATTGAATCATGTTATTTTATTCTCGTTGATCGTTTATAGGTATCAAATGGATGTTAACATTAGTAATGGATACCCCTTTGGGTGTGTGAAATGTATTTCCCACTATAATATAATTATTTAATGGTCCAAACTTCACCAACCCATTCAACATTTCTTTTAAATGGATTATATGACTATTTATATACTTGTTTAGTTGAACAAGTACCTTCTAAGTGATTGAATTATCATGAAATTGAACATTACAAACCTTATAATTGAACAAATTAGCTTCAAGTTGGTTTGTATTTCTAAATTGAATTAGATGTATTAATTGAAATAAATAATAATTGGTTGAAAGGTCATACATTTGGATGCATGATATTTTTAAATCGATCATATGAATTGTGGAACCCATTTAAATATTGGGAATAATGAATAGAATAATTATATGGTGATCCATCATGATATAATTATTATTACTATGTATACACAATTTTCGTTGGGTATGGAATTAGGGTTAAGGGACTTGTTGGGAATGACGATTTACTCTCCCTAACATTACTTATTGAGGATATAGTATGTTTTTGTTTTATTATTATATTTTTGATGGGAATCAAGTTCCACATTACACTATTATGAGTTTTGTTTATGATGACTCATCCCTCCTATTTTGAGTGTTGAGGATTATATATCCCATTCACAATAAGATTCATGGAATGTACCCTATGATTGAGAATATAACATGTTAGAATAGTTATGGATGCATGTGTTATGCCCTATACCATCCATCACCTAGTATCCAGGTAAATTACAACTTAAATCCTCACTTACATAGTTCATATAGGTTAATACAATATATATATTTATTTTATATAATAATACTCTATTTAAGTAATGTTACGGATTAGAATCATACACTATCTTATGAATAAGTAGGTAGAGCCAGCCCATTGTCATATAGGAACTTGATCTACTTAGTATTTATTTATTTAGAATTGTTCACTATTATTTATACTAGAAAACTATCATTTCTATGTACAATGGATGGAATATTTCATGAAACATTTTATGGTAGCGTATTGGGATTTTATCTCACACCCTAAACATGCTACCTCTTGTACTCAGGTAGATTACTTTTCGGTTGGTATAGATTAGTGGAAAATCCTGTTATAGATTCATGATTCCTTTTACATATATCATTGATCATGGGAGGAGATGACAAAGAATATTATTGAGATACTAGTGCAATAATAATTTTTCTATTTTGTATGTGTGTATATTATGTTGTTTATGTCAATCCCATCTTTCCCTATATTTCATATAATCATTTCATGAAATCATTGCATGTGACTGAGCCTGTGGGATTTTGAGATCTATATAGTTACTGTTTCTTATTTACGATTTAACACTTATTCATTATATCAGTTTGTATTATTCTTCTTCTATGGCGGGTTAGTGGTCTGGTTTTCATAGTGCCTTTATATATGAATATTCATTTTTTTGACCTATTATATATTGAATCCATTGTGCCACTTTGATATGGGGATAATGTATCCCCATTGTACAACCCTTACACCTTAGTTGTTGGTTAATAGTCTCTACATATATGGAGGTGCACATGAGGTTATTTGACCCACCGACTAGGGGAAGGAGTTATGAAGATCATGGGTTGAGGCATTACATGCACAAATTTGGACCACAAATGGCTTAGTTTGTGAAACCCACATCCCATGCAGATAAACATGTTGGAATTACATGGATCCTGTTAATCTTTTAAATGATGGGTTTTTCAATAAAATAAATAATTTATAAAAAATTATATTATTTACTCTATACAACCCCAACAAATAAAGAATCAGGTCATTTTTCCCCAAACTACTCTCCCAACATGCCCCTTCGTCTCCCCCAAAATATCCAAACTCCCCCATATAAATAATCCCCTCACCCCTTACCGAAAATTACGCTTCATATCCCGATCCAATTTTTATCCCCTTATCACATCTCTCCCTCTCCACAAAAAATACATTTAAATCCATCCCAAAATACCTCACGCCCCCCTAATCCATATAAAGCCCTATGAATACTTCCTCACAATATTATCTTCAATGGTAGCTGATTGTTTCTTTAGGTTATTAAATTTTGGCCTCAACAATATAGGATAGAGTATGAGACACTACATTCATAGAAGGATCATGAATCTCCCATCATTTTGAGTAATCTATTTAATTTATTAAAGTTCACATGAATTCATTGTTCAGTTGGGGCTTCTGGGATGCTGCTAGCCTATTTTAAAGTTTTTACTTGGGTTATCATTAATGAGTAGGCAATGATTCTTGAATTTTATAAAGTATTTTCCTTCTATGGATTTATATAGGTTGAGAATAGTTGGGTATATATAGCTAAATATTCATTCTAATTCGGTTGAGATATGATGTTTCATTTTGTAGGGATGTCTGAGATATCGAAACTAATGGTATATTTAAGTCCTTTTCTTTCCTAGAATGCATTTCATTCATTGTGTGAATGGATTTGGGATAGAATAGTTTTTGATATTTTTTTATTTAATATGAGGTTTATATTGAGTTTAACACCAACCGAACAACCTTGTCTCCAATTTTCCACACATCATTGAAAACCCTCCATAAATCATGTTAAATTTATTAATTTAAATATAACACATAACACATTTTAATTTTATATTTGTATTTATTATATTTTTACAATGTGTATCATGATATTATGGATGAAATTAGAAGCAATTTTTCTGAGATTTTATCACATCCAACTAACATGGAAAATAACATTGAGAAATTAAATTATATTGGTAGAATTGATGGAATGGAATGTGATGATAAATTAGAGCCCAAGAATATGATACAAACCACATAAGATCTTCCGAGTTTGTTCATAAAATAGATAAAAGTCATTCGAAATGTAACTTATGTAAAAAACTTTTTCTATATAGGAAAAAATTAGTACATCAACATTATCTACTAATTTCATCAGTTTTAAGATTTAAAAATTCTATATTGATGTGTCCAAAATGATTATTTATCATAAAGGGAGGTTAGAATAATAAACACATTATGAAAATATTTTTCTAGAATGTATCACTATCTGTATCATAGAGCATGATCTTCCATTTTGTTTTTATGAGAATAACATAATCAAAGAACTTATGATGACATTAAACATCGATGATAAGACATATAGTAAAGGCACTAAATATTATGATGTTATTAAATATTAAATTTATTATAATTAAAAGTTTACATTAATAATGTATTCTAGCCCGTGAAGAATATGTTGGACATCTTATTGCTGGAATTCTTGAAATGGTGAAGGATACATATGTTTTATTTCTCACAATGTTGATAATAAAAAAGTTTGAATATAATGTTATTATGTTTCTATAAAATGGATGTTACCCATATAAGAATTGTATTGGATGCAATTGATTTGGTTGTTTTGAATGATTAGTCCATTGAAAAAAAGAATACCCACTTATAATAGATAACATATCAGTTAATTAAAACATGCATTTATTTCTTAAACAATGTTTTCATAATGAAAATAATCTATTATGTGATGGGATATTTTCAATGTGAGATATAGTGATCACATGTTAAAATTTATTGTCTGAGAAGTTCAAAAAATATCCAGTTATACAAACTATAAATTTCTAGATTGTGTAAAATATATTAAATCATATGAGGCAATAATCAATGATTTTCAAGTGTATATTATGAATGTTGGTGGTGTTGACATTCAAATTTTCTTGAATCATGAGGTTTTTTCAATATGTAATTATATATTTATTATTCATTAATGTTATGTCAATAATAAATGAGTTTTTTATGATCTTACTTTGAGTGATTCTAAATATCAACACTTCCCATTGGAAGAGGATAAGAAAATAGAGTCAATTATATTTTAGTTTTTACATCTATTTTATATGATGAATAATTTTATATTATGACCATATTATCCATAATTAAATATTTACATAATGTATGTTTGGAAAATTTAATGTTATTAACTATAAAATAGGACAAGTAATGATGACCATGTAAATTCATGAATTCTATAAGGAAAAATAAATTTGAAAAGAATTTGACAGAACATAGTGTAGTTATTTTCATTAGATAAGTTCTTGATCTAATAATGAATCTTGATTTGTTAATTTTTTTTAGTTAAGACTCAATAATTTTACATGTGAATAAAAACTTGCAAATTCCATGATGGGTATATATAGATATATGAAAATTATGAAAAAATGGAGTATAAAATTGAATAAAGTAATGGTATTCAAGTTCAAGCATATGAAAATTCCTCTAAAACTACAATAGGATGATTTTTAACCTACCGAGATTTCATTGATATTTGATTTACTAAAATTTTGTTCTGATAAATTTATAAAATTATTTGTTTTAAATCATTTTCATTATTCTACTAATATATTAATATAAGTAATATGAGATTCAACATGTGAACACAAATTAATTATCATTTAGATTTTATATTTGTGAGAAACGACTACAAAGGAACCATTTTGAGGATCTTAATGTGCTTCAATATTGGAAAGGTCACACGTATCACATTAGAGCTTTTTCAAAATTGGAATGTGTTATTTTAAGGATTCACATTACAATAGTTTCTTCAAAGTATTATTTTTGTATTGGAGGTTATATTTTGAAAAATTACCAGCCTTTAATTTTTCTTTATCATCTTCAGGATATAATTTGAACTATAAATTGTTTTTAATTGATTTCAACCATTTTGATAAGGTATAAATATCGAACAAATTTTTTAAATTTAAAATATAAGTTATCTTTTACTTCAATTTCTATAACTACTAAAAAAATGTTTATTACTATAGATTACGATGACTATCATGATATCAAGGATGATGAAACTACTATAAAAATGAACTTTATCAGTTTCCATGGGACCGCATTTGGTGGATTCAGTTTCCTTGTTCCTTATTGAAAATATGGACCGCTAAAAGAGATTGTTATAGGGGTTCACAAATAAATCCTGTTAGAATTCATTGGTAAATGTATTAGTGGCCTCCATAGGCGGTCTATAAAGGTTCAAAAAACAATTCAGCGATAAATATTTTTTTTATATTATGGTCTCAAAAAAATTAGTGACTTATAATCGATTCAAATCAAATAGACATGTTAATATGTTTAACATTAAAATCTAGTTTATTAAGTTACAGTATAAATAATATTTAAAATATATATATAGATGTGTGAACATACAACATAATAAATGAAGAAATGATAAAAAAATATATGAAATATCTTATTAACATTTTAAATTACCCATTGAGAAATGACTACTATAATCGAAAACAATGTTAACCACATACCGATCAATCTGGGG
Source organism: Viscum album (assembly GCA_963277665.1). Classification (NCBI taxonomy): domain Eukaryota; kingdom Viridiplantae; phylum Streptophyta; class Magnoliopsida; order Santalales; family Viscaceae; genus Viscum; species Viscum album. The sequence continues at coordinate 1,777,228,616 of OY728137.1, forward strand.
ATCATAGGTAAACACAGTTGATTGTTAAAAATCAAAATTGATTCAAGGAAATTCCTAATAAATTTTCATGTTAATAAAAATAATTCTTGTTTTTGAACCACTAATGGGAGATATGACAATCTAATAAAACAAAACACCATTACCTATCGTTGTCATCATACCAGGACACGTGAGCAATCAATGAATGTGGCATTGATTCCAATAGATCAATAATGACTCAATGATAGTTATCCCATGATATCATGTTAATGTAAGTGTGTATTATAGGCATTAGACCCTTTATGTGATTTTCAACATTACTCCAAATTTGTGGGATGGACACCATTTTTGATCATAGTGATAAATATGGGTATCTAATCATTGTGTCAATGGTTCTTATGATTTAAAATGGCATACATATTTTTTTCTAGGATTTCATGTCATTCATAGCATGTTTTCTCTGTTTAAACCCCTATAAAATTGATTTTTCCATTATTATAAAAATAAAACAATATATAATCATACCAAATGCCAAACTATTAAATATAGCATTATATTTATGAGTGGTAGATTTAGATAAACAAAAAATGATATGGTGAATGATCTCCTAAATTTTAATGTCAATCATAATCTGTTTGCTCATTTTTGGACCACCTGATGGGAGATATGTCATTTTAATATAACCAGTCATTATTACCCATCATTTTCAATCAGACCAGGAAACACAAGAATCTAATGGATGTAGTGTTTCTGTCAAATTATCAAAAAGTAATAATTGGTCATTTTTCTCTGATTTCTTGTCAATGAATCTAAATTTTCATGGTGTTGTACCCTTTTATGTGATTTTTCAATTTACTCTCGGTCTAAGGGATGAACGTCATTTCAAATCAATAAAATAAATTAGGTTATATAATAAACATGTCGATTGTTCATATATATATATATATATATTAAATGAGTTAAATATTGTTTTCCTAAGATTTTATCTCGTTCAAATCTTGTTTGGTCTCTTTCAACACATACACACATAATTTTTACATAATTATTAATTTTTTAATAATGTAAAATCATACCTTAAGATATACCGATCAATATAGGCATCAAATTAATGAAAGGATAATGGAAATAAATCAAAAATGATTCGAAAAATTGTCTATTGAATTTTCCTGAAAATAATATTCTAGTTTCTTATTTTTATCCCCATAATGGAAGATATGTCATTTTAGTACCAGTAGACAATGTCACCCATCATTTTCCAGTATATAAGGTGACACAATCATCTAATCGATGTAGAGTTGATTCCAACAGATAATAAAATAATCATCAATAATTTTCCCATGATTTAATGTTTATCCAATCAATTTTTTCTAGGTATTTTCTTCTTTTGAATGAATTTTCACCTTAGTCCAATTCAAAAGGATGATCATAATTTTTTATCATAAAGAGAAATTTTAGTATCTAATCATCATGAATATGGTTCCAAATGATTTTTAATGACTTAATGATAATTTTAATATGATTTCATTTCCATCAGACTTCATTTTGTCTGTTTCAACCCCTAGACACATGATTTGTCCATTATTAATTTTTTTATAATATCAAACCATACATTAAGACATACGGATAAATCCTATAATCATATTGATGCACAATTGACTATAACTAATCATAAAATGTTAAATGAATGATATTATATAATTTCCTATCAATTAGAATTCATTTTCTCATTTTTAACCTTTAATCGATGGTTGTCCTTTTTAATAATTCTAGACAAATTTCCTATTAATTTTCATCATATCGGGCGATGTGAGCATATGATAGATGTTGAATTGGTTCCTATATATCAGAAATGACATAATGATTATTATCCCATCATATCATTTCAATCCACATTCAATTTCTATTTATTAGACCCTTTTATGTGATTTCTCACTTTATTACAAATTTGGGGGAGGAATGCCAATTTAGATCAAAATAAGAAATTCAATTATTCAATTGAAATCCTAATTTTACCTTTATATTTTTGATGAATTGAAGATATTTTTACTTATATTTCATGTCAATAATTTCTTTTTGGGTTGGTTTAGACACCAATATATTTGATTTTTCCATTATTATAAAATATTAATAATTTAAACTCATACCATAAGACATGATAATCAATTTGTGCATCAAAATGATCCGTAGATGTTTTCAATTTTCCCAAAATAATTCAAGGAATTCAATCGTTTATTTTCATTTAAATCATAATTCGTAGGCTTCTTTTCATCCACTGAGGAGAGATATGTCATATTAGTAAAACTAGACAATGTTACCCACTATTTTCCATCATATCGGGTGACACAAGAATTTTAGGGATGCAATGTTTATTTGAACAGATCCAAAATTACATGGAGATAATTATCCGTAAACATTATGTCAATCAAATTTATTTTTCTAGGTAGCTTACCCTTTTACATGATTAGTCACATTACTCCATACTTAAGGGACGAATGAAATTTTTCATCATAATAATAAATTTGGTTATTTAATCGATGTGTCGACTATTACTATAGATTTAAAAGGAAATTAAGATCATTTTCATAATATTTCATGTTAATCAAAGATAATTTTGTCTATTTTGACCACTACACAAATGATCAATCCATTATTACAAAATATTTAATAATTTTAAATATAAATATAATCCATACAGTTTAATTTTGATGTTGTATTGACTAATGGATGATTGAAAAATATAAAAAATGATTCAAGGAATCCTCTCATTGATTTTTATGTTAATCACAATTCATTTTCATATTTCCACCCCCTAAATAAATATAATTCATTTTATTATGACCATAAAATATTCACTATTATTTCCTATCATACCAAGTGACCAGAGAATTTGATGGTTGCAACATGGATTTCAATAGATAAAAAATGACTCATTGATCATTATCCCCTGATTTAATGTTAATCCAAGTATTGTAGGAGGGTGAAGGTCAAAAGAGAAGTGATGGGGATGCATGATCAGGGTGGGGGAGCATGTGGGGGTGCAATTGACGATGTGGTTTTTTAAGTGCAGTGACCACCATTGGTAGTTTCTATTTCCATATTTTTTGAATTCCATAAGAGTTCTCCCACGTCCCCCACCTTATGAATACCATTTTCTAGTAGTTTTTATAACAAAATTAATATATATAATATTTCACTAAGTCACTATAAAACTGTTACAATTTTCTTCTTTATATTTTTTAGTATTTCCAAAAAACACCATATCATTCAAACTACTCTATGAGTTAGTTCCTCTAATATGCCTTGATTTAATATATCATCCATCCTTCATCGAAAATTCATTGGAATAGAATCTAATAACACCCAATTTGTACAAGATGGTGACATCATTTTAAATTATAAAATTTTTATATTGGATTTTAAAAATATAATTCCAAAACATTATTTTAAATAAATTAATATTCCTTCATGATAACATATAGGGTAAAATTGATAAGATAGAATTAAACCACAATTTATAAACTCTAATGGATTATTTTCAGTTTTCTTATCTTACATATACTAGTTTTTTAATTAAGAATAGAATTTTTTTATCATAGTACCCAAATTGAATTAGGTGAATCACAAATATTAATCAAAATTTACTTGTGAATGATATTTCATTAATTAATTAACCATATGAAATAAACGTGAAGATCAAAACTTTTAAAATAACAAAGATATAATAGATACTTCATTAGACATAGAAAATCTCATGTAGATAATCTATATGTACATTTTTTATTTTATAAATAATCATAGACTATTTTTACGAAAATAGGCAGATCATCAGACATAATGTTTCCTCAAGAACCACAAATTCGTTTCCACTATAGTAACTAAATTGAATCCATTTAATAACATACGTAAATCAAAATTTACAAATAAATTTCATTTCATCAATAAATTAACTATATGCACAATAATGCAAGAACAAAACATTTCAAAAATCAATGAAATAAAATATATTTAATTAGATTAAGGAAATAATATTTTGATGACTTATAAATCCATTTTTCATATTATAATGAATTAAAACCTAATATTTTTTAGAATGAAAGGAGCATCATTAGATTTAAATTATTTTTTATGTAAGTGAATGAACTAAAACCCTAGGGGAATACCATATGGGTTCCATTCTTAATAACTAAACTCATGGATTCTAGAACTCCACTATTATAACATGTTTTCCCAATATCCATATCCACCTAGTAAGTATAAAAATATACCATAATACCAATTAACATGGTTAGATCTATAAAAATTATATCATAATATATTATTATAAATAAAAATACTACTTGTTTATAGTAAAAATATTTTTATATCACTATGAGAATCCATTGAGTATATGAAAATACCAAAATTTCACTTGTCTTCTTATCAAGGGCTTAGTGATGGAATAATATACTGTCATAAAAAATTTACATCGAAAGTAGAATTTTTTTACATAAAAAATAAATAGTTTATGAGGAATTTTAACACATATTTCATTTTAATGAAATAGAATTGAAATTTAAAAATTATTTCTTTGTAATTAATTCTATAAAAGAAACATGAAATAATTTGTTACCTAACGAAAACATTCAATCGATTGAAAACATGTTCTCATAAAAACATCATTGCATCTTTGTCGAACAATATTTATGAAATTATTACACTATGATTTATCACCATTAATTTTATGAACTGCTTTGTGAATAAATATATAAACATTATAGTATTCATTATAAATATATATATATAAATAGTAAATTATACTGTGGTGTACATAAAATAAAAATATATTAATGTGAATGTATTTATAAATACGTGGTGTTTTACAACCATGCATTAAAAAATTAAAACATATTAAATGAGATAAATTAAAAGGAATGTAAACACAGTTAAACGTCACATTAACTGGTGGAATTATTGTACATCATTTTTATAAAAATAAAAATTATTTAATTTATTAAAATAAATTGGATTTTATTTGTTAAGATAAATAATAAAACAATATTCTACGTAGAATATTTCATATGAACCCAATGTCAGTTACCAACTATTGCATTTAGATTGCAAATTGGACACCACGTAGTATAATGACATGTGATATTTAAATTCCAAAAACTCTCGATTCCCTCAAAAACACAATATTAATAAATCATTCAAAATACACATATATAACAATAGTTATGGGGGGGGTGGGGGATGTTCAAAACTCTAAAGAAACAATACGAAAATCATGTAATAATATAATAAATTTGAATATATAGAAAACAAAATCTACTAAACTATGAATTATCTGATCTCACATGCCTGTAACATGGATTCAGGTAGTGTATTGGGTGATTGAAACCATTTAACACCCAAAATTCAATCAATATATGTCTGAAAATTTTATTAATTTTAATTCCATGCTAAAAAATGATGAAATGAAAAATGAGGATTTAGACCAAAAAGAATATTTTACAATGTGATGGAAAAAATAACGTGGGATATCTAAATGTAATACGCACTTGATTCCCATAAAATGACAATCATAGTAGGAAATCAGTCAAAATCCACATCTAATGCAACATTTAACGGGAAGTAGTGTTCATCAATTTAATGAATTAAAATGAAAATCATTTAATGGAAAAATTAAAAAAGTAGAATCAAACTGAAAATATAAAAAAAATTAACCCCAAAATTTATAAATAGAAGAAAACATTGTAAAAAAGTGTAAAAAATGATACTGTTATAATGTGGTTTATCCAAAAGATTCAATGTGTTAATATGACATAAATGTAAAAATGTATTAGTACAAGGCATGTAAAAGATTAAACTGTAGATCACATAATAATATAATAATGTTTAAAATATAAATATAGAACAATGTGAGGAATTATAACCATTTTTATTCATATTTTTTTTGTCTTCTAAGTGATTATTTGGTTGTGTAGTAGAAAAAATTAGATTTAATAAAAACACCAAAAAAAATAATTCATTATAGATTTGAAAAAAATATAATCATTCAAATAATCCTCAAAACATCCCAATCAAAAGCATTGAGTCACATATAATTGTCTGATGATATATGGAGGAGTACAAATAAAGTTAGATGACTATTAAAATACTATATATGGAGAGGATGATGTGGTTATCCCGAAGGTGAATTTGGAGGGGGAGGTGGAAGTGAGATGCTTGAAGGCGGAGGAGGGTTTCTCGAAGGTATAGGTTAAGGTAGAGACAGAGGAGAATGCAGTTAGCTGGTAGGTGGGGTCAGTTAGCTAGAAGATGGAGGTGGATATTTACAGTGAAATCTAGAAGGTGGAGGTCCGTAGAAAAAAGTTAGAAGAGAAGGTGGAGATGAAGGTGAAGGTGAGTAGCAGTAAATCCATTATAATCAAGAACGCATTGAAAAATGATTTGATGGAATTTTCAGAACCTTTTGTAATAAAATATAAATAATAAAAACTATATCCATGACTATCATGCTTGGAAATGGCAATTAATAAAAATCTTGTATACAGATAACAAAGATTTATAATTACATTGTATTCAACTATAACATGAATGCAAGGATTTTTACAGATAGAAATTGAATATTTTGCATAAGATGAGTTATAATAAAAAGATAAAATTAGTGGATAAATCATTACCATTAAAATTATAATTTTTATACCCAAACCAATCCCACAAAAATAGATTAACGTATACCCACAACCAAAAAACATAATATTGCAAATTAATTTAAATGAAAAAAAATTAATGTAAAAGTACATAATTACTTTCAGTTATTATTAAATTAAATTCAATATTTTAAAACACTAGTTTTATTTCATTGGGTACTGTTATGTGAATTTATCTTAAATATTTCAAGAAAGTGATAAGTAAATATTCCAACCTAGTTTCAAATGAATGTATTTAGCAATAAAAATTCATATTATAATTATTTTTAGACCGTAAGAAATCATACAAGTATAGAATCCATGTTTTTCAATAATTTTGATAATAGCATGTCAAACAAAAATTCGAGGAACCCAAATTGGAGATTTCGTACACAATTATATCATCCTAGTTGATGTAAGAAAAAAATAACATATATTGTTTAGGCACACATTTCATAAGTTGAATAAAAATAGATATGGAAGTGTATATGGTTGATACTATAGTGAAATGGATAGGAAATAAATGATGGAAGAATTTTGAAAATGTATTTCACAACTAAAAATGTTATAAATTACGATATTCAAATATGGAAATATTAACAAATATCATTGTCTAAACCTAATGTGAGGGTTTTCTGGATCGGTGATGGGATCAATAAAAACTATGATGGGAGGTAGTGACAGTTACAGGTAGAGGTTGTGGGAGAGGGAGAGGACATGAGATTAAGAATTGTGGGGAGTTCAATAGAGATGTGAGGATTTGGGGTAGCCTCTAAATTTTCAACAGCGGTGGCAGGGGGAGAGTGAGGGATTTGAGAGATGGCATGGGGAGCATTGGGGGGTTGGGGGGTTGAGGATTTTTTTAAGTGAAGTGGATGCCATTAAGGATTTATCATATCCCCCTCCTTAAAATCTATATCTTCAAGTACTATTGTGTGTCCAAAAATGATCATAATTTAATAGATATCCATGAAAGAGATTATGATATTGAATATATCCATTATAAGATTAATATTTTTTTATTTCATAGTATCTTGATTTTAATATATTTACCACTTTATTTTTGAAATATTTAGTTTAAAATGTAGTATGTTTGAATTATATTTAAATCAAAATATGAGATAAGAAAATGTTTGTGGGAAAACATTATTTTGACCCTATATTTTATTTTTCACCAAATAATATTCGTTGTTTCTATGAAGGGTATGAATTTGATGATTAAAGATCATTAAATACTAATAATTTTCATATATGTTGTGCTAAATTCATTAATCTCAATCAATATATAAAATATGTTTTTTCATTGTTGTTAAATGGTTCCACTTCTAGTTTGATTATTATACATCAAGTTTTGGGCGCTACAATTTGGTAATAATTGTGGAACTCTATCCCTATAATACCAATGTTTATGGAGTAGGAGTGAGGTTCCAATGATGTCTCCACAACAAAACTAGTAGTATAGTATATGGGGAATTAGTACCTGGGGGGTATTTCAAACCAACTATATGATAATAAATGAAATAATATAATTCATCTTGTATTTATAAAACGGTAATAAATAGTTTTATTTAAGTGTTTCATGATCCCACTCCTAACATTAATTCATTCTCCTGACCTCCTACTAGTTGCAATAAGCATTTAAATTTATATTATATATATTTTTATATTTTTTAACAGTGTTTCGTAAAATCTTTTTTTTTTCTTTGGTGTTGTCCGTCTGTTTATATAAGCACTAGATATTCCAATTTTTTGGTTTGGTGTTCTCATCATTGTTTTTAGGATGGGAATTATAGTGGAAATATATTTATTTTACATTCCATATTTTTGTGTTCTAATATAAAAATAGACATTAAAATATAAATTAATTTATGATCGTTCATTTATTTATTCAAATGATCCAGCTTGTTTCAAATCATCATAATTAATACAATTATGTAATTACCCAATGAAAAATTTTATTTGCATATATATTAAGAAAAATAATTCTCATTTATTTTCATTAATTAATAAAACTCCTTCTATTAATTTTTATAGAATTGGTCATTTGTTATAAATATATCAAATCATCAAATTTTTTCTATTTAGTTAGAAATAGATTCCTACAGGGTTTTGAAACCTGATTCCTATTTATTTTTGTCCTAGGTCTATTCATTATAGGGGCATTTGGGAATTTCAAAATTTTTACCTCAGTTTTTTATCATTGTATTGATGGATCTTAAAGCCTGATTTCTATTTATTTTTTTCATTTTTTTCAATCTCTAGTCGAAAAAGATATTTAAATTTTGTTTCCCAATCTTTTAATCATTTCACGAAATGTATTATTATTGAAATGTATTTCTTTTTCAATGATGACATGCCATTCAAAATTTCTGGGTCATAATAGCCAAATATACATATAAATTATAATGAATTTAGGATCATCTATTTGTTTATTCCCATGAACCAATTTAATAAAAATATAATTCATTAATTCAATTCAATAATTACTCGAGATACAATTTTATTTTAATATTATTTAATGATACATTTCTCATATATATTTATTATAAATTTTAAATTTTTTAATAATAATTATGAAAATTTACTTTTTTCTGGAGTAATTACTGAATTAATTTAATGAAGAATATTTTTAGCTAAATGGATTGTGTGGATAAATACATGGATTCATAAATTCAATATGATTTTTTTGTATATATAGTTTTTATAAAACTAAAATTTTAAATGACATTTCATCCTTAAAAAAGAAATACATTTCAACTACAATACCCCTCTTTCAAAGATGAAATGGTTGAACAAAGAAATTGAAATGTCTACTTCCCCAGGAATGTGAAGATCAAAGACACAATAAATAGAAATTATGCTTTAATATCCTACCCTCTAAAGGTAAAAATCCATGTGAAGGAATTTAAATTCCCAAATATACCATGAAAGATAATATATAAGATAAAAACAAATAAAAATTAGGTTTTATAAGCCTACAGGAAACCATATCTTGATTAATAGAAATAATTAAACGTTTTGATATATTTAACACATTTGGATAATTTTATAAAAAAAATTAGAAAGATTATTATTAATTAATTCATATACATGAGAATTATTGTATTGGTATAGATGAAAATTAAATTTTGTGTGGGGTAATTACTTAATTGAATTAATTAAAAATATTTTTACTGAGTTGGTTATATTGAATATTGAAATAAATGGTCATAAATCCATTATTATTTATATGTATATTTTTTTATTATAAGAATGAAATTTGGAATGTAAAAAAATTATTTCAACATTAATACCCATCCTACAAATTAATAAGAAAATCCCCAAAAAATAAATTAAAATGTCCATTGTATGTTGAAAGTGAAGACCCAAGATACAAACAAGAAATCAGGTTTCAAGAAACTATGTTGTAGGGATCAGAATGTCTGACAATGAAATTGAAATGTTTTTTTTCACCTAGAAGGCAGTATGGAGACTAAATTAATGGAGTGAGAGAGAAGACGAAACCCTTAAATCACATAGATTGGTACTGTTTTATAGGTAAAATATAAATTATATAATTACATTTATTATTATATATCAAAAATAATTGAATCCATAAATGTATTTGATAACTAAATTTATAAAATTATACATAAAATAATAATAAACCTAAATTTAGAATTTTATTTATGAAACCATAATTTCATTTAGAAATGTATTTATTTAAATTAATTTCACATTCAATTTTATATCATATACAATTTCATTTCTTGAAAAAACAAATTTTTTTAATATGGTTTGATAAATATAATTTTATTTACTATATTTATGAAAATTTTATTTATAATAGATGCAATTATATATGAAATATTTTTTTAATATAAAACACATACAAATTATGTTCATAAAAAATATATATTTATAATTAGAATAATTAAATATAAAGATCAGATTACAAAAATAACTAAATTTAAAATATATTTACATTTTTATATAATATATAATAAATATCATTGTATTTAATAGATTAATAATAACTATATTTATAATGAGTGTAGTTATATATGATATAAAATTAAAAATATATTTATAACAAAAACATTTACATAACTTATATAACATATATTTTAAGATACTTTTTATAAATATAACAAAATTTAATTTCATTGAATTAATATCAAAAATCCATTTATATTATTTAAGTAAATAAATTTTTTATCAAAAAATAAATAAATAAAAATCCACCCATTAAAAAGGAAAAAAATTACATTCTTTATGTGGTAGAATATAATCAGAAATTTTTTATAAATATAAGATAATTAAATTTATTAAAAATCCTAGTTTTATATTTATATTTTTTAAATATAATATAAATATATTTATTCTTCATGATGACAAAAACTGGAGAAATGTTTTAATATGTAAATAGTAAAAGAAGTGTCTTGCTATAATGCTCGTTGAAATCATTTGAAATACTATTCAAATGACATTGGAATAAATTTACATGAATAAATTTATTTAGTTGTTTTGGATGCAACAAACCCTTTGAGACATGATATTCTTGAGAGGATGAAATTGTTCACTATGTCAAAATGATTTTTTTGTACACTACCCTACATATACACAACAACCAAAAGATATGGAGACGGAAACATGAGAAATCCCAATATTTTAACAAAAAAAATTTCCATTGAATCTAAAGATGAAAATTTAGGAAGAGAAAGAACATTTATTTGAAAAGGATACACATCCAGAAAAATTTGAACATACATCAGTGTTGTCCCTATATTCAACAAAATCTAAAAAACATGAATAAAAAATTATAAAATTAAATCATACTCACATGCTACATATAATTAATTATGGATTATGAATGTATTAAAAATTGAATTACTCAAGTAATTGTTCTCATATATAATTATTGGGGGTGAAATTTAATTTTCTTATTTATTAATACAACGTTGCTAATGTATATGCATCAATTAACTAAAATCATTCCACAGATAGTTATTGAAGATTACATAATTATCAAATATATCAATACATAAAATTAATTATATTCATCTAAGAATAGTATTCTACTGTCACTTGATACCCAATATCAATTTTTTTGGATTGGGTCATTTGTTTAATAGTGCACCATCCATTTAAATTACCTTTACCATCCTTTTGATATTTGTAGGTGGAGTATTATAGTCGAAATGTATTCCTTTGAAAATATGTTATACAATTCCAAATTTACTTGTTATAATAAAATATACACATATAAATCATAATAAATATATGTTCATCCGTTTCATTATTCATAAGAACAAGCTATATGAGAGTATTATAAACTAATTACATTTAATAATTACTCTACGAACAACTAAATTATCACAATTATTAATACAAAATTTTAAATTTGTATCCATTAATTAATTGAATAGTTTACATGAATGCTTAAATAACCATTTATCTGTATTAATTTTCTCGAGTAAAATTTAATTTTAATATCTGGTAATTTAACTCATGTATATACATTAATTAAACAACTATTTCGATGAATGATTATAGTATTTCTCATATTTATTAAATATTTCAAAACATATAATTAATTCTATTCATTAGGGAATAGTTTTCTATAGGCACTTGAATCATGATTTCTATTTATTTTTTCCTTTGGTCTTTTTTTTCTAGGTTCTACAGGCATTTCAATTTCATTTCCTGTTATTTTTCACATTACAAGTGGAGTACTATAGTTGAAATTTATTAATCTTTCAATGATGGGCTGAAATTAAAATTTACATTTATTTAATTAATAATTATACAAATAAATAATAATAAACTATATTTATAATAATTACATCATTACAGAATGATAATGAAGAATGAATCATTTTTTATAATTATTTATGATCCAAAATGAATTTTTTTCAGTTGTTGACAAATAATGTTTGTCCCATTATTTTTTAAACTAAAATAATGAATTTCAAATTCTCTTTCTGTGAATGTGTGTTGTTAAATGGGAAATATTTGTTTATTATATGTTTTTTCTACACTATGAATCAATATGATAAAAAAAAATTAGATTTATATAATATGTGGATAAATAGAAGTGTATTAAATAGTAAAAAACCAAGAACATGAAATATTGATGTATATAATGAATTATGGTCATTAAATGTGTATTCCCTATTTTATAAGATTATATCAAATATGTGTATATTCAAATTGGTTTTGGGTAGAATTTGAGTATTAAATACACAATTCATTTTTTTAGTTCCAGATTATTTCTGGATATTCTAATTTTTTAAAATTAATACAAGGGAAGTGAAACAATTGTTAATTTTTTTAATTCTAGTATTCATACAATGCAAATAATTTTTTATAATGTTAAATGTAATAGTTCAATAACATAAATTTATATTTACAAATTTAATGCAAAGTGAATGAATTATTAATTATGATAGAAATATAAAATTAAAAATAATACAAATATTCAATTTATCTTTATAGGTAATTTTAATATTAAATAGCATTGAATGCCAAAAATATATAAATTTAATATTAATAATTATATAAATTAATTAAAAGTTCAAAAATGATTATTTTCCCCATAGGGTGTCCAAGAATCTACTAAATTAATATATAGACAATTGAATGTAGAACTATTGAAAATATTCCTAGGTTTTAAATTTAGGTTCTTCGGTTTTTTAATTTGAGTGAATTTGATATTAAATTATCTTCATAACATGTTAGAGTGATTTTGGGTGTACAATAGAATTTAAAAAATGGGGAATGAAATAAACCCACCTATCAAGTATTATACATTGAGTATTGATGTGTTCCAAGTAGAGATGATAAGCCTTGTTGTAGTTTATTATTATGCAATGTGTATAATTATTTTTTTATGGTAGTCTTTTTCTAATCGAGAAGAAGGGCGTGTCTTATCTAAAGTGACATATTGGAAAAAACTGTTGTAGTTGAAATCATTTTTATTATATTTATTCACCCAATCCTCTATTAAATTAGATATAGGGATAAGATGTGATGTGGAGACTTGTTTTTGTAAATACTTTCATAAAAATAGTAGTGCATAAATTGTTTCTAACATTTACTATTTTTTTCCTTTTTATGTATGTTATTATCCACCATTTTTAATGGAGACATTGTAAATAAGTCATCAATAATGCTTAAGAAATCCAACATTTCAAATGAATCATGGAATTGGGTTTTCATGTCAATTTTCTAGTAATTTTTTTCGAACAACATTTTTTATGTGAGTTATATAATAACTAATAGAAAAATCTCTTCTCCACATTAGTTCTTGTAGAACATATGAGGAAACGCTTTCAAAGGAATGGGTTTTTACATCAGTTGTTTAATAACCAATGTAAAAATTATTATCTACATCTATTCTTAAATAACTGACATGAAAAACCATTATTATTGGTTTTTCATATGGGTTGTAAATAACCGATGTGGAATCATTTTATAAAAAATCATTTCATTTAATCCTTCCTCTCCACATATGAACAAAAAATCCAAATAAACATAAGGCAGGTAGAAGTAGCATATAAATAAAAAGGAAATAAACATTTAAAATTAGAGTATTGAAAATTGCAATATTAACTAAAAACAAAATAAAATCCAACCATATATGTAAATTGATATTTCCATTCAAAATGTATGTGTGTGAGTTCAGTTTCACTATAAGGATGAGTGTCATATAAAATATGAGAATTTAAATAAAATCATTTAACATGTTTTATGAATATGTCAAATGAAATATTAAGGAATAATTTTTAATGAAGCATATCCTTCAGAAAGTTCATTACTATCCCTCTTAAAATTATTTGATACATAAAGATGAACAAATAAAGTTCACATTATTTTAAATGTTGTTTATGACACTGATGTTTAAATTAGTTTCTGAATTAAATATAACAACATTGTGAAATATATCCAAAATTTACTAATTATAAATGAATAATGAACCTTTCTTTTATATATTTGAACTTGAAGATATTTTTCATTAGGATTATTTGAATAGAATTCTACCCCCTATTTGAAAATTTTAAAGATGAAATAAATTTAAAATTCATTATAATATAAAAAATAATTATGAAATTAAAACTTATAGTTCCATTACGTTTTTAAAATTTTCTCACATGTCGCCATAAATAGAGCATAACTAGTAAAGTGTCTTCTCCCTTCAACCCAAAATAGTGAACATCCAATGGAAAAATATATAAAAGAATTATTTTTTATATTTTTCATTATGTTAAATGATAAATAACAATTTATGACATATTTATTTCATACATCTCATGATAAAGAAACATCTAGAATTGAGTAATTATATTTTGTTCAAATATTTCTCCAAAAAAACAATTTTTTTCGTCTTCTTCCATTATTCACATGTCCAGTGAGCTGAAATATAGCTTCATAAATCCATATAAATTTTTCATTTCATACTTCGCACACATTTTATAATGATACCTAATTTAAATCATACATAACTATAACATTTCACAAAATTTAATGCAGGAAAATATTTATCTTAAGACATATATGGAAAAAATCATATTATATTGACGCCCAACAAATCTCCATTTAAAATCACCATGATATAATTTTTCAAAATCCCCGCAGTCATTGCATTCTCACACACATCATCTTCTATTGAATTCTCAGAAATAGTAGACAAAAAATTCAAATATCATGAAAATTTTTCAAAACTACTATAATCAATACCAGAAGTCCTATTCATTTATATTTTTCAATAAAACACTTCTTTACCATTAATATATTTTTATAAATAAATAAATAAATATATAAACATTCAAAACGATAAAATACATTTAATACAAAAATAAAATTCCATTAAAATATAGACATACATATATGGGAAAATTTCATAGAAGTATAGATGGAAAAACTATAAAGTGGATGATACTTTTTCTAACTATCCTCACCTCATCAGTAGGTAATGGTAGAGTAGATTCTATATCTATAATATCCTTTACATTGAACCTAGTATGTTCTGCATATAACTTTTAATAATGAATGGTATCTTTAATATAAAATATCTTCACACATGATAAAATATGATATTTTGGATCATCAATATATAACACAAAATAATGAGGAGGTTTTGGAGGAGGGATGTGGGAGTAGGATAAAAAGTTGGGTCTACTGGAGTAGATGTATGAGTGGGGCTTTTAGGCATAGGTGGATGAGATGGAGTTTCTGGAGAATGATGAGGAGTGGGAGTTGTATTCTAAAATGGTCTTTTCATGTCAAAAAACATATTAAAGTGTCAAAAATATATATTTAAAAATGGTTCTCCATCAAATAGCTGTAAATCGGTCTTTTAAATAATATTAGAGTATTTATGCTTAAAATTAGATTCATTCATATTTTTGGCCACTGCATTTATTTGATAAATGTAAAAACATTAAAAAAACATGTATAATCATATTTTTGTTAGTTATATTCATTCCCTCCAATACAACGTCTAGGTGTTAACTACCATTTAAAATAATAATAATAAATTATTAGCGTGCAATGTAAGATTTCAAAGCAACCTGTTGTTGCGTATCGAGTAAGCCGTCGAACATAGAAACCCATTTAAAGAAAAATTAATATTTAATCCACAATTATTACTAAAAATAATGATATCTTATAATTTATTTACATGAGATGTCACTAAATTTGTGCATGTTTGATCATGGTAAATATGTTTTATAAACCCGAAGAAAGAAATATTATCTTGAGAGGTTTAGAGAGTGATGTGGAGACCAATGTTGTTCTTTCGGAAGTGGTAATAAACCCATTTATTATGCATATATAGGGTTATTCCTTTTATGTATCATTCATATAATTTCTCATTTGAGTCTTCCCAGTCTCTGCTAAGGTTTTAATTAAAGGGGAAGTGAAAACAGTTGGGGTCTCCATAATTTTAAATATTTTCCTACCCAATTTTGGTTGGTGGAATTTAATACCATGATAATGAAAGAAATGTATAAAGAATATTCTAATAATTCTAAAATGGGAAGATACTCAATAGTTATTATATATGGTATCTTTAGTATTTTAACTCAAGTTAATTCATATAATGGATGGATGGCTATGTAGTAATCAATAATAAGTAAAGGAGATTATGAGATTGTTTTCCACTAAATATATTATGTGAAGTTCTATTTATATTTTGTACAACATGAATGGTTGTAGTGATTCATGATGATGCATTAATTTTTTTTGATACATAAATATTGAATTTTATGAGTTTAAAATTTTGTTTGTCAATATAATAGACATGGATGGAGATTGTACATGTATATAGGTATGTATAAACATCTATTATCATGGTTTAAGTGTCATTCATTTGTTTGTATTTAGAATTCATGAGAATGAGCACTCTATACCTAGCATTGAGGGTTCGGAGAACTGCATGTCCCTATGACCTAGATATAGGAACTTGAACTGAGTTAGTTTTGTTGTTATGATAATGAATAATGACAAAAAATACCTGATTAGAAATTTAAATGGAATACACTAGTGATTGAACAGAAAGTGACAAGGATAATTCTATTGTATGGAGCATACTTTTGATTTTCTGATATCACAATCGATCTCAAATGAGATGAATCGTGAATTTTTTGGGGGTACATGTTGGTGGTAATGGTTTTACATATATTCCATATACAAATATGTATGTTGTTCTTAGTGAGAGAAGTAATTATAGATTTGAATTTTAATTAGTATCATTTAGTAGGAATAATTTTTTGTCGAAATCACTAAGAATAATATGGTATTTTGGTTATTTGGACAAGGAATCTTGGCCGACTATGATTTAGTGGAAATGGAATTTTTTTTATCAGTTCTTGAGTAAGATATTCAGATAATCCTATTTTTGGGAGAACACTATTTATTACTGGATAAATTATTATTTCAAAGAAGTGATTCTTGTTGAATGTCAGGGGATACATTTCTGTGGTATTTGATTTACATTAGCTTCCTGATAAGGTCATGGAAATTTTTCATAGTGAGATAGTAAATGATCGATTTTAATTTTAATCATTATCATTCAGTTCGAATTTAATTGTGTGGAAATTACTGAGAATTATATGATGTATGTAATTCTATTCTTCTATATAATTAGATAAATTTATAATTCATGAATAATCCACATGTATGGGTAATTATCAATAATTCTCAAGTAAGTCTGATATGTTAGGTAACTGACCAGTTCTAAATTGATCAATAAATCTAGTGGATTCCCATTATAGAGAATTACAGTATATATTGGGAGAGTGTAATGAAAGAATAATTTTTGAAATATGATGTATTTCATATCAAATGTCATATGTTGGCAATTACGTACAGAACATAAGGTATTCCTAAAATCAAATTTTGAATAAGTAGTGTTGTAGTTTATAGCATCAATATTGACTATTATTAGGTGGATATCAATGAATGTGTGTTTATGATTGGGTATTTCCACCATTAGTGAATTCTCTTAAGACAATGTGTGATAATATGAAGATATTAAGTCCAATAATCAATATTTATATTCCATTATAATGATACTATAGTCACTAAGTATAATTATGTAAGAAAAGGACAATGTAGAGCAAGTATAAAAATGTAATACTTCTGTAACACCCTAAGATTTTATAGTGTGTTATTTCTTCAATATAATACAATAATTTGCACTACACGCAACACCGAGTTCAAGCGCACCATGACTTCCCAAACAAGCCGTTCAAAAGAGGTTATGAATAGTATTAACTAAATTATAATCTTTATATATTCCTTATAATTTTAGAATCCATATTATGAGTTTCTTAGACATAATGTAAGAATAAATTCATTTTTAGTATTTCACTTTTACCAACTTTTAATAGTGAACCCTTTTTAAATTCAATATTTTAAATTTTTATATAGTCTATTTGACTAAATAAATTTATTTTTAGAATGGGGAAATCAAAAATGTACAATGAAACATCCCAAGCTTCCACGGTACGCTTTCTTTGAATAATACAGTAGCGTGTGTTGTACGCAACTTCGAGTTCTAACACACACCACAACCAATCAAACTAGCCGTTATGAATAGTAATACCTAATTTTTGAAATTTTATAGATTTTATCCCTCAAAATGGACTTCATTTTTGTATTCTGGGTATCTAATTTAGCCTAAGGTGAAATATTGGAAGTTTTCGGATAACATTTATATTTTGATGAATAGTGAAAATTACTAAATATTATTTAAACACAACTTTTTTAATCAAAATAATTTATATTGATAAATTATGAATATGAGTGGTTTTAGATTATATCTAGAATATATTTTTACCATTTAATAAAATTTTGGTCATTATACATAATTTTACAATTAAACCGAACATAAACAAGTGTCAATCTTTTGATAGTTAGTATCTCTTAAAAACATACTATTTGTTTTGATGACGGGAATTAATTTTTAAATTAATTAATGTAACATATATGTTTTTAATTTGGTAAAATAGACATATTTTTTTTAATTCATAATATCAAATATAGTTTAGGCCTAATTTTTGGTATTTTTCTAGAAACTTTCATTTTTTGATGAATAGTTAAACCACTAAGTGGTAGTTAAAAAAACTGAATTTTTCAACAAAATTAATTTTACCACTTATGTGACTGGAATTTCAAAAATCCTAGAGACACGGTTAATATCAAGGACTTAAATGTGGTTCATTGAGATGAAAATAATTTTTTGTGAACATTAACTTTTTTCTTTTATTTACCACGGTTAAAAGTAAATAGGGTAATTAAGGGTAAAATGATACTAATATTACCCTAACACACGTCCTAATTATATTGGATAAGCTTTATTTGACCAAAAAAACCTTAGGAATAAAATATTATCATTTAGGTTCACTTGGATTAGATTAGGACATTTATTATTATTTAATTCAAGAAGAGTTAAAATAGTTGAAATAAAAGTTTATTTAATAAATAATTTTTAATATGGGGTTATACATAAGATAAATTCGATTGTAAATATTCATTAGAAAGATAAAAACGATTTCCTACATAATGATATTTTATTTATAATTTTTAGACATTAAATTATTTAATTTAGTTATGATACAATGATGATGCAGTAATTAACACAATAGTAAAAAATTAAAATACTTGATATTATAAATACCCAAATAAATATAAAATGAGACTTTTTATGAATTAAACTAATTTTATCGGTCAATATGACATGTTAGGAATGATTTAATTAACATTTTTTTTGAATTAATCATTCTGGTATGATTTTCACCAAAATCAATTTTCCAAATAGTGTCAAAATTGACATAAAAGAGTTTTTAAAACAAATATTATATTATTAATTTCTATTAAATTCTTAAAAATATAAGGTTCGGCCAGGAGACTTATATAATGATATTTTAATCATTAATAGACCACTTGGGGGGGTCTCTTGGAGGTATATAGTAAGTTTATTACCTATATAATAAAAAAATACAAAGTGACATGGTAAGTGTCAAACTAATTAACTAAGAGTTAAACCTAAAAGATAAGGTTAATATAATGACCCAAACCTGTATAAATTATATTGGTTGAGTGGTTTTGGACCCATACCCACCTTAACCTATATATAATCCACTTTTTATCCATTAGAAACCGAATATGAATTTATTATAAAATAATATTTCTAGCTTTTCCAAAGGTGCCACTCACCCCTCTTATAAAAGGGAACTCTCCCTTCTCACTAATTCACACCATCAAGGCCATTTTTCTTGTCAAAACTCTTCCCAAATACTCTATCAACTTCCATTATTCATCATAGAGGCCTTCCATTAGTCAAAAAACCAACCTAATGAGCCCTTTTGATCAAATCAAAATGAAGAACCCGTAGAAGAGGTAATGATTTCACCAACCTGTTTCAGGTTCATTCCTTCTTCCACTTCTTCTGTATTTGTTATTACCATTCTAAAATAATAACCCCAGTATCTTATATATACTATGATGTTAATATAATTATGTTACAACCATATTCAGTATTCTATCCATCCTTTGAATAACATGTCCCCATACGTGCGTACGTACGACTTACCATCTCCGCGTCGTGGTGTAATTTTTCTTCAATAAATTATTATTTGGATGGGTATATTAATGATGTGTAATTCATGTAAATAATAAATATAACATTATAATTATTCTGTATATATGATATACCATCCAATTATATATTATTTTTTTATCAAAAGAATGATATTTTTGCCCGTGTGTACGTACGGACTACCGTCTCCACGAACGCAATGAGATTCATTCTCAATCGTATACATTCAAATATAATTCTCATTTGATGATTAATAATAGTATCTATGGACTTAATATCATTCTGGATATGATTAAGATACAACCTATCCATGAAAAACACGACTTACGTAACAAAACAGATAAACGAAAACTAGTAAGTTAACACCCAAAACAACGATAATACTAAGATATTATTAACAATGCAATGTTAAAAGATCATATATGATATCATATTAATGTATATGATTCATGTATAATTTAATAAACATTATTTCACCATTATACAGTAGTTTAACCTACCCCCAAACAAGTAAATGTACAAGGTAATGGTTTATTTCGCAATATCTTCATAATCCAAGATTGTTTATACGTAATAATCTACTGGGATCTCTTTATCATCCTCATCCATGTTTCTTAAAAATGTATTTCAAAACATTTTTTCTATTTACTAGAATATGGGTTAAATTCATTTATACCCTTGTTGACTTTTATAAGTGGTTTATAAAGGAATCATTCCATCATTTTCCAAACATGGTCCTTTTTAACCTTTTCGACAAAATTAAGGTAAGAATGTTGTTTTATCTTATACGGAGGGTGCGACTATTTTATGCCGTTATAAAATTTTCGAAACATCAATTACAAGATTATAAGAATATTTTCAAAGAAAATGTTTTATTTTATAGATATATGACTCTTAAATTATTTCAATATATAATGAGTTATATCTCTAAAAATAGTTTTGATTTCATCTATGTCAACATCCTTTGATGGATTTTATTCATATTTGATGTTGATTTATTATGATACTAAACTTCCATATTGTATTGAAGGTTTTGTGATTTGTTTGACTGTGGATGTGTTATTTTTATACCATTCATGGTTTATGGAGAAAGTATTCACATTTCATATGCTAGTTTTATTACGAATTTTTATCTTATGTTTAAACCTTTTTTATGGGAATGCACTGGACTTAATATGTGACGGGTGGAGCCCTCTATAGCTCCTTGATGCATCAGTAGGTCTCATGAGATGAACTATTGTCTTGGCACAAGGCCTTGACAAAATCATATTTGTAGTCTGGGCATGTGGGCTTGGCTATGTGGTTATGATAGTCTGGCATTATGCATTCTGTCATTATGAATGTGGTTATTGATATTGCATGTGATTATTCGATTAGTAGAGATCCATGTGAATATGTAAATGGAATTATTTCATTTTATTCTTTCCATACTATGTTGAAGTTCATTTTTAAAAGGATATTGTTTTTGTTATACATTGCCTTGAATGTTTATTCTTATTTATGAAAGTTTCCGCTATATTGTTATCCTTACTGGGAATTTGAGATCACCCCTTTTATATATTCTATTTTTCACAGGATGTGAAGAAGTTATTTATGAATGACATGTAGGGATAGTATGAGGGGATAAGAGTATGGACTATGGATACTATATTGTTGTAGTTTTCATTTTATGATGTAATGTAAGATTTATTATTGTATCTAGTGTTTTCAAAGTTACTAAAGCAATCGGTCTTCCGAGACTTGTTCTTTCTTGTGATCATGCCAATGTTATGTAATAATGCACTGACTCTGGGTAACTGGGGTCGGGGCGTTACAGTTAGTATCATAGGAAGTTTAGTACAAACCATGGATGCTAGATTTATATAAACTATGACTAGGGCACATAGATCTAAGATGGACTTTGAGAATTAGTATAGAAGAACTTCCTAGAATTTTGGTATTGTAGAAATTTTGTGAGTTTTCTAAGCAATAGATCCCTGTCTAGATACGAGCAGGTATAGGCGGCTCTGGAACATACTTACCTAGGGGTAAAACCCAAAAACACCGCTTTGAGCTAGACTAGAATGAGAACTGGTGCATGACAACGGGCATTGCTGCACTCTTGGTTACGACACTCCCGGGGGATATGTTTAGAATAATTCTCATTTTCTTTACAAACCATTATGAAGGGTTATGAGTATATACTTACTCAAAGGAGACATTTTTATGATTATGGATTATATCCTTAAACTATTTAATTTATGTTATGTGTTTTACAAGTTTGGGATTAGGTATTGTTATTCATAAACTAATCTAGTGTATGCCATTGTTTAGAAATGGCACCCAGTAGAAGGAATGAGAACTATAGCAATGCACATGATCCAAAGTGAAAGGAAGATAATATTTTCATGGTCTTAAGCCAGAATTTATAAGAGAAATAGTATCGCATGTATTATCATTATATGATGAAATAATATCATGTGTTGATAAGATAAGTAAAGAGTTTACTGAGTCCTATGGATTTGAAGGGAAGCAAGAGAAGAAAAGGATGGAAGAGATAATGATGTATAAAGGGAAGAGGGAAAAGAAGAATTTTCCCATATGTGATAACTGTGGAATGAAACACCCTGAAACTTTCCTGAAAGGAATGGGAGTTTTTTATAAGTGTGTAGGAACATGGAACAATGTACGTGACTGCAAGGTTATGAAAATGGTTTCAAATGTACAATGCTTCTTCTTCAAGGAGTTTGGACACTACAAGAACCTATGTCCCAGTCATCAGACTATGCCACAAATGATGCTATTGGATAATAATCATGTTATGATACTACCACAGATGGAGTGGAATGGTTAGAGTTATTATGTTGATTATTTCATTTGAGTGTTGTATCAACAATATACCTATTATAATAATTATAGAGTATATAAGGATTGACCGAAGTAGTATTTCATTAAGGACTTGATATTGCGTGGAACAAAGAAAAGTGACTCAATAGCAGGTTAAATTTTTGGAAATATATGGTTGATAGAAAGATAAACCATAATATGGTTCTGATACCGAGGTAGAGATTTTAGAATAATACATGATTGATTTGGATAAATTATATTAGATATTCTTGAATACCTTGAAACTAATTAATGATTTGTATATTCCATCATTATTTGGGTTTAAAACATTTTTGTATTGAAGGAGTATATCTATTATTTTTTAAGTAATAAGGGATCATGAATGTAATCAATAAGGATTTAAGGTAATTCACGATGTTGCAGTGTTTTAAAAGAATACATGATGAAGGTGATCACATGTTATTACGTGGCATAAAAAGGGATCTTCATTGTGTTTACCTTCCTTATAGATTTTGGACTGAAGTATTTTGGATAGTTCTAGTTTGGATTATTTTGGATTTCCATAAAAGAACAACCCGGAGGTCTGGCGGCAACCCGTCGCGTCCGGTAAGGCCGCAAGACTTGAACCCACAACTGAAGGGCGTCAAAGGTGTATCACCTAACACTGACCCACGTGATGTCCTGGTTTGAATAATGTCATTTTTTAATTGTTCTTCTAGATAAATTATAAATTCATTTTTTTAACCCTATACGAATAGGATAAATAGTATATTATTTTTAAGTTTTATTATCTTTTAGAGTGAAAGATTAGTTTGTGGTAGAACATAGTTAAAGGTTGAGACTATACTTGTCAAGTATATATTTTTCTTCATCTCTTATTCAATGAAGAAATTAATTCTTATACATTAGTGAAGAGATCTTAAAATAAAAAAATGTGTTATCCTAATACCATAGATTTTGGTGAACTGATGGTATTTTAAATCATCATAGATTAATGATTTTAAGGCCCTTAATTTTACACTTGTTTGTGATTGACTACCTCAATCAATACCTATAAATATTTACATTTTTTCTCCAATTATATGTCTCTAATTGCCACCAATGATCTCCGAATAGAGATCAAAATTTGGTGGTGACCCTTTCATATCTCTTTTCCTCTTATTAAGACTAAATGTTATCAACCCAATATCCGATGTGGGTTTTCCCAAAAAGATATTTTCTATATTCAACCTTTTATTTTCAAAAAACAATTTCAAATTTATAGGATGCAATTTATTGAAGGAGGGGAGAATGTAACACCCCATGATTTCATAGTGTGTTATTTCTTAAAAATAATTCAACAACTTGCACTTCACGCAACGCCGAGTTGAAGCACACCATGACTTACCAAACAAGCCGTTCAAAAGAGGTTATGAATAGTATTAAATAAATTTTAAACTTTATATAATCCTTATAATTTTATAATCCATATTATGAGTTTCTTTAACATAATTTAAGAACAAATTCATTTTCAGTATTCCACTTTTACCAACTTTCAATAGTGAACCCTTTTTAAATCCAATATTTTAAACTTTTATATATTAAATTTTACTAAATAAATTTACTTTTTAGAATGGGGATATCAAAAATTTACAATGAAACATCCCATGTTTCCACGGTACGCTTTCCTTTGAATAATACAGAAGCGTGCGTTGTACGCAATTTCGAGTTCTAACACACACTACAACAAATCAAACTAGCCTTTATGAATAGTAATACCTTCTTTTTGAAATTTTATAAATTTTATCCCTAAAAATGGACATCATTTTTTTATTCGGAGTATCGAATATATCCTACGGTGAAATTTTGGAACTTTTCGGATAACATTTATATTTTGATGAATAGTGAAAATTACTAAATTTTAATTAAAAACAACTTTTTTAATCAAAATAATTTATATTGATAAAGTATGAATTTGAGTGTTTTTAAAGTATATCTAGAATATATTTTTACCATTTAATACAATTTGGTTCATTTTACATAATTTCACAATTAAACTGAACACAAACAAGTGTCAATCTTTTGATAGTTACTATCTCTAAAAAACACGCTATTTGTTTTGAGGACAAGATTTAATTTTTAAATTAATTAATGAAACTAATATGTTTTGAATTTGGTAAAATATAATTTTTTTTTTGAATTAGTAATATCAAATATATCTTAGGCCTAATGTTTGGTATTTTTCTGGAAACATTCATTTTTTTATTAATAGTGAATCCACTAAGTGGTAGTTAAAAAAACTGAATTTTTCATAAAACATAATTTTACGACTTCTGTGAGTGGAATTTAGAAATTCCTATAGACACGGTTAATATCAAGGACTAAAATTTGGTTCATTGAGATGAAAATAATTTTATGTGAATAGTAACTTTTTACTTTTATTTACCACGGTTAAAAGTAAATAGGATAATTAAGGGTAAAAATGATATTAATATTACCCTAAGACATGTCCTAATTATATTGGATAAGCATAATTAGACCGAAAACAACATTAGGAATAAAATATTATCATTTAGGTCCACATGGAATAGATTAGGACATTTATTATTATTTAAATCAAAGAAGATTTAAAAGAGTTAAAATAAAAGTTTATTTACTAAATCATTATTAATATAGTGTTATACATTAAATAAATTCAATTGTAAAGATTCATTAAAAAGATAAAAATATTTCCTACATAATTATCTTTTATTTATAATTTTTAGACATTAAATAATTTAATTTATTTATGACACAATGATGATGCAGTAATTACCATAATATTGAAAATTTAAAATAATTGATATTATAAATACACAAATAATATAATTTGAGGCTTTTTATGAATTAAAACAATTTTCCAGGTCAATATTACATTTTAGGAATGGTTTAATTAACTTTTTTAGAAGTAATAATTTTGTTATAATTTTCAAAAAAATCAATTAGCCAAATAGTGTCAAAATTGACAAAAAAGAGTTTCTAAAACAAATATTATATTATTAATTGATATTCAATTCCTAAAAATCTAAGGATCGGCCACGAGACTTATATCATAATATTTGTATCATTAATGAACCCCTTGGTGGTCTCTTAGAGGTATATAGTATGTTTATTAACTATATAATATAAAAATACAAAGTGACATGGTAAGTGTCAAACAAATTAACTAAGAGACAAAACTAAAAGATAAGGTTTATATAATGACCCAAACCTGTCTAAATTCTATTGGTTGAGTGGTTTCCGACCCATCCCCATCTTAAACATTAAATAATTCACTTTGGATCCATTATAAACCGAATATAAATTTATTATAAAATAATATTTCTAGCTTTCCCGAAGGTGCCCCTAACCCCTCTTATAAAAGGGCACTCCCCATTCTCACTAATTCACACCTTCAAAGCCATTTGGCTCGGCCAAACTCTTCCCAAATAGACTCTAAACTTCCCTCACTTTATCCTAGAGGAATTCCTTTAGTCAGAAATACAACCAATGTTCCCATTCTATCAAATAAAAAGGAAGAACCCGAAGAAGAGGTAATGACTTCACCACCCCTTTTCAAGTTTCTTTCTTTTTACACTTCTTATTTCATTGTTATTACCATTATAAAATAATAACTCTAGTATAATATATATACTGTGATGTTATTATAAATATGGTACAACCATATTCAGTATTTTATCCATCCTTTGAATAACATGTCACCATACGTGCGTACGTACGGCTTACCATCTCCACGTCGTGGTGTAATTGTTATTCAATAAATTATTATTTGGATGGGTATAATAATGATGTGTAATTCATGTAAATAATAAATATAACATCATAATGATTATATATATATTATATACCATCCAATTATATATTATTTTAATATCAAAAGAATGATATTGTCGCTCGTTCGTACGTACGGACTACCGTCTCCACGAACACGATGAGATTCACTCTCCATCGTATCCATTCAAGTATAATTCTCATTTGATGATTAATAATATTATCTAAGACTTAATATGAATCTGGATATTATTAAGATACAACCTACCCATGAAAAAAACGGCTTACATAACAAAACATATAAATGAAAACGAGTAAGTTTACAGCCGAAACAATGATAATACTAAGATATTATTAACAAAGCAATGTTAAGAGATCATATATGATACCATATTAAGGTATATGATTCTTGTATAATTTAATAACAATAATTTCACCATTATACAGGAGGTTAAACTTCCCCCAACCAAGGAAAATTACTTGGTAATGGTTTATTTCGCAACCTCTTCATTATCTGAGGTTGTTTATACGTAATAATATACTGGGATCTCTTTATCATCCACATCCATGTTTCTTAAAAATGTATTTCAAAACATTTTTTACTATTTAATAGAATATGGGTTAAAGTCATTTATACCATTGTGGACTTTTATAAGTGGTTTATAAAGGAATCTTTCTGTAATTTTGCAAACATGGTCCTTTTTAACCATTTCGACAAAATTAAGGTAAGAATGTTTTTTTTAACTTATACGGCGAGTGCTACTATTTTCTGCTATTATAAAATTTTCGAAACTTCCCTTACAAGCTTATAAGAATATTTTCAAAGAAAATTTTTTATTCTATTGATCTATGACTCTTAAATTATTTCAAACTAGAAAGAGAAGTTTATCTAAAAAGAGTTTTGATTTCATCTATGTCAACATCCTTTGATATATTTTAAGCTTATTTGAGGTTGATTTATTATGATAGAAAACTTCCATACTATATTGAAGGTATTGTGATTTGTTTGACTATGGATGTGTTATTTTTATACCATTCAGGATTTATGGAGAATGTATTGACATTTCTTATGCTAGTTTTATTACGAATGCTTATGTTGTGTTTAAACCTTTTCATATGGGAATGCGTTGGACTTAATATGTGATGGGTGGAGCCTGCTATAGCTCCTCAATGATTCGGTAGGTCTCATGAGACAAACTAGTGTCTTGGAACAAGGCCTTGACAAAATCTTATTTGTTGTCTTGGCACAAGGCCTTGGCTATATGGTTATGATATTCTGGCATTATGCATTCCATCATTATGAATGTGGTTATTGATATTGCATGTGATTATTCAATTAGTAGAATATCCTTGTGAATATGTAAATTTCATTATTTCATTTTATTTTTTCCATACTATGTTGAAGTTCATGTTTAAAAGGATTTTGTTTTAGCTATACATTGCCTTGAATGTTTATTCTTATTTATGAGAGTTTCCGCTATATTGTTATCCTTACTGGGCATTTGACCACACCCCTTTTCTATGTTTTATTTTTCCCAGGATGTGAAGAAGTAATTTATTAATGACCTGCAAGGATAGAATGAGGGGATAAACGTGTGGACTATGGAGATTATATTGTTGTAGTTTTCATTTTATGATGTAATGTAAACATTATTAATGTATCTTGTGTTTCCAAGGTGATTAAACCAATCGGTCTTCTGATACTTTATCTTTATTGTGAACATGCCGATATTATGTAATAATGCACCGACTCTGGGTAACTGGGGTCGGGGTGTTACAACTTCCATCTTTTCCCACGATTTCTTCCTGTAGAATAATTTGGGTGACCTCTCATTTGTTACTGGTTCTCATAGTTAACTTTTTCAAATCATAACCCAATACAGCATGCCCGAGCCACATCCAAATAATATATAACCATACACGCCTCCATGTGAATATCAACTATGATATCAAACAATTCCCATCTTTTCCTTCCTCCACTGGCTAGTTTATAATATATAGGGTCTTCGACTAGTATCCATATTATTTAATAGATTATGAAAATTTCACCCATTCATATATGAAACCTTTCACCCAAGTTGAAATTATTGAAATTTGGAAAGAATCTAGTCTGCATCCTATCCAATGGATTCTTTCTCCTGGTTTTCCATTCCACTAGATGAGCAAAAAACCCTCTTAGTTTCCCCAGTTATATTTTAGGGGCTATGATATCATCCCATTTAACCCTTTTATTAAGGAAAATTTTCAATATTTTTGGAAGAATGAATTGTTATGTTGATTCCCCAACTAATTGTTTGAGATGTTATACATAAAACACATGGTTGATTCATATTGAATAGAGCAAGTAATATTTAAATGATGTGTTCGACAACAGTCCTAATATTAGATAGGAGACATAATAATATGCCACATTTTTTGGATTACAGCTTTGATGTATTTGATTTCTGAAAATATTATGAGTGTGTAACTAATACCAAAATCTCCGACATCAAAAGTTACTTCCTTCATATGCTTGTGGGAAATCTAAGACACCAACTATTGGTGGAGAATATATTATGTTTGTGTTGGAAAAATTTTATATCATTCTACAAGTGACGTAACAACTCTGTTAACCATAGTGTCACCTATAGTAAAACTAATATCTTTTGGGGGTTTCCATACATGACCAAAAAATGAGTCAACATAGTTCAAGTATGGTATTCATTATTACTGTAGTACTCAACCCAAGGAATCGATCCCTCCCATGAATGTGGTCATTAAAAAATCATTTTCATGGTGGTCCTCTCTATACAAAAGAATTAATTTAAAAAATTAATGAAAACAATTGTGATAAAGATGTGTATATAAGATATGGTGTGATTTTACATAGTAGGACATGGTAGTGGAATATTACATCAACCCCAAGGGGTAGTGATGTTATACCATTAGTTAGTTATGATATTAAGAATATGTTGGAAAATATTTAACAATTTTTTTCTAGTAGTAGGTGTAGGGTATGCATTTTTAGAGAAGCATTCAACATTAGTTGAGGGTGAGTTAGGCCATCGACCTAGGTGAGACACCATCCAATAGTCCCTTTATCCATTGTTCCATATTTTTAATATTTCTCTTCCTCCTCCATGTTATATTTACATGTTTTTTGTAATACTTATACAAGGAAAAAATGATATTAATAGATTTCCTTTTACTTTTCAAATAACATATCATTTTTTGATTTCATTAAGAGAGTGAGAGGGTAAGAGTTATGATGGTGTCTTAGATGACAGAACAACATGACAGTTACTGATAGAATAATCTTTTCTCTACCATCCAGGTGAGCCTCATGAAACTAATAGAGAATGCATTTCATCCTATAAAGAAGGTGAGTTTAGAATTTGTTCAATGCATATAGGATGGTGTAGACTTTGTAGCCGAACCAGAAACATACAGTCTTATTTTATTTGAATAGCTGAGGTAGAACATTTTCTAAAAGGAATTATTAATTGGAAATTCATATGTGCTACAATTTATTTGCACCGAAATTGTGAAAAACGTATTAATACTTGAGAATTTGGTGGAGGATCTATGATCTAGTTATCAGTGATGGGAATCTAAGTAGCTACGACTCCTAAATATGATGTAGGGTTTGATGGTGATGTTTCATTAGTCAGGGATGACTCATAAAAATCATCTAAAACATATAGAAGATAATAGAAAATAAGTTATTCTTGATAAAGGAGGAATGAGTTTTAACATTTTTTATTTAGATAATGATGTTAGACTAGACTCTATTGAATGTTTAGGGTGAGTGAAATGTTGAGTGGGATGTGTTTTAGAGGATGTTTACTAGGAATGATGAAATGTTTTTTCGTAAGAGAGGTTCTATTACATGGACCACACATGTTGAAACATGATTTTACTTCTACATCACATGTGAAGTGTAAAAATTTCCTTTGGAAAAACTGATTTTAAAAGGTATGGCCCAATATTAGATCATGTAACTATGGTCTGTCCAAATAGATCTCATTTGGTTACAACTCAAACCATAAATGCATGGGTGATTTGGAAATACAGAGAACGAATATCAAAAAATTTGTTTGATGTAATTGTAGCAAGATGGAATGCCGGATTAATATATTAATGAATTTGAGCTAATTAACTTATAGATTACTATCCCTATCACATACCTATACAGGTTTCTACTTGTTGGAGGGTTTAAAATGGGGATTGGAAGAGAAATTATGACTCATGAGACACCAACAATAGAATACCTCCTTATAGTACCATAGAGAGTAGACTTTGATCTGTTTCCCAAGCGTATAATTTTACAACCTAAGACCCCATATAGGGGGAATGTTTTTTTATAGCGAATTGAGGATCTGAAATACCAATATAGTGAACATAATTCCTCCAATTGGGGTAGTATATAAGGATCAATGGGAGGAGACAGCGCACATACATATAGGGGTTTCTAAAATAAGTCCACGGGGGAATTGAGAATGGGAAATAAAGGGATTGTGCAATGTATTTGGGAAAAAAAATTAGTTCAGGGTATTAGTGTGGGGTGAAGGGATTCAAGCTGATGTTAGGGGATAATATAAAATTGTATAGTGAGGAGGAATATGAACAACTTGTATGAAAAGTGATTGATGGAACATAATATAGATAAGGAAACATGTAATATTTTAACCTTGAGGAAAAGGTGAATTGTATGTGGAAGTCAATGATATTGACATGGGTCAATAAGGACTGGTGTGCTTATATATTGTAGGTTGGGGTATTGGTTATATTCCTTTAACATCTAGTGGTATCGTTATCATATAATTAGTTAGTTGATCTATTAAGAAGATGTTAGTGAAAATTATATAACTGGGTTCTAGAAGTAGGGTGAGGGTATTTATTGTCAGATAAGAATTCAACACTGGTAGAGAGTGAGTTACGCCACCAGCCTCGGGTGGAGGGACATCCAAGGATTTATTTTTTCCTTGTTTATCCTTCATTTCATTTCATTATATACTCCTCCTTCTTCTATTACATAGTCTATAGTAATTATTAAATAATTAATAGATTATATTTTTAGATTCCATCTATTTCCCTACCAATCACCTATGAAATATGATCTTGGTTGCTGGGGATGGAGATGTGTATACAATGTAAATAGTACACAACCTTAAAAAGACCCATACCACAAGTTTTTATTTGTAATGAAATTTCATCCACATCAAATGACCATATTTTCAAAATCAATCCCTGTCCACTAGGATTACAATAAATACTCGGGAAATCTATTTTCCAATGATAAAATCCATTAAAATATCATCCCAAAACCAATCTAGAATTGGAAATTACTAAATGATGTAAAAGGGTGAGATTCAATGATAATTTTTCCATTAAATGTGTCTTATTTACAAAAAACATGAAAAAATGGATGTTTTTATAATCATTAAAAAAGAAAAAGGCAATCTTTCATATGTTTTGAGAAAAAAACATGTCATTTTACAATTGGAATTTTAGTAGTTCATAAATTTTGGAATGTATCCATATTTTCAAGAAGAAAAACAATCTTCTTAGATAAAATAGAAACTTTTCAAATGTATATCATCCTACATGGGAAATAGGATACTTTTATAAAGTGGTGATGAAAATCTTAACCTTCATATGATGTTTTCATTCTACCATAATGGTGTTGACCCCCATAAAAATGATTCAAACATGGGACACCAAAAATAGTTTTTTAAAATTTCTCCCCAAATATAACACCCCAAAACATAAAAACCCCAAAATTATATTATTTATAAATAGGGTTTTAGTTAATTACATTTTTAGGATCTTATTATTTTGGTTTTTTGTAGAATTTGGAAGAACACTTACTTATCAAAACCTTATAATAAAAAGTAGACACTTTCACTATACGTGATTTTGTTTCTGTATAAAACATGATTATTATATATAAGCAATGGGTTTTTTTCAAAAAAAAATTAATCTTTGAAGAATTTTTTTCATACAGGAAATATAGACATTTATATAGTTCCTCCTTAAATATAACCCATTTAAAAATAATTTGAAAATGTGATATATTATAAAAATTCTCAGTAGGTGATATAGAAAATAAAACCCATTAGTCTATTTGATAATTAATGAATCCATATATGAAATGAGAAATTTTTAATTATACACTTCTAACTCAAATAATAATTTAATAAAATAAGATATGAAATTGTCTTCCAAAAACATTAATAAAACATCCTATAAGAAATCATAAAGTAAAAATAATAATCATATGGGTTTCCTATAAAACAAGTACAATCATGAAAATATTTTCTTGAAAAAAAATAATATTCACTCGTATAATCTATTACAAATGGAATAACCCATATGGTTAATCCCCAATATATTCAATGGAGAAGAAAACCATTACCCAATTAATATGAAAGATATATCAGGCTTACCCATCATCTTAAAAAATGTACAAGGACCAAGAAATATTAAATAATCATATAATATTCCATTTTCATCAGAAAAAAACCATAAAATTTCCTTTTGAAAATAAATATAAAATAAATTTTGGGCATCATGTAAAAATTAGAAAAAATATCAAATTTATTTGGAAACTATAAAAATGAAAAATTCCAAGAAGAATAGGGAATACTATTTTATTTATAAAAACCATGAGAACATGTAGAGGAATATACCTAATTAATAACTGTGATGGAAATTATAAATTATGAACAAGCTGAAAATGTTAAAAAAAACATTCTTCTTCACTTTTGTATAATGTCAAAAATAATGAGTGTGAAAAACAATGAAAATAGTAATTATAAACCTTTATAATGAAATTATTTTTTCCTTGAAAATGAATTAACTTACATTGAATTATAGAAAATATAATTCTAGAAATATTTAATAAAATTGTGATATTGGAAATAGATAAAATAAATTTAATTTAAAACAAGGTTTTAAAAAATCCCTTACCCAGTTTCCCTACTTATTTCATCATTTAATCAACCCTCATGGGTAATAAAGTTATATTGGTTTTCTACATGATTAATAAAAAAAATGTTCATTACTATACTATTTTTTCTTTTATCTCATGTATTACCACATTTCATTTATTTAATATATGAGTAAAATTTACATCTGATGTTTTGATGTTGTTTAGATCATAATTTTAGAAATAGATTCGATTGGTAGATCATGATAAAATGCTTCATGATTCCATTATTAAAATAATATTTTTGCATGTTATTATTATAATTTTTATACATTCAATATAGTTTTATAACCACTCATGTAAGGAAGTTAAAAAAATTTAACTAAATTGTTTTATGAAGACTCTGGTCTGTACTTATATCGGAGCAACATTTCAATTTTTACAGTAGATGAAAAAGAAATTAAATAGATAAATATTTAATATTAAAAAATTATAATAATATTATAAATATCATATTTATTCATTATATCCATCCTTATGACCATCCATGTAATTTGAAAATGGAAAAAATCACATCACTTCATGGATATGGTAGTCCACACTTACGCACAAGAGATGTAATCATTTAACAATAAATGTAAGGAAACAATAGTAAAAATATTATATTTTATAATTCATAATCAGGTTATAAATTTCATATATATTTATTTGATATATGATTTTAGAAACCATATGAGAGGTAGTGATTAAAAATGGATTATACCACTATGTATAGATGGTAGTCCATATACACGCACAGATGATGTTTTCAGTTTACATTGGATGGAAAAGAAGTTGAAAATGGGTTATACACTAAAAATAGTAAGTTTTTATTTATAGTATTGATATAGATATTGTATCAACCTCTTTATGACACATTTTGAGGAGGTAGAAGTATAAAATAAATGGAATATTTCTGGTAAGATTTATATCACATTTTTGTAAAACCTTATTTGAAATAAACCATAAGCCTTATAGTATGGTATTTTGTATAGAAAAAAGCCACTAGGACATGTAAATGATTGTTGAAATGGATTTGGGAGGATCATTGTTAGTCTAAATGAGCTAGGAAGCTTAAGGAATAGAGGAGAAGTGACACATTTTTATAATTGAGTGGTTTAGTAAATTTTAGCAACATTAAATATTATCAATATCTTACTCATGGGAAAGTTACTGAAAATGGTCATGTTTCCAATGATAAAATGTTTATTTAATAAAAAAATCAGCCAAATAAATTTAACCATGTTGTTTGAGTGTTCTATCCCTTATTTATTATTTTAACCCATTCATTAATCATTTCTTCGAACTGACCCCCATTAAGAATTCCTCATGTTTTGTTGTCATCAGATATTCCTATATGTGAGAATTTTTAATGGTACATATAATTTGAGATTATAATTAATTCATTGCATCACTCATTCACATTGGTTTACTAAAAAAAATGTGATGACATATGTGAATCATTATTGGTGAGATATCATGATAATGTGATTATAATACACCGTAATAATTATCATGCGGGTTTCATCATAGTGACATTATGTTAATTTTACTTGTTCTATAAACTCATTTATATATATATTAATCTAATACAATAGTAAAGACATAAAAATTACAATGATAAATTATCCTAGAAGGTCACAGCCTATGTGTTTTCGATGAACCTGATTAAATTCAATTTTAATTTAATTAATTAAATAAATATTATTCTTAAGAGAACGGGATAGTTTTACCCTCGTCTTATTGATCCCAAATATTTATTGATGAATGAAATGTTTAAATTTTTTATTTATTCAGGTGATCAATAATTACTATAAGAGTTTTAAAAGACCAAAACCATTCCCCGTGAGAATTATAGATAAGATTTGTTATTACACAAATTTGGGGGAGAAAAAATTGTAATAATAATATTATTATAATGTGGTATGTGGTTTATTGAAGTTTATATTTTTTTAAAGGACCACCAAGAAATTATAATATATTATAACTTAAACCCTTGCTCTATAAATTTGGGATTATATCTATTGCATAGGGTGTGCAATCGAAAATATGGAATTGTTTTGCAAAATGAATTATCTATCGACTCATTCTATTCACTCCCTCTTAAAAACAAGAAATGAAAGATATATTCCTTCAACAACAAAAATAATTTTATCAAAACAAACAACACAATAAAATTGATTTGTTGTGCTAGTACTCAAATAGAAATTCATTTTTCATGCATATCAAATGAGAACATGTGGATCACAACTAAATGGATTCTGTCTCTGGTTCATTATATTGAAATGATTTCAATCTGAAAGGATTATTTCGAATGATTTGAATAATCATCTAAGATAGATCCTAATTCTTGGTAATCATTTAATTTTATATTAAATTAAAAAATTATAATTTTTATGTGAAACATCCTCGATTGAGGATTCAAAAAATTTAATATTAATAGAAATTTTAATATATCACCCACCACCACTTTTTATTGATTTGCTTAGAAACAAAAAATATATAATTAAAATAATGTATATCAAGATAATATAACGAGATTGTATATGAAATTAGTATAAACAGCACAAGTATCATTGGATAATGATATTCATTAGGTTTAAATTGGATTGGAATATATTCAATTACCAAATTATTTTCCATTAAAACACAACCAAGATCATTCAATTAAGAATCAATACATGCAAAAACATCTCAATTTCTTGATGTAAATTTTATTTCTAGAACATAACAAATATTCATTTGAATACCTATAAATATTCATCGAACCCTAATATTTTCAGGTGAATTCATCACCATTTTTAGTATACACATTTAGTGGGCTATATTATAGAGAAAAATTTTAAAAAAACCATTGGAAATAACACACTAATCCAAGAAAACGATGAATCACCGTTCCATTTGTAGGTATTTACCACTCTTTCACCAATATGGTTTTACCATGATCAATAATTATGAAAAACAATATTCCAAATGAAATAAATCTACAATAAAAAAAATCACATTTTCCGTAATTTAAATAAAATATTTTTTTATTCAAGGTGAATAATATTTACATATTTTTTATGATCTTCATATATTTTAAAATATATCAGATTATCATAAAAAAGCACATATTTATCCACAAAACACTTAAAAACACTCCTCGAAAGATCCCTGAATATATTGAGGCAACAATTAGTTGTTATTAACTGTAAATTTATAGACTGCACTATAATTAATGAGTATTCTCTTGGAACCATCCCTTTTAACAAAAAAATACGAGCATCCTAAGGTGAAGTACTAGGATGAATGAAAATATTATCAAAAATGTATTATAACTACTTTTTTATATACATTAAATTTAATAGATATATTTCATAAGGGGATTTTAAAATTATATGAGATTTTGAAACTAATTTCAGATTTAATTCAACCACCCAGTCAGGGATAAAAATAAAAAAACATTCAAATTGAAACTCAACCCTCATATGACTCCAAAATATTTTTAATTAATATCTGACATATAATGATAGAATCTGTCTTCTTTCAACTTCACCAAATCATGAGTAACTAATAACTTCTTGTTTTTTACTCACATTGGCTTTTCCATAATTTCCAGTATTGAAAACATCACATGATATATACTCTACATTTAATATTATACATAAGTGACTAAAATCTCAAAACAATAAAGTACAAAATAAGCCCCTGAAGAACACATTCTTGTCTTGATATTCCCTCCACGATCATCTATTTTCAATGTCGTAATGGTTCACAGAACACAAACACATTGATCAGAATGCTTAAAAACCCATAATGAATATTTAGTGTTCCCCAATGGATCAAAAAAAATTGTAGGATAATGTATGTGATTGTGGGGATATTAGTACAAAAAAATAGTATTTATATTCAAGTACAATAATTTTGTAGTCTCTAGTAAAATTTGATGAAGAAAATAAAAAAGTATAGCAAGAAGAAACTGGAGATACAACCTCATATGCCTATTTCTTAATGTATGTAGATGAATCCTAAGAGTTAAAACCTCCCTGTGTGGCTACTTTCTTCACTTCACTTTTCTATATTAATACCCAAGGGGGTGACACATATCTGCATCAAAATAATAAATAGAAAATCATTTTTGTAACTGACTAACTACCCTCCTTGCACCTAATTCCATCCATGTATTTCCTGCACTAATAAATTTATAATAATTTTGGTCTCGGAATATTATATTATTTTCCATATTACTAACATATTCCCAATTTAATAATAAGACTTAGTATCTATTATCTCTTTAGTTGGATCCATGATCCTATAATTAC
This sequence comes from Viscum album, assembly GCA_963277665.1. Classification (NCBI taxonomy): domain Eukaryota; kingdom Viridiplantae; phylum Streptophyta; class Magnoliopsida; order Santalales; family Viscaceae; genus Viscum; species Viscum album. The sequence continues at coordinate 1,777,267,217 of OY728137.1, forward strand.
ATTCTTTTGATAAGTATGATTTTTCAATTTTTTTATTAATATTTACTCTTATTTTCATTTAGGATATATTTTAGTATTTACCTATGATGGGATTCAAATACATTTTTTTGTTTAATCATAGTATATTATCATGTCTAATGCAAGCAGTGTTGAACATAAAATAATGACAACTAATATCGTACGCAATGTCACGATCTCCTATTTTTATGACTCCAGGTTTTTACATGATGTTTCATATTTTATAATATTAATTGAATATTTTTCAATGATTAAATTCTTTGAAATAAATATGATTTGTCAAAAAACAATAGTAATTGCATTAATATGAATTTACTTGAAAATATTGAGACATGATGACCAGACTAAGTATGAAAAAATATCTTGGGGAATTTCATGAAACTGTGTTTGTTAACAACATTTTTTGGACGATGATGATAAATAATTAGAACAATTCCAAACAATACATGTATTCATGAGGAAGGTATTCAAGGAGGTTTTGAGATTCCTTTTTTTGTTTTGTACGGAAGAAAAAAACCATACCACAACCTTATATGTCACACTCTAGGCTACATGTTTTGTCACCATTGGACATGTTGTAACCTTATAGGACACACTCTTGGATAAATTCTATGTCCCCATTGGACATGTCATGTACTATTCACAATTTTAAATTTTCCATAACTTCTATCCTATCACTCAAATTTGGGCACACGTGTTTCCCATTTGAACTATTTTTCCTTATAAAACAGAAGGGTACATTTCTCTTTAATATCACGGGTGAGAATCAATTAAATTTTGGAAAATTATCATTCTTTTTATCCTGAAATATGATTATTAGGTTTTTAAAAGAAAATATACAGGAAAACTACATTAGGTACTCCCTTGATGAAAATCAAATAATATGGCCCATGCCCAATATATTCTTCTTAGAGTTCATTACACCCCCATATACTAGAGGTGTGGGTTCTCTAATTCAGGCATGGGGTCGGAGCTCCAACATAAATAATAGTTTCAACCCCCCACTAGTAGGGTGTGAGCCCAATTTCTATATAAATCATAGTACTACCATGTTCAATGTGTTTCGCTCAATGATTTTTCGATCCTCCATCTGGGTCTATACTCTCTCAGCTGACATTGTTATGAATTAAAAGGCGTGGGTCCCTTACTGTTTTTTTTAAAGGCCAATGTGCATTTGGTAAATTTGGGTATTTCAGTTTCATGGTCATCTCATTGTGATTTATCCTTCTGTAGATGGGTTTTGAAGAGACTGACTCTCTTATATCTCTAGTTTACCTTAATGAACAACTTGATTCTTCATTACCATTATGGCATGTGATAACGTGTATTTCAATGTTTTATTTTTGGTTTTTTAGAATAATATGAGATATGTATATACTCCCCATTTCATGGTAATTTACACACACATGTCATGTGTTGTGCAGTAGGTGGGAAATTTAATAGTGATATTAGTGGACACCATGTTAGTGGTGTAGGTGCTCAGCGGTTCTCAAAGGTGATGTCTCTATGATTGTTTTCATATTGGGAGCTACACATCAAGGATGTTTTTTCCAATAATAGCATAAGTTTCAATTGGTGGTTGATATGTTAAAATTTATTTTAATATTAGGGTTTCCCAATGCCCTGAGCTAGGATCTTGCATGTCAAATTTATAATTAATTTTTTCATTATTGCACAAAATGAATACCAGATCTGAGAATTCATTTTTTATGTGGAAGTTGGTCATCCAAAAAACCCTTTTAGAATGGATTTGTTGCACTATCAGGATTCAAGGATACAATTCCCCTAACGGTGATCCACCCTCATTTGATCAGTGAGTAATACCAATCATTTTCTAGTTTCTAGCAATGGAAAAATATTATCTTGTCTTATTTATATTGATCACTCATCAATTTTTCTTTATGGAATGATTAATATGTTTTTTACTATAGAATGGGATTGAGGGCGAGGAGTTGAAAGAGATTTTATTGTGTGAAAAAAATCTCTATTTTTCAATTTCACACACTACACAATAGTTATAAGAGTATTCTTATAGTGATAGTGTTTAGCTAAAAAGAACTATTTAATATCATTTTGGTCCTTAAAAATATTATATCATATAATGAACACCATGATGCATAATAATAATAATATTATTATTATTTTTCAGTGCACACCAACTTATGTGATAACAAAAGTATTTTAAGAAAATTTTTAATTCTTATTTGTTACTAAACACGAGCTTGTCTATTCGTACTCCTTTAGCACTTATTGAACACATGAATATATATATTAAAATTAAATATTTCTATCCATGATAAATATTTAGTATTCATAATAATTTAATGAAATTAACTCTTAGTCTTGAGAATTATAATTACTCAATTAGTTAAATTAAAAAAGAATATAATTGAGATTATTGAAAACACTTATTGTGTGTCCCTTTAAGATTCTTTCTCATTAAAATTAGAGAGGCATGCCTAAAGGCCATGATTACTAAATAAAAATGAGTCAATTCACTAATTAGAAACAACTAAATGTTTCATTGACAACATCCACATATGAACAATCACTATAGAATATAATCCATTTTTTCTCAATATCTCATCAAGTAGGATGCACATCTCCTTGACCAACCTATAAGCTTAATAAATATTTATTTGACTATCTAAAATAAATAAATCATTTCACCATGACAATGAAATTTAATTCCTTGACTCTAATCGAATCAAAGGGCTGAGATATTAGTATATAGAAATATGGAAGGGAAAGGTAATTCCTCAAATTATCCATTAAGGACAAGTCAATGAATATTCACCCTACGTACCCTACCTCCCTATGATCATATGGATTCATTAATTTCATTAATAAATATATGTGTTTAAGTAATGAAATGTATTAATGAAAATCATAATTTTTAAGGACCATCACACACACTTGTATATAGTAATATTATCTGACGCCAAAACATGTAAAATTCTTACGAGCGGGTCTATTATCATAATCTCCTTACATGGAGATTACTTAGTACCAACATCATGAGAAAAAGCCTCATCTATATATAAGTACATACACCTGATAATCTATGCACTATGTGTCCCATCATAGTATTTTATCACACAACATACCATTATTTAAGAATGTCACTATAGCACTTTAATATTTTCATCATAGAAGGGAACTTCTATGACCTTATCAATTTAGTGTATACTCAATGAAATTATTAAATATGTTTCATCTATAATAATGAAAAATATGTAATAATAGATTTTATTAATATTAAAAATATTACATATGCATGTATTAAAGGTAAAATCATTTTATCATAGGAAACCAACTCCAACAAAATCCCCCTTAGACAAGAGGAAACTGCCTATGGCTCTCAGTCCACTAGACCTCATGTGATTATCACATTTCTGCTGATTCAAGTCTTTATTCAAGGGTTTATACATGTTATAATAAATTTAAATGATATTTCATTAGTCAAGGGGTTCTCCATGTTGTGTAGAATCTATAAATACAGCCTACTTTGTTCTCTTCCAGCTCAAAAAACATCAATTCTAAGTGAAGATGTATCCCGTTTGTGACATCATATCATCTTGATCAGTTTTTGAACTATCATATTTATTTTCTATTATTAGTAGTTCCAAATATCTTCCATAAACAATGAACGTAGCCTTAATACACCACACATACTTAAGGATATAGATTTAATTACAATCAAATGGTGGTCACCTAGGATATCCTTATAACTTTTTATCACACATAATGCGTAGGAAAAATCAATCCTGGTACATTGAATAACATAAATGACTGATCCAATAGATGATGTGTATGGAATACTTACAATTAAATTTCATTCCTCATGTGTCTGAGGACACATTTTCCTAGAAATATGAATATCCCATGACATTGACAATAATACCCTCTTTGAATGTCCAATACTTAATATCATTAATTTTTGTCAGTGTATGTATTTTGATATTGGCCAGATAGTTTCATAAATATATCATGATAGATCCTGATTCCTATAATATATGACACATTTACCATGTTCTGTATAGAGCGGTATTTATTTAAACATTATGTAAGGGCCTATAAGAATATTATTTCATTTCTAATTAGTATTTTTCCCTCAACATAAACTGTTAAGAAAATGGCTACACACCCAATAAATCATTTACAGACATAGGTCTCATGTTTATACTTTATGAAATCAAATTCCATTATGTCTTCATCAAAACAAATGTTCCATGATCTAGATTATTTCCTTAATCCATACATGTATATTTTATTTTTGAATCTATTGATAGCATACGTTGGATTCCCATAACCATTTGGTTGTTTCATATAGACAAATTTCTGAAGGTTATCATTATGGAAGGATATTTTTACATCCATTTTTAATGTCATTGACATCGAAACCCTCAATGAAAATATAATTCTGATGGATTTCAACACAGAAACAAGTGAAAATATTTATTCATAGACATTTCCTCGATTTTGTTTAAACTTTTTTGCAACCAATAATTCCTTATATGTACTAACTTTTCCATCCATGTATAGTCTCTTCATGAATACCCATTTGAAACAAATTTTACTCACATCCACTGGAGGATATACCCAAATATCGTCTTGGTTTTCTTATATTTAATCCATTATATTATTCATGGATTAATTCCACATAGAAACATCTCCACAACTTAATACTTTTTATATGTTAACGGATCATTATTATCAAATAATAATTAGTTTCCATCCTCAATTAAGAAAAACCATAACATTATTGTTCTCCAATGTCTCTTTTACTTCTATATAGTACCCAGGACTCTAGAATATTTTTTTTCTTCCATAGGGATTTTTGGAATCTATTCCTCCGCTATCTATTGTCTGCCATGATCCTCAACTTCATTTATATCTATATCGTTACCAATATATAATTCAGAGACGATATCCCTCTCAAGGAATATGGAACATATTACCACAATGTCCTTTTTTGGGTTCATATAGGCAATATCCCCCTATTTCATTAAGGTATCCAATAATGGCGTATTTTATTCCTTAGGGTGAAAGTTTATTATCCGAAGAGGCCATAACGAACAATTAATATCACCACTCATGTATTTATAAACACATAATTTTCTTTCAATTCCATAAATTTACCGTTATACCATATTCCTCATTAGTTAGAACTTTTTTTAGTATTTTCTCTATTGATTGTAATTTGTAACCCCAAATGGATAATGGAATAAGTGCATAAATCATCACCATCTCACCATATCCAATAATGTATGGTTCATCCTCTAACTATGACCATACCACGATGGTTTATAATGAGATATCTAAGATAGTATCCCATACCCCCATAAGTTGTCAATTAATTCTTGATTATGATACTCTCCACCATTGTCTGTTTATATATTTTTAATGTTCTTACAATGTTGGTTCGCAAATAAAAATTTATATTCCGTAAATATATAAAAAATAATCCGACATATTTGAAATTTAGTAGACATATCAAAATATTCTAAAATCATTAGTAAAAGTTCTGAAGTATTGGTACCAAACTAATTCATCAATATTAAATGGACCACATCCACCAATGTGAACTCAATCTATCGGCTATTTTGTATCTTTCACTTTATTCCACTAAATATTTTTTTGGTCATTTTACCTTGTAAAATTTTTTGACACAAACCCAGTGGTTTTAGATCAAAATAACTAAAATATTCATATGTTATAATTAAATCAAGTACACTTCAGTTACATTTCCTAGCCGGTTATGCAATAGATGGTTGTGGTATGATTCATGGTATGTAGATTCATTATTAATTTCCATTACTTGGTTTATATAATCCAACACATAATTTTTTTTATTTAAATGAACCTGACCATAAATAATTTTATTTTTATAAAAGAAGAAAAATCCCTTTGATAACATTATAATAAATCCAAACTTATAACTTGTGGATAAATATATATTGCTTTTTGTAACGAAAGTCACATAATAACACACTTTTAAAACCATGATCATTCTAGTCAGCAACATGATGTGTTCGTACCTGACAATTAGACCAAAAATCATTTCTCTCTTGGATACTTCTTCACCTACCTCACCTCCATCAAAATTTATGAATATACATAGTTTATGTATTTGAATACATATGCGGGAACCACAACCTATATCTTATACTAGATTGGATGATATTGATAAATTAAACTCAATAACAGAAAAAGATGAAGCTTCCCCTTTAATCATTGGATGGAGGGAATTTTTCTTCTAGTGGCCCATATTACCACATGTTAAAGAGACAACATCCTAATCACCTGATTTTTCCTTGATCATGCTCTACATAGAAGGAAATTAAGAACCATTGGTCTTATAGATATTTATATTCAATTTCCATTTGTTTACCATAAGGGAAAAATTATTTTCACACTTCATATATTTATCTACTAGGTGAATCAGAGTAATAAGGTCTTGAAAAGGATTCTAAATGTTTTTCATATTCAAATTTTCAGTAAAGATGGAGATAATATAATAGTGTGAAGCATGAATGAGATCAATGCTTAGTTATCTGATAAGATTATAAATTATAACCTCTAGATGCTCAATGTATCCAACTATATTGACTACATGAGGCCCAACTGGTTAACCCTCATTAAGATCTCTCTGAAAGGGAACCTTATAAATCTAAAACAATTCATTTATATCCATCTCATAGTAAATACCATGAAGGAGATCAGGAAGACTATTTGCATACATTTTTACTGAGACTTCATGAACTCACTAGACCTGAAGAAAGAATCAAACATTAAACTTCATCTTTATCACTCATATTCTTTTCATAGATAGTAACTCTTCATCACTCACCTCAATAGGAGTTGAATCATGTATTCATGATTTTACCATGTATGATTTCCATTCATGGGTAGCACATCCTATGGATTCTATACCACCCCTGGATTTAACCATCAATGGGGATATTATCTTCTGGAAGTGTTGATCATAATGATAGTGTTGATGATGAACATCTCATTATTATTCTAAAATTAAATTAATATATAATTAAAATATTTATTTATTAAAAATTATTGGAGTTATAAAGAAGTAATTATTTTTTATTAAATATTCCACTATTTTATTATAATGACTCATCCCCCAAGGCCCGTGACATGACTACCCGAATCCCACCTTCCATACCCTAGGGGCTGGCAACTATCACCAAAGACATATTCCCAAAAACGGGAAGGCATTGCCTTTATAACCTGTAAACTCACACAAACAAAGAACTCAGCAAGATACGAACACAAATAAACTGTTTAGTAAAATTTGTGAGTAAAGTTAGAAAATGGGGCCAGAATACATGTCCAACTATAAATTACAAGTAAAATAGGGAAATACAAGTAAAACTGTAAACATCTCCAGTGAACACCCGCTAAAGATCGTAACTAATGGTTAGGTAGAGCTATTGAACGGTCGTCCATATGGTATGCCTCATCTAATGTCCACCTATGAACTACCACTCATCCTAGTACCTTCATCCTCCATTAGCGTTGTCCATCGTCTGCACCAAACACAACAAGGTGCAGGAATATCCCTTGCAGGGGTGAGTATAACGATACTTAGTAGTGACTCCAAGACCCCCAAAGGACTCAAAATATCCAAAATGTATAAACTAGAAATCATTAAAACAAATGGAAACTATACATTGGTATATGAACATACATATAACTAATTTATCATGTACACCCATCCCATTCATGAGGAAAACACTATGCCTAATTCTTTTATCCAAGATCTCAACTGTTCCATGGAGGAAGCATTACCACGAATGTCACACCACAAAGGTAAGTACCAAATATATAAGGACCATGCCTTATGAAGTACATAATATTGAATTTATTCAAGAAAACACTTCCTTTTACATTGAGGATATTTTCATGATTAGAGATTTAGATAATTGGGACATAATACATTCATAACATTACACATTGTTAGAGATTGGATACCATAAAAATAGTTTCCATTTTTTTATCAAAATTGAAAACATTAAAACATAAACATGGTTCCTTTACAATTATTAAACAATTATCATGGATTCCTTCACTGACTTACACATTTATTAACCAATGAAAATCACTTAAAAACATGGGATGCACATAAAAACTCAATAAGGGATATGAAAAGATGGAAAGAATACATTAGTCCATGAATACTTATAATGTATGAAATCATTTCCAAAAGACTTACTTATCACCTATATATATATATATACATACCTGATGAAACATGATATCTACAATAATACATAAGAACATATGTATAACCATAAATGTATCTTGGGTCATTACATACATAATATTGTAACCCTCATGGCTACCTTATAATTTGTAACCCTCACAGCTACATTATAATTTGTGTAACCATCGTAGTTACATTTAGAGTAACCATACGGCCGAACTCCAACTTACAAATACCCAATTCCTTGGAGGGAAATATATATCCCAACATTCATCATTAAAAAATCCCATTAACCAGAACATAATCATTAAACATGTATAATTCCATCAAAACATTTCTTTTGAATTTTTTAAAATAGAATTTTAAAAGAGGGTTTTAAAAGAAAAGTCCATTATTAACACCATATATTTGCATTGAGACTTAATATAGTGGATGTAATAGTCATATACACTGTAATTTAACATAATTAAACATAAAATAAACAAAAAACCATCCCACAAAGAATTTAAATACCACATAAAAACGATGTAGAAGGTTTACCCAAAGAATGAGAATTGTGTTAAGAATTCCCTTACCTCAGGATTTTCTTACTTCAAATTTATTTAAACCTCCTTTATAATGGTTATAAGAGTCTTATTAATATATTAATGAAATATTTTCATGTTTATAACATCTTATATGTTCATTTCATAACCTCATTTCACCCCTTAACTGTTAGTATTTTGTTCTTGCACTTTTTTGTGGGAGTTCATAACATGATATCCATGATTTGTTCATAATGGATGTTCTAGTTGATTGGAAGTGAAAGTCCAGAATTTGAATAAAATGGTATTTAAATATTTCTAGTACCATAAGATATAACATTTATCATTTTGATGTTTTAAATGAGGATGATTCATAATTTTAAACATTAATGATATTCATTTAGATCTTTTAGTGGTTCTTCGATAATAACAACGACATTTTGTCTTATAATTTAGAACCATGCGTTAAAAATAATTCCAAAACCATGGATGAGACATAATACATATATTATATTCTGGTAAAATAATTAAAATGGTTTGATGACAATACTTGAAGGAATTACTACAAATTGAAATCTCATTTTCCAAGATGTATGTAATTCGACACATCACGGACAATATTTTAATTCCTTGAATAAGTGTGGGTGGAGAAAAATAATGATGAAGAATTTTCCAGGAACATGAGAGCATCCAGAATATACACGATTTTTTAGATTTCCTACCTCTTGGTTTGTAACACCCCAAGATTTCACAGTGCGTTATTTCTTCAAAATAATTCAACAACTTGCACTACACGCATCACCGAGTTCAAGCGCACCATGACACACTAATCTAGCGGTTCAAAAGAGGTTATGAATAGTATTAACAGAATTTTTATCTTTATATAATCCTTAAAATTTTAGAATCCATATTATGAGTTTCATAGACATAATGTAAGAACAAATTCATTTTTTTCAGATAAACGATGTATTTTTCAAAAATGCACTTTTATCGACTTTTAATGGTGAACCCTTTTTAAATCCAAAATTTTAAAAAATTTATATATTCAATTTGACTAAATAAATTTATTCTTTAGAATGGGGACATAAAAAATTTTCAAATTAACACCCCATGCTTCCTCAGTATACTTCTCTTTGAATAATATTGTAGCGTGTGTTGTACGCAACTTCATATTCTAACACACACCACAACCAATCAAACTAGCTCTTATGAATAGAAATACCAAATTTTTTAAATTTTATACCCTTTATAATTCAAAATTGGCTTCATTTTTGGATTCAGAATATCGAAATTATTCTTGTATGATATTTTGGTACTTTTCAGATAACTTTTTATATTTTGATGAATACTGAAAATTGCAAAATTTTTATTAAAAACAAATTTTTTAATTGAAATAATTAATAGTGATAAATTATTAAATTTAGTGGTTTGAAAGTATATTTAGAATATATTTTTACAATTTAATACAATTTTGGTCATTGGTCATAATTTCACATTTATACCGGACATAAACAAGTGTCAATATTTTGATAGTTATTATCTCTTAAAAACAGGGTTTTTGTTTTGACAGGAGGAGTTAATATAAAATTAATTTCTACCACTTTTGTGTTTTGAATTTTGGTAAAATGGACTCCATATTTGGAATCATGATGTCCAAATTGTGTAAAGGGGTAAATTTTATATTTAGGCATTTTGATTAATTATTCCGGTAAATAATTTATTTACCATGGTTAAAGGATAAATCTGGTAAATAAGGGTAACAAATAATATAATAATAAAAATAAATTATCCTAAAATTTGTCTTAACCCTATTGGATGATACATGTCCGACCATGGACATCTTTGGGTCGATTTTGGGACCCCATGGATCCACTTGTAAGTGATAATGACTGTTTATATTAATTAAGTTAAAGTAAATACAAAAATGACATAAGCCTGTATCTGTTAGAAAATTAATTTTTACATAGAATTATATATGTTATATTTTCTACTATAAATATTAATTAAAAAGATAAAAATATTTTCTACTTAAAGGTATTTTATTTATATTTTATAGACATTAAATAACATATTTTTTTATAACACAATGATGATACAGTAATTACATTATTAGTGAAATATTAAAATAATTGATATTATAAAAACCCAAATAAATATAATTTGTTACTTTTAATGAATTCTAAGAATTTTATAGGTTAATATGACATGTTATGATTGATTTAATTGACTTTTCTCGATGTAATCAAGCTGTTATAAGTTTCACAAAAATCAAATACCAAATACTGTCAAAATTGAAAAAAAGGGTATTTTAAACAAATATTATATTATTAATTGATATTAAACTCCTAAAATTATAATTTTTAGAAACAATATTTGTATCATGATATTTGTAACATTAATGGACCACGTGTGGGTCTCTTGGAGGTACATTGTATGTTTATTAACTATATAATATAAAAATACAAACTGACATGGTAAGTGTCAAAGTAATTAACCAAGAGTTAAAACTAAAAGATAAGGATAATATAATAACCCAAACCAGACTAAAATCTTTTTAATGAAAGGATTTCGACACATACCCACCATATTATTTTAATATTCCACTTTAAAGCCATTAAAAACCGAATATGTATTTATTATAAAATAATACTTTATGTTTTTCCTAAAGAGCCCCTCCTCCCCCGTATAAAAGGACACCACTTTTAAGCAAGTCCTCACACCTCTCAATCCTTTTGGATCGTCCAAACTCTGCCCAATTAAGCTCCCTACATGACTATACTCCTCTTAGAAGCCTTACCTTAGGTATAAGGCACTTCAAGAGTCCTTTTTGGTTCAAACAAAAGGAAGTTACCCGAATTAAATGTAACAATTTCTCTTAGCTTATTTTATTTTATTTTACTTCTCCAACCACTAAACTCATATTATTATTTTCTTTTGTAACAAAAACAGTATCCTAAATATACTAGGATAATTCTATTAGAAGTATTAGAACTACATTTACACACACCTCCATTAAATGGGTAAAGAACATAATGTTTCTGTGGATGGCAACCAAATGCCTCACGAAGAAATGATTGCTCAATTATCTCCTATCACCTCTCATGGTGGAGATAATGATGGAACTACAATTAAATATGATATTAATTATATTTATTTAATATATAAGTGTCTGTAATTAAATTTTATATCATACCATTATTCGTTTCATGTTGTATATATATACGATAATTTCATTTGAGAAAGTGCGGACTACCGCCCCCTCAATGTGATACGACTCGTTCATAACATAAATGGAATTTATAAAGGATGGTGTTAATGAAATCAGGTAACACATATAAGATATTATATAATACTGGAATAATAATATGCTTATGTATCATTTGTTTTTGATTCCTTTTAAAATGAAAAATGAAATGGAAGTAGCGTTCGTGCGTACGTACGGATTACCGTCTCCACAAACACGATGAGATTCATTTCCCCATCATATCAATTAAATTCTAATTATCATTTGATTATTAAATGTAATTTTTAAGGTCTTGATATCATTTTGGATATGAATAAGATACAACCTATCCATAACAAACACATCTTACGTAACGAAGCATATAAAGGAAAACGAATCAGTTAACACCCGAAACAACGATAATACTAAAATATTAAAAGATCATATTTGATATCATGTTTATGAATATGAATCTTGTATAATTTAATAACAATGATTTATCTATTATAAAGGAGGTTAACATACACACTATCAATGAAAAGTACAAGGTAAGGGGTTTTAATCTCACTCCTTATTCTCGTGAGATTCATGCCATATTGCCACTATTACCTTTTGTGTTGTGTATGTATTGCCTATAATTGTATTATTTGTGTAATACACTTTAATATATCTGTATTTACATATTCATTGTATGATACCTCTTTCATGGGGTGTATGTTTCGTAAGATACAATATTTCCACTATTACCTTTTGAAGGGTTTATGAGTATATACTACCTCAAAGAAGACACTTTTATGACTGACTGAAATGTAATTTTTTATTTTTATCAAGACAAACCAAATTACACTTCACGGAGGACGAAAATAGTTTAGGCCAAGAGATTCCTTCCAAACCACATTAACACACTCCAAAGGAAGAGAGTTAAGGCTATCATAAACCACCAGAGTCTCCTCAGGTCGGCCCCAACGAGCCAACGCATCAGCCGCAAAATTGGATTCCCTCAGACTATGGTGTACCATCCTTCCCTAATTAGTCTCCACTTTACACATGTGACATACATATGTTAAATCCAAGGAGATTTCATGATAGCCCTGCAGAGATCTGACAAGAACCTCCGAGTCTGATTCCACCTCCATCACCTGGAACCCCTTCCTCCTGCATACCATCAAACCTGATAAAAGGGCTCTAAACTCCGCACAAATAGAATTACCTGGTCCTTAATAAGCACTGAAAGAAACAAGAACCAAACCCCAGCAGTCTCGAAGCTATCCACCGCCCCTCATAATTCCTCCCACACATAAGCCATCCACATTCAGCTTCCACCCATGCTCTGGAGGCTGCCATTTAACCCACCGTCCTCTATCCAGCCTTTGAATGGCCTATCTTCTATGAAGGCCCTCCAGCATATGTGAGTGAACAACTTTTTTGAAAAGGGAGGAAGATTCTACTATAATGGTTTTCATCCATATCTGAAGATATAACAAGGACCTCCCACCACCCAACCTCACCTGGTTGCGAGCCTCCCAAATGGTCCAGCAAATGGCTACAAGAGTGATGATGCGTGTTGTTCGCTCCCCCAACCTTCCATCAAGCCTAGAGAACCAAAACGAAATGTAGTATCGAAACGAGTGGCACTCCCCGCATGGAAACCTGAACTGATCAATCTGAGACCAGAGGAAAGAAGCCCAGCGACCCTAAAAAAATATGGACTGTAGACTCCGAGTATGGATTCTCACAATAGGAACACCACAAGGCCATGCTGATCCCCCTTCCCTGAATATTCTCCTCCATTGGAAGGGCTCGTTTTCTAACCCTCCACTCCAAAAAATTCATCCTCACTGGTAATACATTACACCAAGTAACTTCATCCACTCCCACCACCCCATCATTACCATGAAGGATTCTTTTGTACCCATTCATATTGAAACGCCCCGAGCTCACCTCTGTGAAACAAAATTTATCTAGATCATCAATCATAACCTCACTTCCTAGATGATTCATTTGCAACACATTAATATTTTCATGCATGAAATCATAATTTCAACATGCCTCCTTAAAAAAGATGTCAGGATGCGAGCAGCCTTCAAGCTAAAGCCTCTCCTCTGTCCACGTGTCTTTCCAAAAAATAATCTCTCCCTGACCAATCACCCATCTGGTGTGATCAAGCTGTACGTCCAGATGAGAGAACATACATCTGGCTAGGATCGTCACCCCACGCATGCAGAACTCCCCATGACAACCATACATAGCTCTGAAAAATCTGGCCCACATAGTCTTACCCAAAATCACCTCCCACGCTAATTTGGCATGCATTCCGAGTATGGCTTCTTGTATATCCCGTAAACCAACCCCACCCTCCTCCACTGGACCAGCCATCCTCTTTCACGAGGCCCAATGACACCTACATTCTCCCTTCGCATCCCACAAGAAGGATGTAAGAATGCGCTCAATCCTATCCAAAGTTCCCTTTGGAGGGCTGATGATGGAAAATGCATGCATGTGTATAGACAACAATACACTATTAATAAGCATAATCCAGCCCCCAAACGAAAGTACCTTGTTCTTCCAGTTGAATAACCTTCCCAAGATGCGATCCACAACCCCATTAAAATGACTCTTCATTATCCTCACACTGGACAAACGTATCCCCAAATAAAGAATAGGGAGTTGTTTCTGCCCACATCCGAGAGTCTCATGGATAATCCTACATCTCCTTCCCGAACATTTGTTGGATATGAACACATGGATCTTCTCATGATTGATCGACTTCCCACTCTGCTTCCCATACAAGCCCATAATAACCTTAACGGCTTTTTGAGTCCTGCATCCGTCATTGAAAAATAAAAGTATGTCATCAGCGAAGATCAAATGAGATACATCCCCCAAGTTTCTTCTACCACGGAAAGGCTTCAAAGCACCCTCTTCCATGCCCTTCTTCAAACTTCTTGACAAGGCATCTTGAGCCATGACAAAGAAAGTAGGTGAGAGAGGATCCCCTTTCCGCAGCCCCCTCACCGACTCTAAGAATCCAAAACACTTCCCAATTAACGAATCCGATATCCACAGAGAGGCAAAGCATCTGAAACAAAGATCACATACACATTCCCAAAACCCAAACCTCCTCATGACCTGAAGTATAAAGCTCCACTCCAAGTTATCATACGCCTTCTTCGTGTCCACTTGCAGAATGATATTGGACCCAGTGGTCTGCTTGTTCAGATCATGGACCATCTCGCTCGCGATACCAACTTCCCCCTGTATACTCCTCCCTTGAATGAAACCATGTTGTTCCTCAGAGACAATCCTGGGTAAAACATTGGTTAGCCTCCTGCTAATAATTGTCGCCAAGATTTTGTATGAAACGTTGCACAAGCATATCGGCTTAAAATGGTTGATAAGAAAAGGGTCTTTGATTTTTGGTACATGTACAACCCTTGAAGTCGATATCCCTTTAATCAAGGGGGCGCCTCGGAAAAAGTCCTGAACAGCCTCCACTACACAGGGCCCGAACACTTCCCATGCAACACAGTAGAACGAAGCTGAAAACCCATCTGGATCAGGTGCACTTTCGCGCAGCATGCTCCCCAGTGCCTCTCTAATATCCCTCTCTTGGTGTATAGATGAGAGGTGCTCATTCTCAGAACAAGTAATCAACAGAGGTAAATAGCTCAGAAAACTAGAATATCTTAAAGATTCCCTATCAAAACCAGTGGTGTTCTCCCCCACCCACAAACCCTCAAAGTGTTCCAGAGTAAGCTTGCCCTCCACCTCCACATCCGACGTGTAAGAACCATCCTCCCTTTTCAAATTTATTTTCATACTCCTCCATTCCTTGATGTAGGCTTGGAAGAATTCACTATTGCGGTCCCCCTCCTTATGCCATCTCACTCGGGAGTGCTGCATGAAGATCCTCTCCACCTCCAGCAACATCTCTGCCAACATCACCCTTTTATCACTAAACATAATAAAGACATTCTCATCCCACGAAACATGACACGATTCCTCCAATCTGCCAACCTCTTCCTGCAGACATGTCACCCTAATATTCAGGTCTGGTTGCACCATCAACCACTGTCTGATCTCATGTTTGAGTCTTTTAAGGCTATTCACCAACCCTCCCAATGAACTCTCCTTTTCCTCCTCTGCCCAAGACATCCTCACCACCTACATGAACCCAGTGTTCTTATTCCATTTTCTAGAATAGTAAAAACTCTTTCCAACCCTAGTTTCACATTTAATATCTAGTAAAATAGGTTCATGGTCTGAGAGGATACAAGGAAGATGATTAACCAATGACTTAGAGAAAAGTTTCAGCCCATGCACGTTGGTAAACCACCTATCCAACCGACTCCAAATCTGATTCTGTCATCTTCGGTTATTACACCATCTGTATTTCACCCCTTTGAAGCCTAAGTCTAACAAACCTGCTTGTAACAGGCACTCCTTGAAGTCCAACATACCTTCATCATTGCACCGCATTCCTACATGCTTCTCTGATAAATCCACAATAGAATTGAAATCACCCTCTATAAACCATTCCATAGACTTAACTTGAACCGTCTTCAGATGAGACCTGAGCTCCCTCCTCTACGCAACCTTATTACTCTCATAGAAAAACAAGAACATAAGAAGAGCACCATCCAATTCCACCTTCATATCAATACATTGAGACATCATACCTACATTCACCACCGATATACCATTCCTCCATCCAACCCATATCTGCGAATTCACTAAACCACCATGAAAATAGTTTGGGAAGCCCATTTTCCTTACTATCCCAGGAAGCTTGCATGCATCCTACATTGGCTCCAGAATCACCACCATTGATACTTTGTCCTTCTTGCATTCCGAGGATAAAAAGGCCCTCTTGGCATGAGTTCCCATACAACGCACATTCCAAATTATGATGGAAAGCATCCAACAGAGTCTTACGGGCTCTTTGGCCCAATGGAAGAGAAAGTTCATAAGGTACAGGTACACCCTTCCCCATGGTTTTTGATCGAGTGATAGGCCCCGAAAAATCATCCCTACCACTTCCCTGTTTCGCTAATAAAAGCCAAATATCATAAATAATGTCTAACACCTCCAGACGAGGCTTCCTCCCTGACGGGCCATGTGGGAGAGACTCCATTCCCAGTTCGCCCGGGAACAAAGCCAACAGAATTTCCCACTGAGGAGAGCGCTGTGACGACATCACCTCCTTCTTCGCACCCCTGTTCCAGTTATCCACCTACGGACCCTTATCAGAAGGAGCCAAAAGCTTATTCGCAAGATGGTTCTGAATAGCTCCTACAGAAAGCTGCGAAGAAAAACCTATGGGGGAAACTGGGGAGAACAGCTGCCTGGCCGGACTCCCTAGTGGTAGAGACATATGCACCTCAACTTCCTTCTGAAGCATGTCCTTTCCCCCGATAAGATGAAGAAATACTATGCAGCACCGGACCCGAGGACCAAGATATGAGATCCAGCTTCCCAGAGGGTAACTCCAACCCACATCCATCCCCGTCAGAAGATGTATCCGCAGTTTTGTCATTTGAGTTTCCCAACACATAAACCTCACTGGGCGGATTCAAATTTGAAACCTCTCGAGGGATAAAGTTCATATCCGTAACCCCACACCCGCCTGAGATAAGTGGGTCATGACCCGGTTCCCCATCCAGAGCAGGACCAGAGCTCTCCGAAACCTCCCTCCGGTGCAGGAAACCCTTTACATCGTGGCCATGCAAGCCACAAAACATTCAAAAACGAGGAGACTGTCGATAAAAAATCTTTTGTTTCCACCAAAAACCATCCTCAGCTTCAAACTGCACCATAGATGGCCTCTTCAGTGTTAAATCCATTTCAACACAAAGGTGAGGGTTTGCCGCCTCCTTGAGCATCTTAGTATCCCCATGCACACATAGAAAGGATCCCAATTAGTTCCCAACATCCTTCAGAATCGCCGGGCTCTGAAGAGGAGGCGGGAGACCCAGAAAGGAGAGCCACACCGTATCTGGATAGGTTTCACGACCATGATAACTGTCCCAAGACCACCTGGACAACGAGTAGCACTAGGAACCACACTTTCTATCCTCCCATGACCACACCTTCACAAAATCCTCCCTGGAGGCCAGGTGCACACAAAAGGCTATCCTAGACAAGTCGGAAACCACCGCTAGAAGAGACAGTCCCCACGAATGAGAACTCCAGCAATACACAGGATCCAAAGAGTAATCCGTATGTACGCACGAACTCTAATTCTTGTGTTAAGTGTTTTATAAGTTTGGGATCAGGTATTTCAATTCACAAACTAATTTATTGCATGCCATTGTTTAGAAATGGCGCCCAGTGGAATCAATGAGAACTCCAGCAATACACATGATCCAAAGAGTAAGAAAGATCATATCTTTCAGGGTATTAAGCCTTCTTTTATAAGGGAAATAGTCTCCCATGTATTATAATGATATAAATAAATAGTATCATTTGTTGATAAGATATGTAAAGAGTTCTCTAAGTCCTATAAATTTTAAGGGAAGCAAGAGAAGAAAAGGATGGAAGAGAGAAAGATGGATAAAAGGATGTTGGAAAAGAATAATTTTCCCATATGTGATAACTGTGGGAAGAAACACCCTAAAACTTGCTTGAAGGGAATGAGAGTTTGTTATGTGTGTTGAGAGAAAGGACACCTTTTATGTGACTGAAAGAGTAAGAAAAAGGTTACAAATGTACAATGCTTCATCTGCAAGGTGTTGGGAAACTACACCAACCAATGTCCAAATCATCATAGTATTCCCCAAATGATGTTATTGGATAAAAATGAAGTTATGATACTACCATAGATAGGGAGGAATGATTAGAGTTATTATGTTGTTGTTAAAGAATTATGTCATTTGAGTGTTGTATCAACGATGTACTAGTTATAAAAATTACAGTGTATATAAGGATTGTACTGTAGTAATATTTCATTATGGACATGAGATTGTGTGGAACCATGAAAAGAGACTCAATAACAGGTTAAATTTTTTGAAAATATACGTTTGAGAGAATGATAACCCATAATATGGTTCTGATACCGAGGTAGTGATTTAGGAATAATACATGATTGATTTGGATAAATTATATTGGATATTCCTTACTACCTTGAAACTGAATAATGATTTGTATTTTCCATCATTGTTGGAGTTTAAAAAATTTTGGATTGATGATGTATATCCATTATTCTTTAAGGAATAAGGGATCATGAGTGTAATTAATAAGGTTTTATGGTAATTCAGGATGTTGCAGTGTTTTAATAGAATACATTATGAAGGTGTTCACATGTTATTATGCGGAAAAGGGATCTTAATTGTGTTTACCTTCCTTATAAATTTTTGACGTAAGTATTTTGGAATGTTCTAGTTTGTATTATTTTTGAATTTCCATAAAATGACAACCTGATGGTCGGGCGAAAACTCGTCGCGTCCGATAAGGTCAGGAGACTTGAACCCGCAATTGAAGGGTGAAAAGGGTGTATCACATACCACTAGCCCATGTGAGGTCCTTGATTAAATAATGTAGTTTTCTTATGATCTGGTATATTAATTATAAATTCATTTTTTAGAACCCTATACGAATAGGATAAATAGAATATTTTTTACGTTCTATTATCTTTTAGAGTGAATGATGAGTTTGTGGTAGATATTAGTTAAAGGATGGAACTCTACTTTTCAAGAATATATTTTTCTTCTTATCTTATTCTATGAAGAAATTAATTCTTATACTTAATTGAAGGGATCCTAAAACCAAAATTGTGTTATCCTAATACCCTATGTTTTGTTGAACCGCTGGTATTTCAAATCATCATAGATTGATGAATTTAAGGTCCTCAATTTTACACTTGTTTGTGATTGATGACCTCAATCACATCCTATAAATATTTACGTTTTCCACCAATTATATGTCTCTAATTTCCACAAATGTTCTCCTAATAGAAATCATAATTTGGTGGTTACCCTTTCATTTATCTTTTCCTCTTATTAAGATTAAATTTTATTAACCCAATTTCCGATGTGGGTTTTCCCACAATGAAATTTTCTATTTTCAACCCTTAATTTTCAAAGAACAATTTCAAAGTGTGAGGATGAAATTTATTGAATTAGGAGATAATGTAACACCCCAAGATTTCATAGTGCGTCTTTTCTTCAAAATAATTCAATAACATGCACTACACGCAACACCGAGTTCAAGCGCACCATGACTTACCAAACTAGCCGTTCAAAAGAGGTTATGAATAGTATTAACTGTTTAATGAAAATATAACAATCCTTATAATTTCAGAATCCATATTATTAGTTTCTTAGACATAATGTAATAGCAAATTCATTTTTTCAGATAAAAGAAATATTTTTCAAAAATAAATTTTTTCTAACTTTTAATAGTGAACCCTTTTTAAATCCAATATTTTAAAACTTTTATATATTCAACATGACTAAATAAATTTAATATTTATTATGTAGAAATAAAATATTTACAATTTAACACCCCAAGCTTCCTCGGTACGCTTCACTTTGAATAATATTGTAGCATGTGTTGTAAGCAACTTCGAGTTCTAAAACACACCACAACCAATCAAACTAGCCCTTATGAATAGTAATACCTAATTTTTGAAATTTTATACATTTTATATTTCAAAATAGAGTTCATTTTTTGGATTTTGAATATCGAAATTATACTAGGATGAAATTTTGGTACTTTTCAGATAACTTTTATATTTTAATGAATAGTGAAAAATTCTAAATTTTTATTAAAAATAACATTTTTATTCGAAATGATTAATAGTGATAAATTATGTATTTGAGTGGTTTTAAAGTATATTTAGAATATATTTTTACCATTTAATACAATTTTGGTCATTGTAAATAATTACACATTTAAACCGGACATAAACAAGTTTCAATCTTTTGAAAGTTATTATCTCTAAAAAACACGGTTATTGTTTTGACAACGAGATTTAATTTAAATTAATTTCTGTCACTTCTATGTTTTGAATTTGGAAAAATGGACTCCATATGTGAAATCATTATGTACAAATCCTTTAAATAGGTAATTTTTAGTTTTTAGACATTTTGAATAAATACTTCTGTAACTAATTTATTTACCATGGTTAAAGGGTAAATCTGGTAAATAAGGGTAAAAAGTAATATAATAATAATAATAATAAATTACCCTAAAACTAGTCTTAATTATATTGGTTGATACATGTATGACCAGGGTAATATTTGAGTCTATTTTGGGACCCCATGGATCCACTTTTAAGTGATAATGACACTTTATATTAATTAAGTTAATGTAAATTCAAAAATGACATAAGCCTATATCTTTTAGAAAAACAATTTTTACATAAGGTTATATGTGATATATTTTTTAATATAAATATTAATTAGAAATATAAAAATATTTACTACATAATGGTAGTTTATTTATAATTTTTACAAATTACATAATTTATTTTATTTATGACACAATGATGATGCAGTAATTACCTTATTTGTGAAAAATTAAAATAATTGATATTATATATACCCAAATAAATATAATATGAGACCTTTAATGAATTCCATGAATTTTTTAGGTTAATATTACATGTTAGTATTGATTTAATTATCTTTTTCAAAGTAATCATGCTGTTAAGATTTTCACAAAAATCAAATTCAAAATAGTGTCCAAAATGACATAAATGATTTTTTAAATAAAATATTATATTATTAATTGATATTAAATTCTTAAAAATATAAGGGTTGTGCAGATCACTTGTATCATTATAGGTGTATCATTAATGGACCATTTTGTGGTATATTGGAGGTACGGTGTATGTTTATTTACCATATAATATAAAAATACAATGAGACATGGTTAGTGTCAAAATAATTAACCAAGAGTTAAAACTAAAATATAAGGTTATTATAATGACCCAAACCTGTATAAAATCTATTGGTTGAAATAATTTCGACCTATCCCCATCTTAGGTTATGAATAGTACACTTTGGAACCATTATAAACAGAATATGAATTTATTATAAAATAATACATTATGTTTTTTCAAAAGAGCCCCTCCTCCCCCTTATAGAAGGACACCACTATTAACCTATTCCTCACACCTCTCAAGAATTTTTACTCATCCAAACTCTACCCAGTTTATCTCCCTCCATCCCTCTCCTCCTCTTAGAAGCCTTAACTTAGGCAGAAGTCACATCAAGATTCATTTTTGGTTCAAACCAAAGGGAGTTACCCAAATTAAAGGTAACGATTTATCTAAGCATATTTTCTTTTATTTTAATTCTCCAACCCCTAAACTCTTCTTATTCATTTCCTTTCTAACAAAACCAGTATCCTAAATATACTAGGATATTTTTATTATAATTATTTTAACTAAAATTACACACACCTCCATCTAATGGGTGAAGAACATAATGTTTCTGTGGATGGCAACCAAACACCCTACAAAGTGATGATTGTTCAATTATCTCCTATCACCTATCATGGTAGCCATTATGATGGAACTATAATTAAATATTATATTTATTATATTTAATTTATATATAATATTCTGTAATTAAATTTTATATCTTACCATTATTCATTTCATGTTGTATATATACATGATAATTTCATTTGAGGAAGTGCGGACTGCAGCCCCCTCAAAGTGATATGACTCTTTCATACCATACATGGAATGTATAAAGGATGGTGTTAATTAAATCAATTAAAAAATATAAGATATTATATTATACAATTATAATAATAATCCTATGTATCATTTGGTTTTGATTCCATTTAAAATGAAAAATGAAATGGAAGTAGTGTTTGTGCATACGTACGGATTACCGTCTCCAGAAACGCGATGAGATTCATTTCCCTATCATATCCATTAATGACTAATAATATTTTGATGATTAAAAGTAATGGTTAAGGACATGATATCTATCTGGATAAGAATAAGATACAACCTATCCCTAAAAAACATGGCTTACGTAACGAAGAATATAAAGGAAAACGAATCAGTTAACACCTGAAACGACGATAATACTAAAATATTAAAAGATCATATATGATATCATATTTATGAATATTATTTTTGTATAATTTAATAAAATTGATTTAAATATTATATAGGAGGTTAACAGACACACTATCAAGGAAAAGTACAAGGTAAGGGGTTTTCATCTCACTCCTTATTCTTGTGAGATTCATTCCATATTTCCAGTATTACCTTTTCTGTTGTGTATATACTTCCTATAATTGTATTCTTTGTGTAATAAACATTAATTAATGTGTATTTACATATTCATTTTATGATTCCGCATTCATGGGTTGTATGTTTTGTATGTTCCCAAATTAGTAAGGGTTAATTTCACAATCTCTTTATTATCGGAGGTTGTTTTTACATAAGTATCTACTAGGACATATTTATTATCCATGTCCATGTTTTATGAAAGAGTTTTAAAAAGAATTATTTTTAGGGACTTTTTACTAAAACATCATTTCAAATGTTTTAAATGTTTAATCTTCTAAATCATTCTCTTTTATGTCCATGTCTTCAAAATGGGTTTTAAGGATTTATTTATATGGACATGAATGTTTTTAAAATAATAATTTCATTTAAAAGATTCAATGTGGTGTGGGACAATTTGATTCAAAAATGTCTTTAAATGGCTTATTTTCCAAATTTTGTGACTTTTAAATGTTTTCATGAAAAAGATATATTTATCTCAAAAATATGAAAATCCAGTGAAAATTTATACATATTTAATGCATGCTTAAAAATGTTTTAACAAAACCTGACTCTCGAGTGTGGTATATAGGATGGGGTTGGGCATGGATCCATCATGGTCTGTAATCAGTCAAGCAGTCTCAGAATTAGTTATTTTGATTTCAGAATCTTGCATAATGTTTTTAGAAAAACACCGAAATATATTTCAGCAATTTTAAACGTATGTATCTTCTAAAAAAATTGCATCGGTAGGTCTTATGAGACAAACTAGTGTCTTGGCACGAGGCCTTGAAAAAAAATCTTATTTGTAGTCTTGGTACGAGGCCTTGGCTACGTGGTTATGATAGTCTGGAATTATGCATTCCATCATTATGAAAGAGGTTAGTTATATTGCATGCGATTATTCGACTAATAGAATATCCATGCGAATACGTAAATGACATTATTTTATTTTTTCCATATTATGTTGATGTTCAATATTAAAGGGATTTTGTTTTAGTTATACATTTCCAAAAATGATTATGATTATTTATTAACGTTTTCTCTATATTGTTATCTTTACTCAGCATCTGAGCTCAACCCTTTCTATGTTTTATTTCTTTCCCAGGATTCCAAGAAGTGTATTGTGATTGATATGTAGGGTTATTCCAATGGAATAATGGCATTCATAAAGTATTATTTATGTTATTTTGTATGTTATAAATTGTAATGTAACATTAATGAATGTAATCTATTTTCCAAGACTTCTAAACTGATCGGTCCTTTGGGACTTAATTCCTTGTGATCATGCCAATGTTATGTAATAATGAACCGACTCTGGGTAACTGGGGTCAGGGTAATACATGGTTAATATGAGGTGAGGAAAGGGGAAAAAATAATGGAATCATAAAATAAATGAAAACTTTATAAATTTCTCACGAAAATTTGGCAGCCTTACGGCATCTCTAAAAATTTCATAAAAATAGTTTGATGAGTGGAAGGGGATATCTCATCATTCATGAATAATATGGTCTATAAGGGGGGATAATTAATGAAATATTCCATCATAATACAAATAAAATGGAGGAGAATAACATAAAATGAATGAAAATAATGAAAATGAAAGAGGATGTTTACCTCTTGATCTCTTCTTCTTGAGATCCTCCTTAAGGGCTATGGTATTGGTCGTTTGGTAACACCAGAAGCTCTAAGATGTGGGGATGAAGATTGCGGTGGGAATTTGGCATAAATTATACAATGATAAAGGTTTTAGAGGTGTTGGAGAAAGAGGTGAGTGAGGGTGATATTTATAGTGGAGGAGAGGGGGTATTTTTCATTATTTTAATCATTAATATAATATTTCTGCTCAAGACTATGAATAATTATAATTTATGAGAACCCAAATAGTAATAATGGAATTTTTGTTCGAACCAAGTGGGATTAAATCTTCCTTGTGTAACCTATGATGCAGTAAATCAAGTATTTAGCATTTATAGTATTTTATCATTTTTTACTATTCATAAAAAATTCTTAAATTTTAGAAAAATACCAATAATTTACCATGACCATTTTTCAACATGTAGAATTAAAAAATGATGTCCATATTTGAAAAAGAAAAGTTTCTAAATATTATTAATTTAATTTTTAAATAAAATAATACGTAATTCAAAAATTAACAGTACTAATTCTACAACTACTTCTTTATCACAATGAAAAACTAACAAAGATGTTATTGTCTTTTAACCTTAAGAAAATAAAATATTAATAAAAATTACTATTTATTAGGGTAATATTACTATTCATATTACTATTCATAAGGGTATGTTTCTATTCACAAAAAAAAAACAAGTTGGTTTCATCAGACTCTAAATAACTTACTGAACACATTTGTAGATGATAGTTTCCTGAAATTCAAAACATTGTGGTATTAATGTTATTTTTAGAGTATATTTATAAATATATAATTTAAAAAAAGTTTCATGAATTTCATTTTATTTTTTGAAAAACTTGGGGTGTTACATTATCCCCACCTTCTGGAAATTGTTTCCTTATAATTTTATTTAATTATTAAAAAAGTGAGGGTACCATTCCCTCATAGAATTTTTGGACTCCAATTTTGCTTCTTCAACCATGTGGTTCCTCCACAAATCCTTTACCGGGTGGATTACCTTATTCTGAAATACCTGTTTCCTTCGATCAAGAATCTGAACTGGTTTATATTTATAAGAAAGGTTCCCTTCCACCTGAACTGTTTCTGGGCTTAAGACATGTGATGAATCTGGAACATACTTTCTCAACATCAAAACATGAAAAACATTTTGTACCTGAAATAAACTCAGAGGAACAGCTACGCAGTATTCCACTATTCAAAAATTTTCCATGATTTAAAAATAACTGATGAACTATGGAATTTACTTGAATTTCTTACCGAAACACATCACACTATTCCAAGGAGAGATTTTATGGAAAACATGGTCACCTACCTCAAAAGAGAAGTCCTTCCTTCGTTATATGCATAAATTTTCTTCTTACTCTGATCTTTTTTCTTGTGCTGCTGGATCATCCTCACTTTCTCAGCAAATTCTTCTACTAATTCTAGCCTCATCAAATTTTTTTCACTAACATCATCCCAAAACACTGTAATCTGACATTTCTTCCCATACAAGGACTCAAAAGGTGCCATCTGAATACTGGAATGAAAACTATTACTATAAGAAAACTCAACTAAAAAATGATGTTTAACCCAACTTTCCTGGTAGTCCATTGAACAAGCAAGAAGCCTATCCTCTAATGTTTGAATCGTTCATTTTGACTGTCCATCTGGCTGGGGATGAAAAGTTGTTCTGAAATTTTACTCTATTCCCAATGTCTTCTGATGTCCCTTCCAAAATTTAGAAGTGAACCACGGATCCAGATCAGATACAATGGAAAGGGGAACTCTTTGTAACCTTACAATATTCTTGAGGAATAATTGAGAAAGCTGATCTAAAGACATTATATATTGAATAGAAAAAATGTGCATATTTTGTCAGTCGATGAAAAATAACCCAAATTGCATTGTTACCTTGAGATATCTTGTTAGTCCCACCACAAAGTCCATGGATACATTCTCTCATTTCCACTATATCACTGGTAACGGTTGAAGCATCTCATTCGGTAACTACTGCTCTGTTTGAACGTGCTGACATGTCAAACATTTCAGGGTAAAATAAGTTATATCCCTTTTTATTACATCCCACTAGTAATACTCTCAAAGGTCTCTATACATATTAGTACTTCCAGGATGAACTAAAAATGGAGAATTATGAGCTTCGCACAACAAATATTTTTTTAAATGAGAATCACTAGGCAGACACAACCATTTTTCAAATTGGAAAACATAATATTTATCAAGGTTAATGTTTGGAAACATATCCACTTTAACCAATTATACTTTTTCCTGTAGCTCATGGTCTTCCTTCATTGCTCGATTAATTCTTTCTGAAAAAGAAGACTGTATAGTTTACTGAAACAAAACAGATGTATTCCCTGCACCAAAAACTTCTAATCCAAAATTCATAAAATTTTTAATCATGGGATCATGTTCCAAACATAACATGGTTAATGATACATGATTTTTTGACTCAAGGCATCCACCACTTTTTTACCTTTTCTAGGATTTTAATTGATCGTGCTATCAAAATCCTTTATATGTTCAAGCCATCTTTTCAACCTCATGATTAATTATTTCTGAGTGAATATATACTTTAGACATTAATGGTCAGTATATATTTGACATTTGGATCTCTATAAATGATGCCTCCAAATGTTTAAATCAAAAACCACAAATTACAATTCCAAATCATGGGTGGGATAATTTAACTCATGATGATTTCATTGTCTTGAATCATGAGAAATTACCTGATCATTCTGCATCAAAATACAACCATGTCCCTTCAATGAATCATCACTATAGATAACGAAATCACCATTTCGGGAGTAAAGGACAAAACCAGAGCATTCACCAATATCTTATTCAGTTCTTAAAAATAAACATCACATTCTCCTACCCAAACAAAGTTAACCCCTTTCTATGTTAACTTAGTTATCAAGCTAGATAACTGTGCAAATTTCATAACAAACCATCGGTAATAACCCGATATTCCAAGAAAACTATGTATCTATGTAACATTTGCGGGTCTTGGCCATTCATCAACTAATTTTTTGGTATGATAAACTTTTATTCCATTCTTATTTACATTGTTCCCCATGAAAGAAATCTGTGGCAACCAAAAATCACACTTTCTAAATTTTCCATACAGTTCATTTTCTTGTAATGTTTGCAAAACAACCAGTATATGTTTTTCATGATCCTTTTTATTTTTAGAAAATACCCTAATTTCATTAAAAAATACAACCAAAAACATATCCAAGAACTCATGATATACACTATTCATATGATTCATGAATACAACAGGTGAATTAGTTAATACGACATAACAAAAATTCATAATGTTCATATCTAGTAAGAAAGACTATTTTTGGGATGTCATCCCCCTTCGCCTTCAATCGATGGTATCCCGATTTCAAGTCAATCTTGTAAAAGTACTATGTTCCCTGGAGATGATCAAAAATTTCATCGATATGAGGCAAAGGATACATGTTTTTAACAAGTATGTTATTCAATGCACTATAACCAATGCAAAGTCTCATGGAACCATCTTTATTTTTAACAAAAAAAACTCGAGATCCCCATGGTGATGTGCTAGGATGAATGAATCCGTTGTCAATAAAATCTTGAAACTGATTTTTCCATTCAATAAGCTCTATTGGAGCCATACGATATGGGGGTTTTGAAATTGTCTTAGCCTCAGGTAGTAATTAAATTCTTGAATTCAACTTCTCGATCAAGTATAACACCGGGTAACTCATCAGGAAGAACATCAAGGTATTAATTTACCACTGGAACATCATTAATTTGAATAGTTCCCTTGTTTTCAACAATATGAGAAGGATAAATTTCATTTCCATATTTCAGTAGTTTCTCACCTTCCTGATATGTCATCAATTGTATGGGTCCATTCTTGAATACAAAATAAATGTATTTCTGAAAAACAACTTCTTTAGATCTACAGTCAATTTCAGCATGACAATTTGAAAGACAGACCATTCCCAGAATAACATCAAACTCAACTAAGGGTAAAACAACAAGGTTTGAAGGTAAAGTATTTACACATACCATAATAGAAAGATTATTATAATTCCTCTTTTCTATAACATTCCCCCTTGTGTTTTACAACAATTTGGGGTCTCATTTTTTGAGGTGATATTTTCAAATTACCAAAAAAAATCTCAGATATGAAAGAATGTGTGGACCCCGTATCAGAAAAAACATTACAAAAATCTGAGTGATCAAACAATTTACATGATAAAACTTCATTGGATGACCTGACATCTACTGACGTAGTTGCAAAGGATCTCACTACACCTTTCTATTTGTAGTCTGGCTTCTGTGCATCATTCAGATCTCTCTTTGGGCAATCATCTGCATAATGATCCATCTCACCACATTTAAAACACATTAAAGTATGATTTTCAAGATTAGTCTTTGGATCATTTTCATTGCAATCTCGGTCCATATGTTTAAACTTACCACATTTAAAACACTTCCCAGTTTTTCTAAGACATTCCCTAGGGTGTTTCTTGACACACTTTTCACAAACTCGAAATTGTATTTTCTTACCATTATATTTCATTGGTTGATTCTTAACCATTGCTTGCAAACTGGACCCCTTATTTTCATTGTTTCCAAAATGTACGTGATCATCAAAAAACTCCATCTCTACCCTCTCAGTACATCTTAAAAGTTTCTTATAACTTTTGAATTCACAGGTGGCCAATGCCCTTCGATACATTGGCTTAAATACTTAGTAAAAGTGGTTGATTTGGCTTTCGAGACCCATAAAAAGATTTGGAGCATAACTCCCCAGTCGAGTGAAATTCGCTTCATACACAACCACTGAATCTTCCCCCTTATGTTTCAATTCAAGGTATTTCTTCACCATCCCATGCTGTACCACCATAGGAAAATATTTTTCAAGGAAAATACATTTAAATTCATCCCACTCTAATGCATAAAAATCCACTCTGCCCATGATATTCCTTACCATTGACCACCACTGATCATCTTCCCCTGCAAAATGATAAATGTCATGATTTAACTTTTTATTGTCTTATCATCCCATAACATCGAATATCTATTCATGGTCTTTGATCCATCTTTCATCGGCTACTAGGTCAGAAGATCCATTGAATGCAGGAAGATATTGTCTCATAAAATGTTTCGCTACTGTCATGTTCCCTTATGGTACCTCTATTTTTTCTCTTGAATGGATGCCACCACAATTTATTTCTTGCATTAGCAGATCCATTACTATCATAAACTGCTCGGTCCCATTCCCTACCATTCTGAGCTGTTGTTATGAAAGGATGTCATTCTGTCAGTGCCTCTCCTCTTCAGCATCTGTGTTCCTTCATTGGACAACAATTCTGAAAAACATTTCATAGATGAAGCAACATGGTAATCTTTAAATCCTATAACATTTCAAATTAAACATATTATGAAAACCATTTATAGTATTTTTTAACATCATCCTAACCCCTAATGTTATCTAAACCATCCTCTGATACAAACTATATGGACACGACCTTATTACATACATAATCTTGAATTTAGTCATGAAAACACTTCCTTTTACATTGAGAATCTTTTCATGTTTATATCATTATAGAATTGGGACATAATACATTCATAACATTACACACTGTTACAGAGGGGATACCATAAAAAAAAATTTCCATTTTTTTTAAAATTTAAAACATTAATACTTAATCATGTTTCCTTGACAATTATTCAACATTTTACATGGCATACTTCTTTGACTTACACATCGATTAATATGTGAAATTCATTTAAAATTTTTGGATGAGAATAAAAACTCAGTAAGGGATATGAATGAAGGAAAGAATACATTAGTCAATGAATACTTCGAACGTCTGAAATCATATCCAAAAGACCCACTTATCACCTGTATATATATATATATATATACTAACTTGGTGAAACATGATATCTCCAAAAATACATAAGAACATATGTCGAATAATAAAGGTATCTTGGGGAATTACTTACATATTAGTGTAACCCTCACAGCTACCTTATAATTTTTAACCCTCACAACAACATTAAAATTTGTATAACCATATCAGTTACACTTGGAGTAACCATACGGCTGACCTCCAACTTACACATACTCCAATGCTATAGAGACCCGAAGCTTTACGTACATAGATATTACATTACTTTTGAGGAATACATAATACAAAAAAAAACAGACACACAAGAACCGTAATAGTTTAGTGTCTTTGGAAACATGGAACGTAATCTTCTAATCATAGTAAAAGATTTTCAACATCTCCCATAAAGATCTTCCACTTTTTGTTTCCTTACTTAAAACCATTCTTTTAATCCTAGGGGAAAATAAAACATAAAAAGGGTGATCTCAAATGCTCAGTAAGGGTAATCATGGATAAAATAAAACATACCATATACATTTGAACTTAAAAACATGAACATAATTTTTAAATATCAAAATCTTGAGCAACGACTTTAAACATGGAAGTACATAAGGCATAGATCACAATGGAAAAGAAATCATGATAACATAGCATGGGAATAAAACATTTAATTGTTGAATCCATTAATCACATTTAATGATTTCCATAGTAGCCAAAGAATTGCTTCTAAGACCATCATAGTCGAAAAAGTCCCTTTCTAAATCGAGTTCACTCCTCATTCATGTCATGTAATACTGAACCGAAATAACTTACCATTCCATCCATGTTTATCTCATGAGATATAAATATTTACCCAATGCATTGGAGGGATATATAAGGCCCACACATCTCATATTTAAATCATTCTTTCATGTGCCACAATATAAACATAAATCATTCATCATAACCCAAGAATAAAATGGGTTACATAAACATCATTCCATCATAACATAATCCATACAAAAAAAATTGGAAATCATTTCATCATTTGAAAATTGAAACCATGTAAATCATATTGACATGATACTTGAATCATACACATGTGAAATAATGTCATCTTATATGAAAATGGTTTTGATAAAACACTTGAAATGAATTCTTGAGGAAAATATCATTTTTTCTTCAAAATCATTTTCTTTTCACAAAATGTCTTGCAATTTTAAAAGAAATGGGTTTTGTTGAAAATATTCATGATATATTTTGGAGTAATATTAATGAAAATAAGGCATTATAAAACCGTAAAAATCTGTTCGTTCTGTATTAGTTAAAGAAACATTCTTCTCATACTTTTGCCGGAAAAGTCAAAAAAGAACCTCGTAACGTAAACAAAAGAAAGATTCCTTACATACCATGTAGTAAAAGTGAAAATGGGTAAAAAGGACATTAAAAAATCATGAAAAATCTTTTATAAAACATGGACATGGACGACTGCAATAACCCCCGTAAATACTTACAAATAATCAATCTCAGATAAAAATGAAATTTGCAAAATGATCCCTCACCTTTGGACCGATAT
This sequence comes from Viscum album, assembly GCA_963277665.1. NCBI lineage: Eukaryota > Viridiplantae > Streptophyta > Magnoliopsida > Santalales > Viscaceae > Viscum > Viscum album. The sequence continues at coordinate 1,777,299,527 of OY728137.1, forward strand.
GCTTCATACGTATCTGAAACTCCTGTATAATGATTTAAATAATTCCATTGACTTATTAAAGAATCATATTCATTGTTATGATATCATATATGGTTCACTAATGACATTATATTACCCGTTATTTTGTAAATTCCAAGTTAAATAGCGTTTTGGTTAAAATAATTTCATTTGCGTCCGTGTTTTGACTTGTAATTATTCATATGATTACATAGATCATGATTACTTAATTCCAGAATCTAAAACATTATTTATATATAATATATATTCAGAATATACATATATATAATAGATTGATAAATGGAATGAAATACACTGTTCATGGAGACGGTAGGTCGTACGTACGCATGAATGTTGTTTTCGTTTCCTCATTGAATTGAATGAAATTAATTGGATGAAATACATATATACATACATAAATCCAGTATCATTATTATGTCATATATTTCATGATTACTTATTATATATACTTTATAATCATTTATGAATGGTTAATCATTGAAAATGAATCTCATCGCGCCGTGGAGACGGTATTCCATACGTACGCACGAGCGATGATATCGTTCCCATGATCATGGAATTTTACTGGAGTGTATGTATACTATTACAGAATCAATATCACTTTAAAATAGTCATATATATTTATTATTTACACCATTATACCCATCCAAGTAAGGTGGTGGTGGAAAATAGATTACACCACGACGTGGAGCCAGTATTCCGTACGTACGCACGCGCGGTGATTTCATTTTCCATAGGATGGATAGATGGTGAAATAGGGATGATTCATACTTATAATAACATATCATTATATGAGTGATACTGATGTTATTACTTCATAATTAAACAACCTAAGAAGAAGAAGTGGAAGAAGAAATAAAGATGAAAGAATCGGTAACGGACATGACCTCTTTTTTGAAGCGCCTCTTTTAGACCTTCTCTTAGGGCACTAAAATTGGCATTTGAAGAATACCAGGACCACTAATAAGTTTCTAGGGAAGTGGAGAAGAGGGCTTGGCAAGGATTAGCGGAGCATGAAGGCTCAATGTGGTGTGTGGAAGAGAGGGAGGATGTGCCATTTTATAAGGGAGGAGAGGGGCACCTTTGGAATAACTAAAAATATTATTTTATTATGAAGTCATATTCGGATTTTAATAGCTCAAAATTGATTTATTTCAATGATAAAGTGGGTATGGGTCGCAATCCTCTCATCCAATAGAATTTAGACATGTTTAGATCATTATATTAACCATAACATTTTGTTTTACCTCTTCGTTAATTAGATTGACATTTACCATGTCACTTTATATTTTTATATTATATCGTTAATAAACGTACGATATTCATCGAAGAGACCCCCAAGTGGTCCATTAATGATACCCCAATCATGATATAAGTATCATGGCTGAACCATATATTTTTATGAATATAGTAACAATTAATAATAAAATATTTGTTTTAATAACTATTTTATGTCAATTTTGAAAGTATTTGGTAATTTATTTTTGTGAAAATCATAAAAGAATGATTAGTTTGTAAAACGTTAATTATATCAATACTAACATTTCATATTAAAACTGAAGATTATTGGAATTCATAAAAAGTCTCAAATTACATTTATTTGGGTATTTATAACATCAATTATGTCAATATTTCATTAATAAGATAATTACTACATTCTCATTGTGTCATAAATAAATTAAATTATTTTAAGTCTAAAAATTACAAATAAAATAACATTATGTAAGAAATCTTTCTATATTTCTAATGAATATTTATAGTCGAATTTATCTTATGTATAACCCAATATTAAAAATGATTTAGTTATTAAACTTTGATTTTAACTAATTTAACCCTTCTTTAAATAAATTAATAATAAATGTCCTAATCTAATCCAAGTGGGCCTAAATGGTCATATTTTATTCATAAGGTTGCTTGTGGTCGAATTACACTTATTCAATAGAATTAGGACATGTTTTAGGGTAATAATAATAACACTTTTACCCTTAATTACCCTATTTACTTTTATCTGTGGTAAAAAAAGTAAAAAGATACTATTCACTAAAAATTATTTTCTTCTCATTGAACCACATTTTAGTCTTTGATATTAACCGTGTCTCTCTGAATTTTGAAATTCCACTCAAATAAGTGGTAAAATTGTGTTTTATGAAAAATTCAGTTTTGTTACTACCACTTAGTGGTTTCACTATTCATCAAAAAAATGAAAGTTTCCAGAAAAATACCAAAACTTAGGCCTAAGCTATATTTGATATTTGGAATTCAAAAATGATGACAATTTTATCAAATTAAAAACATATTAGTTGCATTAATTAATTTAAAAATTAATTCCCGTCGTCAAAACAAATAGTGTGTTCTTAAGAGATAATAACTATCAAAAGATTGACACTTGTTTATGTCTGGATTAAATGTGAAATTAAATCCAATGAACAAAATTGTATTAAATTGTAAAAATATAATTTAAATATTCTTTAAAACCACTCTAATTAATAACTTATCACTATTACTTATTACGATTAAAAAAGTTGTTTTTCATTAAAAATGAGTAATTTTCACTATTCATCAGTATATGAATGTTATCCGAAAAGTATCAAAATTTCACCATATGATAATTTCCATATTCCAGATCCAAAAATGAAGTCCATCTTGAATGATAAAATTTATAAAATTTCAAAAAGTGGGTATTACTATTCAAAACGGCCAGTTCATAATAATATTATAATAATATCTCGTTTAGTGAAACTCATTATTGCGTACTACACACACTCTCGAGGAAGGTTGTGATTGCGTGTAATGCAAGGCATGTCAGGTATGCGTGTTGTGCATGCTCTTTTTGGTGTAGCATACAACACAAGACAATAATTAAATTAAAAAAATATTTTTCATAAAATCTTGGGGTGTTACATTCTACCCCCCTTAAAATGAATTTTTCCCTCAAAATTCATCGGGGTTATAAATTGTTTACTACTCAAAAGTATCTTTAATAGAAACCCACATCGTAAAAAGGAATACCAAAACTTTTATTTAAAAACTAATGTATGAAACGTAACGGTTACCCAAATTAAATCATCACTGGGTTTCCACGTAGGAGAACATAGGTGAAAATATGGATATAGAAGAAAAATATAACCATCAAGTTCTCGTGGAGAGTGGTAGAGAACATGGATATGAAAATCCAACAATATCAAAGCCCTAAATTTGTGACAATATATGGTATCATCGGATTCATCGGATATAAGAGCACTAGGATAACATTTTTGGTTTCCAAGATCATTTCCATAATGTTGATGAAATTGGAATTAGAATAAATAATTTCGTGATTTTGGTACAGTCTCACCGTTGGTCGTTCTTTGGACAATTTCCACTTCATCTCTTTAAGAAATGAAGTTGAATTTTTCATTTGTGATATATTAGCAAATCATGTGATCGAATGATTGGTCATTCCACCTGTCTCAAACAAATGGTTAAAAAAGTTATCAAAAAATTCATAAGTCCATTTATAGTGAGATTAATCATATATGGTTCCTAAAATGGACTAATAATTTATATATCATACTGCTTAATATAATAAATCTAGTTTCTAATAAATAGGGACTTCATATAGGCCAGTGGTAGGTGATAAATGCCAGTCGCACTTCGGTTGTGGGTTCGATTCCCACAGCCTTGTCCGATGTGATGGTTTGTCGCCCATCATATAGGTTGTCCTTTTTCTAAAACTACATTACTATATCATCCCTTCAATAATATCAAAGAAACTTTTATCATTAAACAATACTAACTTATGTACTACATAATCCATTCCAATATTTAGGCTTATCCAAAATACTTTTGTCCAATCTCATATTATAGTGAAAACAATTACCAAAGAGTTCATATAACAAGCATGTTAATACAATCGGTGATCCCCATATATCATGACATATTTCTTGTTGGTCACATTCCAAACATTCAAATGCCTTAATCATGCATTCTCTTGAAAAATGAATACCCATTGAATCTTAGTGAAAACATGAGTGCTGTCAAAAGATAACTCTTTCCACATACCAAAACCTAAAACCATGATATAACTATTTCCTTATACAAGTCATGATCTCATGAATACTGCCAAACATTACATTTTATCCTTATCCCGTCATTATTCACAAATCATCTTTTTTCCAAAAATATCTCAATCACTTTCCATGGTTACCGGTACCATAAAATTATTGAAAACCACAAAAGACCAATACATAAATATTCCAATATTCCATGATACTATATACAACATTATTTTGGAATCCCATTACATAAACAATTAATCATTCCACCACTTCGTTGTCATATTCAACATCGCCAATAGTGATTGCATGTGACTTCCCTTTGTCCTTTGCCTTATGTGGTTTCTCATGTCGATCATCACTAACCCTTTGATTAGGGAATTTATTAGCATAATGCCCCATTTCCATGCACTTGATACATTGAATTGTAGTTGGTGTGTTCTCTGCAGTCTTTTCTTTAGTCACATAATTAGAAACCCTTTTTCCATTACTTCGACACTTAGCTGCTCGATGACAATCTTTTCCACACTTAAAACATTATCTAGTCCCATTAAGACAATCTCCACCACGCTTCTTTCTACACTATGAGCATAAGGAATCATTCATCTTCTTTTCACCATTATTCTGAGATTTCTCCTTGAACTCCATATTTCGTTTCTTGTCAAAACTATGAGATGGATAAGTAACACCAACTTCTATTTATACCTTGATAGCACAACACACAATTTCATCATAGATAATGAAGTCTCTTATAGCTAATTCCATTCAAAGATTTGGTTTTAAGCCACTGAAGAATAGATCAACTTTACTTTCAGGTTGGATGATAAATCCAGATGCATACCTTGCAAGCCTTGTAAAATTCGCTTCGTAAACACCAACATATTCATCATCCTTTTGATTTAGTTCAAGAAGCTCCTTCTCTATCTTTGTTTTAAGAATACGAGGGAAGTACTTATTGAAAAATAAGTTCTTGAACTCGTCCCATTCCATGGACTCAATTTCATCTCTTGGCCTCGTATTATTGATAAGATTCCACTATTGATCAAATTCACCTTCCAAATGATATACTACTAAGATGAATTTATCATGTTCAGATCATTGATGAATTGAAAATATCTTTTCAGTTGTACTGATCCATTGTTTAGCACTATGTGGATCAGAAGACGCACTGAAGGAAGGTGGACGTTGCCTCATGAAGGACTCAATAGAGTATTGTTCCCTTCTCTGCTCATTTGGAAGTCCAGAATGATCCATAGCGTGTGTAAGTATAGAAGTAAGATTTTTCACTCCATATCCCATTACATTTGTTTGTTCAGGAGGACAATCATTGCATTGTCCATTGCATTTATCAATACGGTTCCTTCGGGTTCCATATATCGTCTAAAACCGAAAAAGAATAGTGTGATTGGTAAAAATCATGCTAGGGAAAACAAAATAATAAAGGGGGAGTACCCTCAATATCTAACATCTTAGGTTAAATTCTAAGATCGTTAGAGAAATTCTAGGACTATAACCTATACCTATACTTAATCTTAGGGACATCCCTAGACATACCGTAGAAATATCTCTAGAGATCTCACTAAAGTTTTCACATCCTAGTTTCCAAAGGTTAACTAAACCATTCCTCTGATACCAATTGTAGAGACCCGAAGCATGATGTACATAGATATTACATTACTTTTTCAAAATACATAATACATAACAAAAATAGACACACAAGTACCGTAATATTTTAGTGTCTTTGGAAACATGGAACACAATCTTCTAATCGTGGTGAAAGATCTTAAACATCTCCCATAAGGATCTTACACTTTTTGTTTCCTTAACTAAAACCTTTATTTTAATCTTGGGGGAAAATAAAACATAAAAAGGGTGAGATCAAATGCTCAGTAAGGGTAAGCATGGATAAAATAAAACATACTGTATACATTTTAACTTAAAAACATGAACATAATGTTTAAACATGAAAATCTTGAGCAATGACTTAAAAAATGAAAGTACATAAGGCATAGATCATAAGGGAACATAAATCATGATAACATAGCATGGGAATAAAACATGTAATTGTCGAATCCATTAATCACACGTAGTTATTTCTATAGTAGCCAAGGAATTTCTACCAAGACCATCTAAGTGGACAATGTCCCATTCTGAATCAAGTTGACTCATCGTTCCAGTCCTGTAATACTGAACCAGATTAACTTACCATTCTAGCCATGTCTATCTCATGATATATAAATCATTACCCAATGCATAGAAGGGATATATAGGTCCCACCCATCTCATATTGAAATCATTCATTCGTGTGCCACAATATACATATAAATCATTCATCATAACACAAGAATAAAATGGGTTACATAAACATCATTCAATCATAACGTAATTCATACAAAAAAATTGGATATCATTTCATCATTTGAAAAGTGAAACCATGTAAATCAAAGAGACATTATACTTGAAACATACACATGTGAAATAAAGTCATCTTAGATGAAAATGGTTTTGATAAAACACTTGAAATTAATTCGTGAAAAAAATATCCTTTTTTCTTCAAAAATGATTTTCTTTTCACAAAATGTCATGAAATTTTAAAAGAAAAGGGTTTTGTTGAAAATAGTCATGAAATATTTTGGAGTAATATTCATGAAGATAAGGACTTATAAAACCATAAAAATCCGTTCATGCCGTATTAGTTAAAAAAACATTCTTCCCGTACTTTTTCCGGAAAAGTAAAACAATTACCTCGTAACGTAAACAAAAGAATGATTCCTTACATACCATGTAGTAAAAGTAAAAATGGGTAAAAAGGACATTAAACATACATGAATAAAATTTTATAAAACATAGACATGGACGATTTCAATAACCCCAGTAAATACTAACGAATAAGCAATCTCGGATAGAAATGAGATTTGCAAAATTATCCCCTACCTTAGGACTGATATGCTTCGTACATATCCGAACCTACTGTATAATTATTTAAATAATGTCAGTGGCTTATTAATGAATCATATTTAATGTTATGATATCATATAGGTCTCACTTATGACTTTATATTACCCGTTCTTTTGTAAGTTTCATGTTAAAGGGCGTTTTAGATAAAATCCTTTCATTTGACGTCCGTGTTTTGGCTTGTAATTATTCATATAATTACATAGATCATGATTACATACTTCCAAAATATAAAAAATGATTTATATATAATATATATCCAGAATATACATATATATAATAGATCTATAAATGGAAATAAATACACCCTTCATGGAGACGGTAGGTCGTACGTACGCATGAACGTTGTTTTCGTTTTCTCATTGAACTGAAAGGAATTAATTGGATGACATACATATATATACATAAATACAGTATCATTATTATTTCATATATTTAATGATTACTTATTATATATACTTTATGATCATTTATGAATGGTTAATCATTGAGAATGAATCTCATCGCGTCGTGGAGACGGTATTCCTTACGTACGGACGAGCGATGATATCGTTACCATGATCGTGGAATTTTATTAGAGTGTATGTATACTATTACAGAATCAATATCAATTTAAAATAATCATATATAGTTATTATTTACACCATTATACCCATCCAAGTAAGGTGGTGGTGGAAAATAGATTACACCCCGGTGTGGAGACGGGATTCCGTACGTACGCACGCGCGGTGATTTCATTTTCCGTATGATGGATAGATAGTGAAATAGGTTTGTTTCATACTTATAATAACATTTTAGTATATTAGTGATACTGATGTTATTACTTTATAATGAAACAACCTAATAAGAATAAGTGGATGAAAAATAAAGTTGAAATAATCTGTAACGGACATTACCTCTTCTTTGAATCACATCTTTGAGACCGCCTCATAGGGAAATAAAATTGGTCTTTGAAGAAAACCAGGACGTCTAGGATGTTTCTAGGGAAGTGGAGAAGAAAATTTGGCAGGGATTGGCCGAGCCTGAAAGCTCAATGTTGTGTGAGGAAGAGAGGGAGGAGGTGCCCTTTTATAAGGGAGGAGAGGGGCACCATTGGAATAACTAAAAATATTATTTTATTATAAAGTCATATTCGATTTTTAATAGCTCCAAATTGATTTATTTAGAATATATAGTGGCGATGGGTCGAAATACTCTCATACAATAGAATTTATAAATGATTAGGTCATTATATTGAACTTAACATTTTGTTTTAACTCTTAGTTAGTTAGATTTCCATTTACCATATCACTTTGTATTTTTATATTATATAGAAAATAAACATACCATATACATCCAAGAGAACCCCAAGTGGTCCATTAATGATACACCTATCATGATATATGAATTTGGCCAAACCATATATTTTTAAGAATATAATAACAATTAATAATATAATATTTGTTTTAAAAACTATATAATGTCAATTTTGACACTATTTTGTAATTGATTTTTGTTAAAATAGTAACAGAATGATTAGTTCAAATAAAGTAAAATATATCAATACTAACACGTCATATTAACATATAAAATTATTTTAATTCATAAAAAGTCTCAAATTACATTTATTTGGATATTTATAACATCAATTATGTCAATATTTCATTAATAAGATAATTAATGCATCATCATTGTGTCATAATTAAATTAACATATTTTAATTCTAAAAATTAAAAATAAAATACCATTATGTAGGAAATATTTTTATCATTCTAATTAATATTTACAGTCGAACTTATAGTATTTATAACCCTATATTAAAAATTATTTAGTTATTAAACTTTGATTTTACCTATTTTAACCCTTCTTTAAATAAATTAATAAAAAATGTCCTAATCTAATCCAAGTGGGCCAAAATGGTCATAGTTTATTCCTAAGGTTTTTTTGGTCGAATTACACTTATCCAATAGAATTGGGACATATGTTAGGGTAATAATAATAACACTTTTCCCTTAATTACACTTTTTTACTTTTAACCATGGTAAAAAAAGTAAAAAGCTAATATTCACCCAAAATTATTTTCATCTAATTGAACGACATTTCAGTCCTTGATATGAACCGTGTCTCTCAGATTTTCTAAATTCCACTCACTGAAGCGGTAAAATTTTGTTTTATGAAAAATTCAGCTTTTTAACTACCACGTAGTGGTTTAACTATTCATCAAAAAATGAATGTTTCCAGAAAAATACCAAAAATTAGTCCTAAGCAATATTTGATATTATGAATTCAAAATTGATGTCTATTTTACAAAATTCAAAACAAATCAGTTGGATTAATTATTTTAAAAATTAATTCTCATCGTCAAAACAAATAGCGTGTTCTTAAGAGATAATAACTATCAAAAGATTGACACCTGTTTGTGTCTGGTTTAAATGTGAAATTACATCCAATGACCAACATTGAATTAAATTGTAAAAATATATTCTAAATAAACTTTAAAACCACTAAAATTAATAATTTATCACTATTAATTATTTTGATTAAAAAATTTGTTTTTAATTAAAATTGAGTAATTTTCACTGTTCATCAGAATATGAAAGTTATCCGAAAAGTACCAAAATTTCACCCTACGCTAATTTCGATATTCCGAATCCAAAAATGAAGTCCATTTTGAAAGATAAAATTTATAAAATTTCAAAAAGTGGGTATTACTATTCATAACGGCTAGTTCATAATAATATTATAATAATATCTTGTTTAGTGAAACTCGGTATTGCGTACTATACACGCTATCGAGGAAGGTCGCGATTGCATGTAATGCAAGGAAAGTCAGGGATGCTTGTTGTGCAAAATCCTTTTGGTGTAACGTACAACACAAGACATTAATGAAATTAAAAAGAATATTTTTCATAAAATCTCGGGGTGTTATAAATGCATTGTAAGGAAATATAGGTCGCACCATTCATCATAATCAATTCCCAAGAACCAGAACTTAATCATACAACATGAATAATATCATTAAATTATTTTCTTTGAATTTTGTAAAACAGAATTTTAATAGATGATTTTAAATGAAAATTCCTTTATAAACACCATATAATTGAAGTGAGACATAATAGAGTGGATTTTATATGTATATACACTACAATTTAACATAATAAAACATAATATGAAAAAAAAACATCCCAAAAACAATTTATATACCACATGAAAATGAAGATGATGGTTAACCCGAGGAATGAGATTTGAGTTATGAATTCCCTTACATCAGGCTTGTCTTAAATAAAACATGTTTAAACCTCCTATATAATGTTCAAAAATAGTGTTATTAAAATATTAAAGAAATATTTTCATGTTTATAACATCTTATATGATCATTTCATAACCTCATTTCACACCTTAATTGTTAGTATTTTGTTCTTTCACTGTTTTGGGGGAGTTCCTTACATGATTACAATGATTGGTTCATGATGGATGTTCTTGTCGATTGGAAGTGAAACTCCAAAATTGGAATGAATTGGTACTTACATACTTACATTACCATAAATTATATCATTTTTATTTTGTTTTCTTATATGAGTATGATTCATAAGTTTGAACATTAATGATGTTCGTTTAGATCTTTTAGTGGTTCTTTGATAACAATAACCTCATTTTGTCTTATAATTTAGAACCATTAGTACAAAATAATTAAAGACCCATGTATTAGTCATAATTCATATATTATAACCTGTTTCAATCATAAAAATGGTTTGATGACCAGAATTGAATGAATTAATGCAAATTGAAATCACATTATCGACGATGTCGGTAATTCGACACATCACGACTAATATTTTAAATCCTTGAATAAGTCGGGGAGGAGAAAAATAATGATGATGAATTTTAAATGAACATGAGAGCATCCATAATATACAAGATCTGGAGCTTTCATGCATCTTGGTTAAGAGGAGGTGAGGAAAGGGTAAGAAAAGAAAGGAATCATAAAATAAAAGAAAACATGATAAATTTCTCAGAAAAATTCGACAGCCTAACGACATCTCTTAAAATTTCATAAAAATATTTTGATGAGAATAAGGGGATATCTCATCATTCATAAATAATATGGGAAGTAAGGGGGGATATTTAATTAAATATACCATCATAATTTAAAGCTAATGGAAGAGAATAACATAAAATGAATTAAAAGAATGAAAATAAAAGAGGATGTTAACCTCTTGATCTCTTCTCCTTGAGATCCTCCTTAAGGGATATTGTTTTTAAATTTTGGTGAAACCCGAAGATCTAGGAAGCGGGGAATAGATTAAAGAGTGAATTTGGAAGAAATTAGAAAATTCGCAATGATTGATAGGTATGAGAGGAAGAGGGGAGCGAGGTAGGTATATATAGTGGAGGAGAGGGGGTATTTTTCATTATTTTAATCATTATTATAACATTTTCTCTCAAGACTATGAATAATCTAAATCCATGCAACCCAAAATATTAATAATGGCATGTGAGTTCAAACCAAGTGGGATTACATCATCCTTGCGTCACCTATGATGCAGTAAATCAAATATTTAGCATTTATCATATTTTATCGTATTTTACAATTCATAAAAAATTCTTGAATTTTAGAAAAATACAAAAAATTTACCCTAACCATTTTATGATGCTTATAATTCAAAAATAAAGTCCATTTTTGAAAAATAATTTTCTATATATTATTGATTAGATTTTTAAATAAAATCATAATTAATTCAAAAATGAACAGTTCTAATTCTATAACTACTTCTTTATCACAATGAAAAATTAACCAAGATGTTATTATCTTCTATCCTTAATAAAATGAAATAATAATAAAAATACTATAAATTATGGTCATATTACTATTCATATTACTATTCATAAGGGTATGATAATATTCACACACAAAACAAGTTGGTTTCATGAGACTCCAAATAACTTACTGAACACAATAGTAAATGAATGTTTCTTGAAATTCAAATCATTGTGGCAGTAATGTTATTTTTAAAGGCTAGTTATAAATATCTAATTTAAACAAAGTTTCCTGCATTTCAATTTATTTTTTGAAAACCTTGGGATGTTACAACAAGGGCAATTTCACACTCAAGAATTCTTCAAAGGTATCACCATGAATGTAAGCACCACAAAGGTACGCCGCAGAGATGGTTACCAAAAAGGTAAATACTCAGATCACACCAGGTATAACATAGTTACAGTAGTAAATATGATTAGATGTATCTATAAAATCATCTTACTCTATTAAGAGGCAGACCCATGTAGGATTATAAATCATCAGACACATGTAGGTTCCTAGTTCATCAGACCCACGTAGGATCCTAGTACAACATACCCACATAGGATCCTAGAGTAGTCCCACGTGGATTCCTAGAGCGGATCCCAGTGAGACTCTCAAAAACAGACACACATAGGATCCGAATGAATAGACCCAAATATGATCATGAAGCATAGACCCACATAGGATCCATTTCTCATGTTACAACCATCCATATGGTTCCCGTACATAGCTCGCTCGATTCCGGGATGGTCTGATCCAAATTCCATTGTTCGATAATCCAACTACCAAAAAGTCCCATATAGAAGTATCTAAAAGTACCACCATGTAAAAGGGGTCTAAACGCAACAGACGGTGCATCAATCAGACGTACGGTCTGTATGTTATTGGCCTTTTAGTCCCAAAGGCCTGGATAGATTTATGTTCTCTCCAATCCAGCCTTACCCCATCATTATCCAAGTCTCAAGTGGGGTATACCAAAAGGACCACCTCGATTAAAGGTTTTCTCCACCGTATAGAGTTCATTAAATGGAGGCTCGTAGCTCATGATATGGATGAAGGAGCATAAATGGTCGAAACTGGCCTGGGTCCGGTCCGACTGGGGTAGGGCATGCCCCACCTGGTTTAGGTCGACCCAGCCTGACCTGGGTCTAGACATGCATCCAACTCAGCCCTTTGGGTCCCATCCGAGATACTGGTTATGGCCAATCCCACTGTTGCGGCTCACCGGGTGTCCTGCTGGTCTGCTCAGCACGCGGCCAGCCGAGCGGCCTACACTCATCTTCCACGCGGCGTGGTCACGTAGCGTGCAATCACCAGCAGCTTGCAGTGAGACAACCTCCCATATATCATCATCCTGGCCTTACACCATGGACCATACATACCAGGAGGCACGTAAGGAGGACGCAACCACAATCACACGACTGTTTGTTCCCCGACCGCCTCCGAAGCTCCACCGTGGCCGACAGGCTGCTGATCTTCTCCAATTGTGCGGTTGTGCCGTTCTAGTCTTCAGGATTGGCTATTGTGCCGGTCATTGCTCTCAATCCCCATTAGTTCCATTCACTGAAACGGGTCACCGGGCATGCCCCAATGGCCCGTTAATCATTATGTAGACTTCCACACTCATCTCGGAATGTCGCCATTGATTTAAAACCACCAAAATCCACAAAGGATGCAGAGAGGTCTGGTTGTGTTTGTTTGGGTTGAACCCACCATGTTTGAATAGTAACAAGCGGCTTTATTGAATCATGAAGAACATCAAGAACGTTTATGGGGTATTCAAAATTACAAACCCTGCCTCGAATGCTCGTTGATACGGGTGAGGAGAGGAAAGGATGGATTTCAGTTCGTCATTGATGGAGACATTCCTCATTGGGGTTATTTCAATTGAGTTATTCATTGGAGAATGTGTTCTTATTTGGATAAAGCTTTCTTCATTATAGAATGCATTCATCATTTGAGAGTTTGTTTTTGTACAATTATCACAAGCTCTATTTTTCCATCCAATCCCCAAAAAAGTGGTGAAATGCCTACTTAGCAAGCTTTTGTCTATCAAATTAATAAAGTTGTATTAATTAATTAATTGGAGTGGGGATAATTAATTAATTGGAGTTGGCCGAAATAAATATTTGATGTTGGGAGGTTTCCACCACATTAAAAGGGGTTTCGGTGGTCCCCACCATAATAAATTCAAAATGACTGGTTTCCTAGCTCAGCTGGTCCCCACCACTGAACATTAAAAAGGGAGATTAAAAATGAAATAAAAAGTTGTTCTTTATTTTATTTTTATTTCCATGAAAAACGTGAAAATTATCTTTCAACCTTGACTAACTACAGTCGAGTTGAATGTCTCCTTATGGGAATAGTAGCTTTGTGAGTTAAACTGTGTCCTCAAAATTCAATTCAGAAAACACGTTTAAAAGTTACAAAAACCTACTCACACATTTACTGAATGTACCCAAATAACTTCAGAAATTCATTATGGGAACACCGGGCCTTGGAATCACACACAATAAATTTTTTCAGACACGTAATATTCCCATATAATTAAAAAAATTAGATGGAAAATCCAGGTCTTTACATTCTTCCCACCATAGGGATTTGCATCCCCGAAAGACACATCACAAAAACAAGGCAAACAAGTGGGGGTACTGAGCAAGAATTTGAGCCTCCCTCTCCCATGTGCTATATGGAGGTTCCCATGTGGCCAAAATACACACACCAAAGGTATCGATCATCCACTATGTAATGTGTCATGTGAATCCTCAATCTCCATTGGAACCTCCCTAAATGTATCCCCATCGTCGATGTCCATCTCGTCGTGGTTGATGACGTGAGATAAGTCATGCATGTATCTCCTCAGGTGGGATATGTGGAAAATGCCATGCACCCAGTGCAACTAAGGGGATGTTCTGGGTGTTAAGACACCTCTCCAACTCTATTGAGGAACTGAAAGGGTCTGATGAACCTGAGAGATAACATTCCACCTTGGCCAAATCTCTTCAAACGTTATTGGGGTGAGACCCGTAGAAAGATGTGGTCACTATCCTCGAACTCCAGAGGTCTCTGTCTCCTGTCGGCAATAGTTTTATACCTACTATATGCAGTATTCATCCACTCCTGGATGATATGAACCTTTTCTGTGATAGCCTATACCATCTCTATTCCCATACATGCTGATTCCTCTAGGTCATTCCAGCACAAAGTCGATCTTCAAGGTTGACCGTACAGAGCCTCGAAGGGTGTCATCCTAATCATAGAGTGATAATTATAGTTGTATGAAAACTTCACCAAGGGAATGTGATCTTCCCAACTGCGACCGAAGTCATGGACGCAAGAACCTAGCATATCCTCGAGGGTGTGTATTGTTTTCTTAGTCTGGCCATCCGTCTATGGATGGTAGGCAGTGCTCAAATGAATATGTGTCCCGAAAGTCTCATGCAACCCCTTCCATAGCTAGGATGTGAGACATGCATCATGATCATATAAAAATTATGAGGTTATTCAATGTAGCCACATAATCCTATGCACATAGATATGTCCAATGCTCTCTACTGAAACCTTCTCTCTAATCAGTATGATATGGGTTAACGTGGTGTGTCAGTCGATGATCACCCATATAGATTCATGACCCCTTGATGTACGTGGAACTCCTATCATGAATTCCATGGATATATTGTCCCACATCCACTCTGGGACCTCTAAATGCTGAACTAATCCATTAGGTAGCTGATGCTCTGCCTTTACTTTCGGATAATTGAGGAACCGAGAGACAAACTTTGGTATTTCTTTCTTTATTCACGGCCTCCAGTGATGTCATCAGAGGTCCTGGTACTTCGTCGATAATCTTGGTTGTACCACTATATGAGGCATGGGGAACTCCCCCAATACTTTCTCCCCATGTTACCCTTGTACCATGGTACATCCTCTGAAAAGTATGACTTTCTCCCCACCTTCAAAAAAACAATTTGGTGCCTCTCTTGTGGATATATGAGCACGTCGAGCCTCATAGTCATTGTCCCTACACTACGCCTCCCTGATTTTCTGAAAAAGTGGGGGAGTGACTCTAAGATATTCAAGATAATCTACTACATCTTGATCCACAACGGATCTCTACAATGATGCCAGCTACTCAATCTCCTCACCTAGAAGATGTATACTAGATCTCTTACTGAGTGCATCTGCTATAATGTTCCCCCTTAATGGAGTATAGACTATCTCGATGTAATATTCCTGGAGGAACTCAAGCCTTCTTCATTTTCTCAGGTTCAGTTCCTTCTAATGGAAGATATACGTGAGACTCTTGTGATTAGAGATGACTATAAAATGTTTTCCCATCAAGTAATTTCACCACATTATCATGTTGAAGACCAATGCTGCTAACTCTAGGTCATGGGTAGCATAGTTCTGCACTTTTTGTCTCAGTTGTCGAGAACCATATGTGATAACCGCTTTCTCTTGAATGATGAAACATCTGATCCCAGTCCCTGATGCATCATAATAGACTATGTACCCAACACCCTCCTCAGAAATCTCAAGATGTGGGAAATAATCAGCCTTTGCCTCAGCTTCTGAACACTCCACTAGCATCTCTCCGACCAAACGAAGGGTTGCCCCTTCTTCTTCAACATTGATAATGGTGCTTCAATTGTTGATAAATATATCACAAACCTCTGGTAGTATCCAGTCAATCCCAGGATTCTTTGTGGCTCGGTCACACTCCTGGTTGGATCCCATACAAGTAAAACCTCGATCTTCACTGGATCCACTACAACTCCAGCCTCCGAGATGACATGTCCCAGAAAGTGAACCTCTCGGATCTAGAATTGGTACTTTGAGAACATGCCATAAAGCTGGTGGTCTCAGAGTGTGTCCATAACTATCTACAAATGATAATAATGCTCATCCTCAGCAGCTGAGTAGATCAAAATGTCATTGATGAAGACTTCTATGAAGCAATCATGTTATGGATGAAATATCTTGTTCATGAGTACCATGAACAATTTTGGAGTGTTGGTTACACTTAATGGCATGAACAAAAACTCATATTGTCTGTATCGACATTTCAAATTTGTCTTCTGTAAGTTCTCATCCCGTACTCGGAGCTGGTGATATCCTGACCTGAGGTATATCTTTGAGAACCACCGTTCTCCATTCACCTAATCAAAGAGGTTCTCGATCCTTGGAAGTGGGTACATGTTTTCCACGCTCACCTAGTTCAAGAACCAATTTTCAACTTAATGTCTCAAACTCCCATATGCCTTCTTGGTGAACAAAATCCGGACTGCCCAAGAGAAACACTAGGACGGATTAACCCCTTCCCTTGTAAGTCCTCCAGTTGTACCTGCACCTGACGTAGCTCCGCGTGAGACATCTGATACGCTAGTGCAGATATCAGTGTCATACTGGGGTACATGTCAATGTAAAAGTCCACCTATAGGTGATGAATTAGACCCATATCATCATTCGGGAAGACATTTATGTACTGGTCCACCACTATAAGATAGATTAGACTCTCCACATCAATCGCTCCGAGGGTAAGGCTAGCCAACTGATGAGTGATCAGTTTCACTCTCCTCCTGGTAAGTCTATCATTTTCTACAATGGAACCCTTCTCACAGATGAAGGTTAACCTGATCTAATATGAGAGGACACACCACACATTGTGCCTAATATAGTAAATCTTAACATGGTATATAGATAAACAGTCCATACAAAAGATGATGTTTTAACACCTCGACGCTGCTACTTTGAAATCCAAGCTAAAACTCTCACCTACTAGAGTAATCTCACATTATCAGCACTAGTTTTTAATCATCTAATCCTCTCCCATAAGAGTCTATAACCATAAGAATAGATCCAATGACTCAATCAGAATCTCCAAGTTCCAAATGAGGGCAGTGGAAATAAAATAATGAGTTGTACCTGTGTCTATAAGTACTACAACTAAGGTGAATTAGACAAAAATCATACCTTGTATCATCTACAGAGCATCATGGTTGTAGGCCTCAGCTTCCTGGAGCTGAGCTCTCCCCTGTCCACCTATTCCATGTGGTCGAGGTCGACCACCTGGTGGTGGTGGCGGTAACACCTCGAATCGTCTCGCACAACCAGCTACACAACCAGCTCCGCTGCCACGTCCTCCTACTCCCTACAGACCTCCTTAGTGAAGCCTTTGTCTTGGCCAGGGTGGTCCTTCAACCATCTTCTAGTCATCTGCCCTGAGGTTCAGGCAGTTTCATGCGATGTGACCCTGCCCACTACAAGTGTACCACTTCCTGCTCTTCGCATGAATGGATTTGTCTCTAGAACCCCGCAAAAACGACCCTGAATCATGTAGTGTCCACATATAGGTCTGGTTTTCATGGACCTATGTGACAAATATCTACCACCAGCAACTAAAAACTATGATACGGGATTCCCGATGGTGGTTCTCGCTGCAGGTGAGTGCTCAGAAAGTAAATTATCCACAAAGAGGGCTCACTCTAACACCCCTCCATGCGTCCGGATGATGAATAAAATCATCGATACCCTGATATCACACCTGATTCCCTTGTCAATGGTCTGGGAATTGAATAATGGGTCCTGCACCATATCATTGGAGTAGCATGAGAGGTCTGTGAACTTTGATGAGTACTGATCCACAATCATGATTCCCCACTGTAGGTGAAGAAGCTCTTATATGTGCACTACATGAAGGGTCGTTGGGACAAAATCTTCCCAAAATAAGTTGTTAAAGTCTAACCAAAAAAGTGTCACCTCATTTGGAACCTGGAGCATCATGCTCCAACATCTCCCTGCTGCTTCCATTAGAAGACTTGTGGAAAATATCACCATGAAATCTGCTAGTGTCCATTCCATTAAGAAGACTCTCACAACGGTCTCCAGCAAATCCTCAGCTGCCTGTGGGTCTGTCTCACCACTGATCTGGTGTTCCCTTTAGAACTGGAACTCATGAAATTCACTCAAGAAACATTCACCCTCTGCAACTAGGGTTGGTGGAATCAGTGGCCAAATGCATATTGGTACCACTGGTGCCTCCACTGGTTCCCCTACTGATAAGGGGCCCTACACCGAGGCCTAGTCCATCGGTGGACTATCCTCACGTACTATACCAAAAACCCTAGCAGCTTGACTACATTGAAGAATCCTCAAATGAAATAGTGGAACCACGATCAAAAATTTATACATGGTGAACTGACAAAAAGAGTTCACAAAGAAAAAAATTATAAACACACATTCAATTAGTGTTTTCATGCACTGAGTAACAAATCTGAAGTCAGGGTCATGTCTAGATAGGGTTACTTATATTGATGTGAGATGATTAAGTCAAATCAAATACTATATTATAACACCACATTAAAATAATATGTCAGAAATAGGGTTGGCCAAACACCTAGTTTAAAGGTTTTAATTCATAATTACATAATGGAAGGACAAGTAAAACATAATACTTAATTGTTATATTTTAATTTATTATACATGCATTTTATCTTTTTTATCCATTACATGTCTTGTTAATAATATGTGGATGGATAAAACATTTACGAATAAAAAAGTCATTTAAGTTCTTTATTTTCACATAAATTCATTCATTTTTGTGATTCTAGACTTGCATATGGAAAATTAAATAAATTGTAGAAAAATATAAATAATTAATTAAATGACAAATCTATGAGCTTTATATAATTTTTTTACAATAAGAAGTTAAATCAACCTATTTACTAGATGAAATAACTCATGTTTCAAGTTTAGTCATTGGTTACAATATTCAACATGTCCACCTATGTAACGCTTGGGATGACATCACTATGATTCCATCTTGAACCTCCTCTACACACCTTTAGAAACTACACTAATTACAAATATTTTTAACTCACACATAGGTGAGGGGATCCAAAGTATTGGTTAAAGTGAAATTACTTAAATATTCTTGGAAACAAAGATATTACATAATCATTGATGGATGGTTTAATTGTATGACATCAAATTTTATTTAACAATAAATAATTTTAACCCCATGAAATATATTAAATTAAAGAAATTCCAACACAAACATTATTCTGGGTCTTGGTCAAAATGGATAATATAAGAAATGTATATATAAAAGTAAATGTCTAACATTTATTTCATTATTCTTTATTTGTTAGTAAGATAAACAAACATTCATTATTTAATTAATCACCCTCCATCTTAATTACCATCTGAATTCATTTAGAGATAACCATAATTAAACAATTAATGAAAAATAAAACTAGAACCAATAATTGTATATTTATTACAATAAATTAATTTAGTAATTAAAAATAATTAAAACCCATATTAAATTATAATACATTTAAATTTGTAATCAAACAATTAATTTTGTCACGACACATCCTTTGAGCCTGTGTTTTGATTACCCCAAGTCCGCCATCCATAGGCCAAGGGCCGGTGACTAGCACTAAAGGCGAAAATCCCATTAAAAGGGAAGCCATTGACATTATATAATTAAATAAACACAACAGATTATGCAATATAAAGTAAACACTAAGTAAAATGAGTACAAAAGTAAGTGTTGTAAAGTAAATGGTCCAGAATACAAACCCAACTGAAAGTACAGTACAACTGAAAAGAAAGTACAACAGCAGTAAAGTAAATCAGCAACCACCGAGTTGTCCTCTAGTTATCCCACATAAAGGGTGGGTACAGATGGTCTCCTCAGATCCTCGGGGTCTAGTTGTCTGCTCTGTGTACGTTCCGCCTGATAGTTAACCTACAGATACTATCCCGCTCCTCAAGCCCCGACGACGATCAGTGATGTCTGTTGTCTACATCCAACACCACGTACTGCGGGCATAGCTCGTGCAGGGGTGAATATAGAATTACTCAGTAGGGACCCAAAGACCCCTGAAGTTCTCCCAGAATCCACAAAGGATAATCCAAAAAGGAAATATACAAACAAAAACTATGAACCAACTCTACTTAGGTATATTCCCATACATATACCAAATACATCAATTCCAGTTTGACTCCAACTAACAAGACCATGTACAACCCAGTCCACAAAGTAAAATACAACTCAGTCAAAACAGGAATGAAAGAAAATCATATTGAAGATAATGATTGAAAGTCAAGACTCAGCTCACACATGTATACTACCCAAGAAGAGGGGTGGAGATGATAGATGTAGCCTCTGAATCATCTCACCTGCCGAACCTAAGTAGGATCCAAGTACAGAAGTCGTCACTGCCGACCCCACGTAGGATCCTATTATAGTAACCATCACTGTCGAACCCACATAGGATCCAAGTAAAGTCATCCTCACTACCAAAACCACATAGGATCCAAGTACAGTCATCCTCGCTGCTGAACCCACGTAGGATCCATATAAAGTCGTCATCGTCATCACCGTCACAGCCAGCTCTAGGGTTCCCGCACACAGAACGCTCGATTCCAGGAGGGACCACTCCACGAGCCAAGAGGTTCAATACATCAACTGTCACAAAGAATAGAGTTGATGTATCCCAAAGTTCTATCTTGTCAAAAGGAACTCAACGCAATAGACAGCACATCAATCGGACGCCCGGTCAGAGAGATATAGGCTTTTCTATCCCAAGGTCCCAGTTAGAAATATGCTTGTTTCTAACTCGGCCGACATCAAAAATCTACCGAAACTCACTAAGAGTATCGCAAGAGGACATCCTCGTCAAAAGATTCCTAGTTCCGCAGACGGCACGTCGATCAGACTCGAGGTATTTATGTTAACCCCATTTAAGTGATTAATGAGCCCGACCTGTTTAGGCCAGTGGGCCAATGGGTAGGGTTGTCCTATTTTGATGGGTCCTACCCTATAGGGGTGTCAGAACGGTTTGAAGGGAAAACTCAAGTCATCCCTGCCCGAAGTGGGGCAGCCCGGCCCCGCCCGGTGCGGCCCGGCTGGCTCAGTCAGCTGGCCGAGCGAAGTGACTGAAGTCGAGCGGGCTCGAAGGGGGTGGTTCCCCCCTGATCTTCTGAACCGGCGTCACCATGTGGCGTTGACCATCCCCAAACCGGCCGGCTCGGCCGGCCGGTCCTATGGAACACGTGGCCTATAGCTTCATTGGGGTGGCGCCCTACTGGCGTCGTGGTCCGCTTCGGCCCGACCGGTCTTCTAGCTTGGCGCCCTCCTAGCACTGCGACTCCTCTTTGCTCGGCCGACCAACGGGCCGATCGATTCTTCCACTAAAGCGGCCCGTGTATTGGGTCGTGGTTCTTTCCGCACAACTGGTGAGATTGTGTTGTTTTCCATTACCTTGTTCCCGGAACGACGCGACGACGTTGTGCTTCCACCGCGATTAGTTATCAATTCTGAAAATAATTAACAAGAACAACATAGGGTTTTCTGGCTGTGTTCGTTCGGCCCGCACCCTCCTCATAAAATGATAGAAATCTTCCAAGCTAAACGAGATTCTCAACAAAAACAAAATTCACAATTTTAATCCATTAAAATTGAACCTATCCCCTACCTCGATAAACGATGTCGTTGGTTGGCATCACGGAAGATGGCGTCGTGGGGTGAGGTTTCGAAGACGGCGTTGGCATGCGTCCCAGGAGGGAACAACGTCTCACACTAGCTGCGTAGAGAAGAAGGAAAGGTATGTCGTCTCTCTTTATGGTGAAGGCATTCTTCATCGAAGAGGTCACGTTCTTCGCGGGAGGATGAATTTCTTCACGGAAGGATGAATTTCTTCAAATAATGTTAGAGTTCTCCTAAATCTCCTCACACAACAAATCTAATCCAAAATAAAAACAAGGCTTCCTCTTACTTCATTTTATTTTTCCATGAATTAAAAATTACAAAATTCAAACACATAATTTAATTAATTGATTATGTATGTATTGGCAAGAATTAAAGTTGGAGAGTTAGGAGAGGAGGAGTTACCAAATTAAATACATGGGGTTTTCCAACATTAAACACAAAGAGTTTAATGGGGGGTTTAAGGGGTTTAGGGAAGATAAAGGGTTTAGGTCACGTGTGGGCCCCACACCACAAAATATCCATATAGGAGGCTATATGGGTGTGGGCCCTACCGTCTACTCCCTTTGGGAGAAATTAACCACCAACCATAAAAATAAAATTGTGCCACCAAATTTATTTATTTTAAACTATTTCCCCAAAAAATTTATTCCAAACCCTCTTAAAATTAAACATTGATAAAGGACCCCTTAAAAAATTACCGAAGCTGTGAACTTATCAGTGCCCTCAAATTTCAATTCATAGCACCAGTTCAAAAGATAGAAAAACCGGCTCGTTCAATCACTTAATGCACCCGAGCTAAATTTGAGAAATTGATTCCAGGCACATCGGGCCTTGGAATCAGGTTTCGTCTGAAACTACGTACTCGTAAAATCCCAAAGAATCTAAGAAAAAATTTTCCTTGAAATTTAAGGTACTTTACATTACTCCTACCTTAGGTCGTTACGTCCCCGTAAAGATATATCATAAACTAGGGAAACAAATGGGGCTATTGTTCATGCATATGAGCCACCTACTCCATGTGCTCTCTTGGAGGATATCGTGCTACCAACGAATCTGCACTAGAAGAATAGACCGTCAACATAGGACCCGCTCTTGTCGATCCTATATCTCTACTGGGACCTCTGAAAAAGCTTCCCCGTCATCGAATTCCACCTCCATGTGATCAATGATATGTGTCGGTTCGTGCACGTATATCCTTAGCTGAGGTATGTGAAAGACACCATGCACCCGATGCAACTAAGGTGGAAGAGCCAGGCGATAAGCCACCTCACCTATCCTGGTGAGAACCTGAAAAGGTCTGATGAAGCAAGGAGATAACATGCTGCCACGGCCAAATCTCCGTAATCCACGTCGAGGTGAGATCCGTAAAAAACATGGTCGCCATCCTCAAACTCCAGTGGTCTCCGCCTCCTATTAGCATAGGACTTCTGTCGGCTCTAAGAAATCCTCATCAACTCCTGGATGATCTCTACCTTCTTTTTCATAGCCTGGACCATCTCTGGTCCTACGAGTGCTGACTCCCCAGGTTCAGTCCAGCACATAGGTGATCTTCAAGGTCGACTGTACAATGCAACATATGGTTCCATCCCGAAGGTGGAGTGGTAACTGTTGTTGTACGCAAACTTCACCAAAGGTAGGTGATCCTACTAGTTGCGACCAAAGCCAAGGACACATGCACGAAGCATGTCCTCGAGTTTCTGAATGGTCCTCTCCGTCTGGCTATCCATCTAAGGGTGAAAGGTCGTGCTCAGGGGTAACTGCATCCCAAAAACCTCATACAACGCCTTCCAAAGACGGGAAGTAAAGTGAGTGTCATGATTTGAGATGATAGATGACGGAACACCATGAATCCATACGATCTACTGAACGTTGAGGTATCCTAATATGTCCACTGAGCCCTACTCTCTGATAGGTAAGAAGTGGGCCGACTTGGTGAGTCGGTCGACAATCACCCAGATGGAGTCATGTTCTCTAGAAGTATGGGGATCCACATCAAGAAATCCATGGATATCCCATCCCACATCCACTCCGGGACCTCTAAAGTGATGCACTAGGCCTGTCAGTACCGGGTGCTCTACCATCACCTGCTGGCAGGTGAGGCATTCTGAAATGAACTCTTCCATAACCTTCTTCAAAGCCAGACACCAGTGCTGTCGTCTGAGATCCTGGTACATCTTTGCTACTACTGGATTGACCAACAATGGGAAAATTAGAAACTCCCTCAGCACCACCTTCTGTAAAGTAGATGGTACCATGGTACGTCCCCTGAAAATAATGATATGCTCTCCTCCTACAAAAAATCCATCAGGTGCATGTCCTGTGGATATCTATGCACGCCACTTCTCACAGTCAATGTCCCCACACTGTAGTAGTGGAGGAGTGAATGTGAGTGTCTTTAGAAAGGCTACTCCATCTCTATCCACGAAGGATATCTACAACGCGGTTAACTGCTTCGTCGCCTGTCCAAGTAGTTGAATGCCTGATCTCATGCTAAGATCATCATCTACTATGTTCCCTTTATCGGGAAAATAGACTATCTCAAATTCATAGTCATGTAAGAACTCAAGCCATTGCCAATGTCTCATGTTTACGTCCTTCTACTAGAATATGTACCTGAGACTCTGGGGGTCTGAGTAGACTGTAATGTGATCACCCATCAGATAGTGCCACCACATCCTCAAGGTGAATACCACTTCTATTAACTCTAGGTCATGGGTAGTGTAGTTCTTCTCGTGTTTCATAAACTGTCATGAACCATAAGTGATCACTTCCCGCTCCTGTATCAGGACACACCCGAGTCCGGTCCTTGATGCATAGCAGTAAACTATGTACCTTACGCCCTCCTCTAGTAGCCTCAAGATGGGTGCACTGGTCAATCTCTACCTTAGCTCCGAGATTTTATGCTGACATCTATCTAACCACACGAATGGTTTCTCCTTCTTCGTAAAAGCTGAAAGTGGTGCCTCAACTATGGAGAAGTCTAGCACAAATCTCCGATAGTACCCAGCCAGTCCTAGGAAACTTGGAACCTCAGTCACGCTACTGGGTGGATCCCAAGAAAGAACTACCTCAATCTTTGCAGGATCCACCACAACTCCTACATCAGAGATAAGATTCCCCAAGATGTGGACCTCTCAAATCCAGAACTGCCATTAGAGAGCTTACCATAAAGCTGGTTCTCCCAGAGCGTGTGCAGTACCACCTGCAAGTGGTAGGTGTTCTACTCCTCAGTAGTCGAGTAAATTAGTATGTCATCGATGAGGACTAAGACAAATAGATCAAGGTAAGGCTACAAGATCATGTTCATGAGACTCATGAACACTGTTGGAGCATTGGTTACACCGAAAGGCAAAACCAAGAACTCATAGTGGCCATACCAACACCTGAAGGCCATATTTTGCACATCCTCATCTCGAACACTGATCTGATGATAGCCTAACATGAGGTCTATCTTAGAGAACCATCATTCCCCCTTGATCTGATAAAATAGGTCTTCAATCCACAAAAGTGGATACCTTTTCATCACGGTCACCTGGTTCAGGCGACGGTAGTTGAAACACAGTCGTAAGCACCCAACCGCCTTCTTGGAGAATAAAATCGGAGAAGCCCAGGGTGAAACACTAGGTAGGATGAATACCTTGCCCTACAAGTCCTCCAGTTGTACCCGTAGCTCATGAAGCTCAGCGGGTGCCATCTGATATACTGGAGTAGATATCGGGGCTGTCTCGGGGTACAGGTCAATGTAGAAGTCTACCTCTCTGTGAGGAGGTAGTCCGGAACATCATCAGGGAAAACGTATGCATACTGATCCACCACAATAGGAAAACTCAGACTCTGCACATCAACCACTTCGAGGATGATTCTAGCCAACTGATGTGTGATCGGCTGCCCTCTCTTCTGAGTAAGTCCATCCTGCGCTGCAAAGGCTCCATTCTCACCAGTGAAGGTGAACATGCTCCAATCTATGTCGACACATCACACTTTACACCGAATACAGTCGATATGGGAATGGACTGTAGATAACCAATCCATGCACAAGATGACGTTTTAAGGCCTCGACGTCGCTACAAGAAGATCCCAGACGAATATCTCACCTCCTATAGTAATCTCACACTGCTGGAACCAGTGTGTAATCATCGAGTATGCTCTTGTAAAAGTCTCTAGCCATATAGATCGATCCAACGGCTCTATCAGAATCTATGAGCACTGAACAAGGGAAGCAAAAATGAAATAATGAATCAATCATGTGTCTATAATAACTACAGCAAGGGTGGTTTAGACAGAGATAGTAGCTCGAATCATCTCAGCTTTTCCGTGGTTATAAGCCTCCACTTCCTAAAGCTGAGCCTACCTCTGTCCACCATCTCCCTTTGGTCGGGGTGGACATCCTGGTTGTTGTGGTGGTAGAGCCTCAAATATTTTTCCACCACACATTGTTCGACCAGCTCCTCTACCTCATCCGACTACTCCCTGCGGACCGCCACGGTCAAACCTCTACCTCTGCCTGGGTGGTCCCTCAACCGTCTACTACTCCTCTACTTGGCGGGTCGGGCAGTCACGAGCAGTGTGGCCCTTCCCGCCGCATTCATAGCACTGCCTAACTCTCGGATGACTGGATATGCTACGTGTAACCCGCACCTCTGAACCAGTATCCTGAGGTCTCCCACCTGATGGCCTGGTCTTCTTAGTCCTCTACGACATCTGTCAACTACCGGCTGCAGAAGACTCCACTACATGTTGCCCTGCGGTAGGCCTCGCTGCTGGTGTGGGCTTAGCAAGGAAGCTCTCCACAATTAAGGCTCACTTCGAGTACTCCTTCCTGCATTGGAATACTGAGGGATATCATCAAAGCCTTGATCTCATCCCTCAGTCCCTGCTCGAAGGTCTGGGCCTGGTAGAATGGGTCTTGTACCATGTCCGTGGAGTGGTGTGAGAGGTTGATAAATCTCGCTGAGTACTGGGATACTATCATGCTGCCCTTCCACAGTTGTAGTAACTCCTGGATGCGCACCACACAGAGGGTGGCTGGAACAAACAACGAGTGGAAGAGGCTCTCAATACCCCTCCAAAGCATTGATGGATCGTCGTGCACCTTGTGGATCAGGCTCAACCATCTACTTGCTGCTGCATGCAGAAGACTCGCCGCAATGATCACCAAAAGATCTACTGGTGTCCCTACCAATTTGAAGACTCGGCCAACAGCCTCTAACCAATCCTCGGCTTCCTGAGGGTCCGTCTCTATGCGGAACCTAGGCAGCCTCTATCACTGAAACTCGTGAAACACACTCAAGAGGCGTGCACTCTCAGCTGCTGGGGCTGGTGGCATCGGTGGATCAGCTGGTAGAGGTACCATCGGTGCCTCCGCTGTAATGGGGCCCTGCACCGAGGCTCATCGCTCGGTGGGATGCCATCTAGCACAGAACTGGAAACCCTAGCTGGCTGCCGTGGTGGGGCCATCCTGAAATTAAACAGGTGTGCCATAGTTAATACAATATACCTCGTGAGCTGACACAAAGTAATCACAAAGAAAACTTTTGAAACACGCACGCATTCAATGTTTTCGGGAACTGAGTCGGAAATCAGAAGTCAGGGTCCTGGTGTACGGATACGCCGGCTGCCACACCAATAGTGGACTCCCTGGACTGATAAGAAAACTCATTAGTCTAAACAATATTGCTTCACAGGAAGAAATTATCATATTTCTATGTGGAGTAGTAGAACCGACTCCTCTGATACCAATTTGTCACGACCCATCCTCGGGGCTCGTTCCGTGACTACCCCAAGCCCGCCTTCCCTAGGCCAGGGGCTGGCGACTAGCACCAAAGGCATAAATCCCGTTAATAGGGAAGGCATTTCCATTATATAAGTACGCAAACACAACAGAGTAATCAAGATGATGTAAACACTAAGTAAACTAAGTACAAAAGTAAGTGATGGAATGTAAATGGGCTAGAATAGAATCTCAACTGAAAGTATAGTACAACTAAAAAGAATGTACAGTAGTAGTAAAGTAAATCAGAAACCACCTATTTGTCCTCTGGCAATCCCGCCTGAATGGTGGGTAAAGATGGTCTCCTCAGCTCCTCGGGTCCGGTCGTCCGCTCCGTGTACGTTCCGCCTGATAGTCCACCTCCAGATACCATCCTGTTCCTCAAGCCTCGACCATGATTGGCGCTGTATGTCATCTGCAACCAACACCACGTAGTGCGGGGATAGCCCGTGTAGTTGTGAGTATACAATTACTCAGAAGGGACACCGAGACCCCTGAAGGTCTCCTAGAATCCGCAAAGTATAGACCATAAAGTAAATATACAAACACGGACTATCAACCAACTCTACTTAGGTATATGCCCATACATATACCTAACTACTCATTTCCAGTTCGTCTCTAACTCATGAGCACAAGTGCAACCAAGTCCACACAGAAAAGTACAACACAGTCCACACATGAGATCAAGCAAATCATATCGAAGATAATGATTGCAAGTCAAGACTTAGCTCACACAGGTATAACACCCATGAATAGGGGTGGAGATGATAGATGTAGCCTAAGAATCATCTCCCATGCTGAACCCACGTAGGATCCATGTACAAAGTCATCACTGCCGAACCCACATAGGATCCTAGTACAGTAACCATCGCTGCCGAACACACGTAGGATCCATGTACAGTCATCCTCACTTCCGCAACACGTAGGATCCAAGTACAGTCATCCTCGCTGTCTAACCCCTGTAGGATCAAAGTATAGTCGTCATCGTCATCGCAGTCGCAGCCAGCTCTAGGGTTCTCGAACACAGCACACTCGATTCCGAGAGGGTCCGCTCCACGAGCCAATAGGGTCGATACATCAACTGTCATAGAGACTAGATTTTATGTATCCAGAAGTCAGTCTTGTCAAAAGGAACTCAACGCAATAGATGGTGCGTCAAGAAGATGCCTGGTCTGAGAGATATAAGTTTTTCCATCCTAGGGGCCTGGTTAGAAATATTCATTTTTCTAACCTAGTAGATAACCAAATTCATCCGAAACAAAATTAGAGTATCGCAAAAGGACTGTATCGTCGAAAGAGTCATATTTCCGCAGATGGAGCATCGATCGGGAGTGCGATATTTATGTTAACCCCGTTTAAGTGTTTAATGGGCCCGACCCGTTTAGCCCAGTGGGCCAACGGGTCGGGTTGTCCCTGTTTGAGGGGTCTGATCGAGCAGGGGAGTCAGACCGGTCCAAAGGGAAATCTTAATTCGGCCCGAAGGGATGTGGCCCGACCCGAAGTGGCACGGCCCGACCGGAAGTGGGGGGGTGTCTTCTACACCGGCGGTACCTGGTGGCGCCACCCTTCCCCAAACCAGCCAGCTCGGTCGACCGATCGTCTGGTGAACGTGGGCCACATAGTGGGCCATCGATTCTTTGGCACGACACCCTCCTGGCAATGCGGTCCAGTTCTGCTGGACAGGCCTACAGGCTGGCCGGTCTTCTAGCGCGGCGCTCTGCTGGCGTCACAGCTTCTCTTCGCCCGGCCGGCTGACGGCCCGACCGATTCATCCAGCGAAGCGGCCCATGTAAAGGGTCGAGGTTCTTTCCGCACAACCAGTGCGACGATGCTAGTTCCCTTTGCCTCATCCCCAGCACGGTGCGACGACATTGTACTTCCACTGCAATCAATTATCAATTCTGAAAATAATTAACAAGAACAATGGTGGGTTTTCGGGCCAGGTTCATTTGGCCTGCACCCTCCACGTAAAATGATAGCAATCGACCAA
Source organism: Viscum album (assembly GCA_963277665.1). NCBI lineage: Eukaryota > Viridiplantae > Streptophyta > Magnoliopsida > Santalales > Viscaceae > Viscum > Viscum album. The sequence goes on from OY728137.1 coordinate 1,777,329,575, forward strand.
GGTAAACGAGATGCTCAATGAAAAACCAAAGCACAATTTTAATCCATTAAAATTGTACTTATCCCCTACCTAGATAAATTATGTCATTTTCCGGCGATGCGGAAGATGGCGTCGCGGGGTGAGGTTTCGAAGACGGCGTTGGCGTGCATCCAAGGAGGGAATGACTTCTCACAGTAACTGTGGGGAGAAGAAGGAAAGGCATGTTGTCTCTCCTTGTTGTTATAGCGTTCTTCATCGAAGAGGTGACGTTCTTCGCGGGGGGATGAAGATCCTCACGGAAGGATGATGATCTTCAAATAAAGCGAGAGTTCTCCCAAATCTCCTCACACAACAAATATAACACAAAATAAAAATAAGACTTCATATTACTTTATTTTATTTTTTGAATCCTTCGAAATTAAAAATTTCAAACTCTAACTGAATTAATTTATTATGTGTGTGTTGGCATGAAATAAAGTGGGAGAGTGGGGAGAGGAGGAGTTACCCAATTAAATACATGGGGTTTTCCAACATTAAACACAAAGTGTTTAATGGGGGGGTTAAGGGGATTAGGTAAGATCAAGGGTTTAGGTCACGTGTGGGCCCCAAAAAACAAAATATCCTCCCATGGGAGGTTATGTGGGTGTGGGACCGACCTTCTACTCCCTTTGGGAGAAATTAACCACCAACCATAAAAATAAAATTGCGCCACGCATTTTATTTATTTTAAACTATTTCCCCCAAATATTAATTCCAATCCCTCTTAAAACACAACTGTGATAAAGGTCCCCTTAAGAAATTAACAGCGCTGCAAACTCATCGGTGCCCTCAAATTTCAATTCCGAGCACCGGTTCAAATGATAGAAAAACTTGCTCATTATTTCACTAAATGTTTCTGAGCTAAACTTCAGAAATTGATTCTGGGCACACCAGGACTAGGAATCAAGTGCCGCCAGAAACTGGGTACTCGTAAAATTCAAAAAAATAAACGAAAGAAATTTCATTGAAATTTACGGGTCATTATAAATTTTTAATGCATAAATTTTCAATTATAAGTAATTACATTTTTCAGTAATTAGGAGGATATATGGAGTGTGTTGTCCAGCTGCACGCCACATAACACTATTGCTATGTATCTGGGTCACATGCTTGCCAGACTACGTGGAATGTAAATTCTACTTCCACAATATGTATCTTTCTTCTGTTACCCCATGATACCCACCTCGGTCATTGGTGTGTATCTTTGTGAAATACACAATGTTTATAGTCCAACTACAAACTATGATTTTGGAATGTCGGATAGCAATTAAACCAACTAAAACACTTGGTGTATTCTTATGTGAGAGATTACATGATGTCTCCCATTAGCTATAGTAATTTTATATCTATTTATATGTGTCCATGTAATAACAAAAGGACTCAGTGTGTTTCTAGAATGTGGTAATTTATGAACTTCATTCCTTATAAAATGTATATAAGTCATGTATATAAAAAATTATCTAGGTTGTCGGTATCACATGGTTTGACAATGTTTATTGACCACAATTATTTCACAATATGTGTTGTTAACCCTTGTGGACAACATGGCGTGTATGTCATATACCCACCATGTAATCCAACAATTTTTTTCTAGATTGGTAAGTCAACACATGATGCACATCATATATAATAACAATGTGGCATGTCATTTCTCCGGCGACATGTACAGGGGTAGCATATTTGGGTACATGGTGTGTAACCCTGCCTTTCTGAATTTATTTTGGTAGTTCTCAATACAATCTTTAGATGTTCTTCATTGATTCATAAATTGTTATGAAAATGAAACACTGACTAAACATCATACATATTTCAAGAATATTTTAATTCAAAAATATATTAATGAAAAAATAATATGAAATAAAAATTCAAAAATTATTGTATATGGATCAATAATAACATAGTTAACTATAAATTTAAACATTACCATTTCATACAATTTGTTGGTTCTTGGAATAATGGTAACATGTGATGGTGGGTTATATGATAAAATTTATTTTAATATTTTTTTTCATGAAACCATAGTAGAAGTTGTTTCACATAAAATTTTAATTATTTTGTTTAATATCAGATGAAAACAATAACATATCTCAGAAATATTTATTCAATGTGGGTGTTGATCATCCAAAGTGGTCCTTTAAAATTTCATTAATTATGCAATTAGGATCCAAGGATAGAATCCCAGTAGGTATTATCCACACATTAACCGCATATATCTGAGTAAAGATAATAGATCATCTTATTCTAGCAGAAAAAATAAATTTTCCTATGTATTTCATATTTATTTCCCATCCTCTTATCTTGATGTAATCCCTCTTTCATTTTTCATTATTGAGAGGGAGAGAGGAGGATCGAAGAGAAAAATATTTTTAGATAACGATTACCTATTTTTCAATTATACACACTATAAAATAGACATAACCATATTTTTATATTTCAATGGTTGAGAATAAAATAATTATTTAATTACATGTAATCCTATAAATAATATTATAACTTTTAACAAACTCATACCATATTATTATAATAATTATAACTATCATAATAAAAATATTATTTTTTTGTCTACACCAGCATGCACGACAATAAAAAAAATTCACCAGGATTGTTAAATAATATTTTTCACTAGACACGGTCTTCATCTATAAAAACTCCACAAGTATTTTATGTAAATCAAAATAAATAATTAATTTAAGCATTTATTTTGTCAAAAAATATTTCTTTTTGATATAAAAAGAATAAAATTATCTCTCAGGCTTTAGATTATTATTTATTCAAAAAATTAAATTAAAATATAATTTAATTATGATCGATAGAAACACAAAGTGTGAAACAACTTGAATTATTTCTCTTTGGAATTATGCGGGCTTGAATAAATTCCAGGATTACTGTTTAGTAATAGTTCATGGAACCCAAGATAAATAACATAATGTCCCAATGATGAAAACCTTATTGAAACATTCACTATGTTAAATAATCCCATTTGACTCAATATCTCATCATGAAAATTGAACATATGTGTCACCAAACTATATTATCAATATGTATTTTTTTGACTATATGAATGAAATGTATTGTTTCACCATGCCCATTAATTTTAATGTGATGATTCCTTTCTAATAAAATTGTTTCTATATTAACATCCATAAATAGGGTAGGGAAAAACCCATCCATTACTTATCCATTAATGACTTGTTAATCGTTATGCACCCAACGCACCTTAACTCACCACAAACATGCGGAATCATATTTTCCTATAAAAAATCAATGTGTGTGAGTAATGAAAAAAATTAATGATAATCTAAATTTTTATGTACCATTACAGATGATCACATATAAGAATATCCAATGACACCAAATCATGCTGAATTCCATACCACATGTATGTTCCCATAAACCTCTAGTCTTGTATTTTATCAAGTGTAACCATCAGGAAAAGAAGACTCCTCTGCTTGTGAGTACTCTCACATGAAAGTATTTGTAATATGTGTCCCATAATAGTATGTTATCCAATGATAGAACATTATTTAAGAATATTGTCATGGTACTTCAAGGATAACATCATAGTGATGAACTACTATGAATATATAAATGTGATGTATTATCTACGTCATTATTATAATAGATTCATGAATAATAGTTAACAATATGCAATAATATGTTTTATTGATTTCCAATACATAACTTATACATGTAAGAAAAGTATAAACAGTTGGTCCTAGGGAACCAACTATAACAATAGAGCCTAATTTTTTTTTATAGTGTGGTTTAATTTTTTGAGTTAGTGAGATTATTTTTTCATTATTTACATTAGGGTGTTCATTGTGTAAATTATTAAAATGTCCCCCATTCATTCATAAAATTAAGTTGGTTTTATTTTCCATCATTTATTTTTATATCATATGCAGAGACATGTGATTGTTTGTAGGTATATCTGGATAAGGCCACCAATATTGTGTATCATGCCTACATAGTGTTAGTCAATGACCCAACCTATTAATGGTGGTATTGGGGGTACCATACTCAATATAACACTAAAACATTTGTGTTTTTAGAGTTTTGGTTAATGTCAATCCTATAGAAAATATTTTGATATCATTTTTCATTGAGTTATTTTATTATTATTAAAATATGATGGTATTTGTGATATTATAGGATAATTTCTCAATTCACCATACCAAGTATGTTTTCTATAAGAAAATGATTTTACCTTTTAATGATTCATTCATAGGAACCAATTTTAAAAGTTATACCTTTGATTTAACTATAAGTCATCTTATAAAATTATAATAAGATCAAATTAATCATTTATATCTACATCAAATTCTTAAAATAATATCCATCTCACTAGTTTGGTCATTGAATTCAATTTATTCAATATTAACCACAATTATTTATATTATAATAGTATGTTAATCATAATATAATTTTTATATGTGAAATAATAATAGATAAAAAAACATTTATGGAGGTTTAATTAATTTAGCCAGGATCCATGATACTTTTACTTCACCTTATATGATAGTGAAACTCTAACAACACTATCTAAGGAATTATATATTAACTTGAAAGGTATTTGGAGATCCCATCAGGGTAGATTGATAATTAGTGGGGTGGTTGGACTTATTTTATGTTCATTAAAGGATTCATTGCATTAATTATCACCCTAAATTTCATAGAAACTATCTCATGCGATTCACAAATATTTTTTATCTCAATGAAAAAATATTAATATGAAGTGGTAAAATCATGTAACATGGACTATAAAATCATTAACAATAATCACTACTTATGTTTTAAAAGTACCTCATTTAATTCACGATCCAAATATCATCCTCATGATATGAAAAGTATTAAAAGATCATGTAAATATCATTTTCTATTGACCCTATATTTTAATTAGGTCATAAAAGTATGTATACAAACCATCTAAAATCAATATTGTGTCTTCCATATCATCCATTCAACCATTTGGTTAAAAACGGGGATTGGAAACCAATATTTTCTTGTAAATTTGTTCAAATTTTCATAAACATTGAAAACTCCCAAATTTTATTGAGTCCAAACATGTACTAATTTATTCATGTGACATTCAACAAATTTTGGACCAAATTTCTTAGGAACAATCTGAATTATAATATCCAATTGTGAGTTGAAAATTTGATATATATTTCCATCCTCTAAAATTCTGTCAACCACTTTTTCAACAACTTCATTCATTGTTAGAGATATTTATTTTCTAGGGGCTTGTATAACTAGTTTCCTCCCATTTTCAACTAATATTCTGTACATACTTATTTTAAAATTACGGGCTTAGATAACATATACAACTAAAAATATTTCAATCATATTATCATCCAATATAATTTTTATTTTCATTTATTTATTTAGTATGAATTTTATAAAATTATGATTTTAAATCATTCCATGACCATTAAATTATATTGACGTAATGGTGAGGGTAATGGTTTGTGTTAATGTCTAGGTGGGGGTGTGAGAGATGAAAGAGACAAGGAATAAATTATATGGAAAATAATTTTTTTTTATAGAATTCAAAATACCATTTTCATTAAAATCTAAAAAAATATTAATCATAATAAAATTCCCGCAACTAGGAATTAATACATGTCAATTTATATATAAATATTGGTGTACGTATTATTTATCCTAAACTTATTTAACCTTTCATTATTCGTATCCTTCCATAATTTAATTACTTAATTTACATTATAGTAATTATGTATTGTTTTATTAATACTAGGAATAGATTTTTTTTATATTGAGAAAGACATGTTTTTGATATATTATCTATGAATTAATAAATTACATACTAGGTAGTTTTATTTCTTCCATATATAATTATACTTTTCTCGAGGAAACTTATTAAGATATCATATGGATTTTTTAATTTATTGATTATATTATTCATTTCCTACCATTATCTAACTATTTATCATAACACATCAGATTCTTCAATTATTATATATATTTAATATGATATTTTCATTAATTATTCATTTTAAAATATTTATAAAAATGGTTTACGTTTTATGGATATATATTTCCCACGTGGGAGTCTGAAATTGTTTTCAAATCCTGACCCTACCTATTTGTAGAAGTACCACTATAAAAAATACAAGTTTTTATGCATAAAATTGGCTTTGTTCTCATAATATTCTTATAAATTTTATTTTATGAATAAAAAAATTATTTTATTTAATATATTACATTTAAATTTCATTAATATGACTCTATAATTGTAATTACTTTAATTTATTAAAACAAAACACCTTTGGGTGCATAAAATAAAAATGCATCCTTTATATTGAATTGGTTTATATTTTAATTTCTAATTAATTTGTTACCAATTATTTTATATTATATATTATTAATAATATATTATTGTGATGTAGTTGAAAATATTCATAATTCATAATTTGATAGATATGTTATGTAATATTATATAAAATAATAATGATTTCATAATATATTGTTGTTTATCAATACTTTTTCTTGAGTGTGATGAACGAAACTCAAGAAGCTCATTATTTCAATGAATGCATATAAATATCAATATCACATGCATTGAATTCCATATCATTAATTTTTTTTCCTTAAATTATTTAATATAGTTTAAAGTATCAAGATATTATATATCCTTTCACAGTTGGTTTGGCTTGTCATACATGCAATCAAATAAAATTTTTTACATTAGAATTTTATGATGATGCATTCCACATTTAAATGAACCTGATACATGGTGGTTTTTATTAATTATTTGTTTTTTGAAAATTAAAATAAAACATACACAAATCACACTAATAAATATCCTAAATTAGCTACCCCAAAATGTAATCCCCACCCTCACATTTATAATATAAAATTTTACTCAATGTGACTATTAGAAATAATTTATATAAATGAAGTACAAAATTAAAATTGGAAAAAATAACCTAAATGTTAGAGAGTAAAGGATCACATTATAATTTAAAGTGATGATGGGATGAGGAAGTGTGATAGAATCAAAATCTTGTGTTGGTTATCCATTAATACACTACTTCAAATGCTACCCATTTACTATATAGATCATTTCTTTCCTCTTGAGTGAACTCTATTACACTATAATGAAAAAACATAAGATAAAACACCATATTCAACTATCTAGAATGAAACATACCAAGAAATGGAATTAATCATGAGTTGTAAAGAAGGACATTTTACCTTAAATGAAAAAACATTTTTTATAATTCTATTGTGAACAAATTTTTTTTGTTCATTGTAGAACTTTATGATCTGATTTTATGACAATTGAATCTCATAAATCTCTTAAACTTGTAGATTCTTTTGATCTACATCATAGGCTATGTACAGGTAACTTTTTATTATATCCTAAAACGCTTGATGATTGGACTCTGCAGAAAGATAAAATGTTTTACCAAAACTGATATGAAAGGGGGAAATTTTAATGGGTGTTTTGAATTCCATATTTTAATCCAATAAAACATCATCCAAGAACATTAACTAATCCTTCCTATTTGGATACATCATTTTATTTCAATTTATACTTCAACTAATGATTGGAAATATTAGTGTGACCATTTTATCAGGGGTTTCATGGTGTTTTTGTTTTTTTGTGACACCATAAATAAAAATGATGAAATCCAAATTTCAATTACTAATGTTTGTCCCCTGGTCAATAATGATAGCCTCTTCCACTCAAAACCTATAGAATAATTTAAACATTCAAAAAATGCACTAAAACAAGAGAATAATAAGTCCATGTTTCCATGGCCTACAAACATTTTGTAACATAAACAATATCAATAATAATTTACATAAAACTAAATGAGATTTTAAATGGATGCATAAAACCAATTTCACATACATAAAAAATCTCTCAAATGTTGTTTGTTTTGGGTGTACTTGGGGGAATTATAGTAGCTAAAGAAGGTCATTATATAAAGATTAAATACATAAAACATCATAGAAATTGTATTTTTTTAAAGGATTCAGGATACATTAAATAATAGTTGGGGGGTTTACTAGTGTCTATAAAACTACAAAATGTATGTTTGAAGAAGAATATATTTTTAATGTATTTTATTGATAAAAAACAATGTGATTACATTTTTTTAATTTTTTTATAAGGAATAATAAATCTAAAAATACCAATTCACATAATTATTAATAATAACCATTTTATTTATCATTCACATAATTATGATCCCCTAATTATTTTAATCCTTGACCCTCTAAGAATTTACATCAACCATAATAATGAAACGAATAAAACCCTAGGATATATTTAGTATATGAAATCATAAAACCATGATTTTATTTTGTTTCAAGGATATATTATGATTATTGGTAAATTTGGGCTCATATCCATATTTTATGTGTGGATGAGTTGGGTTTAAGGATTATACTTTAACTATACAAATTGATCATTTTTATTTTTTTAGTAAATAATATCGCAGCCTCACAAATCACATATTATTCAACCTTATGTGTTTTTGTAATTATTCATTTCATTTATTAGTTTATTATAAATAAAAAAGAATATCATGTATAAAATAATTTAAACTAAAGTATCTAATTTATTCAAAAAAATATTTTAACAATGTAATAATTAGATCAATTATTAAGAAAAAATACGCTTCTCGGGTGGTTTGGTCAGCGTAGAAATGTTACTCATTTGAATAGTTTTAGATAGGTTATAAGGTAATCAATTTTATACTATTTATTTAATATATAAAACTAATAATTATAGAAGTATTAAGTTGAAAATAACATACAAAATGGAATATAAATTAATATTTTACATCATAAGTACTAACATTACAATTTGATGAATAAGATGGATGCTTCGATGAGGGAATCATTACCTCAAGTGATTCCACTTTTTCGATGCATGTAGATTTTTAGTGGAACAACTTATCCTTTATCCTAAAAATTGTAATTCATGTAAAACTTCATCTTATGTAAAAAAGATACACATTTTAAAGGTGATAAGAGGATAGAGTTACAAGTGGTTACAATTGTGAAGGTAAAAATCAAGACCAATATTTTAATCCAACATTTACTGACTATTTGATCTTCAAAATGCATTAACTATTGAAGGAACCATGTTCTTTTGGACATCAATTTTCCAATGGAATTAAATTTTATTCATTCAAATTTTATTGAGGGATAAAATAATATATTTATCTTGAAAATGATCTCAAATAATTTTTATGACAATTTATTTTGTCCATGAATATGGTTATTTATCCAAGGGAGGAGTTTGGTGGAAATCTGAGCCATTAGAATTTTAGTAGAATAAATAATAAATAATATTTAATTTATTAAATATTAAATTATTTTCAATTTTTCTTTTTTATTTATTTTTATAGTGGAGTGATGGAATGAGATTTTGACTCTGCCATTGAGTCCAAAACACGGAGTTTCTCCAATACATGGTGTAAACTCAGATTGGGTGTGGGGGCTGGTTGGACCAACTGTTGTTTTCATTTTTTTTCTTTTCGCATATTTTTCTTTTCTCTATTTTCTCTTTGCATTCATTCACAATTATTTATTGATAATTAAACACCTATGGATAATCTTAAACTGCTCAACCGAGATAGAAAAGAGGGATATGGATAAAAAGAATGGTGTTGGGGGAAGGGAGGTCCCGTCGTGATCACTCGACACCCAAGATCAACGTGTGACAACTATGCACCACAGATATGAGAGATGGTTCAAAATTTCAAAAAAAGTTTGTCTTATTGATTTTTTTTACATCAAATCCCCATCAGAGTCATCATTTTTAGTTTTTATATCCCTTTTATTCTTGGTAATGGACCATTGTGGGTGGATTTGTTTATTACTTGTCGAAAATGGGGGTTTCATGAAATCCAAAGGTTTTCCATTTAGGTAAACAAAGATACATGGTGATTGGTTCACAATTACATTTTTTAATCTCCCCATTCGAGGAATATGAGGTTTTCTAAGTACGCAATATATAATAGGTTGTACATTCCATATATGGTGTCTCACCTGTGTAGCCGAGTTAATGACGAAGGATCCCCGTGTAGGGGCACACAGATGTGTAGAGTACATGGCCAGACTGTCACAAACAGACCCTATGAGTCTCGAGCCAAAACTACCTGAAGCACGCCTCCATAAGACAGGGGCTGGAGACAAGCCCTGAAGGGGTAAAAAATCTCAACAAGGACTTCTTCTATGTACCAGTACACACACACACAGCACACCCAATGCTTGTGCGGATTAAAAAGAACACCAAAGGACAAAAAAATATAACCCAACTACAGTCATGCATATACTTATAAATATAAGTAAGTAATGTGCTGAAAAGTAGACTGAACAGAATAAAGGGGAAAAAATACTCCCAACCAGAAATGTGCCACAACCCAGCAACAGGTAAATAAATGTAAAAAGATGTTGAGTCTCACACATGTAAGTCATACTATGTCTTCCGAACACAGCCCAAGCTCATGTGTCCCCTATGCTCATTCATAGTCTTGATCGACCTGTCCGTCGTCTATAAGAGAAACACCCAGTGCTGGAAAAGCCCAAGCAGGGGTGAGTATAAGGATAGTCAGTAGGATGCCCTGAAAGCTCAAGGGAGCAACACAAAAGATAGCCCAATGATGATTAGTAGACATAATAAGGAAGATTGAAAGAATACAGTAAATAGAATTCCACTCAACCCAACAGAATAAAAGGAGTAGACTCATCTAACCAAGAGTAACGAGACACGAAAATCATGTGGCATACCTGCGTTTCTTTGCCCCTCCTAGAATGAGAGTAATTGAACCCAAGGAGTGGGTACTAAATTAGGGTGTATATATATATTTATGCTTAAAATGAGACCCAAACGAGTGTGTAAGGGGATATCTATCTCCAAGATTAGTCCAGGAAAATTCTCTAATAGTTTTAAGGATATCCATCACTGATGCCCAACGGTCCCGCATGTCAAGCAGCCTCATCGCTAAGTTGTACCACCAAAAGTCCAGCTCTAGTAATCATGAGAAAAGCCACTGAATAGCCTCATCGGAAGGGGATGATTCTGAAATAAGTCGTTTGGTAACACACTACCCAACCAAACTAGAGGGTAAACCCCAAAAGGACATCGGGCGACCCACTACTGAGCCCTACGAGAGGGTAAACCCAAAAATATCATCGGGAACCCACTGCCCAACTCAAATAGAGGGTAAACCCAAAAGTCAATGGGTAACCCACTTCCCAGCCCTGCTGGAGGGTAAACCCTAAGTTCAATGGGTAACCCACTTCCTAGCCTTACTAGAGGGTAACCCCAGAACTGGTCTATTAACTCTGGGCTGCCTGTGCCATCACTGGGTGTCAATAACATCGCGACTGTGTGTTCATTAAGAGTGCATTAAAGGAACCTCTGACCAACTGCATTTCATGTTTACATATTTAATGACATCTCTAAAGTGGATCTGCATGCCCAAAGAGATTAAACCATTGAAATCCCTATAGAAAAACACGCGAGATAGAGTACTTACTCGCAGGAAACTGACTCCCAACAAAAAAGGTATTCAACTCCCTTAATGACCATATGGCGTCTCATTGGTCCCACAACTCGGTCCCAAAAGTGGTGGGGATAACTGCACCATCGTTATGCCCTTGGAAAAACATGCCAAATCAACTACTCATTCACCCCTAATGGACATCTGACGAAAAAGTCGGAAAAGATAGCTCATAGCTTAAAAGACGGCATGGTGGCCAATTCCTCAATGCCAGCTACAATTCCTGAAACCACCATGGACCTCTTCGTCTCGATGCAAGGGTCACAACGCCGTTGACGACACCTTAAACGGACTGCAGATGTGCTCACGCCGTCCAAAGGAATAATCCTATCGTGGTACTTAACGAGCAGGAAGCACCACGAAGCCCCCGTCTCAGGAATTGAAAACCCATGAGACCATCTCAAAATCTTCATCTTGGGTTGAGGATTCCACTTCCGTAGATGGAATGAAAAAACAAAAATTCGTAGTGAATGTTATGGGTGTCCGAAGTCGAGGGGACAAACCCCTTGGGCTGGTCCGGCCTGGTCCAGTTGGTCCTCCCGGCCTGGCTCACCGCAGCAGCTCGAGGCTCAGCCACACGTCCCGGATGTGGACCCCAAATCTATCATTCACTGACCGATCCTCGTGGCTGGATGTTTTCTCGCATGGAGACAAACAAAAATTAGTTCTCGGTCTCTGCACGGGGTGGTGGCACGTGACCCCGCAGCTGCCGCCAGGAACACCCCGTGCCGCCATCCCGGAACCTACAACTACTGCTAGAACCGCACCGATGTGGCCTGAAATGCCCCCACACAGCTGCTGTTGCTCGCCGGACCTCCTCGGAACCACCGAAAAAAGGATAAAAAGTCCGGAAAAATTTCCGGGGCCACCCCGGACGCCCCATGACTCAAACATTCGATCCAAAAGGATTGTTGGGTAGATAAAATCAAGCCCTACGCAACCATCATCTTCAATCAATGATCGGAGGGAAATTCGATGAAATAAATTTTATTTATGTACGATTCCAAAATGAAAAATGAAAAATGAAACCTCCTACCTCATTGGGCATAGCCTGATTCTTCATGAATGGTCCACCAGAGCCACCGCCCACCTTGGAAAGGGATAGGGAAGAATAAAGGAGGTTCTACCTTGATGGGAAGAACTTTTTACAAGGATAAAACTAAAGGGGAGAAGATGGTGGGAGGTGGAGTGTTTAAATTGAAAACAATTAAACCCCCCACTCGTAGGCCCCGTACCCGAACATCCAGCTGGGTCGAGGTTAAGAAGCCCCTAGGGTAAAAACCTTATTTTGAGCGCAACTGAAGTCTCATAATTTTAATTCAAGCCTCCGTTCAGATGTTACAGATAACATGCCCAGGGCCGCCAAATTACAAAAATTCCCCTTGTTTCATTTTCCACAGAAGGGTCGCGCCCTCGAATTTTTCACCCCTCCTAGGGTAAACGACACACTTCGGACTCAACGATGCCCTCAATTTTACCATATGAGCAACAATTTAGGAGTTACTCATTTTATTTTGTATCCTGTGTGAATGTACTTAAAATTTATTTCTAGCCACACTGGGGCTCAGTATCACACTTCGTCTGAATGACCTTCTCTGGAATAACATTAAGAAAATTACAAAGTATTATAGGCTCAAAAACCTGGTTCTTAAATCATTCCCTCTTTCTTGATTTTGTCCCTGAATAAAAAAACTACAAAAACAACTCAGGATAATAAGACCGCATTTGTCTCTCCTGTTCCCAGGTGCTCTCTTGCACCCTCCCATGCTTCCACATCACACGATCTAAAGGAATGGTCCATCCACATAGTGTCCACTCCGGGCGGTCCTCAATCGCTACATGGTGCGCTACAAAGGTGGCCCAATCCTTAATGCCCAGCTCTCCCCAGTCGATAATGTGCATGGGGTAATGCACATATATCTTCATCTTCGACACATGGAAGACGTCATGCACCCTCTCCAGCTGTGGGGGTATAGCAAGATGGTAGGCAACCTCGCCGACCCTACGCATGATCTCAAAGGATACAATGAACCTCATTGACATATTGCCTCCCTGACCGAACCACCGTGTCCCACGACATAGAGAGACCCTCAAAAAATAATTCCCCCTACTCGAACTCCAAACGCATGCGATGAAGATCTTCATAGGACTTCTGTCAACCCTGAGTCATCCTCATCCATTCATGAATGACCTGCACCTTCTCTGTCGTCAGCTACAAAAACTCTGGGCCCACGAGGGAGGTATCCCCAACCTCCGTCCATCACAGTAGTGACTTTCAAGGTCTCCTGTAGAGGGCCTCAAAAGGTGCCATGTCGATAGTAGAGTGGTAACTGTTGTTGTAGACGAACACCACAAAGGGCATGTGATCCACCCAGTTCAGGACAAAGTCTAACATGAAGGCCTTGAGCATATCCTCCATAAACAAGATAGTGCGCTCAGTCTGCCTGTCTGTCTGGGGGTGAAAAGATGTACTCATCCGCAGCTGAGTCCTGAATGCCTCCTGCAGAACTCACCATAATCGCGATGTAAACTTCATGTCATGGTCCGAGATGGTCATCGAGGGTACTCCATGAAGGCAGACAATATCCCAGTGATACAGCTACCCAAAACACTCCACCGAACTCTGCTCCCTGATGGAAAGGAAGTGCAACGACATCATGAGTCGGTCCACTATCACTCAAATGGTACAGTGGCCCTTCACTTTGTGCAGAAGAACTGTGAAGAAGTCCATAGATATACCATCCCACTTACCTTTAGGAATATCAAGGGGCTGCTACAACCCTGCTGGAACCTGATGCTCTGCCTTCAACTATTGATTGGTAAGACACCAAGAAACGAACTCAGCTACGCTCTGCTTCATGCCAGACCACCAAAACTACCGATGATGGTCTCTGTACATCTTCCATAAACCAGGATAAAGCGAAAGGAAAAGTGTGAAACTCGCACATCCCCTCCTCCGGCATCTCCATGGTTACTACAACATGCCCCGAGAATAGGATCTCGTGATTCCCTCCTTCGGAATACTGATCGGGTGCATCACCCCTAGATATCTGATCACACAGTACCTCACTGTCAATAGCCCCAAGATACGACTCTCTCACATGCTCAATGAGAGAAGGAGTCAACACCATTGACTACAGATAAGTCATACCATCCTACTCCACCATGGAAATCCATAGGGTATCCAACTACTCTGTTGCTTCCCACACTAAATGAGCATGTGGCTTCCTGCAAAGGGCATCTACTATAGCATTTCCCTTCCCCGGAGTGTAGACTATATCGAAATCATAGTCCTATAAAAACTCCATCCATCGCCTCTTCCTCAAGTTCAAATGCTTTTGAGTGATGATGTACATGAGGATCTGGTGGGATGATTATACCACAAAACTCTCACCCCAGAAGGAAGTGCCTCTATAACCTCAAGACGAAGACCACTACTGCCAGCTCCAAATCATGAGTCGCATAATTCTTCTCATGGGGCCTCAACTACCTCGACCCATATGCAATCACTACCCGCTGCTGCATCAGCATGCACTCAAGCCCAGCTGTAGTAGTGTTTTAGTATACCACGAAATTAATGCCCTCATCTGGCAGCCTCAACACTGGAGCACTAGTCTGCCTCTTTCTCAACTACTCAAAGGGCTTCTTACACATATCAGTCTAGGTGAATGGTCATACCTTCTACGTCAATGCAGTCAAAGGGGTAGCAATGTTGGAGAAATATTCCACAAACCTCCTGTAGTGCCATTCCCATCCATGGAAGCTCCTCACCTCTGACACATTCTTGGGTGGCTCCGACGAAAGTAGTGTCTCTACCTTTGCTGGATTTATGGCCAACCCCTACTCTATAATGAAATTCCCCAAAAAATGAACTTCATGATCCATAAATGACACTTCGAGAGCTTCTGATACAGTTGGTGCTCTTAGAGTAAGTATAGGACCATCCTCAAATGCTCTATGTGATCCCCCTCCATCACAGAGTAGATGAGTATGTCATCAATAAAGACATGAAAAAACCGGTCCATGTATAGCTGGAAGATCTGGTTCATCAAATCCACGAAAAAGGAAGGGGAATTCGTCACGCCAAAGGCCATCACTAGAAACTCGTAATGCCCGTATCGACAACGGAAAGCCAACTATGATATGTCAGCCTCACAAACACAGAACTGCTGGTAGTCGAATCAACGATCAATTGTGGAGAACCACTTCACACCTCTCAACTAGTCGAAGAGGTCGTCTATACTCGGAAAAGGGTACATGTTCTTTATCGTGGCCTGATTCAGGCCACGATAAGACACACAAAGATGCAGACTCCCATATTCCTTTTTAACAAACAAAACCGGAGCGACCCATGAGGACACACTAGGTCTGATGAATCCCTTCTCACGAAGGTTTTCCAGCAGAAGTTGTTTCTCATGGTGCTCTGTGGGTGCCATCTGATAAGCCGCACATGATATCGGGGTAGTCCCTAGCTGCATGTCAATAACTAACTCCATCTCTCACCTCGGAGGTAGTCCCATGAAATCCTAAGGAAAGATGTACATGTAATCATCTACAGTGGTTGGGATCTAGGTGCCTCTAGTGTCTACTACTCCGAGACCCATGCTCTCCAACTGGTGAGAAAAAGTCTAGGGTCTCTTGCTCAGAGTACCCATCTACTCTACCACGGTGTATCATTCACCAAGGATGGTGAACCTCATCCCATTAGAAAATATACCGTTGACTCATCTGTGATGATAATCGATCTGGGTATGAACCATATAAAGCCAATACATGCCAAGGATGACGTCATAAGGTTCAATCATGATGATGAGAAGGTCCCATGTGAAACTCCTACCTCCGAACAATAGTTCACACTATCTACAAATAAAGGTCACTAACGAAGCACTTCCTGTAGGAACCTCAAGCCTATGTGCAAGTGTCATCACCTGTACTGGAAGCTCCAACTCTCGTACCAAAAAAAATGATATAGAGGAGTTTTTGGAACCTGTGTCTACTAGTACTGAAGCAACTGAAGAGTAAACACAAAGTGTACCTCGAACAATCTCATGTGATGGGGGTCACAAACACCCATAGCCAGAAGCTACATGTAGCCCCTACCACCAGCTCCCTGATCGAGGCATGGGCCACCTGGTGGTGGAAGTGGAAGGACCTCAAAATGCTCTCCAGACCTCCAGTTCCTATCGCTCTGACTGTGCCACCCCCCAGTGGAGAACCCTGTCCTCGCCTGGGGGATCCCTGGTCACATCGCTACCTCTACCGCTGTGGTGCTCCCCCTGCCTGCCACAGCTGCTCGGTACGCCTGGTCATGCAGTCCTGTGCTAGGTGGCCTTGTCTGTCACAAGCATAGCACTGACACTCTCATGACTTCCTTAGTGCTCCACGGTGCCCCTGCGGTGTATGAACCTGCCCCCAGGTCTTCTCATGGAAGGACCTCCTCAATCGAGTCTCTCCTATTTACCGCCTACCTATCACCGAGGACTCTTTTCTGAAGCGGCCACTGCTAGACCCTGTCAGTTGGAATCCCTCAGCCAAGAATCTCTCTATCACGAGTGCCCACTCTAGCACCCCGACATATGTAGGGATGAACTAGGGTATTACACTAGCACAGATCTCCCTGCGATGACCCTGCTGAAACTTTTACGCCCAGAAGTAACTGTCGCGGATCATATCCTATGAGTAGCATGTCAGATTGGTAAGCCAGGCTTTGTACTACACCACGGTCATCCCCCTGCTACAGCTCTATATTCTCCAGGATATGAATGAAGTGTATCAAATAGGGGGAGTAGTCCTCCCGGATGAGCTATTAGATGTTATCCCACATGAGATACGACTCTTTGTTGGTCTGTGTAAACAATCCCCACCAATGCCCGACCATCCCAAGGAAAAGGTTGGCAGCTAGGGCTACCATCTGGTCCTCTAGTGTCCATACCAGCCTTAAAATTTGGTCAATGAACTCTAGCTAGTCTTCTACTACCTTGGGATCTGGGTTTCGGTAGAACTTTTGTGGTCGCTGATGCTGAATGTCTGGGAGCACACTCAGCATGCGCTCAACCTCGACCTGTGCTGCCGGTACTAACTACTGCTCTCCAGGTGGAAGGGGATCCTGTGAGGGTCCATGAATTGAATCCTCATCGCTCTCTAGGTCTTCGTCACGAACTAGAGAGGGTAACATGGTGGCTAATGTCATGGGGGCATCCTGAAAATAATCAACGATTTCCGCAATAAGATGAGAATATGTATATATATATATCAGTAATAACAAATGGTAGATGACTCAAAAAGGATAGTCCAATACTAAATCATACTGGATGCATGATCCAATGTTCCTTGCAACTAGTGTCTCAGCGTGTCATGTTGTCAAGCGGGTTATCTGGGTCTTGGTGAATGGATACATCTACCGCCTATATCATCACTGGACTCCCTAGTTTGATAGCCGCTCTCGAGACACATCGACACCGTTGCCCTAAATCCCAACCAATTCTTTTTTAGGGATTAATGAACTACGCCCTAAGGAAAGAACCACCACTGATAGCACTTTTTCAGTACCCGACCCTACTAGTATCGAGCTGAAACTACCCCAATACCTCCTCCATAGGCCAGGGGCTAGAGACAAGCACCGAAGCCGTAAAAACAATATCGAGTTGGCATTCACCGATGTACCTGTACACACACACACAACCCACCAAATGTAGTTGGAGGGTAAAAATAACACCAATGGATAAAAAATTGTAACCCAACCACAGTCACACATATACATCAAAATAGGGGAAAGTAAAGTGCTAAAAAGTAGACTGAAGAGAAAGAAGGGAAAAACAAGTGCACAACCAGAAAGATTCCACAACCCAGCAATAGGTAAATGAAAGTTAACTGTTGGTGAGTCTCACAGTTGTATTTCCTACTACGTCCGATGAATGCAGTCCAAGCTTATATGTCACCTACACTCCTCCATAGTATCGATCGACCTGTCTGTCGTCTGCAAGGGCACACCAGGTGCGGGCAAATCCAAAGAATGTGTGGGTATAAGGATACATAGTTGGATGCCCCAAATTCTTGAGGGAGGAACAAAGGAGATACCACAATGGTGAGAAGTAGACAGAACATGGAACAATAAATGAGTACAGTAAATAGAATGTAGCTAAACCCAACAGAAGAAGGGGAGTAGACTCATCCAACCAAGAGGAACTACACACAGAAAGCTCGTGGCATACCGCTCGTGTCTTCACCCCTCCAAGAAGGAGAATAACTGAACCCAAGGAGTGATTAAAAAATTAGGATGTATATATATATATGCTCAAGAAGAAACTTGAATGAGTGCATAAGGGGATCTATATCTCCTTGCATAGTCCAGGAAAAGTTTCCAAAAGTTCTACGGATATCCATAACTGATTCCCAATAGTCCCGAACGTCAAGCTGCCACATCGCTAAGCCATACCACCAAATCTCCTTCTTCATATATCACAGAGCAAAGCCGCTGACTAGACTCAATGGAAGGGACTGAGTCTTAATGAAGTCATTGGGTAACCTACTACCCATCACAACTAGAGGGTAAACCCCAAAAGGTCATCGGGAGAACGACTACCCAGCCTTGCTAGAGGGTAAACCCTAAAAGATCGTCGGGTAAACCACTACCCAGCCCAACTAGAGGGTAAACTCAAAAGTCAATTGATAACCCACATCCTAGCCCTACTGGAGGGTAAACCCGGAACTCGCCTGATAACTCTACGCTGCCCGCACCATCACTGGGTGTCGCTAAAATTACGACTGTTCATTGAGTTGGAGTGCGTCAATGAAACCTCCGACCAAAACCCTTTATGTTTTCCACATTTATTGAGATTGTGAAATGGGCTTCACACACCCAAACATATTACACTGTTGAAATCCTCGTAAAAAAACATGTGAGATAGACTACTTACTCGCTGGACATGGACTCCCAACGAAGAAGTTATTCAATATCGCTTTATGACCATACAACGTCTTGTGGGGCCCACACCTCAGTCCCAAAAGAGGTTAGGAGAACTGCGCCATATGGATGCCCTCAGAAAAACATGCCAAAAAAACTACCCATTCACCCCGAACGGTCATCTGACGAAAAAGTTGCAAAACGCTGCTCACAACATAAAAGATGAGATGTGGGGCCCACACCACAACTTCAGATTCAATTCTTGAAACCACCCAGGACCTCATTGTCTCGGCACCAGAGTCATGATGCCACAGACGACACCTTAACCGGACTCCAGATGTGTTCATGTCATCCAAAATAAGAATCCTGGCGTGGTACATAACAAGAGGGATGCGCCACCGAGCCCCCGTCTCGATAATTCAAAACCCTCAAGACCATCTCAAAATTTTTGTCTTGAGCCGAGTATTGTACTTCCATAGAAGGCATGAAAAATGGACACCCGTAGTAAAAGTTAGGGGTGCCCGAAGTCGAGGGGATGAACCCCTTGGGCCGGACTCGCCTGGTCCAGCCGGTCCGCTCGGCCTAGGCCGGCCAGCGCCGGCCAGCCTGGCTTACAGCGCCTGCCCGCGGCTCAGCTGCGTGGCTCGGCCATGGACCCCCGGTCCACCCTGCGCCGACCAACCCTTGTGGTCTGTCGTTGTCTCCCATGGAGACCCGCAAATGGTGGGCCTCGGTCTCCGCACGAGGTCGAGCGTCACGACCCCACACCGTCGCTCCCTGCACATGCACGCTCTCCTGCCGCCACCGCCAGGGACACCCTCATGTCACCTGCGTCCGTCATGACACCTAGGTCTACCACTGCACTGCCATCCTCAAACCCGCCGCCGCCACTAGAACCATGCTGCCACTGCCTGGGATGCCCCACACCGCCGCTGACGCATGTCGGACCACCCTGGAATCACAAGAAAAATGAAAAAACGGCTGGAAAACCTCCTAGGGCCACCCTGAATGCCTCGAGACACTAAAATTGAATCCTAAAGGATCATTAGGAAGATAAAATCAAGCCCTACACAACCGCGGAATTCTCTAGATGATCAGACATCAATTCGATGCAAGTAATTTAATTTATGAATGATGTAGAAATCAAAAACGAAAAACCTAACCTCCTACCTCATTGGGTGTAGACCGAAGCATAACGAATGGCCCGCCGGAGCCACCACCCACCTTGGAAATAGAGATTGAAGCATGAAAGTGGTTCCCCCTTGTTGGGAAGAACTTGTTCCAAGGAGAAAACTAAGGGGCAGAAGAGGGTATGGAATGGTATGTTTAAATAGAAAACACTTATACCCCCCGCCCGTAGAAATCGTACCCGAACTTCCAGCAGGTTCGGGGTTAAGCCGCACCTAGGAGGTGGATGCAGTCATTTTTTCTCGATTGTTGAAGAATCATGAGCAGAACTATCCTATGCAAGATCTAAATATGGATATCAGCTTTTTTCTCTAAATATATGGTGGAACAATCTTTATGGGGAGAAATTTGATATATACACATGCCATCAGTGTTTAAAGTATATTTTCACACAAAGTGAAATGAATATGAGACATAGGAGGTTTTTGTAACTTATAAATGACTATGATTGTTCAATTCATTATCATCTTAGAAGATCAAAAAAATTCACCGATGTGTTAATCAGGAAAGGCCCAGTTGTTATTTCCATGGCGAGGATTCAGAGAGATCCTTTGATCAATGACCTAGTAAATTTGGAAATGGGAATTATAAGGGAAGGGAAATCATCAACCCAAACCCAAATTATTTCTCAACCATCATTACTAGTTAAGATCAAGAATTCTTAGATAGAATATCCTTTGTTTCAAAATAAGTTTGAGGCTGTAAAGGACGGTATGTTTCATATGTTCATTATTGATCAAGAAGGTGTACTGAAATTTCATAAAAGACAACGTGTTCCATATATTTTGGAAATAAAGGATCTGATGGGTGATGCTCATTGATATACTTTTTATATACATCTCCGATGTACAAAAATGTTTAGGGACCTTCATGATAATTATTGGTTGGATAATACGAAAAGGGAGATTTCTGACTACACTTCAAGGTGCCTGGTAGGCTAGAATGTGAAGGCAGAGCGACAACTTCCAAAATGGCTATTACAACCACTACCCATACCAGCATGGAAGTGGGAAAATATCACTATGGATTTATTCACTGGTTTCCAAATAGAATCCAAATGAAACAATGAGATATGGATTATTATGGACCATCTCACTAAGACTTCCCATTTTAACTACAGTCAGAAATATTTCTCTCTTGATTAACATGCCATGATTTACATGAAAAAAGTGGTATGGCAGCATGGAGTAACAATTTATACGGTATCTAATCATGATCCATGGTTCAAATAAAAATTCTCAAGAATTATCCAACATGCCATAAGCACTGAATGGAATTTCAGTTTAGCCTATCACCCTAAAACTGATGTCTAATCTGAAAGGACTATTCAAACACTATTGGATATGTGATGAACATGCTCAATAAAATTTAAAGGTGGATGGGAGCATCAACTACCATAAGTTGAGTTCTCTTAAAACAACAGCTTCCACTCGACATTCAAATGGAAGCCTATGAATCTATATATGGTAAGAGATGTAGAAATCCTACTTCTTGGCATGAAGATGGTGAGAGAAAGCATCTTGGACCTGATCTTGTGCATGAGATGACAGAAAATGTCTATGCCATACAAAAAAACATTAATGCTTCTCAGAGTTGAAAAAAGGGAAATGATATCAACCATTTAAGGGACATAGAGTTTGATGTTGGTGACAATTAATTTCTTAAAAATTCACCTTGGAAGAGATTCATCATGTTGCCGAAGAATGGGAAACTCCACCCTAGGTACATTATCCCCTATGAAATCCTTGATCGTGTAGGAGAAGTGGGATATCTGCTTTCACTTTCTCCAAATCTATCACATGTTCATGATGTCTTCCACGTATCCCTCTCAAGGATGTACATACCAGACCCTTCACATGTACAAAATACAATAGTTGTACAACTGAAACATGACCTCTATTATAAGGAGTATCTGGTGGAGATATTGGATCATAGATACAAGGTTCAACGCAGAAAGACTACTCGCCTTGTTAAGGTGTTGTGGAGGAACCATAAATGATAAGAAGAGACATGGGAACTAGAAGGGTCTATGAGGCATAAGTACCCACAAAATTTCTCTTCGTAGGGTACGAGTTAAAATTCTAGGGATCAAATTTCATTAAGGGGGAAGATTGTAACGACCTGAACATTGGAATAATAATTATTTCATACATTTGTGTGTAATTTTATGTTATACTCCAAAAAACTATATCCTTTAAGTAATGAAGCGATACCTTTGGGTTTAAACTGTTATATAACCATTGGTCAATATGAACATTGGAAACTAAAATCATAACGTTAAAATTCTTTTTTATAAATACAAGTGATCTTGGTTATAAATACAGAAAGAATAGTCGATTGCCGCATCTAATAGACTCAGGTCATACAAATCCCATCTATCATAGCATGGGAAGAAGGGAGTATCTTTTGGGATTTTCTCTGGACCAATACCATGCTGAGCTTCAACATGTGATGTTTGAATGGAATCGCCTAAGGGGGAAGTTCAATCTAATATAAATCACCACTTGAGAAATGTTTTCATAGCCGCCCCAAGATTCTATCACCATAACAAACATTAAAATTAGTTCCTCTTAAGGTATTATAAGGGGCTATGTGAAAAGTCCATAGATACATCTTGTAATCCCTTGGTATAAATTAAAATGTTATATCTTATAATTGTGAAATTTCTTATTTTCAAATGTCTAGATAATTATTTGATGAATCTTATTGATGATTTTGGAAAAATGGTATTTTAAAATAATCATGTAAACATTAAATAATTAATGATGTGAAATAATCTTCAAATATTGGTCTTCTACCATTGTGATCGATAAGAAATTTAGAGTCTAATAAGATCACCTTGATTGTTTACTAAATAGTAATGTATGAATAGTAACATACACTTATGAATAGTATTTAACAGTAAATCGGCTATAAAATAGAAACCTCACCCATGAAGGTATAAACAAAATTAGACATCATAGAAGATTAAAAATGATCATTGTATAAGTTTTGTTTTTTGTAGATCAGAAATATTTTATTTACAATTTTATAATTAATTTAATTATATAAAATTATGTTGTATTTTCCTAAAATTTAATCATAAATCATTACTTTATTGTCATTTGGTTATATGATAATTTTATGGGACCATGATTTTTTTCAAGGTGTTACATAATAAGTTGTTGTTTTAGAGCTCTTTCATTGCGTAAATAATGATTTTATTTAAAAATTATATTAAAAATATTAAGAAATTTATTTTTATAAAATGGAGTTCATTATAGAATTTATAGAATTGATATTTGGTTATGATGAATTTATGAGGCTTTTATAAAATGTTTTTTTTCCTGTGAATATTGAAAATACAGTTATGAGTTTCAGTTGTTTAATGACATCATTAATGACATAATGATGATGTAATAATGATGTAATAATTATGGTATACTTTTGAATATTAATATATGTTATGAGGTGTCCCATGTGGCCAATACGATGGGAAAATACCATGGTCAAGCCCATGGATTTTCAAATACCACCAATGAGGTGTCCCTTGGAAATTAATTAAATATCCGCTCACTATTCTTATAAATACCAAGCCATTACCTCATAAATTTAATTCCAAAAACCTCTAAAACTAAGTTAGAGTATTTTACATCCCAATGAGTCCTCCCAAGGTGATCTAAAGCCCCTCAATGTCCCAACCATTAGGATTTTGAAATTAATATTCAAGGAAAGTGAACCTCTCACCCTACTCTTTTAAGTCACGACTTCCTTTATGTTATGTCTTTGAGTTTCCATTTTCTTATCTAGGGGTATGTTTTTATATATTATTATTACATTAAATTTTATTTCCAAATTATGATATACCCATTCCACACTAAACAATTTATTTTAGTATTTTTTATGTGACGTCGTTAGACTGCCGAATTTTCATAAAAGAAATCACATTTTCACTTTGCTTTCATGTTTCCATTTCATGTGGTTTGTCAATAAAATATCCAAAACATGAACATATTTATATTTTATTAGGTCCCTCTACTGTAAAATGATTCATTTTTGGAAAGGAGACAATTTTACCCTCTATTTTTATTTTTTTTAAAAGAATTTTATATAGTCGTTATGCTGTAGAATTTTCATTTCAAAATCTCTCTCTTTTTGTGAAGAAATTCTCTTGTATTATTTATTTGAATACCCAAATATATATTCATTAAATGGGTTATTCATGAATACATAATATATATCTATTTTATTCTATAATTTACATACATATAACCCTCACTCCCTTTCTATGGGTTATAAATTACATAATGATCTTATTTTTAAGTACATTTTAAAACGTTAGGCTTTTGAAATGAAACCCATTTATTTTTTTCTCTTTGGGTTATTTTTGAATTTTTTTATTATGATCTATATGGATAACATAAAAATAAATACATATTAAGGGTGCACCTTGATAGCGCTCTAATGCATTGGGTAAAGAATTAATATCTATTGATGACATATTTCATGATACATAGGTGAATATCCTTTGTAATTTTTTTAAACCATTAGGATGAAACTTTGGGATATGTTCATGAATATATAAATGAATTTTTTTACAAATAATAAAGTTATTATTCATGTTAGTTTTATTATGAAATTCATCTTTTTTCTTTTCTCACGACTTGTGGTTTTAATCATGTTTTTATTGATATCACAATTAAACTGATTCCCTTACTTTCTTTACTGGGCTTCAGATCACCATTTCCATTGATGTGTGTAACCATTTTATGAGATGTTTTAGTTCAAAATATAATGAAATTTTCAAGAGTCATTTCAAGGGAATTTAGGAGGGTTTTTATATTTTCATGTATTTCAGTTCTTGATTTCCAAGACCCCAGACTTTAATGGTCATCTCTTTGTAAAATTTATTGAAAAGATATTTTAAAAAGTAAGGATTCTACACATATATTCAAATTTCTTATCCATATTTCTCATGATTTTTACACCTATCATGATATTTAGATCATATTAAAGTCTTTATTCTTTTATTATGTAGTGATTTTTTCGATCTCTCATCATTCCGTAGTTTTTTTAAATATAATTTACATCAATTAAAAAATGTTATATACATACCATGAATATCTTTTTGTTATGTTTAGAATGAATGGTTTTAGATATATTATCGAAGTGATTATATTTTTCTACCAAATATTTTCATTTAATTTAATAGGAATTATAATTTTTTATTTTTTATTTATCATGCTATTAGGCTAAATATTTAGGTGTATATTTTAATTTACTATTTATTTTCTTGAATTCCTACCATTATCAATCTATTTGTATTGAAACATAAGAGTTTTGTAATATTATATATGTTTAATATGATATTACTATTTATTATTCATTGTGAAATATTTTAAAGATTGGTTTATGTTTAGAGTTTTAATTTTTTACTATGGGAGTCTTAATTTTTTTAAATACACACCCTACCTTTTAATCCAACTATAAAAAGTCAATACATTCCGACCCATGAAATATGTTATTCATTTTTTATTTATATCCCACCATAGATTTATGGTACATATTTTCCCTACAAGAATTTTTTGATATAAACATACAAATATACTAATTGTCTAGCCTTTTAGATCGTGGTTGTGTATCCCCTTGATATTGTAGTTTTGTTTATTTAGATCAAATTTTATTTGTTGATTAATGTAATGAGTAGTTATGTTTCTTGTATCATATCATATCTTACAATATTTTCCATTATTTTCTTTATAGTAATTCAATAATTTTTTACACATGTAGTGCATATGTTTTTTTATCATGACCATGAATGGTTTTAGTTATACAATCTAACTGGTTATACATTATTTACACAATAGATTTATTTCATACATGAAAAATTATACATTTTTTGTTTTAATTTATAAATATATCATTAGGTATTTTATGTTGTTTTAAATTACAAATTATTTTCTTATTTTCATTAAATTTTCAATCTATATATATCCCCCCTTAAGACACATCTATTACTATATGTATACACAAGGATTTTTTACTTTTTATCAATTATGAATCATTTTAATGAGTTTTTTACGTTTTATGGTTTAACATTTTTTCTATGGGTGTATAAAATAGTTATCAAAGATCAAAACTACATTTTTATCAAACTCTATCATGTCAATGAATTAATACCTATGAAATCTATTATTCGTTTTCAATTTATATACTTCCATACATAGAAGGTACATATTTTTTCAAATGTAATAGTTTTATATATACATAAATATCATTAAATTGTATGTTCAAATTTCTTGGATTCATCCAAATTTATCTTATACGTATCATCAGTCGTTGTAGTACATGTGGGGGTCAAATATAGTAAGAACAAATATTTAACTTTGAGACCAAAATAATTTTGCTGATTCCGGCTATAGAGTTGCCAACTATTAGAGTAGATTATAAATGAAGAAGAAATGATTTAATTTAAATAACAATTAATAAAACACACAATTACATGATTTTAATCAATAAATTAAGAGGTTTTGATTCTATGTTTTAAATTACGGTTGACTGGATGTATTAATAATTTTTCAACCATTAATTCAAGACATATAAAAACAATATTCTAATTCTCCAAAATCATTCCCCAATTTAACCACCACAAAATTCAATGGAAAATTCACCAAGTAACATAGAGTATCTCATTAATGAGAATAAAATAAAAAAAGTATTTACTTTCACTAAAAATGTGTCATCATTAATGTTGGTGAAGATAAATACGAATGTTACTCACTGAATGAAAATAATAAAATAATGAATATATTTAAAAACTAATGTACATGAACAAAAATTAAATCCATCCCTTTCAACAAACATTTATAAAACCATGACAGGGTTATCCCACAATTTGTGATATGTTGTTAATGGGAGGGGTGGATAATTTGGGGATGGAATTGAGAAGAAAATCATTAAAAAAAAGAACACTCCACCGTTGTGTGAGGAATTTACACGTGATTGTATGAATAAATTCATTTGATGATTCAATGATATCAATGTGTTATTTGAACAAAAAAAATTAAAATAAATAGAAGAAGAATTAATTATATTATGAAACTAATGTGATATGAAAAAAAAACATTAGGTTAATTGAAGAAGTTATTAAAAAATAAAAGTGGTAAATTCTAATTCATCAAACAAAATTCAGACCCAGTCCGTTGACCAGTATATCAATATATGGGACTATTAAGAGCCATAGATATAACACCCTCAATACATTCCTTCCACAAAAATTTTGATAGTCAAAATTGTTGGTGATTATAAAAGAAATTTGGCATTTCAATGTTGACCACCAAAATAAGACCATATTCGTCCCCCCTCTGGGCATGTGAAATTTTAAATGAAGATTACAGAATCCTTATTGGTCATATAAATTGTAACGCCCCGACCCCAGTTACCCAGAGTCGGTGCATTATTACATAACATTGGCATGATCACAAGAAAGATCAAATCTCGAAAGACCGATTGGTTTAGTAGACTTGGAAACACTAGATACATTCATAAGTTTTACATTACATCATAAAATGAAAAACCACTATAACAACATAATGTTTCCACAATCCACACTATTAACCCCTCATAAAATCCCTGAAGGTCATTCATATCTTACTTCTTCACATCCTGGGAAAAATAAAACATAGAAAAGGGGTGAGCTCAAATGCCCAGTAAGGATATCAATATAGCGGAAACATTTATAAATAAGAATAAACATTTAAGGCAATGTATAACTAAAACAAAAGCCTTTTAAATATTAACTTTCAACATGGTATGGCATAAATAAAATGAAATAATGCCATTTACTAATTCACATGGATATTCTACTAATCGAATAATCACATGCAAAAATCAATAACCACTTTCATAATGTTGGAATGCATAATGCCAGACTATCATAACCACATAGCCAAGGCCTCGTGCCAAGACTACAAATAAGATTTTGTCAAGGCCTTGTGCCAAGACACTAGTTTGTCTCATGAGACCTACCGATGCATCGAGGAGCTATAGCGGGCTCCACCCGTCACATATTAAGTCCAATGCATTCCCATATGAAAAAGGTTTAAACATAACCTAAACATTCATATTAAAACTAGCATATGAAATGTCAATACTTTCACCATAAACTATGAATGGTATAAAAATAGCACATCCACATTAAAACATATCACAAAACCTTCAATACAATATAGATGTTTTGTATCATAATAAATCAACTTCAAATAATCTTAAAATCCATCAAAGGATATTGACATAGATGAAATCAAAATTCTTTTTAAAGAAATATCTCCATTTATTTTGAAATAATTTAAGATCCATATAAAATAAAACATTTTCATTGAAAATATTCTTATAATCTTGTAAGGGAAGCTTTGAAGATTTTATAACGGCGGAAAATAGCCGCACCCGCCGTATAAGTTAAAAAAAACATTCTTACCTTAATTCTGTAGAAATGGTTAAAAAGGACCTTGTCTTGAAAACGACCGAAAGATTCCTTTATAAACCACTTATAAAAGTCAAAAAGGGTATAAATGACTTTAACTCATATTCTAGTAAATAGTAAAAATGTTTTGAAATGCATTTTTAAGAAACATGGATGTGGATGATAAAGAGATCCCAGTAGATTATTACGTATAAACAACCTTGGATAATGAAGAGGTTGTAAAGTAAACCCTTACCTTGTACTTTTCCTTGGTTGGGGTAGGTTAACCTCCTGTATAATGGTGAAATAGTTGTTATTAAATTATACAAGAATCATATATAATAATATGATATCATATATGATCTTTTAACATTGATTTGTTAATAATATCTTAGAATTATCGTCGTTTCGGGAGTTAACTTACTCATTTTCTTTTATATGTTTTGTTACATAAGCCATGGTTGTTGTATCTTATTCATATCCAGAATGATATCTAGTCCTTAAACATCATTTTTAAATCATCAAATGATAATTATACTTGAATGGATACGATGGAGAATGAATCTCATCGCGTTTGTGGAGACGGTAGTCCGTACGTACGCACGAGCGACAATATCATTCTTTTGATATTAAAATAATATATAAATGGATGGTATATCATATATACAGAATCATTAACATGTTATATTTTTTATTTACATGAGTTACACATCATTATTATACCCATCCAAATAATAATATATTGAATAACAATTACACCACGACGTGGAGACGGTAAGCCGTACGTACGCACGTATGGTGACATGTTATTCAAAGGGTGGATAGAATACTGAATATGGTTTTACCATATTTTTAATAACATCACAGTATATGTAATCTACTGGAGTTATTATTTTAGAATGGTAAGAACAAAGAAAGAGGAAGTGGAAGAAGAAATGAACTTGGAGAAGGGTGGTGAAATCATTACCTCTTCTTCGGGTTCTTCCTTTTGATTTGATCAAAAGGGCTCCTTAGGTTGGCTTTATTATCAAACTAAGGCCTTTAGGTTGTAGTGAGGGATGTTGGGAGAGTATTTGGGCAGAGTTTGGCGGAACCAAAAGGCTTTGAAAGTGTGAAGAAATGAGAATGAGGAATGCCCTTTTATAAGAGGGGTGAGGGGCACCTTTGGGAAAGCTAGAAATATTAATTTATAATAAATTCATATTAGGTTTTCAATGGCTCCAAAGTTGACTATTAAAAGGCTAAGGTGGGTATAGGTCGAAAACCACTCAACCAATAGAATTTAGAAAGGTTTGGGTACTTATATTAACCTTATCTTTAAGTATTAACTCTAAGTTAATTAGTTTCACTTTTACAATGTCTCTTTGTATTTTTATAAAATATTTTTTAATAAACATACTATATACATCCAAGCGACCCCCCAAGTGGTCCATTAATAATGAACCTATCCTTATATAAGTCTCTTGGCCGAACCTTAGATTTTTAGGAATTTAATATCAATTAATAATATAATATTTGTTTTAAAAACTCTTTTATGTCAATTTTGACACTATTCAATAGTTGATTTTTGTGAAACTCATAACAGATTGATTACTTCGAACAAAGCCAATTAAATAAATCCTAATATATCATATTATACTAGAAAATTAGTTTAATTCATTAAAAGTTTCATATTATATTTTTTTTGGTATTTATAATATCAATTATTTTAATTTTTCACTATTATAGTAATTACTGCATCATATTTGTGTCATAAATAAAATAAATTATTTAATGTCTAAAAATTATAAATAAAATATCATTATGTAGGAAATCTTTTTATCTTTCTAATTAATATTTATAATCTAAAATCCAACTTATATAACCCTATGTAACAATTGTTTTTCTAAAAGATATATGCTTGTGTCATTTTTGTATTCATTTTGACTTAATTAAAATAAAGTGTCATTATCACTTACAAGTGGATCCATGGGGTCCCAAAATTGACACAAAGATGCCCATGGTAGACCATGTATCATAAAATAGGGTTAATACACGTTTTAGGGTAATTTAGTATTATTATAATATTATTTTTTAACCCTTATTTACCGGATTTACCCTAAACCATGGTAAATAAAATATTTACCGCAGTAATTATTCAAAATGTCTAAAAATAAAAGTTACCTATTTACACAATTTGAACATCCTGATTCCAAATATGGAATCCATTTTCCTAAATTCAAAACACAGAAGTGGCAGAAATTAATTTAAAATTAATTCCCGCTGTCAAAACAAAAAGCGTGTTTTTAAGAGATAATAACTATCAAAAGATTGACACTTGTTTATGTTCGGTTTAATTGTAAAATTATGTCCAATGACCAAAATTATATTAAATAGTAAAAATATATTCTAAATATACTTTAAAACCACTCAAATTCATAATTTATCACTATTAATTATTTTGATTAAAAAAGTTGTTTTTAATTAAAATTTAGTAATTTTCACTATTCATCAAAATATGAAAGTTATCCGAAAAGTACCAAAATTTCACCTTAGGCTAAATTTGATATTCTGAATCCAAAAATGTAGTCCATTTTAAAATATAAAATATATATAACTTCAAAAAGTAGGTATTACTATTCATAAGAGCTAGTTTGATTGGTTACGGTGTGTTAGAACTCGGTGTTGCGTGTAGTGAAAGTTATTGAATTATTTTGAAGAAATAACACACTATAAAATCTTGGGGTGTTACATTCTCCCCTCCTTCAATAAATTGCGTCCTCGCAATTTGAAATTGTTCTTCGAAAATAAAAGGTTGAAAATAGATAATATATTTGTGGGAAAACCCACATCGGAAATTGGGTTACTAAAATTTAGTCTTAATATGAGGAAAAGAGAAATGAAAGGGTCACAACCAAATTATGATCTTGATTAGGAGAACATTGTTGGCAATTAGAGACATATAATCGGAGGAAAAACGTAAATATTTATAGGTAGTGATTGAGGTCATCAATCACAAACAAGTGTATAATTGAGGTCTTTAAACTCATCAATCTATGATGATTTGAAGTACCATCGGTTCAAAAAAATATAGGGTATTGGGATAACAGATTTTTGACGTTTCAAAATATCTTAGTTGAAATCCCACATCGAAAAATTAATTAATGAGGCCTCTATTTAAAATAAACAGTGGAAAGTATGAAGATTACCGAAAATAACACATACTAGGGTTCCATGTAGGAAAATATGGATATGGAGGAGAAATCTAACCATCAATTATCTGATGGAGAGTGGTAGAGAACATGGCTATGAAAAGGCCAACAATCCCAAAGCCATAAATTAGTGATGATTTAAGGTACCATCTAGGGAAACATTTTTGTTTTAAGTTTCTTTTCTTAATATTGAGGAATTTATTTATGAGATTGGCTAAGATCATAAGGAGATATACTTACTTTATAATTAGAGTTTTATCCATTAATAAATTTCTACCACAAACTCATCTTTCACTCTAAAAGATAATAGAATGTAAAAAAAATTCTATTTACACTATTCGTATAGGGTTCCAAAATAAACGAATTTATAATTCATCTACAAGATCTTTTAATAAAAACTACATTATTTAATCTAGGACATCTCGTGGGCCAGTGGTAGGTGATACACCCTTGTCGCCCTTTGGTTGCGGGTTCAAGTCTCGCAGCCTTGCCGGACGCGACGGGTTGCCGCCCGACCTCTGGGTTGTCCTTTTATGGCAATCCAAAATAATCCAAACTAGAACTATCCAAAATCCTTCTATCCAAACTCACAGTCCAACATTTATAAGTAAGGTAAACATAATATAGATCATTTTTACCCCGCAATAGCATATGAATACCTTCATCTTGTATTCTTTTAATAAACTGAAACATCTTGAATTACCGTATTCCTTATTGATTACATTCATGCTCCCCTATTCCATATAGAATGCTGGATATACTTCATTAATCCAAAAAATGTTTTAACCCCCAACAATGATGGAATATAAAAATCATTAATCAGTTTCAAGGTAGTCAAGAATATCCAATATAATTTATCCAAATCAATCATGTATTATTCTAAAATCACTACCTCGGTATCAGAACCATATTATGGTTTATCATTCTCTCAACCATATATTTTCCAAAAATTTAACCTGCTATTGAGTCACTTTTCTTTGTTCCACACAATTTCAAGTCCTTAATGAAATAGTACTGCAGTACAATCCTTATATACTCCATAATTATTATAACAAGTACATTGTTGATACAACACTCAATTGATATAATCAACATAATAACTCTAATCATTCTTCTTCATCTGTGGTAGTATCATAAGTTGATTATTATCCAATAGAATCATTTGTGGCATAGTCTGATGACTGGGACATAGGTTCGCGTAGTGTCCAAACTCCTTGCAAATGAAGCATTGTACATTTGAAACCATTTTCTTACCCTTGCAGTCATGTACTTTGTTCCCTTTTCCTCCACACTTATAACAAACTCCCATTCCTTTCAGGCAAGTTCCAGGGTGTTTCATTCCACAGTTACCACATATGGGAAAATTCTTCTTTTCCCTTTTCCCTTTATCCATCTTTCTCTCTTCCATCCTTTTCTTCTCTTGATTCCCTTCAAAGCCATAGCACTCAGTAAATCTTTACTTATCTTATCAACACATGATATTATTTCTTCATATGATGATAATACATGGGAGACTATTTCTCTTATAAATTCTAGTTTAAGACCATGAAAGATATGATCCTTCCTTCTCTTTGAATCATGTGTATTTCTGGAGTTCTCATTCCTTCTACTGGGCGCCATTTCTATACCATGGCATAAACTAGATCAGTTTATGAATCAAAACACATAATCCCATACTTATAAAACACTTAACAGAAATTGAACTATTTATGGATATAATCCATAATAATAAAAAGGTTTTCTTTGAGGAAGTATATACTCATAAACCCATCATAATGATTTGTAAAGAAAATGAGAGTTATCCTAAGCATATCCCCCGGGAGTGTCGTAACCAAGAGTGCAGCAAGGCCCATTGTCGTGCACCGGTTCCCGTTCGAGTCTAGCTCAAAGCGGTGTTTTCGGGTTTTACCCCTAGGTACATCTGTGCCAGAGCCTCCTCTACCTGCTCGTATCCATACAGGGATGTATTGCTCGGAAAACTCACAAAATCTCTACAATACCAAAATTCTAGGAAGTTCTTCTATACTAATCCTCGAAGTTCATCTTAGGTCTACGTGCTCTAATCAGAGTTTATCTAAATCTACCTTCCAAGGTTTGTACTAAACTTCCTCTGATACCAACTGTAACGCCCCGACCCCAGTTACCCAGAGTCGGTGCATTATTACATAACATTGGCATGATCACAAGAAAGATCAAATCTTGAAAGACCGATTGGTTTAGTAGCCTTGGAAACACTAGATACATTCATAAGTTTTACATTACATCATAAAATGAAAAACCACTATAACAACATAATGTTTCCACAATCCACACTATTAACCCCTCATAAAATCCCTGCAGGTCATTCATAACTTACTTCTTCACATCCTGGGAAAAATAAAACATAGAAAAGGGGTGAGCTCAAATGCCCAGTAAGGATATCAATATAGCGGAAACTTTTATAAATAAGAATAAACATTTAAGGCAATGTATAACTAAAACAAAAGCCTTTTAAATATTAACTTTCAACATGGTATGGCATAAATAAAATGAAATAATGCCATTTACTTATTCACATGGATATTCTACTAATCGAATAATCACATGCAAAAATCAATAACCACTTTCATAATGTTGGAATGCATAATGCCAGACTATCATAACCACATAGCCAAGGCCTCGTGCCAAGACTACAAATAAGATTTTGTCAAGGCCTTGTGCCAAGACACTAGTTTGTCTCATGAGACCTACCGATGCATCGAGGAGCTACAGCGGGCTCCACCCGTCACATATTAAGTCCAATGCATTCCCATATGAAAAAGGTTTAAACATAACCTAAACATTCATATTAAAACTAGCATATGAAATGTCAATACTTTCACCATAAACTATGAATGGTATAAAAATAGCACATCCACAGCCAAACATATCACAAAACCTTCAATACAATATAGAAGTTTTGTATCATAATAAATCAACTTCAAATAATCTTAAAATCCATCAAAGGATGTTGACATAGATGAAATCAAAATTCTTTTTAAAGAAATATCTCTTTTTATTTTGAAATAATTTAAGATCCATATAGAATAAAACATTTTCTTTGAAAATATTCTTATAAGCTTGTAAGGGAAGATTTGAAGATTTTATAACGGCGGAAAATAGCCGCACCCGCCGTATAAGTTAAAAAAACATTCTTACCTTAATTCTGTCGAAATGGTTAAAAAGGACCTAGTTTTGAAAACGACCGAAAGATTCCTTTATAAACAACTTATAAAAGTCAAAAAGGGTATAAATGACTTTAAATCATATTCTAGTAAATAGTAAAAATGTTTTGAAATGCATTTTTAAGAAACATGGATGTGGATGATAAAGAGATCCCAGTAGATTATTACGTATAAACAACCTTGGATAATGAAGAGGTTGTAAAGTAAACCCTTACCTTGTACTTTTCCTTGGTTGGGGTAGGTTAACCTCCTGTATAATGGTGAAATAGTTGTTATTAAATTATACAATAATCATATATAATAATATGATATCATATATGATCTTTTAACATTGATTTGTTAATAATATCTTAGAATTATCGTCGTTTCGGGAGTTAAATTACTCATTTTCTTTTATATGTTTTGTTACATAAGCCATGGTTGTTGTATCTTATTCATATCCAGAATGATATCTAGTCCTTAAACATCATTTTTAAATCATAAAATGATAATTATACTTGAATGGATACGATGGAGAATGAATCTCATCGCGTTCGTGGAGACGGTAGTCTGTACGTATGCACGAGCGACAATATCATTCTTTTGATATTAAAATAATATATAAATGGATGGTATATCATATATACAGAATCATTAACATGTTATATTTATTATTTACATGAGTTACACATCATTATTATACCCATCCAAATAATAATATATTGAATAACAATTACACCACGACGTGGAGACGGTAAGCCGTACGTACGCACGTATGGTGACATGTTATTCAAAGGGTGGATAGAATACTGAATATGGTTTTACCATATTTATAATAACATCACAGTATATGTAAGATACTGGAGTTATTATTTTATAATGGTAAGAACAAAGAAAGAGGAAGTGGAAGAAGAAATGAACTTGGAGAAGGGTGGTGAAATCATTACCTCTTCTTTGGGTTCTTCCTTTTGATTTGATCAAAAGGGCTCCTTAGGTTGGCTTTATGATCAAACTAAGGCCTCTAGGTTGTAGTGAGGGATGTTGGGAGAGTATTTGGGCAGAGTTTGGCCGAACCAAAAGGCTTTGAAGGTGTGAAGAAATGAGAAGGAGGAATGCCCTTTTATAAGAGGGGTGAGGGGCACCTTTGGAAAAGCTAGAAATATTAATTTATAATAAATTCATATTCGGTTTCCAATGGCTCCAAAGTTGTCTATTCAAAGGCTAAGGTGGGGATAGGTCGAAAAACACTCAACCAATAGAATTTAGACAGGTTTGGGTACTTATATTAACCTTATCTTTAAGTATTAACTCTAAGTTAATTAGTTTCACTTTTACAATGTCTCTTTGTATTTTTATATAATATGGTTAATAAACTTACTATATACATCCAAGCGACCCCCAAGTGGTCCATTAATGATGAACCTATCCTTATATAAGTCTCTTGGCCTATCCTTAGATTTTTAGGAATTTAATATCAATTAATAATATAATATTTGTTTTAAAAACTCTTTTATGTCAATTTTGACACTATTCAATAGTTTATTTTTGTGAAACTCATAACAGATTGATTACTTCGAAACAAGTCTATTAAATAAATCCTAATATATAATATTATCCTAGAAAATTAGTTTAATTCATTAAAAGTTTCATATTATATTTTTTTTGGTATTTATAATACCAATTATTTTAATTATTCACTATTATAGTAATTACTGCATCATCTTTGTGTCATAAATAAAATAAATTATTTAATGTCGAAAAATTATAAATAAAATATCATTATGTAGGAAATCTTTTTATCTTTATAATGAATATTTATAATCTAAAATCCAACTTATATAACCCTATGTAACAATTGTTTTTCTAAAAGATATATGCTTGTGTCATTTTTGTATTCATTTTGACTTAATTGAAATAAAGTATCATTATCACTTACAAGTGGATCCATGGGGTCCCAAAATTGACACAAAGATGCCCATGGTCGACCATGTATCAAACAATAGGGTTAAGACACGTTTTAGGGTAATTTAGTATTATTATAATAATATTTTTTAACCCTTATTTACCGGATTTACCCTAAACCATGGTAAATAAAATATTTACCGCATTAATTATTCAAAATGTCTAAAAATAAAAGTTACCTATTTACACAATTTGAACATCCTGATTCCAAATATGGAATCCATTTTCCTAAATTCAAAACACAGAAGTGGTAGAAATTAATTTAAAATTAATTCCCGCTGTCAAAACAAAAAGCGTGTTTTTAAGAGATAATAACTATCAAAAGATTGACACTTGTTTATGTTCGATTTAATTGTAAAATTATGTCCAATGACCAACATTATATTAAATAGTAAAAATATATTCTAAATATACTTTAAAACCACTCAAATTCATAATTTATCACTATTAATTATTTTGATTAAAAAAGTTGTTTTTAATTAAAATTTAGTAATTTTCACTATTCATCAAAATATGAAAGTTATCCGAAAAGTACCAAAATTTCACATTAGGCTAAATTTGATATTCTGAATCCAAAAATGAAGTCCATTTTAAAATATAAAATATATATAACTTCAAAAAGTAGGTATTACTATTCATAAGAGCTAGTTTGATTGGTTACGGTGTGTTAGAACTCGATGTTGCGTGTAGTGAAAGTTATTGAATTATTTTGAAGAAATAACACACTATAAAATCTTGGGGTGTTACATAAATCAAATATCTTCATCTATAAGTACACAAATATATAAAGAAATTAAATAAATTTGTATGAGACTTTAGGATGTTAGGCTGTAAATTGTACGATGATATTGGCATTTAGATCTACCCATGAATTTAATCTTCATCATTGACCACCTAGATTATCTGAAAAAAATTAGGTTTACATTAGGAGAAACTTGAATGAAATGATCCCATATTGTTTTCTAATATTACATTTAAAATTTGACCTTCATTTGTCTTGGAATGTGGACCCCACTTTTGTTTTATAAGCCTTAGGCCCATTATGCTTTGTCCAAACAATTTTTGCATTCTTTCACAACAATATCCATCATCAATTCAGATTCATCGATGTATATTAAATGATAAAATGTTCCAAACGATTTAATAAATCATATAAAATTCTAAAATTAATAAAATTAATATAATTCATTGTATAGGTAGATGATTTATTGGGCCCAAAATTTCACTATAAAAATGAATTGCATAAATGATGTGAAATGAATATCAATTAATAAAATAAACTAAAATTTATTTTTATGGACATAGTAATAGATGAATATAAATATATAATCAATTAATTTTATCCTTTTTTTGAATAATCACCCCACCAAAATCATGGTTTCCAACACTCACAAAAAAGAATCAAAAAATATGAAATTGAATACTCTTTTTCAATAACATTTTATCATACAATGCTCACAAAAAGTCATCATGACATACAATCCTGAATTCTATCAAAATAATTTCACACTAGTTATGGTCTAAAGAATATCCCAAGACCAAGACCATTTCTTTGATAACCTTTTTCACAAAATTTTATTCAATTTCAAATAAGCATGATGATATGTTATGCATCACAAAATACATGTGGCTCATTTTCATTTTCTAGGGTAAAAAATGGAACCACTTGGTTGGAATCACATTAATACATAAGATGAATATCAATTTTTTTGGGTTTTTTGTTTTGAATTTATCTTTAAACCACAATAGATGTGAAAAGACTAAATCTAGGAAAGACAAATATGGAGTCACAATTACAAAATGCTGAACACCTCACATATTGTCTATTCCATGATATAAAATAGTGATGTGAAGACTAAATCAAGGTAATAAAACTATGGAGTCATGATCCCTCAGTGTCGGATGCTGCACTTTTGGAAAAGAAATTTTTTACGTGGTCCCTTGTTAAAAATTATTTATTGGATACTCCAATTAATATATAAGAGGCCCAGAAAACAATTCTAGGATCAAAGGGTCCCATTAAATAAAATTTAAACCCAAAATACAATTGATGTGCATTGTGTAATTTTTACTAAAATGATTAAAATTTCAACATTGAAAAATGACATCAGACTTCCACGCTTTCTAAAAACAATTATCATGAAAATAAACAAACACTATGATCACAATTGAGGCATTAAAAATCATTTTAAATTACAATTTCAGGATTCCCATTTTACATTAATTCATGAAAGTAATAAAAATTATTTATTTTATTTAATTTTATATAAGTTCATATCATAAATGCCTAATATTTTTGGAAATACTGTATTTCCACTCTCGAAAACATAGAATTATACTACCCATAGTTTTGAAAGATAACAGAATAGAGAGATTAAAATTATGAATACTGAGGGGAGATTTGATTTAAAAATAAATATTTGAATAAAATCCCATAGTTTAAAGTGATGAACTATAAAAAAGAAATAGATCATTTTGAAATCATGTAACTTGTGGAATCCCATGGGATGAGTGATTGCTGGGATTGAACATTTGAAGACATGTTTTTATTTGGATATACTAAAATGATTTACCTTTAAAATATCAAAAAAAGTCATTATACCACATTAAAAACCATAGGAGGGTCCCTTACTTAAAAAACACCAAGAAATATAAAAAAATGAAAAAAAATTAAAAATTAAAAATGGTTTCCTACTGGGTTGAACATGATTTAAAGTCATTAGCTCAACATGAACCCCATAACTTATCCA
Organism: Viscum album; assembly: GCA_963277665.1. Classification (NCBI taxonomy): domain Eukaryota; kingdom Viridiplantae; phylum Streptophyta; class Magnoliopsida; order Santalales; family Viscaceae; genus Viscum; species Viscum album. The sequence continues at coordinate 1,777,369,758 of OY728137.1, forward strand.
AAAACAACTTTAAACATTTTAATGACTCATTATTCTCCATGAAAACAAGATTAGTATTGAGACTTTGTTTTTATTTTATTTCATATACAATCCCATGTTCCTCAATGAGTTTCATTGTGCATGGAATTTATGAAATGGTTGATCTGGTTGCTTCTATACTATTTTATAAAACATCAATTATCATTATCATTTTATTCTTTACAATAGATGATGAAATTATAAAATTGGTTTTTGATTATCCCATATGATGGAAGAGTTGTGAGAGGATGTAGGGACCTTGATTTCGAACTTGTTTTGGTTATCAAATTCTGAAATAGGTGGGTAATTTTAGTAGATAAGAGTTTCATTTTCCAAATTGATTAATATAATTGATTCCTTTTTAATAAATTATTCAACTCCCATAATGGTCAAATCTATTTCAGGAATGTTTTTGGTTTCATAATTTTTTATTTCTTTTAATGGATGAGTTATTATTTTTCTAAACAATCATCATTGAAGAAATATTTTGGACACTCATTCTTTGAAAAAAAAATTCTCCCTTTTGAATAAAAAAAGTTAATTTCCACCTAATTTAATGAAAATTCTTCAATTACATGATCCTCTTTAGCTACCCCAAATTCTATGGTTGTTTGTTTAAAAAAATTCATGAGTGGATTATCTAAGACTCGAAACATCACAAATTGTTATGGAAGGGATATTCCATAGAGGCATGGGTTCATCACATATTTAAATGTTTGGTTGTTCAAACCTCAAATATGAAACCTCATAATTCATTATCTCTATTTGATTACTATGCTGTTTAAGACATTGGTAGAGATTAGGCTGGATATGTGTTTTAATATCTTTTTCTTCTATTGGATTGATATCTTCATGCATCCTTGATAGGTCAATGAATTTATCTTCCAATCATTCATCATCCCATAGAATTTACATCTCAACTTGTGTGAGGTATTCATTCCATAGTTAAAATAAGTAATTCAAAAGATTTAGTGATTCCCTGTGTGGTTTTTCTATTTGATTCTATATCAAGTTTATGAAGGGTGTTTTTAAATATACTCTATTTTTGTAGGTGTAAATTAGGATTTATAATTCTTTGGAAACACATAAACATAAAATGAAAAAGATAAGAGAAATGGTGTGATAAAAGATAATTTGGGGTGTGAAATGAATGTGTGGGTATAAGAAACTTTCGTGGGTCCCCTGAAACAACACCAAAATTTGAATTCACCCAAATTAAACCTACATGTATACATCTATATTGTAGTACATGTACGGGTTGAATCCATATGTAATGAAGAATTAATCTCAAAACACATGAATTGTATATATTTTTTCAATGGATTGGGAAACTACTGGTAGAATATTTCTATTGAAGACATAATTATTTTATTTAATGAAAAAAATTAAAAACTTACATAATTATTTGATCTAAAACAATAAATTAATATTATTTTATAGTAGTTTATAAATTGGGGAAGATTGGATGTATTCATTTTCATATTAATATTTAGTCATTAATTTAAGACATATCAAAAAAATGAGATAATTCTCCAAAATCATTCCCCAATTTAATCCCTACATAATTCCAATTTTAATCACAAATATACTTTGGGGATGTCATTAGTGATCACTCAAAGGGACAAGATAATACTATCACCCAAAATGTTTCATCATTAATGTTAGATAAGATGAAAAAGAATTTAACAATTCAAAAAGAAGTATTAAAATAACAAAAAGATTTAAAATTTTATGTACATTAAATAACATTAAATATATCCCCTTGATACTCCCTTGGTTCAAACCATGAGTGTGTTATCCATAAATTTATCATATGTTTTCAATGGATGCGGAATGCATACTAGTGAGGGTGGAATTGAATAATAAAAATATGAAGAAACACGAACACTCAACCTTTGTGTAAAGAATTTACAACTGTTGGTGTGGCTAAATTCACACATTTATTCAACTATAATAACATGTCAATGAAATTTTAAATAATTTAATAAGAATAATAATAACATTTAGTAATAAAAAATTATATATAAAAAACATAAATTATGTAAATTGAGGAAGGGATTACAAAATGAAAATGGAAAATTACAAATGAATGAAAAACATGCACCCCCACCCCTTTCACCACCATCACCATATATAGGAATATTATTAGGGTTATGTATAGCCCTATTAATATATTACTCCCTTATAAATTATGAGGGTAAAAATTCATGGTGAGAATAAAAAAAATGTTTCAAAGTTATCTACAAAAATATGACCAGATTCATCCACCCTCTTGGTGTGTCTAATTGTAAGAAAATCTGGTAAAATCTAAAGAGGTTGAAGAATAAAAATATCATTTTACTGGTTTCCTATAATATATTACAAAATTTCAGGCCAATTTTATCAACCTTGTTCATGTTATGATCTAAATGGTGGGCTTACATAATGAGCCTTCAGACCAGGACATTAATTTAATCATCATATAATACATACTTGATCATCATGAAAAAAATCCGAATTAGCTTTAGGAATAGTTGAATGAAATTATCCCCATAATCATATATTTATGAAGATAAAATTTGAGCTTCCTTGGTATTGTATTATGGGTTTCACTTTTTTTGATGAGTTATAGGCCCATTTTTCTTTGTCAAAATATTTTTCATGCCCTACAATCTTCATCTTCATTAGAATTCATTAATAAATCAAAAAAGACTAAATTTTCCAAATTATGGGATAAAAAACATCCCAAAATATCAAATTAAAAAATTAAATATAATTAATTATACATGATGATGATTGATTGACCCCAAAATTGAACATTAAACCTGAAATGCAGAAAATGATGTGATATAAAATTCAATTCCTAAAACGCACTAAAATTTATGTTTATGGACTTTTGGTGACATGAATATTAATATATAACAAATTAATAATATCCTATTTTAGTGGATAATAATATATCATCGGTTTTTATCCGAATATTGTAGGAGTTATGTTTACTTATATCAGATTTCAAATCTTAATTCATGCAATGAGTTGTGATATTTCTTGTCTCTTATCTTGAAACACGTTATTTTCATAACCTACGTTATAGTAATTACAAATTGTTTTATACATACATTTAATATATTTTACCTAACTTTAGAATGACTCATTTTATATATATTATCTATGGGATTATATTTTATCCATAGTATATTTTTTTCCTTTAAAATTATACATTTGTTTTAGTAATTTATCAAGTTCTCATATAGGGTATTTTGGGGTTTATAATAATTTAATAATTCTATGCTAGAGTTCATACCATTTTAAATCTATTTATCTTCACACATAAGTGTATTATATTCTTATATATATTTATTATAAATTTTTATTTATTATACTGTGTGAAAAAATAAAACATTGGATTATGTTTTATGGGTTCAATTATCTGCTATGGGAGTCTATAATTGTTATTAGATCTAGACGCTACTATTTTATTAAACCCAAAAAAGTGAATGGGTTTAGATTCATGAAATATTTCATTAGTTTTCAATTTAAATCCCTATATTCATTGATTGTACTTTTTATTCCTATTGGAAACGTTTTATGAAAACATTTATATGTTCAAATTTTCAATCCAGCCAGCTCATGTTTTTTATACCTATCATATAATAGTTATGATTGTTTTCCTCATATTTCATATCATGATTCTTGTAATGTGTAATCAGGTTTCTTTTCATTTATCCTGCTATACATTATTTATAAATATACATTTGAGTAATAATATAATGTTTTATACAAACCATGTATAGAATTTTTTTATCTTGGTCATAACTAGTTTTAGATATATTATCTAAGCTATTATATTCTATCAACTAGACTATGTAATTTCATCCATTAAGAATTTTACCTTATTTCATGGTAACTTTACAAGTCCACATAGTGGATATTTTGGGGTTCCATTTAATTTAATGATAATTGTCTTGAGTTCCTACCATTTTCTATTTATAAATCTTCATACATACAGTTTTATATTTGTACATATATTTACTATGATTTTTAAATTTATTATCCATTGTGAAATATTTCAAATAGTGGTTTTTACTTTTATGGTTTTAATTTTCTACTATGGGAGTTGAAAATTTTTTTCACATCCTGACCCCAAAATTTTATCCAACTCTGACAAGTCAATGGCATCACATATATGAAATATTTTATAATTTTTCAATTAGTATAACCCATACCATAAAGGTAACAATTATTATTGTTGGAAATATTTTACATAAAAATAAACATCATTGATTTTTATATCGAGTGAGATCATAATTGTTTACCCTCATAATGTATGAGTTATGTTTATTACTTTCAAATTTTATACAATGATTCATGTATGGAGTTGTGACATTTCATATTTATTATCCTCTCATACTTTATATTCATAATTTACATTATATTAATTTCTTAATGTTTTATGCATACCATGAATAGGTTGCCGTTATCTTTTGAATGATTGGTCTTAGTTATATTATCTGAGAAATTATATATTTTTTGTATTATTGTTTTATTTATTCCGTTAAGATTTATAATTTATTTCTTCATAAATTTTTATAATCTCATGGGAGATATTTTGGGGTTTCATTAAATTCCCTAATTATTCTCATGAGTTCCTACCATTTTGGATCTATTTAAAATCACAATTAATATTATTATACTTCTATATATTGTTATTATGATTTTTAATTTTTTATCCACTATGAAATATTTTAAAGAGTTGTCGATGTTTTATGGTTTTAATTTTTTTCCAAGACATTCTAAAATTGTTATTATAGACTATGCCAACATATTTATCCAACTCTATATATTAAATGGGTTCAGATCTATGAAACCATTTATTTTTTACAACTTATATAATCACATACATTAATGGTACTTATATATCATATTAGAAATGTTTTATGTAAAAATAAAAATCATTAAATTGTCTATCCAGTTTTCTCTTGATTATTTATTCCCATCATATAGGATTTATGTTTATTTTTCACAGATTTCATATCTTGATTCTTGTAATACTTATTGATATATATTATCTCTTATCCTGTCAAAATTTATTTTCATAATCTATTTTACTGTACTTTTGTAATACCCCAAGTAATTATAAATAATTTCAATATAAAAGTAATGAAACACTATATCTATATGAAAGAAAAAAAATTTTAACCATGAAAATAAACATAATATTACTTTTTCTGGGATTTAAAATTAAAAAAAATTACATTCAAAGTTACGTTCAGTAAGATATTAAAAGTCTGATAGGATCAAATTTCTTTTTTGGTGAATTTTAAATCGACCCTTATAAACAGTAATATACCATTATGAATAGTAATGTTACCCTTTTAAATATTAATATAACTTTTCTGAAATGTAAACTCACCCTTGAATGAATATATAATCCGTTGACAACTTATAAATGAAATAAAATAATTTAATAATTAGGTGTAGGTATTTTTGTGAGTAATAAATATCTAGTTAAAATATTATAATTAATAAATTTATTTAAAAGAAAAATAATATTTGTAGAATTTATTCCCAAATAAATATTTCCTTGTCCAGGTATTTTTGAATATTTTAATGAGACCTTAGTTAATTATCAGGGTGTTATAAAATCCGTTTTAATTTTAAAGACTACAATATTCATGTAAATAATGATTTTAATTAAAAATTAAATAAATTATAATAATAAAATTAATCAAATAAAACTGATTCTATTTTTGAATTATACATATTGAAAAATGGTTATGGTGAATTTTTTGGTTTTTTCTCAAAGATTTATATTTTTACATAAAAGTGAAATACAATAATTTACCGAATACATAGGTTATAATTTAAATACACTTTTCCAAGTACCATGTCTAATTTAATCACACTTGGTTCAAACTAACATGAACTTATTACTATTTAATTGATAATAATCAAATAACATTGCTCGTCTTGAGAAATATAATAAAATAATGAATAAGATATTCAAAAATCACTCATCTCCACCACATTAAATACCTCCCCTCACTCCCTCTTCCCTTCACCCATTTATGCTATTAATATTCTCAATGGTCATCCCCAATACTCTTCCCTAGTCCCTCCACTCATCCATGAAATGTTTTTGTAATCGATATTCCAAAACCCCATCTCTTAAGTAGTTTGTTAATGTGGATATTTAATGATTTAAATCATCTTCCCTATTCATTTATTTTCATATCAATTTATTTTATTTTCATAGTCTGTCAGTCACCAAATCTGTCCAAATGATTTTGATATCTCTAATATCACCTATATAGTAGATTAATATAATTTTAATACATCACCCATCCTCAATATCCTTACACTACCCTTTTTATATTAGAATCAAAATCATCGTCTTAGAGTTGCTGATTTACAACCTTCGTGGACAACAAAACTTTATTCTTCAATTTGTTCTTCATGTTTTATCATGAAATTGTTTTTATGGTTTAAAAGAACTAAAATTTTTATACAATGAACTATTTAATGTTTCATAACTTTTATATATACATAATATTAATTTATATGACTTAACATCTTCGTAATAATCTTAATACCACAAAAAATAATCTAAATGACTGTTATTAATGTTTCAACAAATAATGGATCCTCATAGCATATAACAAAGTAATTTATATGAAAATTCAATATTTAATATGTTCTTTACTATCATATAAAATCAATTATGGAGAATTATATAAAGTTTACAAGAACTCGATTACATATAAACAAGCGACAAGATTACGAAATCAATGAAATCAAACACTCTGTAATGATGAAATTTAATCTTATAACCTATCAAAAAAGTCATAACTGACCCTAATTAAACTAAAATTTTCCAAATATGTGTATATACGGTTATAAATTTATTAACTAATGGATGTAATTTGATTATAATAGATGTTATGCTCAAGTGCAGATCCCATTCAGACATAAGGTATTATTTTTTCTACTTGAACATAAAATTTCCTTCTAGATACTCTTATTATTAACATACCACATTGAAATTATTAATAATTATTTTTTAATTCTCATAAAATATGTTTTCTTTGTATATATTTATATACCAATCATAATCCTTCTATATTTTATGGGTAGTTAAATGTTTTAAAATGATCTTTTAAAAATTCTTCCCTATAAACAAGCATGATAAAAGGGAACTTCTTGAATTCATAACAATTTTAATGGTCACACAATAATATATTTTAAGAAACCATTTATTTGATAAAATGACTCATTTTATAACAGTAAATATAGATTAGATCACTTTTGGGTTTATACAAATATTTATTTCCAAAAGAACACTTCTTTTAAAAGTAATTGAGTATTTTTATCAAGAATTACACGATGATTTTATAAGATTATTTTCATCTATTTAAAACCTCTTGTTCATTATTATGTTTAATTGGGATTAATATTTAATGATATCATATATCGTTTTTTATGTAATGGTTTGTGATTAATTTGACTATGGATGTGTTATCATCGTAACATTCACCATATTACTCTGAATGATTAGTCTTTATGTTTAATGATTGGTGAAAGTTATTTACATTTCATATGTTAGAAAAAAATATGAATTTATATGTTTTTAATGTTAATCCCAATTCATATGTGGAATTAATTTGACTCGTAAAGTTCTTGGTGTGGACTTGTATATCACCTCGATGCATCAGTATGTCTCATGAGACAATCTAGTTTTGGTATTTACCTATTTATGTGTGGTATTGGAATGTTGCCTTTGTAGAATGATTACGATGTCTACCAATATGAATTAACTCATTATGAAACTATTATATTATATTACATGTGGTTTTTAGGCTAATATAATTCCTGTTGTTATGTTTTATTATGAACTTATTTAATTATGTTTTATTCATCCATATTATGTTCAAGATTATGGTTTAATTAATGAGTACTTTATTTATTTACATTTACTTATTATTTATTTTTCTGTTGTATTGATTACCCTTAATAAAACATATATGCTTAGCCTTTTCTTTTGTTCTATTTTTCCCATGGATGTGAAGAAGTATATTATAAATGAATTGCAGGGATAATATAAGAGTTTTTGATGTTTACAAGTGATATTATATAATGTAATTCATTTAAGGTAATAATGTGGAACATATGTATATATTTGGGATTCAAAAAATACTAAACTACTAAGTCAATTAGAATAAAACATCCTTGTAATCATGAAAATTTAATGAAATCAGGTACATGATAATGGAAACTATTGTTAGGGTATTTAATTTTTGTTTGAAATGATGATCTGTAGAAAACATGGATACTATATTTAGAAAATGTAGATTAGAGGACAAAACCATAAGATAGTATTGGATTATTAACATACACGAACATACTATAATGTTGTTAAGGAACATATTATGTGTATATTACTATAAATTACATCGCAACCTGGATATTAAAAGTGTATGTGGTCTTGAGGTAGATATACCTATGTGTAATAACTCTGATAAGGTGTTTTGGGCTTGACCCGAGTTAACCAGATACATGACTCTGGGCCTTATTGTGCACCCAGATTGACACACCATGGGGATATTCTCGGGTAATTCATTTTTTTTCAAGCCATTATTAATTAATTAAATATAAAATTTTCCTAAAATAAAACATGATTATCATTATAATTTCATCTATTTATGTGATTTCAATTTATGTTAAGTACTTTTCTAGTGAAATTACACATTAGGATTTGTATCTTAATCATGTGTTTGCCATTATTTAGAAATGGAACATAGTGGAAGGAATTTTAACTGCATGAATGTTTGTATCACATATAGGGGTTTCCCACCTATGAAAAATAATGATGATGTTTCTAATTATATAACTAGTACTGAGATACATATAACTATATTGGGAATTCTGACTCAGTTTATAATTAATAAACATACTTTTATAGAGCATCCTAATACACAACTTGAATGAGAAATTTTAGAGAAATTTATGCAACAAAAACATACAACAATCAATGGAAATATAAATCCATTTGTAGTGGAGTAGTGGATAAGTTCTATTGAGAAGATATTTCTTGCATTATGATGTAATAAAATAGAGAAGTTTATTATGGAAATTTATCATCATTCTAGAGACACAAATATATAATGGTAATTGATTCATAAAAAAGTAGGAGAAAGAAATATAAATTATGTAATGTAGTTAATTTAAAGAACAATTATTACAAAAAATACATTCTTCATGAACAATGACTACATATTGAAATGATTTTTCAGAGTCTAATGAAACAAAAAGATGAGAACATCAAAATTATTAAGCTAACTTCACAAGGTTATCATGGCTTTCTAGGGACTAAATCCATAATCCAAGGAGCAAGATTAATCTATTCATTGATATTATAAATATATTCCTCAAACATGCATTGTTCGTCAAAACGTTTTCATAAAATGTTGATAGAGTATCATTGCTATTAAGATGAAAAAATAATTCTCTATGTCTTATGATGTTAATGGAAAGAAATTGGATAATATGGAGACATAAAACTATGGAAAATGAAATAAGGAAATGTGAAAGATGAAAAGTGTTGAGTCTTCACCCTATAATAATTATGGGAACAAACACCCTGGTACATTCATGAAGGTTATGGGTGTTCGTTACCAGTGTGGAGAAAAAGGCCACTAATAATGTGATTAAAAGGGGATAAAAGAAACTTCCAATGATAATTTAAACAATTTCAAGGATATGGGAAATTTTGAAAATAATTTTCCACAGAGTCAAGGAATGATTTCCCAAAGAATGTCAAGGGATAAAGGAAAATATTATGTGGTCACAACTGTTGATTTTGATGTAATTAATGATGTGGTTTATGGTACATTAATCATTTACTCAAACATACCCAATGAATTTTTTTACTCTAGATCATTTCATTATTTAATATCTTATTTGATTAAATGAAATGTAGATATTTCCAATTTGATTTAATAGTAAAGTTTTCATTCAATACACCTAAGAGATGTATCATTGAAACAATTATATGTCAATCAGTTCCCATCTGACACATAAACATGATTTAGTAGGTGATATTGTTATCATGACATTGATTGAATTTGAAATAATCCTCGATAACTATTGGATATAAAATAATGGTGGGGAAATATATTATATGAATAATTAAGTTACCGTTTTTCATAATGATATGAAATACCTTTTCTTTAATTCAAAAAATTTTCATCTGATTGTTATATAGATCCACCCCCATTAGCTCGACTAAATATAATTCGTGTGGCGGATGTCATACCAATATCTATGGATGATGAAATAAATATTCAAAATTTAGGATGTACGTATTTTTCAAGATTATATTTATTTTTTTCGGATGATTTAATTGGTAATCTTATAGAGAGGAATGTTGAGTTATATATTGATTTAAATCCTGCTTCACGAACTATGTCAATGACTATTTATAGAATGTACACTATAAAATTTTTATAACTGAAGAAAATAATAGTGGAATTGAGTGATAATGGTTCTATTCTCCCCAGTTTTATTCCATGTGGATCCCATATTATTTTTTAAGAATATATATAGAACTTTGAGTGTGTGCATTGGCCATATGGGGATCAAGTCTATTACAAAAAAACAAGCATATTCTTCTTATTAGTGATTATTTATTTGATCAACATGAAAGAGTAAAACATTTTCAACGAATTTAATTCTTTTTGGATATCATCAATTTAATGCTAGGAGAAAATATATTCAAATTACATCATTTTAAACCAGTTAGGGGATTTATGAATTTACAATATTGCCTTTCTGACTGACTAATGAACCCTATGTTTTCATGAATCGATTTAATAGTGTTTTCAAGGAATATCTTGGTGAAATTGATATAGAATTTTATAATGATTTCTTGGTATAATATATATGCTAAAAATTCCCGGATAATCAATTTAATATTATTCTAAAGACTCTTAGAATAAATGAATTATATGTGAAGTTTACCACGTTTGAATTTTGGCTTCAATTAGTTTATTTTATTGTCCATATTGTCTCTATGGATAGAATATCAGTTGATCCTATGAAGAAAAAGGCTGTCAGGATTGGAATACTCCAATGAAAATTATTTTGTTATGTACTTTTATTGGTTTATTAGATTATTATCATCATTTCATTCAGATCTTCACTCGATTAGAAAACCCATTAATTATACATACTTGTAAATGGGTTAATATTTTATGGAAAACAGAATGTGAATAATGAATTGAAGAATTGATGGGGATATTAGTGAATGCACTTATCCTTACTCTACCAAAGTGAAATGTTAAATTTCTGATTCATAGTGATGCATCCATGAAAATGACTTGATTTTGTCCCCATTCAGAATGATAGTGTTATTTCATATTCATAATAGTAGTTAAAATTCGAAAATAGAATTATCCAACTATTGAGAATGAGTTATATGTTCTTATATTTTCACTGAAGATGTGGATGAATTACTTCTATAGAGAAAGGTGTGAGATACATACAGATCACAAGAGTTTAAAATATATCTTCTCGTAGAAAGAACTCAGCATGAGGAAAAGTCAATGGATCGAGCTACTTATGAGGCAAAGGCGATGACATGAGCTACTTAGTATGATTATAATAAAATCAAAAATAAATCTAATGGTGTGAATGATGGGGTGTTGGATAAAATTGAGTGATATGACAAAATTTTAAAATTTTAGAAGAGACATTGTGTTCCCTCTATACCCAAGCCAAAATGGTGGTTATTAGATGATGCTTGTAGATTAAATTTTTCTATACACCCTGGTAGAACTAAAATATATGAAGATTTGAATAAACATTAATGGTGGGACAATATGAAGAAGTAAATTTCTAATTATGTATCAAGATGTTTAGTGTTTCTATAAGTGATGTTGAAAATAAAATATCATTGAAGAGTCATGAGACCTCTACATATGCCTTTATTGAAATGGGATGACATCACCATGAGCATTTTTCACTGTATTACACAAACACAAAAAAAGAATGATAAAATACTAGTATATATTGATCAGCATTCAAAATATGCACATTTATTTTTTATATGGGTGTATTTTCCACTAGAGTTCCTTGGATGACTCTATATATATAATATTGTGAGACTTCATGGAGCACCTCTCTTAATTTTTTTTGACCATGATCCAAGAATTACATTGAAATTAAGGAAAATAAGTTATAAGGATTTCAATACTGTTCATCATTTTTGTACTTCTTATCACCCTAAAGCTGATGGGTAGTCAGAAATAATGATAGAAACATCATAAGAGATGTTGATATCATGTTCACATGTCATTCAAGGTATGTGTGATAAGTATTTACCATTATTTTAGTTTTTACAACAATAATATTTTCCTTTAAAGTATTAAAATGGAACCATATGAATCAATCTATAGAAAGAGATGTCGTACACAAACTTGTTGGAATTATGTTAGTTAAAGGAATATTTTAGGGATAGATCTTGTAGGGGAAAAAATAACAAAGGTAATGACTATTGAAACCCATATCAAATTAGCTCAATGTAGGCAACAGAGACTTACTGATAATCAAAGGAAGGATTTATAATTTCAATAGGGAGATCACATTTTCTTGAATTATCTCTATAGAAGAGTGTTATAAGATTAGGAAAGAAAGGGATAATGATCCCCATGTACATTGGTCCTTTGGAAATTCTTGAATGAATTGGAGTTTTGGATTTTCATTTGGGAATGACGCCTGGACTTTCTATGTTACAAAATCTATTCCATGTCTCATTTTTGAGAATGTACATATGATACCCAATGCATTTCATCACTGTTGAATGCATAGAATTAGAACCTAACATATCATACTATGAAGATCCTATCCATATTCTGGACACTAATGAATAGGTGTTGAGGAATCGTACGTGTTGAAAAGAAATGTACTTTCAAAAAATCATAAAAGTCAAGAGGCATCATGGGAGCCAATGGAACTTATGATGAAAAAATAGGTAAATATTACTATGAGGAAACATTCAATAATTTTGATGATGGATGTTTTTAAGGATGGGAGAATGTTAAACCCAAAGGATTTAAAAATAATTTTAATGCTAAATGTATATAAAACTAAGTCACTATATTTCTTTAAACTAGCCAATAAAAATAATTTTTCTTCTTCAATGATTTAAATATTTAAATACTAACATACATTGTTGTCTTTATTAAGATATTTAGAGTCTAATAATATTAAATAAATTTTTAATGAATAGTTACTTGACCCTTATGAATAGTAATATACCCCTATGAATAGTAATGTTACCATATTGAATAATAATAGTCCCCTTATGAATATTATCCTCACCCATGAATGTATAAATAATATTTTAGAACCTTATAAATGAAATATAATATTTTAATAATTATATTTTGGTATTTTTGTGAATAATAAATATTTAATTTTAGTTTTATAATAAAGAAATTTATTTAAATAAAATCTAAATTTCAGAAAATCTGTTCTGAAATCAATAATTTTTTGTCATATTATTTTGAGCTAATTTAATCAAAATGTATTTAATTTTTGAGTGTTATAAAATAAGTTTTATTTTTGATGTATATTGTTTGAGTAAATGATGATTTTCATTAAAATTTACATTTCTCATATTTAGAAAATTATTTGTCATAAAGTGGATTCAATTTTAGAATTCTAAATGTCAAGAAATGGTTATGGTGAAATGTTAGTATTTTTCTAATATATTTGAATTTTTGTGAATAGTAAAATATGGTAATTTACCATATATTTACATTATAAGTTTGATACATTAATCGTGAAATCATGTAGATTGTAAAAACACTTGGTTTTAACTCACAAACACCTATTAAAATTTTGGTCATTCAAATCAATCAATATTTTTAGTCTTTATAAAAATAATAAAATAATGAATAAAATTTTCTAAAATCACTCCTCTCCCCCATTATAAAAACAACCACTCCCTCGCTCATCTCATCAATCCTCTAAGACATGATGTTTGTCAAATTTCTGCACAAAAAATCTTCCCTAGTCCCTATACATATCTAGGAACTCTTGGTATTTAAAAAATACCAAAAATATTAATGATTCCATTTTTCATATGTTATTAATTTCATTACACTATCTTTTTTATTTTAAAAATGAAATCGTCTTCTGGGAGGTTCCTTTTTACAACCATCATGGACAACAAACCTTAGTTCTTCATTTTATCATTCTATTGTGGTCATGAAACCATTTTTATGGTTGATAAAAAATATAAATGTATTTCAATTAATTTTAAGTTCTATAATCCGAATATATACATAATTTTAATTCATATGATAAAACTTGTTCGTTAAAATTGAAGTACATCCAAAATAATCTAAATGATTGTCAGTTATGTTTAATAATATATCATGTGATCATAATATATAATCAAATGAATTATATGAAAATTTAATCTTTTGGTTGTTTATTAGTATCATATAAAATAAATTAAGGATAACTATATCCATTCCACAAGAACTCCATTACATATAAATAAGCGACCTAATTATGGAATCTAAGAAAACAAACACTTTAGAACGACTAAATTCAATATTATAAATATCAATATGAATATAAATGAACATAATAAAATTAGTATAAATAAAATATATGTATATAACATTATAAATTAATTAATTAGTTATTTGAAAATAATTATTCTATATATTAAGGTCATGTGATGAATACTTTCTAAAATAAGGTAAGGGTTTTCTACCAAAACCTCCATTTTCATTCATGCTACTCTTATTCTAAACATACCACATTTAAATTATTAATAATAATAATTTACCTATTATAAATTTATTAATATTATAATATATATATTTACCAATTGATAACCTTCTTTATTTTATGGGGAGTTACATGTTTTAAAATGATCTTTCAAAATTTCATCTGGATAAACTAGCTCAATTTTAGGGAACTTCATGGATTCATACCTATTTTCAAGTGGAATATATAATATATTTTAAAAATGAATTATTTTTATAAAATTACTCATTCTATTTTATAAAAACATCTCAGTTCACTTCATATTTTATACCACGATTTTCTGAAACATAAATATTTTTTTGAAAGTAAAAGATTATTTCTCTAAAGAATTACTCAATGATTTTATAAGAGTGTTTTCATCTTTTTCAAAACCCTTGTTTAATATTATGTTTAATTAAAATTAATATTTTATTATAAGATCTACAATATTTTATTAAATGGTTTATGACTATTTTGATTATGGATGTTCTTTCTTGATATAATTTATCATATTACCCTAAATGATTTGTGTTTAGGTTTAAGGATCGTGGAATGTTATTCACATTTCATATTTTTGTTTAATTATGAATGCATATGTTTGTCATGTGTATGTCAATTTATGTAAATAATGAATAATATTTGTTTAGTGACATTTGTGTTCCTCAATATCTCATCGATGCATCGATAGTTTTCATAAGAAAACTAGTTTGGATTTTTTACTCATTTACGAATGGTTTGTATAAGAGGGCTAGACATAATGATTTTGATGTCTGATATTATTAATTCCCTCATAATGAATCTATAAATTGATAGTCTATGTGGTTGTTTGACATGTAGAATACCCATGGCTCTGTTTTATTTTTTCATTATTTAGTTATCTTTAATCCTTCCATATTATGTTCTAGATTATGTTTTAATGGAAATTTTAATTGTATTTATTCCCCTTGCCTTATTATTTTTGTTTCCACAGTATTTTTAACCCTTACTAAAAAAAATCTCTAACCCATTATTATGATATATTATTTTCTATGATCCAAAGATGCGTATTATCAATGAGTTTCAGGGATAATATATGTGTTGTTGATGTTTCCAATAAAGTTTATATTATTTCATTTAAATTTTTATTAATTATCTTATGTATGTATCTTTTTTTTCAAAAAATACTAAACAACTTAGTCCATCAAGATACTAATTTATTATAATTATGGATATTTAATGAAATAAAGGACAAACTCTGGTCAACAGGAGTCAAGGACTTTAAAACATACACACTATATTATATATACCATTCATAGCTATTTTTTATCTTCATCATGATTAGTTTTAGATATATTTTCTATGATAATATATTATTTATATAGTTGATAGTTATATTTCTTACTTTAAGAATTATAAATTTTTTATAATTTATCATGATCTCATTGGGGATCAGTTAATGATTATTTTAATTTACTAATTATTTTCTTCAGTTTCTACCAATGTCTATATATTAATCATCACACTTATGATTATTAAATTGTTATAAAAATTTAAAATTATTTTATTCATTATTTTGAATTATTTAATATTTTAAAGATTCAATTGTGTTATATGGTTTTCATTTCATACTATAGGATTCTAAAATTTCTATTAGAGACCATCAAAAACATTTTATCCAACTCTAATAATTCAATGTGTTTATAACCATGAAATCTTTTATTATTATTAAATTTATATATCTCTATACATTGAATGAACATATATTTCATATTGAAAATGGTTTAACTAAACAAACAAATCTCTTAACATATCTATCACATTAGTTTATTATTGTTTGTCCCTATCGTGATATTTAGCTCAGATTTCTTATGTTGATTATTTTAATTAGTATTTATGTTTACAATCACTTATCCTAGCATACATAATATTAGAATTTACGTTTTAGTAATTACAAGAATAATACACATTATATGAATATATTTTTTATCTGAATAATTATTTATCATAGATATATTATATATGTGAATATATTTTATTTATTTGATAGTTTTATTTCTATATTTAAAAATAATACATTATTTGTTTGTCATTTATCATTATCCTTCGGTGGGTCTTTTGGGGATTGATTTTATTTACTAATTATTTTCATGAGTTCATATTATTTTTTATTTATTTATCATCATAATAAATGTTCATCAAATATTATATAAATTTACTAGTATTTTCATATTTATTATCAATTGTAAAATATTTGAAAAAGTGGTTTATTTTTTATGATTATAATTTTAATGTACGGGAGACTAAAATTTTTAGTAGAACCTGAAACTACAATTTTATCTAATTTTAACATGTCAATGGCTTGTGATAAACTCAATATTATTTTCATTTTCTATTTATATCCCTTTTTAAAATTAATGAACTTATTTTTCTTACAATATATTCTTTATGTAAACATTGATATCTTCAAAAATGTTATATTGGTAGCTCAATTTGTTTTCTTATCATGATGGTGTTATGTTTATTCAGCTCAAATTTCATATCATTATTCGTTTAATGAGTAGTGACATTGTTTATCTCTTATCATTACATAATTTATTTTCATAATTTATATAACTATGAATACACAATATATTACAAATATCATGAATATCTTTTTGTTTTCATGTTCATGTCTAGTTATTGATATATTATCTATGTGATAGTATTCATTTGTTCAAGATAGTTTTATTTCATCATTGAAATTTATACTTTTTTCATTATAATACATTAAGATCTCATGGGGTTATTATTGGGTTTGTTTTAATTTACAGATAACATTCATAAGTTCAAACAATTTTCCATCTATTTATCTTCACACTTAAGAGTTTTCTATTCATATATATATATATATATATTTACCATGCCGTTTTGATTTATGATCCATTGTGAATTATTTTAATGTTTTGTTTACGTTTTATGTTTTTAATTTTCTACAATTAGAGTCCAAAATTATTATCAGAGTATAACACTCCCTTTTAATTCAATCCTAAAAATTAAATTATTTCAAATCCATGAAATATTGTAATCTAATTTAATTTAGATCCCTCTATACATTTATGGTACATATTTTTCCAATTATAAATTATTTATGTAAACATAAATATCTTAAATTTTCTATACAATTTTCTCATGTTTTTAATAACTATCATGTAATAGTTATGTTTATTAAGATCAATTTCCATACCTATATTCTTATAATAAGTATGGATGTATCTTGTCTCTTATCCTACCATAAATTATTCTATTAATTTACATTATAGTAATTAAATATTTTTTGTACAGACAATGCATAACTTATTTTTTATCTTGAGAATGAATCAATTTAGATATGTATTCTAAGAGATTTTATTTTATATAATGAATATATTTATTTCTCCATTTATTAATTATACATTTTCCATGGTAAATTTTCAAGATCTCATAGAGGATATTATGTGATTACTATTAATTTACTGATTGTTTTCTTAAGTTTGAACCATTTTCCTTCTATGTGTATTTTCACTTAAGAGTATTCAATTAATATATATATTTATGGTCTTTTATTTATTTATTATCCATTCTGAAATATTTTCAATAGTATTTTATGTTTTTTGATTTTAATTTTATACTACGGGAGTCTAAAATTGTAATAAAAACATAACCTAAATTGTTATCCAACATTTATCTGTAAATGGGTTGAAATTCATGATATAATGTTTCTTTAATTGATATCCCTACATTCATTGATGGTTACTATTTTTCTTATTGGGAATTTTTTTATACATAGATATGTTCAAATGGTCTATCCAGTTAGCTCATGATTTTTTATCCCAATCAAGTAGGAGTTATTTTAGTTAAACTCAGATTTTATATCATTATTATTACGATGAGTTGTTATTTATTTGTTCTCTTATCCTATAATACATTATTTTTATATATTACATAATTTTAAATAAATAATATTTTATTCAAAAAATGCATCGATTTTTATAATATTGTGCAGGAATGGTTTTTAATATATCATCTATTTGATTATATTTCATCTCCTAGAAAGTATTATTTCATCCATTAATAATAATTTTTTTTTTATAATTTAACAAGTTTTCATGTGGTCATTTCAGGTTTCTTTTTATTTTTGTATATTTTTTCACGAGATACTACCATTGTCATTCTATTAAACATCAAACATATGAGACTCCTATTATTTTATAAGTTTACTACAGTTTTTTTATTTATTATCCATTGTGAAATATTTTGAATATTTTCTCTTGTTTTATGCTTTTAGTTTTCTACTATGAGAGTCTAAAATTTGTATCGTTCTTAACCCTACCTTTTTACCGACCTATAAAAATGCAATGGGTTGAGATCCATGAAATATTTTATACCTTTTAAATTCATATCCATCCATATATTTATGGAAATTATTTTTCTTAATGGGAACGATTTATGTAAAAATATAACTCTTCATGTTTTTTATCAAGTTAGATCATGATTTTTTATCCCATTTATGTATGAGATATGTTTATTTAGCTCATATTTCATTGGTTGATTCTTATAATGAGTATTGATGTTTCATGTCTTAGATCCATCCATTATGTATTTTCATAATTTACTTTATAGAAATTATATAATGTCTATACATACCATGTGTATCA
This sequence comes from Viscum album, assembly GCA_963277665.1. Classification (NCBI taxonomy): domain Eukaryota; kingdom Viridiplantae; phylum Streptophyta; class Magnoliopsida; order Santalales; family Viscaceae; genus Viscum; species Viscum album. Next base: position 1,777,389,227 of record OY728137.1, read on the forward strand.
TTTGTTCAATGTATTCCTTTCTTGATTTAGGTATGTTATCGAATAGATTATATTTTATCTATTGGATAGTTTTATTTATTCCTTTTAAAATTATCCTTCATTATTAGTAATTTTTCAAGGTATGATAGGGTATCATTGGGGATTTTTTAAAATTTAATTATTAGTTTCTGGAGTTCATACCATTTTCATTTATTAATTATCACACTTATGAGTATCCAGTTCTTATATACATTTAATATGATATTTTTAGTATCTGTTGTGAAATATATTAAAACATGGTTTATTTTTTATGTTTTTAATTTTATACTATTGGTTATAAATTTATTTATCAAAGCCTGATCCTACGTTTTTATATAACTATAACAAGTAAATAGGTTCAGATACCTGAAATAATCAATTTTGTTTTTAGTTTATATCCCTCCATACAATAATGTCAATTATTTTTCTATTTCAAATGATTTATTAAAACAAACTATCTTCAATTTATCTTTTGAATGCGTATCCATAACAATTAAGAGATTTGATTATATATCTCATATTTTATATATGGATTCTTGCAATGATTATAAACATTTATTTTATCTTATCCTATAATGATTCATTAGTTTAATTTATATTGCAGTAATTAAAGAATGATTTATAAATACTATAAATAGAAGTTTTTATCTTTAGTATGAAATTTTTTTGACATATTATCTAAGCATTTATATTTTTTTAACATGATAGTTTTACTTATTCCTTTAAGAGTTTTATTTTTTTCTATTAATTTATCTATTCCTCTTGGGGGATATTTTAGGGGTTCATTTAATTTAATAATTATTTGATTTTTTCCATCCATGAGGGGTCTATTTAACTTCTTTCTTAAGATTATTCAATACTTATATGTATTCAATATGATTATATTATTCTTTATAATTTTTGAACTATTTTAAATAGTTGTTTAGGTTTTAATTTTTAATTTTCTAATATAGGAGCCTATTTTATTTTTCCTTGCCTAAGCCATCCATTTCATCCAACCATAACAAATCCATGGGTTCACATCACTGAAATCATTTAACTCTTTTCAATTTGTATACCTTCATATGATTGAGGTCATTATTTTTCTTATCATAAATATTCTATATAAACATGAAAATCATCAAAATATATATCCATTTAACTCATGATTCTTTATCCCTATTATGTGCATGTAATATTTTTTAGCTCAGATTTCATATCACGATTAATGCAATGAGTATTGATGTATTTGAACATGATTCATCAAAGTAAACTTCTCATTTTATTTTTAATTAAATTTAATTACTCCATGGAGGAAAATGTTTACCAATACATATAAAATTCATGATATGTTATTTATAATAGGATCAGATGGATTTGAATCATAGATAATATCAATATAAATAAGTTTTAACTTAAGTATCAAATCCAAAAAATGATCATGATTTATAATCCAATCATGAAACACTAATTGATTATGGGACCAAGGAGGTGTCACTGGAGCATATCTTACTATCATTTCCATTCACCATTGTTGAAGACCTTACCTTCACTATAGAAGACCAAGTGACAAAAAATTATGTTTTATGGAAAAATAATCCTCGAAACAATGTAAGTACAAGAATTCAGATTCTGAAAAGTAAAATAACTAAAAAATAAAACCCATTATCTGATCTTACATTTATATTGTCTTCTCTTATCGTCCAAATAACCTCCTCTGATATATAATTCCCACAATTTTGTAATAAATTCATTTTTTATAACATTATATTAAATAAATTTAATTTTATATTTTCATGTAACATGAATGAACAATGAATGGTTTTTGAAATCTAATTTCATATGAAAAATATCAATATGCTGAAACAAATATCTAACACTTAGAAAAATGTTCTACAACCTCCTTCAAATAAAATCTAGATTCTAAAATTAAAAGACTTCAACCTTCTTATAACAAATTAAACAAAAATAAAATGATGTTATCAATGAAAATCATGTAAATTAATTTATTAAATGAGGAAAAATATATTAGATTTCATGTGACTAACATTATTGAAATCTGTAATAGTCTATTTTTATGATGCCTTGAAAAACTAAAATAAGAACCTCATATTCAATAGCTTGTATGACAGGCCACACCATAGGTTTATATTAGTATAATATCAATCTAATTTATAATATGTTTAATATTAATATGAGATTATATATATTTAAATGTGTTCAATATATAGTTATCATGTGTCACACGCAAAAGTGACCTTCCTCAAAATCATGAATTATACAAAATACCGAGTTTCACTAAATAATGCGATATAACTAATATCATTACACTCTCAATTTTATTTTTAAATAACATATTTTCTTCAAATTTATTTATTTTTTATTATTTTCCTTTATTATTTTTTAAATTATTTATTGTATACAAGTAAATTTTTTCCATTATTTTGTATTTTATTTATACTATATGTTAGGTATTTTAATTTTTTGGATTGAAAATGTTATTTTTTAATCAATAATGTTTGTGTCATGTAAATTAAATGTGGGTTATTATATTTATGAAATTATTTTTAATTACAACTTTTTATATGTTTAGTATGTGTTTTAGATTTTACATAGATTATACTTATATTTTGGGTTCTATAGGCTTCCAAATGTATGTACATGAAACACAATAGGTTTTGTTGGGTTTCATGTCATAAAAATTTAAATCCTATGGAAAATAATATAATAGTCAAAACAAACTCAAATAAAAAAATGTTAAACTTGAAAAATAATTAAATTTAAATTTTTGTAATGAAAATAATAATTAAGTAATAATATATATGATATATAGAAATGTTTTTTCAGAAACATGATATTTAAATATTAATATTCGTTAATGATAAATGCTAGAAAAATATATATTATAATTTGATTATAAATGATATTTTAGATATGCACTTAAAAACTATTAATCAATTGAAAATAAGAACTTCCATAAAATTATAAATAGAAAATATTTACAATAAATAATAATATATGACATAATTATAGAAATTAAAATAGTTAATTAATAAAAATTAAATAATATTTTAATCAATTTAATGAAAATAATATTAATTATAATATATAATATTATAAATATTTTTAAATACATAATTTTTTAATAATATATTAATAATTCATATTAAAAGTTGATTAGAATTTAAATTTATAAATTTTAATATTATTATTTTGAATAATAACAATAATAATAATAAATTATAATAAAATTATCAATAATTAATAATACTAAATAATAATATGATTATTTATATTATTATTAACGATTTTATTATTGTTATTATACATAAATAAAAACATTATTATTATATTGATGAATTTAATAAGTGATAATTATCATGAATATATTATTAATGTCATGACATTATTATCATGAATTTATTATAATTACATTATTATCACGATTTTTTGATAATGGATTTTTTATAATGACTTAATTATTATTAATTTCTTATTATCCTCCTATTATTATCCATGATCAACTTTACACACGCTCTTTTCTGTAATGTACCATCCCAGATTTTTTTTCAAGAAGGCGTTTTCCGAGACAAAGCCTCTTATATTAAAACTATCAATGTGTAAGCTATCATAGACATCGACCAACTTTCTAAATTAAGGCCACCTAATTTCATTTATAGTTGTTAATAGAGTCTACTAACCTAACAATTTTTTGAAATATTTTTTCTGTGGTTGTACTTGAATATTATCATAGGTAAGATGTATGTATAACTATTTGGACTTGAGAGTAAATATTCAATGTTCATATATGGGTTTTCTTCCAAATCCACATTTCTACATATCAACGATCATCATATAATGGAGATTAATATTTTATATTTCAAATATATTAATTCTATAATATTAGGATTCTGTTATATGAAAAATAATTCATTTTCGACCAAATTTTTCACCTGAACTGATGTTCCATAAAACCTGAAGCCTATTTATGATATCCCCTAGATATTGACAAACCATAGAGTATAAATATATATCATTTGAGACAAATTCACCCTCATAATACCTCTATAATTCAAATGAATGGGAATTTAGAGGATCAATATTTATGTTCTGATATTAGAACTCAAGTTGGATATCACCCAATATCTCTTAGAATCTATGTCAAAGATGGTGTTTCCTGAATGATACTATAGAATTTGTAGATCTCAGTTGGAGGTGAATTTGTATATATGAAAATAGTCTGTTTTGAGTAGTGGGGTGATTGGTTCTCTTAATACATGCAACTTGGTCACCTGATGGTAGTGTGTACGTGTGGCATCCTGAACTAACTATATAGGATGAATGTGGAGGGGCCTGAACCTAATAGAAATAGTCATGATATCATAACTGATGTAGGTCATAAGGAATTGCAGGCTAATTCTTAGCTAGATCAAAATTCCTCTTCCTCTATGGAGGGATCATGTTAGCTTGGTCTGGGAGATGTAGATAAATAAGATCCCCCCTCCCAAAATAGATACATCAGAGAGATTTAGAGAAAAAGATATGGATGTGTAGAGTAGTTTTAACATGATATATGTCTTTTAAATTATCATTTTATGACTGGTACATGGGGTTTTAAGGCATGAGTTCCAACATTCCTCTTATTATATCAAGTATCCTATATAGAGTTAGTGAGAACTAGTAATGGATTCAAGAATGAGGGGGGTTATATGGGTTACATATAGTGTTTCCTTGATTTAATTCTTCAAAATATGGGTTTATGTAGACATTAATTGAAAAGCATGCAATGTATTACACAATTAAGGGGTTCTGGTCATATGGGGCACATATATTGCAGCTACTTGTATAGGCTCAAGGATAGTCGGCCAAATGAATAAGCTAGGAATTAATTACAAAGTCATGGATATTTAATGTTTAGTTTAGGATCAATACAACCAAATACAGGGTGATGTTTCTTATAATGTCAAATTCATCTCTATCTCAGTGGAATGTGATGTGATTTATAACAGTTTCATTGTTGTTAATGCAGAGGGAAGTCATGTTAGATGGATTCAGAAGCCTAAGAAGAATAAGTGGAAGAAAATAAAACAAGCATTCAAGTAGCAATATTCTTCATAAAAAATTGAAAACCAAATAATTTAAGGACTAATCATACATACCTAAACTGTTAGATCTATTGTCTTCCATGAAAAATATGCTTAATGAGATGGAATTTTATCCTGAAGATAATGAGAAGGATCATAAGGTGAGTGTGATGATAAAATGTGGAACCCAAATTTTTTACATGGTTATATATATAAAAAAATATTTTAGTGTGTGATAAGAGAACCAAATATGAATAAAGGAGCATCCTAGTGGTTGGAAAACTCATATAGTGATAACAATACTAAAAATGTTAATCTCACTAAGGTCGCGCCTACCAACCAGCAACAATAAGCATGAAAGGATGTTTTAAAAAATGTCAATCCATGTGAGATTATCACCCACTCTGATTAAGAAATGTTTTGGTAATTTATCTATATTAATTCCTTATATGAGAATATTAATAATATGGTTGAGATTATGCTATATGTGGAAACTAAAAAAGAGAAGTCACATTGGATCAATAATGAAGACTGCATTCTAGAAAGTAATTTTAATACAGGGAAAATAAAAATAAATGATTACATTCAATGATGAGACATGATGTCTTATTGGATCTAAGATCTTATCAAGGATGATCTTGATATATACATAAAATTTCTCCATTGTAAATTATTTATTGAGAATATATCCAATAGTCTAAAATTAGATTTTAATGGTCTGTCCATCTCGTGTGCTGTTTGAAGCATTATATTTTTTACATGCATGAGTTATCACATTTCTTTAACTATTTTGTAATCTAAAAAGATAACTTTCAGTTCAAAATAGAAAAATAATTTGATATCCTAATCACCCATGGTCACCTCTACCCCCACATAAAATAAGAGAAAATAACATAAAGAAGTGACAGCAAATGATGTGGCACCCTTGCTTTTACATGTATCTCATGTAACCTATATTGTGTACACTCCATGGGTTTTTGTAGGTTGAATGGACAAGCCTAATAGGAAACCACCATTAATATATAGAATATATTACTCACTTAAAACCATTAATTATACATTGGGAAACATTATGTTAAATTAATTTTGAAAGAGAAAATTTTCGTAATTTCTATGCATTTTAATTAAAATGCAAAGTTCCACAAATGTTATAAAAATGGGAAGAAAAAAATATATTTGAGGGAAACATGGTTCAATCAAAATCATAATATTCCAATAAATTAGTGCGTATAAGAAATAATATACATGTATAGATCAATAAACACACATGCAACTTGGGGATCTAACTTTGGTATAAGGGAATCTAGGATATGCACTCAATATACCTGTAGGAAAATGTGATCCTAGATATTAAATGAGATATTAATATCTCAGTAGGTTCCATATATCTATCCCATTCACTCATGAACTATTCAATCCACATTCCTGATCCAGCACATAATCGAAACTAGGGAAGCACCCGTCTAGTTTAACCACACAAAAAGGTCCCCCATGAGTTCCCCATAAAAAACATCAAATATTATAATCAATTTCCACAATTTCACACAATCAATTAAAGTAAAAATTCAAGAAACATTAATCTCAAGGTATATCCCATTACAAATAACCCTTTGAAACACATTTTTATTCAAATTCTTCTTTAAATCATATTATCAGAAAAAAATTCATGCATTAATCTTTTTTATTTCAAACACACATTTCCATAAAAATTACTAAACCAAAACCAAATGAAATCATTCAAATTTTGTAATTTAATGGAAATATAAAATCATATGAGAATCATACCTCACTTCTAGAAGTAACACATATCATTTTATTAATACCATAATAATTAAGGAAAATAGGTCATAATGTGCCTATAAAACCAATAATAAAATTTATAAAACAAACTACAACCCAAGTTTTATCCCCCATTGTAAATAAGGGATCACACATTTAAATAAATAAGAGTGATAATAGATATCTATTTAGAGATAAATCTATGAGAAATCAAGATTTATATTGATGAAATTAACTATATGCAAGGGGGATCACCAAGGAATCAAGGAACATGTAGATAAGAACCTCCATCTCAAAAATTTGGGGAAAATAGTTAAGGGGTTAAAATCAAAAAAGGTAAAATTATTAAATTCATCATTTTATGAATCCTAGGTAGAGAGGTCATAGCATGAACACCACTATTGTGGTGTGGTGCACCTTCCTCAAGAAACCACCACTTAGTCAAAGAACTTCCCCTAAAAACCAATCAAATTCCCCTCACCCCTTCATGAAGTGGACTTACATAGGCATGGAATGACTCCCCTACCATATTACAACCCATGTTAACTCCTCACCTATATCTATTTCAACTGACAGAAACCAATGGAAAAAGTATAATAGAGATAATAAATCAATCTATCTTCCTCATAGAGAGATTATGTTGTTTATGTGACCGAAAAAAGATTGTAACTCCCTTAAATATCTCATTCTAGCACCCACAAATTTAAAAATTATGATCTAGGATTTCTAGTGAACAAGAGGAGGATCTAGATGGTGCCTCATGAAGCACAATAAGGTAACAACATTCCAAAAATAATCATATCATATCATCACTAATTAATGAACAATGTATCAATTGTTGTGATCTATGAGTGAATTTGGATGTTGGTACCTCAGATTATATATTAAAAAAATAATCATGTAGAAAATTTAAAAAAAAGATTATATTTAACACTTCTATAGAAGATAGGATCCATTAAAAAGGAGAATTGGTGAGGGAATTATGGGCCCCAAAAAGACTTTGCTACATTAGGGGTAGCCTTTAATGTGGGGATACCAATGTTCCGAAAAGATTTGTTAACACTTGATAATAGTTCAAGGTGTTTGACATGGTGGAACTGACCTGATGATCTTGGTTGTGAGTGGTGGGATGATACTAATAGTTTTGGAGCATAGAATGATTATTATTCATAGATATATATAATAGAATTTCAGTTACTAGTCAATGTTTTTTCTCTGTGATAAGGAAATGATAGTTCAACCAGTAGAATTAAGTCCATAAAAAGTTTAGATATCCCAATAGAGACTCAATGGAAAAAATTGATTGAAAACATTCTAGAAGTATTTCATTGAAATTATGACTGTATAAGTTATTCATATCAAGAAGTTGAGTTCAACAACATTAAAAATGATCAAAAATAAATTTCTAGATGGAATCCCTCTTGGAATGTTGAAAGTCACAGTGTTCGGAATAGATGAATAATGTTCATACCCTGAATGATTCATCAAACAAATTCATACTGAACCATGATCATGAATAATGTATGTAAAATGTAAATGTCGAATCATTGAATTATAATGTGTTATATTACTTATCCTAAAATACTACCGATGGAGTTGTCATCTATTGTATTCTTTTTGACATCCAAAAATCTTATAAATACATATTGCTTCATCTGTTTCATATAAGATAAATCATTCAAATATCAATAATATCTTTCTATAATTATTTACTTTATGTACTTATGTTTTCCTTAAATTCGTGTTTTCATTTTTACATAATTATATGTTTGTGATTATTACATGGGTGTGTGTTCACGGTATACATACTATAGTGGGTAAGGTGGAATGACTTCCTCTTTATAATAAACATAGTCTAGGGGAGTCAAATATCCAAAGGTTTTATTTTACACTACGTTAATTTGTGTAGTAACTACTGGTGGATCAATTATCGTACATCCAGTGGTTTTTTTGGAAGCATAGGTGAATCAGTTCTTTTGTGTGGCTAACATATTTTGTGGTGGTTCCCTCCATCCTCCCAAAATGGATGGGACCAAGGATATTATAGAGTTATCCTTTTAAAAGAATAAGATAAGAATATTTATATTAAATTTCTTTTTTCAACTTACATATTAATATTATATAAACATTTTCACAATGAGATGTTACATTTACATCAAATTATTTTTCAATATTATTAGAATTAAATGTCATATATATAACATCATGTGTTTTGTGCATGGGTAACATATATTTTGTAAACAACACAAGGAAATTTTTTGAAAAATTTAAAAAATTTAATATTTCATAATACTAATGATTTATTAGTAGATATATGTATTAATTCAAATTATTATATCATTAATATTATATATAATAAATATAATAACCAATGTAATTTTATAAATGGAATAAATAAAACAAAATATAGATATATAATTTTTATCATAATAAAATTTAATGTCATCATAGAATATTATGATGTTATTTCCATAGTTAAAATTTCTAATCAGAGTAAAAACAATCACAATCATAGGTTAGTCCATCATCATCTTGAAATTATGGTTATAGAGGTATCTATAGTCGTGGTTTTGTTAAATATTGTTTATTTTTAAACTATGATCTAACCGTATAAAAAAAGTAAAAGGGATTTTTATTATTAATCATAGAAATAAAATTTATCCTTTATTAAAATTTATTTAATATAATGTCGTAAACAATAAAAATTTGGAAAATGGTATAAAATAATGACCAATTTTGAAAATTAATGTGGGGATATAATGAAACTGAAATACATAAGTTAACATTAACTATTTGAAGAGTACAATAAAAATTACTCTACAATAATAAATGAAATAAAAACAATATTTAATGGATGTTTTTTGGACCACCATGATATTATTATGTTAAAAAAATTTAGATTCGGTTTACTTTAACTATATAAATAAGTAAAATACATTTAAAATAATAAAGATACAGATAACCTATTGCCAGCGGTTAAATGTTTTGTTAGGGATGAGAGGCTACAAATCAAAGGATGGTCGGATGTGTTGTAGGTACAAACAAAAAATAATGGGAGGATAAAAAGTAAGTGGTTTGGTTTTCCAATATTGTTAGGTCCACTAGGCTGAATACACTGAGAGGGGGGGTGAATCAGGGTATGACTAATTAAAAATTAAAGCCCATTCTGATCTTGTTTCGCTGTTAAGCATAACAATCCTCTCTATCTTTCCTACTGCACAATATAAACATAAATTAAAGCAAGAACAGGACATAGCAATTTTACTTGGTTCACCGCTAAGGGCTACGTCCAAGGAGCATATGCCGACATGTTTCCGGTCATACCAAGTCCACTAAACTTCACTAGCTGTGGATTACAATGTTCGGGCAAGATCACTTCTATGCCCAGGCTCACTGCCTTTACAATGTTTAAGGTCAGCTCACTCCCTGTTTCTCTCTCTATGGCTCACTGCCGGTGGAGAGGATCACCTTCTTCCTCTTCCTAAGCTCACTGCTCTGTGAAGGGAATCAACTCACAGTTTATAGACCTGTAGGTCTCTTTATTTCCATTAAGGAATGCATCTTTCTTTGTATGTAGATGTGCTGTTGATGTTCAACTTTCACCCGTAGATGAATACCGCTTTGCCACTATCCAACGGGCAAACTACCTTTGGAAGAACCTTCGCAAAGCACCCTACAATGCGAGGCTCCCAATTTCGCGAAACTCAAACAAGCCTTCGCGAAGCTCCTGCCTTTTCGCGAAACTCACTCACGAAGCTCACTCGCGAAGCTCTCTCGCGATGCTCAAGCCATCGCAAAGCAATGACCCTCGTGAAGCTAAGTAAGACAATGTGGAGCTCGCAGGTTTCGCAGAGCAACAATAGCCGCCGTGAAGCACCTCTTTCACGAAGCACACTGGCTCTGCGAACCACCTTCGCAAATCGAGAGCAAAGTATTTTCTCTGAAAATTCTCTCTACTTCGCACGAAGGGGTCGGCCTCTATTTATAGAAGATTCCACCGACCATCGTCCCTTCCACGCAAAGTCAACGCCGTGTCATCTCAAATCGTGAAGCTCCAAAGTTTCAGCTGGAATTCTGTCCAAATCGCGAAGCTCCACGGCAATTTTCCATTCGCGAAGCTTGACATAATCGCGAATAATCACCGTCATCATAACTTCGCACCTCGCGCCTTCACCGCGAAGCTCCCTCGCGAAGCCCAACATTCCTCTGTGCCTTCGCCGCGAAGCTCTCTCGCAAAGCCCTTCTCCGCCGCGATGCGCTTCAGCCTCTGCCATTCGCGAAGCTTGAAGTAATCACGAAGCACCACCGCCTCCATTCTTCCGGTCTTCGTGATTTCCAAACCATCCATCCTAGCTTCGCAAAATTCATGCCTTTTATAGTTGCTACCACCATTCACCTCTTGTGATTATGATAGCGTTCAAGGAATCACTTAACATGTACTCTAAGCCCACATGAGCAATGCTCGGCGTGAGAAACAAGAGTAGTATGAAAAGTTCATCAATGAATCACTTTATGTCAGACCCCAATTGTCGATTCCACCCTGATACCAATTCTTAAATTGATACCAATTGTTGAACCACACTGATAACAATTGGTGAATAGATGGACACCGTATCACACCATTCCAATACCATTGTTCTACTTTTATCACGATCCTCAGCTGTCGTGATTTCTATGCTTTGATCGATCACTTCTAGCATCGTCAGATTTAACATTCTCTCCCCCTTTCTCATTGCTCCCCCTTTCTGGCTTCTCCACCTGTCAGCTTCTCCCCGTATCAATTATGATTTATAAAATCTCCGCACTTTCTCCCCTTTGGACAATCACTATTTTCTCCCCCATTAACAAACACTTTTCTCCCCCTTTGTCAACAAACCCAAAGGTCACTCCGTTGAAGTTTGTAACATGGTAGAGAACACATATCAGCACATTAGGGAAAAACACACCATACCTCGGGGAGAGGGGGGTTCCTCATCCACACTATTTCAAGTGCGGGGAATCGACTGAACTACCAGAGCCAGTCGATGCCTTTAAAATGCTTCCTTGGGTAAGGCCTTTGTCAGAATGTCTGCAACCTGTAGCGTTGTAGGCACATACTCCAACTTCACAATTCCCTGCTCAACCTTCTCCTTGATAAAATGATACTTAATCTCAATTTGCTTTGTCCTTGAAAAATGGACGGGATTTTTTCTGAGATTTATAGCACTTGAGTTGTTGCACTGGATTCCGATCGGAGACTTCACTTCAACTCCCATATCTTCAAGCTGCTGCTTCATCCACAATAACTGTTTGCATGCTTGAGTGGCCGCAATATACTCAGCTTCTACGGTGCTCAATGAAATGCAATCTTGTTTCTTGCTTAGCCAAGAAATACACAGTCCACCAAGATAGAATGCACCACCTGACGTTGATTTTCTATCATCTGCTGAACTGGCCCAGTCTGCATTAGTATATCCCAATAACTCTGTCTGAGATTTGTCGTTGTATGTCAAACCGAAGTCCATCATGCCCTTGATATACAGAAGTATTCATTTCACTGTGAGCCTGTAGCTCTCCTTGGGATTACTTTTATATCTTACTGCTTGGCATGTGGCGAAAGAAATATCAGGCCTTGTTGCAGTTAGATACAACAAACTTCCAATAATTTGCCTGTATTCTGTGATATTAACTGCCTTGCCATCCTCATCTTTTTATAATTTCATCCGGGCAGCAACCAGAGTCTTCATCTCCTGGGAATTATCCATTCCAAACCTTCTTAGAACCTCCTTGTCATATTTGGATTGAGAAATGAGAGTTCCATTCTTTCCTTGTGTCACCTACAGACCAAGGAAAAATGTTAGCTCTCCAATCATTGAAATTTCAAACTCATTTTTCATGAATTCGGAAAACTGTCTGCACTGAGCTTCATCTGATCCGCCAAAAATTATTTCATTGACATACACTAGCACCATCATCCTTTGATTACTATCATTGCTGAAATAGAGGTTGTAATCAACTACTCCACGCTGGAAACCAAGCTTCTTCAAATACTGATCAAGCCTTGAGTACCATGCCCTTAGTGCTTGTTTCAGCCCATACAACGCCTTCATCAGCCTGCAAACTTTGTTCTCATCCTCATAAATGAGAAAACCATCTGGCTGCTCAATATACACCTCTTCTTCCAGAACTCCATTCAAGAATGCGGATTTGACATCCATCTGGAACACTTTAAACTTTCTTTGCACTGCTATGGCCAAAAATAATCTGATTGTCTCCAGCCTTGCAACCGGTGAAAATGTCTCATCAACATCTATTCCCTCTATTTGGGAGTATCCCTTGCACACTAGTCATACTTTGTTCCGAATCACTGTGCCATCCTCAGTCATCTTGTTACGATAAACCCATTTAGTCCCGATGACATTCTTGTCTGCTGGCCTCGAAACAATCTCCCATGTCTGGTTCTTCTCGATCTGATCAAGTTCTTCATTCATAGCCTGAACCCATTTTTAATCTTCAGCTGCATCCGAAAAAAAATTTGGCTCCACCTGAGATAAAAACGATGTCTGCTGTAATGAATTCATTCTTTGAGTTTGAACTGGAGCTGTCTGATCACCAATGATATTTTGCCTATCAATTTCTACTCGACTCTTTGGCTTCCTTGCAGAAAAAGACTTGACACATTCTTGTTCATCATCAGTATCTTCTTCTGAGTCAACCTCTGCCACTTCTGCTCCCCCTGTGTTGCTTACCTCATCATCACTTTCATCCAGAAACTGTTCACTGGGTCGTTGAGCAGTCTGTTCATTTTCGACTATAGTTACATCATTGCTCTCAACAATTTTTCCCAGTCTCTTGTTGAAGCATTTAAATGCTTTGCTTTTCCCTGAATAGCCAAGGAATATCCCTTCATCTCCTCATGCCTCAAACTTCCTATGATGTTGTTTGTTGAGAATGAAGCACTTACTTCAAAAGATTTGAATGTATTTCAATGTTGGCTTCTTTCTCTACCACAGTTCATATAAAGCCTTCCCTTTCTTTGGACATAACATAGACCTGTTTGAAACATAGACCGATGTCAAAACTACTTCCTTCCAAAATTTCTCGGGTAGGTCCTTATCGATAAGGATTGTTCTGGCCGTGTTGTTGATGATCTGATTTCTCTTTTCAACCACTCCATTCTGTTGGTGAGTTCTTACTGATGAAATTTGATGCCTTATCCCATGTTTCTCGAGATAGTTTTCAACCTGACTGTTTGTAAATTCCGTACTGTTATCAGTACGAAACTTCAAAATTTTATTCCCAATCATCTTTTCTGATTCCCTTCTGTACTGCTTTATGCAACTGAACACCTCTATCTTATGGGTAATGATGAATACCCAGGACATTCTGCTATAGTAATCAATGAAAAGAACATAGTACCTTTTCCCGTCTATAGCTCGTGGTGAGATGGGTCCACATACATCAGCATGAACCAATTCGAGCACTTGAGTTGCTTTTTGTTCCTTTGGCATGTATGTCTTCCTGATGATCTTCCCTTGCTGACAAGCATCACACATATGAGTGCGATCACGTGATAGTTTGGGAAGGTCTCTAGAAGCATCACACTTTACCAGATCTTCCATTGATGGTTGACATAGATGACCAAGTCGTTTATGCCACAGTAGATTTTCTTCTTCTCTGGATAAGAAGCATGAATCTTCTTCCCCACCTACCAGGTAAATATTCCCCTTTGTTCATTTTCCCTGAAGAATGACAATTCCATATTTTCCTTTAACCAAACCCATCTTCTTGGTAAATAGGATAGAGTGCCCAGAGTCTCATAGTTGACTGATGCTAAGCAAATTATGACTGAGACCCTCTGCCACCAAGACATCAGCATGTCTCATTTCTTTGCCCCCAAACTTGGCTTTTCCTGAGCCAAAAATCTTCAGGCCTTCATCATTTCCAAATTTGAAAACTCCTTCTTTGTCATATTTTTTGCATGTAACAAGATCCTTATTACCCGTCTTGTGGGATGTGCAACCACTATCAAGGATCCAAACACCAGAACGATCTGATGCTTTAAGGGAAATTTCAGAAACTACAGCCTTCTCAATTTTCTTCTTCCTGGTCCATACTTTTTCTTTCATACTCGGCATGGATTGATGCTTCTGTTCCTTCTCAGAGTATGATGGACCAGCTTCATCTTGCAAAACTTCAAATCTTTCTTGAACTTTTAACTCACTTGTCGATTTACTGATCTGCTGCTTGCGAACATTTTGATTCTGCTTTGGCACATTTTTCTGAATGTTCGGAGTGCAGTACCTAGCAATGTGTCCAAATCCTCCGCACCAAAAATAGTGTCCTTCAAAATCTGTTCTGGAAAACCATTCTCTGTTTGGCAGCCATCCTTGTTCTTGTTCCCTTCGAAATCTTTTGGCTATAGAACACACATACTGTGAATGTCCCATCTTTCCACAACAATAACACCTGATATAAGGTGCATTCCTTCGTGTTACTTCAGCACTACGAGTTTCCCCTTTGGATCTCTGAGTATTCAGATTCTGTTTTGTGCTCAGATCCACCTTCATCCTCGGGAAAGGTGCTTGCGGTCTGACTTCAACTGCCACAGATTTTTGTTTCTGATTAAACCATGAATCAGCCTTAACTTCTGTGTTCAATTGCTGCTTTTTTCCCGTTGAACTTCTAGGCACTTATTTCTTCTTTTCAGTCTTCGTAATGACCTGATTTCCCATGAATGTGTTGGGATTCAAAGGTTTTTCCTGGTCATTAACTTTTCTCCGCAGACCGACAACTTCCTCTTCAAGCACTTCAATACGCTTGACGTGATCTTTCACTTTTCGACTCAAGCAATCGGTCACCATTTTCTGCTCTTCAATCTTGAGCTTATTCTCATCAACCATTTATGTACGCTCTGGCCTGGAAGACTTAAGATTTTTAATTTCTTTCTCAAGATCAGACTTCTCTTATTCTTGTTGTTGCATGTAGAGTTTGGCATCATGAACTATCTTGTTGGCTTTCTTTGTTTTTGCTCACTAAACATCTATCTCTTCAAGAGTTGCTTCTAATTCAACTTCCATGTCAACTCTCCCTTTAATTTCTTCTTCTTCTTCTTCTTCAATAGTTTCGGTTTCTTTCTTTTCTAGAGAACTACTGGCAACAGCCACCATCACATTTTTTCCACGATCTTTGCAGTTTTCTATCTCTTTAACTTCTTCACCCTCAGACTCAGCTGAACTGTCTATTTCTTTGGAAAGAAGATTCTTCTTCTTAAAGGAATTTCTCTTGAACTGCTTCTTCCCATTCACATAGGCTGAAGATTTTTTCAAGGGAATCTCACCTTCATCTTCATCGTTTTCTTCTTGAAACTTTTTGGGGCATCTTGCAGCAAGATGACCAACCTTTCCGCATCGGAAGCATGCTAGTGGAAGTTTCCCTTTAAACTTTCTTTTTCCTCTTTGGAGATTTGATAAAAGGAACGACATCACCTAATCTGGCTCTTCTTCCTCCTGAGAATCTTCAATAATGAGCATCTTCTGGACTTAAATGCCACCTATTTGGATTTCCCCTTTTCCACAGCATTGTTGTCATCATTTCTCATTTCATATGCAACAAGAGTGCTGTGTAGGTTATCCAATGTCAGCTCTTTCAGATATTTATCTTCCAAAACAAAAACATTAGGATTAAACCGAGGTGGAAGCTTTCTCAGGATGCTCTTTATGATTTTATTGTCTTCTATAATTTCTCCCAGACCCCGCATGTCTTCTACCACGGCATTTACCCTGTCAAAGAATGCATCAACAGACTCATTTTGGTTCATTCTGAGATCTTCATACTTGTTCCACAACACTTGCAGCTTTGCCTCTCTGACTTATGTATCCCCTTCATAAATATTCAAAAGCTTTTCCCAAAGGGCATGTGATGTTTTTCATGACATCACCTTTGTATATATGGGATTAGAGAGAGCTCCCGCTAAGGCATTGATTGCTTTGGTATCAGCATCCCACTCTTTGTGCTCAGCTTCTGATAAATCACCACTAGTAATATCAACTGTGATACCATGCATAGCTTCTAAAAACAGATCCATTCCCAAATATCGAAAATAGTGTTGCATTCGATTCTTCCATATATGAAAATTACATCCGTCGAAGATCGGAATCCCTCTATGATTAGTGACCTCCATTTGAGAGAAGAACAACTGTCAACCATCCCTTTGATACCACTTGTTAGGTCCACTAGGCTGAATACCCTGAGAGGGGGGGTGAATCAGGGTATGACTAATTAAAAATTAAAGCTCGTTCTGATCTTGTTTCACTATTAAGAAAAACAATCTTATCTATCTTTCCTACTGCACAATATAAACAGAAATTAAAGCAAGAACATGACATAGCAATTTTACTTGGTTCACCGCTAAGGGATACGTCCAAGGAGCATACGCCGGCAGGTTTCTGGTCATACCAAGTCCACCAAACTTCACTAGATGTGGATTACAATGTTTAGGATAGATCACTGCTATGCCCAGGCTCACTGACTATACAATGTTTAGGGTCAGCTCACTGCTTTCCCAAGGGTCAGTCCCTGTTTCTCTCTCTATGGCTCACTGCCGGTGGAGAGGATCACCTTCTTCCTCTTCTTAAGCTCACTGCTTTGTGAAGGGAATCAACTCACAGTTTATAGACCTATAGGTCTCTTCATTTCCATTAAGGAATGCATATTTCTCTGTATGTAGATGCGTTGTTAAAGTTTAACTTTCACCCGTAGATGAATACCCATTTTCCACTATCCACTGGGCAAACTACCTTTGGAAAGGCCTTCACAAAGCACCCTACAATGCGAGGCTCCCAATTTCGCGAAGCTCAAACAAGCCTTCGCGAAGCTCCTACCTTTTCGCGATGCTCTCTTGAGATGCTCAAGCGATCGCAAAGAAACGACCCTCGCGAAGCTAAGTAAGCCAACGCGGAGCTCGCAGGTTTCACGGAGTAACAATAGCCACCGCGAAGCACCTCTTTCGCGAAGCACAGTGGCTCTGCGAACCACCTTCGCAAATCGAGAGCAAAGTATTTTCTCTGAAAATTCTCTCTCCTTCGCTCGAAGGGGTCGGCCTCTATTTATAGGCGATTCAACCGACCCTCATCCCTTCCACGCAAAGTCAACGCCACATCATCTCAAATCTCGAAGCTCCAATGTTTCAGCCGGAATTCTGTCCAAATCGCGAAGCTCCACGGCAATTTTCCATTCGCGGAGCTTGACGTAACTGCAAAGAATCACCGTCAACTTACCTTCGCGGATCGCGCCTTCGCCGCGAAGCTCCCTCGCGAAGCCCAACATTTTTCCACGCCTTCACCGCAAAGCTCTATCGCAAAGCCCTTCTCCACCGTGATGCGCTTCAGCCTCTGCCATTCGCGAAGCTTGACGTAATCACAAAACACCACCGCCTCCATTCTTCCGGTCTTCGCGATTTCCAAACCATGAATCCTAGCTTCGCGAAATTCATGCCATTGCCATATTAAATTATGATCTTTATGGAAATCCACTTTTCGCGATGCTCACCATATTCCAAATCGTCCTTTCTTTTGTCATCGTTCTTTGTCAACATGGAATGTAAACAACTTCTCGGGAACTCGACAAATATCCATGAGAACCTACTTTGTCAACAAACACAATCAACCCAAAAATACTGCAATGTTTCCTTGAGGGATTTTTTCCCAACAAATATGATGCTATACATTGTAACATTGGTTGGTTCAAAAAATGTAATGTTAGTTTTTTTATTACTAAAATGGGTGGATCAGTTTTTTTCATGCGACTGATATTTATTCAGCGGCACCCTCCATCCTCCCATAAAGTTGGGGGAAGTGTATCTATATAAATAAACACTTTAAATAAAAATAACTTAATATTTATATTAAATTTTGAAATGCACTTTTCTGGGTTTCCTCAAATGAGGTGTGGTTATTGGGTACTTAGGTGAAATAGAGTTGTAGACCAATGCCTTTCTATATAGATAACGTACTTATATAAAATATTAAATGTATTCATAAAATAAAATAAAATAAACACATTAAAAAAAGATTTGTGGTTGTTTAATATTTATAAAACTAGAAGAGTAGTGTTGGAATATGTTTTTTTTTCTTTTTTGAAATTTGATTGATAAAACACAACAAGAATATTTTTTAAATAAATATTTTTTAAATAAATAATTGATAATAATATAAATATTCACCTAATTATTAGTCAATATCTGTTAAATTAACAACTAATTAATTATGGAATCATATTTCTAAACAACTAATGATATGATAAGTTACATTAACCACAATGATGAAATTAATTAAACTATAGGCTAGCTTTAGAACATGAAATCAAAGCACCGAACATTGATTTCCATCACGAGGATCAATTATGGAGAGTGGTGAATTAAAGTTCATATCCATACTATAAGTTAGTGTTAATTTAATATAGGTATTATATTTAACTCTACCAATTGATCCTATTTTGTTTTTTTTAATAGATTAAGATCATCTCTCACAATTCACACTTTACTCTACATCACTAGTTCTATGTTAATTTTAAAACTGATTTCATAATTTATGTTATTTTAAAAAATAAAATGATAGACCGTATTACATGAATTATAGTATCTCATTAATTAAAAAAATGAAAATTTATGCTAATATGGTTATAATTATATTGATTTCTATGAAAAATTTCTCTTCCATGGGCAATATAGTCATCGTAGATACATTTTTCATGTAAAATTTTTTAGAAAAATTATAACCTAATAATATTTCAAATATTTATTTCCATACAAAATAAGAAAATTATTGAAGAAATAAATTTAATATAGTAAAAAAAATGGACAAATAATTTAGTGTTTATTACGAAAGCACAAATAATAGAACATGAAGAAAACGAAGGAATCTTCGATGAGGGGATTTTTTCTTCAAGATATATCCCATTAAAATAATTGGATATTTATAGTGGGACGACATATCTTAATCCTTTGAAATAATAATTCATTATGAACACCATCAAAAGGAGAAAAATGCACATTTATCGAGGGGATTTCATGGTAGGGTTATAAATGGTAACAATTGTGAATGAGAAAATTAGGCTACATATTTTAATCCAACATTAAATTACTATCTACCATATAAAACACATGAACCATTTATCCATAAAAATAAATGTTTTTTGAGTAATTTGTTCATCTCTCTACTATCCAATTTTGACTCTAATCCAATAATGGATGTTAAGGATATGGCTCAAATGGAGAATTAGTGTCTTGTCTGATGATTCCTAGCCAACATTGAATTCATACCCCATTTAATCAAATCATACTAATAATTTAGCTCATATGATCTAAATTAATGTTATATCTAATTGAGATATGAATTCTAAAAAAATTAAATCAATAAATAAATATATAAATTTTTATGACTAATGTACTACAATGGACATTAAATGGTCAAAACAAATATTCTAGTCAAAATTTTAAATTATTGATCTAATAAAAAAATTTCCAAAAAATAAACCAATTTAACACACTTTAGGGACATTATGTAATTTATTATGATTAATATATTCATTAAAACATGTTTTATCAACTCCGATACGCATTACCATTTGTACTCCTTTTAAAAGTTATGTGTCACCTATTCCATAGATTTTTATTAAGAATTGGATGACAAATTAATATTTTAATAAAAAGCACAAAAATAAAATTCAATGAAGGAGGAGGATTCGATGAGGGGATTCATGCATCAAGAGATACCCGAATTGAAATTATTGGATAATTTATGTGGAAACGCTTATCCTCAACCCTAAATCTCCCAATTCATGGAAAACCACCTAAAATGAGAAAAATAATCATTTAAAGATGGGAGTGGATTCTAGGGTTATAAGTTTCTACACGTGTGTGTGATGAAATTTATCCCGATATTTTAATTTTACATAAACCTAATTTTTCCACCAAAAATCATGAACCTGATGTCCTTCTAGAAGGAATATATATGTGGAATTTTTTTTATCTATATATTTTTAAAATATATACTCAATCAATGCCAGTATATATGTGATATATCCCAAACGGTGAATTAGATTCCAATATAATGAGTCAATACCATATATGACGTCATGTCCTATTTACTCCAATAAAATGTAGAATCAAAACCATATGCTATAAATAAATGTTCTATTTCATTGAGTAAGGAATTATTTTATGAAATTTCATGTTTAATTATGTACAAAACATATTTAATACTATAGTGAAATTTAATAGATCAAAACTTATATTTTCATTTATTTTTTCAATGAATTATGTAGTCCTAAATATTCCATAAATATTTATATTTATTATAATTTGAGGTAATTAAGACATTTATTAAATATAAATTTGTCTATAATTATTTGTTTTATCTACACCACCAGACATACCTTTTGGAACTCCTCAGAAAAGTCACATGTCATGTACTCTAGAAAATTATAATAATATATTCATTTTAAAATTTTCTTAAAACAGTGTGGATATATAACTAAATTAATAATATAATCAATAAGTAAATATTAAAAAATCACAATTATTTTCTCATAAAATGTATAAAAACAAAATCTAGTGAGAATAATGACACAGATCATGGTGAAACATGTTACGGGTCTACCATTCCTTTATATCCTCACGTGTGAGTTTCAACCATTTTAAGCTCATATGTCCACCCTTTATTCATTATATTCAGGTCATGAAAATAATTTCTTATTTCATAGATTAAGTCCACAAAACCTATTCTATATTACATTATAAACAAATTTCAAAATAAAATCATGTAAGAATTCCCTAAAGTCAAACATTATTCTCATGAGCTAGATATCTTCACATTCTATACATTTTATCAATACCCTATTTATTAATATAATATATATTTTTTCTATTTTTTCTATTTTTAGGAAGGAGTACAACTATTTGGAAATAGGTACACACATATAGGTCAATTTGTTATAGTAATAAAACCGATCGAATTTCAAATGAACGTATGGATAATTAATATATGTGTGCTGAAAAAAATTACCTATCATGCCCATACCTTCAATTGAGTAAGAAAACGTTGTAAATTCATGTTTACATTTAATTTAATTTGGATAAATCAAAAACACAATTTACCATGTACAAATATCACAAAAAATGATATCAAAATGGAAAAGTTTTAATAATGACACAACAAGATTATATCATTGAAAACATCCATTTTTTAAAAAAATAAACATTAATGATGTAATATATCTCATCCTTATCATGATACCAACAAATTGAAAAATTAAAACATGAATTATCGATATGTTACAAAAGAAAATTATTAGGTTACATGGATTTTTAATTTTTAATTTTTTGTGGATATTTTTTTTAAAATTAATTAAACAAAAAATCAAAACACACAAATAAAAATAAAAAATAAGCTACCCCAAATTATTTACCTCCCTAGACATAAAATATCACATTTTTATCATATTGACTATATGAAATAATATATTCAAATGAAATTTATAAATAAATTTTAGAAAATTATTATAAAATTTATTGGGTAATGGATAACCAGATAATTTTATATGATAATGCGATCGTGGAGTGTGATGGAATCAATCACATGTGTATGGAATCCTTCAATATTCGACTTTAACCACTTCTGATTTACCATAAAGATCCTTATTGTAGCCTCTTGAGTTCCATCCACAAAATTATAATGAAAAACATGAAATCGAACATAAATCCCAACCATCAAGATTGCGACATACCTAGAATCAGATTCAGTCATGAACTATAGAAAATGAAATTTTCTCCTACATGAATCTACATTTAATAGATAATTTCTTCATGATACTATTTTTATAATTCCTTATTGATATGTTAGTTATCATATGATGATAATTGAATTTATTTAGGCTCATGAATGTTCATATTCATTTGATCCATAGATTGGGAAAATCCATGATTAGTTTACTTATAGACAAATATAACTAATGCTTGAACTCCACTAGAAGATTACATTATTTCCCAAAACTGATATCGATAGGGTAAAATCAATTGTGAATTTTTAATACAATCCTATAAGCTCATATCTCGTCATCCATGTTCCACTTTCAATTCTTCTTATTCTGTTTCACTTTTTTTCTTAAATGGATTCTTTATATCTGGATTTAAAAATTAATCTTTGTTATTTGTTTTGGGGTGGTACGATGGTTGTGTTTTTTGTGTAAACCCATACATTATAAATCTGGAATCCAAATTTTTGATGCGAAACTATGTCCCTTAGTCATTGATGATATCTTCTGGTACTCCAAACCTGCAGAAAAATGGATCCTTAGAAAATTCACAACATAATAAAAATCATTTGTCATAGGGACCATAACATCCACCACATTACTATAATTATATATAGTAACATAAATGAATATGAATCCAAATTATAATATAAATACACCCATAAAATAAATTCTCCATTCATAAAAAATCACTCAATTGATATATTGTTTTTTATTACATAGGTGGAATAGAGTAGCTGACCAATGCCATTATATAAGGCGGAAAAAAAGTAATGATATTTTAAAAATAAAAGAAAATAAATAAAATACATTAAATAATGGGGTTTTTAAAATTTATAAAACTAGAATAAGTATGTTTGAAGAACAATTTATTATAATTTTCTTTTTGAAATTTTATTGATAAAACACAATGAGAATATTTTTACCTTTACATGGAATGGATTAACATATATAACAATAACTATTCACATAATTATTAATCATTATCATTTAAATTGACATCTACATTATTATGATACCCTATTTTTTACCCATTAACACTTAGAGATTTGACCATAAACACAATGATGAACGGAATTAAACCCTAGGGTAACATCGGAACATGAAATCACAACCCCATGCATTGATTGTTGTTAAAAGGGATAATTATAGTTTTTGGTGAATTATGGATCATATCAATACTGTGAGTGAGCATTAATTAAGTTTAGGGATTATATTTTAACTTTAAAAATTGATATCATGTTTTTTCACTAATAATGATCGATCTCTAATAATTCCCACATTACTCGACTTCACGTGTATTTTTTTAATTGATAATTTATTTGTTATTTTTTTCTTGTCATAAAATATATATTCTTAGATCCTATTATTTTAATTTAAATAGGTCATTGATTAAAAAAATAATAATAGTACATGTTGAGATTTAGATCAATTATTAAGACAAACTACACTTCCTTGGGTGGTGTGGTCATCATAGAATGGGTTTACATGTAAAAAATCATTAAAGTGTATAAACCTATCACATTTATAATCTTGCTTTAGATCATAAATAAAAAATTTATAGAAGAAATAAATTTAAAATTACACAATGAATGGATGTTAAATGGATTTTTTATTACAAAAACACAAATACTACAATTCTAACAAGGATGAGGAGGATTCGTTTAGGGGATCCTTACATCATGAGATACCCCATTTGAAATTATTAGATAATTTTAGAGAAAACAATTATCCAATTATATCAAATACATAGTTCAAATAAAATATCATCAAAAAGAGAAAAATACAAATATATTGAGGGGTGGGGAGGCAATGGTTACATATGGATACATGTGTTAATTGGAAATTTTGGACTCATATTTTAATCTAGCACTCACATATTATTTGGGCATTAAAACTTTTGAAATATCTATCCTTACAAAATCATGACTTGTTAAACGGTGCGTCATCTATATATTGTCATTATTTGAGCTCATTGAAAGCCCAAATGTTGAATATGTCTCACAAATGGTAAAGTGATTTCCTTTTTAATGAGTACAGTCCGAATATGATTTCAAGGCCCATTTAATATAAAAAATGACACATCCATATAAAAGGTTATAAATTAATGTCTTATATAATTGGGTTAGGAATTCACCAAAAATATTATGATCAAATAATCCACTGAAAAATATATTTGAAAAAAATAGTACAGTGTAATTTGAAGGGTCAAAAATTGAATTTTTATTTATTTTCCAAATGAATGATCTTGTCCCAAATTTTCAATAAATAATTTTTTTTTAACAAAAATTAATAATTATTAAATTTATTATCAATAAAATATTCCTTCAAAATATGCCTTACCAAATATTCATTGAGTAGTTATGTATAAATGTTATGTAAAAATTTATATAATCATTTGGGAAATTTATATTCTAATATTTCTCAATATTCAAAGAATGAAATGTAAAAAAATAACATAATGTTCTTCATGCTCATATAATGTATATTTTATAAAAATTTCATGCCACATTTTTTTATAATATAAATAAAATCATCTTCTATGTTACAATATGTTATTAGTAGATTTATATATTTATTCTAGATAATATATCATAAATATGATATGTTATAAAAATAATAAATAAAGTAATTATATATAAGGAACACATAAAACTAAATATAAATATATAATTATATCAATATGATAATATAGAATTTCATTCTAGAAAATTATGAGTTTATTTTCACAATTATGCTTTTTCGAATTGTGGTTATAATGGTAGATATAGTTGTAACTTTTTTTCAAATTATCTATTGATCACCAACAATAAAACCCTATCCCAAAGGTATATAAATATGAATGTTTGAGACCTTTTTATTATAATTAATTAATGTAATAAAACATACCATTTCTTATTTTAATTAAATTTAATTAAGAAAAAAATGGTGATTTTAAAAAAAATTAAAAATAATGTGAAAAATGATCAATGTTAAAAATTAATCTGTGTAATGGATTAATTAATAAATATGATACTATTTTTATGTGAATGGATTATTTTTTATATATTGATAGTGGGAATCAATTTCAAAAGTAAAATATATCATTCGAGTCTTCACAAAAAGATTTAATCTACGAATGTGGTTTACCATGAAAATATATTCCTGATTTTTTTCTCTAGAAATTAATATATAGAATTTTAAATTTATTGATAAAAAAAATTTTATATATAATTAAATCTCTTGAAACCCAATTTCTATTTGATTTTGGGTATTAACATTTTATGTGCAGTGGGAATTTCAATTTCTATTCATGACATTTTTATCTTTGTATGCGTGGTATTATAGATGAAATGTATTTATTTTTAAATGATGTAATTACATTACTAAATAGAGTGATCTAATACAATTTTATACATATAAATCATAATTAGTTCATGATCATTGATTTCATTATTCATAGGAACCAACTCGTTACATTTTGTTAATGTATTCAAATATTTAAATACTACAGGTACAATTAAGATTTAATATTTATTAATACAACAATTTTTATTTACATGTATTAATTAGTAAAACTATTTCCATGTGTGTTTATAGAACTATTAGACATATTAACTAATCAGGGAAAAAATCAATTTTTATATTTATAAATACAACACTCATGTATACGCATTAATTAATAAAATTTTTCCATGAATGTTTATGGAATTATACATATATATTGAATATATGATAACATTAAATTAATTCAATACCTCCATGAGTAGTATTCTAATGGATATTGAAACATAATTTATATTTTTTTTATTAGGACTTCCCTTTATTGGTACAATGGTAATTTCAATTTCTATTCCCGACCCTTTGGTCTTCGCATATTGATTATTATAGTTGTAATTTATTTCCTCTATAATGATGTGAAACTATTAAAAATTTTAGATTTATAACAAAAAAGATACATATAAATAATAAATATTATCCTTAATAAATTTCATTATTCATAATAATGGACTGGCTGTAAATATTGTTAATTATTTCAACAAAACCATTACTGTAGATATAAATTTATTTTTATATTTATCAAAAAAATGCTACTCAATTATATGAATAAACCAATACCACACCTTCCATGTATTTTTATAGAACTATGAGATGTATTAATTATTACAGGTATAATTTAATGTTCATATTTTTTAATACTACAATTACTATGTGTATTCATTAATTAATACTTCACTTTCCCTGAATGTTTTTAAAATTTAAAATATTTCTTGATTATGTCAAAACATGAAATTATTTTTTTAGTATATGCATAGTTTCATACATGCACATATAATTTGATTCGTATTTATTTTGGGATTATTTCTTTTCTTTCTAGGTGCGATTGGGAATTTAATTTATTTTCCATAACTTTTGACCTTTTTCAGGAGGGTTTTTATTATTTAAATATATTTAATTTAATATGATCGAATTATATTAAAAATTTATGTAATATAATATTCCATTATAAATATAATTAACAATGAATTTTTGATCATCCATTTAATTATTTATAGGAACCAACCAATCATAAATATTTTTATTTAATTAAATTTAGTAATACTCAAAGAATAATTTAATTTTCAAATTTATTAATACAAAACTTTTCATTTTAATTGATTATTTAATACAACATTTTCTATGAGTATTTATAGAAATATTCATTTATATAAATTATTATGGGTATTACATAATTATCATATATATTTATACCACACTACTATTGTATATGCAAGAATTAATACAACTTCTTCCAATATTGTTTATAATGTTTTCAATATGTATTAAATACATCAATACATACAATTAAATCTATTCATATGGTAATGATCTCTAGTGGAACTTTGAAACCCAATTACTATTTTTTTAGGTCTTTTCTTTTTAGGTGAAATAAAAATTTCAATTTATTTTTTGTCTTATTATAATTTCATGCATGGTATTATAGTTGAAATTTATTTCTTTTGAAATGATGGTATGACATTCTAGATTTCAGTGTTATAATAAACAAATTTAAATATAAATAATATCTATTTTATGATAAAATATTTCATTATTTACTAAATAAGACTTCAATAAATATTACTAAATAATTTAAATCTGAAATTACACAAATTATAATAAAATTTTCATATTTATTTATACAAAATTTCTCATTTATATGTATTAATTAATACAACTCCTTCTATTAATGTTTTTTTAAATTTTCACACGTATGAATTACTCTATGTATAATGGAATTTTTACATTTATTAATAAAACAACACTATTTTATATTCATTAATAAAGAAATTAATTTCTATTAATTTAATTGTAATGTTATTTTCCTATTAAATATATATAAAAATACAATTAATTATAATCTTTTTGGAATGGATTTCTACATGCTCTTAAAACCAATTTCTATTAATTTTCAACATGGTCTTTCTCTTTCTATGTTTAAATGAATTATAAATTTCTTTTCTTGTCATTTTGATACTTACATGTATATTTATATTGATGTTAATATGGATTATTTATTTTGGATACAATTTAATTTTCACATTTATGAATAAAACACTACTCATGTATATGAATCAATTAATATATATATTTCTATTGTTGTTTGTGAAATTGAAAATTTGAATTGAATATATAAGAACATAAAATTAATCCTACTCATTTTGAAATAGTTTTCCACTAGCTGTTGAAACCATATTTCTATTTTTATCATTGGAAATATCTTTCAAGGTTTAGTGGGAATATAAATTTAATTTCCTAACCTTTTGACATTTTTAGGTGGAGTATTATAGTTGAAATGTATTTGATTTCAATGATGGTATACTATTCCACATTGTAGGGTTATAATAAAAAAAATACTTATATATAATAATGAATTTATGATCCTCTATTTCATTATTTTTAGGAACTGGTAGGCTACAATATACATGCAATTCTATACAATTACAAAACATATAAAAATAAAAATAATTTCATAAAAAATTAATGAAAAAAAAATCAATGAATTTTTTTTTGTTATTTTGAAATATTATATTTGTACTTATGATTTTTTTAGATACATATTTTTGTGTAAATTAATTTTTTAATTTTTTTTACATTCATTCTATTTAATATTAATTTATATTTTTATGTCAATGTTTTAATTTTTATATATTTTAATTATACAATATTTTATGTACAACATATTTTGGATGTATCAATGTTATATTGTTATTCAATGATTTTTGTGTCATATAAATTATTTTTTCATTATTATAC
Source organism: Viscum album (assembly GCA_963277665.1). Classification (NCBI taxonomy): domain Eukaryota; kingdom Viridiplantae; phylum Streptophyta; class Magnoliopsida; order Santalales; family Viscaceae; genus Viscum; species Viscum album. The sequence continues at coordinate 1,777,418,152 of OY728137.1, forward strand.
TTCTGAAATTATGTTTATTTTCAGCTTTATTTATATGATTTGTTCATATTTTTTGTTTTATTTAAATTATACTTATAATTTTTATTTTATTGGCTTTAAATGTTACATTAGTTAATTATAATAAGGTTCGTTGTGTTTCAAGTGAATGAATTTGAAATATTACAGAAAATAAACTATAACTATAAACAAAATTAAATTTCAACTTAGTATAAATAGATAAAAATAAATTAAAATTAAAAACATGTTCATCAAAATAGTAAACAAGAAATAATATAGATTATAGAAAGCATTATTGTTTAAAACATAATATTTAAATATTAACAGTTGTTACTTTTAAAGTCCAAAAAAATATAAATTATAATTGGATTCTAAAAAATATTTTAGAAATGCACTTCTAATAGATTTATTGATTGAAAATAAAAAATATGAAAAAATAATTAATTGAAAATATTAAGAATCTATAATTATATAAAAATTAATAATAACAGTATAATAAAATTTATTAATATTTTTTATATTTTAAATTTATTGATTATAGAAATAATAATAATAAAAATTAATAATATTTTTAATATTTTTAATGTCTTACTTACTAATATTACATTAATAATTAAAAATCAATGTTTATAACAATTTAATTTTGAAATTATTAATATAATTATTATGAACAATACTAATAACAACAACAAAATTATTAATAATTAATAATATTTAATATTTATATGATTATTTATATCATTAATAATAATTGAATTAATATTATTCAAAAATAAAAAATATGACTATTATTTTCATGATGTTAATAAAATGAATATTTAGAATTTATTAATAATATCATGACTTTATTATAATGACGTTATTAAGATGACTTTTTACCATGAATTAATTATAAATAATTTTTTATAATGATTTCAATATCAGTAATTTTTTATTATCTTGACTTTATTATACATGATCAACAATGCAGATGTTTATCTATGTAATGCGCCATACATGAATATTTTTTTAATATTGCGTATTCACAGACATACCTGATTTTTATAAAAAAACCCGGAGTTGACACTTTTATAGACATCCAATTCGTTTGTATGTTAACCCCGCCCAATTTCTTTAGTAGTTTGTAAAATAGATTCCTAACATATCAATTTTGGGGAATCTTTTTTTGGGGTTATATAATGAAAATTCTATCGAAAATAAGTATGTATGACTATTTGGAGTTGAGAATAATTTTTCAAAGTTGATATATGGATTTTTCTTACAAAATAATTATTTTTTAGAATAAATGATAATCATAAATAGTAGATAAAGCTATTATTTTTTTGAGGATAATAACTCCATGAGATTATGATTTCATTATATAACAAAATATTCTTGGTTGACCAAACATTTCACCTGATCTGGGGTGCCAGAAAACCTAATTCTTGTTTCAGATATCCACTTTATGGTGAAAAAAACTAGAGTATCAATATATATCCTTTATGAAATGTACCGCCCTCTAAATCCCTTAATCATTCAAATTCATGGGAATTTTGTGGGACAATATTTTTGATCCAATAGTAGAACTCCTGTGGTTTGGCACCCAATTATTTCAACAACCTTTATCGAAGATGTGGTAATTGTAATAAAAGTGGAGGATGTATGGATCTCAAAAATAGATGAATTTTAATATTAAAAACTAGTCTGTTTTGATTAGTTGGTGGATAATTACTCTTAGTGAAAGCATCTTGGTCATCTGAAGGTAGTGTACATATGTGAGATCTTCGAATGAATACAATTAATGAATGAGGTTGGGCTACGTCCTAAGGAATTTGGTCAGGATTTTGTATCTAATATAGGTTGGAATTAATTTCAATTTAATTTCTACATAGATCAAATGTAATATTCTTATATTAAGGAAGCCAGTTATCTAGGTTTGGGTGAAGCATAAAAAGTGGTTTGTTTAAGAGATATTTATCCAAATGGTACAAATTTTTATACATGGTTGAAACATTATCTGACTGTATCAAAAGTGAAATTCTTGTATGGTTAGGTGTTTGACTGGTGCTTGTGTAATCTAGTAAAAAGATGACAGAGTGGTCTACCATGCAATATTGCATTTTAGTAATAGTATTCAATATAGGTAAAATAAATATAGAATAGTTGATTCCATCATGGGCGAATTTGTCTTATTGGTTCGAATACCTTATCTAGGATGATATGTCTATATATGTAAAAATTCTCCATTGGAAATTATTTTTTGTGATTGTTTCTAATAGGATTAAATTATATTTTAATTGTTCGGCCATATCATATGGTGTTGGAAGCTTTTTATTTAGTACATACATGGGTTCTCACATTTCCATAAAACTATTTTCTAAAATGGTAATTATTTTAACAAAATATTAACAAATTCCATTCTTGCGATCACCCATGTTCACCACCATCACTACATCAATGAAGAGTGATGAACCTAAAGAAGCTCCCTCAAATGATGTGGCACCCTTCCATTAACATGTGTCTTGTGTAACTAATGATTCGTACAGTCCATGGGTACAAGGAGTGGGTTATTCCAATCCCAATAGGATTCCACTATAAATATTGATAATATATTTCTTATTAAAAACCATTATTTCTAGTTTGGGAAACATTATATTAAATCATTTTTTATATAGAAAAATTTCCTAAATTATATGGATTTTAATAAAAATGAAAAAAAAAACATAATATTTATAATTAAGGTATGAATAAAAAAATAACAAAGGGAAAATAGAATAATAAGCTCTATAATATTCAATTAAACAATTGGGAAGAAGAAATAATTTAGTTGTCTAAATAAATTACACACACAACATAGGGAACTAACAAAAGTTTATGGTTGACTATGAAATGCACTGGGTATAATAGTAGGCATAGGTGAATGTCGAAATATTGGGAGATTATACGATCATTATAGGTTCTTAATATATATCCCTTTTAGTCATGAAATACTCGTTCCACATTAATTATCTACCACACAATCAAAACTAGGGATGCACCCGTCTAGTTTAATAACACTCCTATAGTCTCATATGTGTACCCCATGATCAGTATCCCACATCATAATCAATTTCCATAGTTTGAAAAAATCAATACAATACCACAATAAATAAACATACATATCGTGATAAATCCCATTATAAAAAACCATTTGACACCCAATTGTAGTCAAATTATCCTATAAATACTTTTTATAAAAAAACACGCCTAAAAATATTTTCTCCCACCAAACAATTTCAAGAATAATTTGTAAACAAAAAAATGAAATCAATGTAATTTTGGAATGTCCATCTAAATATCAAATTGGTAGAAAAACAAACATCAAATATTGATGGAAACCATCACATTTAGTGAACATTGTAATATTTAATGGGATGGAATCCCCATCATCCTATAAAACCTAAAGACCCATTTTTGAAACAACCCATAAACATAGGTTCAGTCTTAATGGGAAATTTGGCTTCATAATTCTGGTGAAAAGGTAGAGACATGAAAGAAATGGTAGGGGAGAAATATATTAAAAATAAAATTTTTACCTTAATGAAAGTTAATATAAGAATGGGAGGTCACTAAAAAAGTGTGGAACTTGGGGAGGGGAACAAATATCTCACAAATTTGAATAAAACATTTATGGGGATAAAATTGAATAAGGTAATACTAGAAAGTACCAAATTTTATAAAACTAGGGAAGATGATTCATGGAATGACCACCAATACTATGGTTCATTGGACCCCCCCCATGAAACCACCCTTCAATCTAGGATATGTCACAGTGCAACCTTCCCCCAAAAAACATCCACATTTCCTCAATCCCCTACACGGTGTGCCCCATTGTTCATGGAATTAAGCCACTCCCAGATTACCACCCATCTCATCTAATCACATCATAATTTCTAATGAAATAAACCAACACAAAAAATGAGAATATAAAGATTAGATCAATCTAGCTTTATCATATCATGGTCAGGTTCTTCGTGTCTTTGGAGGTAAATGATAACACCCTATAATTTCCCATGCCAACAATAATTTATTAAAAAATGGTGATCTATAAGTAGTGCACATGTGGATGATCTAGAGGATTCCTCACTTGGAACCATAAATATATAACGTTCTTTAAATGAGAATATCATATAAGTGTAGACGAATGAATAAGGTATCATTGGCAGAGTTCGATGATAGAATTTGTGTGGTGGTAAATTTGATTAGATATTAAAAAACTAATCATGTAAAATAATTTAAAAATTACTATTATTTCACACTTCCATTGTATATGGGTTCCTTCATAATGGAGAAATGTTGTTGGAAGTGTGGACCCCAATGGGCCTTTCCCATATCAGGGATATCCTGAATTGTGGGGAGACCCATGTCTTTAAAAGGTATGTTAATCCACAAAAATATTTCAAGGTGATTTACTTGGTGTAACTAGCCCGGTGATCTTGGTTGGGCGTGTTCTCATCTGACACATAGTTTTGGAGCATGACATTTTCATTCATTGGATATATGATTACTCGAATTTCAGTTAGATTTGAACTTTTTTTCTCATTAGGTAGGTAACAATAGTTTTACTAGTGGTTTTATGACCATCAAATGTTTAGATCTTCCAACAGAGCTTCAAAGATCCATAATATTAGAAGACATTCTCGATGTAAGTCTCTAAATTGAAAACACTATATGTATATTAGACCAATAATTTGAGGTCAGAAATGTTATAAACAATCAATAATGAGTTTTTATATTAATACTCTCTATGACTATTTTAACACTCTAGGATTACATTGTAAGTTATCTTTTTAAAGTAATTTAATAGAATGTGCCACATGCAACATCGAGTACGAGCGCACCAAGAATTAACAAACTAGTAATTCGAAAAGTGGAAATTAATAGTATTAACATAATTTTTAATTTTAAATACTCCATATAATTTCAAAATTCATATTATTTGTTTCTTAGACATGTTATAGAGTCAAATTATATTTTTGAAATAAAAGAATTATTTTAAAAAAATGTATTTTTCTGCCTTTTAATGGTGAACCCTTTCTAAATACAAAATTTAACACTTTTATATACTCAATTCAATTTAACTAAATTACTAATTATAATCGGGACATTAAATATTAGTTTGGAAAAATTTTCTGTACTTTTTGATAACTTTTACATTTTGATGAATAGAGAAAAATACTAAATTTTAACTAAAAACAATATTTTAAATCAAAATAATTTATACTATTAAATTATAAATTTTAGAGTTTTTAGATTACCATTATATTATATATTTATCATTTAATTTTATTTAGTTCATTTTATGTAATTTCACATTTAAATTATACACAAACACATGCCAATCTTTTGATAGTTTCATCTTCTTAAAAACCCACTTTTTGGTTTTGACAATTGAAATTAATGTTAAATTAATTTCTGCAACTTCTGCATTTTGAATTCAGAGAATTGATTCCATATTTGGAATCATGAGTTCCAAATTGTGTAAATAGGTAACATTTATATTTATACATTATGAATAGTATGTTTAGTAAATATTATATTTAACATGGTTAAAGGGTCAATCAGATAAATATGGATAAAAAATAATATTATAATATTATTATATTATCCTAAAACATGTCCTAATGCTATGTTATGATACATTTCCAACCATTTGGATACTTGGTTAGATTTTGGGACCCCATGGAGCCACTTTTAAATGAAAATGACACTTTATAAAAATTAATTTAAATATATGGAAAATGAAACTTAATCATATAAATTTTATTAAAACAATTTTTATACATTGATATATAATTTCAATATTTGATAATAAATAGTATTTATAAATATAAATATAATTAAAAAATCATGATATTTTATTTATAATTTTTAGACATTAAATAGTAAAATTTAATTATGACACAATAATGATGATGTATTTTCCTTATTAATAAAAGAATCAAATTAATGATATTAAAAAAATTATAATAAATATAATTTGATTTTTTTGATGCCATACATGATTTTTATAGGTGAATTTAAAATTTTATGTTTGATTCAATGTGTAGTTTTAGAAATAATAATGTTTTTAGGACTTCCAGAAAAACCAAATATTAAATTGTGTCAAATTGACATAAATGAGTTTTTAAAACAAATACTATATTATTAAATGATATAATATTTCTAAAAATATAATATTCATAATAAGGACTTATATAAGGCTATATATTTCATTAATTAACAACTTGAGGTTCACATGGAATTCTATTGTATGTTAATTAACTATATAATATTAAATTACAAGGAGACATGGTAAATGTTAAACTATTTAAATAAGAGTTAAATCTAAAGGACAAGGTTTATATGGTGAAATAAAATATTCTAAAACCTATTGGTTAGGAATATTGCGACCCATACCCACATTATCGTTTAAATATATCCATTTTGGAGCTATTGGAAATATAAAGTGATTTTATAATAAATTAATATATCAAGATTTTCCTAAAGTTCCCCTCACCTCTCTTATAACGGTTACATACACTTCTCTCAAATTCACAACTCCAATCAATTTGGATCAGACAAACCCAACACAAATATCCTTCCATCTACCATCAATTCAATATAAAGGCCATAATTTGATCATAAAGCCATGCATAGGATCCCTTATATTCAATTCAAAATGAAGAACCTGAAGATGTAGTAATTATTTCATCACCTCTTTGAATGTTATTTTCTTCTTCAACTTCCTCATTCATTGATGTTTCCATACTAAAATAATAACTCTAGTACCTTATAAATTATTACATGTTATTATTAATATGTTACAACAACATTCATTATTATATCCATCCTATTAATGACAAATTCACCATACATGCGTATGTACGGCTTACCCTCTCCTCATCATGGTGTAGTTTGTTATTCAAAGATTAATTATTTAGATGAGTATAATATTGAGAATAGTTGTCATAAATAATAAACATAACATGATAATTATTATTTATATATAATATACCATCCAATTACATATGATTTCATCATCAAGAGAATGATATTTTCGTTCATGGATACCTACGACTTACCGTCTCCACGACACGATGAGATTAATTTCCATGTTCATTATTCAATGATGATTATAAAAAAATATATTATTAATAATTATGTTATATATGAAATTCTAATGTTAATGTAAATAGATATATGTAATTAATTTTTTTCATATATATAATACACTTAATTTTGTTCAATAAGATATGAAAACAGAAATAACCTTTTTGCCTACGTACAACTTACTGTCTCCATAAACTCTATTTTCGATTTCATATTTATATCATTAATTAATATTTATATTCTGAATGTATAGGGTACATAAATAATTTTTTATAATTTGGAAGAAATAAAATAATTATATAAGTTATATGATCATGAATGACATGTTAAAACACGTATGATAAAGAAAGCGATTATTAATCAAAATGTTATTTTAAAATGGAAATTATTATTAAATGGGCAGTATAATGTTACAAAGTAATCAAGTATGATATCATAAAAATGAATATGGTTCTAGTTTAATTTAATAACATACTATTTTCATTATACAAGAGCTTAAACGTACCCTCGACACAAGGAATGTACAAGGTAAGGGTTAATTCGTTAATCTCATTATTATCCGAGTTTTTTTATGTGAATGTATTTACTATGAAATTTTATCATCCATTTTTGTGTTTCATAGGAAAATTGAAAATGAATATTTTAAGGTTTTGTGGAAGGGTCTCTTTATAAGGATCATCATTTAAAATGTTTTAATGATTGGATTTAATAAACCTTTTTCATTAGTTCCCTTGTTTTAAAAGTGATTTTAAATAATTATTAATATGAACATGAATGTTTTAAAATGTTAATTCACTTAAAAAGTTTCTTGTTTTATATGAAAATTTATTCAAAAATCTCTTTTAAATTACCTCCTTTATAAATGTGTGACTTTTAAATGATTTCACAAAAAGCGATATTTCTTTCAAAGAATTTTACTTGTCATTTTCAACTATGTCAACATTATTTGCTAGATATTATTCTTGATTGAGGTTGATTTATTATAATAAAATCTTCTAAATTTTATTGAATGATTTATGATATGATTGACTGTGGATGTGCTATTTTTATACCATACATGGGTTATGGTTATTGTATTGAAATTATGTATGTTTGTTTTAATACGAATGATTTTTTTTATGTTTCACCATTTTAATATGAGGAATGCATTGTAAATAGTAAGTGATAGGTGGAGCCCACAATAACCCCTCGATTCATGTGTTGGTCTCATGAGAAAAATTGGTGTCTTGGAAAAAAATCATTTATTTCTTTTAATTGTATTCTATGCAAAAGGCCTTGACTTTGTGGTCATGGTGTCTAGGATTATGCATTCCATCATTATGAAATTAGGTATTGATATTAAATGTGATTATTTGACTAGTAAATATCCATTTGAATAAGTAAAAGACATTTTTGAATTTAAATTTTCTATATTATGATGATGTTTATATTTATAACCCTTGGGTTTTAGTCTTATACGTCACCTTAAATGTTTATACAATTTATGACAGTTTCCACTGTATTGTTATCCTTACTAATCATCTATGGTCACCCCTTTATTATGTTTTATTTTTACTAGGATGTGAAGAAGTGTATTATGATTGATATTCATAGATATTCTAGGGGAATAATGTAATTCTCAAAGGATTATTTCTTTTGTGTTTTATTTTATAAATTGTAATGTAACCTTCATATATGTAATCTATTTTCCAATACTGCTAAACTGATCGGTCCTTTGGACATGATTCTATGTAATCATGCCAATGTATTAAAATAATGGACAAAATTAAGTTACTAGTGTCAGGGTGCTATAATTGCTATCAGATGAAGTTTGAAAACATCAATAGGAATATATTTAGATAATCTTTTATTTTAAAACCTTATCCTATGATAGACATTGAGGATTAGTATAGAAAAACTTCTTATAAATTTGGTAATGTAGTTATTATGTTAATTTTCAAAAAAATACATCCCCATATGGATATGAGCAGTTAGCGGTGGCTATGACACAAATGCTTTTAGGGGTAAAGCCTAAAATCATCACATAGAGCTAGACTCGAATGGGAACTGGTGCATGACAATGAGAATTGATACACTCTTGTTTACATCACATTAGAAGGATATTCGTATGATAATTCATATTTTATTTAAGAATCATTATGAAGAATTTATGAGTAAATATTTCAACAAAGAGACCATTTTTATGATAATGCGACTAGATGTGTATGAACCTTCAATTAATGTTGATAATTTTTCTAGTTTTTGGATTATAAAATTATTATATGATCTAACCTAGTATATGAAATAATTTAGATATGGTTCCTAGTAGAAGGAATGATAACACCATCAATTCACCTGATCTAAAGAGAGTGAAGGATCATATCATTCATGGTCTTAAGCCATTGTTTAGAAGGTAAATAGTCTCCCATGTATTCTCATCATATGATTAAATTATATAATGTGATGATAATATAACTAACAAAATTTCATAGTCCTATATCATTGAAGTGAATAAAAAGAATAAGATGACAGTAGAGATAAATATGGATAATGGGTATAAGGGAAAGAAGGATAATCCCATATGTGATAACTATGGAGAGAATCACCCATGGATGTTCTAGAAAGGAATGGGATTTTGTTAAAAGTGTCGAGTGAAATGACACCAGGTTCGGGATAACAAGGGTAAGAAAAATGTTTCAAATGTAAAATTCTTCATCTGTGATGAGTTAGGACACTACATGAATCAATGTACAACTCATCAGAGTATATTATAAATGATGCTATTGGATATTACTCATGTAATGATACTACCACAGATGAAGATGAATGATTAGTTTTATAATGTTTTTATTACTGAATTGTGTCATTTGTGTATTGTATTGACGTTGTGAAAGTAAAAGAGAGTTATATAGTATATAACGATTGTACAATAGTACGTTTTCATTATGAATTTTAGAATTTATGTTATCAATTAATGTGACACAGTTTCAAGTTAAAAAATTTGGAAAATATATGGTTTGTGGAAATATAACCCTTAACATGATTTTGAAATTGAGATAATGATTTCAGAATAAAATATGAATGATTTGGAGAAATTATATTGTATATTCTTGACTACCATGAAACTAATTAATTGTTTGTTTATTCCATCTTTGTAGGAGTTTACAACATTTTTTGATATAAGGATTATATCAAGTATTCTATACGGAATAAGGGAGCATGAATGTATTCAATATGTTTTTATGGTAATTAAGGGTGTAACAAAGTTTTAATAGAACACATGATGAAGGTATTCACATGTTATTATGTGGAAAAATAGAGCATCAATATGTTTACCCTACTTAACAATTTTGAAGTGTGAGTTTAGAAATTAGAAGTTTGGATAATTATAAAGGTTGGAATCAATGAAGATCGAATTTGGATACTATTTTTCATGTTTAAAACATTTCTTATGATTGTATTTGAATATTAATAAAAATGAAAACCCGTAGGTTAGGTGACAATGTCACGACCCGTCCTCGGGGCCCGTGTCGTGACTACCCCCATCCCGCCTTCCATAGGCCAGGGGCTGGTGACTAGCACCAAGGCGTAAATCCCGGTAAAAAGGGAAGGCATTGACTTTGAAAAGTAAACAAGCACCACCGAGTAAGCAAGCAGAATAGTAAACACTAAGTAATAAAAGAGTACAACTGAAAGTGCGAAAAAGTAAATGGGTCAGTATACAAACCCAAACTGAAAGTAAAGTACAACTCGAAAGGGAAAACAACAACTGTAAAGTAAAATCCGCTACACCGAGCTGTCCATTGGAGATCCCACCTGATGGGTGGGTACAGATTGCTTAAATGCTCCTCGGGTCCCGCCGTCCGCTCCAAGCACATCCCGCCCAGTGGTCCACCTCCAGGTACCATCCTGCTCTGCAAGCCTCAACCACGATCAACGTTGTCCGTCGTCTGCAACCAACACAATGTAGTGCGGGCATAACCCGTGCAGGGGTGAGTATAACGATACCCAGTAGGGACCCCGAGACCCTGAAGGTCTCACTAAAACCAACACGGATAACCACAAGAAGATCTGAACAGATATCCTCTACTTAGATATATACCCATACATATACCTATGTTATCAAGTAACCCATCTCAATCATGAGGAAACACAAGGTTTGTGAAATCAACGGATAACCACTACCCAGGTATATGCCCATACATATACCTAAGTTATCAAGTGACCCATCTCAATCATGAGGAGACACAAAGGTCAAAAGTCTCAGCTCAAACCATGATTTTCATTATCAAAACCGTAAGTGCTGAAGAGCTCCGTCTCTGGAGTGTACATTGGTCCTGTCACGACTCCGAGATACTGCTCACTAACCTAAGACTGTTGAGGTGCTCCTCCTGTCGAGTACCGCGGGCCAGCTGCTACAACCAAGCGCTCCCATGTTCCGCTACAACCAAGCGCACCTCTGTCGTGGGTCTTCCGCTACAACCAAGCGCTCCCATGTGCCGCTACAACCATGCGCACCTCTGTCGTGGGTCTGCCGCTACAACCAAGCGCTCCCATGTGCCGCTACAACCAAGCGCACCTCTATCGTGGGTCTCCCGCTACAACCAAGCGCTCCAATGTGCCGCTACAACCAAGCGCACCTCTGTCGTGGGTCTGCCGCTACAACCAAGAGCTCCCATGTGCCGCTACTACCAAGCGAACCTCTATAACACACCGAGTCGTTCGATCAGCAGTCGTTGGGTCTCAGTCAGCTACACGGTCTTCGTACTCCGTCCGCTCGTCTTTAGGAGGGTCCGCTCCACGGTCAACTGGTCGATACTCCAAGTATCAAAAATTCCGGCAAGGAAGTATCTCAAAGGACCACCTCGTCATAGGGGTCTCAACGCAACAGACGGCGCATCAATCGGACGCCCGGTCTGTGAGTTATTAGCCTTTTCGTCCCAGGGGCCCGGTTGGTTTCGTGAGTGAACCAATCCCGGCTGTATCACAACTGTACCCCGAACTCTCATAGGGTATGCTCATGGGGACCGTTTCTCAATGTGATCACCAACGCTGCCGACGGTTCGTCAAACGGACGTCCAGTCAGAATGATATCAGCCTTTCCGTTCCAGGGGCCCGGTTGGATTTCGGGTGTGATCCAACCCGGCCACTACCAACTGTATCCAAAACTTGGGCGATGTATTCAAAAGTTCCGTCTCGTCAAGAGGAATTCAACGAAACAGACGGCGCGTCAATCGGACGCCCGGTCTGTTAGTTATTGGCCTTTCTGTCTAACACCCACCCTAAGAAACTTCCTAGGAGGTCACTCATCCTGATCACTACTCTAGGCCAAGCACGCTTAACTACGGAGTTTTAACCACGTAGGCTCCCGAAAAGGAAGGTGTACCTTGAGTATAGTATACCGAAATGAGCGTCTCGATCTAAGGATCGCTACGCAACTGACGGTTCGTCGATCGGATGTCTACAGCCCGAGTTATGGGCATTTGAATCCAAACCGCTCGGTAACGGGGGTTTCGGGCCAAGGTCGTCCTGGTCCGAGACCCCCCGTTTGGCCCGAACCGGGTCGACCCGCCACGGACAGGGACGAACCGGCGCGGCACGGCCCGGCCCGGCCCGGCACGGCCCGACCCGGCCTGGCCTGGCGGACCGGCCAGGCGCACCGGTTCGGTGCAAGGCAGCTCGCTGGGCGCTCTGCCAGCTCGGCAGAAGGCCGAGCTGCTGGAAAACGGGGGGGGGGGGGGGCGCATGCCCCCCTTTTGTGATACCGACCCCCCTCATAATGGGGTGCCGTTTATTTGCTGGCCGGGGGATTAATTCCCCCGGTTTGCCTCCCTTCCGGCCGGCCCGACCTGGCCGGCCGGTTCTTCCTCAACAGGACCAGCAAAGGCCGGTCCCCCTTCCGGCTTCCGACACCGGCAGCCCGGCTGGCCGCCAGTCTTCTCGTTCCGCGGCGGCCCGGAACCGGCCGCGGCCTTCATCGTCCAGCGCGGTGCGACGGCACCGCGGCCCCGCTCCGGCCGCGGCGCCTTCGGTTTTCCTTGGACGCGGCGCGACAGCGTCGTGTCCATGAAATTATTTCCATGGCACGGTGCGACGACGTCGCGCAATAATTGTCGTGTGATTCCCGCGTGGTGCGACGGCACCACACCATCTCGTTCCATCCGCAAGAAATAATCAAGAACAAAGGAGGGGGGTTCGACCGTGTTTGTGCGCTCCGACCCCCCTCTCGTTAACGATAACATTTAATCATTTATTCTCGATGTTCGTCACTCTAGAACCAAGAACTGAAATATTTAATTAAAACAACAACAAACCCCTACCTCGGATTCAAGAACGGAGTTCTTCAAAGAGCCGCAGGAGACGAGCGTCGCGGAGGTCGGGCGCCGTTCCGTCTAGGTTGGTGGGAGAAGAGCTCAGTGAAGTCGAGATGAGACGTCACTCTCTGAATAATTCGTAGGCGGCGGTGCTTCCCTTCCTTGCTCCGGTTGAAGATGGTCGGAGGTGTTGCTTCACATTTTTCGGAAACGTGGAATGTTCTTCCTCGAGAGGTTGATGATCTTCCAAGAGTTCTTCTCCTCTCCTTAGTTCTCCCCACAAAGTTTATGTCAACCCCAAAAAGAAGAATAAAATCTCTCTTTTTAATGTTGGCCAAATGAATTAAAAAGAATTCAAACACTCAAATAATTAATTAAGTTGGTTTAATTAATTAATTGCAAAGTGTTGGCAAGAATTTCAAAAGTTTCAAATTAAACAACTCAACTCATTTAATAACTCACGTTGTCAAATTAATAAGAGAGGAGTTATTTGGGAGTTTTAAGGGAGTTGAGGAGTTAGGCTTCTTGTGGGCCCCACCACACTTAATCCTCTCAAGGGAGGTTAAGTGGATGTGGGTCCCACCTCTAACTCCCTTTGGGAGGATATAACCAACATGGTTAAAAATAAAATGTGTTTCCTCATTTTATTTAACCTCATTTTAATTCCCCCAAAACTAAATCTCAACCCGCATAAAATGCAACCTCGGAAAAGGTCTCCTTAAGCGAATATCGGCGCTGTGAGTTCATCGGTGCCCTCAGAATTCGATTTCGGGCACCGGTTCAAAAGTTAGAAAAACCCGCTCGCTCGTTCACTAAACGTACCCAAGCCAAACTTTGGAAATTGATTACGGGCAATTCGGGCCTCGGAATCAGGTGCCGTCAGAAAATGCGTTCTTGTAAAATTCCAATGAAAATTAAGAAAAAATTTTCCTTGAATTTTACGGGTCTTTACATTACTCTCCCCACAGGGCTTTACGTCCCCGTAAAGCTTCACCACAAACTTAGGGAAACAAAGGCGGTACTGAGCACACATCTGAGCCTTCTGCTCCCATGTGCTTACCTGGAGGTTTCCGTACTGCCAAAGAAAGCTCACTCGAGGAATCGATCGTCCTCGTTGGATCCACTCCTGTCGATCCTCGATCCCCACTGGAACCTCCGTGAAAGACTCCCCATCACCATCATCCAGCTCCTCATGGTTGATGATATGCAGAGGGTTGATCACGTATCTCCTCAGTTGAGATACGTGGAAAACGTCGTGCACCTAGTGCAACTAAAGTGGATAGGCCAAGCGGTAAACCACCTTGCCTACCCAGCTGAGGACCTGGAAAGGTCCATTGAACTTCGGAGATAACTTGCCTCCTTAGCCACATATCCGTAAACCTCATCGAGGTGAGACTCGTATAAGGACGTGACGGTCATCCTCGAACTCTAGAGGCCTCCAAGTCCTGTCAGCATAAGGCATCTGTCGGCCCTGTGCCGTTCTCATCCACTCTTGGATGACCTGGACCTTCTCTAGTCTCACAAGAGCAGATATGATTTCTTCTTTGCCGAAAAAGAGAAATCTGGTATCATCCCCTATATGAACCACATTCGTTTCCTAATACAGTCACTCCTGACATGAATGATGCATTCATGTCATGGATGAAGTCGTAAGGCCTCGACGTAACTACCAAGAGATCCAACTGTCACTCTCGCCTCCAAGGGTCGAGTCACACTGTCGGCATCAGTGTGTGGTCACTAGGTCTCCTTCAGTAGAAAACTCGAAAGTGAGGGTGAAGTCAATAGTCTTAACTGGAACCTCTTAGTGACAACACAAAAGAGGACAGGACTGAAAACATCACAAAGGTAAGTATCTTTCATTATTGCAGCTCATAATACAAAGATGTTACACAATAGCAACAAGAAACTAGAAGTACAAAGGGCGTATCTACTAGTTCTGATCATGTCCAACTGCTCCAAGATCTCCATGATCGAAGGCCTCAGCTGCCTGAAGTTGAGCTCTCGCATGTCCACCAACTCCCTGCGGTCGGGGCGGACCTCCTGGTGGTGGTGGTGGAAACACCTCGAAGCGTCGTCCACCTCCAGCTGCTCGGCCAGCTCCTCTGCCATGGCCGCCCTGACCGAACCTCTGCCTCTGCCTCGGAGGTTCTTCATTAAACTGCTGGTCATCTGCATGGCGGGTCGTACAGTCACGTGCTATGTGACCAATTCCGTCGCAGGAGTAACACCTCATAGCAGGTCTGGCTCTATCACTTCCCTTGGTGCCCCGCACTACCAACCCTGAGTCACGCGGTCGACCACCTGTTGGTCTGGTCCTCTTGGACCCCTGCGTCATATGTCTACTGCCTGCTATAGAAGACTCTGCCGCATGCCGGCTAGTGGTGGGTCCTGCTGCTGGAGACTGCTCAGCAAGGAAACTCTCCACTATGAGGGCTCGCTCCAACACTCCTGTCTGCGTCGGAATGTTGTGCGATACAACCGAAGCTCTAATCTCCCGCCTGATCCCCTGCTCGAAGGTTCGGGCCCAGAAGAACGGGTCTCGTACCATATATGTGGAGTAGCACGAGAGATCTGTGAATCTCGCTGAGTACTGCGCCACTGACATGCTGCCATGCCGCAGGTGAAGTAGCTCCTGTATACGCACCACTCGAAGGGTGGCTGGTACAAACTCTGACCGGAACAGGCTCTCGAAGTTTTCCCATAGAAGTGTCGCCACGTCATGCATCTGGAGCATCAGGCTCCACCATCTGCATGCTGCTGCTTGAAGAAGGATGGCAGCAAGGATCACCATGAAATCTGTCGGCATCCCCACTAGCCTGAAGACTCTCACCACATCCTCCAGCCAATCCTCAACCGCCTTCGGGTCCGTCCCTCCCTGAAACCTGGGAGGCCTCTGGCACTGGAACTCATGCAGTGCGCTCATGTGACGTGCATCCTCTGCTGCTGGGGCTGGTGGCATCGGTGGCCCAACGGGTAGTAGTACCGCTGGTGCCTCCACTGGTGCCTCAACTGGAAAAGGGCCATGTACTGAGGCCACGTCGCTCGGCAGGCTGTCAGTACGTACCACTCTCGGGGCTCTAGCTGGTCGTCCACGGGGAGGCATCCTGAAAGAAACAACGTGACATGGTCAAACGATTTATACCTGGTGAGATGACTTGGTTTGAGCTGACTTGTAAAACTTATGGAAACGCACACACAATCAGTGTTTTCGTGCACAAAGTCAGAAATCAGTTGTCAGGGTCCTGGTGTATGGATATGTCGGCCGCCCGCACCAACACTGGACTCCCTGAACTGAAAACCACACATGGTACTCTTAACACTATTGCTTCATAGAAAGAAACATCAGAGTCATAAGTTCTGCGGTAGAACCGAACTCCTCTGATACCAATTGTCACGACCCGTCCTTGGGGCCCGTGTCGTGACTACCCCAAGTCCGCCTTCTATAGGCCAGGGGCTGGCGACTAGCACCAAGGCGTAAATCCCGGTAAAAAGGGAAGACATTTCCATTGAAAAGTAAACAAGCACCACAGAGTAAGCAAGCGTAATAGTATACATTATGTAATAACAGAGTACAACTGAAAGTGCGGAAAAGTAAATGGGCCAGTATACAAACCCAAACTGAAAGTAATGTACGACTCGAAAGTGAAAACAACAACTGTAAAGTAAAATCCGCTACACCGAGGTGTCCATTGGAGATCCCACCTGAATGGTGGGTACAGATAGCTCCACTGCTCCTCGGGTCCCACCGTTCGCTCCAAACACATCCCGCCCAGTTGTCCACCTCCAGGTACCATCCTGCTCTGCCAGCCTCAACCACAATCAACGCTGTCCGTCGTCTGCAACCAACACAATGTAATGCGGGCATATCCCATGCAGGGGTGAGTATAACGATACCCAGTAGGGACCCCGAGACCCTCAAGGTCTCACTAGAACCAACAAGGACATCCACAAGAAGATCTGAACAGATAACCTCTACTTAGATATATACCCATTCATATAACTATGTTATCAAGTAACCCATCTCAATCATGAGGAAACACAAGGTTTGTGAAATCAACGGATAACCACTACCCAGGTATATGCCCATACATATACCTAAGTTATCAAGTGACCCATCTCAATCATGAGGAAACACAAAGGTCAAAAGTCTCAGCTCAAACCATGATTTTCATTATCAAAACCGTAAGTGCTGAAGAGCTCCGTCTCTGGAGTGTACAGTGGTCCTGTCACGACTCCGAGGTTCTGCTCACAAACCTAAGACTGTTGAGGTGCTCCTCCTGTCGATTACCGCGAGCCAGCTGCTACAACCAAGCACTCCCATGTTCCGCTACAACCAAACGCACCTCTGTCGTGGGTCTGCCGCTACAACCAAGCGCTCCCATGTGCCGCTACAACCAAGCGCACCTCTTTCGTAGGTTTTCTGCTACAACCAAGCGCTCCCATGTGCCGCTACAACCAAGCGCACCTCTGTCGTGGGTCTGCCGCTACAACCAAGCCCTCTCATGTGCCGCTCCAACCAAGCGCACCTCTATCCTGGGTCTGCCGCTACAACCAAGCGCTCCCATGTGCCGCTACTACCAAGCGAACCTCTGTAACATACCGAGTCGTTCGATCAGTAGTCGTTGGGTCTCAGTCAGCTACACGGTCTCCGTACTCCGCCCGCTCGTCTCCAGGAGGGTCCGCTCCACGAGCTACTGGTCGATACACCAAGTATCACAAAGTCCGGCAAGGAAGTATCTCAAAGGACCACCTCGTCATAGGGGTCTCAACGCAACAGATGGCGCATCAATCGGACGCCCGGTCTGTGAGTCATTAGCCATTTCGTCCGAGGGGCCCGGTTGGTTTCGTGAGCGAACCAATCCCGGCTGTATCTCAACTGTACCCCGAACTCTCATAGGGTATGCTCATGGGGACCGTTTCTCAACGTGATCACCAACGCTGCTGACGGTTCGTCAAACGGACGTCCAGTCTGAAAGATATCAGCCTTTCCGTCCCAGGGGCCCGGTTGGATTTCGGGTGCGATCCAACCCGACTACTACCAACTGTATCCAAAACTCGGGCGAAGTATTCCAAAGTTCCGTCTCATCAAGAGGAATTCAACGAAATAGACGGCGTGTCAATCGGACGCCCGGTCTGTTAGTTATTGGCCTTTCCGTCTCACACCCACCCTGGGAAGCTTCCCAGGAGGTCACCCATCCTAATCACTACTCTAAGACAAGCACGCTTAACTACGGAGTTTTAACCACGTAGGCTCTCGAAAAGGAAGGTGCACCTTGAGTATAGTATACCGATATGACCGTCTCGATCCAAGGATCGCTACACAACTGACGGTTCGTCGATCGGATGTCTGCAGCCTGAGTTATGGGCATTTGAATCCAAACCGCTCGGTAATGGGGGTTTCGAGCCAAGGTCGTCCCGGCCCGAGACCCCCCAGTTGGGCCGAACCGGGTCGACCCGCCCCGGACAGGGTCGACCCGGCGCGGCACGGCCCGGCACTACCTGGCCTGGCGGACCGGCCAGGCACGCCGGTTCGGCGCAAGGCAGCTCGCTGGGCGCGTTGCCAGCTCGGCCTAAGGCCGAGCTGCTGGAAAACGGGGGGGGGGGGGGGGGCGCCTGCCCCCCTTTTGTGAAACCGTCACCCCTCATTATGGGGTGCCGTTTATTTGCTGGCCGGGGGATTGTTTCACCCCGGTTTGCCTCCCTTCCGGCCGGCCCGACCTGGCCGGCCGGTTCTTCCTGAACGGGACCAGCAAAGGCCGGTCTCCCTTTCGGCTTCCGACACCGGCGGCCCGGCTGGCCGCCGGTCTTCTCGTTCCGTCGCGGCCCGGAACTGGCCGCGACCTTCATCGTCCGGCGCAGTGCGACGGCACCGCGGCCCCGCTCCGGCCGTGGCGCCTTCAGTTTTCCTTCGACGCGGCACGACGACGTCGTGTCCATGAAATTCTTTCCATGGCGCGGCGCGACGACGTCGCACAATAATTGTCGTGCGATTCCCACGTGGTGCGACGGCACCACACCATCTCGTTCCATCCGCAAGAAATAATCAAGAACAAAGGAAGGGGGTTCGACCGTGTTTGTGTGGTTCGCCCCCCCCCCCCCCCCTCGTTAACGATAACATTTAATCATTTATTCTCGAAGTTCGTCAAGCTAGAACCAAGAACGGAAATAATTAATTAAAACAACAACAAACCCCTACCTCGGATTCAAGAACGGAGTTCTTCAAAGAGCCGCGGGAGATGAGCGTCGCGGAGGTTGGGCGTCGTTCCATCTAGGTTGGTGGGAGAAGAGCTCAGTGAAGTCGAGCTGAGACGTCACTCTATGAATACTTCGTAGGCGGCGGTGCTTCCCTTCCTTGCTCCGGTTGAAGATAGTCAGAGGTGTTGCTTCACATTCTTCAGAAACGTGGAATGTTCTTCCTCGAGAGGTTGATGATCTTCCAAGAGTTCTTCTCCTCTCCTTAGTTCTCCCCACAAAGTTTATGTCAACCCCAAAAAGAAGAATAAAATCTCTCTTTTTAATGTTGGCCAAATGAATTCAAAAGAATTCAAACACTCAAATAATTAATTAAGTTGGTTTAATTAATTAAATGCAAAGTGTTGGCAAGAATTTCAAAAGTTTGAAATTAAACAACTCAACTCATTTAATAACTCAAGTTGTCAAATTAATAAGAGAGGAGTTATTTGGGAGTTTTAAGGGAGTTGAGGAGTTAGGCTTCGTGTGGGCCCCACCACACTTAATCCTCTCAAGGGAGGTTAAGTGGATGTGGGTCCCACCTCTAACTCCCTTTGGGAGGATATAACCAACATGGTTAAAAATAAAATGTGTTTCCTCATTTTATTTAACCTCATTTTATTTTCCCCAAAACTAACTCTCAACCCGCATAAAACGCAACCTCGGAAAAGGTCTCCTTAAGCGAATATCGGCGCTGTGAGTTCATCAGTGCACTCGGAATTCGATTCTGGGCACCTGTTTAAAAGTTAGAAAAACCCGCTCGCTCGTTCACTAAACGTACCCGAGACAAACTTCGGAAATTGATTCCAGGCAATTCGGGCCTCGGAATCAGGTGACGTCAGAAACTGCGTTCTTGTAAAATTCCAAAGAAAATTACGAAAAAATTTCCCTTGAATTTTACGGGTCTTTACATTACTCTCCCCACAGGGCTTTACGTCCCCGTAAAGCTTCACCACAAACTTAGGGAAACAAAGGCGGTACTGAGCACACATCTGAGCCTTCTGCTCCCATGTCCTTACATGGAGGTTTCCGTACTGCCAAAGAATGTTCACCCGAGGAGTCGATCGTCCTCGTAGGATCCACTCCTGTCGATCCTCGATCCCCACTGGAACCTCCATGAAAGACACCCCATCACCATCATCCAGCTCCTCATGGTCGATGATATGCAGAGGGTTGAGCACATATCTCCTCAGTTGAGATACGTGGAAAACGTCGTGCACCTAGTGCAACTGAAGTGGATAGGCCAAGCGGTAAACAACCTCGCCTACCCAGCTGAGGACCTAGAAAGGTCCGTTGAACTTCGGAGATAACTTGCCTCATTATATTATAAATAAATTATTCAATGTAATGGAGGTCAATTTGATGTAATTTCACATTTAAATTTTACATAAAAACATTAAAATCTTTTGATTGTTTTTACTTCATAAAATCCCGCTTTTGGGTTTTGATAACGGGAAATAATATTATATAAATTTTTCTACTTCTGAGTTTTGAATTTGAAAAATGGATACCAAATGTTGAATTATGAGGTCTCAATTGTTGAAATATCTGAATATTATTTTTAGATATTATGAATAATATATTCAATAAATATTTTATTTATCATGGTTAAAGGGTAAATCTGGTAAATAAGGACAAAAAATTAATATTATAATAATATTAAATTACACTAAAACGTGTCATAACCCTATAATATAATACATTTCTGACCATTGACATCCTTGGGTAGATTTTTTTGACCCCATGGAGCAACATGTAGGTGAAAATGAAACTTTATAAAAATTAATTTAAGGATAAAGAAAATGAAACATTATCATATATTTTTTAGTAAAACAATTTTTATATGATGTTATATAATTTATATCTTAATCAATAAATAGTCTTTACAATTATAATAATATTTCTTATATAATGATATCTTATTTATAATTTTTAGACATTAAATAATTAAATTTATTTATGACATAATAATGATGAATTATTTTACATATTAATGAAATAATTAAATAAATTATATTATATATATTAAAATAAATATAATTTTAATGTTTCTATGACATCTATGAATTTTATAAGTGAATATGAAATTTTATTGTTGATTAAATGTATTTTTTATAAGTAATAATGTTTTTATGACTTACAAAAAAATCGTATATTAAATAGTGTCACAAATTGACATAAATGAGTTTTTAAAAAAATACTATATTATTAAATGATATAATATTCCTAAAAATATAATATTCTGAAAAAGGACTTAGATAATTATATATATTTTATTATGTATCTAATTGAGGATATCTTGGAATTTTATAGTATTTTTATTAACCATATAATATTAAAATACTAGGAGATATGGTTAACGTTAAACTATTTAACTAAGAGTTAAATATATAAGATAAGGTTTATATAGTGAACTAAACATGTATAAAACCCATTTAATGAGAATATTTATATCAATACCTACCATTTCCTTGAAATGGAACTGTTATGGAGATTTTAGAAACCGAAATTTATTTAAGAATAAATTAATAATGCTAGCTTCTCTAAATGTGCCCCTCACCTCTTTTATAAAAGGGCACTTCCCCTTCTCTCAAATTCACATCACCAAATACATTTGGCTTAGCCAAAACCTGATTAAATTTCTTTAAAAATACACTAAATTTAATATATATTACTTACATTGATCATAAATACAACCAATGGAGCCCATTTGTTCAAATAAAATTTAAGAACCCGACGAATAGGTAATTATTTTATCACCTCTTCCAAAGTTCTTATCATCTTCCACTTCCTATTTCTTTGTTGTTTCCGTACCAAAATAATAATTCAATCACCCAATACATTAATAAATTTAATTATGAATAATTTATAACCATATTCATTATTGAATCCATCATATTAATGACAATGTCCCCATACATGCGTACGTACGGCTTACCGTCTCCACGTCGTTGTGTAGTTAGTTATTCCACTCTTCATTTTTGGATGGGTATAATATTGAGTATAATTTATGTAAATAAAAAATATAAAAAGTTAATTATTATTTATATATATTATACCATCCATTTTCCTATGATATCACCATCAATAGAATGTTATTGTCCCTCGTGCTTACGTACGACTTACAGTTTCCATGACGCGATGAAATTCATTTCCACGTTAACAATTCAACAATGATTAAAAAAATATGTATTATTAATCAGTATGTAATATATGACATAATAATGATACTGAATATATATATATATATATAATTATTTATTTATATATATCTCATTCACTTACTTTCGTTTAATACAATATGAAAATTAAACAACGTTTATGCGTACGTACGGCCTACCGTCTCTATAAAATGTATTTCCCATTTCATATATCTATCTATTATTCATATTAATATTCTAACTATATATGCTAAATAAATAATTTTTTATATTATGGAATAATTAAATCATTTTATAAGTGATATTATCATGAATAACAAGTCACAATATCGTCCTTAATGAAAGCAATTCGTATCCAAAATGTTATTTTAACATGGAAATTTATTATTAAACAGGTTGAATGAAGCCACAAATGAATCATGTATTATATCATAAATATGAATATGGTTATGATATAATTTAATAACACACTATTTCCATTATACAAGAGGTTAAACATACCCTCTACCAAAGGAAAGTATAAGTCAAGGTTTAATTCCTCAATCTCATTATTATCTGAGATTGATTGGGTGTAAGTATTTATTTTGACATTTTTATCATCCATGTCGATGTTTCATAAAAATATTTCAAAATTAATATTTTTTGGTTTGAGGAGGGGAATATTTTGAATGTTAAGACTTTTAAATTTTTTAATGATCTAATTTTCTAAATCATTTTAATTAATGTCCATATTTTAAATAAGAATTAAAGGATTTATTAATATTGTCATGATTATTTTAAAATATTAATTACATTCAAATGTTTTGAAGTTGTATGTGAAAAATTGATTAAAAATCACTATTAAATGGATTCCTTTATGAATGTGTGACTTTTAAATGATTTCACAAAATATGATATTTCTCTCAAAGAGTTTTACTGATCATTTTTATCTATGTCAACATTGTTTACTGAATATTATTATTTATTGAGGATGATTTATTATAATACAATGTTCCATATAATATTGTAAGAGTTAAGATATATTTTATAGTGTATATTCTATTTTTATACGATTCATGGTTTATGTTTAAAGTATCTACATTTCATATTCTAGTTTTAATGTGTATGTTTATATTATGGTTCAACATTTTCATATGTGGAATGAATTAGACAGATTATGTGATGGGTGAAGGCTACTATAGTTCCGTGATGCATCGGTAGGTATCATGATAAAAATTAGTGTGTTGGGACAAGGCCTTGAAAATAACACTATTTTTAGTCTTTGAATAAGGCCATGACTATGTGGTTAAGATGTCCGACATTATGCATTCCATCATTATGAAGTTTGCTATTGATATTAACTGTGATTATTTTACTAGTAAAATATCCATGTGAATAAGTAAATGAAATTATTTGATTTATCATTGCCATATTTTGATGAAGTTTATGTTTAAAAGGATTTTTAAGTCTTATACATTTCCATAAATGTTTATGATTTATTATTATAGTATCTACTATATTGATATCCTTATTGAGCATCTGAGTTCACACAATTTTTGGGATTATTTTTACAAGAATGTGAAATAATGTATTATGATTGATATGAATAGTTATGATATGGGAATAAGTGTGTTCTCAAATGATTATTTATGTTGTGTTTTATTTCAGAAATTTTAATGTAACATTCATATATGTAATCTACTTTCTACGACTGAAAAAATGATCGGTCCTTCCGTATTTGATTCTTTGTAATAACTACAATGTATTAAAATAATTCACCGACTATGGGTAATTGTGTTAGAGGAATTAGAACTGTAGGAACATAGTTTGATCTGGAAATCCAACTAAAGTTCCTCTAAAAGGAACTGGAGAGTGACACTGAAATATGAATTAAACACTTTATTAGTGAACCATGATCATGAATAATATATGTACAGAGTACGTGGTGAATAATATATTTACATAGTGTATAATTATTTATAATAATTTATTACTAATGGTGGTGTTAGTTGATGTAATCATTGTCCTTCCATTGAATTTAATCATGTAATAGTGGTTCCTCTCATGTATACAAGATAACTCATTATAAAAACATTTATCTCTTTCATTCATTAATTAATTAATGAAATTATATTTTTTTACTTTTTTTGTTTGAATAATGAATGATTTATAATTCTCTGGTTTTTACTTGGATGTGTGTGTGTGACCGACATACTATTGTGGGGTGGGAGTAATGAATTCCTTCTTTAATCGCACTTAGTCAACTGTAATAAAATATCCATAGGTTTTATTTTCCACTATGTTAATTATTATAGGAACTACTTGTGGTAATATGGTCGTACTGCATGTGGTTTTATTGGTAGTTCGGGAGAGACTATTTTTTCATCAAGCTAACATTTTTTGCGGAAGTTCCCTAACATTATCCCAAAAGGGATAGATAAAAGGGTAGTATAGAGTTTACATTTTTAAAGAATAAGATATGAATATTTATATTAAATATTCTTTTACCACTTACATGTATATATGTAATGATACTATTTTTAAAATGAAATGGAATATTTATGTTGAAATAATTTTCAATATTATAAGAATGAAATGTCATATATATAACATCATGTATTTTGTGGTTGGGAAATGTATATTTTATAAACATAAGAAGAAAAAATAATAAAACAATAAACATATAGTCATCTTTCATTATACCATAGGTTTTTTAATATATATTTATATTCATTGAATTTATTATATCCAAATTAAGATATGTAACAAACATATTAAACAAAATAATAGTATAAAAGGAATATATAATACATAATATAGATATATAAATTTTTTTTCATAATAAAATATAATTTCTTTATAGTATATTATTAAGTTATTTTCAATGTTCAAAATTGAGATTAGAGGTCAATTCTTAACAATTATAGTTTACTCACAATACTATGTTAAACTATTGTTATATGGGTATCTATCATCATGGGTTTTAAAGAGTTTTTAAATCTCTCCCTTGATAAAACCATAGAAAAACAATGTAATTGAAAGATTTTTATTACCATTAATAACAAAAATATAATTTCGGATATCATATTATACTTTTTAAAATAATTATAAACATGGTTAATTATAAAAATTGATAGAGTTAATGCCGACTTGTTAAAATTTATTAGTTAATAGAATGAAAGTAATATACATAAATTAATATAAACTATTTTAAATGATAAATAAAAGTTATATTACAATCATAAATGCAATAATAATAAAAATTAGTTGAGGTTTTTTAGAAAAATCTGAGGTGATTAGGTTTATAATTTTTTGTGTCGGCTTCTTTTAAATAATTAAATAAGTAGAATACATTAAAATGAATAATAGTGATGATAATCCTCTTCCTCCTAATAATGGGTTGACTGGAATGAGGGGAGATAACGTCCAGGAATGCTCACATGTGATGTAGGTACTAATATAACATAATGGGATGTGATATATTATGGGTTTGGTTTTCCACTACAATTATCTGCAAAGGAAAATTCAGTGGTTCAATATTCGTATTGTAATTTGTTTTATCAGTAACTTAGGATGAAATGTTTTTTTTCAAGTGGTTACTTTTTTTTAGAGTGGTGCCCTCCATCCTCCAAACATGGAGGGGAAAATGGTAGGTATAATGATAACCACTCTAATGAAGAAAAGAATATTTATATTAAATTACAAATGGAACAGTTTTGGGTGCTCTAAAAGAAGGTGTGGTTTTTGGGTGCATAGGTGCAATAGTGTAGTTGACCAAGGTTACTTCTATGGAGTATTCACTTAAAATAACTTATTAATGGTATTATGTAAATAATAAACACACTATATAAATGGATGGGGTGATTAGGGTTGATTAATAATTATTAAACTAGAAAAAGTATGTTGGAAGAAGGTTTTTTTTTGGAAATTTGATTGATAATGGAAAAAGAATCTTTCATATAAAATATTCTTTTATAAGGATAAATTGATCTGAATCTACCAATTAACTTAGTTATTAATCATTATATTTTAAATTATCTTCCACATTATTATAAAACCTTATTTTTTAATCCATAAAACCATTGAGAATTTACATCAACCACAAAGATGATGTGAATTTAACCCTTGGATTTATTTGGAAAATGAAGTCATGGAACCCTGATTTAATTTTCATACCATGATTGTATTAGGGAAAATGGTGAATTAGGGATCATATAAATACAACATGTGAGTATTAATTAAATTTTTTGATTATGTTTTATCTATAATCATATGTTGTTTTGTTTTAACAACATACATAGGCTCTCTCAATTGACACTTTACACGACCTCACATATTTCTAGTTATTTATTCAATTTCTATATTTAATTATTTAGTGATAAAATATAAGTTCATAGATCATATTTGGTGAACTATAGTATATCAGTTATTCAAAAAATGAAAAAATAACGATTGAAGATTGTTAGAATTATATTGATTACAATGAAAAACTACTCTTCCATCGACAATGTATCATTCACTGATCATTTTACATACACCACAGATTAAAAATTTTACAACCCAATCAAGATTCTAATAATGATTTTCAGCCCAAATATGAAAATAATATATGACCAAAATGGAAATTAAAAAATTAAATTGAATATAAATGGATAGATTATTATAGGAATACAAATATGACAATGTAAATAAGGAGGATGTTTCAATGAGTGGATCTTTTTTTTAATAACTACCCCTTGTAATGATTGTATAATTGTAGTGGAACCACGATTACTCTACCCTAAACATCATAATGCTTTATCAAATCCATAAAAATTACACAATCACACATGTATAGCGAGGAGGGGAGGATAAGCATATATGTGTATACAAATGTTAATTGGAAAGTTATGCTAAATATTTTAATAAAAATTTTAATGACATGTTGACCTCAACAATAGATAAAACATCTATCCTTATTTAAGGATTATTTGTAATGATTTTTTTTCTCAATTTAATATCCAAATTTTCGCCCAATCCCTACATAGATGTTGAATATATCATCAAATGGTGAATTGATTTCCATTGTGATGTGTTTAGTACAACATTGAATTTATAACCCATGTACTCAAACTAAATGAAGGATCTAACTCGTAGGGTCTAAATTAATGTTATATCCCATTGAGTTTTGAATTTTTCAAAATTAATTAAGAGACATAATCCATAAAAAATTATTTAGGACTAAATTACTATAGTTCACTTTAAAGGACAAAAATGAGAATTTATATCAAATTTGTAAATGAATGATCTAATAGATAATATTGAATAACTATTAATATTTAACAAAAGGTGTGGAAATTATGTAATTTATTATCATTATATTATTTATTAAAAAAAAATTTTATCAACTCCCCCAAAACATACCCTTTAGTAGTCTAGTGAAATGTCTCATGTCATATATTTCAGATAATTTTGATAAGAATTGGTATGTAAATGAACTGTTTATTACATAGACACAAATATTGCAAAACAAATATTAAGAATGATGATTTAATGAGGTGATCCTTGCTTCTTGATATACCTCTCTCCCAATTATTGTAAAATTTATGTGGATCCAATTATCCTCTACACTAAATCTCATAATTCATGGATAACCCCCTCAAAAGGAGAAAAATAAACACATATATAGGGGAGGGGATGGTAGGGTTACACGAGCCAAATATTTTTCAATATAGAATAAAAAACATATTGTGTTTGACAAATTAGATATAAATATTTTTATGTATTTATTATAGATAATATGTTATAAAAAATATGTCAAAAATAAAATAAATTAAGTAATTATATAAATATAATAGATAAAAATTTATATAAATATATTCATTTTTTAATTATGAATATATATAATGTCATTATAGTACA
The DNA here is from genome assembly GCA_963277665.1 of Viscum album. Lineage (NCBI taxonomy): Eukaryota > Viridiplantae > Streptophyta > Magnoliopsida > Santalales > Viscaceae > Viscum > Viscum album. The sequence goes on from OY728137.1 coordinate 1,777,446,824, forward strand.
TCATACGGTTAATTTATAAAATTCTTTAGTGTAATGTTATTGTTATAAAGGTAGCTATGGTAGTATATTTGTTGAAAAGTTCATATTTCTCACATGACATAGCCAAAAGGAATAGAAATATGGTAGTGTTCTGATATTATATCATCGTTAATCATACAAATAAAATTTACAATTTAGTATTTTATTTTAATATAATCTACAAAAAACATATATTTAAAAAATACATAATAAAGATGTAGATAATTATAAATTTTCAAAATTTATGGGGGTAATAAAATGAATTTGAAATACATATATTAACTGAAATCATTTTAAGAAAAATTTGATGTTTCATTCCTTCAATACATAGCATCCATTGATTTAATCTAAATCCCTAACTTCGTTAATCACATGATATGACTACAATAATCATCCATGTAAAAAAATATGAATTATCATTTTCTAATTATTTTATTCATTTGTTAATTTTTTATTATAAATTTTATCTGTAGTTGATTTGTTTTTGTAAAAATAAGGATTTCAATCAATTTTATAACCTAATAATAGAATATAATTGTCATACACGTTTTACTTCTTGCATCGATACTCGTAAACATCGACGCATCTGACTTATTCATCATGTCAATGAATAAGTATATCATCGCGTGTAGGTAAAGCAGACGAAAATACATGACTATTAATGTTAAATAATATTAGTCACATCCATATATGAAAATCCATCCCCTTATTTTTTATCAAATTAATCTCTCTATGGATATGAACTAGATTTCACCCGAAAGAAAGATGATCCTTTTAGATCTAAATCAAATCCATTCTCAATGTGAACATGATTTTATTTCTTACTCGATTTAATAGAATTGGTTTCTAAATGGGATGAAATTATTTTTAAATTTTTATTCACATTTTATATAAATGTATTTGGTTTTATATAGTGTGATATGAAATCAATATCATAAATAAATTGTCTCATTCAATGCTTCACAAACCTAGTGACTTTATAAATGGGGTTTACGTTGAAAATATTTTTCATACTGATTTCTATAAGAATTTATTCTTGGAATTTCAAATTCATTTCCTAGCCTTTAGATATTTGGAGGGGATTTTCTTAAAAACCAATTTCCATTTATATCTGGGTATTTTCTTTTTAGGTGTTTTCTCCAATTCATTTTCCTTTCCTGGCCATTTAATTTTCATATGAATGGAATTATAGTTGAAATGTATTTAATTTTCAATGATGGCATTCCAATCCAAATATTAGTAATATAATAAATACATATACATATAAATCATAATGAATTCATGATCATCCTTTTATTTATATATAAGAACCAACTCGTTTCAAATCTTATTAATTAATTCAATTCTAGAATTAAAATAGGTATATTTTTTGCATATTTATTATTAAAATACTGGTCATTTATAACTATTAATTATAAAAAACATTTCCAAATTTTTTTTAGAACTTCTGGATATATTAACTAATATGTTTAAAATTTAATTTTCATATTTATTAATACAACAGAATTCATGTATATGAATTAATTAATAAAACTATTTATATGAATGTTTAGAGAATTTTCCACATGTATTGAATATGTTAGAACATTCAATTAATTATATTCATCTATGAATAGTTTCATACAAGATTTTGCAACCCAATTATAATTTATTTTTGCATTGGGTCTACAATTTCTAGGTACAATAGGGATTTTAATTACTTTACCCGGACTTTTGATCTTTGAAGATGTTGTATTATAGTTGAAAAGTATTTATCCTGAAATGATGGACTACCCTCACATATTTAGGTGTTTTAATAAACAAATATATACATATAAATCGTAATAAATTTTTTATCATCCATTTATTTATTCACAACAACTGACTCACTGTAAATGTTCATAATTATTTCAATTCATCAATTACTACAAATACAATTTAATTTTTTGTGTTATCAAAACAACAATGCTCATTTATTTGATGTAGTTTTTAAAACTATTTTCATTTATGTTTATATAATCATCTTACGGATTAATTACACCATGTACAATTTAAGATTCATATATTTTAATACAGAACTGCTCTTGTATATGAATAAATTAATATAACTATTTCCATGAATGTTTTTAGAAATTTCCATAGTTATTGAATATATAAAAACATGATATTACATATATTCATTAGATAATAGATTCATAATATCCAATGAAACCCAAATGATGATTTATTTTTGAATTGGGTATTCTTTTTCTAGGTGGATTTGGAATTTTAATGTGTTTTTGAATCCTTTTGATCTTTTTCAGATGGGTTATTATTATTTAAATGTTTTTATTTCTCAATAATTCCCTACTATTATAAATTCCATTGTAATAATAAACCAATATACATATAAAAAATTATAAATTTCTTGTCATAAATATCATTATTTACAGGAAATAATAAATTTTAATTTTTTAATTAATTCAATCCAGTAATAAATCCACGTATAATATAATTATCATATTTATTAATACAACACTAATACATTTTATACATTAATAAAAACAATTTTTTTCCTAACTTTTTATTGAACTATTTGTATATGTTAATAACTGTGGGTACTATTTAATATTCATATTTATTAATACAATAGTACTCATGTATACGGATGGATTAATAAAACTCATTCCCTAAATGTTTATAGAATTTTACATAATAATTAAATATATCAAAACATACAATTTAGTATATTCTTCTAGTAAATGTATCTTAAGGTATCTTGAAACCCATTTACTTATTTTTTCTTGGTTCTTCTTTTTCTAGGTGCAATGATAATTCCAAATTTTTTTCTAGTTCTTTGATCTTTAGATGTAGTTTATTATAGTTGAAATGTATTTATTTTTCAATGAAGTCCCACCATTAAAAATATCAGTGTAATAATAAAAAATATAAATATAAATCACAATTAATTTTTGATCATTTATTTATCTATTTACAAAATGAAACTACTAAAAATATTATTAATTAATTCTGTTATGTAATTAAAATAGAAAAAATTTAATTTTCATATTTATTAATACACCATTTATCATTTATAAATAATTAATTAATATAGTTATTTCAATGTATTTTTTTAGTTGTTCATATGTCTTAATTACTTTGGGTATAGTAGAATTTTCATATTTATTATAAAAAACTGACTCATGTTTATGCATTAATTAATACAACTCTATCCGTGAATGTATTTTAAAATTGTCATTTTTATTTAAATTATAAAAACATAAAATTAATTCTACTAATTTTGGAATGGTTTTATAAATTATCTTGAAACCTAATTTATAATTATTTTGGGAATATGATTTCTATTAATATGTGTAATTTGAATTTCATTTTTTATTCCAATACTTTTAATATTTCAATGTGTGTTCATATATATATTCATTAGTATTAATTATTTCGAGTATAATTCAATATTCGTATTTCTAAATTCAATAGTGATCATATAGATGCATGAAATAATTCATTTAAATACACTGATTATTATATAATTGACCATATATATTGAATACAAAAAAATTATAATTATTTCTATTCATCTGCGAATAGTTTTCCACTGACTCTTGTAACCCAGTTTTTATTTTCTGGATTAGTTATTCCCTTTATAGCTACATTGAGTACTATAATTTTTATTCATGGCCATTTAATCTTTTTTGTTGGGTTATTGTAGAATAAATAAATTCATTTTCAATGATAGTATAATAATTTAAATTTTTGTGTTATAATAAACATATGTAATTATAATTCATAATGAATTTATGATCATACATTTCATTACTTACAGGAATCACCTAGCTACAAATATTCTTAATTAATTCCATTTAGTAGTTACAGTAAGTAAAATTAAATTTTCATATTTATTAGTAAATCAATTCTCATTTATATGTGATACTTAAAACAACTCTTTCTATTCATGTTAATAAACCAATTTATATGTAATAATTTTTTCGAGTATAATATAAATTTCATATTTTTTATTCATCTCATGTATATGAATTCTTCAATAAAATTTTATAAATTAATTTTTATCTAATTGCACATATGTATTAAATATATAAAATAATAGAAAAAATCTATTCATATTCGAAACGTTTCATACAATCTCTTGAAGCGCGATTTTAATATATTTTTTGCTATTCTTCTTCTATGTGCAGTATGAATTTCAATTTCTTTTCTGAGTGTTTTTTTATTTTTAGTTGGGGAATTATAGTTGAAATCTATTTCTTTTTCATTGATCGATTTCCATTCCAAATTTCACTGTTATTATTAAAATATATACATATGAATCATAATGAAATTGATATTTTATACTTAGGTCTTTATAGAATCATGGTGAATCCTGAATCATTTCTTCTAATTCATTATGATCATTCCTACAATTTATATTCACCCATTGATAAAAACAGTTTTTCAAATTATTTTTCAACTAAAACATTGAAATTTGAAGGCTACACACAATATTTTCAGATGTAAAATGCATGATATTTTCTTCTTTATTATGGTTTTATACACATAAACTAATTAAGATAAAAAATTTGATTTATATGATTTGTGAATAAACATAATCATATTAAATAATAATTCCTCATGAACAAAAAATAATTAAGTATAAAGATAAATAATTAATTACAACAAGTATTCCATATTTGATATGTTTAAATAAGATATATGTATCTTTGAATGGGGTTTGGGTAGATTTTTAATATTAAATACTTTTCTCAATTGTTAATTGTTTCTTATTAGGTGCTGGATATTATACCCAGTAGAAATTGAAATCCATGTTTTACATGATTATTGTGATTTGTGAACAACTACTTTTTTATTATATTCCATTTCAATGGTCATAGGAGGGATTCCATAGTCTAAAGTGTAATATTGGAAAAGATGTAGTGTTTTTTTGAGATATTTATTCACAAATCTCCATTTGAAATTATAAGATGGGAGAAGATGGGTTTTAGAGTCTTAATTTTTAGAGAGAGAGTTTGAAAGGGAATATACATCTGGTATTAGGAAATATTTTGTGGTTTTGATGTGGAAATATTATTTTTTTACCCTTTTGATCCATGATAATAATAGTAATAATTTTATAGGTTTAATTTTAAATAAAAGGATGTGTTTTGATATAATTATTGCAGATGGAACAAATAAATCAGAAAAATATTTTAATTCTTGTGTTAAATAATAGCCATCAATATTTTTTCATATAGATTAAGGATTCCATCCTTGTCACTAAATATTATGATAGAGAGCATAAGATGATAACATAAATGGTTAGTGGTTACGAAAATATGTTAGTAGAAATCATAACATTGAGGGAGAAAAATATAGAATAGATATATTTCGTATTATTACATGTAATTTCAATTATTATTAAATATAATTAAAAAGACTAAAATTTTGTTCAAGGAGTTTTAGAGATTTAAAGACCAGAGTACTTGCTTGGTTATATTTATATTATGATGACAATATAACATGAGCCTATTTGATTTGTATCCCTCTACCAAAAATAACGTTTATGGATAGATTAAAACATGGTGTGCCCCTTGTTTCTCATTAGATGATTTTTATCAGAGTCCACATTATAGTACTTCTCTATAGAGAGCATTCTCAAGAGTTTCTTCATTTTTAACAACTATCACAGTTGGAAATGATATAAAAATTAATTTATAATTAATGTTAATATTTGATAATTGTTCATTTATCAAATAATTATTCTATATAATACAGAAAATTTTAATAATACTAATATTATTAATATTCTTATTAATATTACATCTAATGATATGTTATTATTTAAATATGATTTGTTGAATAATTAAATTAATATCTATTTAAATGATATCAAATAAAATATGTCATTTAAATCAAGTCATTACCACGACCCTTCAATCCTCCAAAACATTTACCATACCCTTAAATAATTTATCATTTAACCAAATAAACATTACTCCTTCAATGAATAGATAAATATTATATTTATGAAACTCACTTTTGAATTGTTATTTTAATATTCATAAAAATTAATAAATATATGTTATATTATTCACTAAACTAATGAATAAATAAATATTTTTACCTTTAGAATAATAAATAATAGATAATATTCAATTAATATATTTAAAACATGAATATTTAGTCATTTAATTTCCTTGATCCATGATACAAGAATATATATTATTCTATAAGATAAGAATAATGGTTAACCTTGATATTAATCATAATATAATTTCATTATATTTTTGATATATCCTTCTATGAGTATTTTTTATTGGTATTATTTGAGCTTATCTAAATTCTACCATGATCATTTAACAGCACATCAACACACCCGTTGAGAAATAATTATATTTCACAACATTAACAACCTTCATACAAATAATTATTTTTAATATACTATATTTCATTAATTATAACCTCATATCTATAGAACAATACACATTACTATAAATAGGATTATCCAATGTGACATTTGGAATTCCTATTAATATGTATGTCCTTATGACCTCTATTTTGGAGTTCTATATGAGAGTGATTAATGAGAATAAATATCAATGTCATCTAATCCCCAATATTTGATAATAAAACATATTCTATACCTTGTTTGACTATTTTCATCTAAAACATAAAAAAAATTTAATAAAATTTTCAAATAATTAAGTGCTTTTTATAATCATGAATAATTAGTATACATTTTTTATTTAAAACACATGGTCTAATCCTAGGGGAATTTCTCACCAAAAACTCATTGAACTGAATATTTAGGATTCTCATCCATTATAATATGGGAAATCATCCATAAAAATCATAGATATCCCACCTGAATCTTGTTCTACAATTAATATTCCATCAACTCAAATTCTACTTATGTTTTCTATGTATGTATAATATCATGACTTCTACATCATAGTGCTGTAAAAAAATTTTCAAGTTCCAAAAACAATTACCATTTTCAGAATATTGGTTTATTATTTAAAACATCATAGATATTTTTTGTTGTATTTTTTTCTCTCAATGAGGGGATCCTACATGAGATCATTCGTAGAGATTTAATTTTATCTTATTATAAACTAAATGTGAGTCTAAACAACTGTTTCTATAATTTAGCAACATATTTGACATGGAATACCATTATGCTACTAAAAATATCTTTGAAAAACATGTCTCATATTCGTTATAAATAAAACTAAGTAGGATTATGGATTCATAAAAATGTATATTCAATGATCATGATGTTTTAATTAATTAATAAATTCATCTCTATATCATTAAAACCTTATCAGTATCATTTGGTGCCACAAACCCTCTGGTTTCTTTATATATAATTATTCCACTATTTTTCAATTGAGGAAGGTGGTCTTAACATTAAATTACCAAATTATTTTGTCCTAGAATATTTCTATGAAAATTATATTTCAAATGGATTTTATCATGATGAGTGGTGAATGGGTTTTTTTATATATTATGTGTTGACGTTTCTTCAAACCATTAGTCACCAATCATACCTTATATGCATCAACATACCATCCATGTCATGTTTGTTCTTTAATAATATGCAATAAAATACATAACCTGATTTTATTATATGAAATCCATTTTTAAATTCATATGAACACTACTCTCTAATCCTTATTTTATTTACTATATCCTTGTATTATTTATTAATCATATAAAATATTGTTTCACCTATCATTGAGAATATAAAACCTCCAATTGGGTTTTAACATTCCTCTATGGAATGGGTCTATGTAAAAACTCCACCCACTAACCATGATATTCTTTTATTATCCCCATTTCATTAAAATAATTGATTATTTATATTATTTTTATCCACTTTTGATGCTTTAAGAAATCATTAATGTATCTCAATTCAATATGAGAAACAATATGGATGGAGATGTTCTCATCCAATATAAAACACATAAACTTATTTTAAAAGTCCATAGAATAGGGTATGGCTAATAAAAACTTCTCATACAAGTCTCCTACATACCACTGATACCCATCTTGGTGTTGTTCATTATTAATGTTACCTCTAATTGGATTAATTTTATCCTCAACATTAATAATATTTTTATATTTATAAGTTGAACTATTAAAATTTCGTTAATTGGTCACTCAGATTCATTAAAGATTTTTTTTATTACTCACATTAACGTATTTTGGAAAGATAAAAATTTTTGGTCACACATCTTTATTGAAATACTGGGAAAAAATTTAGGAATATTTCTAGAGGTCCTAAAACCTGCTTATTTTTAATCAAAATGTTGAAACTAGTGGTTCTTTAATGAATTGTTTTTGTGATTTTCAATATCATTTTGTAGTTTGTCTGTAAATGGTAACTTCATCTTATTAGAGATTTTATAGAGTATTTTTTTAAAGGGATTGGTGTGAAATATGGTAAAGAAAATAAACATGGATGTTCTCATCCCAAAATACATCTTATTTAACTAATTACACTTAGTTAATTTCCATCATTCATAGGGACCAAAAATTGTTATTGGGAGAATGATGAAACATGAACACAACTCAAGAGAGTATTTTTTTAAAGGATACAATATGGATGCTAAAACCTTGGTCAAGAAAGTCATTTACATGTTGAATCATTTTATACTTAATAAGGGATCATAAACCCTAAGGATAATCAAATAGAAGTGGATTTAGGATATCACAACCATGCTCTCTATTACACATATAAACACGATTTATTACATAAAAAATGATAAAATATAACCTTTAAGTTCAAGAGGTCCAATTTCATTGGGGATTAGGAACATTACGTGATAATTTAATATTTAAAATAAAACTTATTTATTGAAAACGTATTTTACCTCATTAAAACATTCCTTCGTACTTATCATTTCATGGGATAAGATAAAGACATACATAAAAAGGGTGAGATATAATGACTAGTAATGAAGTAAAAAAGGCACAATATGATGAATACAACCCATTATAGGTAATAGTTATATCAATGTTGTGTAATATAAACTTGAACATAAAGGCATGATATTGAATGATTACCATAACATGGTAATGCTGAAACAACATACAATATAATATTAGAATGAGAAAGTTCCCACTTGAAATGGATTATCAGGAGTAAACCCACATTGTATATAATGAATAATGATTAAAATCTCATTTTAGTTGGTTTATCCTGAAACTAAACACTACTAAATTCATTGGAGCTCTATCATGGTGCACCCATCATAGTCATTTCAATCTCATGCTTAAGTGTTCCACATATATCATACAACATGGATTCATTGAACATCACCATTTATTCCGTGATAAAAAAATGTGTAATACATAAATGTATATACAATTAAATATTTGTATGTGAATAAAAGTGAAAACACTTGAAAGATAAGGGCATATGACATTCACTACATGATGATTTTGGTTTCGAAAAGTGCTGGGTAATTTTTGCAGCATAACGAAATCATATAAAAATTCATAAATTGGGTTAATGAGAGTGGAAAGTGTATATAATCATGTATACATGAAACATGTAGTAATGAGATCATGTAAAATAATATATTCACATATTAAATGGAATTTAGATGCATAATATTGAAGAAATGATTGAATGGAAATAAAAAGAGGGAAATCTATTGTGGAATTTATGCATGGTAATGGGAGTACATGGATGGAAATAATGAGAGAGATATGGGTCTATTATCATTCAAAAATAAGGTGGTTATTTTGGGGGAGGTGTTAAATCACACCCTAATATTATTTATTCAAATTAAATGGTGATAACAAGATAATTAAACATGGAAGAAAATTTCAAATGAAGTGTAAGGATCCCATAGGAAAATTCATTATACTAACGAGTATACAAAAGGGTTAATAAAAATGATAAATTATAGTTAAATGGGAAATAATAATTTATACATCAAATTGGACGAAATGAGGATATTTTAAAACATATCTACACATTGGAATAAATGGAATTAGAATACGTAACATGAAAAGAATGGTTGATAAAAGAGGAGGGGGGAAGATCCCATACACGAGTGTGTAACATAAAAATCATGAATATTGGATTCATTTGATATTAGGGAGACATGTGAATATTATATAGAGGTTAGGGTATATTACAGACATGTTTAAAGGATTTTTAGTGAAGAGAAGTGGGGGTTTGGGTGGGTTGATATTGGAAATGGGGGGGGGATTCTTTAATATTTCACAAACATAGGTTTCAGAATCTATATACATAAATATTCAAAACCATAAATGATCCCCTGGTTTTTAATAATGTGGAATATAAAAATATTCATAAGGGAAATTTCCAAACATAATAAAATATTTCCATTTCTTATGTGAAGGTTAGTCATAGTCTGAATAAAATAAATTTAAAATCATAAAATATATTATTCATTTTGTAGGATTCACAAAGGCATTATAAAACAAATAAAAAAATAAAATCATATTATTTTAATGGGAAAAATATTTGGGTCTTATAATATCAATTATTGTATTTATTATATCATCTTGGGGTCATTATTGTATCATAAAACACTTATTTTATTTGTAAGGTATTGAATTTTTACCCCAAAATTTATTTATCTCCAGAAATAATGATAAATTCACCATTGGATAAGTTCAACCACCTAAATACAAAAATAATATAAATTTTATCTAATTTTTTATCTACATATGATATTTTTAACTTTTAAAATGAAAAATTACAATTACTGAAAAATCACGCATTTTTAGAAAAATATTTTTCAATCCTTATTAAAAATTACATTTCACTTTATAAAACATATATAATCATTTATTATTTATAATATTTTTTGATAATAATAATTTATTAAAATATTTATTACTTTAAATATTATTTAATTCTGTATAATATATACTTTTTATATTATCATATAAAAATATAATTCTTATCAAACTGATTACATAGTCATTTTCAGATAATGAACAGATATAATGAATATTTATAAGAATTGTTTTTATAATATTGAAAATAAATACTCTATTTTAATATAATAATGTATATATTTCTACAAAGTATCATTTTTACCGGAAAAATCAATTTATCAAATTTATCATTTAAAAGTATACTATTCCAATAATGGAATTGATGGAATTATAATTTTATTTATAAAAGTCAATTAAAAAATAAGTAATTAATACCTTATTACAGAACCCTTATAACACCCACATAAGACATAATGGTATGATGTGTGATGATGACAGTCTCTTGGGGTGGATCAGATAACATCACTTGGGTTGTAATCTATATTAACTTGAAAATCTCTAATGGGGAATTTCGTTCAATCATTACATGTTGAAGTTTATCTTAGACCTGGTCCAGAGCGAAGCTCAATGATGCTACCTCCTTTCCAATCTTTGAGAAATGATACTCATATGACCCAAGTCTACTGGATGAGGCAATCCTCTCATTTTTTTGTGTCGAAATGATTTAATTGCAACCATTAAATGTATACCAGTCATTTGATGACTATTCAATGGCCATATAATCAACGATAATGATACATAAAATTCATTTATATTAAAAAAACATCATGTTTTGTATATATTTATATGTGATTAAAAGTAACGTAATTTCATTCATCAAGGATAGGGTCGATACAATATTCCCCAATTAAGAAATTTTTCCTTCAAAATTACCTTCTCCCAAACAAAAACAGATGAGGGTAAATCATTATGATCAATCAACATTATCACTGACCTATTTTATAGCATATATTTTCATGATATTGATTATTTCTCACCTTAATAATGGTCTGTAATAAGACCTTGAGTTTACCAATGCATATCCATCGACAGTGTCAGACCAAAAGTTATGCAAAGCCCCATATGGTCCACCAGTTCTTCATCAATTTTATCTCAACTAATTATTTTTTGATTTTACACTTAGAATCATCTATTATAGTGACACCTCTATCTATATGTATCTAGAATTGGATGAATTTTATTGACAGACCACTTACTATATACTTACCAAAATTTTGTTATATTTTCTAATACTTAATATTATCAAAATGGTACTTAATAAAGTTATATATTCCTAACCACCAAAAATATGTAATCTATCTTATGATACCAATTATAGTGACCCTATACTTTTACACATAACATTATATGGTTTAAATCATAATAAATATTCAAATTACAATCTAATGATTGTAATGTCTACTATCTTGTAAGACTAGGTACATAAAACATAAAACATGGGACCAAAAACCCATTTATTTATCTAATAATTATAAAGAGATCCTAAAATTCATTGATAGCTGAAATCTGTATATTGTACCCTGGGTATCACATGAACAATGGGATGAGAAAAATAATGAAAGAGAAAAAAATAGTAATAAATCATTACAACATGGTTTTGAAGGAATGATATAATGATTAAAAAATGAATATAAACTCATGAAATATGAAAATAGGATTATTTATGAAATTAATCTTAGAAATGTGGGGGAAACATAAATCATGGATTTAGAACTAGTCAAGGACCATTTAACATAGAGGATCATAAATCAAGGTTAACCACCAAGACCTTCGCACATGGTAGAACGTGTAAATGATAAATGCCAAGAATATTGAAAATAATATCTCATTAGACTCAATAGTACCCAATTAATTAGAGCTCTACTTGGTAACACCCATCATAACATGTTTTTCAATATTCTTTCCACATAAATAATCAAACATAAAAAATCATACATAAACATATGGTACCCATTAAAATAAATGTGTATCATAATCATGTCACAATGAATAATAAATGGGTGTAACATACAAGTGTCCATGAAAGGAAAGAATTATGAAGTACATGGAAATTAAAAAGGTAATGTGTTCATATATCAGTTTATGTTATGATAAATACAAGTGACTAAATGCATGAAGATTATTTATGAAATTTTCACATTAAAACATTTTAGTCCGATTTTAAGATAAATACTGAAGACAATTTTAAATAGAAATGGGAATAATGTTATATATAAAACATTAAGTGAACCAAAATTGTCTTCATAATAAAGATACGAATTTTATTAAAACATTTGAGTCTAAAAATAGATAATATAGTGCACATGAAATTTGGTAAGAATTTGGGAAGATCCTTTAAATGGGATTTATTATATGGAAGTATTGAGGATGGAACCACTTAAAAACATGAAATTCCTTTAATTATAATGATGAATGGAACATGATTTATGAGTTTGGATAATGTAACCCTAATTTATAATATTTAAATTTGATGATAAAATAACATCATTCGGGTAAAAATAATGATAGAGTAGCCCAAATAAATAATGGATGTTTTTGTAGAATACCTTACAGAATATCGGCATGGTAACAAGCGTAATTAGAGGGGATTAATGAGAGAGAAAAGGGTTTATCTTCTTTTATACATCATGAGTGTAGTATGGGAGAGGAATTATGTCAAACCCCATCATTAAGAACTACACATAAAAGGAAATAACATAGATAAGATTCTTCAATAAGTGTGAGAAAGAGAAGATCTATTACCTTAAGTATGATGGTGTTCTTGCCTTTGTCATAATAACATTAATAATAAACATATATTAATTAATTAAAAATTTCTGAAACTCCAATACATGTTATATATTTAGATTTTCCATATTATGTTAATTAATATCCCTTTTTATATGATTGGATGTTCAATTTCATTATTTAAAAGTGTTTGCATCCTTGATTTAAATAATTGGTTCACTTGTATTCATGTTTAGATAAACATGTATGATGAGAATGGTTTATAAAAATTGATTTTATATGTCATTAGTTTAAATCCATATAATTACAGGATTATAATATTCATTTGGTTATTTCGAGTGAATATGAATCATTATATAAAACCTTAACGATAAATTCTTGGATTAATTTGGTAATTTTGGTCATAAATAACATGATTTGTATTATTATTTTATATCATATTTGAAAGTGGATTCCAGAACATAACTTAAGATAAAATAAATACTTAATATCCATTTTCAAGAATAAAAATTCTTTCATGACTAGAATAGAATATGGTAATAGAAATTGATAACCTGGCATCCTTTAATGTTATAAATTGACACATATCAGATGGTGTTTTTCTTTATTTCGTATAAAAGATGGGGAATGGATACATGATAACGAGTTATCCCATTAGCATAACAAAATTCTAGTACATTTATGGTACTAGATTCTTTCATAACTATTGTATTATGATATGTTATGAAATAATACAGAACAAAAGAGACATGAAAAGAAAATGAATTAAATGAAAAGTGGAATTTACATAATGATTGAATCTTCCATGAGAGCCTCTTAAGGGCAGAGTATTTGTTCTTTTGAGGACGGCAAGGGCTTCTATACATGGGGGAGGATGTTGGAGAGATATTTTGGACAAATATAAGGAATAATAGATTCTTTATAGGAGTAAGTAGAGTATGTGAGTGCATGTGGTTTTTATAGTGGAGGGGTGAAGGGTTTTTTTAATATTATAATCATTAGTTTGTTATTTTTCAATACATAAAGAAATATTAGTGATTCTTATGACAGAAAATTGTAATATGTGCATGTGAGTTCAAAACCAACATTATTACATCATCTATGACTCCATAAATATTATATTTAACAAATAATATTTATATATATACAACAATTTACCGTATTTTAGATTTCATCAAAAATTCATGTATTTTAGAAGAATCCAAAAAATTCACCGTAACCATTTATTAATGTGGAGAAATAAATAATGAACAAATTTACTCAAAAATAATTTTCTTAATATCATTATTTTAATTTTAGTTAAAATAATAATTTACATGAAAATAAATAAAATTTAACTAGAACTGATTTTATAATGCTTTTAAAAATAACATAAGGTCTTATAAAATTATCTTGAACCCATAAGACATAAAATTATTAATTTATGAACACCTTTTAGAAGAAAAAATTTATTCTAAATCAATTAAATAATTATATTTAATTATGTATGACATACAAAATACTAATACATTTACTATTTTAATATTTTCACTTATAAGATGCATAATGTTTATTTATACAATCATGGGTGAGGGTACTATTATTTTAAATGATTTACTATGAATAAATGTTATATTACAATTCATATGGGTAGGTTACTCTTTATAAGAGCAGGTGACTATTCAATAAAAAATTAGTTTGTAACATTCGACCTCAAAAATAACCATACACACAACCATATTTGATAGATTTTCAAAATCCAAATGACAGAAGGGACGATATTTTGTTTTATGGTAACATAGTCCATAATATTTCATTATTTTAGGATTTTATATGATTATATGAAATAATCATAGGAATGTAATTTTCATGGATAAAACAATGCGTCTTTACATGTACCCGATGTCGAATTAGTTGAAAAACTGAAAGTACATCCCAATGTTCCAGAAAAACAAAAAGAAAGAACCACCCAAGAGTCAACAAGACACGTTAGCTCCACGAATAATGATCAACAACAATGAACACCTACATGTGGTGTTTCACCTTTCTCAAACCCAGCTGGAGGAAATTTGTAAATTTCTAATGGAATAGGTAGTGTGTGAGATAAAATCCTAGTACGGTCATACCAAGGATACCATAATAAGATTCCACATTAATTAACTAAATAATTTATTCATCATTTAATTAAAATAAATGGAATTTCATGATCATAATTAAAACAAATCATAATTTTCATTTCAATGATATAAATATTTCTAAATGGATTATTAATTATTTTATGTGAAATATTTTATATAAATTCACAATGAATTTTTTAAATAGTTTTAAAATTATAGAATATATATTAAATAATTTACAATTACAATCATAGTAATCTTAAATGTGGTATGATAGTTTAAGGTGATGGGATTCAAATGTACTTGAATACGTGATCACGAGAATGTGTGTACAGATTCCCCACAAACAATTGTCAAAGAGGAGTAATTAGCATCACATTATGGATGTGACCTTCTACATATGTTTTGTTTGAGTTGTACAGTATCAAAAGTGTATTTTCACAAATAATTCATTAAATACCTTGTCATGCATGTTCTCTAAGAAAAATCATTAATGAGAAATTTATTTAAAAAATTTAAAAAATACAACTAAACCAACTTTTCCTTTTCAATATGAAAAAGTCCATTTGAAAACAATAAATTAATTTGAAATCAAGTCGTGATTTTTCTAGGATAAAACAAATGGGTTACTAACATAAAAATATCGATTTATTAAATAAAAATAATTAATCAATTCCAAAAATCAATTTCATAATTAATTTCCACAAATATAAATTCCTTAATTCCATCAAAATTACAAAAAAACATCCTAATTAAATAGATGTGGGTGGTTCTTCCAAATTTCATTCCAATGAAAATCCAAATCCATATTTATAACAAATTATGGTATCATAATTAAATTGAAATTAATTTTTTTAAATAAATAATTTTATGGTTAAATAAATTGGCAAAATAAAAAAAGAACCACCTACCATAGATCACAAGGTCCCGTAACACAAATTATATAATGGGAAAATACAATGAGGAATATTGGAAATGGAGATTCAAGAATGAAACTGTGTATTGAGATCTAAAACAACATGTATTATATCATACAACAATATGGAGATCTAATAAACCATAGGGAGGAGAGATGAAGTGATGAAGAGATATCAAGAAGAGAGGATACACATCAACAGAGAAGATCGAACATGATTCATTATTCATTAATCCACATAGAAATGGGTTTGGGGGAGTAAAAATTAGACATTAAGTGACCCAAATATCTAAGAAATGATCTAGGTTGAGATTGTGTTTGTCGAGGTCCAAATAGAGGTTCTAGATTTTTTATAAATATTATTATGAATAATAAAATATTAATTCCACCGTTTGTAGGGTAGGACAACAAGGTTTTTCAAACCATATGCCCTAGTCATGCACCCATGCTGGCGGGGTTTCATGGTTTCTCCATGGTGGATTCACATTTTAAAAAACCATTAACCACCCATGAAAAACCCCAGAACATGGGTTTTCACAGTTTTCAAAAGTAGTGTTTTCAATTTTAGTTGACCAACCACCAACTACGTGCAACCCAAGAGCCCTTACAAATTTTAAAAATTCCACGTAAAGAACCCCAAAATGAGACCCAGCCAAAGCACGATCAATATTGGGATTTAGTATTACCTAATAAAAGTAAGAAGATGTTACAAACTCTCCACCGTAGAAACATTTAGTCCAAATAATGCCTATTAAGAGGCTACCATGATAAAAATATGAAGCCACTATTCCATTATCCTTGCATCTCTCTCCCAAGTCTCATGTGAACAATAATAATGGTTGCATAAAACCCTATCAAAAGTTATCTATATGTCATGAATTAACATGGTTTTATATTCAACATTCCTGACTATATTCTCAGTCACAGATAAATCAGGCTCAACATCAAAATCACTATATCTCAAAATGTTAGATGGATTAGAAAGATAGAATCATATCTGAGATACAAGAAACACACTATGTATCAACATCAGTTTTAAAGTATGTTTTAAACGGTAATAAGTTTCGATCACATCTCCAATAACCACAAACGGTCCCACAAAATTAGGAACATTATTCCCTTTCATCCCAACCCACTTATGACCCAAACTGGATGAGAATGTCATGAAAAATGGTCACTAACCAAAAAATTCAATAGTCTATGATGAAGATCTACATATTACTTATACTGGATCTATTCCATCAATATTCTATAACGAATAAACTAAATCATTTATTTCAGCTCTTGAACCAAGATCCCCACATCCAAGGGACATTCAATAGCCTTCAACCAAGACAATATAAATTTACACGTCCAAACAGTAAAGACCACAAAATAGAAATTCTATTCACATACATATAATTATTGATATATGAAAACACAAATAGACCTGAATGTTCATCCCAAACCCACCCAATATCATGGATTCACAAATAAAGATTTACATCAAGAATCTATAAAGCTCTATCGATATGGACACCCCATAACGGATGGTATTACGTACTCTAATGTATGTAATACCCTATTTCCTCCTGAAGGCCTCTATAAAAAAGGAGAGTAAACTGGGGATATATAAATATATATATATACAAATACAGGAGATTGAACATTATAAAAATTAAAAATATATTTCACCTAGAGATTACCCACCTACTCAACATCGGTTGTACCATGAATGGGTATAATGTGAGACTATTTGTTCAGTGTATTGATCAAAACTGATAATACATTATTCTTTTTCTAGGTATGTTGGCAAAAAAAATTAGATATCTTCCCACATCCTTGTTGGAATTAGATGTGGTAAATGAAAACCCTACGGTTTCTTTTCTCAGCCTTTATATGTTGGTATATATAACAATGAGAGAAAAAATCGGTTATTGTAGGTCTCATACTTGGACAATAAAATATTCACCTTATGTCACAAAACATCTTAGGGAATTATGGGTGCAATTACCATGAGAATTTTTTGCAATCCCCCATCACATATTTCATTATTGTTAATACAAAAGGATTCTGATATAAAATAAAGAACTCTTGGGAGAAAAACCACTCAGAAATGGTCTCCCTACCATAAAGAGAGTCATTAATTCTATGAAACTCATCACCAAGGTATTTTTTCTAATGAATCATGTCAATAAGAACACAGTTCAATTGAACACTAGACAAAGAAACCTCATACCCTAATTCATGGACTATAATATTAAATTTTATAAAAAAGATCCATCATGTTCTACTATTATGATGATTCTATCAAGGACTGGGTTAGAATATTCTTTCCCAAAGCATCTAAAATGAATTTCTCTTTCCCTAGGGTATAGGTTATTTTAATATCAAATGATTTCATATTTTCTACCAAATTCCTCTATTATAGATTCTAATATTATTGAGAGAAGATATAAATCAACCTATTTTTGTTGGTAAATGTGATTAAGCATACTTCGAAATGAAAATGCCTTCAAATCAACGATTCATGAATCACAACTAGAAATTTGATTTTATAGATTGGATCATTATTCTTTTTTTCCAACGATACTGAGATCCATATGAAAAAGTATGATCTACCTACATTAGAATGTATCCCATACCTGAATGTGATGTTTCATAAAAGTTTAAATTTCCTTTCCCAGCCTCTAGAAAACTCAACGCCGACACAGTATTAAAATGAAATTTCAGAACAAAAAAAGAACTCTTCCATTTCTCGTCCCAATAAAACATTACTACCTTTTGAGTTACAGAAGTCATCAGGGTGGCAAAATTTGAGAATTCCTTCACAAAATGATGATAATATATTGTTTAACCCAAGAAGCACTAAATTACAAAAACATTTACTGGTTGTGCCCATGTCAGAACTGCTTTTACCATTTCATGACCAACAAAAATACCATGTTTTGACACCACGTACCCCATAAATTTCACTTCATGAATTACGAAATCTTATTTTGAACGCTTGGCAGAAATTCCATGACTTCTCAAAAATTCTATAACTACACTCAGATGTTTTACATGATCATCCTCAGACATAGATTAAACCATGATGTCATCCTTGAATACCACTATGAAGGTATCAAGATACTCAGGGAAATTTTTCTTCATTGAATCCATAAATACTAATGGTAAATTTATTAGGTATAATGGAATGAAAATTTACTCACAATGGACATACCATCTTTGAAAAGAGGTATTTTGAATGTCATATTCATTGATTATTAACAAATTATATCCAGATCGAATATCAATATATGAAATCATGTTGGCCCTTTTAACTCATCAACATAATTATCAGTCCATGGAAATGGATATTTTTTCTCTACTACGACTCTATTGAGTTTTAAGATGAGGACACAGTGGTGAAGCTTCCCATCATCTATGTTAGAAAATAGAATACATGCAGCCTAAGGTGACAAACTCTTGTGTATTGAGAGATTCTCTTATAGATCATACAACTATGTCTTCATCTATATAATTCTAGATAGTTCCATGAGGTCATAATGAATATTTATTTCTTTTATTACCATTATCTAAATGGATATAAATCGTTACCTCCCTTACTAGTTGAAAACTAGAGATGTAAGAAGCTAGAAAAATGAGAATCTTGATGATAATATGTGGTATATCACCACTCAAGGATTTCGAATTTAGATCAAAACAGAACACTGATATTATTTTCCCCAACTCTGTATAATAAAGTATGTCTCTACACGACCTCATGTCCCATTCCCTTGAAATGATATGACACACCCCATTAGTTGTGGTAAAGGAAACCCATCAAGGATAAAAATAAATTTGTTATTTATTAGATTTTATAATATTAATCCCAAATATGACAACAATTGGTTTCCTATTGTGATCTACAAATCCCAAAATAATATTAATTTTTGATAAAGAGTACAAACATGTGAGATAATGGAGATATTTCCCTATCTTTGATCATGAGCCTGTAGTTATATCGATTAATTAAGAGAAAATATTAAAAAGATGTTTAAGAAGATTCATAACACTGGTTGAAATAAACAAATGAGAAACACCCATATGAAACCAGGAAGTCACTAAGGAAAATGCTATAGTGATGGTACCTCTCACTGTCATTGGACCTGTATCTGCTTCATCTGAAGACTCTTCCACTATGTGGAGATGCATTATTTTGGATTCCTATGGATGAAAACCCATGATTTGTAAATAATATTATTGCACCATAGTTCTACTAGGTAATGACGATCATGTGACACTACACGGAGTGGAATAAAAATGGAATAAATTGTACATGTAATATAATTTCCCGTAGGAATAACATATCTTGATTGCCTTAGTGCATATCCATTTTGAGTTCCAATGTTTTACAAAAATGTAAAAAATAAAATTTCCCCTACACATATCTAAAGGACGTATATGAGACCATGCAATTGTGAACCACCAGGAGAATAAACATGTTTCCTCTTCCCTTTAGGGGAATTAACAAAATATAAATTAAGATAAAGAGGAACACAAATCAACCAAAACTTACTATCCTAGTCCATTTTAACCATAAACACTCATTCCAACACATCAGAATAAGACGAGAGCTTCAACAACAAAACCATTGATTGATTTTCAGTTTTGGGTCTCATCTTGAATCATTGAGTCCTCATATTCTCATTGAATAAAATCATATTTTTAAACATCTTTGATCAGCACTGTGATTTATATATTCATTCATAGTCCTATCATATATATAGAGGTTTCGAAGCTCAAAATCATTTTCCAACTCAATTTACTATCAATTGAAATTGTATGTGAAAATAACTATAAGTTATTCCCACTAGAATCCCTCATGCATCATCACCATCACTATCCTGTCCCTAAATTTTTTACTAGGACCCTATAAATTGATGTTGGCACATTTCACATTACATTCTTCATTTGTTTTTGTGAACTCAAATAGAACCTTAATATCTATCAACCAATTCTCATCTTGTTGAGGATTATTAAATTCCAAAATTCTAGTGGATTTTAGTAAAGGAACGCATGATAAAATTTCTGTCAAACATTACATTGAGGTTCCACAATTTAAACCTAAAATGGAACTGGTGAAAATGTCTATCCCAGATCATGGATATCATGAATGATAAACTCAACCACATTCTAGTCAACAAAAGGATGTTCACACATTGTCTCATCAATATAGTCCTCATAGATATGATTCTCACCTTCTTTCTATGGCATGATTCTACACAACATTATCATTCAAAATTTATAACATTAGATTAAAAATCAAATAGAGAAGCAAAGGAAATTATTCTCATCAAATAGATTATGTAGATCTGTATTTCAATTTATCTAAATCAAAATAAGGGAAAAGACAATAACTAATCCTAGAGGAAACATTCCCAATCCACCCCTAGAGAATTAATGAACATTATGGGGAGGGTTTTGAGTCACTCAATCATAACTACCTTTTAATTCTCAACAAGATTACAAACTTCGTTAAAACCTCAAGGCTAGAATATTAATCTGTACAATTGATACCACTTTTTCATGAACCATCCTAGATACCCATGTTCCATAATAATTGAGTTTCCCTAACATATCCTTGGTGAATTTTTCATCCCCTTGGTAATTTTATTAGAACATGGAATCATAAAAGATAAATTAGGAATATTCATGAAACAAAAAAATTATTAAAGGGATACAAGTCAGCATGCACAAAAGAAACCTCCATAGGAATAACTATACCAAAAGTTAAATATAAAAACAATCCCAAAGTACATCATAATGTAACAAAAATAAAATAATAATAAACACTACAGTATCTAAAAGATAATGTAACTGAAATCACAAAGATTGACAACAAATTCCACCACAATGTGGTGTTTCCCCTTACTCAAACACAATGGAAAGAAATCTAAAAATTCAAAAAGTAATATGTATATTGTATTAAAAAATCCTAGTAGGGTCTCACCGAAGATTCCTTAATAATATGAAACAATAATGAACATAACAATGATTTCAATTTTAAATAAACAAGAATCTGCTTTAAAAAATCAAAATTAAAACAAATCATGCTTTAAATTTCAATGATGGTAATATGTAAAAACAATGGATTAATAAAAAAAATTTATAAGACAGTTTATATAAATTCATATGGAATGTTTAAAATATTTTACAAATAATTTCATTTATATCAAGTCATTAAAAATGAATAACATGGTCATCTCCCATGAAATATGGTAGTTCCAGTTTATTGGATCCTCACACACTCGAATAACTTATCACATAAATATTGTATGCACTTTCCTCAAACAATAGTAAAAGAGGAGTCATCACCATTACATCAGGGATTTGGTCTACTGCATATATTTTTTGTTGAATTGAATGGAATTAAACGAGTGTTTTAGAAAACAACTCACTAACTATCTTGGCTAGTAGGTGTATTGGAAAAATTAAATAATGTAAAAGTTATTCCGAACTAATCCAAATACATTTAACCAATTTTCCGAATTTTAATACCCCTACTCTCATTTTTTTTACTAATTTGCAGTTTTAAACATATAAAATATTTTCCCTGATAAAAAAATAGTTTTCTATCAAAACAATTACCATATTTTTCTCAACTAAAAATCTTAAATGACATCCACAAATCAATTTCACAATAAAATTCCACTAATTTAATTTCCAAAATAGAATCAAAATATCATAAACAACCGCTAATTAAATATAATTTGGGGGTTTCCCATATTCAGGTGGAATAAAATCCAAATCAAAATTTTCAATAAATAATTATTTAATAATATATTTGAAAACAATTTAATTTAAATTAGTCAATTAAGGGTTAAATTAATGAGAAAATCGCAAACATAAAAATCTACTATATATCATGGGATCACATAACACATCATTCATAATGGGAAAATCCAATTAGGAACATCGGAAAATGATTTCCAAGAATAAAACATAGATTTATGATCTAATGGAATGTTAATTAGATCCTATACAACATGGAAATATAATAAACCCTAGAGAGGAGATAAGTTGAGATCCATAGAGTTCAGGAATGGTAGATTCACATACCAGTAGGAGATCAAATGTGATTCACTATTCTTCGATCCTCCTATAAAGTGATTTGGAGGTGATAAAAATGCAATTGGGGTCAAAAAATGCATAGAATAATTTTCTAGTTCGAGTTATACTTGAGTGAGTGTCCAAATTGGTGTTTTGGAATTTTTAGAATAATTTTTGGTATAATAAAATTCCGCACACAATGCTAATTCAGAGGGCCACATGGTTTTTGGAACCATGTGTTCTACTTTTGTAATGCTACTGATAGGGTTCCATTGTTTCTCTATGGTGGGTTCATGGTTTAAAAAACTATGTTCATACCAATAAAACCCCTACTACTAGAGTTTGCATGACTTACACTTGAATGGATATTGTTTTGGGAAAACCATGTCGCAACTATTCACAGAGCAAGAACACTTCAACATTTCTATAATTTCACCTAAAACAAACCTATGTCGTATCAAACCAATGAATGATAAAAATATGGGTTTTTAAGTAACATGAAACTATAACTTAATGTTACAAAGGGTATCTGATGTTATATATAAAGAGGTATTTACAAGACGAGGTTAGTTTCACTCATAAATTCTTCAAGAAAAGGATAATTTTCGCGGTTAGGGTAGTGGTAATAAAAATGAAATAGCTATAATAAACCCAATGAATCAGGTGAAGGCTGATAAATAGGGGAGACATGGAGGACAATTGGGAAAGAGGTGGTTCCAATCTACTTGCATATTCATGAAGGGTGATATAGTGTAGCCATAACTATTTTTAAGGGAGATATTCATTATGGGGATACATGTTTGAAATAAATATAAACCAAGGTATTATAAAATGGGGGATAGAGAGAGAGTGAGGGACAAAAATGTATATTATTCCGTTTTAGTTCAACCAGGGGTTATGGGTGAGAACACTATAAAGTCCTCTTGAGTATTTGGTTTTTCCTCCCCCTCTCTCTTCCTCCTATAATTCTATTAATTTATACATTATATATATATATATATCTAGTAGTATCCTAATAGTGGTGTTTTGGTTATATGTTTTTATGATAAGAATATTAGGAAATAGGTTAATAAATTTTTTTAGGCTTTATCATTATAATTGTGTCTTCTACACATCAATAATGAGTTTTGAAATTGTGAGGATTAGAGAGAGATGTGTGGACCTCAATTGATCATACATTATTGATGATCAACCCCATTATTTTTTAAATACGGGGTTATCCAATGATTGAATGTTTCATTGAAATTGTTCTATGATCCTTCCAAGGATCCGAGAAGGGTTTGATGTAAGGGAATAATGGGGTCATCATTATTTAAAGTATATATCATATCAAAATTGTTTGAGTGTGTGTACAATATATTAAGTAATTTTTATAATTGATTTTCCCAAATTAATCTAATATTGGATTGGGTCAATAATAAAATTCCTCCTAATTTGGTCTTAAATTTTAAGACATTTATGGATGGATATTATGCCATGGTGTAACTACTAAAAACTATCCAAATTCAAATGTTACATCACATAGGTGCTTTTTGTAAAACTGAGAAATCAACTGTGGGGTGAGAAATATATTATGTTGGAGTTAGTGAAAAATGTGATGCTATTCTACAAGGTAAGTGAAAATAGTGTCAACCATAGAATCACCTATAAGAAATGCATCACTATAGGGGGATCAATGCCACAGACCACCAAAAAAAAGTCAACTTATTTTATGTATGGTTTTTTATATTATAGTAGTACTCACCCCAAGGAATCCATCATACCCATGAATTTGGTCAGAAAGAACTCATTTTCATGGTATTTTCTTCCATATTTAAGAGTTCTTTCTAATAATAACTAACAAAGCTAGTAATATATATGTAGTTATATTGGATCTAGTGTGCATCTATGTAGGGGAGTGGTTTAGTGGAATATTTTTTCAACATCCAAGGGTGATAATGTAATGCCTTTCATTAGCCACGATTTTTGGATAATGTTAGAGATAATTATATATTTGGGGTTCCGTAGTAGGGGTTTGGAATATATTTTTATAGTATAATTCAACAAAAGATGTGGGTGGGTTATGCCATCAGCCCTAGTGCAACTCTATACCAGGATCTCTTCTTCTTTTTATTTCACATTATCCTCCTTCTATGTCCATGTCTGACATAATTCTTTTAAAATGAACAAATGATATCAATATAGCCCCTTTGTCTCTACCAATAACCTATAATTTGGTGATATCACAGTGAGAGTGAGAGATTGAGAGTGTTGTGGGTGTCTTGTTTGATAAAATAGTGTGTTGACCTTATGGTAGAAAATTTAATCAACTATCAAACAGGTGATCCATGTATAATTTATAAAGAATCAAGTTCATCATATAGATGAGGAACATTTGACCATAGTTCGACTCTCATGGAACAATAAAAATGTAACAACCACACCTAAAACTTATTGTCTTATTATTATTGAACAATATAGGTTGAACTCATAATAAAATGATCTATCAATAAATTCATGGTATGTTCTTTGATTTATTCGCATATAAATTGTGAAAAAATTATTTTCCCTTCAGAATTAAATTTAGGTTTTTTGAGATACTTCCCAGTAATAGTACATTTGGCAGCTATGACTTGAGAACCAATTTTGGGATTTTATGGTGATTTTGGATGATCATGGGAAAGAACAGACTAATCAATCAAAATATAGAGAAGATAAATGAAAATTTGTTATTTAATACGAAGGTGGATGTATTTTTAACACATATGACATGGATATGGATTTTTAACTAGACTCCTATGACATGAGAGGGTGAGAAAAATGTGCATTAGGAGGTGTTATGGAGGACATCGACTTGGTAGGTGGAAATTATTATTCTCTATAGATCATATGATTACCTTCATCAACCATGATGAAATATTATTTTCCCTATACTTCACTCATGATGATTAAAAAATTCCATTGGTCTAAGTGATTATAGAATTTATGGTACAAAATTTGATCATGTCAGTACCATCTGTCCAAAATGTGGTCACAGCGTCACAACTTAATGTGGAAACGAATTCATGGTTTTGATGATTGTAGTAGAAGGATATAGTTATTAGTATTAATGAATTATGAGAATATATATATATATATATGGTGGTGAATATATTGATATATTTGAATGAATTTAATTATAGATTTATGAACTTTTTGAAGACCTATATAAGTGTCTATTTATTTGAGGGCACAAATTTGTGATTGGAAGAAAAATTATGACACATGAGCCACCATGAATTTTATATGTCCTGACTCTATCAAGGAGACATGAATTCAATATATTTAACATTGGTGTGAATTTAAAACCTGAGCCATGGGATATGAGGAATATTTTTCATATCCAAATAAATTGATGGAAAACCAATACAATGAACATTATTACTCAGATTGGAGGACAATTGAGTTGTTGAAATTGGTGGAGACAATGCACCTTGGTAGTGGGGAGTATATAATCTATCCTTTCGGGAATTTTTGTAAAGGGAAATAAATTTTTTCTGCTATGGAGTTTGAAAAAAAACTTTTATTCAAATTTGTATTAATTGAAGAGACTCAAGATGAGAGTATAGAAGAATATAAAAAAGAGTGATGTGGAACATGAAAAACTAGTGGGGGATGTGAAGGATGGACCATATTGATGAGAATTAAACATGTAAGATTTACACCTTGAGGAAATGGTGTATTTTATGTGAAATAAAATGGTAATCATGTTTAGAAATATGAATTGTGTTTTTACTAAGTAGGGGAGTATGTTAGTGGGTATATTCTTTTATCTGTTAGTCGTAGTAATGTAATACCATTTTTTAGAAGATATATTAGGATTTTTTAGATAAGATTTTATAAGTGGTATCTAGAAATAGGGGGGGTGGAATGTATTTATAAAGATATTTTCAAACACATCTAATAGTGGGTTAGGCCATCATCCCAGGGTGAAATGCGATCTAAGGATCTCTCCTTCCCTTGTTTCATATTCATTTCATTTAGATATCTCATTCACCATATTTTATGCATGTGTTAGTTGTAATTATTATACTATGAAAAAATTTTATTAATAGATTCCATCTATTTCTATGATAACACCTATAAAATTAGATCATGATTGCTTGTTTGGATTTGTGTATGCCATGTAATCAGACCACTTCTTTAACAAACACCATGACCACAAGTTTTGTTGAATAAATATTTATCATCAACATAAATTGATAGTAATTTGAAAATTGATCCATTACCACTATGATTTCTTTATGTCATTTTTACATTGAAATTAAAGTGATAAAATCCATTGGAATATTATACCAAAAAAATTGAAATAAGAAATGATTAAAGGAGGATAGAGGGAAACCTGGCCTGATAATTTTTCAATTTGACAGTATGACATCCAAAAAAAAATTAAAAAATTAAAATGTTATACACTTTAAAAAAACATGAAAATGGTCTAATGCGTTTTTCTTGAATACTATTATGTTTTTCAAAGACCAGAGAGGTTGTAGTGAAAAAATGTCAAAATTAAGCTTGATTTTCTATACAAAAACCATTCTCCCTAGATAAAATAGTAACTCCTCATGTATAAAATATACTAGCTATAGGTCTGTATTCTATTCCAATGAATATATGATACACTTATGCTAATAATCATATAGTAATTACACCATGATGTTGTCAATCCACAACAAATTTGTTTTGAATAAAACTGAGCCTAAAAAATTATCTAATGTGTATCCCTCAAAATATACCACCTTATAACATAAAAATCTCAAAATTACATGATAAATAAAAAGGTATTCACTTCATTATATTTTTAGGATATTATTATTTTTATTATTTATTGAATTTTGAAAAAATATGACATATCAAACACATACAATACAATGTGGATACATCCACTCAATTTTGATTTTTTTCATGAAACATGACTCTTAAATGTAAACTCTTGTTTCATTTTAAACGTGTTTTCTTCTTTTATTTCAAATGTATATTGAAAAAATATATACATCGATATACTTCCTAGATATCTTTAATCTTTTTAATGACCATTTTAAAACATAGGATGGGAGAAAAACACAGTAAAAGAAATAAAAAAATAAAGGAAACATGTTATTTAATTTGAGAAATCTTGAAAAACCCTAAAAAAATTTCAATTTTCGCAACAACCAAAAAAATTAAACAATTAATTACATACATAAAAAAATTAACTGCATTAACCAAAAAAATATTAAAACATATTATAACAAAAAATAAATTAAAATTCATAATCATGAGGGTTTCTTGTAAATTATGTTCACTTGTGAAAACATATTTTCTATAAAAACATAATTTTGACTCATACAATTACTTACAAAAATTGAATACACCACATTGTTAATCCAAAATATATTCCATAATGAAATAAATATTTATTCAATTCATTAGAGAGATAAATAGGGTTCACATATAATTATATAACACATATAAACTTTAATTTATTATATAAAAAAACATATAATATTTTTTAGAAAATATGAATAGAAGAACTTTATAACCCCCCGTAAAAATTTGGAAAAATATTATTTTCAATAGAAAATCATAAATTGATATGTTACTGGAATAAGAGGGAAAAATTTATTTATTAAAACCGTGAAAAATTATACAGGATTATTCGTACATAGTAACTATTAGATAAACGATAAATTACTCATTTCATATGTGTTAAAAAAAACATTATTATGCATATTGATAGAGTCAAAAGTGGTCCATTTGAAAAATGATAGAAATATTCAATTTAAATCCTTTGTAAAGAAATTCATTTTCTAAAATGAAATAATATTATTTTATTAATAAATTATATAATTCTTTAAACATTTTAAAAAATTATACCATGAGAAAAAAAGGTAAAATAAAAACTCGAAATAAATTTTTAGGAAAACCCATTACCTTGTGTCACAACTTGTTTCGTTTGTTCATTTATCATCATATAAATAAAATTATCTTTTCTTAATATGTGATTCAAAACCATTTAATTTTTTACTCACAAACAATTATTTTATTTTCCACATTTTTTACAATGTTTCTTTTTGTTATTAAGTTATATAAGATTACTTCGGACTTTTATAGGTCTCTTATTTCATAATATTGAAAATAGCCTTGTTAGGTTGATATGATCAATGGTTTTAAAGTAAAATCATCTATAAAGTCTAAAAAATGTTATTAGTATAATTCATATACATTTAATAGACTTTTAAAACAAATATTTGATTGAGGTGATTAAAAATTATATACATCATTTCTGGAAGACAATATTATACAGATAGACATTAGTGATGCTTCTATTTCTACAATAGATGAAAAGGAAATTAAATAGATAAAATTTTAACATTATAGAGTCATAATAATTTTAAAATATCATTTTTATCATTATATCCATATTTAGGACCATCCATGTAAGCCAAAAATGATAAATGAATCACATTACTACATGGAGATAGTAGTCCACATATACACCCGATCGAAGAAATTATTTTCCAAGGAAGATATGGATAAGAAGTGAAATATATTTCCCTTAATTTGGAATAATTTGGTAATAAATATCATATATGTTAACTATATCCATTATTTTAACTAACCATATGGTAGGAAGTGATGAAAAATAAAATTCATTGCTTTGTGGAGATGATAGTATTTACACATGCATGGGTGATGTTTTCATTTCCTGTTGGATGGAAAAGAATATGATAAATCAGTTATAAAATAAAAATAATTAAATTTCAATATATTTTTTATTCTTATATTATTTCATTAATGTTATGAAATATTTTAAGGAAGTAGAAGAATAAATAACCTGAAATGATTGCAGTTAATAGTGACACCACATATATGAAAAACATCATTTTATTTACACATTGCGAATTATAGGATGGTTTTCTGATTTGAAAATTACCACTATGTCCTGTTTAGGAATGTTGGGTTTCAATTTTGGAAGATATTGGATGAGACAAATGACTTAATAAGAATGGGAAAGTGAGGATCAATGGGGCCTTTTTTTTAGGTGGGGTGACGTGTAATTTATCTCAACTTTAAATATTATATATTAATCATCGAAAAGTAACTCCAAATGGTTAAGGATTAAAATATAGGAATTTTTTAGTCTAAATAATGTCGTCCAATTATATTTAAAAATTCATTTTCATTGTTCATAAACCTTATTTCTTAGTTTAACCCAATATTTAATCCATTTTCATCCTCTAGGAAGTGATAAATGTTTACCATGGTTCCTATTCATTTTGATCAAAAATTTAGTTGACCTCATTATCAAATATGAATATATTATTTTCTAATCATAAATAAAATTTTTATTATTCAATTCATTGAAGTGAAAGAAATCAATTTAAATATAACTGTTAAAACACAAATAAAATGATTTTCAAAAAATGATCGTTTAAGTATAACAATGATTTCATTCCAAAATCAATTATAATATTGATAGAAATGAAATTAATTGGATTTTTTTAATAAAATGGGAATAATAATATAAATTAAAGTGACACTTCTAAAATTCTTGATAATAAATGAAAACATTTTATGAAAATATTAAATTTTAACTATTTGCTGAGAAAACAATTTTTTCAGAAGAATCCAAAATCATCATCATAAACTATATTTGATGTGATTATATAATAAAATAAGTCAATTTTATAAAATTAAATTACTAAAATGTATAATATTAATTTGTAAATAAAACCCAATAATACATGGAAAAGTCTTTATTTGATATAAAACTATTCCATTTCTAGTTTGAAGTATCATATAAAACTATTAAAATGGAGGTGAATATATAAAATCCCATTAAGAATATAAATAAAAGATCTATTTTATATGTTTTTAATATTAGTTGAGTTTTCAAATTATTCCCCTTATAATTTTATTACTCACTTGAACAACTTGGGATATTTTCCATCATAGCCATTTCAGGTACCCATGTTTCATTCTCAGACATGTGGTTCTTCCCCAAAACATTTTCTATGCGAGTTATATATTTTGTAGTACCTTATCTCTTTGATATTGAATATTCACTAGTTATTCCTCATATGAATGATTTTGCTTCAACTGAACTACTGCAAGGATCAAGATATGAGACACATAAGGTAATTGTTTCATTAACAATGAAATATGAAATACATCATGTACTTGAGATAAACGCAGAGGTAGGACTACACCATATAAAAATAATACCAAATTTTTAAAAATTACATATGGTCCAATACACCAGAGACTTAATTTTCCATTCCAACCAAAAATAATAGATCTTTTCTAAGAATATATGTTAATAAAAACATGATCTCTAACCTCATATGAGAAATATTTCTAATGATTATCTTCAAAATTTTCATCCTTTTATAGATTTACATTATATGGTACTGAATCATCATTACCATCTCAACCATCTCTTCTTATAATTATAGTCCACGAAACATTTTTTTGTCCATCTTCATCTGAATAAGTTGGAGTTCAATACTACTTCTTATATAGTCTCATAAATTATTTCATCTGTATACTGGAATGAAATATTTTATTATAAGAAAATTACACAATTAATCAATGTTTGTCCTAACATCCTTGATAACATAATGATAAATCTAATAACATATCCTCCATAGTATGAATCATGATCTTTAACATCTGATTTCCTTTAAAAAATATTATGTAAATCTGGAATCACAATAAGATACCTGCTAAAGATTAAATTTTTGAAATATAACTATACATCCTTTCTATAAATTATAACAAGCTAATCCAATGAAATATTATCTAAAATTTTAAAAAGATGTTCTGACTTAAATGGATAATTATATTCACGAGGGTTGAATTTTCATGATGTACATTCATTTTTCATTGAAGAAACAACAAAAAACTTTTAATTACGAGTCCCTGAAAATAAAAAAACCCAACATTTCAAGATGGAAAGGATAATACTGGAACATTAATTATTATTATTTTCAATTCACAGAAACATTCATCACACATGTTATTCATTTGATGAATTTAATTCCTTTTCATGTTAACATAGTTAGTGGGAAGGAAAAGTAAGAAATGATTTCAAAAACTATTTGTAATAAGATGATATTAAAAGATAAATATGAAACACAATGAAATGTTTAGGTCATGACCTCTATTCAACCAATAAGGTTTCAGCAAGATCAATAGTTTTGAAAAATAATACTTAAAATGAATGAAATTTACTACAACCAAAATTCAATGTTGCTGAATATTCTATATAACATATTTTATTTCAAGGGTAACAATATTAAGATAGTTTTTAAGTGATCATGAATTTTAGAATATATCAAAATTTCATAAATAAACACTAAGATATATTTATCCACAAACACATTGAAAACTCTATCCATAAGAAACACGAATATGGTGAGACAACTGTTAATTATTTATAATAGTAATGTTATGGATTACTCTATAATAAATAAATAGACTTATGGAACCATTGTTACTTAAAAAACAAAATAGAATCACCCTAACATGATTCCTATAGAAAAAAATACTTTATAAAAAAATTATTTTATTTACTTTTTGAATTATAATGTCTTTAATAAAGACATTCTATAGGGGGTTTAAAAATCGTCTTAGGTTTTTGAACAAAATCAACTTTGAATTTATCCTTCTGATAAAAAATATTAAAAGAATAAAATCATGTTCTCTTTAAAAATCAGCCCTTTGATTCCTCTCAAATTCATGGTCCTCGATATATCACATCCAAATCGACATTTTCTCTTCTCTCTTCTATGCCAAATCATGGGAGACATTCTTGGTCACTTTTTTTACTCACATTATGATTTCCACACATTCATGAATTTAATATATTTGAGTGCAAAATTTATGTTGTCTCTGGGTAAAATTGAAGATGAAATGAAAAACTAAAACTTGTAAAATATTGGGAGACCAACTCATAAACTCCAATCCTATTTTTGATAAAATAATATAGGGAGTGACAACCCCCCGATGTGTCAACTTCTTGAAGTTTTATTTTCTATATAAAATAATAAGGAAGTGATCCTAAGACATGTTAACCAATTAAATATCCATATATTACCCCAACTGACTAACTACCATACATTCAAAAAATTCAAATATTTTCCATCCTCCACTAATAAATTTTTAATATTTTGGGGCTAGTAAATGTACACATATTTATATATTACTATGAAAATCAAAAGGAAAGGATATTACTGAGTATCAACTACCACTATTTATATCTATGATACTATAATTTCATTCATTTGATATGTCATATGTTCTTAATTTTAAATTCTTATTTTATTTTTTTGGCTTATGTGATATTGTAATTTTGAAATATAAAGGGTTTAAAATATCTTTTGAATTTAATCAAAGTTAAACTTCATATCCAATGGAAGTATTTTGGAATATAAAAAATTTAAAAACAATATTAAACTCAATTTAATAATCTTTTATGTATGTCATTTTAGGTTTTTTCTTGGATGTTACCTATTTAAAAAGATTAATTCCATGATTCTTAATGTTTAACTATGATGAAATATAAAATATGGATAAAACATTAGTGTAATCTGGTTTTTATGAAATTACCTAAAAGATATAGATATGATGATGAGTCTACATTTAAAAAAAATCCATATATCATTTTATGAAATTGAGCCTATTAACAAGAATATATGTAGGACAATGAAAAATCAATATTGTAATTCCAATGAAATAATATAGTCAAGAGGAAGGTGTTGCAGTTGGTTTGGTGAAACCTATGGTAAAACTATCTAGAAGACAGAAAACTATGCTGGAACCTTGTATGTTACACTCTAGGCAATCAATTGTGTAATTTTTGGACATTCTACAACCATATAAGTTACACACTCGATTAAAAACTATGTATTTAGTAGAAATATAATCTACAATTCCCCATTTGGAACATCTAACAACTTCATTCTTGGGAATCACAATTGGGAAAATTATTATATCATTATATTTGTTTTCCCTTGTGTAACATAAGTGTACAATCCTCTGCAATATCATATGTAAGAGGTGAGGAAATTTGGGAAGAATTTGTTTCTATATATCCTTAAATCTGATGATTAGTTTCATGAACGATATTCTGGGAGGACACAAGGTTATGTAATCCATTGAAAACATGATAGTGATAGGGTCTTCTACACCTATATAATTGTCAATGTATTTTACACCACAATATACCAAAGGTTTGGGTCCTCCATAAAAGTCTCGACTCACTCGAACGATGTTGTTCTACATTGAAAAGTTGTGTGTCCCTCACTCTAGATTTTAAGAGGTGAAGTAGGTTTGGAAAAGTTAGGTAGTTCTATTTCATTTGTTTTTTATATTTATTTATCCTTCTATAGTTTTGTTTTAAATAGAAATACTACCTTATGTCTTTTGTTCATCCTTAAATAATTTCTTTCTTATTTCTAGCCTTTGTGGATATGTTCTAACTAGTATTTCAATCATTTCATTTTTGTTTTTAGGGATTCCTACACGTTATATATATAATCTAAATTTCATTGGAGTTAACCCACACATATTTTGTCTTATGAAGTATGTGGTAAATTTAGTCGTGATATAGGCGAACAAAGTGCTATTGGGGTAGTAGCTTAGTGGTGATGACTGGTGACAATAATAGGATTGAGTATGTATTATGAGTTTCACGTTGTAGTGTCTCATTTATATTTATCTATGTTTTTTTACACAATAGGATAATGATCTTATATTTTTCCCCCTTGACATCATATTGTACGTTATTCCATATTTATCTATATTCATATAAGATGTTTTTGAAATACCAAACATTTATTGATTCATATATTCTTCTTTGTAATAATGAGTTATTATTATAGAGAAATTATTCTATCTTGATAATTTTTGTTTCCCAGATGCCAGAAACTAACCCGTGGGGATTGGTAATTCCATTTGGGCTATGTGAAAACTAGTTTGGGTCACATTTATGTTGGTAATCTTGGTTGGTTCATGAGAAATTGGTATCATAGGAGTTCTTGTTTCTTATTAAAAGTTATTGTCTAGATTTGTATGTCTTGGTAGATATGAGAGATATTATCATGACATAAGGGTTATGTTTCAAGAAAGTTCCTTATTATATCCCATCATAACAAGAATTAATTTACCAAGGGTTCATGGGGATATTTTTCTTTCAAAAAATTAGATTATATGGTCTTATTACTTTTCAAAAATATGATAATAAATTTTTGGATCCCTTATAAATTCTGACTGATATAGTTGATGTTCGTGTATTTATGGGTTGATGTTATCATGTCATCTATTGTTTTTGTGTAATAACATTCCACCAATAATATGTTATAAAAAACATCATGTGGGGTTATCCATTGATTAACTACAATAAAAAACCCACATATTGATGAGAACATCATGGAGGTAGTTGTGTATGTAATCCAAGATCTGGGCCAAGAATACAAAAAATTCTAATTTAGGAACCATAGGTGGTACCTATAAAGGATGATATAAGATACCATTGGTAGGAATTTCAGAAAAAAAACTAACATCCATTAATTGTAATATTGATACTTATGAGGTATAGGATTTGTTGAAAAGGAATGACAAACTCATTGAGTTTTTCGATATTCCAGATTCCATGAAATTGTAATGTATTTCCTTAAAACATAAATTTCCTAGTCGGATATGGTTATATGATATAGTTATAGTGAATAAAAATTAAGGATGGGACTGGAAAGACAAAAAGGATTTTACACTGAGTGGTTCTATCTATAATTGATGGTATTTTATAAATCTAGGGATATTTTTTTAACATATTACCATTCCTCCATGAATATACATGAAATATCATTGGGAGGGGGTGTTGATGATCATAGTGAGTGAACCCCACAATCAAGAAAAAAACACATGGATGTAGCTATTAATGTTATAAAAGATTTTGGGAAAGTGGTCACACTAATTATCATTTAGAATCCAAAGGTGATACGTTAATGGGATGATAAAAGACATGATTCCTAGGAATTTCATAAAAAACCTACCAACCATTTAGGGTACCAACGATTATGACGTGTAAACATATTTTTTAAAAAATATTTAGAAAATCATTTAGTTATTTGATGTTACATATTCCATTAATGTGAAATGTGGTTTCTTCAAATATTATGGTCCCTGCAAGAGATAATGGGATCATTTTGTAATGGAAATTATGAATGAATGTTTTCAGAGGAATTACATTATGATTATTTTCATAAAGCAGTTCTATCTAGAAAAGCGGATATTGGCTACGTCTGTAGAGATTATTGAACTTTATAAAGGTTATTTGAATGTAGAATAGTATGAAAATCACTTTGATATATCTTATTAGTTCTCATCTTATTTTGTTTCCAATGAGAATATAAAGGCCACAAATATTGATATGGTTGTTCAATAAGATATTCAATCAAAGCTTTTTATTCAAAATATTACTGCAGATGAATTTTTTTTGGATAGATCATTGATGGTTGACATCATACATGTTGGTATGTCAAGTTTAATTAGAGTTCTTCTTACTCATAGTGGTAGTTTTAGTGGTCCCTCTAAATGGGACATGATGTGAGATGAGTCTTATGGTGGAAACCATAGTAGATTATCTTGACATTAGGTAACTTATAAATCTTATTAAGTGATTGGTAAATACACATTGAATATTTTGTAATGTGACATGTTTTAAAACATGAGGTATACTTACATAGTCGCACCCATGATATATATACTTTAATGTTGGTCGGAGTGGATACTCAAGAGGGGGGTGAATTGAGTTCCAATTAAAATTTCTGTTAAAAATATGTCTTTTAAAATTCCACAAATTAAAAACAAAGTTAAACTGTAGTGAATCTATACAGATTGTAAATGTTCAATCTGTTTCTCAAAGATTGATTAGGTCTCAGTTAAATTAATCATAAGAATAAATTAACTTTTTAAACTAACATACAGGATTAAAATAAGTATAGACACTTTCTAATTTAACTATCAAAGTAGCTTTAAAATAGTTTTGTATTTCAAAGTAATAATAGCAGAATAAATATATAGTCTACTTATAGACTTAAATTAAAATTCATAGCAGAGTTAACCAAGAGGTTCAGTCTCAATCCAAGACTTAGTCCTCGAAACAATTTATATAAATTGATCCACCCCCTGGATCGGGGTTAACAACAGTGAAAGACTATCCAGGAGACACAGGGACCTCTACCACAGTTCTTTGTGGTAAACAAACACATTGAACAGGTAACACAAGGACCTCTTCCACAGTTTCCATGGGTAAACAAGTGTAAACAATTTTGGTTTGAGGATTTTGATATCCTCTAGTTCAGCACAGGTGTCAGTGTGTGTGTATGGTGAATAGAGTACACACACTGCTCAAAAATGTAAGTAAAATAATCACTAAGAGATAATGTATCAGAGTTTATAAATATCTAGTGATTGGTAGTGCTACTTTGGACTCGTTATATTTAGAAGAGATGCTTCTAAGTCGTTCTGTGGTTTTTCTATTGAAAACAGAGTATCATGATTCAGCTTGATGTCCTTCACAAGAAAGTGTGTTCTCTAATTTCTAGTGTTCTTCATATGTTCTTCAGTAGTGCTGGATTTCATACATAAGAGTTTTTATTAGATCTTACAAATTACTCGTTTTCAACATCGTCGTGTTCTTTTCAGTCTTTCATGTATATTCATGGAAGAATTCTTTCTCTATGCCTTATCAAAAATACATCCTTTTACTACAGCTTGATCTTTCTTTTTATTCCACGTGCTCCGACAATAGGAATGATTAACTTTGCATAGGTACAAGGTACGGTCTCCTGACAAGCCAACTACTAACATTATATATCATTAATTTCATTAAAATCATCAATTATGACCGTTATAATTAAATACGAAATTATAGAAGTTCAAACAGTTTTCATGACTGTCGGTGAGTCATGAGATCGGTGAGACATTTTGAATCTGCACCAGTTTCGGTTGCATCAGCATCAGTGTCTCAACATCATCGGTGTCTTAGCATCAGTATCTTAGCATCATTAGCATATTATCAGTGTCTTAGCATCAGTGTCTTAGCATTAGTTTCGAAGCATCTGTGTATTAGCATCGGTGTCTTAGCATTGGTGTCTTAGCATCGTTGTCTTAGAATTGGTGTCTTAGCATCGGTACCATAGCATCGGTGTCTTAGAATCGGTGTCATAGCATCGGTTTCTCTTTGGACCTTTGATAGTCATCGTTGAAACCATTCATCATTGGTGGGACCGTTCATCATTGGAGCAACCGTTCATCATCGGTGACTCAGGAAAATGACTAACGGTGAGTCAAGACAGGGAATTCTTACAAAGTGTCTGTTCAGTCTAGAATACTTCCAAGTCAACCATAAACATACATTGATCATAGATAAACATTTTTAGATGTGATTTAAACATAATTTAAACAATTTCAAAAAAATACTAAAAGGAAATAAATAAAACTAAGATTTGTGATTATTAAAGTAACCATTCCACAGAGAGTTAAACAATCTCCCCCTTTTTGATAATCACAAATCAATGGAATAAATGACAAGAGAATATAGTATGTCATTCATTGCGCTACCCCTATTAAAAAGAATATATTCTAAAAGATAAAACATGGTTAGAATAGCAACCAGAACAAATATATAACTGAGGAATTATCCTCCATCATTTCTCCCCCTTATGTATACATACATGTGATTAATAGCCAGCATGGGCTCGTATGGACATTCAGTTCACCCATCCAGAAACATGATCCATCCAGATACATGATCTCCCTAAGGTCGCATATTCATGCTTGATTCCCCTGTTTTCTCTCCTTGATTTCTCATGATTCCCCTGTTTTATCTCCTTGATTTCTATCCCCCTGTGGGGTTATCAAAAGGAAGAGATAAATAAGATTATCGGGAATATACCATACCAACAATGAGTACACATATTATAGACAAAAGGGAATAGTTCAGAAAAAACAAACACCCTATCAAAAATTGACAGTAATAGCTATTCTTTGGGGTAAAAGAGAGCATTCCCTTTAGCAGTAGGAGGAATTGAAGGTCAAAAAGGTTGTTGGGTGGAAGGTGGAACTGGCCATATAGAGAAAGGTGGTAGGACGACACGATATGGACGAACTGTGGGTGCCAAGGTCACCTGCGATGAAGAAGGCCATTCTGAAGGTTGTTGTTGAAAGACTGGTCTAATACTAGAAAGATCTTGAGAAATAGACATTTGGCTATGAGCAACATCAGATTATTGCAGATTATCATCTGTAGGAAAAAAAAATGGATTTTTCTTGCACATGAATGTAGGGTTTTAGCATATTGATGAAGTCCTGAATGACTTATCCACTGTACTCATTAATTTATCAAAATCATCCTTATTTTTCATGAAATTTCTAAAGTTGGGGTAAAATCTTTTAACTATTGAACTTGAGATTTAAAATCTTGAGTCACTGGAGGGAGTATCAAATTATCGTCCAGTACTTTAAAATGATGATTCAACTCATGATTTGTGTAGATCATAGAGAAATAATGATATAATTTCACCTTAATATCCTTTTTAGCTTTTGTAGCATCAGTTGAATAAGACTATACCATTTTATGCACATGATCATTATGCTCTTTCATTTTCTTCAAAGAATCTAAATATAAAATATTCCCCAGAGCTGCCAGCTCTTCTCTAACAACATATCTTTAGGTATCTAATTCACGACCAGTGATATTGGTCACCTTGGAATTTCCAGCCTGAGCTATAACCAGAGTAATCTCAGCTATTAACTTCCCCAAATCTGCTTTCTTCAAATGTTCTATCATATTTCATAAAAATTCCATCATACTAGAGATGGTTGTTCTGAGCTCACATGACATAGAAACAAGATTGTCGCCTAACTCCATAAGTGTTTGAATCAAATAGGTAATATGCCTGCCAATCGATTCACTGTAATTGAACAGGTATGGTTTGATAAGGTTTTCTACTATTTAAGACAAAATATCCATAGAAGCATCAGATAATGTCAAAGGAGTAGGAGCAGGAGTATGAGATAACTAACTTTTCATAGTCTCCATAACTGCTTGAATCAATTCATCCTTCAATTTATCAGAAACAGACTGAGCAACTGCCAGATCAGGTCTACCTTTAGACAATGAAGGATCAAGTCTGACATCTTTTATTTGCAAAAACTTGGCAACTAATTGAGCCTTAACAGAATCACTTATGCCTGCAATATCCACTTCTACACCTTCCTCTTCCTCTGGGTAGTCTAATCCTAGAACATCAAGACCTGGATGCTCTTATCATGCCGCTTTGCGTGAAGGGTACATAGGTTTCACAAACTGAGCTCGTCCAGAATTTCCAGGAAGGACTTCTCCATCCCCATCACTGTACAATTGTTATGTCCTCTTAGCCTTAGGGACATTTTATTTCTCAATAGGTTGGGTTTGGGGATCATCTAGAATCAAATTCTGACCTTCAATAGGTCAACCATCAACATCATTATCATCAGCATCATCACCATTACATTCACTGTCACCACTACCACCATCACCATCAGCATCACCCTTATCACTATCACCACTTTCATCATCATCATCATCATTAACTGATCTATTACTTGAACTATCGGTAATTCTATATTCATACTCCTCATAAGTAGATTCATTAGTCTCGATTTCTTCTTCTTCATCTAACAGCGGTTCAATTTCTAGTAAATTTAGAGGTGGACTTGCTGAACCAAATTCCAACCTTCTTCTCATTGGGCTGACAGTATCAGGATCACTCCTTTCATCAGGAGATGTTTCATCCTCTTCATCAGAATTTAGATTCTCATAAGATTATTATTATTCTTCTATTCCTTTCTTACTGGATTCAACAGTTTCTTTAGGAACAACCATTTCCTCTTCTTCATCTGAATAGATAACTTCCTCACCAGGATTTATGCTAGGATCTCTTACTTACCTTGGTATGCATGGATGATCAGTAGAATTGAAGGACTCATATAACTTTTTGTCATTAGCAACCCAAGATTTCTTCCGTGGGTTACAATTTATTTTCATCCTCTTACAAATAACTTTTTTGAAACAAAATTTAACCGATGAGATACACATATCTCCATCATCCACAGAGCCTATGAATTTCAGCATTGAATAAATCTATTTAGAATAAAATAGAGTAGTATCTTTCTTTGAAGGTTTTATCATCTCAACAATATGCAAAGAAAAATATCTAAATTGATTGATATTTTCACCATTCAGAAAACTAAATAGAAAAAAAACATCTTGATACATTAGTGCAGCAAAATCACCTTTTCTTGGAAATTCTTGATGTTGAATAAATTTTATCAAGATTTGGGTCTCACCTTCCAACTCAGCCGTAATTATCCTTCGCGATTCAGACTTCCCAGTCAAAAAATCCAGGGCTATCTCATAAGAAATATAATCAGTTCTGGGATTAATATTACCATAATAGTTCTCGTATCTTCCATTGTGAGGTACTCCTAGACATTCATTCCATTGTTTTGATGAAAACGTAATCTTTTTCCCTTTTACTATAGAAGACAATCTCACAGCCTCTACTCCATACAAATCTATATCCAAGTTCAAATAGAACTCATGCACGAGCTTTGGGTAAAAGAATATATCATTATTACAAAACCAGTCCTTCCAGGCTTGAGTTTCCAACACTTTCAAGAGAACAGACATGCTAGATAAAACCCATTCCGAACAAATTTCCTTTTCAGCTATAACATCTCGTTTTTTTAGCTCCAGGTTCACATACCTCTGCGTTGTACTGCTCGGCTCACCAAGAGCATGCTTGATAGGTGAAGTTCCTTCATATTCCTTACTCTATATCTTTTTCTTGTCCATTTTGAGGTTTTTAGGCAATCGAGATGCTTGGAACGATTCCAAAGGCTTGGGTTACAGAGAAGAGAGGAGAGAGTTCGGTGGGAAATGGAAGGTCAACTGTCTTTAGAGAATGGAACAATTACGTGTCATTATTTGTATCAATTAGGGTTACAAATAATAAAATAATGATTAAATAAAACATAGTAATTTTAAATAGGAATTTTTTTTTAAAAAAATAGTATGACCCAATCGGTTCCAGTAATCGACTTGATAGATTGGTTTGATAGATCGGTTTGACACATCAGTTTCACAAATCGGTTTCATAGATCTGTTTGACTGATCGGTTCTACAAATCTGTTTCATAGATAATTCATACATATCTTTTGTTTAATCGAGTTTAACCTTTCAAAATTTATGGTCTTGGTGAAAATATCTGCTAATTGATGTTCAGTACCTATAAACTCAATAGTAATATCACCTTTTTGGTAGTGATCTTTCAAAAATTGATGTCTAACATCAATGTGTTTGGTTCTAGAGTGAGACACAGGGTTCTTTGAAAAGTTAATTGCACTGGTGTTATCACAGTTAATTGAAATATGATTAAAATCAAATCCACAGTCCAAAAGATTTTGTTTCATCCATAGAATGTGTGCACAACAACTACTAGAATCAATGTATTCTGCTTCAGCAGTAGATAACGCAACCGAGTTCTGTTTCTTACTAAACCAAGATACTAAGGATTTTCCCAATAAATGACATGTTCCAGATGTGATCTTCCTATCTAACTTGCAACTAGAAAAGTCAGCATCTGAATAACTGATTAGCTCAAAACATTGTCTTTTTGGATAAAACAAGCCTAAGTTTACAGTGTGTTTAAGAAACTTAAAATTTCTTTTAACAGAAAGTAAATGGGATTCTTTCTGGTTAGCTTGAAATATTTCACACATACACACACTAAACATAATATTTGGTTGAATAATAGTAAGTTAAAGTATGTTTCCAAACATACCTCTGTAATTGGATTGATCCACTGGTTTCCCAGTTTCATCTGCATCTAATTTACATATTGTACTCATAGGAGTATCACTTTCTTTAATACTATTCAAACCAAAATGTTTTAGAAGATCCTTTGTGTATTTACTTTGATTCAAAATAATACCATTTTCATTTTGAAAAACATTAAATCCATGAAAATATTTATGTTCTCCCATTAAACACATTTCAAATTCATTTTGCATACTCTTGGAAAATTCAGTACAAATTTTTTTTTAGAAAATCCAAAAATTATATCATCAACATAGATTTTTATTATTAAAACATCTTTTCAAATTCTTTTAATAAAAAGTTTTGGATCAGAAATCCCATTAGTAAAACGTTTTGAAATAAGAAAATTACTAAGTCTATCATACCAAGCTCTTGGAGCTTGTTTTAATTCATATAACGATTTAGAATGTTTAGAAACTCGATTTTGAAAATGATGATTAATATATATAGGTGGTTGTTCAACAAAAACAACTTCAACAATAAAACCATTTAAAAAAGAAAATTTGACATCCATTTGACATAACTTGAAATTCAGATGAGCAACATATGCAAGTAAGATCCTAATGTCATCTAATCTGGCTACAGGTGAAAAGGTTTCCTCATAGCCTATACCTTCTTCTTGACTATATACTTGTGCAACTAGCCTAGCTTTGTTTCTAAATATGTTTCCAGACTCATCAACATTATTTCTAAAAACCCTTTTTGTGCCTATTGTTAAAGTGTCCTTAGGTCTGTCAACTAATTCTCAAACTTTTTTATTTCAAATTGATTTAACTCTTCTTGCATATCCATTTCAAAAAATTCATCATTGATAGAATCATTAACATTTTTAGGTTCTAACTGTGAAATAACGTCTTGATGTTCAACTAGGTTTCC
The DNA here is from genome assembly GCA_963277665.1 of Viscum album. Lineage (NCBI taxonomy): Eukaryota > Viridiplantae > Streptophyta > Magnoliopsida > Santalales > Viscaceae > Viscum > Viscum album. Next base: position 1,777,491,246 of record OY728137.1, read on the forward strand.
TAGAGATGCTCTAGTTTGTGTCCCTCTATAATGATTACCAACAACAACATCAAAAGGATGATTCTTTAGAATCCTTGTTGATCTAGTAAAGGTAGGACTAGAATTTTTAGGTTTATCTATAGGTTTGGGTTCAACAGAAGCGGATTCTGAAATATGTCCAGAACTAGATGTTTTTATACCAAGTTCTTTAGGTTTGTCATTAAGGTCCAGAATAGATTAATCTTCTTCATGATTTTCAAGAGAGGTTTTAAGCTCATGTGGGTCTGTTTCATTAAACATGATGTGAAAAGATTCATCAACACATTTCGGTCTCTTATTAAAGACTCTATAGACTTTTCTAGTTATAGAATAACCAAGAATGATCCCATCATCACTTTTAGAAGAAAACTTGTCCAGATTATCCTTTGTATTAAGAATAAAAAATTTGCAGCTAAAGACTCAAAAGTAACTAACTTTGAGTTTTCTATTATTCCGCAACTCATATGGGGTCTTCTTAATAACGGGTCTAATTAAGACTCTATTAATGATATAACAAGTTGTATTTACAGCTTCAACCCAAAAGTAAATAGGCAGGTCAAACTCATTAAGCTTGGCTCTAGCTATTTCTTGAAGGGTTTTATTTCTTCTTTCTACTACACCATTCTCCTGAGGTGTACTAAGAGCAGAAAATTTGTGACTATAGCCATTGTGTGAGAAATAAGATTCAAAGCCTTTTTTTCAAACTCATGGCCATGATCACTTCTTAGAGTTTTAATATTAATTCCATTAAGGTTTTCTACAGATTTGGAATATTTAATAAAGTTTGAACAAACTTCACTTTTGTGAGCTAAGAAGAATACCCAAGTATACCTAGAAAAGTCATTTTTTGGAACATAGACATAGTGATTCCCATTTAAACTAGAAACACTTGATTTTCCAAACATGTCCATGTGAACCAACTCGAGAGGTTGAGAAGTAGAAACTTATTTCTTTGATTTAAAAGAAACTTTATGTCGCTTTCCCTTTTGATAGGGATTACAAACTTTTTCATTTTGGAATTCCAGTTTAGGTAGGTCTCTAACCAAGTTCATCCTAGTTATTTTTCTAAGTGAATGGATTTTGTAATGTCCTAATTTTCTATGCCAAAGACAAGACTCTTTATGAAAATAATTTAGGAAAGTAACATTTTTCTTAGCTAAATAATTTAAATCAAATGCATAAACATTTTCATTTCTTAAATCATAAAAGACTAATAAAATATAGAATAAAAACCATTACAAAAATCATTTTCAAATTTGACATTAAAACCATCATCACACAATTGAAACATAGATAACAAGTTATATTTCAGTCCATTAGCAAATAATACAATGAAAATTAAAAATGAATTAGTATTACCAATTGGGCTTAGGCCGATTATTCTTCCTTTAGAATTATCACCAATGGTGACATGGCCTCAATGAATCATGATTAGGCTTTTAAAGCATGATTAATCTCTAGACATGTGTCTCGAACATCCACTATCCAAGTACCATACGTTCTTGTGAGAATTCTTCAAACAAGTTTCCTACAAAACAGATTTATATGGAAAATGACTTTTGTACTCAGATCTTCTTGGGTCCAGACTGGTTAGAAATCAAAGATTTTGGTACCCACATTTTTCTTATGAGTCTCATACAAATTACAGAATCAAAATATTTTGAATGATAAATTTTATTTGAACTATAACAATGTAATTCACTGGTTGAAGCATATGAATGTCCAGAACTAGAACTACCAGTATTCTGTCCAGATTTAGGAATAAATTGATTCCATGTAATCTCTCTCTGTCCAGGTTTGTATCCTATTCTAGTAGTGTATATAGGTGCCACTTGATTTCCTAGAATTTTAGTTAGTGTATCCATTACATTTGTGAACTTCTCTAAGTATTTCTTAAGTTACTCATTAGTCATTTTCAGGTCAATTTTTTCCTTTAGCAGTTGAGCTTTTTTCACTTTTTCAATAGTAAGTTATTTTTTAACAGTAGTAGTGAGAGAATTATGTTTCTTCAATGATTTGAATTTATCCTTAAGTTCATTGCATTTCTCTTCTAGCATATTACAGTATTCAAATAATTCCTCACTAGTCGTGTTTTCAGAATCAGAATTAGATTCTACATCATCTCTAGAATAATAATAATTTAAAACATGAGTATCTAAAGTTACCTCAGATGAGTTGGTCATAAAACACATGTTGGCACGATTGTTCTCAGAATCAGAAACTGCAGATTCACTTGTGTTGTCCTCCGAAGAACTAAATGTAGCTTTCATATCATTCTTGTACCTCTTGTACTTATAATCATATTTCTTTTTTATTTTCAGTTTTGGACAGTCAGCGTTGATCTTTACTTTCCTTTTACACTCGTAGAAAACAACTTCATCACTTATATTTGGCTTTTTCCAGTCCTTATTCCAATTTCCCTTATTATCATACTTTCCTTTTTAATATGATTTTTTGAAAAAAAAATTCTCCCTATAAAAGTTCCTAATCCTTCTGGATATCTGAGCCATTTCAGCATCACTATCAGAGTCTGAACATTCACTTGTTGAACTATTAGTTTGTATTTGAGTCTTTTCTTTATACTTTCTATTTGAATCAGTAGTCTTGAAAGCCACTAATTTCATTTTTGGTTCATCATCTTCCTCATTATTCACCTTGAGTTCTTCCTCATACATCATAAATTTTCCAATAATTTCTTTGACAGGTAGAGCTCCAATGTCAGATGTTTCTCTGATTGAAATAGATGTGCCTTTCCATCGGTCTGGTAGACATCTCAAGATTCTCATGATTTTTTCCCTTGTTGTAACAACTTTACCAAGTTAATTCATTGTATTGACTATCTCATTGAACCTGAGATACATACTGGAAATGGGTTCATCAGTTTTCATTTTAAAATTATCATATTTAATAGTATAAGTATTCAATCGCATTTATTTAACATTAGTTGTTCCTTCATGAGAAACACCTAATGTATCCAAAAATTCATAAGAAATTTTTCAAGCAGATATTCTATTAGATTTATCATCGCATAAAGCACAGTACAAGGCATTCATAGCTTTACAATTATTATTGTATGCAGTCTTTGTAGGTTCATCCCATGTTTTTCTTTCAGTTTCTGGAATTTTATATTGAGACTCTATAGAAGACCAGATATCAAAACCCATAATTTCTAAATGTATTTTCATTTTAAGTATCCACTGCGCATAGTTCGTATCATTAATGAAAGTTGGCATGTTAGTATCATCACCCTCTTGTCTATTATCTATAACTAGATTTTATAAAATAAATTTAAAGAGATAAAATTTAGAACTAACAGAAATGTATGATCTTTAAATATGAAACTACAATCACAGTTGAAAAACAGAGTATTTCAAAAATCTATTAACAAAAACAATTCCTCTGATACCAAATGTTGGTCGATGTTGATACTCAAGAGGGGGGTGAATTGAGTTCCAATTAAAATTTATGTTAAAAATATGTCTTCTAAAATCCCCCCAATTAAAAACAAAGTTAAATCGTAGTGAATCTATATGGAGTGCAAATGTTCAATAAGTTTCTCAAAGATTTATTAGGTCTTAGTTAACTTAATCTGAAGATTAAAATAACTTTTGAAACTAACTTACTGGTTTACAATAAGAATGCAAACACTCTAATTTAACTATCAAAGTAGCTTTAAAATAGTTTTGTATTTCAAAGTAATAGTAGTGGAATAAATATATTTTTTCTTATAGACTTAAATTAAAATGCACAGCAGTGTTAACTAAGAAGTCCAGTCTCAAGCGAAGACCTAGTCCTCTCAACTATTTATATAAATCGATCCACACCCTGGATCAGGGTTAACAACAATGAAAGACTTTCCAGGCCACACAGGGACCTCTACCAAAGTTCTGTGTGGTAAAACAAACAATAACCAGGTCACACAAGGACCTCTTCCACAGTCTTCGTGGGTAAACAAGGGTAAACAATTTTGTTTTGAGGATTTTGATATCCTCCAGTTCAGCCCAGGAGTCAGTGTGTATGTATGGTGAATAGAGTACACACACTGCACAAAAATGTAAGTAAAATAATCACTAACAGTGAATGTATCAGAGTTTAAAAATCTCTAATGATTGGTAGTGCAGCTCTGGGCTCATTGGAATTAGCAGAAATGCTTCTGAGTCTTTCTGTGGTTTTGCTATTGAAAATAGCATATCATGATTCATCTTGATGTCCTTCACAAGAATGTGTGTTCTCTGATTTCCAGTATTCTTTGTATGTTCTTCAGTAGTGCTGGAATGCATGCATAAGAGTTTTCTTAAGATCTTGAAAATTCCCCTTTTTCAACATCATTGTGTGTTCTTCAGTATCGCATGTATATTCATTTAAGAATTCTCTCTCTATGCCTTATTAGGCATACATCCTTTTACTGCAGCTCGATCTTACATTTTATTCCACGAGCTCCGGTAATAGGAATGACTACCTTTCAATATGTACAAGCTACGGTCTCCGGACATGCCAACAAATAAAATTAAATCTCATTAATTGCTTTGAAAACATCAATTATGACCGTTATAATTAAATACAAATTTATAGGTATTCAAACAGATTTCATGAATATCGGTGAGTCATGATATCGGTGAGACATTTTGAATCTGCATCAGTTTCGGTTGCATCTGCATCAGTGTCTCATCATCATTAGTTTCATAGAATCGGTATCCTAGCATCGATATCTTAGCATCCATGTCTTAGAATCAGTGTCTTAGCATCAGTGTCTTAGAGACTGTGTCTTAGCATCGGTGACTTAGCATCAGTGTCTTAGCATCGGTGTCTTAGCATCGGTGTCTTAGCATCGGTAGCTTATTGTCGGTGTCTTAACATCGGTGTCTTAGCATCAGTGTCTCTTTGGGCCTTTTATAGTCATCAGTGCGACCATTCATCATTGGTGTGACCATTCATCATTGGTGCGACCGTTCATCATCGATGACTCGGGAAAATGTCTAACGGTGAGTCAAGACATGGAATTCTTACAAAGTGTATGTTCAATCCAAAATACATCTAGGTCAACCATAAACATACATAGATCATAGATAAACATTTTTAGATATTATTTAAACATATATAGAACAATTTGAACAAATTACTAAAAGTAAATAAATAAAATTAAGATTTGTGATTATTAAAATAACCATTCCTCAGGGAGTTCAACATTTACCAATTCTTGGGTCACTTGTAGATGATTTTCCATGTTTTTACCTCTCTTAATTGAGGTATGGGCTCAAGAGTACGTGGAGAATTTTTGACTAAGTAGGATGAATCAATAAAAAATAGGTTCCAACAACATGCATAATGAACAAATCATATCCACTTGATCGATGATTCTATAATGGAATTATATGTGGGTCTAGTGAGAGTGGGAGGTACGAATTCCATTTCATCCACTTCCGGGAATATATTGATTGATTTGGTCTTCCATCATTCTTTAATATCTACCCACACTATAAGATTTTTAAATTTTCTCATATATCTCAAGACTTATGTAATTGATAATTAAATTTTCTTGATATGTAGGGAGTGAATGGTCTATGATTACCATATTATACATTCTAATTAGAAAAAGTCTACCTTATCTTAGAATTTTTTTTCATTGATATAAAACCATTTTATTTCACTCTTGGGATGGATTGTATTATATATCATTAATATCCTGTTTTTTATCATTAGCAGGTCTCCTTTACTACCCCCAACGGGCAGTGTCATGTTTTTTCGGTATAATGGGGTTGGAGGTCAAGTCGAGGTGGAAATCCGATTCTGAAGATGGGTAGGATGATATCCATTTTTTATTTAAAATTGAGTGTATATGGATTATAATTATGATAATATTACTCCCGTTGTTTTTTAGTTTCCATATTTGTTTATCTGGAATTTCTTGTTTATCACTTGTGAGGGTGGAGGAATTTTTGATTTATTTGGTTTCAGGTGCTCGGCCCATTTTCATTCCTTCCTAAATATAAAACCATCTAAAGTAAATGGATTATAGTATAATTGGGTAACTTAATTTCCAACCTCTTCATTTGATCTACTGTGTCACCTTGGGAAACACTAGTTTTTTTCCATAGAAGATTATCGAACCCTTTCTCGATGTGTTGTTTACTAAATATTCAATTAGGTTATTATAAGGAAAAAGTTTCTATTTCTCCAAATCAAGTAATTTTATTATTAGATGAGATTGTATAATTAGTTCTAGAAAATATGTCATTTGTCTGGTTATCACCATAAAATGATCAAGGGGTCTGATATCACTAATATTGTTTTCAAGAGTGGGTCAGGAATTTATGAGTAACTAGTTATACGAGTTAGGCTAACCAATGCTCTGTTGGTGTCTATGGAATTGATGTACCTCATTTTTCAATAATTACCTCAATTAATTCATTTTTTTATTCACGGATAACATCTTGGAGTAATAAAAAATAGAGTATTATCATGTGCCTAATTTGAAAATAGTTATCAACTTTATGAGAAATCATTGAATTTATACAAGGATACCGACGTTCCTATTTTGGAATCAAGTGGTAATGTTATTTGGGAATGTGGTTTACAAACAGGGTATCTCATTTGATCTTAAGAGGGTAAAAACTATAATTTCATGAGAAAAGCCACATTATTTTTTTTATATTCCGATCTTCTTGGTCCCGATAGGCCATTACTGCCAGTTTTTGAAGAATTTCCCATTGATTTCATCGATGTTAAATGTGTAACCCAAAAGGAATTAATGATCACATGAGATATGAATTTCAGGAATCCTTTGATTAATCAATGCATATTTTCAGTTAATCATAATTATTTACTCTTTTAAAGGTCAAGATTGGCAATACAGTTTTCAATAATGCACTAGGTTTTGGTTTGGGCTACATTCTTGTGGATGATGATCTAGTGGTACGGTATGATTCTCATCAACATTTTCCCTATGAGAATAATTGTCCCATGCAAGATCTCAATATCTTATCTATGATTCATGGTCTTAAGAGTTGGTGAAATTACATTTTAATAGGAAGGTATACCATTTAATCGAATTGTAAAATATTTAGTAATATCATCTCGATAAAATATTTGAATCTTTTTCTGAGGAGATAAGTTGAACACAAAAAGTAATTTTACTTTGACATTTCATACACCCCTGGAAGGGGAATGTAGAGACCCGAAGCCTGACGTACATTACTTTTGCGGAATACTTAGTACATTACAAAAACACACACACAAGGACCGTAATAGTTTAGTGTCTTTGGAAACTCGGACTATAATCTTCTAATCGTGGTGAAAGATCTTCAACATCTCCCATAAAGATCTTCCTTTTTTTTTACCTAAAACCTTTCTTTATATCCTGGGGAAAAGAAAACATAAAAGGGTGAGCTCAAATGCTCAGTAAGGGTAAACAAAAGAAATATCAATCACATCATATTCATAAGAACATAACATTTTGGAAATCATAACCTGCAAAAGAGAGCATAATTTCATAACATGGGATAAATCATGGCAGTGAAATGTAATCACAATAATCATAACATAAAACATGGAACTTTGTGGCATACACACATAATCATAGAGAATCATTTCTTGTTAGTCAAGACTCATTGCCAAGACTATCTTAGTGGACAAAGTCCCTTTCTGAATCGAGTAATCCTCGTTTCAGTCCTATTTCACTGAACCGGTATAACCTACCATTCCAGCCATGTCTATCTCATGAAATATAAAATCTTTACCCAATGCATTGGAGGGAGATATAGGTCCCACCCATCTTATAATGAATCCTTTCTTATGTGTGCCACAAAATCATAAATCATACATCATTTCATAACCCATGTAATAAAAATGGGATTCTTAAACAACATGACATCATAAAACCATTCATATAAGATAAAGGAATTACATCACAACATAGTCAAATCAATGTAAAAATATGGATAGAAACAGAACCCTTTATTATCTTATATGGAAAATAATTTTGATAAAACACTAGAATTGAATTCTTGAGGAAAATATCCTTTCTTCTTCAAAGTCAGTTTCTTTTCACAAAACATCATGCAATTTTAAAAGAAAGAGATTTTATTGAAAATAGTCATGAAATCTTTTAGAGGAAGCTTCATGAAAATAAGGCTTTATAAAACAGTAGAAATCCGTTCGTGCCGTATAAGTTAAAAAAAAAACATTCTTCGTACTTTTGTCGGAAAAGTCAAAAAGTACCTCGTACGGAAAAACGACAAAAGATTCCTTTCATATTCTTTACTAAAAACTCACCTAAGGGTAAAATTGGATTTAAACTATTGCAAGTGGATGGAAAATAATATTACATATTGATGAAACATGGATGTGGATGATAAAATACACCCCAGTGAATACTTACGAATAAACAATCTCGGATAAAAATGAGATTGTGATATTTCCCTTACCTTAGGTCCGACTTGCTTTGTAAGTGTCCGAACCTCCTGTATAATGATTTAAATCATGTTATTGACTTATTACAGAATCATATTCATTGTTATGATATCATATATGGTTCACTTATGACATTATATTACCCGTTCTTTTGTAAATTCCATGTTAAAGAAGCGTTTTGGGTAAAATCGTTTCATTTATCGTAGGTGTTTTGACTTGTTGTTCTTGACATCATTATTACTTATATCATGATTTACTTACTTCCAGAATATAAAATATGATTTATATATCATATATATTCAGTATATATATATATATAATAGATAGATAAATAAAATGAAAAACACCGTTCATGGAGACGGTAGTCCGTACGTACGCATGAACGCTGTTTTTCTTTCCTTATTGTCTTGAAATGGAAGTAAGTAGATGACATACATATGTATATATATATACATAAATCCAGTAGCTTTATAATGTCATATATTTCATTATTATTTCTTATATATACATTATAATCATTCTTAAATGGTTAACATGGAGAATGAATCTCATCGCGTCGTGGAGACGGTAGTCCGTACGTACGCACGAGCGATGATATCATTTCTATAAATATTGAATTGGAGTGGAGTGGATTATACAATATATCAGAATCAATATGATGTTGTAATAACTATGTATAGTTATTCTTTACACCATTATACCCATCCATGTAAGGTGGTGGTGGAAAATAGATTACACCACGGCGTGGAGACGGTATTCCGTACGTACGCACGCGCGGTGATTTCTTTTTCCGTAGGATGGATAGATGGTGAAATAGGTTTGTTTCATACTTATAATAACATATCAGTATATGAGTGATACTGATGTTATTACTTCATAATGAAACAACCTAAGAAGAAGAAGTGGAAGAAGAAATAAAGATGAAAGAATTGGTAACGGTAATTACCTCTTCTTTGAAGTGCCTCTTTGAGACCTCCTCTTAGGGCACTAAAATTGGTCTTTGAGGAAGTCCAGAACCTCTAGGATGTTGCTAGGGAAGTGGAGAGGAGAAATTGGCAGGGGTTGGCCGAGCTTGAGTGCTCAAATTGGTGTGAGGAGGAGGGGGAGGAGGTGTCCTTTTATAGGGGAGGAGAGGGGCACCTTAGGAATATCTCAAAATATTATTTTATATTAAAGTCAAAATCGGTTTATAATGGTTCCAAAGGGTCTTATTTAGAAGCTAAAGTAAGGATGGGTCGAAATCCTATCAACCAATAGAATTTAGACAAGTTTAAGATATTATTTTAACCTTATCAATTAGATTTAACTCTAAGTTAATTAATTTAACTTTTACCGTGTCTTTTTGTTTTCTTTCACTATATGGTTAATACACTTACTATAACATGCCAAACGAACCCCAAATTGTTTATTATTAATATATATATCCTTATCTAAGTCATTTGGCCGAACCTTAGATTTTTATGAATAAAATAACAATTAATAATATAATATTTGATTTAAAAACTATTTTGTGTCAATTTTGACACTATTTGATATATGATTTTGTTGAAAGTCATAACAGAATTATATGTTCGAACCAAGTTGATTAAATCAACACTAATATATCATAGTAACCTATAAAATTAGTGTAATTCATAAAAAGTCTTAAATTACATTTATTTTGGTATTTATATTATCAATTATGTCAATATTTCATTAATAAGATAATTACTGCATCATTTTTGTGTCATAAATAAATTATATTATTTGATGTCTAAAAATTACAAATAAAATACCATCATGTAGTAAATCTTTTTATCTTTCTAATGAATATTTATAGTCGAATTTATCTTATGTATAACCCCATATTAAAAATGATATACTTATTAAACGTTGATTTTAACTATTTTAACCCTTCTTTAAATAAATTAATAATAAATGTCCTAATCTAATCCAAGTGGGCCTAAATGGTCATATTTTATTCCTAAGTTTGTTTTTGGTCGAATTACACTTGTTCAATAGAATTAGGACATGTGTTAGGGTAATATTAATATCATATTTACCCTTAGTTACCCTATTTACTATTAATCGCGGTAAAAATAGTAAAAAGTTACTATTCACCAAAAAAATTATTTTCATCTCATTGAACCACATTTTAGTCCTTGATATTAACCGTGTCTCTCGGGTTTTTGAAATTCCATTCACAGAAGCGGTAAAATTAAGTTTTATGCAAAATTCAGTTTTTAACCTACCACTTAGTAGTTTCACTATTCATCAAAAAAATGAAGGTTTTCAGAAAAATGCCAAAATTTCATCCTAAGCTATATTTCATATTCCGAATTCAAAAATGAAGTCTATTTTACCAAATTCATAACATAGAAGTTGAATTAATTAATTTTATAATTAAATCCCGCTGTTAAGACAAATAGCGTGTTTTTAAGAAACAATTTCTATCAAAAGATTGACACTTGATTATGTCTGGTTTAAATGTGAAATTACAACCAATGACCAACATTGAATTAAATTGTAAAAATATATTCTAAATATACTTTAAAACCACTCAAATTAATAATTTATCACTATTAATTATTTCGATTAAAAAGGTTGTTTTTAATTATAATTTAGTAATTTTCACTATTCACCAGAATATGAAAGTTATCCGAAAAGTACCAAAATTTCACCTTAGGCTAAATTCGATACTCCGAATCCAAGAATGAAGTTCATTTTGAAAAATAAGATTTACAGAATTTTAAAAAGTGGTTATTACTATTCATAACGGCTAGTTTTAATAATATTTTAATAGCACGTCGTTGTTTAGTGAAACTCGGTATTGCGTATTACACACGCTATCGAGGAAGGTCGTGATTGCGTGTAATGCAAGGCAAGATAATGATGCGTGTTGTGCAAGCTCCTTTTGGTGTAGCGTACAACACAAGACATTAATAAAATTAAAAAGATATATTTTTTTATAAAATCTTGGGCTGTTACATTCTACCCCCCTTAAAATGAATTTCGCCCTCGAAATTCGTCGGGGTTATAAATGGTTTACTATTCGAAAGTTTCTTTAATAGAAACCCACATCGTAAAAAGGAATATCAAAACCAATCTTTAAAAACAAAAGTATGAAACGTAACGGTTACCCAAATAAACTAATCATTGGGTTTCCACATAGGTGAAAATATGGATATGGAAGAGAAATCTAACCAGCATATTCTGATGGAGAGTGGTAGAGAACATGGCTATGGAAAAGCCAGTAATCACAAATCCATAAATTTGTGATGATCTAAGGTACCATCTGATTCATCAGGTATAAGAGAACTAGGACAACATTTTTGGTTTTCAAGATCATTTCCCTAAAGTTGAAAATTTGAATTAGAATAAATACTTACTTTATTTTGATACAATATCACTGTTGTTCGTGCCTTGAACAATTTCCACTTCATCTCTTAAATAAATGAAGTTGAATTTGTTATTCGTGAAGTGTTAGCAGATCATGTGATAGAATGACGGGTCATTCCATCTGTCTCAAACAAAAGGTAATCAAAAGTTATTAAATATACATAAGTCATTCTATAGTAAGATTAATCATATATAGTTCCTAAATGGACTTATACTTCATATATCATACTGCTTAATATAATAAAACTAGTTTTTACTAAACAGGGACTTCCTGTAGGCCAGTGGTAGGCGATAAAGGCCAGTCGTACTTCGGTTGTGGGTTCGATTCCTACAGCCTTGTCCGAAGCGATGGGTTGTCGCCCGTCCTGCAGGTTGTCCCTTTTTCTAAAACTACGTTACTATAACATCCCATCAATAATATCAAAAATCTTCTATCCTTAAACAATACTAACTTATGTCCAACATAATTTAGTCTAATCTTTAGGCTTATACATAATACTGCAGTCCACTCTCATAATATAGTGACATCAATTACCAGAGATTTAATACTGTCGTTGATCCCCACATATCATAAGATATGTCTTGTTGGTCACATTCCAAACATTCAAAGTCCTTAATCGTGTATTCTCTTGAATACCTTAGTGAAAACTTGAATGCAGTTAAAAGTTAACACTTTCCACATACCAAAATCCTCAAAATTCTATATACTCAAACCATGATATCACTTAGTCCTTATATCAATCATGAGCTCATGAATACTGTCAAACATTTCATTTTCCCCTTATCCCTTCATTATGCGCATATCATCTTCATTCCAAAAATATCTGAATAACCTTTCATGGATACTGGTAACATTAATCAGACAACAATGTTACAATCCTTACATGTCTCTTTATTCCATAGTACCATGAGATTACTTATACAACATTACACATGATAAACATATAATCATTCCACTACATTCTTAAACCATTGACCGAGCTTCAACAATTCTTTCATCTCACATACCATTGGTAGTCTCTTCATCATCATCCACATAAATACTTCCCATATGACCATACTGATTCTCTTCATGAGTCTTTCCCTTAGGGCATTTGTTTGCATAATGCCCATACATTCCACATTTAAAACACTTAACCATTTTTGATGTCGTAGCAATACCATTATCCTCATCCCTGGTATTAACTGAACCTTTTCCTTTGCACTTACTGGCTTTGTGTCCTTCTTTTCCACACCCAAAGCATCTTCCAGTTCCTTTGAAACATTCTCCTTGATGCCTTTTCCCACATGATTTACATAGGGGAAATTGAACTTTCTTTCCTCTATGATCATCATGAAACTCCATCTTTCTCTTATTAGCCGAGTCAGGAATCTTACCAAATTTTACTTTATTGATCATATTATGAGATTGCTGATTCGGCATAATAATGATGTTTGGACATCCAAATCCCATTTCATTTAGGTTCTCATGAAGAATATCATTCCATTGTCCATCATATCCTCCATTATTGTGAATCATCTTGTTTCCAGACATTTTCTAAAACCCAAAAAGAATAGCGTGAGAGGCAAAAATCATGCTAGGGAAAACAACATAATAAAGGGGGAGTACCTTGAACATCTAACATCTTAGGTTTAATTCTATGATCGTTAGCGTAGTTCTAGTACTATAACCTATACGTATACTTAACCTTAGGGACATCCCTAGACATACCTTAGAAATATCTCTAGGGATCTCACTAACGTTTTCGCATCCTAGTTTCCAAAGGTTGACTAAACCTTTCCTCTGATACCAAATGTAGAGACCCGAAGCCTGACGTACATTACTTTTGCGGAATACTTAGTACATTACAAAAACACACACACAAGGACCGTAATAGTTTAGTGTCTTTGGAAACTCGGACTATAATCTTCTAATCGTGGTGAAAGATCTTCAACATCTCCCATAAAGATCTTCCTTTTTTTTTACCTAAAACCTTTCTTTATATCCTGGGGAAAAGAAAACATAAAAGGGTGAGCTCAAATGCTCAGTAAGGGTAAACAAAAGAAATATCAATCACATCATATTCATAAGAACATAACATTTTGGAAATCATAACCTGCAAAAGAGAGCATAATTTCATAACATGGGATAAATCATGGCAGTGAAATGTAATCACAATAATCATAACATAAAACATGGAACTTTGTGGCATACACACATAATCATAGAGAATCATTTCTTGTTAGTCAAGACTCATTGCCAAGACTATCTTAGTGGACAAAGTCCCTTTCTGAATCGAGTAATCCTCGTTTCAGTCCTATTTCACTGAACCGGTATAACCTACCATTCCAGCCCTGTCTATCTCATGAGATATAAAATCTTTACCCAATGCATTGGAGGGAGATATAGGTCCCACCCATCTTATAATGAATCCTTTCTTATGTGTGCCACAAAATCATAAATCATACATCATTTCATAACCCATGTAATAAAAATGGGATTCTTAAACAACATGACATCATAAAACCATTCATATAAGATAAAGGAATTCCATCACAACATAGTCAAATCAATGTAAAAATATGGATAGAAACATAACCCTTTATTATCTTATATGGAAAATAATTTTGATAAAACACTTGAATTGAATTCTTGAGGAAAATATCCTTTCTTCTTCAAAGTCAATTTCTTTTCACAAAACATCATGCAATTTTAAAAGAAAGAGATTTTATTGAAAATAGTCATGAAATCTTTTAGAGGAAGCTTCATGAAAATAAGGCTTTATAAAACAGTAGAAATCCGTTCGTGCCGTATAAGTTAAAAAAAACATTCTTCGTACTTTTGTCGGAAAAGTCAAAAAGTACCTCGTACGGAAAAACGACAAAAGATTCCTTTCATATTCTTTACTAAAAACTCACCTAAGGGTAAAATTGGATTTAAACTATTGCAAGTGGATGGAAAATAATATTACATATTGATGAAACATGGATGTGGATGATAAAATACACCCCAGTGAATACTTACGAATAAACAATCTCGGATAAAAATGAGATTGTGATATTTCCCTTACCTTAGGTCCGACTTGCTTTGTAAGTGTCCGAACCTCCTGTATAATGATTTAAATCATGTTATTGACTTATTACAGAATCATATTCATTGTTATGATATCATATATGGTTCACTTATGACATTATATTACCCGTTCTTTTGTAAATTCCATGTTAAAGAAGCGTTTTGGGTAAAATCGTTTCATTTATCGTAGGTGTTTTGACTTGTTGTTCTTGACATCATTATTACTTATATCATGATTTACTTACTTCCAGAATATAAAATATGATTTATATATCATATATATTCAGTATATATATATATATAATAGATAGATAAATAAAATGAAAAACACCGTTCATGGAGACGGTAGTCCGTACGTACGCATGAACGCTGTTTTTCTTTCCTTATTGTCTTGAAATGGAAGTAAGTAGATGACATACATATGTATATATATATATACATAAATCCAGTAGCTTTATAATGTCATATATTTCATTATTACTTCTTATATATACATTATAATCATTCTTAAATGGTTAACATGGAGAATGAATCTCATCGCGTCGTGGAGACGGTAGTCCGTACGTACGCACGAGCGATGATATCATTTCTATAAATATTGAATTGAATTGGAGTGGATTATACAATATATCAGAATCAATATGATGTTGTAATAACTATGTATAGTTATTCTTTACACCATTATACCCATCCATGTAAGGTGGTGGTGGAAAATAGATTACACCACGGCGTGGAGACGGTATTCCGTACGTACGCACGCGCAGTGATTTCTTTTTCCGTAGGATGGATAGATGGTGAAATAGGGTTGTTTCATACTTATAATAACATATCAGTATATGAGTGATACTGATGTTATTACTTCATAATGAAACAACCTAAGAAGAAGAAGTGGAAGAAGAAATAAAGATGAAAGAATTGGTAACGGTAATTACCTCTTCTTTGAAGTGCCTCTTTGAGACCTCCTCTTAGGGCACTAAAATTGGTCTTTGAGGAAGACCAGAACCTCTAGGATGTTGCTAGGGAAGTGGAGAGGAGAAATTGGCAGGGGTTGGCCGAGCTTGAGTGCTCAAATTGGTGTGAGGAGGAGGGGGAGGAGGTGTCCTTTTATAGGGGAGGAGAGGGGCACCTTAGGAATATCTCAAAATATTATTTTATATTAAAGTCAAAATCGGTTTATAATGGTTCCAAAGGGTCTTATTTCGAAGCTAAAGTAAGGATGGGTCGAAATCCTATCAACCAATAGAATTTAGACAAGTTTAAGATATTATTTTAACCTTATCAATTAGATTTAACTCTAAGTTAATTAATTTAACTTTTACCGTGTCTTTTTGTTTTCTTTCACTATATGGTTAATACACTTACTATAACATGCCAAACGAACCCCAAATTGTTTATTATTAATATATATATCCATATCTAAGTCATTTGGCCGAACCTTAGATTTTTATGAATAAAATAACAATTAATAATATAATATTTGATTTAAAAACTATTTTGTGTCAATTTTGACACTATTTGATATATGATTTTGTTGAAAGTCATAACAGAATTATATGTTCGAACCAAGTTGATTAAATCAACACTAATATATCATAGTAACCTATAAAATTAGTGTAATTCATAAAAAGTCTTAAATTACATTTATTTTGGTATTTATATTATCAATTATGTCAATATTTCATTAATAAGATAATTACTGCATCATTTTTGTGTCATAAATAAATTATATTATTTGATGTCTAAAAATTACAAATAAAATACCATCATGTAGGAAATCTTTTTATCTTTCTAATGAATATTTATAGTAGAATTTATCTTATGTATAACCCCATATTAAAAATGATATACTTATTAAACTTTGATTTTAACTATTTTAACCCTTCTTTAAATAAATTAATAATAAATGTCCTAATCTAATCCAAGTGGGCCTAAATGGTCATATTTTATTCCTAAGTTTGTTTTTGGTCGAATTACACTTGTCCAATAGAATTAGGACATGTGTTAGGGTAATATTAATATCATATTTACCCTTAGTTACCCTATTTACTATTAATCGCGGTAAAAATAGTAAAAAGTTACTATTCACCAAAAAAATTATTTTCATCTCATTGAACCACATTTTAGTCCTTGATATTAACCGTGTCTCTCGGATTATTGAAATTCCATTCACAGAAGCGGTAAAATTAAGTTTTATGCAAAATTCAGTTTTTAACCTACCACTTAGTAGTTTCACTATTCATCAAAAAATGAAGGTTTTCAGAAAAATGCCAAAATTTCATCCTAAGCTATATTTCATATTCCGAATTCAAAAATGAAGTCTATTTTACCAAATTCATAACATAGAAGTTGAATTAATTAATTTTATAATTAAATCCCGCTGTTAAGACAAATAGCGTGTTTTTAAGAAACAATTTCTATCAAAAGATTGACACTTGATTATGTCTGGTTTAAATGTAAAATTACAACCAATGACCAACATTGAATTAAATTGTAAAAATATATTCTAAATATACTTTAAAACCACTCAAATTAATAATTTATCACTATTAATTATTACGATTAAAAAGGTTGTTTTTAATTATAATTTAGTAATTTTCACTATTCACCAGAATATGAAAGTTATCCGAAAAGTACCAAAATTTCACCTTAGGCTAAATTCGATACTCCGAATCCAAGAATGAAGTTCATTTTGAAAAAAAAGATTTACAGAATTTTAAAAAGTGGTTATTACTATTCATAACGGCTAGTTTTAATAATATTTTAATAGCACGTCGTTGTTTAGTGAAACTCGGTATTGCGTATTACACACGCTATCGAGGAAGGTCGTGATTGCGTGTAATGCAAGGCAAGACAATGATGCGTGTTGTGCAAGCTCCTTTTGGTGTAGCGTACAACACAAGACATTAATAAAATTAAAAAGATATATTTTTTTATAAAATCTTGGGCTGTTACAGGGAAACATTGTTAATGATTATATAAGTAGGAAATGTACATCCAACATTATTAAAAATTATTCAATGTAGTAGAACCTCATTGCTATCTTTTCTTATATTCATCGAGGTGTTAGAGGGGATGGGACCAAGGTTGTGTTGCCTTTTATTTAGTTGACAACCTATCTTCTTGAGATGATACTCCAAGAATATTATCTTGATGATGAATCTCTATATATTAGCCATTATTTATATGGTTCAGGGAATATCTATGAATGGTATCTATCTTAATAAGAGATCATTATCTTATATAATTGATATTTTCTTCAATCGCATATGGGAATATTGCTAGTGGGGGGTGTTAATCATTCCCATTACGTGGAAAACCCTATAACAATGGATATATTTTATTATATGAGGTCTTGTTTCTAGTTTCCATGTATGAAATTGTACGTTAGTTGCTTAATTTATTTTATTATAACCGATTTTCATATTTGGGGTGACCATCAAACCTTTCTGGCATATTTTAACCACTTCTTGTGCTCACTTATAATTGTGATGATATATCAGTGGACATTGTGGTTGGGATATCATATACTCTTCAAGAACAGAATTAAATTTCAGTGGTGATAGATAATTTTACCCAATCATCTCCCTTTATGAAAATTTACTAAAGGGCCAAAGATGAGGTCTTATGAAATATTTATATCTAATAGATCTTAATATTTTTTGGATTTCATTCTATAAATGATTTTGATTGGAATCACCAATTTAAATATTTTTTTAGAGAGGCCTATAGGATGAGATGAGGCCATGAGTTATGATGATGACATCATAAAATCCGTTAATAAAATTTGAGATAGAATGGGCTATACAGATTGTGGAGGACATGCTTTATGCATTGGCTTTGAAGGATCTTGAAATTTCAATTTAGAGTTGGTCATGTTTTCTTCCTACCATTAATACTTAAAAATGGAATTATTTGAGGCCTTGTATGTCCATATATACAAATTTACATTTTTTTGTCAGAGATAGGTCAATCATACATGGTGGGACTTAGTTTGGTCAAAGATATGGCGAAAAGATTCAATGAATTCATCATAGAAATGTAATTACAATAATATCATGTTGATCATATTTTAGTACATTTGGAGTTAATAGATATTGTGAAAGTGTTTTTGAGAGTCTCACATATATTAGGTCATCAACGGTGTGGAGGATAGGGAATGTTGACACCAATATTTATGGGAACATTTGAGACAATTTATTAGATTGGAAATTTGGAATTCCATTTGGATTTATGACCTCAAATGTCATTAATCCATAACATGGATCACATGTCACCATTTTAGAATCTCCTTTATAAAAAATCATAGGTTTTCAGTTGGAAGGACCATTATGTGGAACATAATATGAATAAGACTAAGATTCTTGATTGGATTGCCAATTTTCAATGAATGTTTCATCATGAAAAATCAATACCATTGGATTTGGTGCTATGGAAAAATGGTTCCGATTTACTTGAGACATAGGACTATGAGGAGTCAATGAGATTATTTTGGTTTCATAATATTGTTATAGGGGATTAGTTAATGGATTTTGGGTGGGAGGTAAGTCTTTATGGTGGTTATAATTATAACATCATGACACAATATTTTATTTAAAATTCATTTCATTTTTTTTATTAATGACTTTTTGAGTTGATCTATGGTTGTGCCATTCTTTTATGATTTTTTTATTCATTGTTTAATATATTATAGGGGAAGAGTGTGTTTTGTGGTTCTTTGGAAGGCTGGGAGATAGTTGGTGAGTTTATCATGGGAGTGGACTTTGTTATGTAGCTATAATAGCTATAGGAGTTCCACTGGTAATGGCCACCAACTAGCTGGTGGAAGGCTAACGGTAGGGGATTCCTTTAGGAAGAATGTATTTTTGATAGTGAGTGAAACCATTCATATATGGGATTGATTGTATAATGGATGTATCATTGTAAATCCATCAACAATATTATGGGTTTTTGAGATTCCCATATATTTTTCCGTGTTCCACTAGATAGATGGTGGAAGCTTGAGGGTAGTGGGTGATGGCTTTTAGGGTGAGGAATTCTCATGAAGTCTCATAAATTTGTTTATTTTAATATATATTTTATTTATAAAATCATATCCTTTGAAACAAATTCAATCGTACTGATCTAGGATAGCCACTACATGTGACTTTAACCCTTAAAACCTTGTTTTTCATGTATAAAATATCCAGTTGATGCATTAAATCTCTTCCAGTAAGTTTATCCTTTATTTAACCATGATTGATTACTTTCTTTTATTTATCCCTCCATGAGAGAAATGTGTTTCATAATGTTTATGGATCCATATATTTAATGATTAATTATAGTTCTAGTATTATCCCATGATCATTTTATCCTTAAACCTCTCTCAGATTGGGAATCACATGCTGTGTGTTGATGAGATCATGATTTTAGGTAGGTGGTTTCGTAATTAAATAATTATCAACTATAACCATTGGTGATCACATAATTTTAAATTCATTTATATTTGATTTGATAATATGTATTATGTTATTTATATAAATTATTTTTAAATTTCATGGCATGAATGTTGAATTATATTTTACATTGTCTTCTGTAATTAAGAAGAGATTTCATGAAATTGAACATGAATTGAAATGAATTATTTTAACTGATATTTTGAAGATTAATTTCGAGAAAATATGGCTAGAAATGTTTTATGATTTTAATTGAAATTGTATCATTTGATATTCTTGAATTTTTCATGAATGAAAATAAATTATGGTTTTTATATGAAATGAAATGTTTTAAAAGATTACCAAATGATGTTTGGAAATATTATTAGAAATTATTCAAGATTAATTTAAATTATTAATATCCCCAATAATGTTTTCCCTAGAAAAACATGTGACCATTTTTAATTTTTTTTGATGAACACAGACGGTGAATGCATTACCTCAACCTAGAAATGGATTCACGATGGAAATGATAACTGAACTATAATGATGGTATGATGTTAATTATTTGGGGTGTCCTCAATTTCCCATTAGGATTGTGATCTATGGATGTGTGATTACATTGATTTGTAATACACTAAGATGCGTATGAATCCTATAATAACAAATATCAATGACTATAAACCGTGTTTCTATGATTGTAAATGATTTCTATATGCCATTGTTGATTGAAATTATTATTCTCTCAAATTTTAATAGAAATATGTTTCCATTTCTATTATTTAATGATGCATATATGTGTTTATTTGATGGAAATAAACTTTAAAAACTACCTTATTTTATCCATTTAAATGTTTTCAATTACATGTTTTGATATGAAATGTGAAAAAGGTTATCATTCCATGTATTATTTATATTTTACCATATTTTGTTTATTTGAAATGGATTGTTTATTGAACACTTGCTGAGATCATACTATGATATTATTGTTCACATATCACAATATTCATTTTTGTGATTGTAGATTTCTTTATGTATAGTCTAAAAAAGGGAAATTAAAATCATAAAAGTAGTGGATGTTATTGATTATCCAGACCTTGGGAGTTAGAGATGAAAAATGGAGTATGTGAACCAAAAGATAAATGTAGATATTGTGGTGATGTATTTTATATTTATGCTATGAATTTGGTTAACATGTTTTTTTTTGGAAATTTATCTATATTATAGTGGTATTTTTTTAGATTTGTGTTTGATATACTGATTGTTTATGTATTATTCCCTAGGAATTTATCATGATCAGTCAATATTCTGGATAAATTAGTCCCACGTGATTTTTTATTGTTCCCTGGCACTAGTCGGTAGCCTATGCAGATCGAAAACACCCATTGGGACGTGTCATGACCAATTCGGGTAAAAATGTTTTGGTTATCTATGTAGGTTCATGAAAATGTGGGGGGAATCAAAATTATCTAGTGAAGAAAAAGGTCATGATTTACAAATTCAGACCTTTGATTAAAAAATTGTGTTAGGTTGGACATGGACACTATGAAAACCCTGCATTTATTACGAACATAAACATGATTTATTACATAAAACTTCACTTGATATAACAAAGAAGATTGGGAGGTTTATTGTATTTTGGGCTTAGGATCATTACATAAAAACTTAAAACACGAAATACAACATCTTTATTGAAAACTTCCATTACATGACCATGACATTCCCTCGTACTTAGCATTGCATGGTATAACCTGAGGACATGCATAAGAAAAGGGTAAGCTATAAAGCCCAGTAAGAGAGTACACATGGAATAACATGAGGAGTAAAACACCGGTTAGACAATAGGAATATCAATAGAGAATAAGATAAACATGAACATAAAGGCGTGATAAAGCATGATAATCATAACATGGAAATGTGGCAACAACACTTAACATGGAATTAGCATGAGCCAGGGCTCATTGCACATGGAGGATGAGTAAATCCTCATTGCACATAAAGCATGACTAAACCCTCATTGAACTTGAATTAGCATGAGTCAAAACTCATTGAACAGGATGTGTCATGATACTATACTTTACCCAATGCATTGAAGCATTATAAGGGCGCACCCTTCTTAAATATTTCATTTCATGCATAACTGTGCAACATGGATTCATAAAACATAATCATTTATTCCACGATAAAGGAATGTGTAATTTATACATGTAACTTTATAATCAAAAAGTAATTGTTCATAAAGGTGATTACCAAATATTGAGAAATGGGCATGGTATTTACTACACAATGGCATTGGATTAGAAAATCGGTGTGATTTCGCCAGCGTAACAGCGTGACTTAAGAATTCATAAAAATGTTTGATGAGATATAAAGGGGTTCCTGATCATATTTACATGTAATGTACAGTAAGGAGGTCATATAGATATTGTCCCAACAATTGTAATGTAATTTAGATCCATGATACAAAAGTATTTATTGAATGTAAATGAGGAGAGAGAAGTTCCTTTAGGAATTTCGGCATAGTAACGGGTGTACATGGGAGGAATTTAATGAGAGAGAAATGGGTCTCCCATAATTAAAACATAAACAGGGCAGTATGAGGGATGTGAAAAACCATACTCCAAAATTGAAATTAAAAGGGAAAAAACTTAAAGAAAATTGGACAAAAATGAGAAAGGAAGAAAAAAACCCTTACTCGGAAG
The DNA here is from genome assembly GCA_963277665.1 of Viscum album. Classification (NCBI taxonomy): domain Eukaryota; kingdom Viridiplantae; phylum Streptophyta; class Magnoliopsida; order Santalales; family Viscaceae; genus Viscum; species Viscum album. The sequence goes on from OY728137.1 coordinate 1,777,514,216, forward strand.
TGTTCTTCCAAAGGCTTGAGATATTCTTGAGAGAGGATTATTGGGAGCTTGGGGCACCATTGGAGGATTCTAGAGAGAGTAGAACAGAGTTTGGACGAACTCCAAAGGCTTTGAGTGAGGAGGAAGTGGGATCTTGTCTGGGTTTATATAGGATAGGTGAAGGAATTCCTTATTATCTGGGTTTGGGACCCCTTATATTAAATTAATCCAAACCACAAAGCATCCCATAGTTTTTGCCCATGGTTTTTGGAAAAGGGAAGAGGAACAAAATATTCTATATTGCCAAAGTCCGAATTTCTTAAAATAACAGGGTTGCTTATGTGGAGGTGAGTCATACTCCCATGGAAATCAATTTAAAAAGACAAGGTGTTTAATAAGTCTTGAAGGGTCCATTAATGCTTTGAAAAATAAGTCAAAAAAAGCAAAAATCACATTATTTTAATGTTAAAACATATATTTTCTGAACATAATTCTTATAGTATTTTATTACATCACTATTGGGTCATTATGATGTCATAAATCACATTATATATTTAAACAGTATTTATTTTTTACCCAAAAATTTGACTTTCTCAGAGAATTATGAAAAATTCATCATTGGATAATTTTGACATCCTAATTCCAGAAATAAAATTTATTTTATCTAAATAATTTTCTAAATATGTTTATTTTCACTTTTAAAATAAATATCGAAATTTATCGAAAATTGACGGGTTTTGACAAAAATGGCTTTCAAACCTTAATAAAAATTACAATTGCATTCATAAATCTATATTATCATTTATATATAATAAAATTTAATTTTATAATAAAAATAATAATTTTTATTAAAATATATTTTAATTCAAAAATCACGTAATTTAATAAAATAGAATTCTTAATTAAATAATAACTAAAAACACTATTTGTACTTTAAAAACTATTTACAATTTATTAATAATGATAAGAATGTATATACATTATTATATACAAAGAATAATGTAGATGAACATAGAACTAGAGATTTGTTACATAACCCCTTAAAACAACCTCGTAAGACCTAAGGGTTAGGTTTGTGATGGTGACAGACTCTTGGGGTGGCTCGGATAACATCTCTTGAGAGGTAATCTCTATCAACTTCCACTTTTCTCGTTGACGGTCTCATTCGAGCTTGAAATGGTGAAGCTCAGCTTGGGCTTGGTCAAGAGAAAAGCCCAAAGGTGCCACCTCTTTTCTGAACTCCAACAAATGGGCTTTGTTTGGATGAATTCTACTGCACGAGGCCATCACTTATTTTGTCTAAGTAAATATGATTTTTAAAGCCCAATATTTATACTAATCATGTGATGTCTCTTCAAAAACTATAAAATAAACAGTAAAAATTATTAACATAAAACCAATGAATTTGAAATTTTATATAAACATTTTACATAAAGAGACATTTAATTAGATGAAGAGGGATTTTCCATTAATGAATCATTGGTTCGTTACAATATTCCCCCCTTAAGAAATTTCACCCTCAAAATTTCCTTTTCCGACACTAAAATAGATGTGGGTAACTCAGCTTCATCATTTCCTCTGATTCCCACGTCGCTTCTTCAAACATGTGGTTTCAACACAAGACCTTGACGAGGGGCATTGTCTTATTTCGTAGAAAGTATTCTCTATGATTTAAGATCTTCACTTGTTGCTCCTCATAAGAAAGGTCATCCTCCAGCTGTACCAGCTTAGAAAAGAGTATATGTAAAGGGTATGGTATGTACTTCCATAAGAGGGATACATGAAAGACATCATGTACTTTTGCCATTGTAGGTGGAAGTGCTAGTCGACAGTCCACATCCCTTACATGATCAAGAATCTCTAAGGGGCCGATGTTCCTATGACATAACTTCCCTTTCATTCCAAACCTCATGGCCTTCTTCCATGGAGATATGGATAGAAAAACCATGTCTCCATCTTTAAACTCAAGGTCTCATCGATGATTATCTTTATAACTCTTATGTTGACTCTAGGCTGCCTTGATATGCTACTGAATGGATTTCACCTTTTCCACCATTTCCTCGACCATTTCTGGTCCAAGCAGTTTACATTCACCGACCTCATCCCAACATGCCGGTGTTCTGCACCTTTTCCCATACAAGGCTTCATAACGTGTCATTTGGATGCTTGAGTGGAAACTATTATTAAAAGAGAACTCAATCAGAGGAAGATGTTGATCCCATCCTCCTTTAATGTCCATTGAGCATGCTCTCAACATTTCCTCAAGTGTTTGGATAGTCCGCTCGGATTAGCCATCTGTTTGAGGATGATAGGCCGTACTGAATTTCAGTTCAGTATTTAGAGAATGTTGAAAACTCTTCCAAAACATAGAGGTGAATCTTGGATCTCAGTCAGACACAATTGACAGTGGTACTCCATGCAGCCTTACCACTTCCCAGATATATATCCATTCCAGTTGATCCAATGAGAAATCCTCTTGAATAGAAATGAAGTGTGCAGTCTTTGTAAGATGATCCACCACAACCCATATTGCATTGTTGCCTTTGGTTGTCCTCAGAAGTCCGGTGACAAACTGAATGGTGATGTAATCCGATTTCCATTCTGGTATGGGAAATGGTTGTACCATCCCCTTAGACTTATTCTACTCTACCTTCACATGCTAGCACATGAGTAACATTGATGTATATTCAGCGATCTCCTTCTTCATATTATCCCACCAAAATATTTCTCGGAGATCTCGATACATCTTTGTGCTCTATGGGTGAATAGAGAAATTCGAACTATATGCATCATCCAAAAGTTCCTTCTTCAGCTCCGGACTTAATGGATCACATAGCCTTTTCCCAAATCACACAATTCCTTCTTCATTAACATTAAACTCCAAGGATTTCCCCTTTTTGATAGCTTCCACTTTTTCCTGAATTCAAACATCATCCTTTTGATAATCCTTTATCCTTTCAAAAAGAGATAGTTGAGAAATCATTTGTGAAGGGAGTGATGGTGTTCCCTTCTTTATGATTTATATGTCCATCTTCATCAAGTATAGGAAGATTGGATCTTTCTCAATTCTCATCATTGATAGAATCGTTGGCTTCATTATACTTAGGGCATATGCCACCTTGTTCGCTTTCCCAATGTGGTAATGTATTGAACATTCATAATCCTTGATGAGATCTATCCATCTTCTCTAGCGCATATTAAGCACTTTCTATGTGAATATATAATTAAGTCTCTTGTGTTCAGTATATATCTCACACTTCTACCCATAGAGATAATGTCGCCAGATTTTCATGTAAAAGATCAATGCTGCCAACTCCAGATCATGCATTGGATAGTTTCGCTCATTTAATTTCAACTGCCTTGAGGAATTGGATATCACTTTATCATTCTGCTTCAGCACACAACCTAATCCCTTCTTCGAAGCATCACTGAATACCACAAAAATTTTCCCACTTGTGGGTAAAGTGAGCACAAGCATAGTGATAAGCCTCTTTTTCAACTCCTTGAAGCTTTCTTTGTATTCATCAATTAAAGCAAACTTTACACCCTTTCGAGTTATCTTGCTAAGAGGGTTGGACAATCATGATAAATTTCTCACAAATCATTGATAATATCGAACTAACCCCAAGAAGCTATGGATATTCGTTACTGATAATGGCCTCAGCCATCCCTCAATTGAATCTGTTTTGGAGGGATACATTGATATCCAATTGCTTGTGATGATATGGCCCAAGAATGATACCTCATTCAACTAGAACCCACACTTGATGTTCTTTTCATAGAGCTTCTCCTTGCGCAAAGTCTCTAGTACAGTTCATAAATTCTCCTCATGACCCTCCTGGGTTTAGGAGTATATTATATTATCATCTATAAAGACTACCACAAATTTTTCAAGGTAATCTCTAAAGGCACTATTCATCATGTCATGTATCTTGTACGAAAAACAGTCTTGGTGACATCTTCCTTCTTCACCCTTACATGATAATATCCTGACTGCAAATATACCTTGGAGAAGCGTTTTGCTCCACCCAACTGGACAAACAATTCATCAATATGTGGAAGTGGATACTTTTTCTTTATCATGATATTGTTAAGTTCACGATAATCCATGAAAATCTGCATTGATCCATCCTTCTTCTTGAAGAAGAGGACTGGTGCACCCCATGGTAAAGCACTTGGATGTATAAACCCTTTATCAAGTTTCTCCACTAGTTGTTTCTTCAGATCATCAAACTCCACGACAACCATTCTATATGGAGTCTTTGATATTGGTAACGCCCTTAGTATATGTTCAATTGAGAATTCAACATCTCTTCTAGGAAGAAGACCATGAAGTTCATCGAGAAACACTTTAGTTAATTCCCTCATAATAGGCATTTCCTTAGGGATGGTTTCTTCCTTGGACTCAATCATCAGAGCCGGATACGCATTCTCATAAGGCAGTAATATCCATGCATGAGATGATGGATCTAAAAGAGATTCATCTTCCTACTTACACTTGTAATGAATCGGGGGATGATTCTCTATATGAAGTTTGATTTCCCTCTCCAGACAATTTATGTTGGCTCAATATAAGGAAAGCCAATCTATCCCACGAATTGCATCAAATTACACTAGAGGGAGTATGATGAGCTTTTCCGGGAAAATTAATCCACATATTATAACAGGGGAGGACTTATATTCATGGGACGCAATGATTGCACCATTCTCCGTAATCACCTACATCTTCAATTCCATGATTTGTGGTGGTGCTATGATTGTTCTACTAAACATTTTTGATATAAAATAATTTGTAGAACATCAATCAAAAAGTATGTTCTCTATACTTGAATGAATAAATAGCGTACCTCTCACCACTTCATTGTTGGGGTTCACTTCTTCAGAAGTGATGGAACAATATCTTCCTTGCTGCCTTGGAGGTTGTTGGTTGCCTCAAAAAACCCATGGATTAGGGCACTGATTTTCAAGATTCCCCAGTTCTTTTCATTTGTAGCAATGAACAATGCGTTGAGGTTCGAATGGAGCATTCCTCTCCTCTACCGCAGCCGCGGGTCTTTCTTGCCAACAATTAACAGCTAGGTGCCCTTCTCTTCCACACCTAAAGCATTTCCTCATCCCCTTGAGGTAATTTCCAGGGTTCTTCTTTCTGCACTTTTTGAAATTGGGGTGCTGGATCTTCTTAGCACTATTGGATTTATCCATCGGACCACCAAAATTGAAGTCCACCTTATGCTTCATGTCCCCAAGATACCCCTGTGATTACCCGATCTCCATTTCAACCTTGAGGGCGCATCAGAAAATTTCCTCATTTCTATCGAAGTCACAGATCGCTAATGCTTTCAGCAGGCTAGGATTCAGCCCACCAAAGAAGCGGTCAACCTTGCATTTGGGGGTAACGACAAAGCCGAATGTTTATCGTGCAAGACTTGTGATAAGTGCCTCATATGCTCCAACATATTCTTTGTCTTTTTTACATGAGGGAAAGGAAGTCCCTTTCCATATTATGCCGGAACATGCGTGGATAATATTTATCAAAAAACATCTTCCGGAAGTCCTTCCTTTCCAACGCCTCGATCTCCTCCTCAGGATTTGTATTTTTGAACAACTTACACCATTGATCATCTTCACCCTCCAAATGATAAGCTTCTAGGAGAGCCTTCTCTTATTCAGAACACTGAAGGATGGAGAAGATCTTTTCAATGGAGTTGATCTATTGTTCAGCAATCGTGGGATCAGATGATCCACTAAAAGTAGGAGGCCATTGTCTCATGAAGCTCTTGATAGTGAATTGTTCTTTATTAGGGGGGTTTAACATTCATCTTGAATTGTGTTTCTATTCAATACATGAGTTAGCATAGATAGAATCATTAAAAATTTTGTGATTCCCGCTCCCATTGGATTGGGCATCTCATTAGTACAGTCATCACACTGATCTTTACATCGGTTGTTAGCCCTAGTCCTCCTATTACCAGCCATTGGCTGGAATAAAAGTAATGTTAGGGGATAACACATAAAGGGTAATCCAATGACAGAAGTTTATGGGTTATAAATAAAAATTTATTTCCTTAATTCATGAGTCTATAGGCTTCAATCTATACTTTTCATGACCTAGTTTCTAACATATATTCTTATGGGAATTTTTTTTAATTCCCTTAGTAAGAGTTCATACTAAGCTTGAGAATTTATCAAAACATATCCCCTGGGAGTGTCATAACCAAGATTTCAGCAAGGCCCATTTTCGTGCACTAGTTCCTATTTGAGTCTAGCTCAAAGCGGTGTTTTCGGGGTTTACACCTACGATACATCTGCGCCAGAGCCGCCTCTACCTGCTCGTATCCAGAAAGGGATGTATTTTCTTGATAAACCACTTACTCAGTACTTACCAAAACATATGGATGCTTTTATTATAATTATTCTTGTCTCTAAAGCTTTACTAGTGTTTTCCAATCCTAATACCAAATATTACTAAACCTATCCTTTGATACCAACTATAACAACCCTACTTTTATTACAAACTTTAACATGATTTATGACATAAAACAACACTTGATACAACAAAGTAGATCGAGAGGTTTAGTGTATTTGGGGCTTAGTATCATTACATATAAACTAAAAACATGATATACAACATCTTTATTGAAAACTTCCATTACATGACCACTACATTCCCTCGTACTTAGCATTGCATCAGATAAACTGAGGACATGCATAAGAAAAGGTTGAGCTATAAAGCCTAGTAAGAGAGTACACATGGAATAAAAGGAGGAGTACAATACATATTATACAATAGACATATCAATATATCATAAGAGAAACATGGACATAAATTCATGATAAAGCGTGATAATCATAACGTGGAAATGTGGAAACAAAAATTAACATGGAATTAGCATGAACCAAGGCTCATTGCACAAGGAGCAAGAGTAAATCCTCATTGCACATAAAGCATGAGTAAAACCTCGTTGCACTTGAATTAGCATAAGTAAACACTCATTGCAAATGATGTATCATGATACTATACTTTACCCAATGCATTGGAGCGGTGTAAGGGGGGCCTCTTCTTAAACATTTCATTACATGCATAAGTGTGCCACATGGATCATAAAACATGGATTCATAAAACATAATCATTTATTCCACAATAATGGAATGTGGAATTCATACTAGAAACTTTATAATCAATAAGTAAATGTGTATAAAGGTGAATACCTTTGATGGAGAAAAGGGCATGGTATTCACTACACAATGGCATTGGCTTAGAAAATCAGTGCGATTTCAACAGCGTAATGGCATGACATTAGAATTTATAAAAATTGATGATTAGAGAGAAAGGGGTTACTCATAATATTTAAATGTAATTGAAATTAAGGAGGTCATATATATACATGTCCCATGAATTTTAATGTAATTTATATTCATGATATAAAAGTATTACTTGAATGAAAAAGAGGAGAGAAAAGTTCCTTTCAGAATTTTGGCATAGTAACGGGTGTACATGTGAGGAATTTAATGAGAGGGAAAGGGGTATCCCATCATTCAAACATAAAGAGGGAATTATGAGGGAGGTGTGAAACCTTACCCCAAAATTAAAATTAAAATGGAAAAACAACTTAAAGAAAATTGGACAAAAAATGAGAAAGGTTGAAAAAACCCTTACTTGGAAGTGTGCTTCCAAAGGCTTGAGAGAGGCTTGAGAGAGGATTATTGGGAGCTTGGGGCACCTTGGAGGATTCTAGAGAGAGTAGGACAGAGGTTGAAAGAACTCCAAAGGAATTTAGTGTGGAGGAAGTGGGAGCTTGGGTGGGATTATATAGGAAATGTGAGGAAATTATTTATTATTTAGTTTTGGGACACCTTATATTAAATTAATCCAAACAACAAACCATCCCATGGTTTTTGACCATGGTTTTTTGAAAAGGGAAGAGAAAAAATATATTCTATAAGGCCAATGTCCGAACTTATTTAAATAATAGGGTTTATTATGTGGAGTTGAGTCACACTCCCATGGAAAATAAATTAAAAAGACAAGGTTTTTAATAAGTCTTGAAGGGTCCATTAATGATTTGAAAAGTAAGAAAAAAAATCCAAAATCGCATTATTTTAAGGTTAAAACATATAATGGACGAAAATAAAGCTTATTGTATTTTTTTCATCTCTATTGGGTCATTATGATGTCATAAAACACATTATATATTTATACAATATATAAATTTTATCCAAAAATTTAAATGTCTAAGAAAAGTTTGAAAATTTCACCGTTGGATAATTTCGACGACCTGATTCCAAAAATAACATTTATTTTATATAAATAATTTTCTAAATATTATAAATTTCACTTTTTAAAATAAAAACCATCATTTATTGAAAATTCACAGGCTTTAACAAAAATGGCTTTCAAACCATAATAAAAATTACAATTGCATTCATAAAATTATATGATCATTTATATATAATAAAAATAAATTTAATAATAATAATATTATTTTATTAATATATTATTTAATTCAAAAATCATATAATTTAATAAAATATAATTATTAATTAAGTAATAACTAAAAACACTATTAGTACTTTAAAAACTATTTACAATGTATCAATAATGACAAGAAATTATATACATTGTTATATACAAAAAATAATGTACATGAACATAGTACTAGTGATTTGTTACATAACCCCTTAAAACAGCCACATAAGACCTATGGGTAAGGTATGCGATGGTGACAGACTCTTGGGGTGGCTCAGATAACATCACTCGAGTTGTAATATCTATCAACTTCCACTTTTCCCATAGACAGTCTCGTTCGAGCTTGACATGGTGAAGCTCATCTTGGGATTGGTCAAGAGAAAAGCGCAATGACACCAACTCTCTTCTAAGCTCCAACAAATGGGCTTTGTATGAAGGAATTCTACTAGATGAGGTCATCACTTCTTTTGTCTGAGTAAATTGGATTTGTTAAAGCCCTATATTTATACTAATCATGTGATCACTATTCAATGACTATAAAAGCAACAGTCATAATTCTTAACATAAAACCAAAAAAGATTACATTTTATATAAAAATTTTACATAAAGAATCATTTAATTAGATCATGACGGATTTTCCATTAATGAAACATTGTGTCTTTAGAGACACACCATGTTTTTAACATTTCAAAAGATTTTTTATATATTATATACGGTAAAATTATATAAGGATAATATATTTAATGATAAAATTGACTCTAACATTGTAGAAATTTTAAAATACCTATGAAATTGAGACATTTAACATATGAATAAGTGAAATTTTTTATGAAGATATTAAATATATTAATGAAAATTATTACTGGAATTTGAGATATATAATAATATAGTGGAAGAACCTATGTCAACATATAATTATATAGAGTTTATTATTGTATTTTATAACAATTAAAATGATCATTAAGTCATAAATTCATTTATGGAGATAAAATTACCTAGATACACCTATTTAATTTTTGGGTGTTTGTATCGTTAGAATGTTCACTATAATAGACTTGTTTATCATATTTTTAATAAATCTATCTTGAAGTAAGGAATGGGTAGGTAGAATGAAGGAGTAATCCTTGGTATTTGTTGTGGGGTGAACAAAATCCTTACAGTCACAAAATAAAATTAATGATATCCTCTCTATATCAACTCATTATATGTGTGTGTGCCATGAAAATTTCAATTTTGGATGAATAAAAATTCATGAATATTTTAGGGTGTTGTAGTAGTAATGAGTGGGTGGATGATTTTGGTATTTCATCACTTTAAAGGGTTAAATTTGAATAACATGATAGAAAAATACCCCAGAATATCCTAAAGAAGATTTTTGACATTTAATATATAATTAATTTTAAAAAATAATTTCCTAAAATCTTGAATTCATTTTTGATGAATTTTAACTGATGTTTATTTCATCATTTCATTATACTGAAAAATCAAAGAGATGACTCTTCTCACTATATCAATAAATTATCCACAATTTCCTATACAACATTTAGAGTATCTCATGTGACAGCACTGATAACCCTATAGTTTTACACCATTCGATGTTGATCCCAAGTAGGAGCAATATTTCGCTCTATATGTTATTGAGATAGAGAGGAAGATATTTCCATCTAGGGATTGAGATATTTCTCGAGGTTTTTTGATGAAAAAAAACTGTCAAGGTAAAAAAATTATATACTTCTGAATTTATATTTAGGAAAAATATTTGAAAATTTAAAACTAAATAATTATAAAATATTTATTCTTATAAATTCCACATGTCTAGTAATAATACTAATAATATTATATTCCATGAATAATTATTTTTTAAATATTATTTTAAAATTAAATTAATAAATATTTCATTAAATGATATTATATAATGTACACATTTCCTTATAGTCATTAACTCGACCCTTTAATTTGAAATGAATTGTCTTAAAACCATGATGAATAAAATATTCAATTGAATAAATATTATTTGTTCGATAAATAAATAAAAAATATATTTACGAAAATCGATAATAAATATTTACTTTATTGGCCACATAACAAAATAAATATTTATGTAGTCCTATTTCATTTAATCTATTAGTCGATAATTAATTTTTGATTACCCTGATAATAATAAAAAAATGGATATTATTCAATTCACATATTCTAAAATAAAACATCTAGTAGTTTTATTTCTATGAAAATATAATGAAATAATTATGATTCTACAAGGTTGGAATAATATTAATTAATTATAATAAATTAAATATAATTTAATAAAATTATAGATATAACCTTATAAGTCTAATTCTAAATGGTGTATGGTGAACTTACCCAATGACCATGATCAACATAAAAAAAATCATGAAGACACCCATTGTGAAAGAAGTTAATGTTGCAATGATAATAACCTTCACATGAATAGTAATATGTAATATAATCTCTTTTTCAGGATATATCATCAAGGAGAATGCATTCCTATCACATCACACTAATTTGTTGATTTACCTTTCAATAAAAACCAAAAATAAACTCTTCGATGAATATCCATGGAAATGATGTTAATTATATGGTTCTATTTATATCCAAGGGTCATATATATATTCCACTATTAATATATATGATAAAAATCATTTTCATGACTTCTTTTAATTAATATAATGTCACATAGGACTCGCCTAATGTATTCTACCTTTACATGAACTCATGTCATCATGGATTTCATCCACATGTCAAATTGAAAGACTCGGGATACATATTAATAAAGAAGAAAATTATAAATACCAATAGACACATTCATAGATTGTAATATCTAATGGAACACAAAAACGTGGACATAAAATTGGTGGGACTACCCTTATGACCAACATAATCATTGAGAATAAAAAGTGAAAACAAATTGATATGAAGTGTCAATGTCTTATGAGGCCCCAACACCTAATAGTCAAACATAATTTGTGTTTTATCTGGTACAATTTATTTAAACCATTGGATATAAGTTTAAAAATAATATCAAATAAATTATATGTTTTCAATATAGTATATAATTGGTATAAATTAATGATGTAACAAAACTATCTAATGGTATTATAACATTATTATTACTTATATGTACAATCATCATGGGATAAGATATTTATTCATATTCTGGTAATTGAATGTAAAACGTTATTTAGTTCTAGGGATTCATCTCCAACATGTTCACACTTATTATAGATCCAAAATATAGCTAACAAATTATTAATCTTCATATCATAAAAATTATTTAACTAAGACATGCCTATACTGGTTATTCCATTCATGTTTATATATGGATACTCTACTTGTTCCAATAATACTTATATCTAAAAAACTCTAAAGAGGTGTTATCACTGAGCATTTACGTCTTTTCCTCTATCATAAACACAAAATATTGGATAATCCCATATCCAAATGCTTTTAATAATATATATTAGGATAATAATGTAGCATCATGCTATAAGTCACCGATAAAGAAATATTTTTAGATTAAAAAAAATTTTAAATTATATCAGAATACGCAACAAACATTGTATTTTCCGATATGCAACCACCGGCTCTTGTAATCTTCTGTTTCTTATTTAAATTGTATTACTACGATATATAAAATTGTTTGATCCATAATAAATGTTTTTTTCTATCCCTTCAAGAACCAGTATTATCATTTCTATAGTTAATAGGAAATCATCCATCCAAATTTCTTAAGTTCTTTCCAAATTGTTTCAGTTGTTATATTATGCAATTCTACTGATTCAGTTTTATATTTTCTTATGATGATCTTTTACTAAGAAATTAAATATATTAGAATGTATCAAGGAATATGGGATATCTTCAAAAATTTTAGGGTATGAAATTATATTCATCATAACAGTATCCTCTTGTACCTTATCTCTCCATATTGTATATTTTTTATGTCACAAGACATGAGAATCAACTCACTCTTGAATTGTTCCATCGTATATTTTTAAATATCATTCCCATATATGTAATATTAATTTTCTCTCATGTATAATATATATATGTTTCTATATCTTGTTCCCTTGAATATGGGCTATTATATCCAGTAATTCTTGGAGAAATAAATTTTTCTTAGTCTTAATTTATTTTATGACTAAAAATTTGTTTTCATATTTTATGTAAATATTTTAAATGGAAAACAATTGTACTATAAACAAAAAATTTTCAAACATGGCCCACATTCATTATTAATAAATACAAATTCTCTAATGACCCCATGAAAATGAATATTCCATTATCATGATGCTTGCATCTATCCATAGTAGGTTCTTCGTAATTTTCATAACTTATTTGTATTCTTTACTGGAACTAACCCTTTTTGTTTCAACATATAGAAGTTTTACACATGATTTCCAATAATGAAGGTGGTATTGACATCTAATTACTAAATTTCAGGATAATAGAGTGTTTTTATGATTGATATAATTACTATGAATTTTAGAATTACAACAGTTAAGGATTAATCCTAGATTGTGTCCTTACATTACATGAAATATGAATTAATCAATTTTTCCTTATAGGTATCAACATTACCATCCATTTATACATTCTTTTTTAATACCATTTAATTATTTTAGATTTATTATAGAAAAATGTTCGTAATTGTATATGGTGCATGGAATTCATTTGTGAATTCAATTGAACATAACAATAATAGCGTGTTTTCATATACTTCTTCCTTTTAGGATTCATTATTATCATCGATACAACATTAACTATCATCATCACTATGATATATATATAGTTATTAATGTGATAATATAAATTGATTCACTCTATCATTAAATGATCGACGAACATGTTGTTATGATATTGTATGACTATCCCAACCAAAGGATGGTGTGCAATGTGATTGTCATTTGTTAGCCACATTGTATTTTGAATACATCGAGGATGTATACAAAAAAATGATGAGTAATCAATGTGTAGTAACTATACAATAAAATATTCAATTAAATGTTTAATTGGGTATATCTATTTGGAGTACAGTTTTCTTTCAATCTTCATTCTGTTTCAATGAGAAATTGAATGTTTATTATTTTAAAGAATCCTTTTTCAACCCAAAACCTTTTATTTTGTTTTAAAATATATTAAAATTTTAAAAAATATAATAAATTGATGCGAATAATGAGTTGTAAAAAACAAGATCCTTATGATATAAAAATTATCATTTATTTTTCTACACTAGGAAAAAATAAATATCATTTTATACTACATTGTGACATGTGTGTTGCGGACCACGAGTATATATGAATAAATTTTTTTTCATGAGACATAGTGTAAAATTGGTTTATAGTTTAAACAAAAATGTTTAAAACTATTTTATTTTGAAATTTATATGATACAATGAGTTTTTTTATCATGTAATTATTGGTATGATTCTATGATGTTGTTTATTTGAGTTGGTTTTCTATTATACTATAGTCATATGTGATTTTACAAATTTAGAGGTATGGTGTTTTTGTGGATTCCTTTTATTGGTAGCTAATACATCGTAAATAGAGTCCTTATGTTGATACATATGCACCGACTATCCATATAATGAACATATATATATATATATATATATGTGCCCATAATCTCATGCCCTCACACACCTAAAAACAAACACATGTATGATTATGGTTCATCTAATGAGAATAGAGTCCTCTTATTGGATTATTCATGTGTCTGTGTCTGTGTGTATGTGTATACACACAAAAATTAATTTATGCATGTATTTATTTATGTATGAGGTTACTATCGTATCATAATGGATGTATAAATCCTATAAGCATGGATACTAAGAAATCATTTTATTTGGTATCGATATGTATATGAATCTATGGATATAAAGGTACCCACTAGCATACAAGTTTTACTATCATTGATTCCAAGAATGACTAGAAGTAGGATATGTTGGATAACTGAGTAAGATAGTAAACACATGGGAACCCAACAACCTATATATATTTTAACAATTCACTAATTTGGGTATTGGTGTGAACCAGATATTGGGTTTTCAGTAATTATATGTCAATTTTTTCTATTGCATATCATTTCATATAATGTGTATACACTCAAATATAATAAATTATATCCAGGAAATCGACCGTAATGTCTTACCATGTCACATATTTTCAACCTATACTTTCACTTCAATGGACATTCAAAACATATATATGAAATTCGGGTCTGAGTACAAGTCCTAGTATAGGTGGAGACACTATAGTAGGTTAATGGGGATAATTAATCGGATTGAAGAAATATTAGAGTAATGTATCCATGTCTCCATGTTGTTTATTTCATTAATTTTTTAATATATTTTTCATATTAGATGACTGATATTGTGTTCAATATCAACGGTACAAGTTAGGTACATTACATTATATCCATGTGATAATTTTATATGTCAGGGTATTCTATTCATTTTAAATCCATGTTTTTTCCTGATTAATTATGTGATATAATTCTTTTTTATTTATTAATTATTTTATTATATTATAGAGAGGGTATACTCCCCCACATGATATCATTATTCCATCATCACTAGTCGATAATATCTAGAATATAATAATGCATGTATGAAGTCATGTAGTGACCCTACTCAAACAATATGAATGATGATCATGTATGGAAATTTATAAAGTGAAAAACATGAAATGATTTATTTATTTAGGACAAGGTAGAAGATATAATATTGAACAGAATTGTAATTTATACTGAACATGTACATCAAAAACTCTTATATGAGATGACATGGAGTCAATTGGATCATTAGATTCTTGAAATCCATTTATGGCCTGGTAATTTAACCATAAATGAATTAAATGGAAAATAATGGTACCTTTATTATTTTAGATCCAAGATCTAATAGAAAATATATTTTGATATGTAAAATATTCGTTATTTGAAATTATTTTTTGGACGTGTTTTTGTTTTAATTTTTTTTAATTTTGAATTTGGATAAGTGCTAAAATAGAAATTGAATGCAATTTTCGTTGAATCCAACTATATAATCATCTATAATAATAATGTCAGAACATAAATCAACAATATCCAAGACTTCACACAATGTCCAATTCACTTGTTTTTATGTTTTTATGTTTTAATTTTACCTTGTGTAATTTTTCTTTGTGTTATCTAGTTTAGATTCTTAATTCCATGTTTCTTAATGTTTAGAAGTGTTATGAAATAAATTAGATTGTTCAAAACACTACTGAGATATGATTAATTTTAAATTACAGGAGAATATAATGATACTCGACAAAGAGACTTTGACAACCATGATTGTGTTTAATGTGATCTAAAGAAAATTTTAACTTGAAACCTATATTGTTGCTTTATATTTTTTTCGGAGTGATAATATTATAGGATTAACATAGTAACATGATTGAACACCAACGTTAAAATCGTAAACGTTTTACAAGTAAATAAATACTCAATACAATTCTAAACCAATACATTATTTTTAATTTATGCATGATATGGATGTAGATCTTACACAACATCAAGATAATCAAAAATAGAAATTTTTTAACACTAATTCTCTATCAAAATCTAATAATAAAAATGAAATTTAGACATTGAAATAGTTTGAACATACACAGACAATGTTATCATGATAATAAATTATTATGAAAAAAATGCATAGAGATAATTTATCATAATATATTTCTCTATTTCTGATTATATAAATGATATTATCATCCAAGATTATATAGGAATTTAATAAGATAAATCATTCTGACACATCAATAAGAAAATAAAATATGGAAACCGTGAGGTTTTGTCATTTTAATAAATATATAAATTTTAGAATCTTGTAAAATATTGCGATAAATAGTTGTTGTGATTTCATTAAAATAATAAGAAGAGAGGGAAATGAGGACTATTATTATGCTATTACAAAAAACTACTCCTACATTTTAATTTCTCCAACATTTTTTCATAACCATTAATTCACCCATGTATTATAATTATATTGGGGTCCATAATATTTGTGCTATAATTTATAATTCAAAATTTATCTAATTTATCCTATTAATTTGGGTTGTGAATTTTTTTTTTAGTTTAATATCTATATGAGATGATTCTCCCATGCATTACCTATGGTTGAGAATGTTTTTAGGAAATCAATTATTATTTTGGAACATTTATCAACAAGATATACATTCATTACCAACCTCATCAATGATATATGTAAAAATTTTATTTTTCATGGATGATCTGGGTATGAATTATGGTTGGAAGTTCCATAGAGGCCACCATTCTTGCTGATAATGAATGGGGTTATTAAAAATCAATGAGAAGATACAAATAAAAAAATATTAATGAAGAATTAAAATACATCAATAAGTTTGAGAATGAGGTAGTAAGTTATATGTTCTACATATTCAACAAAAGTTTTAATTGTATGAGTGATTGAAAATAAAAATATTCATACAGAAATCATGGTTGAATGAATACCAAATGTTATACTCAATTTTTTGATCAAAATATAAATTTAATAACTTTTGTGCAGTTTCATCTTCTCAATAAAGGATGATGCAAGTTAACATAAGGAATTAGATTATATTCATTGAGTGAACATGGAACACTGAATACGGTATTTGGCAATGCTAGATGCGACAATGATGTGATGTTTGAAAATATAGAAATTCATAATGGTGATGAAAGGTGGAATAAATCATATTGATTAAAATATATTAGATTGAAATTAATAATATGATACAAACATTATATTTTTTATATATCCAATTTCAAAGACTTGAGTGGATTTCTTAGTAGCTTTAGAGAATCATGAGAATTTGTTAATAATTAATTTTAAGATATATTCTTGATTTTCTATTTTTGAACTGTTATTTATCTATTTCATTGACTACTCTCTCTATTTGATATTTTATTCAGATGAAAAATTTTCAATTGTTATCAATCTCTTTTGGGATAAATTTATTCTTTTTTTGGTCATTATAATTTCATCCAAGGTATTCCTTGAAAAATACTTAGTTGTTTTTGTCGCAATATTTTAGGTTATATTTGTAATTGTTATGATAGTTTTAGTTTCAAGGAATGCGTTCGTTGACCCCCCTCATTTTTTTATTCATTAAATTTTTATGTAATTATGATGTGAAAATATTTTCAATATATTAAGGAATCATTTTAATAGTAATTATCCTCAACTCTAAAAGGAAATGTTAAAGCAATGGTTGAGATTACATCTTTTAATAAAAAACTTTTAACACGGTGACAATATCTCATTCCCTAGTTATATCATAGAGAAACTATTATTATTCATTATGAATTTTATGATATGTGTAATTAGAGCAAGATAATGTTCATAAGAATTCTTGATCTGGAATGGTATTAGAAATTCATGTTTTATATTAATTGAAATTTGGTAAATTTGTAATAGGATATAAATATTTAGATTCATAAAAATGGATTTATTTTTGATTGAGATTCTAGAGAGATCTATACAAACATCATGCTCAATGAAAATATTAATCATGATATCATTACATCTGGAGTAAATTTGATTGAAATTGAACCTTCCTTGATTGAAATTGAAATTTTTTTTGGAATGAATCACATGGGTAATTTTAGACTCGGTTAAAAATCATTTATTCATGAGATGGAATTATTTATTGAAGGTAAAAGAATGTTATTAATTGGGAAATGTTGACTTCAATAGGTATGGATATTCCAACAAAATCCCCAACATTGATTCCATTATAATAATATTAAATTGATAGAACTAAAAAGACTAAGAGACTAACAATATTAAAATACAAGGTGACTACCTACTGAATTATAGGTTGTCAATGTAATTTATAAATTTACTAAGGAGGGTGTTAAGAATAATTCATGAAATTTGTAAAGAAAAAGTAAGATAAAAAAGAAATTAGTTTATGACAATTTTTTATATAGTCACTTACAATGACTGTAAATCTTAGTGGATAATTATAATGAGAAAATTATCAAGGAAAATTGTATTAGAGATTGCAATTTAGGGAAAATTCATATTTTTTGGGATCCCTAGGCTAATGACTATATTGATGTTATCCTAGTATTTTTTATGTAGTATAATCCTAGAGATAAACCAACTTCACTAAAATGTGAATAAACATTTGAGTTCCCACCTAGATAGGCTCAATGAGCAAAGATTTTCTCACCACCTAATGAACATGACGATGGATCAAATAAAACTAAGAGGAATCCCAAATTTATCTAGAAATTTACTTCAAATAACTTTTTTGATTAAAAAAACTGAATTATATGATGAATTTAGATTGTTTATTTAGAATATAATACATCTATTTTTTGTAATGGAGACCTAATTCATTATATGGATAATAAAATTTACAATACATTGAATTGAATTTGGATTTAAATGGAAATTGAGTTTCATTAATTTTATTAATTAATGTTCATAATATGAAAAATGTAAATTTTATAAATATGTCACATTCACTAGGATAAAAAATTCATCCTTCAATACATTTAATTGAATGGAAAATGAATGTTATATTAAACCTCTATAAATTACTAAGGATGTTGTTAAGGAATAGGCTAAAGCTTCTCAAAAGAATAATGAACCATCAATTGACTATTTAGGGTGTTCAAATTACAATGTAATGAATGGTGGATAATATTTCATGAAAATGGTTTATAATAAGAAATATAAACATTATAATTATGTAAAAGGATTCCAATGATGGAACTTCATCTTAGAATAGCTCGACTAGTGAATGGTCTTCTTCTATAATGAAGCTACTTGTTATGAAAATTTAGAAAATGGTTTCAATAGTAGATGATAATGGGGAAAACTAGTGAGTTTACATAAAATCTTAACCCCTAAGTAGTATATATAACTCCCTTTATCCACCCATGATCTTACTATAAACACCATATATAGCTTAATGTAGCCACATCACACCATTTTGGTCCCCTTACCATCTATCCTTCAATGAAAAATGCTCCAAAATTATTTCGCACAATATCATGATTCCTCGATTGGATCATTCACATTGGTCCTCACTCCATTATGTCTCATGGTGACCTTTTCTAGCCATTTAGCATCACAAAAGCCCTAATATATGGTGGCTAGACCCAAATATCCTCTCATGGATTCAAATACTGATTGAGAAGGACAAAGATTAATACCAAATGAAAAGGGGGGAAATGGAGAAGAGTGATAATAAAACCCCATAGACGGAAGTTGATGTTGGATGGTGAAAATGTTCGACCATTTATCTTCAATCATGTAATTTCTAGAAATATGATTTGGAGAAGAATTAGGATATGATAATTTAAAATAATAAATTTATTTATTTTGGGTTATATGAAAGATAAATCAATTATTTAGTTATATGTTTGTAAATCAGGAAGAACATAACAATGAAATTAATATTACTAGACCTACATTGATTTAGGATTGTTCCTTGGCAATGATCATGTTTTCTCCGACTATTGGAGAATCCTTAGAAGAGGGCTTTGGTCAGTTTCATGTCTCAATTCTTCTAACTCCTAATATATCACTATGTATTTTTAAGGTGGATAAACCTAATTATAATAAATATATAGTGTGATTGGGACTTGTAAAATAAATAAATAAATATTAATTCATTTAGTCAATAACACTAATGTGAAAACATCTCTGATGGTCCCATGTTGTGAACCAATATTAAAACACCCCTAAATACACATTATTTTGAATGCAATCTAAATGTCATTTTTCCTATTTGTGGATCCATTTATGAGAAAAAACTTTTCCCCTTGATTTCATTTTCATAGGTTAATAATATTATCTAATACTTAATATATTATATTTCCCCCACCTTATTTTTGTTTTAAAAAGATTTTGTATATAAATTGATGTTCAAATATGTTTTTCATGGAATATTGAGAGAAATCTTAGATAACCTACTGTGTTTATCCATTGGTATTAAATATTATTCTGATAATGACCATATTATAAGTCCCTGATAAATTTGGAATTATTATAGATGAGAATCTACTATTTTTTGGTTTTTATTTCTATTTTAAAAATCTAAACAATTATAGAAAATATATAGAAAATTGAATAGGGTTTAGAAACAATATATGATTAATGTCACATAGTTTAATTATTTTAAAGAAAATTAAGGGGAGTTGGAAAATTTGGATTAATGGATATGTTATTTCAAGAAGTCCTCAGTGAAATGAATAAAGATCAAGAACCATAATGACTTGATTAATTTTCAAAGGAACTGATTGTGACCTCTAAATACTTTCTAGAAATCATAAACAATCTGTCCATGAAACAACTATAGAAACAACAATAAACTCTATTTGTCGATGAAAAAATCCATTATTATGATATAAAAGTAAAATATCACCAACTTATAAATCATTATTAGAACATGTTAGGCACACTCAAGGAGAAGCAATAGATATTGGTTGAGATATAAGATGGATATATGGAACAGTGGATCCCTTATTCATTACCTTTTCTGAAACTTAGGCTCTTCACTTTCGGTGTCTTTACTAGAAGTTAAATCATATGAGGCAACAAAAGTTTTTTTCCATTTAGAAGAGAAAATAGGTGATAAAATTTAGTTGTACATTGCATCCCATGAGGATAATGGTACCAAAATAAATATTATTTTATATTATTCTCTAGAAACATAACCAAAAGAGAAACTATATCCTATATGGGAGCTATAATCACCAGCGGACCCTACTCCTCTATCAAAACAATGAGATAACTCATTTTTCATGCTCCCACACTAAACACTCTAGAGTATATGATATAATATGGAAGGGGAAACAACCATTTTGTATATGAGACTCTCCATATCTAGTTCATAATGAAGAGCACTGAATAAAAGGTGATGGGTTGGTTCTAACAACATATACCCCATACCCCTTTAGAATGGGGATGAACTGATGTGATTATCTAGTCGATGTAACCGTAAATATAACACCAGTATGATAATTAAAAAATGATTTCTTATCCATTTACCTTTTCATTTAACTTATTTTAAATTTATTACATATGATGTGTTTTTCTTACCATATTACAAGAGGAAACTAAAAGGATCTTAACCCAGACCGCTTTTAGTAAAGAACCTAGTCGTATATATCTTTTTTCATGATTTAATTAGTACCCAACTAATATTTTATATAAAATTATATATTTTAAGATGAAATATAACAAGGGTGTTGAAAATAAATATGTAGGGGAGTTATATCTGTATGTTATTAGATTTTATCTTTTTTAACATTTTTTATTTTTAGATTTCATAATGATTACCTGAATTAAAACCATTTATCAAAGGTTATCGGTCACTTCAGAGAAATATTAGATTAAAAACATAAAATCTCTTCTATGGAAACTATAAAAAAATTGTAATTGAATAGTTTTATGTGAATCAAAACATAAAATGTATTCATTAATCTTTTGTACTCAATATTTAATAAATCATTCAGCATGACAAAGTAACACTCTAATGATCTATTTTAAACAACACTTTTATAAAATATAGAATTGGAATAGTTTGAGTTATTGAGATCCAAACCTGTGTTTTTAATGATATCCAAAACATAATTTCTATGTGTGAAATATTAAATCAATATTTCAATGTAAAAGGTAATATGATATTCAGATCAGTGAACAACTAGACTAATACAAATATATCATAGTGAACAACTGGACGATTTTTCATTATCTCTATTTGTGCTATTAATATATATCTAATATAATTAAATATGGAATGTGAAATTTTAATTTCTCTTAGATTATAAACCTAGATCATAAAACATAAATTTCTTATTTAATAGGGAAAACTAATTAATAACCATATCTATAAATTTCTCCATGTCCTAATCATCATCGGATCTCTCAGAGACTTCCACGATGGGCTCTGAAATTATTTTATATAACACGAGATGAGAAGGTCCCTCTATGGGCTCTCGTTTCCTATCCATTACAACTAAGTAATTTTCTTATATATCATATGATCATTTTAAACTAATATTCACACATATATATATATATATATTAATTAATCTATTATATTCAATATTCAAAAATTCAGAATATTTAATAACTTCTATTTCTTAAAGATCATTTATTTCCTCCTAAGAAGGATGTAAAATAATTTAGTAAATGCTATAATTAAAATAATGTGTTATTTACTAACCAGAATCTATATAAATTAATATTTTACGATAATATCCAAGGGATTCCATATCATGGATCCTTTATATTACAAATTGATCAAAATTCTCTTGAGGTGTAACAACCTCAAAAATAGTTTTTTATGATCATCTTGTGTAATAATAACTTCATATTTTAAATAATTTGTTTCTTATAGAGAATCTATTATATCTAGAAGAGTTACATTCTCATGTCAAAACTTATTATTAGTATGATAATGAATTTATTCATAATAAAAATTTCTTATTCTTATTCTCATATCTACAGTCTCATTATCTATTATGTCCTCTAATTATTCTTGACTAATAAGAATAGGTGTAGGCACCTCTCATTCAACTCATGTAGTGATGTACATGAATTATTTGTCCCTAATAGAAGATTAATTCCACAAGTAGTATCTCTAAAAATAACCAATTTTTTTAGTATCCCATTCTAAAGAGTGTTTGGCCCATGAAATGTAGTTTCCATCATCTCAATGAGCTCTATTTTTATTTCATGAATGAAACGATTAAAATTATACAATAAGGATAAAAAATCAATTATTTTTAGTAAAAAATGTATATGTACCTAATAACATACCTCAAGAACTATCTTTCTTCTCAAGAAGTATAATATACCTAAGATGAATTCCATGATATATAACATTTTCAAAATCACCCCTTTATTAAATAAGTCCACTTCCAAGAAACATTACCAAGATATTTATTTTAATATCTTAATAATTGTCAATATTTTTCATTACTACTATAGAGAAAAAATGAGATGAAGTTATCCCATCTTGTCTCACAATATCTAAATTAACAAGGGATGATGTAAAGTCGGATTACCTTCAAAAGGGAACTAATGAAATTTAGAAAACTCAAACGTTAATAAGGAAGTGATCTTTCCACCAATTTTTTATACTAACAAATTATCAACATCATAAAATATAATCCAAGTAATATCATAGATCTCCATAAACTGATTATCCTATATAACTCAGTTATCCTTTAATTAATCATAATCATCCACCCAAGGACGTTCAATTCATCTTTTTAAAAATAAATTGGTGTGACCTGGACAAGATAAATCCATAATATTATTACTAAGAACATTTTTCATAAGTCATAGTCTCTTAAATGTTTCTAGATAACCCTCTTTATATCTCTTTGGTTATACCACTCCAAGATTATGAGAACTATCTTGGGGATCAAAAGATTCATTTGGGGACATGATTGTTTATATATAAGATATATGTTTAGAGGGTTTATAATGATTTAGATGCTTCGAGAGACTATGTACTTTCTATGGGATAGTGCAATGTGTTTACATATGTGGGAAAAAAATTAAATAAATAAATAAATAAATAATTGACAAGAATAATTTCCACCTGATAGGTAAAATGGTTTCTTTAAACATACATTTGGTGACAAAATATTCTCGTAATATATTAATGAAATATATAATAACGAATATAAAAGTAAAAATTAAATGAATACATTAAAAATTAAACATCTCTCCATCCTCCATTACTAGGTCCACCACCCTACGAACCTCCCAGTTGAAACTGATGCCCCTCCTTGGCGGTATTTTGACTATATCCCATATGATACATAAATTATTGGGAAATCCAATGTGATATTATATTTCCCATCACTGGAGCAGCATTCTTACTTATTCAGCTATTTGTAACCATCCTAAGATCCCTGGTCGGGTGACCCTCTATCGGGATACTATGTTTTTAAATGAATTGTGTTCCTGGATCATTGAGTCTATTGTAAACTACATGTTTCTAAAATTTTATCTCTAGGAATCCCACAACTATAAAAAAAAATTTGTGGTTTCTTGGATAGAATTATTTCCACGGTCAAGTAATGTTCTATCAATCAATTATTGGAAGAGATATTGAGAGATACCACTACAACCTAGATATCTTTGTGAAGGACACACTATAAGCTCCATGATCGAAATAAAGAATTTTAAACCATATCCATGGAGTACTATGAATAGTTTTTGAATCAAATCATGTACTCTATCGCAAACATGTTTCCATATTGGAGCTCCAGAATCTCCTGGTTACATATTACCTAAAATATCATTATGTAAATCTACTAATTAAAGAGTAACTCAATCTCTATCAAAGTAAGAGTTGGATCATCATTTATTTGATTCACCATGCTCCACCATCTCCCAACAAGTCTAGGGATAAGTCTCATTCTAGGACCCACGTCTATTCGGAAGGGGTCCAAAAAGTGTGAAAAATTGACCCTACTACCTAAATCATATTCTCTATGTATTTGGGTTAGGATTTCCCCATAATTATTGGGGTATCTTTCTATAGAAGTCATGAAGTTGGTTCAGCCTGCACAAGTCTTCTTATCTCACTACTCTGAGAACATACTACTCAACATTTTGAGGTAGTATAGAAAAACCACCCAGGGGTACAACTTCTTGAACATGAACCTAAATAAAAGCCTCATTGCAAAGATGATCATCATCATGATCTCACTATGGAATCCAATATGGTTTTTTTCATCAAGGAATCCTTCAAAATCTATGACACACCATTGTCATAGAGCACATATGGGAAGATTACTCCAGAAGGACATATAAACTGCAACACATTCAAAAATGATTCATGTTTTCACGACCCGTCCTCGAGCCCATGACATGACTACCCCAAGCCCGCCTTCCATAGGCCTGGGGCTGGCGAATAGCACCAAAGGCGTAAATCCTGATAACTGGGAAGGCATTGCCTTATAAAAGTAAACAAAACACCACATAGTACAAGTGGATACAAAACACTAAGTATAAAGGAATGTGATGAAAAGAAAATGGGCCAGAATACAAACCCAAATGAATGTACAACTACAACTGAACATGTACAATAGGAAAAGACAATAGCTGGAAGAAAGGAAGCAGCTCCTGGATCATCCTCCTCGGATCCTACCTGAAGGGTAGGTACAGATGACGTAGCTCATGGATCGTCCACCATGGATCCTACCTGAAGGGTAGGTACAGATAGCCTCCAAAATTCTCTCGCTCGTAAACCTCCTCCGTGTGTCGTCTCGCCATGTAGTCCACCTCCGGGTACCATCCAGTCCTCGAACACTCGGCCTCCGTTAGCACTGCCCGTCATCTGCAACGAAAACAATGAGGTGCGGGCATAGCCTGTGCAGGGGTGAGTATAACGATACTCAATAAGGACCCTGAAACCCTCAAGGTCTCACTAAAACAAACATTGATATCCACAAAAAAGATCATAACAGATAACCTCTACTTAGGTATATGCCCACATATATATCTAAGTTATCAAGTAACCCATCTCAATCATGAGGGAAACACAACGATCATGAAATCAACAGATAACCACTACCCAGGTATATGCCCATACATATACCTAAGTTATCAAGTGACCCATCTCAATCAAGAGGTAAGCACAAAGTTCAAAAGTGTCAACTCAAACCAGGATTTTCATTATCGAAACCGTAACTACTGAAGAGCTCCATCTCTAGAGTGTACAGTGGTCCTGTCACGACTCTGAGGTACTGCTCACTAACCTAAGACTGCTGAGGTACTCCTCCTGTCGAGTACCACAGGTCTGCGGCCTACTACCGGGCGCTCTGTCCACTGTGGGTCTGTCGCCAAATACCGGGCGCTCCCCCTAATAGCCTACATAGGTACTCCTCCTGTCGGTTACTGCGGGTCTGCAGCCAACTACCGGGCGCTCCGTCCGCCGTGGGTCTGTCACCAAATACCGGGCGCTCCGTCCACTGGGCTAGTCGACTCACTCCAAGTCGAGTCAGTCAAGCAGTCGTCAGGTTTCAGCCGGCTACACGGTCTTCGTACTCCGTATGCTCATCTTCGGGAGGGTCCGCTCCACGAGCTACAGGTCAATACTCCAAGTATCACAAAGTCCCACGAAGAAGTATCTCAATGAACCGCCTTATCATAGGGGTCTCAACGCAACAGTCGGCACGTCAATTGGACGCCTAGTCTATGAGTTACTATAATTTTCGTCCCCAGGGCCCGGTTTGTTTTGTGTGTGAACCAATCAGGCCGTAACTCAACTATACCCCGAACACTCATAGGGTATACTCATAGGGACCTTTTCTCAATGTGATCACCAATGCAGCTGATGGTTCGTCAAACGGACGTCTGGTCTGAATAATATCAGCTCTTCCGTTCCAGGGGCCCGTTTGGATTTCGGGTACAATCCAACTCGGCCACTATCCAACAACACCCAAATCTCGGGCGAAGTATGCCAAAAGTTCCGTCTCATCAAGAGGAAAACAACAAGATAGACGGCGCGTCAATCGCATGCCTGGTCTGTGAGTTATTGGCTTTTTCGTTCCATGGGCCCGGTTGGTTTCATGAGCGAACCAACCCGACTGCACTCCGTCGGAATCCAAACCTCGAGCAGAGTAAGCCAAAAGATCCATCTCACTTAGAGGAATCCAACAAAGTCGGCGGCATGTCATTCGGACATCTGGAGCTCATGTTACGAGCGTTTCCGCTCCGAGGGCCCGGTTGGTTTCGTATCCAAACCAACCCGGTCAAACCCAAAGTATTCCTAAACCTTGAGTGCGATATACCGAAACGACCGCCTCGATTCATGGATCGCATCTCCGCTGACGGTGCGTCGATAGGAGGTCTACAGATCATGATATGGGCTAAAGACCAAAGAGGGTCCGAAACGGGGGGTCTGGGCCCGAACCGACCCGGCCCGACCCCCCACCCCCCCTGGGTCAGCCCAAACCAGGTCGACCCGTCCCGGCCCGGGTCTGACCCGACTGGGCCCGGCCCGGCCCGGCTGTTGCGGCCCGGCCTGGCTGGCTCGCTCCGGCTCGACCGGCCAGCCGCGGCTTGGCCAGCGCTGCCGAGCGGAAGCCACGGGCGGGGGTGTGTGCGGCCCGCACTTGCCGCTAATTGAAGCCGGTGGCGACCGCCGCCGCCGGTCTACCGGTGGTCCGTTTCTCCTGCCATCATCGTCTACTGTACTCCTAGTACCCGACCTTCACTGTGATGGGATTCAAAAGACATAGTGGCCTGCTTCGTCGTCGTCCGTCAATCCGCACATCAATAAACAAGATGTGGAGGGTTGTCGGGCCATGTTCCTTCGCCCCGCGCCCTCCGCGTTAGGTGTTATCAATTGGAAAATAATAACACATGATTTTAATCATTGACAAGGGTATAATTTATCCAAAATAACTTATACGATCACCTTGCAATCAAATATCCACGCATCAGGGTTTAAAAATTTTGAATGCACGGTGAGACGACGTCGCACATTCATTCCGCTCGATCCCGTGCGGTGTGACGTTGTCGCACATCCTTGTCGTTCTTTCCCATGCGGTGTGACGTCACTGATTCACTCACTTTCAATCCGCAATGACAAGAAAGAATAAAAATGGAGGAGGTTCGGACGTGTTTGTGTCGTCCGGCCTCCTCCCGTTAAACGATAACAAGGGGTTCTCATTACTCGTAGAACATCCAAGATAGAATCAAGAACAAAACGAAACAAACCCCTACTTTTGATTCATCGATCGACGTTCATCGTTCGTTGATGGTGGTGCGAAAAAAAATGATGAAGTTTGTCTTTCGCCGCGTTCGTCACACACTCCCAATCCCGAGCTACGTCGACCGTGGAAGACACTACACGTCGGTAGGATCTGAGGGAGGAAGTCGAAGAAGGTTGTTGACAGTCTTCGGTTCCGTCGTTGTAGAAGTGCAACCAAAGAAGAATCGGCATCTCCTCTCTTGTCGCATGAAGAAGAGGATAATGGGTGCATCGTCGTTCTTCGTTGAAGAGGCGTCGTTCTTCGTTGAAGATGAAGTTATTCAAAAGAGGGAAGAGCTCTCTTCAAAATTCTCTCACACAACCAAACTCCCAAAATAAAATAAGGCCACTCCTTATTTTATTATTTTTCCATGCATTCAAACTTACAAAAATTCAAAACCTAATTCACTAAATCAATTAAACAATGAGTTGTCTATTTAATTAAGTGATAGGTTGGCAAGAATTTAAGATTTAGTGAGGGGAGAGGAAGAGTTACACAACTTATGTGGTGGGATTATAGGAGTTAGGGAGTTATGGAGAATTTGAAAAGGTGGGGGCTCATGTGGGCCCCACCACACATTATCCTCTCATTTATCCTCACATGGGTAGATAGGTGCCACCCCAACTTCCCCATGTAGGATAAAACTACCTTAGACTTAAGAAATAAAATTGTCTCACAATTTTATTCATTCCTCAATTAAGCCACAAATTTTAACAACTCCTCCAATAAAAACGCTACTACGGAATAGGCGTTCTGAAGCTAATACCGACACTGTGGTTCCATCGGTGCCCTCAGAATTTGATTCTGTGCACCGATTTCAATGTTAGAAATTCCCGCTCGTTCATTCACTGAACGTACCCGTTCTAAACTTTAGAAATTAATTCCGGGCACACTGGGCCTCAGAATCAGTGGCCGTCAGAAACTGTATTGTTGTAAAATTATGAAGCAAATTAAGAAAAAAGTTTCCTTGAAATTTCCGGGTCTTTACATTACTCCCACCTCAGGGCTTTACATCCCCTTAAATCTTTAACACAAACTAGGATCACAAAAGCGGTACAGAGCACGCATCTGAGCCTTTCGCTCCCATGTTCTCACCTGGAGGTTCCTGTACTGCCAGAGAATGTGCACCCGAGGAATCGATCGTCCTCATAGGATCCGCTCCTGTTGATCCTCGATCCCCACTAGAGCCTCCATGAAAGACACCCCATCGCCATCATCCAGCTCCTCATGGTCGATGATATGCGAAGGGTCGAGCACGTATATCCTCAGTTGAGATACGTGGAAGTCGTCGTGCACATGGTGCAACTGCGGTGAATGGGTCAAGCGGTAAACCACCTCGCCTACCCAACTGAGGACCAATAAAGGTCCGCTGAACCTTGGAGATAACTTGCCGCCTTGGCCACATCTCCGTTATCCTCGTCGCGGTGAGACTCGTATAAGGACATGATCGTCATCGTCGAACTCTAGAGGCCTCCAAGTCCTATCAGAATAAGGATTCTGTCGGCCCTGTGATGTCCTCATCCACTCTTGGATGACCTGGACCTTCTCTAGTCTCACAAGAGCTGCTATGATTTCTTCTTTGCCGATAATAGAAATCTGGTCTCATCCCCTGGATGAACCACATTCATTTCCTAATACAGTCAATCATGACATGAATGATGCATTCATGCCATGGATGACGTCGTAAGGCCTCGATGTAACTACCAAGAGATACAACTGTCACTCTCGCCTCCAAGGGTCGAGTCACACTGTCAGCATCAGTGTGAGGTCACTAGGTCTCCTCCAGTAGAAATCTCGAAAGTGAGGGTCAAGTCAACAGTTTTAACCGGAACCACTCAGTATCAACTAAACAAAAGGAAAGGAAAGAAAACATCACAAAGATAAGTATCTTTTTATTATTGCATCTCATAGTACAAAGACACGAAGAAACTATAGACAAACATCAACAAAACTAGAAGAAATAGGATCAATAGCCTCCAGGTCGGAAGCTAGTCCCGCTCCTGTCCATCTGCTTCCGGAGCACCATGACCATAGGCCTCAGCTGCCTGAAGCTGAGCTCTCCCATGTCCTCATGTCCCCTGCGGTCGGGGTGGGCCTTCTGGTGGTGTGGGTGGCAACACCTCGAAGCATCATCCACCTCCAACTGCAAGACCAGCACATATTCCATGGCCGCCTGCTCCTTGAAGTCTGCCCTGATCGAACCTCTGCCTCTGGCTGGGAGGTTATTCATCTAACAGCTGGTCATCTGCATGGAGGGTCGGACAGTCACGTGCCATGTGACCAATTCCGCCACCGGAGTAACACTGTCCACTCTCGGCACTTCTGGCTCTGACTCCACCCCGGTTTCCCCGCACAACTGATCCTGAGTCGTGTAGTCGGCCACCGGTAGGTCTGGTCCTCTTGGACTTCTGCGTCATCTGTCTACTGCCTGCTGCAGAAGACTCTACCGCAAGCCGGCTAGTGGGGGGTCCTTCTTTAGGAGACTGCTCAGGAAGGAGACTCTCCACTAAGAGGGCTCTCCCCAACACCCCTGTCTACGTCAGAAAGTTGTGAGAAACAACAGAAGCTCTAATCTCTCGCCTGATCCCCAGCTCGAAGGGTTGGGCCCTGAAGAACGGGTATCGTACCATATCTGTGGAGTAGCGCGAGAGGTCTGTGAACCTCGCTGAATACTGTGCCACTGTCATTCTTCCCTGCAGCAGCTGAGTAGTAGCTCCTGTATACGCACCGATCGAAGGGTGGATGGTACAAACTCTACCCGGAATAGGCTCTCGAAGTCTGCCCAAAGAAGTGTCGCCTCGTCATCCATCTGGAGCATCAGGCTCCACCATATGCCTTCTGCTTCTTGAAAAAGGCTGGCAGAAAGAATCACCATGAAGTCTGTCGGCATCCCCAATAGCTTGAAAACTCTCACCACAGCCTCCAGCCAATCCTCAGCCACCTGCGGGTCCGTCCCTCCCTGGAACCTGGGTGGCCTCTGGCGCAGGAACTCGTGCAGTGCGCTCAAGAAATGTGCACCCTCTGCTGCTAGGGTTGGTGGCATCAGTGGACCAATAGGTAGTAGTACCGCTGGTGCCTCCACATTTGCCTCAACTAGGATAGGGCCATGTACTGATGCCTCGTCACTCGGTGGGCTGCCAGTACGTACAACCCTCGAGGCTCTAGCTGGTCATCCACAGGGAGGCATCCTAAAAGAAACAATGTGACACGGTCAAATAATTTACCTGGTGAGCTGACCTGGTTTGAGCTGACCTGATTTGAGCTGACATTAAAAACATATGGAAACACACACGCAAACAGTGTTTTCGTGCACAAAGTCGGAAATTAGTTGTCAGGGTCCTGGTGTATGGATACGTCGGCCGCCCGCACCAACACTGGACTCCCTGAACTGAAAACCACACTCGGTACTCTTAACACTATCGCTTTAGAGAAAGAAAATATGAGAGTTATAAGTTCTATGGAAGAATCGACTCCTCTGATACCAATTTTTCATGATCCGTCCTCAGGCCCATGTCGTGACTACCACAAGCCCGTCTTCCATAGGCCAGGGTCTGGCGACTAGCACCAAATGCGTAAATCCCGATAACTCGAAAGAAATTGCCTTATAAAAGTAAACAAAATACCACAGAGTACAAGAAGAAGAAAAACAGTAAGTACAAAGGAAATTGATGAAAAGTAAATGGGCCACAATACAAACCCAAATGAAAGTACAACTACAACTGAACAAGTACAACAGGAAAAGACAACATCTGGAAGAAAGGAAGCAGCTCACGGATCATCCTCCTCGGATCCTACCTGAAGGGTAGGTACAGATGACGCAGCTCCTGGATCGTCTATCACGAATCCTAGCTAAAGGGTAGGTATAGATAGCCTCTACAACGCTCTCTCCCATCAACCTCATCCGTGTGTCATCTCGCCGTGTATTCCACCTCCGGGTATTGTCCAGTCCTCGAACACTCGGCCTCCATCAGCACTGCCCATCGTCTGCAACCAACACAACGTGGTGCAGGCATAGCCCGTGGAGGGTTGAGTATAACGATACTCAGTATGGACCCCAATACCCTCAAGGACTCACTGAAACCAACATGGTTATCCACAAAGAAGATCTCAACAGATAACCTCTACTTAGGTATATTCTTATACATATATCTATGTTATCAAGTAAACCATCTCAATCCTGAGGGAAACCCAAAGATCATGAAATCAATGGATAACCACTACCCAGGTATATGCCCATAAATATACCTAAGTTATCAAGTGACTCATCCCAATCAAGAGGTAAACACCAAGGTCAAAACTCTCAGCTCAAACCAGGATTTTCATTATCGAAATCGTAACTGCTGAAGAGCTCCGTCTCTGGACTGTACAGTGGTCCTGTCACGACTCTGAGGTACTACTCACTATCCTATGACTGCTGAGGTACTCCTCTGGTCGAGTACCGCGGTTCCGTGGCCTACTACCGGGCGCTTCGTCCACTGTGGGTCTGTCGCCAAATACCGGGCGCTCCCCCTTATAGCCTACAGAGGTACTCCTCCTGTCGGTTATCGCGGGTCTGCGGCCAACTACCGGGCGCTCCGTCTTCCGTGGGTCTGTCGCCAAATACCGGGCGCTCCATCCACTGGGCTAGTCAACTCACTCCAAGTCGACTCGGTCAAGCAGTCATCAGGTTTCAGCTGGCTACACGGTCTCCGTACTCCGTACGATCGTCTCCGGGAGGGTCCGCTCCATGAGCTACAGGTCGATACTCCAGGTATCACAAAGTCCCACAAAGAAGTATCTCAACAGACCGCCTCATCACAGGGGTCTCAACGCAATAATCGGCGCGTCAATCGAACACCCGGTCTGTGAGTTACTAGCCTTTTCGTCCCCAGGGCCCGGTTGGTTTGGTGTGCGAACCAATCCGTCTGTAAATAAACTATATCGCGAACACTCATAGGGTATACTCATAGGGACCATTTATCAATGTGATCACCAACGCCGCTGACGGTTCTTCAAACAGACGTCTGGTCTGAATGATATCAGCTTTTCCGTTCCAGGGGCCCGGTTGGATTTCGGGTACAATCCTACCCAGCCACTATCCAACAGGAACCAAAACTCGGGCGAAGTATGCCAAAAGTTTCGTCTCATCTATAGGAAAACAACAAGACAGACGACGTGTCAATCGTACGCCCGGGCAGTGAGTTATTGGCTTTTTTTCGTTCTATGGGCCCGGTTGGTTTCATGAGCGAACCAACCCGACCGCACTCCGTCGGAATCCAAACCCTGAGCGGAGTAAGCCAAAAGATCCGCCTCACTTAGAGGAATCCAACAATGTCGATGGCTCGTCATTCGGATGTCTGGAGCTCATGTTACGAGTGTTTCCGCTCCAAGGGCCCTGTTGGTTTCGTATCCGAACCAACCCGGCCGAACCCAAAGTATTCCGAAACCTTGAGTGCGATATACCAAAACGACCGTCTCAATCCAAGGATCTCATCGCTGCTGATGGTGCGTCGTTCGGATGTATACAGCTCCAGATATGGGTAACAGACCAAAGAGGGTCCGAAACGGGGGGTCTGGGCCCGGACCGACCCGGCCCGACCCCCCCTGGGTCAGCCAGAACCGGGTCGACCCGTCCCGGAATGGGTCCGACCCAGCCCGGCCGGCTCGGTCCGGCTCAACCGACCAGCCACGGCTCGGCCAGCGCGGCCGACCGGAAGCCGCGGGCGGGGGTGTGTGCGGCCCGCCCTCGCCGCTAATTGAATCCGGCGGCGACCGCCACCGCCGGTCTTCCAGCGGAGCGCCGCCGCTAACGGTCACTGGCGCCGCCACTGACAGTCGCCAGCGCCGCTGCGCCGGCGTGGCGCGTCGCCACCGCTTTCTGCGAACCACCTGACGCACTCCGGTGGTCCGTTTCTCCTGTCGTCTTCGCCCACGGTCCTCCAGGGACCCGACCTTCACTACGAAGGGATTCAAAAGCCATAGTGGTCTGCATCGTTGTCGTACGTCGATCTGCACATCGATAAACAAGCTGCGGAGGGTTGTCGGGCCGTGTTTGTTCGGCCCGCGCCCTCCGCGTTAGGTGTTATTAATTGGCAAATAATAACACATGATTTTAATCATTGACGAGTGTATAATTTATCCAAAATAAATTATACGATCACCTTGCAATCAAATACCCACGCATGAGGCTTTAAAAATTTTGAATGCACGGTGTGACCATGTCGTGCATTCTTGCAACTCGATCCCATGTGGCGTGACGATGTTGCACATCCTTGTCGTTCTTTCACACGCGGTGCGACGGCACCGCGTCACTCTCTTTCGATCCGCAACGACAAGAACAAATAAAAAGGGAGGAGGTTCGGCCGTGTTCGTGGGGTCTGGCCTCCTCCTGTTAAACAATAACAAGGGGTTCTCGTTACTCGAAGAACGTCAAAGATAGAATCAAGAACAAAACGAAACAAACCCCTACTTTTGATTCGTCGATCGACGTTCGTCGTTC
The DNA here is from genome assembly GCA_963277665.1 of Viscum album. Classification (NCBI taxonomy): domain Eukaryota; kingdom Viridiplantae; phylum Streptophyta; class Magnoliopsida; order Santalales; family Viscaceae; genus Viscum; species Viscum album. The sequence continues at coordinate 1,777,548,925 of OY728137.1, forward strand.
TTTGACGGTTTTGCGGAAAGAAGACGATGAAGTTCGTCTTTCGCCGCGTTCGTCACACACTCCCAATCCCGAGCTACGTCTGTCATGGAAGACACTACACGTCGGTAGGATCCGAGGGAGGAAGTCGAAGAAGGTTGTTGACGTTCGTCGCTTCCGTCGTTGTAGAAGTACACCCAAAGAAGAATCGGCGTCTCCTCTCTTGTCGCATGAAGAAGAGGATAATGGGTGCGTCGTCGTTCTTCGTTGAAGAGGCGTCGTTCTTTGTTGAAGATGAAGTTCTTCAAAAGAGGGAAGAGATCTCTTCAAAATACTCTCACACAACCAAACTACCAAAATAAAATAAGGCCTCTCCTTATTTTATTATTTTTCCATGCATTCAAACTTACAAAAATTCAAAACCTAATTCACTAAATCAATTAAACAATGAGTTGTCTAATTAATTAAGTGATAGGTTGGCAAGAATTTAAGAGGGAGAGAGGGGAGAGGAAGAGTTACACAACTTAAGTGGGGGGGTTAGAGAAGTTAGGGAGTTATGGGGAATTTGAAAAGGTGGGGGCTCGTGTGGGCCCCACCACACTTTATCCTCTCATTTATCCTCACATGGGTAGTTAGGTGCCACACCAACTTCCCCATGTAAGATAAAACTACCTTAGACATAAGAAATAAAATTGTCTCACAATTTCATTCATTCTTCAATTATTCCACAAATTTTAACAACTCCTTCCATGAAAACGCAACTCCGGAATAGGCGTTCCTAAGAAAATACCGGCGTTGCGGTTCTATCAGTACCCTCAGAATTTGATTCCGAGCATCGGTTTCAATGTTAGAAATTCCCGCTCGTTCGTTCACTGAACGTACCCGAGCTAAACTTTAGAAATTAATTCTGGCACACCGGGCCTCAGAATCAGGCGCCATCAATTAATGTATTCTTGTAAAATTCCAAATAAAATTAACAAAAAAATTTCCTTGAAATTTTCGGGTCTTTACACATGTACTGGTGTTTCCCCTGTAACAGGTGACTATATGTACACATTAAATATGTGTGTTATAATACTTTTGGCAAATGAATATATTTTTCACCTCACCACAACATGGTTCCCTAACATGAGATCCAAACATCTAATCTTTATCACTTCCTCCCTAGTTCCTGAACCGATCCTCACAGTTACTCTTTCCCCAAACTCTATTCCTAATAAATCCATTGATCTTACACAACTCTATCATGACTCATACTACTTGGACCAACATGTCTAGTGACATTCCATGTGTAACACCCCATTCCAACCTCCAATTTGATATGGGATAGATACCAGTGTTGAGTAGGCATATCACACAAATTGGAGGGTTTATCCTAAGGTACATGTACTCAAAAAATCAAATTCGAAAACTAATTTAATACCAAAATAAAGGAAATAAGTAATATGAAATATCAATGAATATGAATATTAATACATTAAATAATGAAATGTGTTAGAAAATGAAAAAGGTCTAAATAAAAGACAACAAAAAATAAGAAAATAATCCAACCATCTAGTGAAAAGGTTAATTCTATCAAGATGAAAATTTTGGATCTATAATGTGATCTATCCAATTATATTAAGCTCCACCTTATCCTAATCCTCTTAGGACTCCATTGAACGGTCTGTCATATACATAAGATGTGACATATGTAAACAGATCCCCTTCACGAGTGAGTATAAACATTCTCAGTAAGGGAACACAGAAATCACCAAAAAAATATACACAAGGGAGAGAGTCAAGTAAATATCACCATGTTAGGCGAATAAGAGTGTGAGGAAATAATAACCTAGATATCATCACGTTATAAACACAATCACATTATATTATTATGTACCCACTACCATCCTAGGATTCCTCTTGAGGCTCTATGGTAATATTCATATGAGATAATTCACTCATTGAGTCTTACTAAATGAAAATGTTCTAATCAGATAGATCATGATAATCAAGACTTACTATGAATATGTTCACACTGGATCTTAGAAGTCGTCAATACATAGTTAGGGGATCAAACCCATGGGTTTTTGGGGATACATAACCATATCTGAAATAACATGTTGGGATGAGGATCACACATTATGGAAGTCAGCAACGAGATAAATGACACAATATAAGGATGAAAAATAGAGGATTTCACCCTAGGGAACAATAATGGGAACCTAAATCAAACCAAAATAAACCCATATAAGAGATTAATCATCCTACCCACAATATTTGATTCCTTAATGTAGCCTCATAGGAAAGGTACAAGGTATCGTACCATATTGATACTCAACTAGAATGAAGAGAATGGGGGCTCCAACCTATCATTGATGGAGAAATTTTTTTATAAGAAATAAAAAGAAAATAACACTAAAACTGAACCTGACTAAGTCTATGAGTGTGTACCTAATCATATGGTCATGTACTTTGGGCATGCATGTGTATATTCATTGTTCTCGAGTTCCATGGTTTTTCATATGTACCCAATTCATGTTAGTGAATCATGGTTGTGTCAGAGCCTGAGTACATTGGGGGTACATTTTGGGTTGTTATCATTAGGTCAGATGTCATGTGAAAATGTCATATGATGCGTGATATTTATATTTTTTGTAACCATAGTTTCCATGGATGTGGGGAAACACAATGTGTGTTCTTCTAAGCTACATAACATGTATGTTAGGATTTTTTTTAGAATCCCATGGTCATAAAATGATTCATCCCACAATATCCCATACTAAACTCCAAATGCAAATCACACTTTAAAATCCAAAATATATGGTTGGTCAATATTGTTAAATTGTCGATGTCCTGACTCCATCTACCCATAAAATAGTAAAACATCACTTATCACACTGTATCACCAAAATACCATCTCATAAAACGAAACCTCAGATAAAACCCTAATATTTTATCATAATCATCAAACAGAGATCACTCTATTGATCCCAAATTTGATCCTATAGTAATAATTAATTACACATAAGATCAATTCCACAATGATAACTTTCCTGTTATAGTCTAACTACAGTTAAAAAAAATACTGACGATGAACATTCAATGAATATGGGGAGTAAAAAAAGAATCACAATGGTAAGAAATGAAGATTTTTCATTCACTAGGATGTCCTTCATTAGTTAAAATATATAAATATGTATAGAGATATTAATGACTAATAAAAAATTCATAATTATAGGAACCAAAGAAATTAATCACCCATATATCAACAACCGACTAGAGAATGAATTTTCTAAAAGAACAAATTTTCATTTCATATAAGAGATTAATAAAAAGGAATAACCAAATAAAATAAAATTACTACTGTGGAATTGGATATTTCACTAATGAATATTGTTTCTATATCAGTATCACTGGTGATATAAATGAACTATATTAACGACAAAATACCCATTGGAGACTCGATCACTGATCTACGATCCTACTATCGATCATTAATTTTCTCCTCCATGGTCCACTAAAATCACTAATGTTATGTAGATAACCCTAGGATTTTGTCATATCCATATATAAATATAATATGATGAGTTTATAGCCCATTTAGTAGATAAAAATTACTTAAGTAATTTATTATTCAATTATTCTTCTTGTGAATTCCATTTACACAAATCAATCAGTGTGTAAAAATATTATAACATGACTATAGTAAAAGCCACATTCCAGATTTAATAGAGGTCTCTATTTTACCCTATGTGAAACCATTTGTGTTATATAATATTATTTCCTTAAAATTGAATGTGCATGATATAACATATTTAATATTTTTATTACACCATCACCAAGGATTCATGGGACCCAGAATTCCATGATAATTCCATTCCTAATTATGATAATATTCATTAAAATATTCAAAAATATTACAAGGCAAAAACGTTCCATAATAAACGAAATACATAATTTTAATCATAATGCATAGATAATCATAGAATAAAAAGCATTGTATCATTTGGAATATCATCAAATCATAAAAATATTTTAAAATATATCATAATGTGTTGTAAAGTGTGTTGGAATCAACTAAATCATCCCACTGATAATGTATAGCTAGCTATATAGACCAAGCCCCACTCATAATGCTTCAGTGATTATTATGTTAATACCCAATCATCCCGTTTTAATGTTGTTACCCATGGGTGAATCTATGCCACATCTACATCCACATACAAGTATCTAGGAATGAATGTATTTTATAGGAAAACAATATAATCCCTACATTAAAAAAATAATTTAATATTATATTATACATAGACTTATCCTCACTATTTTTCATTGGGATGCAATAATTCAAAAAAGGGTTTTCCAAAAATTGTTTTCTTATGAATTTTTAACATCCTATACTTTTTTTTGTTATTAAAAGTGATATTAAACATTTGTTTTTCAAATATATTATTGATAAAAAACCTAGAAATCTACATTTCACATTAGTTTATGAAAAATAAGATTTGAACCAGCCTAAAATTCCAAAAGTGGTAGGGTATTCACAGTAGTGATATAAAAAATCTATGAATAAACCCTTTATCACATCAGTTATTAAACAATAACTAAGATGATAAACTATATATAATGTCAGATATAGAATAACCAATGTGAAAAAAAAAATTAATAATTTTTTTAAATTGGTTATAAAATAACAATGGTGAAGATTATTTTTATTTAAATGATATCTTAATACAAGAGCTCAGTAATATAAGAGTGGAACCATGACCAAAAAAACCTCAAAAAGACAATAATATTCTATCACAAATTTAAATCATTTAATCTTTTACAATATATATTTCAAATAAATTAATACCCAATAAAACCTATGAAATAATCTACCAATTATCTTTTAATTTGATTTATTTGTTAGTTAGTATAAGTTCATGGGTTATGAAGGAGGTAAAAAATATAATCAGAGAATTTAAAATGTTTTCTAAATATAATAATAAGAAAAATTAAAGGGGAGGTTATAATAATATATATCATTGTGTAATTTTACAACATTCCATGTTGAAATTATTACGTGTATAAATATTTTGACATAATTTCCACATCCATTTACAACATCATGAACATGAAAACTCTATTTAAAAAAAATAATTCAAAATAACTTGTCTTGTACTTTCATCCAAATGTTATTAATTATAAATAATTATTAAAATTTTATTTTATATATTTGATCTTTTGGATTCTCTTCCTATTTCTGCTGTAATGTAACACTATGACCTAATTGAAATTTATATGTATGAAATAAAATATAATGTCATTGTAATTTATAAGTATTCAATTAATCAAACAAACATGTTAAATAAATAAATAAATAATCCTCTAATGAATCCATTTATAAATAATAACTTCTAAATTGTCTTCAATTTTTGAAAAAATAACTCACACAAAATCTATCAGAAACCATCCAAGATATGTCGTTACCCTAATACCCGAGCTCACTCAAATATGGGCCGAAGGGAATTTCTAATACCCACATATTGGTCACCAGCACATGGAATAATACAATAATAAAAATGGAATGTTTTTTACAAAAAAATATTAGAAGAAAAATAAGATAATTGTCGGTATATAAAGACTCAACAAGGAGGATGTTCCAGAACTCAAATAGAAAAATGAGTACCCGAGAAGATAGAGTGACAACTCAAAGGTTAACAGAACATCAAACAGAAAAAATTCATATAAAAACTTATGGAACAAGTTGATAATATCTCCAACTGTCTCCATCATCAATCCAAGGTACCATAGATCAAGAATATCCACAACCTGCAAGTGACCCTTTCAATTTTCATGGACATATCCTTTGTAAATCTACACATGTCTGAAGGCAATGAAAGGACATGATAAATGAAGCCCAGTTTGGTATTACTAAGTGTTTAATAATAGATTCAATAATAACAAACAAATCATTCTTTCAATTTAAATTAATCAATGTATTAAAATAGATTTTCATATTTAAAACAAATCATGATTTCATTATAATTTATGGAAAAAATTTCAAACATGGATTAAATTTGTATTTTATATAAAATAATTTATATAAATTATTTAGATTGAAAAATTCAGTTCTATAGAATTTGAATATATAATACAATCATAAATAAAAAGTACCATGGTCTCCTACACTATAGTACATTAGTTTCTTGAAATACGTTCCACACACATATCATATTTTTTATCAGAAGTAAATATTTGTGCACAAGGCCATAAATCTCTTGTCGAATTGGACTCATCAATATATCACTGGGTATAAACATGATAGGATAGTTTTTTTTAGGGCTGTCATCAACAATATATTATTTTTGGATTAATATTCTAGATTTCTTGTCCCAAATAAATCCATAATATCCTAGATGTTATTTTCTAAATCAATCATTCAAAAATTAGAAAATCATCTCATTTATAATAACGCCTTATTTATAATAAAATTGATAAATATTCAGTTTCAATATTCCATTTCTATTTCAAAACTAAAACATGGATTTTTTTATCACTTTATGCATTTTAAAAAAAATCCAATCGAATGTTTACATCATTTAAATTTAATACATTTTTCTCAAAAAAATTCTCACATCATTTTAAAAATACCAGGATTCTCAAAATACACCCCTCAATTCTAATTCCTTTGCAATTGGGGGATTTTGTAAAAAATACTTGAAATTTAAAATTTCAATATCAAATCATTTCAAATAAAGGTTTTATAAATAAGTTTAAATCTTTTTCAAAAAAATCATGAAATTAATGGATTCAATTACATAGTGAATATAATGAAAAATCAACTACCTTTAATCAGGGATAATGAATCAACACCCACAATGGGATCCTCCAATAAAGAAAGAAGTTGTTGCAGATCCTAAAATAAAACCTAGAATCAATATTGTAATAAATTGATTTTATATCCATCCCATACGTGAAGATCTATTGATCTATATGGATGAAGAAATGATTGATCAGAGTAAACTATTTGAGAGGAAATCCACATAGCGATGTGGGATTATATCTTCCCTTGGAAGTTTGATTATCCAAAAGAGGATGTTGGGAGTGAAAAAATTGCTTTAATGGATTCTTATAAACCCTAAACACCATATTAGGGTTGATTAATTAAATAAGAAATCTTAAATTGTTAGTAATTAATTTTAAAATAAATTTTGAGTTAAATAAATCTCACACACACAATTTCCATGAGGGGGCCACACAGATTAGACAAACCATGAAACCTAATCATATTCCCCTACTATCTAGGGGCACCATTGCTCCCAGGTGGTAATATTATTAGGAACTTATTTCTCAAGCCATGAATTCCAATATTTCTAAGGGGTACATTATTTTCAATGGTTGGGTTCATTGCTGAAAAACCATTCTCTAGACGTGGATGAAACAAAGAAACTCCAAAAAAACAAATTCATCCAAAAACACCCTAAAAAAAGACCAAACACAAAATAAATAAAATAAGGGTCAATAAATACTTGTCATAAGATAATGGGATGTAACAACCTTTTCTCCATAAATACTTTATGTCCCCAGAAATATTTCTAAAAAAATCCATATCAATGAGATGAGGTCACTACTCCCTCATCAGTTCCACATGCTCCCAAATCCCAAGAAAATCAGAACCATTCTTCCATAGCACATAGACTGATGGTATCATCCTCCAATGATATACCTTTTTCTCTAAATAAAATATTTATAATGGATGATAAATCATGGATTAATTAGGCTCAACATCCATATCTTAGTAACTGAAAACATGATATTGGTTAGAACGTTACTTATGAAATTGAAATACATGGGAAACATTATATAATTATGTAATTTATAATTTAAGTGCAAAATGGTTATCCATTGTTCCCATATTTACAATTTCAAAAATATGTACCACAAAACAAGGAGAATGCTTCCCTTTCATCTATGATTTTTATTAACAGAATGAGGTGAAACTCTCAAAAACACCTGATCACCTAACATAAACTCCAAATGGACAAATATAATAGTCATCATAATTTTTATATTGGCTCTATTAAATTAACATTATCTAAATAATCAACTAGATCTTATACAATATCTCTTGGAAATAACATGGTCAAACAAAAGAACTTTGAGTAATCTAAAACCAACAAAATATCGATTTTCATGGCCAGACATTGAAGGCACCAGAAGAAGTAGCCCAAATTATAGACTGGTAACTTTTTTATATGAAAAATAAACCACTCCCAAGGGACTATCCCAGGATCCAAAAAAATTTGAGTATGTAAGCATGGGGCATGTATTCCAAAATCTATATATAGTGATTTATTTTTTCATTCCTATATAGAAGATATGTCTTGTTCACGGTCACATGAGATCCCATTTAATCTTGGAGGCCACTCTGAAAACAATAATTGAACCATGAATTTCTATTATATAAAATCATATATGGAATTCCATTCAACAAGAAAACCACTTTTACATACCAAGTTCCCAATTCCTCAACATTGGTTATATCCGGGATGGGTATAACGTGATCTGATTTGAACATCCAATCAACCACAACTCATATCAAGTTATTGTTCCAAGGGGTATGATGAAATCCCATATATAATTTCATTAAAATATCATCCCACATCCATTTCGGTATAATAATGGGTTAAAATAATCCTGAAGGTCTTTGGTGATTGGCCCTGACCTGGTGGCATGTATAACAATGTTAAACAATGTTAGTGATATATTGACACATACCTGTACACCAAAATCATTGTCACATTTCATATAACATCTTATTGGCACTTGGGTGCACATCCGACTAGGAACTATTGAAGTATCCCATCATTTCCTTCCTCATGGAAGAGGGGAGATCATACCCGTTCTGTAAAAATAGGATACCCTGTGTGGATAATGACTACTTAGAAATGGTCTTCCACTATAAAATGATTTTCTAAAGCCATTGAATTTATTTCCAAAAAACTAATCTTAACAATGATCTTGAGAATATAAGATTTCGACTAAAAACTAGTGAATATAGCCTCATACTCATTCTTCTGGACTCATAAATGCATCTATCAAAACATATCCATCAACTTACACTCTTCTGATGATTCCTTTACACCTTGGGTCAGATTTTCACTACTCAATGAATCGTCAATGAAATTCTCCTTCCACGGGGTGTAGAAAATGTAAAAATCAAATGAATTGAAGTACTATATCCAATGAATCAAATGTTTAATCAAATATTTTTGAGAGAGTATATAACTAAATATTTTGGGGTTAAAAAACACAGTAAAAAATTCTCCCAAATGGTAATTTCACTAACTCTTAAGTGCATGCATCCCGACTTCATGTTCAAGGTAATGGGTCAGGTAATTATTCTCATGTAACATCTCATTTATGTGGACACATGTCATTATGTGATTACCTTTCAAAATAACACAACCCAAATCAAAACTATATTCATCACAAAATATCACATAGCCCTGCCTTTTCTATAAACGATTCAACACTGGTGAAGAAGTCATAAGTCATTTCAACTCAAAAAAATTAACTCTAACATTTTTCAATCTACGAAAACATAAATATATTTCATGTGATAGATTTAAAAGAAGAATAAAAATTAAATAAATCCATTATAAACCTATGGTAATACCTCACAAACAACTAGAATCATTGAATCTCGAATTTTTTTTAAGATTATTCTCATATCACATTAGGTGTTAACTTTTTACGATTAGCTATGAATTCTAGTTTTTAGACCACATGTCCCAAGAATGTCACTTCCTAAATCTAGAAACAAAATTTTAAACCTTGGAATAAATTCAATGATCTCTCAAAACGTCTACCACTTTCATAAAATTACATATACGGTCGTCATTCTTAATGTAAACCAAGATGTAATCCATAAAGTCTACCATGAACTTCTCTTGGTGCTCTTTGGATATCATGTTTATCAATTAAATAAAAACAATAGGATCATTGGATAGAACGAAAGTAATTATAATATACTCATATGGTTTATTCCGACTGTTATAGGCTATTTTCAGAAGGCCATATCATTTAATTTGCAACTAGTGGTAGCCATACCGAAGGTCAATCTTGAAGAATCACATCACCCCTTTCAACTAGTAAAACATATCATTTATTTGAGTCAATGGATATTTATTATTTACCACAACTTGGTTGAGGAACCTATACTCAATACATGGGTGAGGCACACCATCATCTCTCTTCCCAATGAGAATAGTCATGGCCCATAGTGACACACGTGTGTGTATAATGACTTTCACTATCAAATCATCATAATGAGTATCCAATTATTTCAGTTCAAATAGTACCTTATAATAATATGTAATAGATACTGGATGCATACCTGGTACTAAATCAATAAAAAACTCATCCTCTATTTACAAATGAAAACTATATAAATTAGATTAAAAAACATTGGGAAACCTGATGACGTTTGGAGGCATATTATCACCCACAGATTATTTCTTTTTATAAAAAGAAAAGACAAATTTTAATTTTCCAATATCAATATAAGAAGGTCAGGATCTACTCAATCTTCTATCATATTCTCCTTGAAGGATGTGTCACACTACATCCGGTGTTCTAAATGAGACCCAACGAATATAATAGACAATACAGGAATGAGGAGAAATAATCCAGTCAGTCATGAGACTGACGTTAATATATTTCATTTCAACAAATAGAAAATTCCAGGTAATCTGAATATCTGATAAAGAGAAAACATGAACATGATACTGAAGACACTTATCTCTCCTCATACAATGGAGCATATTAATATCCATCACATAATATAAAAAATATATAGGAAGGGTTAGAACATCAAAAACACATGTCAATGTAAATGAGTGGGAATCAAGAGCTTCAGATAAAACATCACTAAGCATGATTTTTTAGTGATGGTAACTCTCACAGTTATAGGACCCATAAATACATCTTCTAGAGACTCCTCCACTGGGTGACGAAGATTCATTTCATATGACTATGGTTGGATCCCATTTATTCATTTTGAATCTAATTGAATCATATAAATTTTAGATTCCTGATGAGATCGTTCCACTACATGGAGTAGAAAAGATATAAATGTATTTTGGTATGTGTCTTGAGCGACCACATGTATTCCAGATCATGGGATCCTCAATGAAAACTTGTTTCGAATACCAAGACATTCCACACTATAATAATGTCAATGTATACATAATAGGTACTGCGAGAGGTATGGAAGAACGTGCATTCAAGATCCATAATGAGACTCATTAGGCTTCCTCTTCCCATTAATGGAACTTATAAAACAACCACTAGGGAAAAAAACTCATGTAAACACTCATTTACCATCCAAATCAAGTTCATCCATAAACAAGTTATCTGTCACATTAGTATATGATGTCATATTTAGTAAGGAAAACTAGGATGAAATATCATCTCAATTTCCCATCTAAAATCATCATGCCTTGAGCTTCTTATTATCCACAATCTTAGGAAAAAGTATCCCTAACTCAATAAATTGGGTTTTATATTGAGTCATGATCTTGTCATATTGTTAAAGACTAATAATAATCCTTGGATTTGTAAATAACATGGAATATTGATAGAACTGATTGGTAAAAATGACCTTAAAATTGATCCACATTAATCCTTAATGTTTCTTCTTCATAACCATCGAATTCCACCAAATCCTCCTAGACCCCTCAAACTTAAAAGTCATACACCTCACATTAATTGAATCCAGATTTCCCTATATCATAAAAATCCTCTCAATTAATTTCAAATAAAACTTATCCTATTCATGATCATTATAAAATTTTAATGATTTTTTATTTTGGTGAAGGAACTTCTACGCAAACCCTATAGAGTCACCCATTAGAGGTTACATTACTTGAGCAAGAATATGAATAGGTGTATAATTCTATCCAAGAACATGGATAAAATGAACAACTCCCACAATAATATTATGATCAATTACAGTGTTAGCTTTTGGTGGTTCATTGGCATCTTCCTCCTTAGGTAAGTTGAAACATATTCCTGGAAGTAGGTTGCTACACACCATTAATAGATAACAAGAGAAACATTTAAAAATATAATCATATCGACGACTCATATTTGAGTAAAATGTGTAGGAAATTTAGAACAATATATAAATAGGTAAAATATTATAAGCATATCAAAATACTCATCAAATACGCATTCCCTACATCACCGATGGTGACATAAGATTTTTTATGAAAAGACCTATCTATGAACGTTACTATAACTGCCTCTTATGTCCCATTAATCTAATATCGTATCTACCATAACACCCATACCATATTAAAAAATCATGAAAGGATTCTCAACCTACTACTTTGATACCATTCTTTTCATGATCCATCCCAGATACCCTAGTACCATAATACCAAATCTGACACTAACATCTCCCAAAGGGAATTCCTGATCTCCATGGGGTGGATAATAGCAGGAAGATTCATATAATAATATTGAGAGACTGAGTTTTCCTCACAAATAAAATTATATGATATACAATATACAATTTGGCATATCAACACTCATCATTGAGAAAGTCCAGAAGTCAGATAAGTAAAATAGTACCCAAGAAAATATAAAAGGAAATCAAATGAATCCATAATGTCAATGAGAAAACATATCATAAAACCATATGTAACATGTTTATAATTGCTCCACTAGTCACCATTACCACTCCAATATCCATGAATCAAGAACATTCACCACCTTCAAGTGGCTCTTTTCCTTTACTCACTCCTAGTATAACAATATCTGCAAATTCTTGATGGAAGTGTTATAGTGTGATATAAAATACTATTAGGTTCTCATCTTGTGTTACATATAGATTTCGTAACAATAAACCAATCTTGCATTCAATTTAAAAAAATCAAGTCAAATAAATAATTTTTCATATTTTAACAAAAATATGATTTCATTTCAATAGATGGAAAACATTTCAAACATGATTTATTTAAATATTTTATATTACAACACTAATATAAATCATTTGGAATGAGAAAAAATGTTCTATAATAACGGCATATATAAAATAATAATAAAAATCAAGAACTATGTTCAACTACCTTGTAGTTCATTTATTAGCTACTACAACCCCATACTTCTCAAAGTAGACATCAAAGCTAAATATTTGGGCATATGTCCCTTAGGGTCTATCCAAATAGTACATATCAACATCCCATTTAGAATAATCATGCCAAACATGGTTTTTGATAGAGGTATCATCATCAATAAATTTTTAATGGATCAAGATCCATTCATTCTGGTAACAAATATCCCACTATATACCCAAGATCACCTGATTTAAATCACCAATAAATATGGTGAAATAATCTCATTTAAAATTCAATATAATTTATATTTCAATTTCCAAATTTTTTGTTTCAACATGACAATTAAATTTCCAAATCAAATCATGGGGTTTTCATCAGTTCCTGTAGTTTCAATACAATACCAATAAATTGATTCCATCATTTCAATTTAATATATTTTTCTCAAAAAAATCTTATATTATTTCATTAATTCCATCATTTTTAAAATTCATGCCATAATTCTAATTCCAACGGAATTGGGTGTTTTGTGAAAATCATTTCCAATTATACATTCACAATCAAATAATTACAAATAAAGGTATTATAAAAAATTAAAATCTATTTCAAAAAATTCAAGAAAATAAATGATTTATTTAAATATAGAATCTCAAAAAAACCACCTACCTTTAATCGAGGATCACGAATGAACGCTTAAAAATGTATTCAACAACAAATAATTAAGGCATAAAATTCAGTAAATCAAACCCAGAATAATGATCAAAATAAAAATTGTTTAGATCCCTTAAATATGTGATTATACATATAAAAATAATAATTAAAGTGATATCATAAGAAACTATTATAGAGGAGACGCACATAATGGGGATGAATCAGATCTTCCACCAACACATTAATTCACAATGGAGGATGTTGGAGGAGCCAAAATCTCTTCTAGAGAGCCTTCTCAACCCTATGAATTATATTATGGTTGAAAATGTTGATTTGGAATTTTAAATGGTGACTAAAAAAGGATTAAAATAAATTTTTTAAAAATTAAATACTATACATATGGTTTCCTAGAGAGGGCCGCACAGTTACTCAAACTATGCTCCCATGCTATGAACACGCTCAATTTGTTGTGCACAATTTCTCCTAGGTGGGAACATGGTTTGGAAAACTATGCATCGACAATGTATCTCCCAAAATTCTAGGGGGGCATGATTCAAAATGATGGAGTGAATAGTTTTTGAAATCATTCAACAATGTTTCACCGCCTACAAAACCTCCCAAAACACCATATTCCAACTGAAACTCCTTGATAAAAGACCCAACCAATATGATATAAAAACTACAGTAATGGAAATACTGTAAGAAGGTAACATGATTTTACAAAATCACATGGAATATTATATAGAAAAAACATAATGTGAGTGATTATTTTGATAAGAGAAATAACAATTTGACTAATATATCTTCCATAACATTAATTATTAGAACGAACACAACACTGAATTATATTATTTTGAAATATCATAACAAAAAATATTGATCATTCTATATATTTAATTTCCTCTACTGGTGAAATAATGTTTAGCACTAAATATTCATATACTGATGGCACATCATATTGAATACAATGTGTATAATGATACCGCATACAAAACAAACATATATTTTGTCTTAATAAATAAAAATAATTGGATGATATATGGAAATCGACTTCAATGTAAAATACGTGCATAACATTGATAACAAATGAACATTCAATTAAAATACCCCTGATATCTCTCTTTAAAATCAGCATAGTCATTTCAATCCCATAAATGTTTGCATCCATTGAAATCTTATAAACTATCAACAAAAAATATGAAAATGTTGATAATATATCATGTCTAAAAGAAACTGTATATAAATTCATAAAATCATATTCTTATAGTTTCTCTATATATTATTTCATTTTCATTAATGTATTCATATAAAAAAATATAAATATATAAATTCTAAAATATTAAAAAAAATCACAAATATGAAATAAAGGATGTAATCTATACATACCTCAATAGTAATTTTTCAGACAAGTCTAGATGACAAAACTAAAAAATGGCTGATACATTGTCCAATTATATTGACAAAATATGTATGAAATGGTACTCTTATTGATCTATCTATCATATCCTCTAGAGTGACCATAATATTTATTATCTCCATCTATCGATAATGGATGTTATCCCCAAGATAATATAAAATCTCAAATTAAATAATAGGAATTTGGAGGACATCAAAATATAACACACAATTATTGGTAGTTGTGGAAGAAGGGGTGTAAGAGTTGGATAAACATGCAGAGGTGGAGGAGTGGTATTTGTTGGCAAAGGATAAAGAGTGGGATCTATAGCCTGAAACATTCATTGAATCTTTTCAAAAATTGACTATACTAAATTAATGATTTTATCCTCCATCATCTCCCCAATATCATGAATATAAACTCCTAAAAATTAAATTTTCATTTATATGTATTCTCCATTGTTGAATCATCAAAATGACCAAACACATTTTTTACCAATACACATGTCATGTATCCTCATTTTTTACCCATGTATTCTGGATTTCCCAAGGTGATTGCTATAATATTTTCCCAAAACTCACGTGTTAATCCCCTCTATGTTCTCTTCTCCTCAAGGGGTTTCATTCATATAAAACATGAATAAATTAATAAGTCATTCGTAATATATGTAAATGTGAATTTTCTTAAGTAACAAAAATAAACTAAATAATATATTACAATAATCATAGTTATAGAACCCAAATATTAATTATGATATTGGCCTTTTTTATCATTCAGTACCTCTACAATTTTTCATGTTTTTCTAGTGGATAAAGAGTTCCAACCTCTATTGATCATGTTGATTCAATCCTCATCTTTCTAATATTAACATACATCATATGTTCTTACAATAATATATAACCAATATGATATAAAGTATGAGGGTATAAGTATTAGTATTGAATCTCTGGGCGATTTCACCTCATTTTCAATAAATTGAGAAAAAAAATAATTAATATGGTCATTAATATTAAAAACTTCAGAAAACTAACATTTCACTTACAAAAACATATCCATGGCTTCTACTTTTAGAAAACAATTTCCATGTATCTTCATCTAAAAAAGGACATATATGACATGGTTTTTTATTTTTCCATTCCCCATAAATGAACTATTATGTGAGGGTTGATTAAAAATACCTTTATATCCTAATATCCTAACCTTAGAAATTCGTTTTTACTTCTCTAGTTTATTGTATATCAAATTCTAACAACCCAGTTTTTCATATGTGGTATGAAAATTTTAATTCCCACTTTAGTCCATTTATTATCCTTATAAATTTGACCCATGTCCAAAGGAAGGTCTTCAGAGAGACTAAAGCTTTTTTAGAGGCCATAGGTTCGAGTTATGAGGTAAAAGTCAAGGTTCATGGTTTTGAAGAAATGTGTGGGGTGTTTTTAGAATCTATAGAAGGGATAACATGAATATAGAATGGTTAGAAAAATTTATACCCACAACCATATGGGGCCACTATCTATGGATAGTTGTATTAGGTACATTGTTGGTGTACGGTTGGGAGAACCATGCAACCAAACCATGCACCTCTTAAAAAGTTGGATGCATTACCTTTTTAGTCAATAATATTTAAAGGGCTAATCATTTTATCTTCATCCATTGTTCCAAAAAATCACATTTATTGGAAACATCTCCTATACTCTTTCTAGGATTTGAATCACATTATTCATCTGAGTTTTGAATCCAGTGTCATTTATCTCATTGGATCTCCAATAATAAGAGCTTAAAATATGTTTAATTCCTTGTATTTTTTATCTCTACATAATCACTGCTATTTTGGGGAAATCTCATATAGCCTATATTAGGGTGTTTGTCTATTTTTATGTTTCATTTCAATATATACCAAACCAAAGGCCGATAGTATATTAGTGTGCCTCTACTTATATAAGGTAGGTTTTATGTGAATGTTACCTCAATGTCATTTTGTTTATATTATTTTCAATTCTAACACATGATGGTTTCACAATGAATTTCCCATAAAAATAATCTACATTAATTTAGAGTCCCTCTTAGGAAAATTGAGATTAATTTAGATCCCAAATGATGTTTGAGGTCATCAACCTAAATTTGATCCACCCATTTCGGTGTTCCCATTATATTCTTATTTTACATTCATTGTTTTTATTTCAATACACACATCAGTGTGTTTTATTTGACTTATATAGTTTTATATTATTAATTAATATGGATTAATTATAGTTTTAGAGCATGAATAATAAGCTTACATACCTTTATTAATTAAATATTATAATTGTAAATGGACTTGGTAAATTGGAATGGTTTTCACATGTCCAATGTTATAATTCATATTCCCATACATGGTGCCTATTATTCTAGACCATAATCATTATCATCAATAAATGATTGTTAATGATATAAATTAAATTGATGTAGTAAATTAGAAAGACTATTTCATGGAAAATTATACACCTCATGTATTGTTTCTTGGTTCCTTTTATTGAACATGTTCCCATTAATAGAGTGGTCATACTTGAGAACACCTATTGTACTAGAGGGAATGATTAGAGAAATAAAAGGCTACCACTGTGATTCATGAAGTTGATTTCTCTGGGAGATACACCAAAAAAATCGAATCCTCTACATATCACATGAAATCCTTTACATTGTACTAAAAATCCACTTATTCCATCAGGAAATTAGAATTCCTTGGATACACTCCTTGGATTCATCTTGACGTCTCTAGAAACATGATACAATTTAATCACCCCATATGGAGTAGTTATTCAATATCCCAATATTTACTATATATGAGTTCCATGGAATCGATTATACTCTTCTACAGTGTAATTCGTTAGGTGATCCCATTAGATTACACTCAGACCATGATAGGAATACTACATTTATTATTGTTATGTGTTGGGTCGACCTTGAATGTCCTGGATTGACTTATCTCACCTTATGTACTATCGTTATAGTATCTATGTTATGATGATATATTTAGAGATATCAAACACATTGAATATTGACATACAATGTGGACATGTGAGCACTAATCCATGAGTCCACATCGAAGCATGTATATATTTCATATGATTGTCTAATTTATTAATATATATACATGATGGAATATAGTGGAGATACATTTCTAGCTTAGTCCAAAGCAGTTCTGTTCGAACAAGAATCCCATGAGGATCTCAATCCAACATTGTTGTTACGCTATTCATTTAACATCATTTATAATTATTATACCTTCACACTACTACATTTTTAGACATGGGATTGATATGTGTAGATACTATTTGTGGTGGCCTACTGATTATATATCACACCTTGTTTGGACTTCCATTTAGAACCCACATAGTCTTCTTGGATGCACATAGGGACATGTGAAAGTGCTGAATCTTGTATGCTTGATTGATTATATAATGGGGTCATGGGATTGAGACATGGATCAATATTCTATTGTATAACCTTTTTAGATTTTGTATTTTTAGTTATACATGTATTTATTGTATGTTTGTTTACTTATTTGAGGGACTTTTGAATATCTCCAAGACATAATAGTTATTTGGTATAGGATTCCACCCTAGATTGTTTTTTATTCTATCTATATGATTTACTTCCACTATAATACATATAATTTATTAGGTTTTTTCTATGTATTCATTTATCATACTATTATGCTACTTTGATCATTAGTTTATAATTTCCCACTATAATACCTTAGACCCTCACTACATATTGGAAACCAGTCGTGTATAGTGAGGAAGTCTTAGTTAAATGTGACTACCCATGCTCATTTACATATGAGTGAATTGGGTTCACAACTTTTAAAATTGGTATCATATGTTCTCTTTCATTTTGTTTTGTTATTCGGGTTATTATGTAGGATACTATGATGCGTTTATATTTGGAAATATGCCTCTTCTTGGGAGTATGTTACTAATGTATGAGGAAAAATAAAAATTAACTAGGATTAGAATCATTTCTAAAGGTTATTCCTATTATGATTTCACTGATTTCACCATTAGGTGATCCACATGGATTGTGGATTTCATTATATTTATGGAATATATTTTTACCCTTGGCATGTTATAATTATGTGGTAGTGTCGCATGAATTTTTATAATAAAGTGGGGAATTATATTTCATGCATTATTTCATGCCATATTTACATAATGTGTGCATTGGTGTTTCATATTCATTATTCACTATTCATTATATTTGATATTTTGATAATGATTCATGTATAGATAAATAATTGGAATAATTAAAGTACCTAAATCATCATAAATGGGGTTTTCCTACATAAAGTTGTGTTTAAACCTTAATTATTCAATTATATTGAGTTGTATTCATTAACCATTGGATACATGATCTGAAATTTTTGTTTTTTACAATTATATTTATGCCAATTTAAATTTTAAGTCATTGTGTGCCTCAAAAAACTGGGAATGGATATCAATCTAATTGAACAATCATAAAATCCTAGTTGTGGGTTCATTTAAGAACATTTCAATTTTGAAATGTATTACTTTATAATATGGGAATAATATATGCATCTAACTGGGCCATGATACACACACACAAACACATTTGTATATGAATAATGACATATAGATAACTATTGAGTTTAAAATGTAAATGGAAATAGTTTTTGATAAATTGTGTTTCCAATTTAAAATTTAAAGGGAATTTCCCTTTATTTCATGAAATTGAAACATTGTAAACATGGACAATGATATGTAACATAGAACATGACTGAGACTCATCCTTAGTTGTGGTATGTATAAAGTATCTCTAGAATTTTATCAATCTATTATGTGATTCACAAGCATTTATTTATGAGCTGGAAGAGGGACATGATTATTATATAGGAACACTTGTAACTATCCTATTATTGTATCAATGATTTTTTCTTATTAAATATTATTGGAGGATTAGTTTTTACATTTTTAGAGACATGCCACCAAGGAATCCTCATGTCGAGTTCCTAGAATGTGGTGACGATAATCTTCATGAGGTGGTCGGACCTAACTCTCCATTAATGCCACATGTGGTACCCCCATTTATACCTAACATGGGAACTGATTCCCAGTTTTGAGAATATTTTCAATTGTTTATTCAGACTGTTTATAGAGCTTCATGGATGCCCCTATAATGGAAAATCTCATGCGAGATTTTTAGTAGAAGAATATACAATTGTTTTAAGTGGATGGTGATCCAATTACCACTATGACATGGCCAGAGGGCATGCTATCTATTATTGAGAACCTGGAGACAACTCAAAAAGGATGGTCAATATCTCATATTTTATGATTTTTTGTCATACCATGCATTTTTTGGAATTTGTTACTTGAATAGACTTGCATCAGAATATGGTTTGGATGGATCATTATGTTTACCTCTATGAATTTTTCATTCTGATGGCATGGAGAGATGATATGGATATGAAGTTAGAACATATGGAACAAGAATCAATAATCTATATGTATTATTAATCTCAAATTACTAATCCTCAATTTTTTAACAACCATCAATGATGTTGAGTTTTCCTGATTGATTTGTTTTAAGGATGGGATCGGGTATGCTATCTGATCTTTGGTAAATGTTTTTTTCATGGCTAATATCTCATGAATTGTTAATCAATCCCTTCATGATTAATGTAATTTAATGGAATATAACATTAAATTTCATGATAGTAGTGTTATGAGATAAGTTATTAGATCATCATGTTGTAGGAAGCATTGTATCGAGGTTTCTCAATAGAGTAGTGGCAGCCAATGTATCGGCACTATTATTTTTATAATATTCCATTGGTGTGGAAGATACAACAATGTAAAACCTTAGTTAAACTAAGACCAATTTCGGTGTGGATATTGATGAATAATGGGTCATATTTAGAAGTTTTATCAAACATTTCCATATGTTCATAGTGGAAGAGGATATTAAGCAGTTCTACCTTTAGGAGTAGGATCAGTAACTATATTTCTGGATAAATGTCAAACAATCACGGGAAATATAGGTCAAGGAGGTGGATGTGGTTAAGGGGTCTAGAATTAGGATAAAAAGAAAGAACTAAGTAGACCCACTCCATGTAGTCAGGTCTCATCTTAGGTTAAATGATTAGGAAATATTTATGATGTAAAACCTATACCTGAGGAGAAGGGTTTCATAGAAAATACAATTAGAGGTACAATTTAGGAGACTCTACATTAGTAACTACACTTTTCATAAAGGTGCATCACATTATTTTATATCTATGACTAATATGTAAATAGTTGGGATATATATATAGTATTTCTATGGAGGGATGTCACTTTATACTCCATTCGTAATTCAATTAGAGATTTTACCCTAGTAAAAATAATACACCATTGAGGAAGGGAGATATCTTTTCTTATGGGACCTCTTCATCCTTAAGAAGAATGCGTTTGATAAAATTATAAGGATGGTCTGGTTGGTCTCACATCACAGTTTTCTGATCATCTATAAAAATGGAGAATAGTTTACATCACTAGAGGATATAGTAATCTTCACAAGAGTGAATAGAATACGCATGAAGGTAGTGTTGCACAAGTGAATCGTGGGATTGGTGGAGTGACATCCTAGATTGTTAACCTTTATATAGACGATCAGAGAATAAATCATGCTAATTTTCCTAATTTAGTATATCTAATCTTGGATATATTACCGGATGAAATTTCTCGACTACCTCTTGAGAGAGAAATAGAATTTAATTTTGAGTTGGTTTCATGAGTTACATAGGTATCCATATCTCATTACATAACAGTTACTATGGAGTTGTAGTAGATCAATAGGTGGATAGAAGAATTGGATGCTAAGGTTTTTATATATCATATAAATTCACCTTGGAGTTCACCTATCCTTTTCAATTGGATGTAATATAGTACCCATATGATTTTTGTGTATTATTGCTAGTTGAACCAATTTACAATTAGAAACTACGATCCATTGCCACAATTAAATGAACTCGTTGATTAGCTCTGAGGAGCGATGATTTTATACATGTTCGACAAGATGTTGGGGTATCATCTTGTATGAGATAGATCTTCTAACATACAACATACAATGTTTTTAGTAGGTATAGTCTATATGAGTATCTCATTCCATTTTTTGATATTATTAACTCACCAAATTATTTAATGGCTGTGATGAATTAGGTTTTCCACCTATACATTGATATATTTTTTATAGTATTAATATTTGATATCATAGTGTATTTTCATACTAGACATGACAATGTAAAGTATATTGATAATTTTATATATATACTTAGAGAGAACCAGTTTTATTTTAATAATATAAAATACCCATTTTGGTTTAAAAAATATCTCTTTATAGGTGACATCATCTCTGAGGAAGGTCTATCACATACCATGAAAAGGTGAGTGTCATGGTACCCGGGGAGAAAATCAAAATCATTTTTCACAATGAATGTCTATTTGGGTTTTCTAGATATTACAAGCGCTTTATTCAATAATTTTCACACCTAACAAAAAACTATTACAGGGCTTGAATAAGAAGGGTATGAAGTTCATGTTCTGACAAGCCGGTGAGATATCCTTTCTAAAACATAATAGGAATCTGAATTTAGTTCCAATATTGATTCACATAGTGTTTGAAATAATAATAAATAAATTTAAAATGATAAAATATGTCATTATTAGTTCTAGAGACACACTGACTATAGAAGTGAAATTAGAATTCCTTGTGTTTTATTATAACTATTTTTTTAATAAAGGACATCATGTTCACCAAATTCATATAGCATCGGTAATGGGAAATTTTAAAGGGGGTTATAGAAGTGTTGATAAAGGAACAATTTAACAACTATTTGTTTAGCGGTGATAAATGTTTCCTTTATCATCAATTTCATTAGAGACTATAAAGGGAAATACTACACTGTGTTGCAACAACACACTACATCACAATGCACTTTTCTATAACAACACACCGCAACAGTCGGAACACACTAGATATGAAAAAAATAATCTTACAATACATAATTTAAATCAAATGAAATTTACAATAAAAATACAATAAAAACACTATATTTTAGAAATTTCAAACATTGGTTTATTCAAATACATATTTTCAAATTATTACATACATTTAAAAACATAAATACTCCTTTGTATTTTGATCCAAACCTCAAATTATGATTTTGATGAAAAAACCCCCTTCTAGATAAAAATAAGGCTCATATATATGAAAAAATATTTTATGTTATTAATAATATAATGAAAGAAACAAGATGGTTTAATTTTACTAAAATTGATTTCACTTTTAAATAAAAAAAATGTACATGGATTCATACCAGTCACATTTTATGTCAGATTGATGTCATGTTGATTCCAAAACAACTCAAATGACTTATCGATAGGATTAGTAATTTATCAATACAATAAATATGTGTTTTATTTGTTTGGAGTATGTCACATCACTTTTTTAGTATAATTTCATTTTAAACTAGACTCATGAACTTGAGACATACCAGCCAAATATGGTATCAGTTTAATTTGAGACCAATTGACACACAAAAAAATTACATATAAATTTTTTTCATTAATTATTTATAAAACCCAAGAATGCTTTATTGGTTTTAATTGCATGAAACTTTTTGAATGTCAATTTTAAACTGATAATAGACACATGCAGTGATACTGTGAACATCATGTATTGAATTTAGTTGAGGATGATCCCTACATGACACCAATGACAAATGGATCATTTATGTAATGTATAAAAACAATATGAATGTGTTTTCTTTCTATTTAGTAGAATATTTTTCCATTTTACTCAAATTCATGTCAATATTAAATAATGATATGCAATTGTCGTCAAATCAGTCAGACCATGCATCAGATTAAAGTTTGGATATTTCATAAATGTCTAAAATGACATATTTATTGTTTTCATAAATGATAAATAAAATACTAATTTGATTTCATAGTTTTGAGTATGTCAGTTATATTTTTTACTAAAACGTCATTTAAAATTAAAACATGTACTTTAACTGATACAAATCACATATTATGTTGTTTTGATGTGAGATTGATTTATACACATCAAAAATTTCTTACGTATAATGTTTCTAAATTATCATTAAAACCTGATCATCTTTGATCAATTATATATTAGTTACATGTTTTGAACTAAAATACCAATTCTAAACACATAATTTCCCTATTGAGTAATACCTGGCACATCATCTCTTAGATTGAGGTACATCAAATTCCTCTATGTCAAAAATGACATGAGGAATTGTTTTTAAAGTATTATTATAATATGAATGCGTTTTTATATTTTTTAGTTTTTCATTTGTAAAAATTAATAAAATTGAAGTTAATTTTAAATAATATGATGCACTTAGAGTTATATTATTCATATCATGCATCATATTTAGGTGTGAATTATTCCTACATGTCTCAAATTATATATGGATCATTATAGTAAAGTATAAATATAATCCAAAAGTGTTTTCTAAACTTTCATTATGTCACTTATCCTTTTTCATAAAATTTCATTTAAAACTGAAAACACGCACATTGAATCATACCGATCACATCGAGTATTAGTTTGACATCAGCAAGTTTCCAATGTTTCATAAATGACATATGAAGCTTTGTTCTATTTTATCATGAAAAATCCAGTGTGTTACATCAATTTTTAGTGATTTAATATTTTTGAACTAAAACTTTCATTTTAAACATATAACATGCTCATTGAGTCATACTAGGAATGCCATGTATTGGATTGAGATGAAGATAATTCCAACACATCCAAAATTATATATGGATCATTTTGGTAAGGTATAAAAACAATAATAAAGTGTTTTCATGGTCTCGAGTCTGTCAGTTGTCCATTTTAATGAAATTGATGACAATTTTAAATAAATGACACACATGGATTCATATATGGAATACCCTGTATCATATTGAGATATATATAATTCATACAAATCAAAAATTATTTATTGATAATTATCCTAAGGTATAAAAACAATATTAATATTTTTTATATGATTGGATTCGGTCAGTTATATTTTTTCTATCACGAACCAGCCCGAGTCAACCTTGAAGCAATCACACAGGACAACATGTGACAAGTTCCGATAAGCATTCCCGATCCTCCTGTGATGGCGAAAAGAACCAAGGGAATAATTATATTTCACAATAGAACAATTTCTCCCTTATATAAACAACCAAACAAAGAGCATAAATAAAATGGATAGCCCAAAATACATTTATCTAAAAAATGAACGCAATATTATTTGTACAAGAAACTGAAATTACAACTAAACCAACAAATCATCTGACCAATCGCGATAAACAAATAACTCCATGTGACCCCACTGGTCACTCTCTAAAAAATAGATGACACATCACCCAAGGAAATCAAACACAAATTGAAACCTGCACGAGGGCTAGAAATAGGAATAAAACTATATGCAAGAGTTTTAAAACTCATTAGTTTTTTCTTGATATTCTATTCCCAATGAACAACATTTTAAATAAAAGAAACATCATTTTCATGTTGAAAATACAATATATAAATGTTTTTTTTCAAATGAGGATCTACGAAATAATATTTATCAGACAAAAACTTGCATATTTTAAAAACAAGAATGCTAGTAACAATATTTCAAAGAGGTGCAACTTTATAATGAAAAAGTTTTCAAGGTGGATTATTTAAAAAATTTATAGTTTTAAATAAATCATACACACTTCTGAATTTACCAAACAAACACACCATATGCCGATGTTGAGTACAAAATACCCAATGATCACAAGTCACAGGAACACCCAAAGGCACTAGTTTGTTATGAGCCTCTGGTACATCGTATCATGGTGAAATGAACCATAATAAATATATATCCTCATTCACATGAGCCACTAGTAGGGAGAACACCCATAAAATAGTGTTCCCCTAACATCATCATCATTATAGTTTAGTTCTTGTAGTCATCGTCAGACTTGTTACATGAAACAGGGGCCATACCCCATGGAATCCCTAGCATACTAGTACATGACCGCCCACCAAGTTACCTGAGATTCCCTTTAGTGCTCAATAAAGGTACACATATTATAAAATACACATTTCAAAACCAAATTCCATTCCAAAAATATTCGAAAAAAAAATTCTAGGAGTGTATTGAGTATTTTCACATAAAACTCATTAAAAACAATCATTTATTTATAAAAATAAAATAAAACCATACCAGCCCATATTGGGAAGCCCTAGAAAAATTTAATAAAATCATTTCGTGGACCATAAATTCATCCCAATTGATAGAACGTGGTATATACAATTAAGACACTCATTCTTCATTTTTATGAATGGCCAAACGGGACTTTAAACATTTTCTAAAAAATATCATTTTACAATGTTGTGAATTTTAATTTTTTTAATCAGGTGAATAAAAATCATTTAAAACATAAAAAAATATTCATAAATCCATTGAAACACTCCATTTACATATTCAAAACACAAAAATTTTCATAAGAATGTGAAATATGGAATTTTTCATCAACTCATGCCAAAAATTTTGATAACCAAAAACCATTTGTTTGTAAAAACAAATCCAAATTGGTAATACATAAAAGGATCTCAATTTCTTTTACATGCCTGAAATGTGTTTATATATCCAAACATGTCATTTTAAATTGCACTAGACACATAAAAGGAAACCACTTAATTTACCGAACACATGGCATACACACTTTAACAAAAAAAACTTATGTTAATAACATAAAAAGGGATAAAATACAACTTTCATTCCAAAAATTTATTCAATATACATAAACATATTCAAAATACCATAATCCAAGTGTGAAATCTCAAAGAAGAAATTATCAAACAAGAGGGGTGCACATTTATTCCAAAACAACTATTTTTTTAACAAAATATGTCATAAAAGATAATTTCCACACAAAACCTTAAACCCAAGGTTTCACCATAGAAAATATCAAATAAATAAGTTTATAACCAAATTATAATGATGAAACATAAATAATAAAGGCTTATTCATGGTATATTCGACCTCAAATACATGGCTTAATGGAAAAGCACACCCAAAATCACCATCCGAGGGTTCAGAAACACTAAACAGATGATGACAAGCCCCAAATGAAAAAACCCCAATAAAAATCATAGGATAAATGAGAACTATATCTATCATGACTAGGGGAGATTATAAAACCAAAATATAATTAAAGGAGGAAAAAGAGGTAGGATAAAGGACAATGAATCTCACTTTTTCAATTAAAAAACTCTACGTATTCCATTAGATATGGACCCATAGAGTAAAGGTAATGGCTTGAAACTTCTTTTAGATTCTCATAATGTCCGGGATAACCAAGAAAATAACGTTTGTGGAAAAAAAGTACGAATTGAATGATTTATGAATAAGACAATATACCTTATCAATTATAGATGATTTTAGAGACATTGAGAATTTTTCCCCAATCTGAGACTAATATGATCTCTAAAGAGGGAAACTAGTCAATGCTGGTAAGGATATGGATATTGGATTCGAGTGGGATATGGAATCACATAATAATATTATAACATGTATTAGATACAAAATAAAAAAATTAATTTTTTAAATTATGAAATGGGCCCATGGGTTGGTGCAATACCAAAATAAGTAACCCCAATTCACCATTATTATGAATTAATAAGGGGTTAAAAAGGGTATTTTGGTTTGAATATATCAGTGGAGGAAATGTAAGATTTTTAGTTGGTGAATAATGTTTAAAAAATAATAATTTATAAAGGATAAAAATTAGGTTTTTAAAACTTGAAATGGACTCACAGTTGGCCAAATCATAAAGTAACGAACCACTCTCTAAAAACTCCTAAACAAGAAATTAGGAACCCAAATTAGGGTGATTAGTCATATATGGAATTTAAAAACACAAAATTAATCCCATAAAACACACATAAAAAGTATCAGTATTTTCAATGAAACAAGTATAAACAAATACATGAAAATAAAACCAAAAAAACATGGTTTGACAATTCTCCCCACCAATAATTCATTCCACCTTAGAAAAGCCATAACACATTAATTATACCATAAATAAACCTAAGGATTACTTATAAATATCATACAACCTCTAAATCTAGGTAAATAACATTTTCTATCAACATAACATAATCTTCTTTCCCCAAAAAAACCAACTCATCACAACTTTGTGAAAATCAACGGAAAGGTCAAGCCACCACCTCCACAACCAAGCCCATTGAAAATTGATGGGCCTTCTCCCAATGTAATCAAAGATAAAAAAATACAATTTTCGCACATGAAATAAAATTATTTGGGGGAGGAGGGGTGTTTGGAACGGGCTCAGAACCATTAAATCATTACTACCTTATGAAAAATCCTTAAAGGAAAGATCTTCCAGACCTGTAGTGGGTCTCCCCTCCATTAGAGACCCACTAGAAACGAACAAAAAAGAATTAAATGTGAACTCGAATTGGAAATCACCCACACATTCCTACCGAAACTCTCCCATAAGAACTATCAAACCCATGTTATGATGGTTACTACATGAACATATAAACCAACCACTCCCGAATGGAGGGGAAAAGAACTGGGACAACATTTCTACCCAGATACGAACCCCCACCAATAGGGGAGGGGAGGGAAGGGTATCAAATAATTATTCCAATTAAACCACAAAAGAAACAGAGGAGATACCCAACATAATCCACCTATGAACATGTAACAACAATATGGCACTCGATCTACACAGTCGATCCACATAGGGACATTGAGCGGAAACCCACATCCATGAAGGCATAACCATATAAAAAATGTTAGGGGTAAGTCTACCACACATGTTGTGACAAAGGGATATTCAATGTAATGAGGAACCAAAATAGATACATAGAAACTACCATATCACAATGGTGGTGGTAGAAGCCCAGTCAAGCTCCCCACACCTCGTTAGATCTACTGACTACGTGTAATGCTTCACTCTGAGGCCTATGGTTGGAGCATTGAATCTTGAGGCATCTGTTGCACCGCAGTCTAGAGATAAGGATCACACCACTAGAAAAAAACTCACAATCTCAAAATAAACCTTCATCTAAATGGGAACTTCTAGATACATATCAAAATTGTATCTCACTCTGATTGAGGAGCGGAATGGACAAGGAATATAGTGAAACACATCAACATCACCAAACACCACTGTTATGTCCAAAAGAATTATCACGACCTGGAAGCACTTTAAATCAATCCCAAACAGATATCTATTTCAACTAACAAAGAAAGTAATTATTTGAGGAGGTTGATCTAGACTTTGAAAAGTGAGAAAAATTTCATAGGGTAATTATTTGAAAATCATTCAAACATAGAAATATATGTGGCAACGTCACAACATCCAACACGTCTTTTAAAAACCCACTAAACATTACACCAAAACTAAGCCACCAACAAGATCCCATCTCAATATACAATAAGAGTATGAATTATAGATCATAATGAATAATACCGAATACACAACACTTTTAAGACATAGGATAAACCATCCACATGACCGTCAGTTCAAAACAAAGACCTCAATTTTCATCAAAAGACACTTTTGAAAAAAATAAACTAAATATGAGGATTATCACATTCACCAGTGGTGTTTCATCAAGTCTCACTCACATTAACATTTACATTCCACCCCGAGCACTCAAATACCATGCCATACCGGCCATTCATCCATATATCCAAAAAACCTTGCATCTAGGAACCCATAAAAATACTAAATGAAAAAAAACATCATCATTACAAAAATAATTTTGTACCTTCCAAAGGCACATTAACCACTAAATCAAAAACCACTTTCAGATTTTACAAGAAAATACACACTTCATCAAGAACCATTTGATTAAAAAACAATCCATTTCATTTAATAGAACTCCAAAAACAACCATTCTATTCCAAATGTCCCTTTACCATTTAAAAAACCCTTCAATGGTATCTTTTCATTATTTGAAAACCACAATGGAAAAAAATGCATTTCTAGAAAACACCAGCCAAAAATAACAAAACATCCAAAACTGATTCATCAGATTCAAAAAACAATTCATTAGCCCAAAACACCATATTTAAAAAATTGTTTTATACTTAATTTAAAAATTATTCACACATTAAAAACATTTTATTTCAATAATCCACATGTTTGGATTATAGAAAATCTAATCATGTTAAATCATTTCCACTTCCTTCCCAAATTTTTTTAAAAAAACAAAACCCTCCCAAAACCAATCTTATATTTAATTTTTGAAAACACCTTTTCCAATTTTCTGAATCCAATACCTCCTCAAAAACCCATTTCAATAATTCCAACACAAGGATTTTCGGAATCAAATATTCAGAATTCAAGAATGTTACATGAAATCCACAAAAGTGAACTATTGTCAGTGGGTGACTTGACCATATGGTTGGAGGCCATATGTCAAACACAACACCAACACGGAGAGACTTATTAGGACCATGCCCCAGATCCATATTGACTTCTTGGGCCTACTAGCTCATGGAGACTCTTAGTCAGACTCCCCTTGTCATATCCCAAAACCAAACAATCAAAAATAACAAAAAAAATAATAAAACTTGTCTTCTCATGGAAACATGAGGATTAGAATGATAAAGAGTTCGCCACGCTCTTCCCACACTTACCCTTCATGTCCCAAAAATCCTACTCTATATACTTTTAAATCCCCAAAACAACAAGGGTGATCTAAAAAGAAATGTATGCTATGAACTGACCTCCTATGATAACATTTTGTCAATAACCATCCCGAGTCTACCGTGAACCGATCACCGAGGCCAGCCCATGACATTTCTTGAGTGGCATTCCCGATCCTACTGGGATAGAGATAAGCACCAAGTGCATCAATAGAGTTCAAAATGGAATGATTTCTCTCAAATATTAATAATCAAACAAATAGCTAAATGAAATGGATATCCCAAAATACATTTATATTAAAATTGAACTGAACATTATTTTCACCAGAAACTGAAAGTAGAACTAAACCAAAAACCCAATTGACCTAACCAGATAACTAAAAAACTCCATGTGTCCCCGATGTTCACTCTCGCCAAAAAATGATCACACGTCACCCAAGGCAATCGAACACAAGATGAATGCTGCACAAGGGCTAAAAACCAAAAAAAACTATAGGTGTGAGTATTAAAACTTAGTATGTTAGCCCGATATTCGATTCCCAATGATCTTTATTTAAAATAAAAGTATCATAAATTTCATGTTTTATATACAATATATAAAATTATGTTTTACAAATGAGGCTCCATGCTATAATAATTATCAGACAAAAACATTCGTGTTTTATAAACAAGAATTATAGTAACAATTTTTCAAAGATATGAAACTTCATAATGAAAATAGTTTCCAAGATGACATCAATAATGAATTTACAGTTTTAAATAAATCTCATCAGCTTCTGAATTTACCATGAAGACACACCGTATGTCGATGGTGAGTAGAAAATATCCAATCAGAACATGTCACAGATACACCCCTAGGCACTAGTTTGTTGTGAACCCTAGGTACATTGTATCTCAGTGAAAGTAACTGTAATAAATATTTGTTCTCATGCACACAAGCAACTAGTAGGGAGTATACCAATAACCTAGTGGTCCCATAACATCATCATCATCATAGTTTAGTTAGTGTTTTCATCGTCAGACTTGATATGTGAAACATGGGCCAAACCACATGGAATCACTAGCATACTATTACATGTCTTCCCACCTAGATACTCGAGATTCCCCTTAGTGCTCAATAAAGTTGTACATATTATGAAATATACATTTCACATCTAAATTCCATTCCCAAACCATAAAAACACAAACATTCCCCAAAACATCCTTCACATTTCTTTCATGAATAAATTAACCACTTAAAATTTTCACAAAACAATTTATAGCAGTGTATTGATACTTTGCACAAAAAACTCATTAAAAACAATGTTTTAATTGTAAACACAAAACAAAAAAATACTAAACCATATTTGGAAGCCCTATAAACATTTAATAAAATAATTTGATTGACCATAAAATAATTTCAATTAACACAACATGGTATAAACAAGTAAAACACTCAAACTTCATTTTTAGGAAATGCTAAATGGAACTTTATACATTTTCTCAAAACTAACATTTGAGAAAGTTTTGCACTTATATTTTATTAAGTAAGTGTATCAAAACAATTTACAGCATCAAAAAACATTCATAAATCCCGTAAAATCCTCAAATTACATATTCAAAATTCATCAATTTTAATAAGAATGTGGAACATGCCATTTTTTAGGCAACTCAGGCCAAAACAATTGTAAACCAAATACCATTTGTTTGTAAAAACAGTTCCAAAATGGAAATCCTTAAAAGGATCACTAAATAAATTTTTCAATTCCTTCCAATGTATTTATAAATCCAAACCATTCATTTTAAATTTCACTAGACACATAAAATCCAACCGGGCAATTTACTGAACACATGGCTTGCACTATTTAACAAAACTACATATGTTAAACACTTAAAAAGGGATAAAATATCATTTTCATTCCATAAAGTTATTCAAGATACTGATATATATTCAAAATCCCATAAAACAAGTGCGAAATCTCATGGAATAATTTATCAAACAAGAGGAGTGCACATTTATACCAAAATCAACTATATTTTTAACAAAATAAGTCATAAAACATAATTTACACACGAAACAGTTAAAACAAAGATTTGAAAGCAGAAAATATCAAATAATTAAGGATATAAATGAAATATAATTATGATAATTAAATTATAAATTCTTGTTCAAGGGATATCCTACCTCAAATCCTTGGCATAACGGAAATGCACACCCAAAATCACCATCTGAGGGTTTACAAACTCCAAACCTATAAATAGCAGCCCCAAACGAAAAAAAAAACCAATAAAAATCATTGGATAATGTAACCCTAGGTATATCATGACTAGGGGATATTATAAAACCAACAAATAAATTATTGGAAGAATATAGATGATAAAAGAGAAGGAATCTCAGTTTTTCAACTACAAAACACTTCCTATTCCATTAGATATAAACCCATAGAGAAAAGGGAATGGTTTTAAACGTTTCTTAAGGGTTACTAATGTCTGGAGGAACTTGGGAAAGAATATTTGAGTATAAATTAGTACAAATTCAATTATTTATGAATGAGACAATTTAACTTTTCAATTCTGGATGATTTGAGTTACATTGAGAATGTTTCCCCAATCCGAGCCTAATCTGAGGTCGAAAAAGACAAAATAGATAATGGAGGTTAGGATATAGAAATTGGATTTGCGTGGGTGGTATAATAAACCAAAAACAAAAAAAATTGATTTAGATTTAAAAAATCGGATTATTTTTTTAAAACTAGAAATGGGTTCATGGGCTGGCCCAATACCTAAATAAGTAACCCCAATTCACCATTATTATGAATTCTTAAAGGATACAAATGGATATTGTTGTTTGAATATATCTATTGAGGAAATATATGAAGTTTAGTTTGTGAAAAATGTTCCAAAAAAATGGAGTTATAAAAGAAAAAAATATGGTTTTTAAAACAGGAAATGAGCTCTAGGTTGGCCCAAATCATGAAGTAACCACCCTCTCTCAAAAAACACCTAAACAAGCAATGGGGAACCCAAATTTAGGTCATCAGACATATATAAAAGTTAAAAACTCTAAATTAATCTCATCCAAAACACATTAAAAGTATCTATATTTTCAATGAACTAGATAAAAACCAAGACATGAAAATAAAAGAAAAAAACAAGGTGTGATATTTTCAGAAATTATTTTTTAATTTTAAATTAAAAAAATGGTGTCTTACTGATCACACCATGTGTCGGATTGAAGAGAATATTATTCTTACACATCCCCAAGTCTAAAAAAATCATATGTTCCAATGGTAGTATGATTTAAATTGTATTTCTCTATTGAAATCCAACAATGTATGTTGACTATATGTTCATTGTTGAAAAAAACATTCTCATTGTATGAATCTAGAAGAGTAGTGTAAGTTCACATGACCATTATACAATTAAAAGTCACCAAAATTACCACATGATATTCTTTACTATTCTGGATTTGAATGAGAATAGATTTTTGGTCTATGAACCTAGAGTCACTATGTCTTCTCAAAAGATGTATGAAAGAAACTAAATAATTATTATATAAAAATGATAATGACATTATCTTATAGCTAGTAGATAAAAATATGAAAAATTAACTAAATTAGTATCAGAGATTCCACTTTTCATGATGGTTGTATGAATTCATGATTCACATCTTTTTTATCATTATCTTAGTTCAACTCTAATATGAACAAAATAATCCACCTGTATTAGAAAATAATTATTATTTTAGTAATACAAAAAAGAAATAAATAAAACATAAAAATGAAAAATTAATTTATTTATATGGAAAATGATTTTACTATGAAAACATCAATATATCATATGTGGTTGATTAGTAGAGGTAGCTTTAAAAAATGTGATAACTTCCAACACTATAGGGGTGAAAATTTTTCTATGGAGAATTTGTCTGTGGATTTTTTGGTGAAAAATTCATGAATGATAGTTAGAGAACCCCAAATTGAAAAAAATAAACATATATAAGAAAAGAATATTTATGTAAATAAAATTACAATGAAATTAATTAAGAATTATTATATAAAGATACATTAATTCTATAGATAATGATTTTATTTTGAAAACAACTAGATTATCTC
Organism: Viscum album; assembly: GCA_963277665.1. Classification (NCBI taxonomy): domain Eukaryota; kingdom Viridiplantae; phylum Streptophyta; class Magnoliopsida; order Santalales; family Viscaceae; genus Viscum; species Viscum album. Next base: position 1,777,583,851 of record OY728137.1, read on the forward strand.
AGTTATTGAGAAAAGGTAGGATTTTGATCTTCCTGTAAAGGAAGTGCGGTGAACATGATGGAAAGTGATAAATTAAAGAATAGATAGGTGAAATTTTTTTAAGATAAAAGAAGTATGTTGTTGTTTAGGTGCAGAAATGCTTCAAATATGGACATGACACACCAACCTGGAAAAAAGAACCGACCTGTGTATGAAAACATTTATTATGTCATAAATAGTATAATGAAATAAGTTAATCATAAATTTGAAACAACAAATCTATTAAAAAATAAACATTCCCTATCAGATTAACCTTATATAGTGTCATTTATCTTCTTAAAAATACATGAAATATTGATAGAAATATTCTAAAAGAGACAAACTTTGCATGGAATACTGAAAATGAAATCAATGTTCAATTATATATTTTTATGTAAATTAGATAATGCATATCATAACATTATATTGACATCATCCCAAAGGGTATACATTGTTATATTTTGTTCTTCCAATTGAATTGTAATATCATCATGTACAGAAAATGTTATTTTCATTAGTGGTTAAACATTTAATTTATATTATATTAATGCAATATAGAAAAAATAATATTATAGTAAAATTATAATATATTAAAAAACACTTTTACCTTCTCATTGATCTAAGATTATTTTTGTATAGAATATATGGATTTTGTTCCAGTATGGAAAATCTAAATCCTCACTTTTTGCCTCCAATAACATACAAGACCATGTCTATATTTGGACCCACATGAACTAATTATAATATCCTAATGAAAGGGTCATCCTTGATTTAATTTTCATCTAACTCAACATTTGTTTTAGTCTCCAACAGAAAAATCTACCAATTTTTTTTGTAATCTCTATGATATAAAATAGTTTCTCTCCTTGAGATACTATTAGGAAAAACCCACCATTCCCCCACTGCGCAATAAAATTCACATTCACAAACCTCATTTCATCAACATTTTGTTCACTCATATTTTATACCCATTTTCAATGGAAAATCATCACCTTAATGTTTGTATTATCCAACCTGTATATCTATTCGATAATGCCAAAAAATAATATATTTTCATAAATTTGATTTTTATCCTTAAACCTGATATGTTTATCACTTCCTCTATAGGTGTAACACCACTATTTTTTATTATAATGTAGTCTCAATGTTCATGTTTATAGAATGTATCACCATTTATTGTAACCCCAAAGTAAGATATAACATTTACATTTTGTCTCATGGTTATCCATTGATTTCCTTTGACAATTGAAACCATATATTCAGATAAATACTTATAAATTTTTTCTGGGAACCATTATATAAATTATTGTGTATGTGTATTTGATATACATCCATCTTCCCTTGATGCATCCAAATCTCTAATAATTTAAATGTGGTATTTGTTGTATGTATAAAAATATTCACTATTATTTAAAATGTGATGGACCGCATTGTAAACTCTTTCATGATAATTGTTACAACATCTCTTCCAAAAATTAATTTAATCATATGGTCTCTACTATGATGAATTGTTTGGTGACTGATAATGTTATCTTCTAATAGGTAATCATTACATAATTCACTACCTTCTCCAAAAATAAATGTTTCTTAAATACAACCTTCTAACTGACATCAATTCTTGGAATATCCTTTCAAAATATTTATATATTGTTTAATGGATTACATCCTACTATAATATATAGGGAAACAATAAGAAACTTCTATAACCATGTTAACCATCAGGTGGACCATTATATCAAAGAATGATGGTGGTGAGAACATTTCTAAATAACATAAGATGACTGCATCCTCTTTATTCATGATTGGAAACATTATCAGATCTATAACATTATAACATATGGCTTTAATAAAAAAAGGTGTTTGGTTCATTTTTGTCAGTGATTTTTTTGGCAGAATGAAATGGATTGAAACATGCATGAAATATGTCATCATAGATTGAAAGAAATGTTGTTTTATTCCTTATAATATTAAATAAGTCATTAACAAGAAATACTTGTTATTTTAAAAATACCCTTATAGAACATTAACTATATTAAAATAAGGAATGATAGAAAATATTTCAATCTAGATGGAGTGTAGATTGTTGGGGGATGAAAATTCTACCTTTTACCCATCATCAATTCCAATTATTCCCTTATCCACATTTTAATCATGTACAACCTAGACTTGATACCCTATTTTTTCGATTAATATTTGGTAAAGTTCCAATAAAATTACCAAATACATTTTTTACATGCTTAAAATCACGATTTTTTTTGATATACAAAATATTCTTATCATATAATTCAAAGAAAATTTATATCTTCTTACTACCTCATTTTGTAGGTTTCTTTTGAAAATGGTATACCAAAAATAGTGCCAGTATCATTTAATTTATTGTATAGATGACCACCCATTACTTGATATAGTGTCTTACCATGTTTGATATACACATATGTCTTCATTTATGATCTACATTTATTTCATCAAGGAAAAAAATTATGATTTTCCCAAAACACATTCTTCGAGGAATGGTGGAATTAAATTGAGTATGTGAATTTTTAACAAATGGGACACCCCATATTCAATTAATTCTATAGCATGATAAATTTTCATAAGAAGTTATGTTATTTACCATCCAATACTGCATATCCAGAAATATGAATTCTTCACTTCTATTAGAATCATATATTGTGATAACATTTTCCCACATAAATTTCGTATCTCTTATCAATGGATCAAATTAATAATCATTCTAATTATCGAATTTCATTGGTACAGATATAAGCAGAGACAACATAATGTATTTGTGATTCAAGCATAACCATGGAAGAAAGTTATAACTTCTCAACATGACATGACATGTAGCCTGTGTACTAATCTGTGAACTAAAAGGATTTATTCCCTATATATATAAATCAAGATTAACGTTTCTAATTTGATTTTTAAATACTGGATACTCATAATCAATTATCTTCCCATAAGGATAATCTACTATACTACAACGGTTCCTATATTTAATTATTGTATCCGCATTCCATGTAAACTGTCTCGTAGTTTCCCAATATCAATAAATTATTCTAAAATATGGAATGATTGGAATGAACAATATACATTTCAAAGGAAATGATTAATTTTAATTGTATCAATAGATGCCACACTTATGGAATTTTATAATTGATTCATGTCCTTACAAAAAAAATTAAAATCATTTAGGCAAGTATAATTAGATAGAGATCATACTCATTGAATGTAGAATTATTCTAGTATCGTATGATTGAAATAGTTGTTAATTTTCTAATAGTATAATATCTTATAGAAGAACATGTAGTTCTATAAAGGTGGTGTCACTAAATCCAAAACTATCTTTTAAATTATATAATATTAGTACAACTGACAAGGTTGTGTATATAGTATAACCAGTATACAATAGTCTCTTGGAATAACAATTTATCTTTTATAATAACACCGTATATTCCTAAAGATCATTTTTAATTAACATATTCATTTCATCCATGTAATATTTTTCATCATATACACTAGTATTCATATCAAATAATCGATAAACTACAGTATCATCTCGATTACTGAATGTGTTCAGTTTTTTTCCATGATTGTTCCAAGATTTATGGACTTGATATATTCTATGATAAATACAATGTTCTTCGAACACTTCTTAACAAATTTTCTTCAATAAAAAGAATGGAAACATGGAAAATGGATTTAAGAAATGTCATATTCTTTCTCTCTTGCAAACTAGTTGTACTCTATAACTCTATAATAAAAATATTTTTTATAATGATTAGTGTGAATCAATTTTATAGTCAAATAAATCCTCTTTGGATAATATAATAATTTTTTTTATAATAAATTACTAAATATAAATAGAATATTCATTATTAATGGTTAATGTTTTAGGAAATTATAATTAGGAAAACACAATATTCGATTATTTCAAAGAATTTAAGTGTGATTAGATGCAATTGGGAAATTCAATTTATTAAAATTATTACAATAATATGGTAGGTGTCATGCTATACATTCATTTAGATGTGGAATTTAGATACATCGATCATGGTCATTATCTCATCTCCTGATCATTTATCATTTTATTTTTTTGAAAAACATCCTCCATCTCATATGGACATGCACCTATGTTTCTTGAAATACTCTATGTGGTATTCATACATGGGAGTACTACTTCTAAGAGTAGTAAAAGAAATATAAATGATATTGGGGGATGAGTCTCAAAAAATTATTAAATATTAGCGAGATGAAAATGATGAGGATGATAGTTAGACTAAATTAAATTCTCTAAAAGGGGTAATTCCATCGATTTTTTAGAATTACATGAATGGTAATCATATATTCCTAATGGTGGGAAAAGGAAATATTAATAATGGTATATTATTAGATGTATTAATGTAAAACAAAAATAGTAATTATATGATCTGTGTAGAAATAAATAAAGTTATTTTTACGAAGTATTAAGGAGTGGGTTATCATTTCAAATTTGGAGATATTTTTACAATGGAATAAAAAACTCGTCGAACCATTTTTTTATTTGGGGTCAGTAAATACTTATGGTAAATATTTTGAAAGAAAAAATGGTTTAGTATTGTAAAAAATTGTTCATATTAGATAATGAGACAATTAAATACTGGCTTAAAAATGGTGGGTTGATATGTTGTTATGATTAAAATATAAGATTGATATATATTTTTTACTAATTAATATAGAGAGATTCTTAATAATTAAAATAATGATGAAACAATAGAGGAAAATAATATTGAATAGATTTGAATAGGGGAGAACTTGGAAAAGAGGTAGGATCAAAATAAGAGATTTTATGGTGATGAAAATAATGAAGTAATATCAACTACAAGAAATACATGCATGGAAGATATCAATGAATAAAAAGTTAGTGGTGATCATAAAATTTATATGAAAACATGGAGGTCAAAAACACTATAGGAAAAAATCATTTTGTCAGAAGTAGATTTTAAATAATTTGGAGTGGATGAAAATGATGAAAATCAGATCAAATCCATGCAAAAGAGGCATTATATGAATAACAATAACGCGACATTAGAAATTGTTCCAATCATGGAATACAGAAATGTAATCAAAAACATGTTGGTGTTCTGTAATAATCTCATTGACTATGTAAAAGTGGATGAAAATAATTTATATTTTTTATGTAGAATTCATAGACCAAATACGTTTATATTTATGATAAATTTACTCCCATATTTCTGTTGGAAACTATTAGAATTTTCTTGTTTATTTCTGTGAAAATGTATTTAAAATTATACCAAATAGATGTAAAGTCAATGTTCCTATATAGAGTATATAAGGTGGTATACATTGAGAAAATAGATGGGTTTATTCTGGATGAGAATGAGAGATATTTGTTCTATTTAATGATTTATTTTTATAAGATAATGAAACCACTATGTACATGGTATTTATGGTTGGTTAAATATATAAGATAGATTTGTTTTTATCATAGTTTTGTTGATAACACCATATACATCATGAAAGATAAGTATCAAATTATGTTGGAACTCTTATATATATAACAGTGATATAATATTTGCGTATTAGAAAAATAATAATGCAATCATTTGGGGACACATATGAGGAATGATATTGAGATGCATATGATTGTTGAGTTAAAAAATTTATTTGGATTATTGGTGAATCAAGGAAATCATAGAACATTAATTTATAAATATAAATATTAAAAAGAAGTTCCTATGTTATTTTTAATGTAATATTCCATACCAATAATAACATTGATCTCTATATGGATAAATTTTAAAAAATTTGACATTTGAAAATAGGTAGATGTGATGGAATATTGTTATTGGGATCCTATTATACCTCACAAAAAAATGACCCAATAATGTGTTTGATATATTTTGGGATGCAGAATACCAATGATGTCCCAAGGAGAGACACATGCTATCAAGGAAGAATATAATTTAATATATCCAGAATATAGTGAATTTTGGGCTACATTATTATGGGATAGTGAAACTGAAGTTATTGGGATACATGGATATGGGATGATAATGTTTAGTGAATAACTGAGGGAGAGTAGAGATATCAATAAAACTAGATTTCATTAAATCCCTGGATACATTCAAGCCTTGGTTTTCGATCCTTGAATAGTTTAATAATTGTATTCAATCATTGGAATTGTTGTTTCCTTGATTCTAGCATAGATTAGACCATGGAATCAATAACCAGGAGAACCACCAAGAGTTGGCTTCAGTGGAGAGCTTCAGATGTCATAAACTAGTTCATGGTGGTTAGAGTTCTTAAAATATATCAACAAGCATTTATTGTAGATTTCAAAAAATCAATGATAAAGATCCATTTTATCCATGCAACGCTAATAACCATTGAGAATAGAAATCTCTATCATCACTTTTTTAGAACTAATAATGATAGAGATGTATTAGTGCTAAAAATGTATTGATAAAGGATTTCTAATTTTAATTGCAAAAGAAAATAAATTTATTTATATAATTATATATATATATAATAAATATATAAATATATAAATATATAAAATATATTCTTTATTTAATTATATTTATTATAATTGCATAATTATTATAATATATAATTCCTTATTTATAATATTATAAATTCTTTAAAAAAAATATTTATATTATTATATATCACAATTATATATATATATTTAATAGATATATATAAATATAAAAGTATTAAAGAGATTCTATATAAAAAAAAACCCAAATTGATTTTCGGCTTATGGTGTGTATATCATGACATGTTATAATGAAATTATAAAATTAAAACAAAAAAATAAATTATAGAAATATTATATGTGCTTTCTGAATAATATATCATTAAAATAATATATATTTGTGTATATAAAAGTGAATTAATTTCGTATGTTCATGATAAATTAGTATAAAAATCTTTTGATCTATTTCAAAAAGAAAAATCAAATGACAGTTAATTATTTCCATTACTCGATGCAATTAGTCAGTATTTTTAATTCATATAAATATTTATTTATAAACAATTATTCTATAATGCATCACCATTTATTGAAATTGCATAAATGTTTTAATTATATATATAATATGTATATATATTAATATATATCTATAATTATTTTTAAGATTATAAATAATTATTTAATAAATAAAAAGTTTAATATTTTTCTTAATTTACTAATTTTTTATTTTTACTTCTTTAATTCTAATTTTACACATATATATATATATATTTAATATATAATATTATTTATTATTTATTATTTATATATAGAATAATTTGTTTATTCATTTTTTTCAAATAATAATTTAGTTAATAAAAAATTTAATACTTATTTTTATAAAATCATTTCTATTTTATATTTATTTATTTATTTCATTTTTAGGATTTTTATCAATTCTAAAATATGGATGATAAAGGATCCCATTATGTGAACTAAAATTAAATCACTAATAAAGTTACCCTTTATCAATGCTTAATGTAATGTTCTTATAAAGGGTATCTATTATCCATTCTAATACAAGAGCTGATAAAGGGAACATTTATTAGAAATTTTTTCCCTGCACCAATAATAGGCATCGCTGTTAAAGGCGTATTTTGTAGTAGTGCGGGTAGAGTATATCTAGTGTTTTCTAATTCATTAGGAATTAGTTTAGGGGAAATTCTATTTTATGAAAATTGATTCATGGAGTACAGGTATTGGATGTGGATACTACAGGTGTGGAATTTCCCAACACATGATCTAAAGAAAGGAACAATTGTCTATGTCCAACTTTTATAGAGACACTATTTTCATGTAGAGTGGTTTGTGGAGTTTATAGATAAAATATACTAATGTGTTTCTTTACACAGTTTTTCTTGAACCTTGGATACAGAAGGTTGGAAGAATAAATTAGTCATTTAACATTATTTCTCATATATATAGGATGCACAATGTAGTTGCAGATTCTCTATTTTGGAGAACTCAAACACATGCTTTTTGAGAGGCCATTGACGTTTGGTGGTTGATGGACATGTTCTTTATGATTCACATATATATATATATATAGGAGTACCTCGGTTTTCCAACCCTTACATATTTGGATGTGACCTCTTCAATCAAGGAGAGAGTAATGATAATTCAGATATTAAATCCAAAAATCATAATCCTAAGAGAGTTTGTTTTTGGAAATGTCATGATGTTATGTTGGATCATTGATGAAGATGAGATATTGTGAATCCATGGATGAGATTGAGTTCCTACATACCTCTAGGCAGAATTGATTCTAGATTCTCATGATTATTCTTGGGATATACGACCTACAATTAAAAATATGTATTATGACATATGTCACCAATAATAGTGTACTTGTATAAATTGCGAGATAAATGGTTTGTTACAAGATGTTCTACCAGTCAACAGGTGGAGGCAGAAAAACAACAACCATAAGGGATTTTATAACCATTTTCCATTCCTAGGGGGATAGGTTTGACACCACCATGGACTTTTTCAGTAGCTTAATTAGTTACCCTCATGGAAATGATTTGATATGGGTAACTATTTATGGGACTAGTGAGGTCTCCCAGATTGTACCTATTGAGGAGACCATTACAATGGATGATCTTGGAAGAATATATGTCAGATACATTATCTGATATCATGGATTCACATAGGCTATTGTATTATAAAGAGACACTCATTTTGCTTCTCATATCTAGAAAGGGTCGTAGAGGTTCCTAGGAACATGGGTACTTTTGAGTATAACATAACTTCCTTAGACCAAAATGATGTCTAAGAAAATAATATAGGTGATAGAGGAAAATCATAGAGAATGTTTCCTTGATTTCTAAGGGCTTGAGACAAACATATACCCCATATTATTTCTGAAAAAACAATTCAGGTGACAATACCGATGGAAACATATGAATCCTTATATGTAAGGTCATGTCGATCACCTCTATGTTAGATATAGGTAGTGAAGGAATCACTACATGGACCTCATATCATTGGGGAGACATTAAAGAATGTCTATTTGATAAAGAAGTGTATGAATATGGCCTAGTTTGGGAATAAATCATATTCTAAGAACCGTCAATGACTTATATTGTTTGAGGTTGGGGATTGGTTATTATTCCAAGAAATAATTAAACTAAGGCATCAATGATTTGGGTAGTTAGGTATGTTGGTGGCACATTTCATTAGAGATTCTGTGTTACTAGAGAGGGTTGGACTAGTAGCCTATCTGGTATAAATCCCTAAGAGGTATCTAGATATGAATGAATTTATTCACATTTATCCGTTTTAATGTTACTACTCAGGCCCTAATCATATATTTCAACCTGATGAGGTTGAGTTACAGGTAGAAGTGTACTTCAAGAAAAATCATATTTGTATCTTCAACTGATGCTTAAATTATTTATGAGGCATGTTATTCCCTCATTTATGGGTCATTTGAATGTACAAGAGATTTAATGATGATACTTGGGTGAGATAGGAAATTATACATGATCAATGGCTAAAGTTATTCATAGTTAATGACATTCCACATTAGGAGGCTAACTCAAGGATGAGTTGCCTAATGTGGGGGAGGCATTAAAAATCGTATTTTTTGGTATATGTAATAGAATTCATAATTTCTGGTTCAAAACAATTTGATCCTTATAAATGTTCTCTATGGACTAAGGGAATTCTCAATAGAATATGAGGCTTGTTTGGATCCCATATCTCTGAGTGATGGAGGAAAATTCCAGGAGATCATTTTTCCCAGACAATTCTGTTGATCCAATATGGTTTAGAAAAAAATCATGTGTAGTGTGGCGGGGATCCACAAAGAGGATCATCTGGGTAATGCATATTTGTAAAAACTGTGTTCCATAAAATTGTGGATCCATTGTCAATGGACAGTATTTGGTGCAAGTTTCACACATGGTTTGGCCGAAGTTGTGGCCAAATCATTTTCCTCGTAAAATGTGGGATGATTTTCACTTTCTCCTTATATCCTTTATAAAAGAATAACCATTATATCCCACTCAATTGAATTAGTAGACCACATTCCCATGATTGATCTTCTCTTCTATTTATAGGATTTTAAGCATCTTCTTCATCAAGATTCTGATTCAAGTGTATTCCATCATAATGGATCACCACTGGTAAGAGAATTAATATGTTTCCTTCATTAATTTATCTCAATATATTTTGTGATATTTCGGTGTTATATAATATTCCTTATTTTTGGATCGTTTTTGTATTTCTCTATTTTCAATCAATCTAGACCCACCCAATGGTCAATACTGGACAAGTAATCTGTTACCACCAATAGTTAGGTGGTCTATGACTTTTTCATTACATTCTTAATGTTTTTATTTGTTTTAATTGTGCAACATAGCAATTTCACAGAAGATTTCCCATAAAATTAATCCTCCTTATGTTGGTTTCAATAATTGGAACATAATGATTCTTTTAGATATCAATTGATGTTGGAGTTAATCAACCCCAATCTCATCCACCCCTTTATGTTTTCCAATTAAATTTTCATTTAACCAATGTGGTGTTATATTAAAAACAATCGCTGGTGTGTCTGGTTTGACTTATAAAGTGTGATATCATTAATGAACATGGATTTATTATTGTTTTTTTAATGAATAAAATATTTACCTAAAATTACTAATTAATAATAAAATGTGTAAATGGACATGGTAAGTTAGCATTATTTTCACATGGCCAATGTTACATTACATATCTACATACATGGTTCATGTTATTATTTTCCTTAATCCTTGTAATCATTATTTAAAATTAAATCATATGAATTAAATGAAATTACTAAATTCAAATGATTATTACTTGGAAAATTTTATACTCCATATAGATATACATTGTTCCATTATTGGATAATTTTTCTATTATACGAGTGGTCAGAAATGAGAGCAACTTGTATTCGCGAGATAATTCCTTCAACACTCAGGAGATGTCACCCTGATTTTTTTTAGAAAATTGCCATTGAGAAAACCACCCTAAAATCATATTCGTGTTTTATCATGTGAATTCCTCTTCACTGTATTGATGATTTACTTATTTTCCATCCGAATATTTGAATTACTCAGATACACTTTTTGAATTTGGCTAGGAATCACCAGTCACATGGTTCCATATACTCAACCAACAAGTGTAAGTCTTTATTAACCCTCTATTTACTTTTTTATTACTTCCATGTACTAGGTTATGCAATTTACAGTGGAATTAGTTAGGTGCATCCCATGGAATACACTTAGACCCTTATATCCAGACTACATTAGTTATTTTTATGAGTTGGCTCAACCCGAAAGTTAATGGATGCCACAATATCACTTGTGATAAATTTATTATATTTTCTATATTATTATTCTCTATTTTTATATTTTATAAAAATTATTTATTGATATACAATATTAACACCTAGGTACTAAGACACGAGTCCATGTCGGGGCATGCAAATATATGTGTTCAACTATCTTACATTAGCATATACAACATGATGGATGGGGTACATAGATATTTATGTATTATTCCGAAGAAGGTATGGTCGCTCTGTCCTCCAATGTGGAGCCCGGTTCTACATGGTTGTTTATTTACACATTTTACATCAAGGATGATTACAATACCTACACACTGCTACATTTTTTTCACATACTGGATATGTGTAGACACCATTGGTGGTGGCCTACAGAGTATATCTCAAACAATGTTCAGACTACTTCTTGGTAATCAGACAAACTTCATTGATGTGGGTAGGGATAATTGAAATCTCACATTCATGGATTCTTATTTGATTATAGTATGGGAGCTTAGGAGAATGGGACTAATACATGGACTATGATGATATTGGATAACATTTCTGTATTTTTTTGATAATCCAACAAATATTTTATTTATTTGACCAATTTTGAATCAACTTTATATATCATTATGAAAAAATCATTATTTTGTATATGTTGACATGTTGAATTATTTATTATTAATGTCTAGAAGATTTAATTTTTCAACTTTGTCTATGATTTTTTAGGCTTCCTCTATTTATACATTTATCATACCACTATACTACTCTGATCAGGAATGAATAGGCCCCCCATGGTACCTCCTTGGATAATCTCTAGAAGTTGTAAGCCTATGGCATATAGGGAAGAATTCTTTAGGTAGTGTGAACAACTAGGTTTGGTTACCTATAAGTGAACTAAGTATAGGCCATTACACATATTTCACCTGATAAGTACGTAAAAAACATATATTAGTGAAAATATTTCTCAATATGTTATATGATAATAAAATGATATTACCAAAATTGTATCCAATAATTGAGATATTATCTGTTTTTGACACCTTTCCAATCACAATTCTAAAAAATAACCTTTTTTTAGCTGGAATTGCGACAAAATCATAATTTACTTAAAATTCATACCCCTATGAATATGGTAATCATCAATCTAAACTTATATTCTCTAGTATAGTATATGGGAAACTAATAATTTTGGTAAACATTTTTTTCCACATCTACCAACCCTGGAAGTCTTCTTTACTTCTATGGATGTATATGGAGCATGTCCAAAAGGACAAGGATCCGCTTCTGCAGACTTTTGTTTACAATACAACTCGGGAGATTAAAGTGACTCATTTTTATGATTTAACGTTCCCATACAAAAAAATTAAATATACAATTAGAAAAAAAATATAAAATTAAAAAAATTATACATAAAATTAAATTAATAAAAATGATCTAAATAAATTAAACTAAACTAAATTCATGTTTATTAATATTTTTTAAATTAGTTAACCAAAATTATAAAAACATTAATGTTTGATGAAATGAAATAAAAATGAAAAAATTAAGTAGAAAATAATATAAAATCATTAGTTACATAAAAACTGGAATGGAAATTTTAAAATGATATAAAAAACTAAAAAACTAGCCTTTATCATATTCATTTTATATGTTAACAAAAATGATATATAATGATACTCCCAATTTTCATTATCATATTTGTTTTCAATTAAAAATGTAAAAATAATAATGCATATATTTGAAGATCATTTAATGATAGAGACAAAAGAAAAAAACCTTAAGTAAAAAATAATGCAAATACAAAAGTTACAAATAGTTTTCAATAATTGAAATATGATACAAATAAAACTCAACTAATCTAAATATATAATTTCTCAAATTATTTATAATATTTGTTAAAATAAAAAACTAAAACAAAAACATCTAAAATTTTATTAAATTTTAAAAAGTAAAGATAAAATAAATAATTAATACTCATAATATTAGGATATTACTAAAGGATTTTATTTAATATTCCTTCCTCAGGATCATTGCATATGGCACAAATTATGTCTATTATGTGGACATCAATATTTTCTATTAATCAATCAAGGAAAATATAGATATCACATAAATTATCTTATCAATCATGTTTTTCATAACCAAAATACTATTTTTTACTTGTATCATAATAAACCATTTCATATTTTATGGATGAATAACATCTAAAACATAAATGTTTTTTCCAGATAAAAGGATCAGATGTGTGATCCATTATATTTAGATTGACTAGTGTCACGCTAAATTCATGATTTCTAACACTGGTTTTACTAATAACTCATGTTCAGTTAAACATTGAAATTTATTATTTAATGAAATCAGTCAATCATATTAATTAAATGACTTTGTGATATGAACATGATGATGAGGTTTATTTTTTAGCTTTGGCACTCAAAAAATAGATTGTTTCTAAAAATACCACCACAATATTATTTGGACTACAATTTTGTTTTCCCAATCATTATTATGAAATATATATACTTAAATTTCATATTTAAATCATGTTATATAATTAAATCATTGGACACCCACTAAAAATATCATTTTTTATACATATTATTTACCATGAATTCCCTCTTTAAAACATGTTTTTTGTTAGGCTATTTGAAAATCCACATATCTTTCTTCTTTGGATTAAATTTATTATCAACATAAATACGAAATGTTATATGTTCTTTAGAATCATATATGATATTCATGAGGTAAAATGTACCTACATTATCTAGTCACATTTCAATGATTTTACATTCATATTGTTTTCAAAGGGATACATGCAATGTTTGTATACAGGTTCAAAAATCGTTATTTCTCACCCCAAATAAACCATTAAATGCACAATGATTTCAAAAATAGATGACAATAATATCACTTCTAGTTGACAATGTATAGAAACTACATCGCTCTCTTAATTTTTCATTAAATTCAAATCAATATGTTTTTGGTTTTCGGGGAATCCTATGGGTCCTTTATATACTATGAATTGAGTGAGAATTCACTCAGACATGTTTTTCCTTATGGATTAGGTTGGAAATTCATTCATGATATCAGTGGACATAAAATCTGTTGGAAAGATCATAGTGGTTTACAATGGTGACAGTCATAATATTATGTTCATAATGGGATTTTTGTGTCGAGGAGTCCCCTTTATGTTTTTTTGGTTGTTTTTAAATTTTTTGGGATAATGGTATTATGTTTTTCCATATTTATATTATAGTGTACCTTTATTCATATTTTGTGAATTATTAGAGTCTCAAACATTAATTTATGCATTTTTTTTAGTTTTATTGTCCACCTTTCATTATTTATATATCTTGTGTGCATACATTTGATTATGTAATGGTATATCTAAATAAGGTATCCCATATTGTGTGTTATGGTTATTAGGGGTTAGTTACCATCCCCTAACTTCTTGGAGGCATTTTTACAGTATAACGCTCAACATTATGATGGACTAGATGAGGTCTTAGTGGGTTGGGTTTTGTCAATCTCATAGAAAATGTTTCAGTTAATTTTTCATTTCAATTTTTGTTTTATTAAAATATTATGTAATTTTTTATATTATATAATAATACCAAATCACCATAAAATGGATTCTTTTTAGAATATACATTGTTGTTTAACATTTAATGATTCATTTAGTGAAACCACATTTTATTTTTCAACCTTAGGTTATGTTATATTCTACTTTTATTACAAATCTACTAGGATCTCGATATCCATTTTATCTTATATATATATAACCCTAAATTAATATATCTCTCACCAGTTTGGGTCGGACATCATCATTATTCAGTATGAACATCAATGATTCAGAGTCATAATAGAAAATTACTCTTGTGTTAAATACCTCATGAAGAAAATAAAAGAGAATTACTACCTTTTGGTAGTGTGATTTATTTTGGAAGGATCCATGGGACTTTTATTTCACATTTTGTGATAGTAGATATGTAAACCAATATTTTAGGCATCATATAGTAACACTAAAGAGAGTTTGAGATCCCAACATGTTGGTTTATTAATTAGTGGGGTGGTCGGAATACATTTTTGATCACAAAAGGCTTCATTTCATGAATTATCACAGTACATTACATAAAATTATCTAATGTGATGAAAACATATTAGTTATGTAAAGGAATAAAAAATAACAATAAGAATTGGTAAAATTAAGTACTTTATACTATATAATCATCAACAATACTCACTATGTATCCTTGAATTGATCTACCTGAATTACATAGTCCAAATAAGATCCTCCTATGAAGAAAATAATTAAAATGTCATGTAAATGTCATCTTCTCTTAATCCTATTGGGTAATTAGAAGTTGAAAGTATACATATGTATCATATATAATACAATTTCATGTTTTCCCTATCAATTGGTCACACATTTGTTTAATAATGGTGACTGAAAATAATATTTTATGATTAATTTTTTTATCTTTTTATAATTCTTGAAAACTCTGTAATTTTCATGAATAAAAACATATAATAATTAATTCATTCCTTTCACAAAAATATTTGGACCAATGTTATTTGGAACTGTCTAAAATAAAATAGTGTAATGGGAGATAAAAAATAGTAATATATTACATACCTATAAAATTTATCAACCTATTTCTCAAATACATTAGTAAATGGTTGACTCAATCTTCTATGGGTTTGTATAATAGGTTTGGACCCATTTTCATGTAATATTATATGAATACCTTTTTAGAAATAATGCATGGGATGTCCTCTAAATTCAATCCCATTTAAATTATATTATCTTAAAATACGTTTTCCAATTTCATTTAATTATTTATGATATGAATGTATAAAATTACGAATGAAATCATTCTTCAATCCTAAAACTAGAATGATTCAATGTTTAGGGTAATAGATTATGTTCAATTTTATGTGGTTGTTTGAGAGAAAAAATAAAACATGTATCTTAGATATTGGAAACAATAATTTTCAATATAGAAGATAAAATTTAGATTCACTATAATCGTAAAAAATAAAAACCATAATAATATCCCTTCATCCATGAATTGATAGATGTTAATTTATATATAAATATGGGGGGAATGGATTATTTATCGTAAATTTATTTAACATTTATTTTCTCTTATCATTTCATACATTATATTCATAATTTAATAATTAATAATAACATAATTTTTTATACATATCATACATATCTTCGAGTTATATTGAGCATGAATGATTTCAGATATACATTCAAACCAATTATACATTTTTACTAGATAGTTTTAATTATTAATTTATGAATTATAATTTTTTTTAATTTATCAAGATATTAATTGATTATGTTGGGGTTTATTTTAATTTAAAAGATATTTTCTTATGTTCATATAATATTACATATATTAATCTTCAAAATGATAATATTTAATTATTATATATATTTACTATGTTTTTTTATTTATTATATATTGTAAAATATTTTAAATAGTGGTTTATGGTTTATGTTTTTAATTTTCTATTATTAGAGTCTAGATTTGTTATCAGAGCATGACCCTTCATTTTTATCCAACTCTAACAAGTCAATAGGTTAAGATCCATGAAATGATTTATTAGTTTTCTATTCATATCCATCCATACACTGAATAGACTAATTTTTTCAATTTTAAATTCTTTATGGATACATACATATATTGAAATGGTCTATCCAGTTAACACATAATTGTTTATCCCTATCATGTAAGAGTTGTGTTTATTTAATCCTGAGAAAATTTTTAAATTTTATTTTTAAAGCTCCTATTTCATACATAGATTCTTAAAATGAGTTCTTAAGTATGAAAATATGTTTCAAAATATTAAATTTCTAATAATATTTTTAATTATGTCAAACTATTCTACGATAGGGAGATATCATACAGTGATAAAAAACCATGGAATTAAATCATCTAATTACTATATAATATCTATCAATCATTATAAAATTTAAAATATAAAACATAGAATGGGATACAAAAGATATGAATCAGATAGAGAATACCTATATAACCTAGTTATGATAGAAGTGTTGAAGAAATATAATGATCAGTATTTCATATAGAGTCCAGAAACACAGATTAATTATGTGGAATGGATTTCGTCAATTAAACTTATGTTACCACTATGTCATTTTATTGAATAAGAACACCCTCCCTTCACCATAGAAGACATAGTGATCAAATAATTACATTTGATAGAAAACTCATCCAATGAACAATGAGAAGACAACAATTGATAGTCTAATGAAGTCAATGAACTAAAATATAAAGCATCTGGACATTCTGAAAATAAATGGTTGTTTAAGGGTGAATTTAGATTGTCGCATCAAAAGATATTAATATTATGGTTCTAGTTTGAAAATTATTTAATTTTTATGCTACTAATTCATCCTTAATAGAAGATATTGAATAATAAAATACATTTTCTAATATTTATAATGTATAAAATTATACCCACGATCTGAAATGTCATCTCTATTGTCTTATCTAATTGATCAACAAACCACCCCATATGTACTATTCCCATGCTCATGTATTAAATCCATTTATAATGAATTTTAAATCGATACATTTAATTTTATTTTATCTACGTTTCTTTAATGAGACATGAAAGGGCTTTTAAATCCGATTCCATATAAAAATTTCAATATGATTCCAAAAATTATATTAAATAAAAGAAAAAAAAATCTACCTCATTATTGAATCAAAATATAGAATTATAAATTAAACTCATCAACCATCTCATAAATAAATATAAAATCATAAAATAATTTTATATACGAATAAAATCATGTAAATAAATTTATTTCTCCTGGAAACAATTATTAGTTAACATATGAAAAACATTATTAACAGATACCAAGATAGTCACCACAGGAAACACCCCTGACCATTTATTAATAAAATAAAAGTTCAAAAAACATGTGACACATACCAAACAGAAGAACTACATACCTCCAAAATCAGAACCATCACCATCACCACGATAAAAACATTCATCCGTCGTCACTATCTCCCATTCCAAACAATCATACTGCTTTATGACTTTGGCATATTTCCATCAATGGTTCAACTACTCCAATGAGAGGAAATCATTTTTAATTGACATACCTTTATATCTTGTTGCCATTGTCTTGGGAATATAGGATTAATTCTTCCTTGTTCTTGGTTGCGGGGAAGTAGTCATATCCTTCTGATTCCCAGACAGCATCTTCATCCCTCCCTGAACGTTGTCACTAAAAGATGGCTTGACCATACCACATTTGTTTTCTTTCTCACAATATGAGATGTTCCCCCACATTCCATGTACATGCATCTCTTGATACTACAGAATCCAATTTTGGTGAACCTGGCAATTCGCATCAATCATAGAATGAAAAATCGGGTGTTACACCATCTCATGTCCCGCATACATCCCATTTCCTATTTCTTAATTCACTGCAACCCCTTCCCGAGACCGAACCTACATGTTCGCTAACACTCCCTCATTCTCCAGTCCTTGGAACTGATTCTTTGTAGAGACCGTTACTAACACA
The DNA here is from genome assembly GCA_963277665.1 of Viscum album. NCBI lineage: Eukaryota > Viridiplantae > Streptophyta > Magnoliopsida > Santalales > Viscaceae > Viscum > Viscum album. The sequence goes on from OY728137.1 coordinate 1,777,602,754, forward strand.
CCACTATCCTCACCGGCCTGTCCCCTATTCCTCACTGCAGCAGGAAGCCTACTTTCCTCCAAAACAGACCCCTACTCCCCTTCAGACACACCACCCATACTGCACCCTTTCTACTCACCAGCCACATAATAATCCCCCTCAAGAAACCACCATCCTTTATTCCGACCTCAAGATGGGCCGTTGTATCTTTCTACCTTCCCCTACAGCCTCAAAACCTTGTAAGGCCATACCATCAGTCTCAGTAGCACTCATGTTAGCATTTACATTTCCCCTAGACATATCAGTACCCATGACAGAAACCTCAACCCCATCCCCCCAGCTCAGATCCTTCCTGAGCCTATTCATCATAGTAGAAAACAAAGGGTTTTTTTTCGGAATTTCTGATGGCAGTTCCAGAACCACTGCCAAACTCACATCAGGTGTGTTGCCAATCTCCCCAGACACATTAGGCATCCTCCTCCAATCATAATTTTTTCTTAGCCTCCTATCCATACCAGAAGACCTCCTATTCTTATCTCCACAATGACAACTATACTCTAACACAACACCATCCAGAAAACATTCAATGGAATAAAAGTATGACTCCAGCAAATAAATATCTAAAAATTATGGAATCTGTTTATTTATATTAATAATATATTATTTTAAAATGAATATAAGTCTATAACAATTTACATAAGTGTAAATAATCATGTAATACTAATTGGAGTTGAGACTGAAGTTTTAAAGTTCATATTTGGATTTGTATTTCCATGTTCAATTTTATAAGTATTATTGATCATCATATAATGTACTGAAATCTCTTATATTTTAAATAGATTAATTCTATAAGATTATGATTTTCTTATATAAAAACCTATCCAGGTTTAAACCCATCATGTCACCAAGGACGGTGTGCCACTAGACCTAAATTGTGTTCTTAATATCCATGTGATGGGGAAAAAACCAGCATATTTGGATATAATAATTGATAATAATTTCCCCCTCGGAATCCTTATAATAACATAAATTATTCTATCTTGAAATATAAAATGAATATTTTTTATTATAGGTCCATGTATAAAATAAATATACCATTTTTAAAATAATGAAATAACAAAAAAATGTTTAAAGTAATAGAATCCAATGAAAAACTATCACACCATAACATAAAATAATGTATTTCCAAAAAAAATAACAAATCGATAACAATCCTATGTAAAATTTAGGTTGATAAGGCTAATATATCTACTATAAAAAATGTAGAAAACATTTAAGGATACTAAAATATTAAAATATTCCAATCACCACATCACATTTTGTCACCACCATCACTATAGCATATAAGAGTGACGAGAATCAAGAAACCCCACCAAATTGCATGGATAAAATCCCTATACATGTTTCCTATATAACCAAGTATTCATAAACTCCATGCGTATATGTAGAGGGTGAGGCTATTCATATTCTGATACCACCATGAATGTACATTATATCATTCTCTTTTAAACACATTAATTCAATTTTGGGGAACATTATTTTAAAAAATTTGGTTATATAATACATTAATTAAATTATATAGGATTTAATTAAAAATAAAATTTCCTTAATCATCATGAATAATAGAAGAAAAAAATTATAACCAAGGTAAACATGGTATATTCAGCATCATAATATCCCAATAAATAATTAAGAACAAGTAATAATATACATGTCTAAATCATGAACCACACTTGCTACATAGGGTTACAACCTAAGTCTAATTGTCGATAGGACAAGAACATGATATAATAGCAGATATACATGTAACTAATAATTATTGGAGATCTTAAGGTTTTAATGGATTCAAAATATCCATACCCTTCACTCTCAAACTACTCGATCATTATTCCCTATCCATCACACAATCTACACTAGAGCCGCACCATTCCAAGTTACCACACTATAAAAAATCTCACATTCGGATAAATTGTTTTAGCTATTTTTTTAAAAAAAAATCAACTGTTAAATTTTTAAATTTTTTAATGAAAACATATATATATTGGTATCATTTTTTTTAGAAAATCTCTCATAATAGATTTTATAATTTAGAAATGTTATTAAGAGAACAAACCTAATAATATTAATGAGGGTATATATATAAAAGTTTATAATATATTAATATGTAACATCCTAAAATTTTGAAGACAATAAAACCCCTCATTGATAATATTTTATCATAATTTTATACAAAAATGTTTCTTTTCAATAAAAATAGTTTATTAATTTATTTAACGTCTTTTCGTATGTGTAAAATATCATTCAACACCTTAGAATATTCTATAGAAACAATTCAGACACATGCACTTAGTTTATTTGATTTTTAGTGGAATATAGAGCCTCAATGAAGAAAAAATAAATCTATTATATATATTATATTATGTATGCCTGATTTATAAAAATTAACTGAATAACTTATAAATGGTACATCATTTGATAAATATTTTAAAAACCATTCGGTTTAGGAGTGGGTTTTACCTAGGAAGGTCATAACAATTATGTTAATCAGATTTTTAGCCAAATCACACATGGGGATAAGATTTTAATATTTTTATTATATTATTTTTTCTGAAATTATTTATAATCTCCCAAATTGTGTGTTTTAGATGAAATCTGGGAATGAAATTTGGACTCATATGCAAGATTTATCCTAGTTTGGTAATAACTTTTATGTCTATCATATGTTTGGTCAGATCATATGTGGGGATAAGTTTTTAATATTTTTATTATATTATTTTTTTGAAAATAATTTAATATTCCCCAAAATGTGCACTGTATGAGAAATAAGAGGAAATTAATAGTTCTATAACAATGAATTTATCATATATGGAATATATATTTTATGCCCATCAGCTATATGGTAACATCGAATGTGAGAAATTTTTTTATTAATTATTTATATTATTAATAAAAAATTAATTATTCAAAAAAACTAATAGGGTTTTAATACCCACAGGAAAAACACCATATCCATGCCCCCAAAGGATCTATATCACTGCAATCACCATTTTTTTGGATAAAAATTCAAAAATGCCTTAAATGGGTGAATTAACTACTCCGAATTCAATTTGAGATTAAATCCCAAATTAAAATGTGATTTTGATTATGGATATCGAATTGATGAACACCTATATGGATTTGAGGATCTAAATATCCAAATAATTCTGGGTTGATGTTTTCAATCTTAAGAAACCTTAGTGTACTTTAGGCATTTTTGGTGGAGGCTCCATTGATTTCCCTTATTCGCAATGTATGCATAGAGAATATTCTTCTTACCCTAATGTGTATGGTGCAATGTTGAAGAATGGTGAGTTGCTCCTTTATTTTTCCATAATTTTAGAATTATGAAATAACATGAAATATTTAATTAGGGAGACAATAAATTAAAAATGGAAAGGTTGGTCTCACCTTTATTCAACATTGATATAGGAGCACTAGAGGAAGAAGAAGTGTCGAACCACCAAGATTGAGAATAAGGGATATCGGTGGAGGCTCCAAAAGAAATGTACATGGGACTATTAGTGTTTCCAAAGATCAACTACAAAAATCCAGAATGATTGGGCTATTTAGAACCTTAATTTCACATAGGTTTTCATGATTTTAGAAGTTAAAATCAAAATAATGTTTTAATCTATGATTTATCTACAAATAGAATATAATGTTTCTAATTCCCACGTTTATAGATTATGTGAATTTTTTTCTATATAAACATTCTGATTTCAAGGATTTATTTCCTTGGGTAGCGGATATTGTGCTTTCGGGGTGGGGAATTAGGGACCAATTAAAAGTGTTTTTAATTATTGAAATCAAATTAATAATATAAATAATTATTAAAAACATGTGTTCATTTGTGACGTTACCAAGGAGTTGATCAATATAATAGTTACATACCATCTAGAATAATCCCTATTTACTAGACCAATAGGTGGTCTCATATTTTTCATATGATAGACCATTAGAGAGATATTAAATTATTTCTAGAAAATCATATTTAAAAATATTAAAATATTATCCCCACATGTGATCTGACCAAAAATCCAATGAGCATTAAATTTATGTCCCACATTGGGTAAAACCTACATCACAGACAAAAAGGTGGTCTCATATTTCTCAAAAAACTCACCATTTTGGATATATTAAATTATTTCTTGAAATGTAACATAATATTATTTTTTAAAACATATCACTTCATTTGATCTGACCAAATGTCAGATGAACATAAAATTTATTACCTTTATTGGATAAAAGCTATGTATTGGGACTAAAGGATGTCTTTTATATCTCAGAAAAATTAATTGTTAAAATGGTATTCGATTATTTAAAATTGAACATGCATGTGAAATATAGTTTATTTGATATTTTTTTCTATCTATGTCGGGGATCAATAGGGCCCAGAATCTCACACTAATTCAATGACTGGCCTGAAAATTATTCAATAGAATATTTCAAGGTGTTAACTTGTATTTTATCTTAACTAAAATCCCTTATTTAATTTATTAATTTTTTTTACTGATAAATAATAATTTCACATAAAAATAATGCTAAATTATTATCAAGGAGGTTTTTTTTGTATTTATAAATTTTAGATTTTACAATTCCACCCCTTTATCTTCTTATCATTTTCAATGAGTATGTCTAGTGGTATTTCTCAATCAACTCAAACCATTAATCTTGAACATCAGACTTGTTCTCTGATGTGACCTCTCAGATTCAAAAATTTATTTCTCTAAATCCGAACATGGAGTGTCATTTTCACTAGAAGGAATTCATTACTCTGTTAGATAATCTCTATTAGACACTTTTCAAAAGATTAATCAGGTTCAAATTCAATGTCCATGCAATCAATAAGACGCATAGGATCAAGTATATACATCCAAAGCTGATAAATTTGAAACACATCATTCCTGCCTCAATAATAGGAAGGAATCTTTAATTGGTATTCCCATATACACACTCCTTCAGTGATATCAAAAGGTTGTATAAAATTGGTTATTTCTTTCCCTAGTTCCTCAGATATATCTTCCCTAACCGAAGAGTCACTCATAATAGAAACCTAAATAACCAAAAAAACTCTAAAGTTCACCTCCTCTTGTTGGAATAAGAACATTGTTTACTCTATGTGGTGGTAAACCTATTATAAATCTAATTCACCCTTGTAGAGGCCTCCTGAACTAAACTAGGCCCTCATCTAATGTCACACAAACCTCATTCCAATAAGAGGTGATCGAAATTTCCTCCCATATATTACTTCATAAGGGGTCCTATAAATCAATGTCTAGTAAATCATATTTAATACTAACTCAATCAAGGTTAAGTGATCAGGCCATAGTGCACCAAAGTCTGGAATGGAAGCTAAAAATATATTCTAAAATTTTTGTATAGTCTTTTTTGGTTTTCCATCAGTCTGAGGATGATATTTCATACTCAATATCATCAGAGTCTATAGGGATTTCTACAATCCCTGCCAATGTCCTCACATAAAATGTGTGACCTTATCTAAAACAATGATCAATGTAACTCTATTTTGGCATCTGATATCTTAAGAAATATCTTCCCAACTCTACCACAGATTAATTCTCTCCTATCATTATGAAGAGGGAAAACATTGTTTGTCGGTCGAAAATCACACAATATTTTCTATGAATACTCATGGTCTTGGGTAACCCTCTCACGACTTACATATTAATTTTCAGCAACTTCACAAAAAATATTTTATGTTTATGAAAAAACACACTACGACAATGGTACATCGACTTTACCATATGGTGGGTGAGGCATCAAGAGACAAAACTAGAAATGTCTATCTTTATCTATGGAGATTAGAACAAAAACCTAATGTCATGATAAAACATGATCATAATAGGATTAATTTTCCATCTATAGGTATGGTAATATATCATTATCTATCCTATGATGGAATCGAGGAATACTACTCTCCCATTTACCAATATCACATCATTGTCATCCGTCTACCATTCAGGTATTGAGTCACCACTTTCTTGTTGTTCCCTCATTCTAACACACTTGGATTTAAACTTATGTTTAGATTATAACTTGTCTATAATTGAATATGTGAACATCATGGTCAAAAAATTAATATAACCCTATTTCATTCTATATCCATCCTCTAATCAACCACTAATTTCCTGAAATAATTCCACTACTATTATGTATTTGTCTAACCAATCTCCAACTCCACCTGTGTCTTATGTCTAAAATCATCTACAAAAATGATACATTTATAGGTGAATACTTCATTTAAAAATATAACATATGTAGATAATAATCCTAGAGCCTCAATATTAGATTTTGGACCCTCATTTTGATGTCATATTAATATATTATATGTTTTATATAATCAAAAAATATCTCACTGAAGAGATAGTGTTGCGAATAATTAAAATCATTGACCAAAGCAACCGGCCCCATGTCATCAAATTATACATTGAGATCCTTTGGTTAGGTTGGCACCATATGGTATGGGAGTATTGAACTAGTCGTGTATAAAACACTTTATTTATATCATATTGACTTGTCGATCCTTCCAAGTCCCTATTATCCAAAATATTATCTCAATGATTTTAATCATCTTCATAGTATCTTAAGGGCCTTTGTTTCCCTTATATTACATAGACTGATGGAATATAATGTCCTGACCTGTTCCAACAATGACCTATATTTATATTCCTAGGTTAGACAATAAGAGAATGACATCTTGTTGTAGTGTCCATGTTACCCTATCCGTACAACAGGTATGGGATAAAGCCCAACTTCATTCATCTATATGTCCAGTGGCACTATTGAATCCCCCCTCATACAAAAGTACTTTATCCCACATCCCATGTACTTCCATATGTGTAAATTGATGTTACACATTCTATAATTCAATTAAAACTTTTAAGAAAATAAATATATTCTTTACAAAAAACCCTAATCAATCTACGTGATCATACATGATTACTCTGAACTAATAAATGGGATCAAACAAGGATTTCTTATCATTTTTCCATTAAACCATTATATACCCCTTTTATAACTAACCAATGATTCCATCACTTTATGTAATTCCAAATAATTATACATATGCAAACACCATACCGTACTCATTTAAATTACATAAAGGCTATAAATATATATGACCCACGATTCCAAGGGATATATCACATAAGGAAACTATCCTGAACATATAATGAGAAACAATGCATTTAATTAAAGAATAATTATGTAGCATAATAATATTATCTATGGAAATTTAACCTTGGTTAATATCCATGATTTATGAAGACACCCATAATATTATAAATCAAATATCAACATCATGTGAATAACTCATGGTGCCTTTAATAAATTCTAATCGAGAAACATAAATCCCCACTTTGTGGAAACTCGAAGGTCCACTATACAATACTGCCTAGGAACTCTCAAAGTCCCCCTGCTAATGTCCCAAATATCCTATATCATGTATATAATATCCCATACCATTGACAATAGATAAACAAGTTAGTGAATCTGGTTCCTCTGATACCATTTTGTATCATCCAGACCCAAATTACCAGATCCAAGCAGGACTTCAACATGACCTCATGCATGCCTCCCCATACGAAAGAGGCTACCGACTAACAGCGAAGGTCTACGTCATTTAGTGGGGATACTACACACTCTATATCATGCCCTAGGATCAATTATCAACAATAATAAATATAATAAATTATCATAGAAAACATGTGAAAAAATGAATAAATAGAATACTTGTCAAATAAATAAAAGTAGCTCCCATAAGTGGGAAGCGTTTCCATAGGAAATAATGAAATTAATGTAAGTAAATTACCATTGGCTCCACCAACGTTAATTCTCATATTCTAATAGCTCAAAGATCCCTTCCTCAACTATCCACCATAGGTACCTTTCCATTTTCTGGATCCCTCATGCAATCAATAAGTGCATCAAAATGCATAAGTAGGGTGTGAGTACAAGACATAGTAGGATACAACCAATTAATCCTTAGCTTAATGTGTAGAATTATAATAGTGTATTATTTAATAATGATGAATTACTAATATTAATAAACATACAATAACAAAACAAGGTGATCATTCACTGACCAGGACACCATAAAACCCTGATCGTACCAGTTTTAGATCCATAGAAAAAACATCAGATCAATCATTAAAATGTATCAACATCATAGCCAATATCAAGATCCTCTATACTCATATTTTCCCCAGTCTTCTAGGTCTGATCACATTGGGCCATCAATCAACATTTCTAACTTCATGTATTGTCCCATATACCATCATTCAACATAGTTTACACAACAGTCTTATTATTGATGATCATAATTCCCCATGGTCATAACATATGGGTTTGATCACTTGTTATCGCTATACCCCAAGGTGTGGACCCACTATGACATCATTCCCCATCATCCATATTGTTATGATCCTCAATTAAATGTCTAAACATGCTCCCCCTATGGGTATAACAAGACATAATAGCTCCATCTATCACAAAGGAACCATGCACAAGTAACCACATCACAACATGTACCATATGTATCCCAAGGTAGTAGTGGCATCATATTATGATCACATATCATGTACACAAATCGAGGAACAAAAATCAATGAATACATAACAAGAAAATATAGGATCATCATAAATAAAAAATTTAAATCAAACATCAACATAGAATATACCTATCTCAAAAATGTCCATGGATCAAGGTCATATGGTGTCACGAGAAACACATGCTTCCACATGTAGTAACAGGTCGAGCATGGATATCAAATTTGAGAAAAAGGTAATCATTCCTGGATAATATGTATAACATGTTCTAAATAAGGTAAGTAACATCCTACTTCAAAATTAATTGATGAAAATCCAATTATTTTACTATTAATGTGGTTGTATAGTTGTAGTAGGTACCTAAATAGACAATAACATATCTTCAAGACCTTATTGTCATAAAATTCGACACTTGTGGATCAAAAATATTCCCTAAAACTAAAATCAACTATTTTATTTCATGAAAAAATAAAATATCAAATGTGATGATACATTCTATCTCTTAGATTATTTATTAATTATCATTAAAATATCAAATGGGATGATTCATTCTATCACCTGAAAAATTTCAAAATTAATTTTTAGGTCAACACATGTACTAGAAATATTATCCACAAGAGTAATTATGTTATGACAACCTCTCATAAATTATAATTTTATAAATCAATTGAAAATTAATCATAAATTATCAAGATATAATAATAAAAGGATTATTTATTAGAAATTATAAAGACATAATTATTCATTACGTGAATTTTGGGAGTGCATATGATGACCTAAATAAAAAAAAATTATAGTATTTACGACGGAAAAAATATTGTCTCATGTGATATTTTAGTGATAATTCAAAAATTATACAAGAGAGAGAATCTATAATTATATTATATATATTATATATTTTTGAAATAAAATAGTTGTTTTTGGTTTTAGGGACCTATGGTGAACTTCCCATTTTAGTGTTAACAATAATACGACATCAAGGATGTGTTCTTGATAGCTGAGGTTTCCACTACAACTATTGAACCACAATGAATGGATTGTCCATTCCTTTATCATTGAAAAATTTTGAGGTATGAAGTTTCATACATACCTAGACTCTCATTATACGTGTTTTTGTCGTACGATTATCATGTTTTCATATTTGATATTCATGCCTTACATGTGATTGTTTATGGATTTGTGGGTTTCCCGTTGCACCGTATGACATTACTGCATGAAAATTAATGATATTGATAGATTCCATGTTGTTGTTTTATTCACATGTTGTATTCATGATGCTGATATTTTTTCTCATGATGTGTGACTTTATATGTGGCCTTGATAGGATGTCCGAGTTTCCTTAAGATATGTCTGGTATATTTGGTGTTGTGGTTCATAGTGTGTGGTTCCTCTATGGCATGTGGACTCATCGTGGATTGGTATTCTTCAATGGAGACTGTGTTTAGATGATGCATATGAATGGATTTGAGACCGAGATAAAGGATGCTGAATGATGTGCCAGTGTGGTCCCACCTAGGGGCAGAACTATCTTTAGTGATCATACATGTATGTGATGACCATGGTGCATAATGATCTTGAGTGATCAAATTTGTGTAGAAACAGTGGGTCGTGATTGTCTGTGTGACATAACGTTACATAGAAACTGGGGATGATTAAATAATGTGTCATGATCTAGAATGCCTAAGTCATATACGAATATCATGAATATTTAGGCTAGCAATCACATTGAGAGGAATCCATTTTTTATCTAATTTTTTTCAACATTGAGCTAAAGCAGGTAGGTTTGGGGGTTTGGTGTCGTCTTTGTTAGTGCATGTCTGCTCATTTTTGAGAATTATTTTTCTAGTTATTCATTGATGCTTAATTTAGAAGACACTATTATACTTGAGTACATAAGGTTAAAGACGCAATGGTGGAGTCTTGTTCAGTCTTGTACTCACACCCTACTCAGGAATTTCAATGCGCTAGTAGATTGCATGGGTGATACAACGAAGGGAATGGGACCTAAGGAGGATATCTAATCAAACGATAATGGATTTAGTAGTAGACTAGGATAGGAATCGAAGAATTATTTGTTTATGTATTTACTTTATATGCTTTATTTACTCAGGAATGGATTCCCACTTAGGGGATAGGGTTTTATTTATAGACATGTATAGCATTTATTCAGATTTTTGAATGTTTACTATGATTTTATATTATATTTTTTGTTGTTAATTATTCATCTGATGAGATGACACTGATGGTATAGTCACCCCACTAGTGCACTGGTACATTCAACACTAGTCAACTACCACTTCCATAATGGGAGGCACACATGAGGCCATGTGGCATTCGAACTCGAACCTGGTCATTCCAGTTGGGATGTTACAAAGAGTATATTATTATTTATTATTATTATCAATATATATTATATGTATTAATTATATATTAATAATATTTATATTTTATATAAAAATAATCTTATATATATATATAATATTATATATTATATATATTATATTTTATACTAAGAAACAATAATAATTATATATATTTTTAATTTTGTAAATATATATACAAAAAATAAGTTTATATATATATATGCAATGTAATTTGTGTATATTAATATTATTTATTTTTATACCAGTGTTCATTTATAATATATTAAAAATATATTTTTATTTATTTATTATTAACAATATATATGTCATATATTAAAAATAAATATATTTATGTAACAATAATGTTATATAAATGTGTGTGTGTGTGTTTTTATTTACTATTCATAACAATACATAATAATAATAATATATTAGTAATCTATATATTTTTATAAAAAAAATAATATTATATATATATACATATACATATACCGCAATATATCTATTCTTTATAATATTGTATATATGAGAATTATAATGTATTAAAAAAATATTGTTTAATGTGTGTGTATTTGTTTTTAGTTATTAATATTAACAGTGCATATTGATAGATTAATATATTAATTTATTATTAGGACATATACATATTTATAAATATATATTAATAGTATAGTAGTGTACTATTGTAACTTCCGAGACTAGATACTCTCTAACGGGACCGAGCCGAGTAAGATAAATGACCTTAGCCCCCCCCCCCCATATGCTTTAGGCTATCGAATAGTTGTGATGTTGTAAGGAACAAAGCGAAAAGACTATACCTTCATATACATTGTAAAAAAACAGAGAAAACAATAATAGCGTAGAAAAAATACCAAAACCAATTGTAATAATCAAACAGGCATCCATAGTATAATAAAGGAAGAATCAAATTTTATAATAATAAAAGAATCATGTATCATCACATTTAAAACTATCTAAAAGAATCTATATTGTTCAAATAAATTGAATACTAGCATACATGATTAAAGTCTCTAATAACCCAAGTCTTCAACCACACGTCTTTCCCATCACCAAGCACCAACCCATCCAACATGTGATAATCAACATCATAGTCTTTTACCCTTTTCTATACATGCATCCTTGAATTACAGAAAAATACCAAATGGTGTCCCAATGAAGGTGCATGTAAAACATAGTGGTCTGACACCCATGGGGTATAAACAATCCTACATGAGTTGTAGCACATGTATCAAAGTGATAAAAATGGGTATTAATTCAATAAATTTATAATGAAAATGAAATAAACATGATGACTCTCAGGTTCCGAGATGACACCTTAGGACAAGAGAACATAATTTTTCTCAATATCTTAATGAATTTCAAGAGGTGGATCCTCTTGTTTTAGGGCATATCATCCAAACCACTGGTCGATCCCCCTATGTTATGAGAAATCCCATTTATCATGTCTCTTGTAACCCATTGGGATCCATGTGAATTCCCATGATAGAGTATCATATTTCTAACTAAGGTGTACCTCGCCATGTGGTGAATTCGATATCATCTCATTTTATGACCTATGTGAATTTCCATGATGAAGTCTCTTATGGCATCCCATGTTCACTTCACAAGGGGTGAAACTCCGCTCATGTCTAGTTTTTTATTCTCACACACCACGAAGAATCACTGGTTCAATGTCTTATGAGGTAGTAATCAATCCTGCAGTCATCATCATAGCTATGTCTATTACAGAAAATCAAAACATACAATTTACCACAATTCACATATTATTTTTATTAGATGAACTTTATAGTTTTCTAATTGTGGGGAAGTTGTTCTAAGTTGGTGGACCCTACCGCATTAGTGTGAATCAATGTTATCAAAATAGTCATGGTTGTCATTTTTCATAAATAATATGTTTTACCAAAATAATGTTTCCAGGATACTAGTTTATTAATGGTTCGTGGGTATGATATACTAGTGGGAGGCTACATGTTTGATCTTAATTCCAATCATCCTGAAGGGTTCTAATTGGAGGTTAGAAAATATTCATTTATCCATTTTGTAGATCACACACATGGGTATCAGTGTGATCACACATATTAAACATACCAAAGATAATAAACAAAAAATAATGGATTTTTTATACACCACCTACCACAGATGAATGGTAGTTATAGAAACATTTCTATGTCCAATGTAAATCAGGGCTCATCCTTACTTATATTCAACTACATCAAGGAAAAATATATTAACAAAGACTTGTTTCAGTAAATTCATCCAAATATATGTTTCTCTACATGGGAAAAACCAACAAGATGAGAGGTAGGAGAAATAATATGTCTTACCTTTGACTCTTAATCCCAAACATGATGATCCCATGGAATGAGATTACGATTTAGAGATGAATTCTCATACCTTTAACATTGGACGGTCTATAACATTTAGATTGATATAAAGACAGTTCACATTATTAAAAAATGACACATTCACCTAAAACACTTAATGTATGATGAAAACAATTTATTTACAACAAAAATAGGGAATTTTCATCATTAATACCTCCGATTCTATATATATATTGAGAAAATTAGAACCAGGAATTAAAAACTAAATCAAAATAATTTTTACATTGAAAATAAATTTTTATGATAAATATTAAAGTCATGGATTTCGCTGATTATTTTACAAGTTATTTTTTTATAGGTTCGGCCTGATGAATTTACATAAAAAATTCATAATTTACTATGTAAATCATTTCCCCAACAATACCTCACCTCCTATTCCTATTATAACCCTTCAACCAAAAACTAGACAAAACTAGGGCTTGATAACAATTTTAAACCAAAATGACTACACTAAAATCATTGGGGTGATTTTCCAAAACTAAAAGATGGATGTTCTTGGTAAATTTCTGGATCAAAAAACATATAATAGCCCATTCTCGAGTTTTGATTCGAATCATCTCAGTGGGTATTGAGAAAAGATTGTATACTATGTATATTTTTCATATTCCCTCTATTAGGTATCTAGTTTCACACATCCATACTATTACTGCTCTCTCACTATAAGTATATTCTATCGCCAAAGACTCTTCTTACTACAGTATAAGAGATGAATAAAATTCACCTCAATGTAAGCAATAACATCCAACATAAAATAATCAATTTTTATTACATGAGAAGTATTAGGATGATATAATTGAATATGTGACTGATGAATCACATCATGCATTGTACTATAGATCTATTGAAGTTCCAAATAGTACACCACTAGGCCAACCATTTCTATAATATCAAATGACCCAAAAAACATGGGAATTTGATTCCCTTGTTTCGTGGTATGATGTTTCCCCTGCCTAGGAGACACATGGAGGAATGTATGATAACAAACAAAAAATTCCTTAGTTCTTATACGATGGTAATCATATGATTTTTTCCTTTTTGTAGTTGTAAAATGTTTCCTTATCAACCGAAACTAGCCAGAAATCTCTTACCTGAGACAATGTCTAATGAACACTATCTAACTTACCACTAACAGAAAAAGTGGGAAATGATATGAAAATACATACAGAGACTCTAAAGGAGACGGTAATGACCCATATTTTATAAATTATATTTTATTATTAAAAAAATTTGTATTATATAATATTATATTTTACATTATTTTACCCATATAATATATATATATAAATCAAAAAGAATTTTTCTCATTGATGAAAATAATTATATATTTCATTTAATAAACCCAAAAAAATTAGAAATATTAAAATGTGAAAAAATATATTAAAAAACTACAATGGGAAAAAATGGATCACCCCGATTTTCAATAATCATCACTCCTACAAAAAATAATATATAATATAAACAATTTAATTGTAAAAAAATCATCTTTATAGAAAATAGAATTATATAACCCTGAAAAATATTTATTTGAATAATTAATTATGTTTTGAATAGGTATTTAGCGGAATTAATGTTGAATTTTTAAAAGTTATGAGACTAATGGAATGCTAACATGATTATTTAGAATAGTATCCTGACTATTTAGAACTGTAACCACATTGTTGTTAATTTTAACATGGCCATTCAAGTAGTAATTTAAACTCAAAACAATAAATGTGGATATAAATAATATTTATGGTGAAAATTTTAATTAAATATTGATATTATAATGTTAAAAAAATAAGATCATGATTAAAACTCTCAAATAAAATATACACACTTGTTTAATATACTATTTTTTATAGTTTTTCAAACAAAATAATTTTTTTTAATAAAATTTAAATTTAAAAATGATATAAATTTATTTTGATAAAGAAGTATTTTTTAATTCTTAATGTTATATCCTGTAAGGGTTATTTATTGAAAATTTTATGAAATACTTCAATTTTTAAGTGGACAGAAAAAATACAGTTTTTCACATTACTTTTGTGCCTTAAATCAAGTCATTCATAATTTAATAATAACCATATAGTTTCTATAAATTTTAAATCTTCCATTATATTTTTAATTTCATTAATGAATCATTAAAATAAAATTAACTTCAATTCCAAACATTTTTTTTCAATCCACAAATTCTAATGTCTTTCCTTGAAATAACAATTTATTCTTTCATTCCACATTCAATATTTGAAATTTAAATAAATTTTTTAAAAATACAAATACCATTATATTATACTAATATATGAATTATATTTTAAAAATTTTACTATTTCAGGTTTATCCGTTGTTATAATATTTTATTCAACATTGTATTCTAAAAATACCCCTCTACTTCCCCTTGTAAAATCACTCATCCCACTCATACAAAGTGAAATAATCTATCAATATAATCCCTATGAAGACAATTATAATACCCAATGATTTTATATAGATAACAAAAAACAATCATCATGTTATTTTTAGTGTCATAGAAGAGAATCTACATCATTGATTAATTATGTTTCGATCAACACTTATCTTATTTATTTGATATTCTTCTTATTTTTCTTTTCATCCACCTATTTGCAAACTAATCCATATAAAATTAATTTAAAAGTAATAAAACATTATAATAATTATTTTATTCTACTTTATGTATCATATTTATGATAAATATAAATATCATACATCGCTTTCTCTCCCTCGCGACAATGTCTCATCAAAACACAGTTTACCACCTATAGATATATTACCATGTCAAAAATTATTACCATAGTGATTAATGGATGTTATGAAGTATATTTAATATATAAAAATATAATTAAATTTATTAAAATTTTCTAGAATTATTTCTTATAATGTATAAATTAATTAGACCAAAATAGTGTAATTGAAGAAAAACCTGAAATTTATAACTAAAACATAATATCAAAATAACTTATATATAACCAAGAAAACTATGAAGTTTAATCAAATGAATAAAATTAATAAAAAATGGAAAAAATTAATATAATTTACATTTGGACCAATTTTTTGAAAATTATATATTTATTATTCAGGAGGGTCAAATAAATAAAACAAAGCATAATTTAAGGTAAGGGTATTTTGGAACCTAACTCATTTTCTCTAGGATATCCCTATATCATGTAATTTTCAGTATGGATATTGCTATTATTTCCCAAAAATTAATTTTCAATATCATTTCTGCTTTTTATCAATAATATTCATGATCATTCCTTTGGAAACTTATATTTAGGCCTATTATAATGTTTATCATTAAAAATAGTTTTCATTCCAAAACACATTTTATATCGCATTGAGTTGTTTCTTATTTAATCAAGAATTATTATTTTTATTCCATTTATTTATTACATTATTCATTTTGGACATCCAATTTTATTCATGATATTATTATTAATGAAATACAAATAAATCCCATTCATTTCCATGGGTTATTTCATGACAATTATTGTTATATGTTTTTTTGAATGCTTGATTATTTAAATGTTATGATGTGATAGATAGGGCCATAATTATTTATCCTTCCAATTAATTAGGAAATGTAATGTATCTCATGAGATATTGAGTAATATGTGTGAACATAATGCTTGGTTTTTTTACAATAATGATTTTATGTTTTATGAAAATGTGTTATCTGTAAACATGATTCTAGATTTTTTCACAACTATGTGTTATATTTAACCACTATTACATGTTTTTTCATTTACTAGATTTTTACATTCTAGGCCATTATCTAATTATTCACCATGATTGTGATAATGATCAAATTTGTATGATATTTTGAGGATGATCATGCTCACCCAATTTATATTTATTCATATCACTTATTCCTTATCATACTTTGATTTTAAATCCTCCCTTTATTTGATGTATATCATAAGTTGATTATATGTACTAAGAAGATTGCAAGATTTTAGAATGATAGATAAGAATTAATTCAACAAATGTTTTAGTTTATTATGTAATTTTTTTCATAATCCTAATATTCCTATGACACTAAACCATTTAATCGTGGAATTTTATATCTATTATTTCTTTTATAACAAAATGATGTAATAGTCATGATTGAAAATTCAGGTCGCTATGGAAGGACTTGGATCGTTGTTAGGAAAAAGTTACATTATGTGAACTACAATACAATGTGGTTATTCTCATAAGAAACAACAATGTCCAAAACATAGGCTCATAACATATCCTCTAGATAATGAATCTTCCATTAAAATTCCTTGTCGATTTGTGGATGATATGTTGTATGTAGAAGGAATTAAGATCATGGTTTTTTTGAAATCCCTAATAGATCCAATAAGTGAAATGATGATATCAATCTAAAATGATACTACATGGAACATCATGTATCTAAAATATCTATCACACATAGAGACTACCCAAATTATCCATCATAAAGGATTCCTTGAAAGATAAGAAGTTGGTTTCCATCACCAACTGATCCCTCATCACACATACTACATAATTAGTGGGAGGTTTCCAAAGTTACACTATCATGAAATACATTGTGAAATAATCATATTACATTTTATATTTTAGTAATTCTATAAAAACCTAGTATGCTTATAGTTCTCAGCAATCACCTAATGATATGTAAAAACTCTTTCATGAATCCCAATATATATTTTTCCATTATGGGACACTAGTAGAGTCTACGGAGATAATGATTCATCTCTCTTTAACTAGGTTTTATTTCTCATTTAGTATCATGAAACTATTTCATTATCTCCTCACAGAAACCCTTAAGAACCAATACATGGCCTGAAGAATAAGAACATCAATGCAACTAATGGGTGATCCTGATGGTTGATCCCCACCATATATGATATCCCTTAGAGATAATCCCTACCAATCAGATAAATCTTCTATCTTGATAAGTTATATACTAATTATTATAAAATGTAATTATTTCAGAGATACTCATTCATTGGACTCATAAATATATATATACTTATCCACAAAGTGTATAATAACCAGTGATTCATCACAAGACTCCCACACTGCCTCTATTTGTATCTTCCAACAGAAGGAATAGGCAACAATGTTTCTTTTTCCTAGAGGGTAAGACATTTCAAAGTCAAAATACTATATATACTAAAATATCCTCCTCTATATAAAGATTATGTATCGCTAAGAAAATAAATACTTGAAGATATTATTGTCTCTGTACACAACAAACCTCTCACCCAAAAAATATTGTCTCCAACATATTTGGCCATGTTCCACTACAACAAATTCTAGATCAGGAGTATATTATATCATATCACGTGGTCATAGTTTTCAGTATCCATAAAAGACCACGTGGTCCTCCCACATTAGAAAATCCCTATTTCTGATTCTAGATACATCAAAATACATGAAAAGATCATTTATAGTCATAGGAATAGTTATAATTTTTCTGAGGTCATCATTATCTTCAACTCCTAAAAATAACTATCTTGAGAATCTGACAAAAGAAAATTCACCCCTTTCATGGTCATCATAGACATCAGTTCTTCCGAATTGAAGATGTTTGTGTTAAAGTGCCAATAGTAGCCTACTAAACCCAGAAAGCGCAAAATATAGAAGACATTCTTGGGATACTCTAAATATACTATGGAAAAAACATATCTATGAGTAATGGAACTATAGACTCTTAGAAAACATGACCCAATAAGTGCACATTGTTAATCCAGAAAATATATTTATATTGATTGGACAAAATCTAATGATCTCTCTATATGCTCAGGATAATGTCATGATTTTGGGAATTATTTTCTATAAAATATGAGTAAAATAATATTTCATCGACTAAAATGCAACAAAATGATTAATTGAAGGATTAAATATATGGTTTTACCATGTTCATGAATATTTTCGGCAAATTCATTAGATCGAACGACATCCCCACAAAATCATACAATCCATAAAATCTCATAATCCTTGTATGAGGTATTACATAATTTCTAATCCTCATCTAATAGATCACTAAACTCAATTTAATCTTGAATAATTTCAGGGATCCAAATATCTAATCAAAATTAACATTGATGTGTAATTTGGAGATACTATATCTGGGCTATATAGTAGTTTAATATATGATAATCAATATATAAGTGCAACCTCCCTTCATTATTATTGGTGAAAATCATGGGATAACCACATGGAGTTATACTAGATTTTAAGAAACATTTTTCTTCGAGATCATTTAGTTGAACATTAAAATCATGAAGAACTACTTGTTTCGTTCTTGTATGGTGGGATAGATATTGGCTCAGCTCTCTGCACCAACTTGATCTTGAACATGATCTCCCACTTGGGTGGTAAACTAGGGAACTCATCAGAGAAACAACATCAATATGGTTTAAAATTAGATGGAATTTTTCATGATGAATTACATCATCATCCAAAACAACAATTGTTATCGAATTATTGAGGTAATATAATCTACATGGAATTGGTACTGCATAACCATACTAATGATCCCATTCACCTTGATGAGAATAGGTATCTCCATATAGAGAAAAAACAGAACTCACCATCAAAAAAAATTTATATGATCCTTGTCCAGAACTAGAAAATCCATAAAAAAAATCGAATTGAATACTATCATTTCTATCATTAAATGATCCCAAAGTAACAGTAGATACCAATTTCAATAGAAAATTCTTTACGACATATGATATCATTTCAACACAACCCAAGATGTTTTTAAATGGTCATATCACTATACATTCTCTTCACAACTTGGAACAATACATTTAAAAAATTAAGTGACTATAAAAAATATGATGTTCTAGTGTTAAAAAATATATATTTAGGATAGATGATACCAGAATCGTATACCTGATGGTTGAAGGTCATGTATCCAATCTAAACAAAGTAGAATGTATATCATGCATCTACCTTTCCCCTCTAACTTGTGATCTAGTATGAATCACCTATTCTATTCAATATTCTGTGTAATATATTTCAAATACTAGGTTATTCTTTCCCCAATTTTATCCTAATCATATAGTGGAATTCCGGCATCATATCTTCTAAGGGGTATTTTAGTTCCACCTAAACTCAGGTTCCTGTTCTGATCCCCAGCTATTGTTTTTCTTTTAGGGAAACCTATAGAGCCAGTTAAGATAGCCTAACCTGTGGAAATCATGATAATACATTGTGGGGAAAGGATAATTATTCAACATATAGATAGACATGGTACACTGAAATCACTATAATGGAATGTGATTCTTATATGAGTGCCCACTCCCTTGGCTACTCTTTCCACTAGTTCCCTAATAGTTACTACCATAGTAAAACTTTTGTCTTCCAAAATAAGAGTACCCATTTTCCCTACTAAAACCATAGAGCCACCAAATGATGACACTCTAATATTACATTAAATAAAGAGTTATTGAATCATCATGATGTTAAATACTATTAGGTAGAATATGTTCACCTATGTCCTCATATCATAGTTAATCCCATACCGGAACTTTTTTTTCCAGATGACCTCATCTACTTCTAAAGATGATGAATGAAAATGAATATTAGTGAAATTTATGAAAAATTTCATAGTTTAATTGATCTCCAATTTCATATACATAAACTTGTAATCCATATGATCTATAAATATATTTTGGTTGAAGTGTCTTTGTAACATTAGCTCAAATTTCATTCATGATAGCTACTCTTTCTGATTGGATTACTCTACAATGTCCCACAAATCCATGGATAGTCCATGAATCATATATGGAATTGGATTCAACCAATTATATGTGGGTGTCTTGAT
This sequence comes from Viscum album, assembly GCA_963277665.1. Taxonomy (NCBI): domain Eukaryota; kingdom Viridiplantae; phylum Streptophyta; class Magnoliopsida; order Santalales; family Viscaceae; genus Viscum; species Viscum album. The sequence goes on from OY728137.1 coordinate 1,777,623,905, forward strand.
TTTGTTAATGATCTTATGGAATACCTCAGTAATGAACTCAACTACATGGTGGAATCCCTCCCAAGTGAATGTAAGAAGATTATTCAACTTGAACTCTCTAATTAACATCAATGCCAATGGTAGGATATAAATAGTTTACCTCTTCTTTTATCACATGAAACACAATAAATCTATCAGGAAACTGATCTTCCATCTTATTTATTAGAGATATCGGATGTTCCGGCATAGCCTCATTATTAGTGATCTGAATTCCACACTCCTAACACTAAATCTAAAGATGATTGGGAGACATTTTTCTATAAAGGACCAATGCACTCTTTAAAACTATTGATAAACAACAAGATCAACCTCAATGATTGATATCAAACAGAACAACCACCTATATGTTTCTCTATACATGGCCTATTAAATGAATTTTAATAACATTTTTTATTTCATTTTATTGTTTAGGTATATCAAGGGATTTAATTTCACAAGTCATGCAGATTGATATGTAACATGTGATAAATATGTCCCTATCAAGATAAATGCATGTCTGCATATATACCTATCAGGATTATTGAATAGTCATCTAGATCCATATCAGATCATGAGTAAGAATCTCAATCGACAACAACATCACAGAATAAGTGTGTCACTCATGGTTAAATAACATTAGAAGTATAACAAGAAAACAATATGAACAATAATCTCATCCCCATGCACTCTATATTTCCCCCAAACATATGTTAGATACTCGTATCCATGATTTAATTAGAAATCCATGTCACATAATAGTTTCATATATACCAATACCAAAGAGTTATGAAATAGAAAATAAACATAGTGATCTTAAACCTATTTGTAATGTCTCTAGAAAAATACTCCCTTATGTGACCAATTTGGGATGGATACATGACCTCAGCCCCCCCCCCCATATTCCAGATTCCATAGAGCACTAACGTGGGTGGAAAAAACATATTGGAGAGACTAAAATTCCTACTATAGATAACTACAGCAACATAAAAAATAACATAATATGGGAAATAGCATAAACAACCTGAATAATAAAACAAGGAACCATAGCATGATAAATGATGAATCGAACAATCCGATATTAATAGAATCATCTAATTATAGAAAATAATATATCTAAATGATATGATTTATGCCAAAAAAATTGGAGACTTGGATGCATAATAAAATAACCTCATGATCCTAGTCTCGATCCCCATGTCAATCCAATCCCCAAGATCGAACCAATCTAGAACAACCAATAAATAATAATAACCCTTCCCATTTTCCATACCTACATCCATGATGTATTGATGACATCAAAAATGTTGTCCAAATTGGGTGTGAGTACAACTCTGTAGGTCAACACCCACAATATATAATCATACCTCTAATATTGTGCATGCCCAAATGTGGAAAACATGGGTATTAATTCAATAAATTAATACTGCATAGAATTAAACCTACTGACCCTCAGGCTCTATGATGACACCCTAGTATAGAAAAACATTTTTTCTCTCCACGTTGGAATCTATGTTAATATATGGATCCTCATATGTCAATATGGGTCATCCAATCATTTGGGTGATCTTTTTGTTTTAGGAAAAATAATTAGTATCTGCACTCATGTGACACACTGGGCTCCAAACGAATTCCCATGCTATAGTATCTTGAATATTCTCAAGGTTCATATCTCTAAGGGAAAATCTCAACTGAAATCATACAGGTCCTCATTAAAACTCCATTTCGGAAGTCTCTTACTCTTCCCATGTGCATGCCACAATTAGTTATTCTCATCCCATATATTGTGGTGGATTATATAGTGTTATATGAATCACTAGATCAATGTCTCAAAATTTTTTAATAAATACCTAGGGTATCATTTTATAAATATAAATGTAAAGAATATAAAAAATATAATTTACCATAATTGAATTAATATTCTAGGATTTCCAAACTATCTAGTTATCAAATGACAAGGAATTTAGTCACTATTGGTATAACATTTTGTGTTAGGTTGGATAACCACAATAAAAAATTCCCTCATATCATTTTTCATAAATAAATGCTTATATAAAAATAATGTATCCATGAAATATTTTAAATTATAGGTTTAACGGTAGGCACTCCTCATGAGATGCCATAGGTCTAGTCTCAACAATAATAGATCTGATATGTTTTTATTGGTGGTCATTGAATGGTAATTTATCAATTAGGTAGGTCATGTGCATGGGTGTCGGCGTGGTCATACATATTATAAATATTGTGATAAGAAACATACATTTATTGAATTATTCTAGTCCACTGACCTTGAAATAAGGGTAAATGCAGATAAATATCAACATCCTGAGAAAATTTGGGTTCCTCCTTCCTTCCATCCAGTGATGGAAAGGAAAAATATATTAAAATTTTATTTTTTAGGTATGGGAATCCCTCTTTAGGATTTTCTGCATGGGAGACAAAAATATGACAATATGGGGGATGTAGACTGAGTCTTACCTTCTAATCTTGACCCGAAACAAGATGATCCAATAGAAAAAGAATTATGATTGGAGAGGAAGTCTCATATATCCCAACTAGAAGCTCTGTATATGTGATATAAATATAAATATATTTATATATTCATGGATAGAGAGAGAGAGATAGTGTATTATCTGAATGTGAGTCACACTGATCGAGGTTTTATAATGGGCTACACATGATTTATTCACAACATAAATAGAGAATTTATAGTTTAAATCCCAATATATCTATATCCCCTCAAGATCCATTGAACTATAATTAATAACCAAATAAAAATATATTTATCATCATAAATCCATCTCACGAAATAAATCTTGGATTCACTGCTTTCCCTAAAAGATTTATAGCATGTTTCTATTTTATAGAAACACCTATATTATTTTAGGTCATAAATTTATAATTTAAGACGTAAATTTTTTGTACCTCGAGACCCACCACCCCTCCATATTGAAACCCTACAACCAAAAAAATTCCAATCCTAGGGCCTGATAATATATTTTAAACCAAAAGGATTATGCAAAAAATGGTGGTTTTACCAAAACTAATAGATGGACATATATTGAAACTGTGGGATCTTACAACAATATTATTAATAATATATATTAATAGTTATGTTATGGTAGTCCCACAACAAAACCATTGTGAATTTATAATATATTATTAATATTTTATATTATTATAAATAATACAATATATTTTTCATATGGATAACATATTAATAATTTATATTGTAGGTAATATATTAATAATATATTTTTTGTGTGTGTATAAATGTTTTTATTTATAATTATGATTAATAATAGAAAATAATAATAATAATATATTTATAATATTTATTCTCTCTATAACAATATATATATATTAATACTTCTTAGGGTTTTAATATTGAATATCTAATAATTATAATATATAAAGAACAATATTTTTTGAATATATATATTTATATATATATTATTAATTATACATATTAATAATATAATATATTAATATATTATTAATATATATATGTAGAATTATATATTAATAATATAATATATTTCTATATTAATAATAATATATTTTAGTAATATAATATATTAATAGTTATGTTGTTGTGGTCCCACATCAAAACTGAGGCACTTCTATAAAATATTAATAATATATTTTAATTTATTATTATTAGCAACATTTATTTTATATATTAATAATGTATTAATAATATATATATATTTCAGACAATATATTAAATATATATTTATATATATGTTTTTATTAATTATTATTATTACAATATGTACTAATAACAACAATATATTAATAATATATATATAAAATATTTTATCTATGCATTGTAAGACATTAAAAATAAAATATTTGTATATGTATGTTTTTATTTATTATTATTCCCAATATATATTTACTATTATATAAATAATATATAATATTAACACAATATAAATATATATATTATTAATATAATATATTAATAGTTATGTTGTTGTATTCCCACATAAAAACTATAGTGGAATTCATCATCATTTATTAGAAAAACTAGGGGAGGAGTGTCACATAGGACAGCGGTTGGGTTCGACGACAGCTAGCGCATAATGGTGAGTGTGAGGGAGGGGGAGTTTAATAGGGGTCGGTGTGAAGGCAGGGGTCTTGAGTATGGACTTTGACAGTTGGGTAGGGTTGGTGGGGGTTATGTAGAGGGAAGGAGGGAGGGTGAGGGAGCTGTACTTATAGTACAGAATCCCCAAAAATTGCATGGCAGTCAAAGAAATGTATGGAGCCCAAATTTTTTGCGAGGGGTAAAATATATTCAATAAAATTAATTATTTAAATACCTAATGCCTAATATTTTTAAATTATTTGGAAATAATTTAATATTAACCATGTTTCTACAAATATTGGTAAATACTAAATAGATAAATTCATCGGCATTACTAATTAGAGACACCAAATTCCATTATTTTTTATGAATGGTGGAAAATACATTTTCAAAGTTTTACAACAACACTGCTAATAGAAAAACATAGGTAAATTATGTTTTATTTTTTTTACTGCATACCTATGTCCTCCCATGCAACCAATGACCAACATCTGACACTATAATCTATGTCCACAATTCAACAAAATCAATTAAATCCCATAGTCATGAAGCATCAATCGAAAGGTAAAGACCATTATAAAACACCCTTTGAAACCCATATGGATTCAAAATCCTCTTTAAAACATTTCATTAAAAAGATTTTAGAAGTATAAAAAAATTTCCCTCAACCACAAATTTCATGAATCCTTAGTAAACGAAAACAAAATGAAATCTAGAAAATTTAGAAATATTAAAGTAATGATCAATTACCAAGAGAAACCCACCTCAAATCTTGATTGAACCCCTCAACCTTTCTCTAAACCATAATAAGTACTGGAAAACGATCATAAATAACCAATAAACCCAAGAAACACACTTAATAAACTAACCCTAACACTAGGTTTGCACCCCATGGGCAGTTAGGGTTCATAAATTCAATGAAGATGGTGTGATAAGAGAAAAATTGGGTCGGAGAAATCCATGATAAATTAAGAGTTCTCCATGTTGAAACTCACTATAAGAAAGAGAGATCACCAATAAATAAAGGAACCTATATAGACGAACATATTCCATGAAAATGGAAATAAAATAGGGAAGGGGTTTAATGTTAATTATTGAAAAGAAGAAAATTGTAAATTTTAAGAAACCTAGGAAGACAAGTTGTTCTGTATCCTCCATTATTGATGTGTAACACACATTACCCAAAAAAGAATCCCTTGTCTTGGGACAAGTCATAGAGTAGATTTAGACTCAAAAACATCCCCATATCTTTAATTACCATTGCAATATGGCCTCCTTAGGTCATGGCACAAACAACATCACCGAAAAATCACCCCATACGCCATATATGGGTTCCGACATGACCGCCACCCATCAAGGAATGTGCACCCCCATCTACACCAACGATAGAATGGGAATCCTTTGTATCACTATGTATTTCGGTAGTCAGGTACTTTAGGCCATAAAAAACATCAATACACCCCCCAAACTCCCAAAATCAAAATAATTGATGAATTAAATAAATTAAAAAAATATTAGTGACCCTATGAATGTTACAATTCTCCCCACTATGCCCCTTTTTTCTTCTATAAATTCCTTAATTTTCCATGTTATAATTAAACTGGTCATTATCTTATATAAAAACCTTATGCTATATTTTATAATGTTTATCCTTGCCATAGTTACATGCACATTGAATGAGAACCTGGAACTCTCATATGGGTTACACAGAACTTTATACTTTTATTTGAAAACATAATGACACAATTTAAAAAAATTAAAGGATAAAAGGAATTGTAGAAAAATATAATTATTCCACATTTTTTTGTTTAAAAAAATGAGTATAAGATCCTAACACCATATGATTTCTTTTGGGTATTCTAGAAAATTATTTATCTGATTATCATGATAGCATAATTTGTCATGGAGCTAAAATAGAAATGAAATGTCAACCATTCATCTAATGGATGGGTCACATTAGTGGTTTCTTAAAGGAATCCCACCATACAGTCGGTGAGGGCCACATGCACACTGCTAGGTGGCTAGAAGAATAAAGCTCATATAAGAACTCCACTGACCATCTGGTGGGCTTACCAATAGCCCACACAATCTACCAGGATCCACTAGCTATCCGGTGAATGGACTAGGCAAGTCATTAATTTCATTTGGAGAAAATAATTCCAAGTAAGTATCATAAAATTTTTTCTTTTAATATTTTTTTTATATCTCTAATAATATCACTCAAAACTAATTTGATCATATTGAACATAATGTCCCTCTAGAGGGATTTTTTTACTTCTAACATTGTTTGTTCATGGACCAATGCTTCAATTTATGAATTGATTCTATTGTGGTACGTGTATTGATGATTTGATCATGAATTATTCTTTCATCATATCTCTCCATTGAGAGTGATGGATTCTCATGACGTTGATGGATCCAGATCTCATGGTGATGAATTTTGGTTCTAGGATTCTTTCTATATTGTTCCATCTCTTCATCTCTCTTGGATTTAGTATCCCTTGTTTCTTGTCATGGAGATCAAGATTTTAGGTAGGTGGTTTTATATGGTAATTCATTTCAATCAAATATGTTGTTTGTTGATTTATTTGAAAATAATTTCCTCTTGATTTCCGATTACTTATTGGTTTCATTTGAGAAATTATTTTCAAATAATGGGGCATGTGTGATGAAACCACTCAAACAATGAATTTTTTAATAAAGATTTAATTTTCAAAAATGCATTTTTAATTAAAAAGAATTATGTTATGAATGATTTTGATGATGACTTTTGGAAAAACAGAATGAAATGTTTTATAATTCAAAATAAAATGCATTAATTTTAATGGAATGGGTTTTTTATGAAAACCATTTGATTTTGGTTTTTGAAATGAAATGGAATGTTTTGAAACCAAATATTGGAGATAATTTTTTTTTTGAAATTTCATGAGATCAATTGAAATGAATTATATCCCTATGTATGATTGTTTTCCTTGAATCACATGGGATCCTAGGTAGTTGGGTGGGAAGAAAAAACTCTTTTCATGTATTATATCTACCGAGAAATGGATTAATAATAAAAATTATAACATTACTATGATGAGGAAATGGAGTTCATTTGTTTTGGTATCCTCCATTCCCCCCTAGGCCTAAAATCCAATGATGTATGCACACCTGGAATTAGCTTTCACAGTGATGAGAGATAATTTTGTACTAACCTAACCTGATGACTCATTCCCATGGTGATATGATTGTAAATTATTTATACATGAAAATATTTATTGAAATAAAAATTCATGCATGTTTTGATATAAATTATTATTCATTATTGTTTTTTCAGAGATTATTATATAGCTATATTTGGTACAAATGAATATGTGAACATTTTAAATTCTAAACATTGAATGGTTTTAAAAATAACATTTTGATATGAAGTGTTGAAAGGGTACCATGTCATGTTGTATTTAGATTTCACCATATATAGTTTATTTTATATGGTTTTATTATGGAACACTAATTTATATTCTTCTAGGATATTTATTCTCACACCCAAATTATTCATTTGTATGTTTTAATATTATCTTATTATAGGTCTAGTAAAGAGAAAAAAACCACTATGAGATAATGTGTGTTATTGATTACAAGGGTCGATAGGTGGATTATGTCATCCACATTTTACATGGAGAACTTTTAGTGATTTATTTTTTGATTTCTAGTGATGAATTTGACAGGAAAACAATTTTTTAAACTTTTATACATGTACCTATGGTACTTTTCTCTTCTAATATGTTACACATACTGACTATTTATTGATTCTTATATTCTACATTATCTTGATGATTTCTTCTTATGGAGAAGTTGTAACCTAAGGATTTTTTAGTTCATAGGAAATATTATCCAACCCTTGAAGATTAGTAAGTCTCTTTAGAGTCATGTTAGCACTGGTTTAGGTACCGTTTTAGTTCTTTATTTGGGTTGGTTCGTGAAACAATAATATCATCGATGATTATGTCTCTTCTTTAAAGTCCGTATGTAGTTTAGGATGTCTTCGTATACATATGAATGTATTATCAAGGATTAATAGGTTGGTTACCAGTGATTGGTAGTAAAAATAACATCATAATGGACCTTATGTTACAATAGGTTTTTGAATTTGATTAAATTCATTGAATTGATAATATAATTTTTCTAACATTTTATATGAAATTTGTTGTTCCCAGTTGAATTTTGAATGATATAAATGATATTACGAAATCTCTTTGTTGATATTCTCTTGTTATACAATGTTTTTACGTCGTATAACGCACTACAAAATGTTGGAATAGACTTCAGGGGTAGTTACTATTGAAACATAGTGATAAATCCCTTTGGTCGATCATAATGTCTTGGAGGTATTTTTGTGTGTGGTCTATGATTTTGTCCTTGTGGTCACACTAGTTCATGTTCACACCCCAAAGTTGGTACCTTGAAGGGATAATATTGGGGAATGTTCTGATGAGTTTGTACATTATAAACTACCATAATATTAGGGTACAAATTATCATTGGGTGGAAGAGAATTGGTTGAAATTTGTTAACGAACTCTTTTAGTTTTTGGATATATTAGACTCCATTGTGTCGAAACAAGTTGTCATAAACATTAATGAGACTAACATGAGATGGTGTGATGTTATAGTTATAGTGAAGAATAATTATGTAAAAAATTGTAAGGACATCAAGTATTTACATATGGTGTAGTTCTATCCATAATTTCTTGTATTGGACATGACTGAGGAGTTATTATTTATTTTTTAATAGTACCAAGCCCCCAAGAAGATGTTTCAACTGAATTTAAAGGGGAGATGTTGATGATATATAGTAAGAAAAACCTATAGTTTAATAGAACCTCATAGAGTATTTCTGCATGTGGTGAAATGTGTTCTCAACATACTTTATTGTCTTACCACAAGATAGTAAGATTCTGTAATTATGGAGAACAATAATAAAGATTTTTAGTGGAATGACATCAAGTATATTTTCACAGATTGGATCTATCTAGAATATATGATATTGTATAATTCTAAGATGTTTCATAAACATCTTCATGGTGACTAGACAATGATTCAATATTCCAAATTTCCTTTGAGGAACTTGATCAGTTCTCAACTAAGGTAAAGTTAAACTAGAGATTGAAGGCCTAGAGGTTTCATATGGGTCTTGATTAGATATATAGTCTCAATTATTCATTCTAAAACATGATAAATATATTGATGTTCAATATAGAGATTTTATGGATGAGTTCAACAGGATTGGTAATTCACAGTTTATGGTGGTTCCTCTAACTCCTAAAGGTAGTTTCAGTAGTCCCTCCAAAGAGAAGAGGAAGTATGACATGTCTCATACTAAAAATCATAGTGATGGATCTTGACAACATACATCTTCTAAAACTTATGTTATGAATAGTAAAGGCCAATTGAGTTGATTCTATTGTTGTGTGTTTGGGTACACAATGTGTAATTACAAAATGTCATTGAATATCAGTATCTTTTGGGGATGATAAGGTCACCGGTAGAGGTTTTTCACTGTTTTTTACCACTCCTCATAGTGTAATGGGATATATAGTACACGGAAATTTTATGAAATAGTTAATTTTTTTTAAAAAAATGGTTGTTTAAGACACAAGAATTAGGAAAAAATAATTTTTACAGTGTGGATGTGTCTTTATTGGAAGCTCAATCGGGTCCTATGATAGTGAGATGTAACCCTAACAATTACTTCATCTTCTATGACTGTTCTATTTGATACTAGTTCCACTCATTATTTCATATCTATCCATACTATGAACTATTTGAATATTCAAATGTAGATCATTAATTATGTAATGGTGACAAAAATTCACCTAATGATAAAGAGATATTAGGGTCTCTCATGCCCCTATTTTACTTATTCATTTTTATAAATATATCACAATTAAGTCTTTTGGGTTCTGTATCTGACACCATTGGATGTAATTTTCATTATGGATAGGTTAATTTCAAATAAATATTACATTGACTATTATATTTTTTGGGTATCTTTTATTACCCCTAGTGGAAAGTTCCATATTATTAAGGAAGAATGGGACCTATGGATGAGTTTAGCCAAACATCCTCTTCCAGAGATGGGTGGGATGATATCAATGTTTTTCTATGAACTAGTTCTTGATTCTTCATGTGGTGATCTTCCCCTAGTAGCTATTGAGTTTTCTTAATGTTTTCCAATCGATTTTTTTGTTTACCATTGATGAGGGATGTTTAGTTATTGAATTTTTTAGTGTTGGGTACTCAATCCATGTCCATCAATTCTTACAATATAAGACAAGATGAAATGAGTAAATTAAGGGATTAGTTCGATAAAATTATTTCAAATGGATTTATTTGATCTAGTGTGTCACGTTTGGAAGAACCCATGGTTTTCCATAAGAATATGGTGGAAGCAAACTCCTATGTTTTTTTTACCAAATTTTAAATCAGGTTAAAATCAAGAAGAAGTATTCACTACCTTATATTGATGACTTGACTGATCTGTTGAAAGGGTTGAAGTGGTTCTCTAAGATTTATCTTTGGGATGATTATCACCAGTTCAAGATCAAGGAGTCTGATATCCCAAATATCTCTTTCAATAGTTCGTATGGCCCTTATGATTATCATGTTATTCCATTTGGACTAATCAATTATTCTTTTTTATTTATGGAACTATTGAATAGAATTTTCCACCAGTAACTCTATTCATTAATAATGGTATTCATGGATGAAATATTGGTTTACACAAAAATAGGGGTTCATGTGTCTCGTATGAGATAAGTTTGGTACATATTGATAATTAAATTTCATTATTCTTTATAATAAAAGAATAATTTATATATTTTGTTAGTAAGGTTCTTGGGGTAATTAGTGAAAAAATGGGGTATCTTAGTTGATCTTATGAATTTGAAATTTATCATCTCATGGGAGAAACAACTAAATTTATTTCATATTTAGATCTTCCTTGCATGGCCAGTGTATTACCACTATTTTTTGAAAGGATTCTCAAAGATGGATTATTTATGTATCTCTCTCACAAAAAAGGGAGTAATGTTCATTTGGGATTAGAAATGATAGTCTCCATTGAGGAGTTGAAGTTCCATTTGACATAATTGATTGTGTGGACTCTTCCAATGACTATACATCATAATATGGTCTTCTATGATGTGTTAGAATTAGTATTCAGATACATTCTCTTACAAGGTCATATGATGGTGGCATATGGTTCTTATCACCTTTATCCTCTTGAGAAGAACAATCCCAAACATTATATGAAACTCATTGTTATGATTCATTATCTTATTATTTAGAGGTATTTCCTTTTCAAATAATATTTTACATCCTAATTCAATCACAAAATCATATGTTATATCTTATTGTAAAAATATTTGAATCTACATTATAGGTTATAGGTGTAGTAGCTATAATCTTTTGACCGTGAAATTTAGTAAACTCCTAGAAACAAGAAAATTTTTATTTTTGATTTCAGTAGGAAACTTCCACCCAATTAAATGAAAGAATATTTTGAAGATCGAATCCTCATAGTTATATTTTCTCATATACATTTGGGAGTTCAATATGATTGAACTGAGGTTTTGTTAGATATTTTTTCGTTTACATCATATCATTTCAAGATGACTCTCTTAGAATAACATCTTGATGATGAGTTCAGAGGAATTAAATATTCTTTCTATGTCCAAGATACCATTGGAAAATGGTCTCTATCATTAGAGGGTATACTTTGATTTGAGAAGTAATATGTTGCTTTTTCATATATGTGGAGGGATGTGATAAGGGGTTGTTATCATTCCAAATTGGATGTACACCCACAAATAATGAATATGTTATCAGATATGAGGAATAATTTCCGACGTACAATAATGAAACAAGTGATTGTTTATTTTATTTCGGATTATTACACATATCAGTATATTATGGTTGAGAATTTGAAACCTTATCACCTTATTCAATAACATCCTATTGAAATTTGAATGTGTGATGATATATCTATGAACATCGTGGTTGGTTTTCCCTGTAATACTCCTTTAAATGATTCAATTTGGGTGGTGATTGATCATTTAACCAAATCATTTCACTTTATTATCATTTACAGTAATCCCAAAGTTGAGGACATGAGAAATCATTATGTGTGGGATACCATGAGATTTCATGGAGATATTTTTTTAATTTCTACTTACAGGGGTCCTACATTCACATCTTTTTTTGGGGAGTTTCATAGGAGGATATGAGATATAAATATATTTTGAGCATGTCATACCATTCTAATTTAAATGGTATGATAGAATAGGCTATACAGATTCTAAAGGACATGATTCATGCTTGTGTCTTTGAAATTGTAGGATATTGGGATTTCTAATTGGGGTTGGTTCAGTTTTCATACTAATATAAATCCATTAAAATGGATACAGTTTAGGACTTCTATGGATAAGCACATAAATGTCAACGTTTTATTATGGCGATTGGTGAAACTTCCCTAGTGGGACCTATTATTTTCCAAGATATGATAAAAAATATTCAGTTGATTCATCAGAGAATAGTTATAACAAAGAGTCAATATAAATATTGTTTTGGTCATCCTTAATACCCTTTTGATTTTTCAATCAATGATCATGTGTTTGGTAGACTCTCTGCTCGGTTGGTTCATGGATATCTTAGAGGATTGGTTAAGTTAAAACAATTATATGTGAGGTCGTTTGAGATCATTGAGCATGTGGTGAAGGTTAAATAGAATTGGAAATTACTAGATTATATGAAATCAATCCGTAATTTTCTTTTTCATGTGTTACAACATAAGAAGTACCTTTCTAAAAATATCATATTTTGAGTTGGGAGAACATTGATGCAGAACCAGACATGTCCATGATTGAGTAGAAATTTAAAATTATTAATTCATAATGGAAGGTTATTCATGGAATGTATATTCCCTTTCATTGTGTAATTTGGAAGAAAAATTATAATTCTAAAGGCATGTTGGAATATAGGGCATTAGAGAGTGAGTAGTGGACTTATTTATTTTCTATATAGTCTTCGTTGAATCATTTCGTACGGAAGACAACATTTAGGGTGGGGAGAATTGTAATATCGTGACCCCAACTTTTAGGTACGATCTATTGTTTATTTTTTGTTTCTATATTTTTGAGATAAAAAAATTGTTGGGTCTGTTGTTTATTGGTTTATTATTTATTGTTTTATCATTTTTATAGTACGATTGTTTGTTTAGGTTTCATTTTGGGAAGTCAATATATGGATGTGGAGTTTGAATCATGTGTGGATTATTTTAGTTGCTAGAATATCTATAGAAGTTTTGTGGGATCATTAGTGATGGACAAGGGTTACGGTATAGAAGGATGAAAGTAAGTGTTTCTATGGGAATCCTATCATCTATCAGGTGAAGGATGGTGTTATTGAAACTCTAATGTACAACTGGTGGAAGCCCACCAGAAAACTGATAGGGTTTGCAAATGCCCAGAAATTGCCCTAATCACCACCGACTAGCTGGTGGATCCATTTGGGGTGAGTAATGTTATGAATCTATCATAAATTTTTTTCTTTTCATATAAATTTTATTTATATAATCATCTACCTTGAAATAAATTTATCCTTATAGATCATAGAGACTCTCTAGAGTTTACTTTTACCCTTCATAAATTATTTATTCATAGATAAAAGGGTTTTTTGATTTGTTGATTCTATTTTAATAATTGAATCATTTATATGATCATGAACTACTCTTTTGTCATCTATCTACTTCATATATAATGATGGATTCATATTATTATAGTGGATATTTTTCTTAAATAATTAAATTTTGATTCTAGGATTCTCCCATGATCATTCTGGCCTCTCACATCTCTATAATTAATGATCTACTGTTATGTATTAATGATATCATAATTTTAGGTAACTGGTTTTCTTAGGAAAATCGTTTCACTTATAGTCATTGTTTCATTAAAAAATAAATGGATTTCAAATTGATTTCCAAATTTTTATTCATTTCTTTTGACAACCGATTTTCAAATGGAGTGGTGGGAATATTGAAATCTCTTTGAAATTTTATATTGGAATAAAGTAATGATTTTATAGAAAGTTATCTTTAATTGAAATTAGTGATTTGACGATTTATTATGATAAATAATTTTTAGAGAAAATGTCATGAAATGTTTTATGATTCGAAATTAAGCGGATTGTTTTGAAATGTATGATTTTTTGATGTCAACCATTTGATGTTGGTTTTGGAAATGAAATTACATTTTTTGAATCATGAACTAGGTATGTGTTCACACCTAGATCCATATATCAGTAAGATGTGAGAAAATATTACACTAACATATCCTCAGGACATTGAACCATAGTTCTATCATTGTAAATGATTTATAGATGAAAATGATGATTGAATTACTTATTCTTTCATATTTTGATAGAAAATATTTTTTATTTATATTTTTCCTAAGATTTAAATATATCTCTATTTGATGGAAATTCACATTTGACCTATTTTATTAAATCCATTAAAATGTTTGAAAAATGTGTCTAGATTTGACCAGTGATCTGGTTACCATGCTATGTTTAATATAGATATGATCATATTTTGTATATTTTTATATGGATTGTTTATGGAAGACTTGTTAAGATCTTACTGGGCTATTTTTTCCCACACCTTACCTTTTTTCCTCTAGGTTTTGGTAAATTTTCTAATTCTATGTCTAGAAAAGATTAATGTACTATTGGGAAGTGGTTGATGTTTGTGATTAACCAAACCTCGAGTGTTTTTGGTGATTTATTTTATGATATATGTGGTGAGATAGGCCTGAATTCTATTTTTTGGGGACTTAAATATGTCTACATGTGGTAATTATATCTTGATGAGTTCTTAACATACTAATAGATTATTGATTCTTATCCACTAAATTCTCTGGATGCGTTATTTTTGTGGAGAAATCATTCCCTATTGATTGTTTTTTGTGCCTAGAAACTAGTCCCTATCACATTGGGATTGGTAATTCCCTTTGGGTCCTGATAGGATCAGTTCATGTATGATTTAGGAAGGTTATCTGGTACGGTTCATGAAATCTTTGGAGGAATAAAAATTATTAGATGAATCCAAAGATGGGGGAAACCAACAAGAACTACTGTTCATGATAATGTTGAGGATTCTAGGTTATAAGAATGTTCATATAGTTTAGTGTTATTGTAATATCAGGTACTGGAATAGTATCTCAGGCGATTTGATGCACATGAACAATGGATGATTGATTGATTATGGTACATTATTAATTTGTATTTTTAAAATAAAAAATTTATCAGACAAAATATATAATTGAATGGTTCTTCTCCACTAGGGAACTATCAGATTCAAGAACTATATTTTATCCATATTGTTCAGTCATGGTGATTAAACTTTTTAAAATTTTTTGTATTTTTTAAAGAATTATTATTTTTTATATTTTTTTAAAATAAAAAATAAAAACTAAATATACTAAAAATGTAAGTAAATTTATGTTATTATTTATAATAAATGTAAATATATTATATATTCAAATAATAAATTAACAAATATATAAATATATAATATAATTGTATTTTTTGTAAATATATGTATAATTGTATATTATATATAATTATTTTATTATAAACATATTTATTTGTAATAGTGTAGATGAAATTAAATATATTACATTTTTATAGATATTTATCATAAATGTAAATGAATCATACAAAATTTAAAAATTTCATGTTCATGTCATCACATTTCTAATAAGTGTCGATAAAAACTATATTTCATTAACATTTAAAATAATAATAATTAATAATTACTTTTAGTGTTATAAAAAATATTTTTATTTTCATTTTAGATGTTTATAGTCAGTAATTTGTAGTAGAGTTTCAAAAAAATGATAACAACTTATATTACCTTCTTATTTGATAATTCCTTGACAACACTAATATAATTAATTTCTGTAGGTATAATTGACAATATTAACATATTATTTTTCAACTTATATATTTATTTCTCTAGGGATGAATGAAAACATAAGACCTAATTAAATATAGTTATCGGTTGTTCTTAAAAAGATATTTATAGAGTTGGGGTATTAAATTTGAAATTTGATTAATAAACCTCTTGTGTTAAGGAATTATTATATTGAGTATATCACAAACCAGACACAATCAATTAAATTAATATTAATCAATTATTAAAAAATATTTAAATGAATTTATAATTACAAATCTTATTAATTTATTTTGAGTACATTTCATATCATATTTTTATTTTGTTTTAAATTTAGACTCATTTTAATTAGTAATTATTAGTTCATTAACTATATGTTGTAAAATGAATATGAAATTTAAAAATACATTTAAATATTGTTTAATATGTTTTTTTGAGATATATACAGAAAATATAAATATTTAAATATCTATTCATGTAATTAAAATGACTAAAATGGTTATATTAGTAGATGATAAATGATACAGTTTTGTTAGAGTATTTAATAATAAAAATTAATGACTTATTGTTAGGGTTAGTGTTTTGTAAAAAAATGGTTTAGGGTTCCAATATATGAAATTTGATGATAAATGTTTCTTCACCATTCATATATTTATATAATAAAAAATCAAAAATTTAAGTAACATTAATACCACAATCCTTTATTTTATAAATCAATATTTCTTTAAATAAACAATTTTTTAAAAACTAGGGGTTTTTTAAATTTTATAATTTAATAATTTCAAATTAAATCTATTTGGTTATAAATAAATTCATTTCATTCCATTTTATCCCATGTATATAAATATATATATTATTGAAACATACATATGGGTTATTGGGGTTACACATCAAAATGGCCTTCAATGATGGTGTTTGTGAGGTTAAATGTATTATAATAGGAATAATATCTTGGTTGAGATGTGATCAAATGTGAGAAAGAATGATAGATGGATGTGAAAGTGGTGAGGGAGTTTTTTATGATTGATCACACATGTTTCATAAAAAAATAGGCCACAATGGATTTTCCAATGCATTGACGGTAGGATTTTATATGTTCATGTCCAATAGACTGATTATATTCTGGTTGTTACATGATTATATTTCATAATTACTTGTATATTTCCATTTATCATTATTATTGTTATCTACTGCTTTCATTTAGGTATTGGGTTCATTATCCTCAAGGAATAATGTGCCACCTAATATCAGTGACTTGAAAACAATATATCTTTTGATATCTAAACTATCTAGTAGACCTACACATTACATATGTTGTGGGAAAATATTATCCCATTGTATATTGTGGATATTTTTATCATATTATATCATGCGAACGTGTAGAATTAACATCATTATGTCAATATTTCTCCCACAATTTCTTTTAGAAATGTGTCCAATTTCTACAAATGTGGCATGTATTTCGACAATGACTTTAATTTATGATTGTATATATAGATAATATCCTTTAATTTATTTAGGATAACCATGAACGATATAATATGTTTTTCATGAATCTTATTATTATTATGTGTGGTGTTTACAAATTCCCAACATCCCCATACACATATATGGAATAGAACATGTTTCTTTCCATTCCTTAACTCATATGGAATCTCATCTATCACATTATATAGTACTCATATTAGTGTATATTTTGAAACATATAGGGAATATCCCCCAATGAATTATTGGAGGGTCGTATTAATTATCATCAATATTAACATTTTATTCAATGTAAAATTACTATTTTAACTAATTTCATTCCATTTAGGTGGTTAGGTATGAGTGATTTGGGAGACCATCCCACCCTATGTTCAGTTATTGATGCATTTATGGTTAAGATATTCTTCATTATGATTTGATCAGATCTTCTTTACCTTTCACCAAGCTGATTAAACATCATTTTGATGTTCCATAAACATGATAAATAAATATAACATATACCTCAATAAGTATATATGTACATATTTAATATAGTCTTCATTAAAATAATTGAAGTAATAAAATGAACCACTTACCTCTTTTATAATTGGGCCAAATACGTTAATATAAATCCACTCCAAAAGTTTATTGGACCATTCATTGTTCATAATAAAAAGTAATTTGGTCATTTTTCCCGGTAAAAAATGTTTTCGTAAATCCAATGGTTTTTAATCAATGTACTATAAATAACAAAATGATGTAGTTTTCTTAAAATATAATCATTTACATTACCAAGCATGAAATTCCATGGGTATGTAGAATATGAGTCTTGCTCAATGTATTTATGATTGATTTATAAAATAGGCATTTCTGGTTAATGTATATATAACACATTGTAAATATGTGTCATACTATAAAATGTTTTTTCCATATAAAAGAGAAAACAATTATTTCCAAACATAAAATAAATCTAACAGTTTTTAAAATCAAAACTCAGATAATGTGTTAGGTAATATAAGGTACATAATAATAATTTATTAATTAAGAATCATGTTACTATTAAAATTATGATGACAATATCTCACTAAAAATTCTACCTTCATGCTTCATTTTGAATGTAGAAATCTACTTCACACATTTAATTATTATTGAATAAACAAAGATCATATATATTGAACAAAAAGTTTTGAAACATGTTTCATCAAATACCCGACTTATAGAAATATACAGCTTGCATTCAATGAAAAATATAACTGAAGTATAAAAATCTGCTTACTTTTTTTATAGTTTTAATATTCTTCATTTTGTGGCATTTATTTCCTCATAAAAATCATATTTTATCCTATAATTTCTCTCCCTTTTTATCTTTTTGTTCTTAGAGGGGTAATGTGTGGTTGTATTTGGCATAGAATTAGCATTCGACACCTTATCCTTGTATTTACTCCTTTTTTCACCCTAAAGACTAAATACATTGTGTTACAAAAATCTTTATATGCTTGTTGAACCAAATATAATAGTACTGGGAGATTTTTATTCATGTTACTCATATTATAATTAACATGAAAACACTAAATATAACTTTTCGGTAAAGTAGAAATAATGATATTAGATACTACTTATGGTTCGATTTGAACATAATGGATTCCATTAGCTTAATATACCCAATAATTTTGAGAATATGGGGTTCTAATTTATTATATTATTTTATCCTACACATATAAAGAATTATATGTGTCTCATATCTCTCTTTTCACAACTCTATTAGTATAAATCTTGGATATGAGATGACATCTTGTCAGCATATTTAGCCTCATGGGTTTTTGGTAATTCATTGTAATTAAATGATATCATGATGCACCAGAAATCTAGTGCATCATCCATATTATATTTATATATTTATATTCATCACTAGTTATTTCTCATTCAGGTATATCATTAGGAAGTGGAGATTCCATTATAAACAGATCCCTTTCTTAGAGTAGTACATTGAACTGGAATCTCTATGACTCCTAGAAGTTACACAGAAGGATTTTTTTAATATGATATCCATCATAATAAAATAATGATGGTTGTACATTCAATTCAATCTAATTTAAATAAATTCTTCATATTAGTTCAGTAACATGATTACAAAATTATATAAATTGTTGATTAAGTATCTATTAAATGTCTCCCACTATTTCATGAAATCTAAAATGGTAGATTTAACATATTTTAATGGATGAACATTATAATGATAAATATTTTCTAAACCTATCCTCAAACTCTATGATATAGACATTTTAATAAATGTATTTATTTGAGCGGTGATTTGTAAGGTAATTATAACATTACATTCAATCAATCATTATTATGTACTTTAATGTATATCAATGCTATAATCAAACTGTCACATATATTACTCTCCAGATGTGTGACATTGATTTTATGTTTTACATCATTATTTATTCAATATAGAAGTTAAAAAAATATTAATTGATTCTTTTATATATTCTTATCAATAAAAGTATTTATTTAATTCCAAATGTGACATCAATTTTTTCACTCTCTCAAAATATTGATTAGTGGAAAATAGTTATTGAGAAATATCAAATTATTATGAGTGATTTAATGACATTTAAAATTTTTGATAACATTGATCCACCGAAAAAACCTCTGATCTATATTTTTTGAATATAGAAAACAATTAATCAATAGTATTCAACTATAGATAATTCGATCAATATCATATGTTTTCAATATACATCCACTCATATTCTTGTCATATTAATCTTTTTCGTCATTTGAATTTGAAAACAATTATTTAAATATTGAATTATAGGAAGATTGTAAATTTAATTGGAATGAGTCTTTGTAACTCATACATCAATCTACAGTTTTTATTTAAAATTATAACATGATGACCAATATTTTGGATACTATGATAGAATTTCATATTCCATTATTTATAACCCATAGTCATCCGAGTAGGGATATTTCTTCTTACACCCCCAACACATCGATCCTAATATTTTTCATACATCATAATTTGAATGTGGAAGATCATATTGTTTAAGAAGTATACCATTAAAAATCTATATAAAAAATAAATACTCTTATCACATCATCTATTTTTCACCTTAAAATTAATCAATCATAAAACCATTAATAAATCCATAAATTACATACAACCGATATAAATTGGTTTTTTAGTATTATAATATTATTGATGAATTATCTATTTGTACCAATTACTTATACATCAATATCAAGAATCATTACTTCAATCTGATTGGACTAGTGCTTTGATAATAAACATCATCAATTTATCTTGAATTATATATCGCTTCCCCATGCTGAAACCAAGGATTGTAACTCAGATTAAAAAAATGAAAAATTTTACCATCATTGATTTCTATTAATTTCATCCTTTTCAAATTTTAACATCTCATACATGTATTCAAAAAAATGTTTTTGGTTGGTATATATAATTTAGAAAATTTTACAAAATAAACATCACTGTCCTCATTTTCTTAACTCATTCTTAGTACTGTAATCGAACATTTACTAATTATAATCTACAAAGAATTTCAATAATTGAAAAATAATTTATTATATTTTTAAATTTAATTTCAATTACTATTTAAAAATAATATTTAAAAAACCAATATATTGTTCTCAAATAAAAAAATATATAACATATCTGATAAAAAAAGTCTCAATTTAAACATATTTAATTATCTTTATTTCATAATGAATCAAATGGTATCATTAAATTAGTATGATCACCTAATTATGTATTAACAATAATATATATTCAAACTCCATTATCCATTATACATTTAAAAAATCATTTACAGTGTTGAACGAAAACAAAACTTAGAAAGAAATTAAATAGTAAATAAATATTATTTATAAAACTAATTCAAAAAATATTCTTTTAATGAAACAATAATATCAAAATAAACATTCATAAGTTAAAAATTCCATAGATCAATGATTAATTGGAACTATACTTTGAAATTTCCAATATATGTCAAACATAAGTGGTGATAAAAGGTCATTCTAGAAAAATCCCAAAAAACTATATTCATTAATTAAAATAAAACATGCATGTATATGAAAAAAGTAATGTAAACACAATCCAGAAATATACATTTGAAATGAGATGGATGAGAATGCGACCATAATTGAATGATGGATTAGATAGAGACAAAATTGGAATTGATGGTGGTTGGGGGTGGATGGTTGTTGATAAGAAAAAAAGAGATTCATGTCCACCAAATAAAACAATGAATGGATGGTGTTCATCATGAAAGATTAAAAGTACAACATGCTAAATATTTTTTTTACAACTAAAATGGTAACATCATCATTTCATAGGAAATATTTTTTGGTTTTCAAAGAGATTTTTTATATATATTTGTATACTATGAAAAATATTAATAAATATTTTTTCGGTTTTCATGATACAAAATGGATGTGATTGTATATAATTATTAGAGATTATAAATATAAATCAGAGATGATTATGATGTTATGTATTAAACACTAACCATAAATATAAGGACATTGAGCTTAAGGATTCAATAATACCCACCAATATAAGGCCATAAATCATAAAAGTATGAAATATATGGGTGTTGGTTATGAAAATAGGTGAGTGGAACTCTTCATATTGATGGCGAAAAATACAGAGTTGATATATTGGACATTGTTACTTAGGATTACATTGATGGTATGTTACATTGAAAAATATGAGCATTATTTTCAGGGAGTTTATGAGCATGAGAGATATACAAACTAGTTTTTTTGTTTTGATGTTGTTATTATAAAAGAAAATGTGCATATTACATTTTTATCCATATATGATAAAAATTGGTCGATTTATTGGAACTTATAGTGTCCCTAGGGTCTCATTGAAATATTCCTCTCTGGGGCATTGTAAGAAGATTTATCTCTATGGATAATTCTTGATATTTTTATCGTTTTGAACCATAATAATGTATAAAAAATGATAGAAGATTGAATTTATATTCAGATTTAATATTATATAATTAATCCTTTATAAAATAAACATTCTTATTAATTCCATATACCTAATAATAATATTGTTATTATTTTTATCATATTCAAAGAAATTTTCAAATTAAAATATGAATTTTCAAATAAATAAATTAATATTTATTTAAATGATATTAAATAATATATATCATTTCAATTGAGTAATTAACATTAAACTTCTATAGTCCTCAAAATTTACAGAATCCTTGAAAAGTAAAATTCAATCAAATAAAAACTATTCATTCAATAAGTAAATAATTCTTATAATCATTAAAATCATGTATGATTTTTTATTTTAATATTCACATAATTAAGTAATTATATGTATTAACCATTTCACTAAACTGGTGATTACATAAATATTTATTACCTTTTTAATAATAAGAAATATATAATATTCAATTCACTTTTTCTAAACATGAGTATTTTGTGATTAAATTTCATTGATAAAAAATACATGAATAATTACTATTCCATAGGCTAAGATTAATATTTATTCCTAAAATAAAACATAATATATTTTAATAAGAATCTAGATATATTCATCTAGGAATTATTTATGTGGAATTAGGTTAAATTATCTTAATTCTATCATGAGAGTCTATCGACACATCCACACACCCCTAGAGAATGATGATGATGTCACAATTATCAAATCCATCAAATTATCAATGTTTTGTAATATAATATCTTCTCAAAAAATACATTTCCATCAAAATTCTATAGATATCTAATTTTATTAAGATATAATGGAAAAATTAAATATTCATTTATTCAATTAATTCCATGTTTGTTCTAATTCACAAAATGTATTCTACCTATCCACTATCATTTTTTATCAATGTTTTCTTGAATATATTAGTTAACATTATTCATGATACACATTAATCATAACCTCTATTTTAAGGACCAATAAACACATTTGCTGATTATAATATCTAATGACACATGTGTAATTCCTAATAATGGGTATGTCCTTATGACCTATCTTTTTGAATATCACAATGTGAGAGATTTTTGATAAGATATTTCAATTTTTTATTAACCCACAATACATGACAATAAAAAATCATCTTTTCCTCATTTGTTAGATTTTATATAAACTTTGAGACATTGGTATGAATATTTTCTTACCATTCAGAGTACATTATTATGGAATTGCATCCCCCATTGGGTTATTAAGAAATCATATGACACACGGGGATCCCACTTTCTTCTTCTTCATCCATTGTTAATCTCTTTACTTGAAATCGACATGTGCTTTTTGAGTGTGGATTATATATTGACTTCCATATAAAAGTGCATGACACACATCTTCTGATGTAAATAATATTTCCAATCTATTCACTTTGTATTTATGACATCCATCCACATTGATCTATCTTATTATATATTGTTCTCTATAAAATGGGTTCATACATTAATTAATTCATTGGGAAATAATTTTATTATAGTCTTAATGAACTATAATGATACAAATCTATTTTTAGATTTTATCAACATATATTACATGGAAGGCCATTGAGTTACTACTAACCAATTCTCAGCACATTACTCTAAATAATAATTATTAAAAATGAACTCTATTATGGATTCATAAAAATGAATATTCCTTGATCATGATGACTCGTTTAATATTTAAATAAATATTTGTAACATTAATACTTTACTGGTATACTTTGGTACCTCTAGCCTTTTTGGTTTCCTTATATATTGAATTTCCACACAATATTCATTAATAAATGACTCATTAACATCCAATTACCAAATCACATAATAATATATGGTTTTATAAAAATTATAATCATAATGTATTCCATCATGATGAATAGTGAATAGGTTTTGTCATAGAATTTGAATCAACATTTCGTGAATCCTTCAATCACTCCTGATAAATATCAACTTTACCATCCATGTATGGGTTTTCTTGAATACTATCTCCAAAAATTCATAACTAGATTTTGAAATATGAAATCAATTTTTAAATCTGTATGAACATACTAATCTTATCTTGTTTCCATTTACTAAATCATTATAGGTTTCAATATTCCTATTTAATATTATATCACATAACATAGAGAGTATTAAACCGAATATATTGGTTTTAACATTCCTCCATAATTTGTGTATCTAGAATAAATCCTTCCACTAATATGAGATTCTCAACATAGCCCCATTTCTTGAAACAAATTCATCATTTGTAGTTTTTTGATCTAATCATAATGTTTCAATGATTATATAATGTATTTTACTTTAACATGAGAAAAAATATGGTATTAACTATTGTCAACCACTATACAACACAACCCCTTATGCTCTAATGCCTTAGACCACATTGTGTCCTAAACAACATTATCATCCAACCCTAATACATACCTTTGACATTTATCATGAAATAGTTCATTTATATGATTTTATTTGGTGGTATCACTATGATCCCCACATTTAATGAGTGTTTTAGATTCATATTTTTGACTGTTAAAATTTATTTAGTTATTCAATTTTACTCTCATAAGATATTTTTTATTACTCACATTAACCTCTTTTGGGAAGTTAAAACTTATTATTATCATATTTTCATTCAAATAATGCAACAGAATAAATTCATTAAGATTAATAGTGAAGATAAAATCTACTCAATTAAAGACCACATGATTAAACAATTTGTAGTTTGATAATTGGTTGTTGTCATTTTGGATCTCATATTGTAGTTCGTCTATACATAGAATGCGAATCTTTTAAAAAGATAGCATAGATGCTGGTTTGATAAAGACCGGTGTAACCTCTAATAAAATGTCTCATCATGGAAGTTCTTCATCCCATTGTATATATTTTTACACCAACATAACATTGTTCCATTCCCTAAATCATGATAAAAAGACTAATTGATGGGGGGACTAGGACATATCAGTGCATCATGGGAGATTATTTTCTAGAAAGGGTGATTTTTTATGTTCAACACTGAACCATGGAAAGTGTTCAACTATGGAAATAGTATATACTCAAAAAGTAGGATTAACTCCATGTCCATTATAATATATGGAGTGACTTATGTTACATGGGAAGAGGTTTTTACAAATAAGTTGGGTTTCATTATTATAGTATTGAAGACAATAATTATTTTAAAGATGTGGTGAGTGATAAAAACCATGAAACAACTAGAGTGAACTATGGGAATTGGGAATAGGATAGTGTGAAGGGGTGTCCAAAGGATAGACTATGTAAGAGGAGGTTCTATACTACAAGAATATTCTAAAAGGGCGACATATTTTGTCAATAAATATGTGTTAGGTTGCTATTTTTTATGACATCTCGTGTGGAAATAAGAATAATTCAGGAGGTTATAAAATTTGGGGATAGATATAGTGAGGTACATAAAGAATATTATTCAGTTTCAGATTTTGTAAGTGGCATGGGAAAGATTCTTTAAAATTCATCTTGAGTATTTCTATTTTCAGCCTCCTCACTCTTTCTCTTGTAATTCTTCCACATTATCCCTTATTTATTTATATAAATTTCAAGCATTCCTCTCTTGTTGAGGTTTTTGTTCCGGTTCTATAACATACAATTAGTGGGAATATAGTTTATAAATTTTTTTATTCGTGATCATGGTAATTCATATTTATAAGCCCTGAGAATGATATTTTTTCATGAGAGGATTATAGAGAGATTTGAAGACATGAGTTGATTATTCTTAAGTAAAAATAAATAGATTTATTACATATATAAGGGGTTATACAATTGAAATATATGTCATTGAATGTGTGTCTTGATTCTTCCAAGTCATCAATATGTTTTGATAAATAGGTATGTGATAATAGTTGGCGTCGACATGACTTTAAGGATTTGTCCTACCCAAAAGTTTTTAGTAGAATTTAATATTAGGATGTTTATAGAGTTGTATTAAGAGTATTAAATTCATTTTTAACTGGAAAAATATTTGATAAGTTTGATATATCACCTTTATAGTTTTCTAAACTTTATGGTAATGCTACTAAATGGTGGATGACAATGGATATTTGAATTATATATTTGGTATAATATAGGATTATATTACACTATATCTTCTTATGTGATGTTCTGTTGAGATTTAGTAAACCGAGAGTGGTCTCTATTGTTAAGTCAAAAGTCTTCTTTTGACTTCTATATCATGTTTTGAAAATCACAAATGTATTCTATCATATGTTTATAAATTAAAATTGTCTTTTATCATGTTTATTGTATCGTACGATGATGATCGTACCGACCAAATCGTATCGTACTGACTCTGTCAAACGTATCGTACTGACTCTGTCAATCATATCGTATTGACTCTGTCAATCGTATCGTACTGACTGTGTCAATCGTATCCTACTAACTCTGCTATTCAGATGATCATTATTTGTTTTGGTACTTTGTCAAAAACTCTCTCTACATATGAATTGTACTCATGTTTTTCATTTCTATATATCTCTTGTCCTAACAAAACGATGTCTTTGAGTTAGTTACAAACTAATCAAAACGATGTCGTGATTTCGGTTTCAATATGACCGTTGGAGTCAATATGACCGTTGGAACCAGAGGCCTATAAATAGGAGGTCATTTGAAGCTGAGAGAACAACGATGAACGAAGAGAACGAATGAAGAGACTCTGTGAACTACAAAAATTCTAGAGAGAGACACTGTGACTTCTCTCATCCGCCTTGTGCGTCCGATCATCATATCGAGGGCTTTCAAGTAATTGAAAGACAGAGGTGCCGATTACCTACAAAATCGAGGGCTTCCGGGGATAGGCAGACATACGTGCCGATCATCGTATCGAGGGATGCCGGGGATAGGCAGACAGACGTGCCGATCATCGTATCGAGGGCTGCCAGGGATAGGCAGACAGACGTGCCGATCATCGTATCGAGGGCTCACCAAGGTATTGGTGAGACAAGAACTTTTATCCTAGGTGAAAGGATAACCCTTCTCTTTGGGTTAAAAGAATTGTAATACTTTTACATTTCCGATGATACTTGTATTAGAAAGGGATTTGTATTGTTTCCTTTCTTGTTTACATTTTCAATTGTAATTGTTTCAATTACAATCATTCTATTACTTTTTGTATTGATTGATTCTATACGCTTTATGGTAGGATCATTCATCTTTGTATTGCTCTGATTATTGTGTTCACCTTGAATACAATTGTTTTACTTTACACTAGTATTACATTACATCATACCTTTTATATTCAATACATTTCTGGGTGTTTATATTTGCATTAGTTTAAGATCATTTAAACTAATCTCTTTGTTGCAAAAACTCAAAGGTTTTTAAATATACAATTCACCCCCCCCCTCTTGTATTGTTCCATCTAATAGACAAATATATCTACTATTCGATCCAACATCTATGGTTCATTACCCTCTATCTATGTGGTTTATCCATAAAATAAATTTTTTCTAGATTAATGGGGTTTTTCTACCTTATAATAGCCTTGGATGGAGAATGTTTAAGCTACTAAGGTAGGTATAAACCTATACTATATATGGTTAAGTGTCTATCGGTTTTTTAGAATTAGATTCATGATAATGAGCAGCCTATACATGGAAATGTTGGGGCAGCAAACTGCAAGCCCCTATGACCCAGTACTAGGCTCATGAATTATGTTATTTTGGTTGTTATGATAATGACTAATGACCATAAATGCTTAAATAGAAATGGAAATTTAATTCATCATTTATTAAGGAAAATATACAAGGATAATCCTATGGTGGGGATCACCCTATTCATTATTAGATGATGTAATCTATGTCACAAGTGATGATTGATGAATTTTTTGGGGTACGTGTCGGTGGTAGAGAATTTAAATAGGCCATAATACAAAAATTGTATGTTGTTCTTGGTAAGATTGGGAAAACTACATTTGACTATTAATTTTTTGTATTTATTAAGAATTAGATATTGTGGAAATAACTGAGAAAAATATGGAAGTTTAATTATTATGATAATGAATCAATACATAAAATGATTTAGTTATAACGAAAATTGATTACATCAGTGCCATAGTAAGATATATAGACAGTTCAATGATGGGGAGAATGCTATTTTTTGGTGGATAATTTCATCATTCTCATAATAAATCTATGTTTAATTCATGGGATATATGTCAAAGGTAGTGTTTTACATTAGATTACTGATGCAATCGTAGAATTTGTACATTGTGAGAGATGGAATGAAAAATTTAAATTTTAATCATTACACCTCAGTAGGAATCAGGTTGTGTGGAAATCATTGAGAATAAATTGATGGATTGAATTCTAAACTGCTGTATAAATACATAAATTTATAATTCATGAAAGATGAAAGTATTTGTTGAATTTTCTTTAATTCTCATGAAAATATAGTATGTTTGGTAATTGACTAGTTCAAAATTGAGGAATCAAACTAGAAGATTCCCATAGTAGAGAACTCAAGTATATACTATGAGAGTGTAATGAAATTCTAATTTTTGAAATGGGATGTATTAAATCTCTTAGCCTGAAGGTTTTTTATTTGGTTCATCACATGAGGTAATCCTCAAATGAAATTATGAATGTTTAGACCAGAAATGTCGAAAATTGTTGTAACGTGCTAAGATTCTGAAAATTATGTTAATATTGAATTCCTGAAATACTAATTCTCTTCAAAATACCAATTTGTTATATCCTAGACCATAAATATAATTTTTTCACCTCTACGATTTGAATTTCTCTAAACTGACACACACAGTTGCGTTCAGTACGATGTTTAGTGTCTGATAAGACAATAATAATTTTCGGAGAATAGTTACATAACCTTATGAATAGTAATATGAATATAAATATTACCCATATGAATATTAAATAATATTAATATTTTATTACCATTGGTTTATAAGATAATGATATATTGATATATTTTTCAAGGGGATATAAAATTAATTGTAGTTTTAAAATTGTAATTTTTCAAATAGATTATGATTTTTTTGGAAAAATATAATTAATAATATATATATATATATAATTATTTTCAATAAATTGATTACACTTTTGAATTCTTCATGTTAGAAAATGGTTAGGGTGGATATTTCTGATTTTTCTGAAACAACTGATTTTTTAGGAAATAGTACAATGCTGTAATTTATCATATATATATTATTTGTTGAATTAGTTATTCTTAGCATCATGGAAAATGTAAGCACACTTGGTTGGAACTGAAATGCACGTATTACTTTTATTATTAATACTAATCAATACTATTTTATGTCATTGAGAAAATTTATAAAACATTGAGTAAAATAATGGGAAAAGCCTCCTCTCCTCCACTATAACCCCCTCATCACCCCTCTTCTATTCATTTATCTAAGCCTTTAATCTCCGCTATGTTATTATAAAAAACCATTCCCTAGTAACTCCCCATGCCCAAGAGCTCTTGGTCATTCCAGAAAACCAAAACCCCTTTTCTTAAGGATGTTTTGAAGGACATTATTTCAATAGGTAAAGCATTCTTTTCATTTAGTTTTATTTCAATTTATATTTTTTTCTTATTACCTATAGACCTTCTCTATCCAATTGAAACTTATAAATCTAGTATCATCTATATACTGGAATTATACCATGTTATTTTAATAACCATTATCAATATTATTACACACACTCTCTCTCTCTCTCATTTGTAAATGAGATCATAGTATGTGAGGTTCAAATTTTAATACTTCATGGATAAGGAAGTTTCATTCTTAAATTTAAAATTCATTAATTGTCATGAAACCATATTTATGGTAGAAAAATAATATAATATATGTTTTATAACCTATATAATATTTTGTAACTAGTATATGTACATATTCTTAATTTATAAGACAAACCTAGTTCATAATATTCAAAATACAGCCAAATAATCTTAGTGATTATCATTAATATTTAATCCAATGACTCATCATCATGCAATATAAAAAAATAATATTTATAAACATTAACACATATATTTGATCATAAAAAATATGTTATTTCAATTTTAAATAATTTCTTCCATTCCACATGAACAACAATTATCACATACTAATATAACAATCATGAAAACCAAGGAAATGAAAACTCAATAACGACGAAATTCAATTTTATAACCAATAAATAAGGACATAATGAACTTAATAAAATTATGATAAATTAAATAAATATATAAAATGTTCTGAATTATCAAATTAATTTTTCTAATTATATATTCCAAGACATTAAATTCAAGAGTGGGACACATTCAGAATTATGGTCAGGGTTTTTCCACCCGAACCTCTATTTTCATTCGGGTTACTTTTATTATATAAATAAATCAATTAAATTATAATTAATTAATACTTACTACTCATAATTTTGGTGTGAATTATATATATATTTTTCGAACAAGAATCATACCTTAATTTTGGTACAGTCTCACCCTAAGCTAATTTCGATATTTCGAATCCAAAAATTATGTCCATTTTGAAAGGTAAAATTTATAATATTTTAAAAAGTGGGTATTACTATTCATAACGGCTAGTTCATAATAATATTATAATAATATCCATTTAGTGAAACTCAGTATTGCGTACTACACACGTTATCGAGGAAGGTCGCGATTGCGTGTAATGCAAGGCAAGTCAGGGATGCGTGTTGTGCAAGATCCTTTTGGTGTAGCGTACAACACAAGACATTAAATAAAAAGAATACTTCTCATAATATCTCGGGGTGTTACATTCTACCCCCCTTAAAAGGAATTTCACCCTCAAAATTCATCGGGGTTATAAATGGTTTACTACTCGAAAGTTTCTTTAATAGAAACCCACATCGTAAAATGGAATACCAATACTTGGCTTTAAAAACTAAAGTCTGAAATGTAACAGTTACCCAAATTAACTCATCACTGGGTTTCCACGTAAGAAAACATAGGTGAAAATATGGATATGGAAGAAAAATCTAACCATCATGTTCTGATGGGGAGTGGTAGAGAACATGGCTATGAAAAATCCATCAATCACAAATCCATAAATTTGTGATTATCTAAGGGAACATATGATTCATCGAATAAAAGAGTTCTAGGACAATATTTTTGGTTTTCAAGATCATTTCCCTAAAGTTGATGAATTTGGAATTAGAAGAAATACTTTCGTGATTTTGGTACAGTCTCACCGTTGGTCGTTCTTTGGTCAATTTCCACTTCATCTCTTAAATAAATGAAGTTGAATATGTCATTCGTGATGTGTTAGCAGATCATGTGATAGAATGATGGGTCATCCCATATATCTCAAACAAAAGGTTAGAAAAGTTATCAAAAAATACATAAGTCCATCTATAGTTAGATTAATCCTATATGGTTCCTAAAATGGACTTATACATCATATATCATACTTATTAATATAATAAAACTTGTTTGTACTAAACAGGTACTTCCTGTAGGCCAGTGGTAGGGGATAAAGGCCAGTCGCACTTCGGTTGTGGGTTCGATTCCCACAGCCTTGCGGACGCGATGGGTTATCGCCCATCCTACAATTTGTCCTTTTTCTAAAAATATATTACTATAACATCCCATAAATAATACCGAAAAAACTTCTATCCTTAAAAAATACTTACTTATGTCCAACATAATCCATTCCAATCTTTAGGCTTATCCAAAATAATGTTGTCCAATCTCATATTATAATGAAAACGATTACCAATGAGTTCAGACAACTAGCATGTTTATACCATCATTGATCCCCATATATCATGAGATATGTATTATTGGTCACATTCCAAACATTCAAAGGCCTTATCATGTATTCTATTGAAAAAATGAATACTAATTGAATCTTACTGAAAACATGAGTGCTGTCAAAAGTTAACTCTTTTCACATACCAAAACCTCGAACCATGATATAAATATTCCCTTATATCAGTCATGAGCTCATGAATACTGTCAAACATTTTATTTTCTCGTTTTCCCTTCATTATGCGCATGTCATCATTTTTCCAATAATATATCAATCACTTTCCATGGTTAACGGTACCATAAAATTATTGAAAACCATAGTAGACTAATAAATAAATATTCCAATATTCCATGATACTATATGCAACATTATTTTGGAATCACATTACATAAACACTTAATCATTTCACCACATCGTTGTCATATTCAACATCACCAATAGTGATCGCATGTGACTTCCCTTTGTCCTTTTCCTTAAGTGGTTGCTCATTTTTATCATCACTAAACCTTGGATTAGGGAATTTATTAGCATAATGCCCCATTTCCTTGAACTTGAAGCATTGAAGTGTTGGTGATGCATTCTCTGCAGTCTTTTCTTTAGTCACATCATTAAAAACCCTTTTTCCATTACATAGACAATCAACTGCTTGATGACATTCTTTTCCACACTTAAAACATTTTCTAGTCCCTTTAAGACAATCTCCACCATGCTTCTTTCCACACATTGAGTATAAGGAAACATTCATCTTCTTTTCACCATTATTCTGAGATTTCTCCTTGAACTCCATCTTTTGTTTCTTTTCAAAACCATGAGATGGAAATGTAACACCAACTTCCATTTCTACCTTGATAGCACAACGCACAATTTATTCATAGCTACTAAAGTATATTATATCTAATGCCCTTAGAAGACTTGGTTTTAAGCCACTGAAGAATCGATCAACTTTACGTTCAGGTTGGATGATAAATCCAGATGCATACCTTGCAAGACTTGTAAAATTTGCTTCGTATATACCAACAGATTCATCATCCTTTTTCTTTTGTTCAAGAAAATCCTTTTCCATCTTTGTACGAAGAATTTGGGGGAAGTACTTATTGAAAAATAATGTCTTGAACTCTTCCCATTCCATGGACTCAATTTCATATCTTGGCCTCATATTCTTGATAAGATTCCACCATTGATCAGCTTCACCTTCCAAACGATATACTACTAAGATGACTTTATCGTGTTCAGAACATTGATGAACTGGAAATATATTTCCAGTGGTACTGATCCATTGTTTAGAAACAAGTGGATCAGAAGACCCACTGAAAGTGGGTGGACGTTGCCTCATGAAGGACTCAATAGAATATTGTTCCCCTCTCTGCTCATTTGGAAGTCCAGAATGATTCATAGGTTGTGTAAGTATAGCAATAAGATTTTTCACTCCATCTCCCATAACATTTCATTGTTTAGGAGGATAATCATTGCATTGTCCATTGCATTGATCAACACGGTTCCTTCGGGTTCCAGCCATCGTCTAAAACCCAAAAAGAATAGTGTGAGAGGAAAAAATAATGCTAGGGAAAACAACATAATATAGCGGGAGTACCTTCAATATCTATCATCTTAGGTTTAATTCTAAGATCGTTACCGTAATTCTAGGACTATAACCTATACGTATACTAATCCTTAGGGACATCCCTAGACATACCATAGAAATATCTCTAGGGATTTCACTAAAGTTTTCTCATCCTAGTTTCCAAAGGATGACTAAAACTTTCCTCTGATACCAACTATATAGACCCAAAGCATGATGTACATAGATATTACATTAATTTTGTGGAATACTTAATACATAATAATAACAGACACACAAGGACCATAATAGTTTAGTGTCTTTGGAAACTTGGAACGTAATCTTCTAATCGTAGTGAAAGATCTTCAACATCTCCCATAATGATCTTCCACTTTTTGTTTCCTTAGCTAAAACCATTCTTTTAATCCTGGGGGAAAATAAAACATAAAAAGGGTAAGCTCAAATGCTCAGTAAGGGTAAGCATGGATAAAATAAAACATACCATATACATTTGAACTTAAAAACATGAACATAATGTTTAAACATCAAAAGCATTAGAAATGACATAAAACATTGAAGTACGTAAGGCATAGATCATAAAGAAACATTAATAATGATAAAATAGCATAGGAATAAAACATGTAATTGTGGAATCCATTAAGCACATGTAAGGATTTTCATAGTATTCAAGGCATTGCTATCAAGACCATCTTAGTGGACAAAGTCCCCTACGGAATCGAGTTCACTCCTCGTTCCAGTCCTATATTACTGAACCAGTTTAACATGCCATTCCAGCCATGTCTATCTCATGAGATATAAATCTTTACCCAATTAATTGGAGGGAGATATAGGTCCCACCCATTTCATAATTGAAATCATTCTTACTTGTGACACAAAATAAACTTAAAACATTTATCATATCCCAAAGAATAAAATGGGTTTCATAAACATCATCCCATCAATTCATAATCCATATAAAACAAATGGACATTTCATCATAAGAAAAGTGAACCATGTAAATCATAGAGACATTAAACATGAAACATACACATATAAAATAATGTCATCTTATATGGAAAATGGTTTTGATAAAACATTTGAAATGAATTCTTGAGGAAAATATCCTTTCTTCGTCAAAATCATTTTATTTTCAAAAAATTCCATGTACTTTTAAAATAGAAGTATATTGTTGAAAATAGTCATAAAATCATGTAGAGTAAGCTTCATGAAAATGAGGCATTATGAAACCGCAAAAATCCATTCACACCGTATATGTTAAAAATAGCATTCTCCTCGTACTTTTGTCGGAAAAGTCAAAAAAGTACCATGTAACGTAAAAAGAAGAAAAATTCCATACATCCCATGTAGTAAAAGTAAAAAATGGGTAAAAAGGACTTTAAAAATACATGAAAACACTTTATAAAACATGGTCATGGATGATAGAAATAACCCCAGTAAATACTTACGAATAAGCAATCTTGGATAAAAATGAGATTTCCACAATTATCCCTTACCTTAGGTCTGATATGCTTCGTACGTATCCAAACCTCCTGTATAATGATTTAAATAATGTCATTTACTTATTAAAGAATCATATTCATTGTTAATATATCATATATGGTTCACTTATGACTTTATATTACCCGTTTTTTTGTAAATTCATGTTAAAGTAGCATTTTGGGTAAAATCGTTTCATTTGTCGTTCTTGTTTTAACTTGTAACTATTCATATGATTACTCAGATCATGATTACTTACATCCATAATGTAAAACATGATTTATATATAATATATACTCATAATATATATATATAATGGATTGATAAATGGAACGAAATACACCGTTCATGGAGACCGTAGGCCGTACGTATGCATAAACGCTGTTTTCGTTTCCTTATTGAATTGAATGGAATTAAGTAAATGAAATACATATATATATATATATATAAATAAATCCAGTTTCATTTTTAAGTCATATATTTCATTATTATTCATTATATATAATTTATAATCATTCATGAATGGTTAACATGGAGAGTGAATCTCATCGCATCGTGGAGACGGTAGTCCGTACGT
Source organism: Viscum album (assembly GCA_963277665.1). NCBI lineage: Eukaryota > Viridiplantae > Streptophyta > Magnoliopsida > Santalales > Viscaceae > Viscum > Viscum album. The sequence goes on from OY728137.1 coordinate 1,777,659,848, forward strand.
ACGCACGAGCGATGACAGCATTCCCGAGATCGTGGAATTGTATTAAATTGTATATATAATATTAAATAATAAGTATCACTTTACAATAATCATATATATTCATTACTTTCACCATTATACCCATCCATGTAAGGTGATGGTGGAAAATAGATTACACCACGGCGTGGAGACGGTATTCCGTACGTACGCATGCGCGGTGATTTCATTTTTCTGTTGGATGGATAGATGGTGAAATTTGGTTGATTAAGACATATAATAACATATCAGTATTTTATTGATACGGATGTTATTACCTCATAATGAAACAACTAAAAAATAATAAGTGGAAGAAGATATAGTGTTGGAAAAATCGGTAATGGACATTACCTCTTCTTTGAAGCGCCTCTTTGAGACCTCCTCATAGGGAACTAAAATTGGTCATTGAAAAAGACCATAACCTCTAGGATGTTTCTAGGGAAGTGGAGAAGATAATTTGGTAGGGTTTGGCCGAGCATGAAGGCTCAATGTGGTGTGAGGAAGAGAGGGACGAGGTGCCATTTTATAAGGGATGAGTGGGGCACCTTTGGAATAACTAAAAATATTATTTTATTATAAAGTCAAATTTGATTTTAATAGCTCCAAATTGATATATTTCGAAGCTATGGTGGGTATGGGTCACAATACTCTCATCCAATAGAATTTAGACAAGTTTAGGGCAATATATTAAACTTAACTTTTAGTTTTAACTCTTAGTTAATTAGATAGATATTTACCATGTCACTTTGTATTTTTATATTATATAGTTAATAAACATACCATATACATCCAAGCGACCCCCAAGTGGTCCATTAATGATACACATATCATGATATAAGTATCTTGGCCGAACCATAGATTTTTAGGAATATAATATCAATTAATAATATAATATTTTTTTAAAACTATTTTATGTGAATTTTGACACTATTTGGTAATTGAGTTTTCTGAAAATCATAACAGAATGATTAGTTCGATAAAAATTAATTAAATCAATACTAACATGTCATATTAACATATAAAATTATTGTAATTCATAAAAAGTCTCAAATTACACTTATTTTATTATTTATAACATCAATTATGTCAATATTTTATCAATAGGATAATTACTGCATCATCATTGTATCATAAATAAATTAAATTATTTTAATTCTAAAAATTAAAAATAAACAACCATTATGTTGGAAATCTTTTTAGATTTCTACTGAATATTTATAGTCGAATTTATCTAATGTATAACCCCATATTAAAAATGATTTAGTTATTAAACTTTGATTTTAACTATTTTAACCCTTCTTTAAATAAATTGATAATAAATGTCCTAATCTAATCCAAGTGGGCCTAAATGGACATATTTTGTTTCTAAGGTTGTTTTTGGTCGAATTACACTTATCCAATAGAATTAGGACATGTTTTAGGGTAATAATAATAACACTTTCACCCTTAATTACCCTATTTACTTTTAACCGTGGTAAAAAAAAGTAAAAAGTTACTATTCATCAAAAATTATTTTCTTCTCATTGAACCACATTTTAGTCCTTGATATTAACCGTTTCTCTCGTATTTTCGAAATTCGACTCACAGAAGCGGTATAATGAAGTTTTATGAAAAATTTAGTTTTTTTTACTACCACTTAGTGGTTTCACTATTCAACAAAAAATGAAAGTTTCAAGAAAAATACCAAAAATGATGCCTAAGATATATGTGATATTATGAATTCAAAAATGATGTCTATTTTATCAAATTGAAAACATATCAGTTAAATTAACTAATTTAAAAATTAATTTCCTTCATCAAAACAAATAGCGTGTTTCTAAGAGATAATAACTATCAAAAGATTAACACTTGTTTATAACTGGTTTAAATGTGAAATTACATCTAATGGCCAAAATTTTATTAAATTGTAATAATATTTTGTAAATATACTTTAAAACCACTCAAATTAATAATTTATCACTATTAATTATTTCGATTAAAAATTTTCTTTTTAATTAATATTTAGTAATTTTCAATATTCATCAGAATATGAAAGTTATCCGAAAAGTACCAAAATTTCACCCTAAGCTAATTTCGATATTCCAAATCCAAAAATGAAGTCCATTTTGAAAGATAAAATTTATAAAATTTCATAATGTGGGTATTACTATTCATAACGGCTAGTTCATAATAATATTATAATAATATCTCGTTTTGTGAAACTCGGTATTGCATACTACACACACTATCGAGAAAGGTCGTGATTGAATGTAATGCAAGGCAATTCAGGGATGTGTGTTGTGAAATCCCATTTTGGTGTACCATACAACACAATAAATTAATTAAAAAGAATACTTTTCATAAAATCTCTGGGTGTTACATGAATGACCTGAAAAGATAAATCATCATGAGAAGGTCGAACATGATGTAGGTCCCAACACAATAGTAGGGGGGAAACTCCATAGGTTTGGTTTTAAACTATATTGATTTGCATAGGATCTCCAAATGGGTTTATGATCATACAACTGTGTATTTTATTGGTAGCTTGGGTATATCAATTTATTTTATGCAGTTGGTTTTTTTTTATTTTCCACCCACGTCTTAGTATAGAGGGAACAAAATCGAGTATTGATATATCCACTTAAAATAAAATCAAGATAAATATTTATATTAAATTATAAAATGAATTATCATGCCACACTCAAGTGATGTGTGGTTATTGTTTTCTTAGGTGTAGTGGGTTATATTACCAAGGTTTTTCTATCGAGAGGACGTATATAAATCAATATATGGAGGGTTTTTTGAAAATAAAATAAAATAAATACACTACATAAAATGTGTGGTGGAGGGGGTACTACATTTATAAAACTATAATAATTATGTTTTAAGAATGTTTTTTTGGTTTTATTTTATTTTATTGATAACACAAAATGAGCATTTTTTTTACAAAATAAAATTTTATAATAAATAATTGATCTAAATCTTCATCTTTACTTAACTATTAATCATTATTATTTAAATTAATATCCACTTAATTATGATCCACTAATTATTAACCTATTGACCCTTTGAGAATTTTAAAAAACCACAAAAATTAAATGAATTAATCCTTTGGATTGATTTGTAACATGAAATCATAGAACCTTATTTTGATTCACATTACGAGGATAAATATTAGTCAATGGTTAATGAGGGATCATATTGATACTAAAAGTGAGGTTTAATTTAGTAAATGATTATATATGGTCCCTAAAAACTTATCTCATGTAGTTTTGATTTACCAAATTAAATTGCCTCTCACAATTAACACAATACATGATTTTCTGAATTTTGTGTTTATTATTAAATTTCATTCTTAGTTTCATTTAAATAAACAAAAAAATCATAGATCTTATTTTTTGGTCTTAACAGTGAATGAAAAAATTCAGACAAATATTCTAATCCAACATTCACCAATTGGTTGTCCTCCAAAACATTTGAACCATTAGTCCATACAAAAATATTTTCTTCGTGAATTAGTGTATCATCTATATACTATTCAAATTTGAGCCAAATAAAATCTTAGATGTTAAATATATGTACCAATGGGTGATGTGGTGTCTAGCCTGAAGAGGGTAGTAATCACTGACATAATGGACCATTTAATCAAATAAAATAAAATATCCTTTTTGTATGTTATAAATCAATGATTTTCCCCTTGAGTTGTAAGTTATATTAAGATTTTATTAGATCATATAATCTATAAGAAATTTTTTTGAGACTAATAATGAAAAATTCACGTTAATGGGACAAAACATGAATTTTTAATAAATATGAAAATGAGCAATATAATACAAAATATTCCATAAAAACATATTTGACACAATTAGATAATATTATGTCATTTATTATCAGATAATTTATTCATTAAAAAGTGATTAATCAACTCCACAACACTTAACCTTTTACAATCCTTTGAAAGTAATGTGCAATATATTTTAGAGAATTGTGATATAATATGCATGTCGATATTTCAATATCTATTGTGAAAATGTATGTAATGTAATAATATCATTGTAAAATCAATATTAATAAATTTTAAAATCATTGTCTCATTAATTTTATCATAACAATATCTATTGTGATAAACGAAACAAGTCATTGAGAAATAAGATATGGGTCTACTATTCAATTAAATTATCACATTTGGGTCTGTAACAACCATTTAATGCTCATATATCCACACATTATTTCGTATATTCATGTCATGTAAAATATTTAATCATACATAGTTTAATTCCATTGAATCTATTCTATATTTATTTGTAATAAAATTTCAATACCCACTCACTTAAGCATTCCCTAAATTCAGACCTCAATCTCCCAACCTAATTATCCCTAAATGTGGTAAATCTTATAACTCCCCTCTTTACTAAGATAATATATATATTTTTATTTGTTAATTTTGGAGGTATTATAACATTAATATATCAGGTACCCACACATAAGTAAATTTGGTTTTGTAATCAAACTGATCAATAAAGAAACAAATAAATGGTTCAACCATTGATGTAAGATGATTTTTTTCAGAACTTCTCTATAACATCGATTTATTAGGAAAAATATCAAAAGTCAGGGATTCATGTAATATAATGTGTAGAAATCAATGACATGATATAAAATGAAAAAATATTACAAATAAGTGAGACAAATTCAAGAAAAATTTATAATGACAAAACCAAATAATATAATTGATAACATCCATTTTGATAAAAACAAGCATTATATTTTGAAAATATTATCATTTTTATCATTACAAGAATGAATTTACAAATTGAAACCAAAATTTTCTATATATTTTGCATGTAAATGAAGATATTACATGGTGTTTTTTTAAACAATTTTTGTTTTTTTCAATTTTTTTTGTTAAAAATTAACTGAAAATAGAAAGAAAAAAAAACAAAAAATTCATAAATAAGAAACCCTAAAATTTTTCATTTCCCGAAAACAAATAAAATTACATTATCCCCAATGAGTATCTATGAAAAAATATATGAACAAGAAATTAGAAATTATAATATGGAAAAATGACATAAAAGTGACACGATACGGGTCAACCTGATATATTCAATTGAAGACGGGTTAATTAATTTTGATATACTTAACTCCATGTTTTGGGAATCCCCCAATGAGTTGATTCAACCAATTCCCATTTACTATAAATATCCTTTCTATATCCACTTGAGTGACCTCTACTACACCATAATAAAAAACATGAGATACAATATAAGGACCCAACTATTTAGTATAATAAATTTTAGGCACCATCATCAATCATAAACAATGTATATATAAATTGAATCATAAATAAAACTCTATTTTTGTATAATTATATAATTATATAATTATTATCTTTCCTTGTAGATCCTTGAGTTCACATAAGATGAAAATATAATTTCCTCAAGATCTTGAATTTTGAGCTTCATTTGTTCTCTAACTTGGTCTAAATCCACGTTACATTTATTTATATTACATTATGATTGATAACAAATTCTGAAAATAATTCATATGGATAAAATAGAAATGATAATTTTTAATTAATTCCATGAATACAATAGTTAATCATCCACGAACATATTTTAGTCCTACTTATTCAGTTGCACAATTTTCATTAATATCTGCATGAACTCATGATTTGAAACATCTTACTATCAATTTATTTTTGTGTTTTATACTGTTTATTTTATTTGATTCATGATATAATTTTTAATGAGGTAATATATTCCATGGTTTCATGTTTAAGTCTATTATTCACTGAAAATATCTTTTTTACTCAAAAACTATAGTAAATTTGATACTTAAAAAATCAACTAAAACATGGGAATCATAAATCTTGAGGGCCTTGCCCTCGAATAATATAATAACATAATAAATATCAACAACAATTTACAATAAATCAAATGAGCTAGAAAGAAAATCATAAAATCAATTCCCCAAAGATAAAAACTGTCGCAAAATAATATGGGATGTTTCCAATGTGTTGTTAATGAGAGAATGACATACAAAACACATGGGCTTCATGAAACAGGGTAGGCCAATTTAATTCTGAGTCTAAGACCTTAATATCAATAATTTTGGGCCCATTGGTTCCTGAACAATAATGTGAATGAAATACAATCATAACAATCATAAATCCATGGTCAATATCAAATCATATAATATCTTGTTTTAGAAAAATTTCATCAATGGTATTGGTTATACAAAACATTAAAAAAAAGGTTAAATCTCCAATTTCTGCAAAAGGTGTTTATTTTGGTTTATAGAAATTTCAAATTAAACCAATTAATTCACTAAATTTTCATACCAATTATGTGTACCAGATATGAGATAGAGATACTCTTCAGCGATTGTTTCCCAATGTGGTACATAGTTTGGGTGTATCATACTTCAACATTTGAGTGATCCATATCATTTGTTATATCTGCTAACGTACACCCAATTTCCCTAATATAATCTTCTAAAAAATTAAAGGTTGTGTTCATTTATTTATATATGATATTATTAGAAATTATTATATGTAATTAGTCTTCATTTAATAGTTATGAATATTTTTTTGGTTGAAAATGTATGAGTTCCAATTTAGGTGGATCTTGTATACATGGAAATGACGAGATAACTTAAATATATGCATAGTTAATTTTAGGATAAGAAGATATATAATTTAAATTAGTTAATAATTATTAAAATATATCTAAAAATAAATCTCAATGTTATAATCACAAATTAATTCTGTATAATTAGAAAAAGAATCCACAAATTAATCAGAAATGAATTTGTTTTGACCATGTAAAATAGGTGTGTATATAAATTAAAACATCAAACTAGAAATAATCCTCAATATAACTCTAATAATTTAATTATCCACATTTGAAAAATATAGATAATCATTATTTTGTAGAATCATCATACGAAGGGTCATAATGGGAGATAAATAAAGAATAATGGTATTCCAGGAGGTTCATCTGGGAATCTAAAATGTTATATAATATGATCTCATATCCAAACTCTGTAGAAGGTGTACCCTCATGGAAATTTATAATTTTCATGGTAGTTCTGAGGATGGGTATGTCATGAATAATGGGATCGTTAGAACTTGCTTAATTATTCTCCATATCTATCACATGGAAATATGAATGAAAGATCACATCTCGTACCCAAATAAAAGTATATCATTAACGACTACTACTGTATATGTTAAGAATTATTTTACCATGATCCCAAAAATCTTGTTTGATTTTGCTCACTAATAAATAAAATATAGAGAAAATATAGGGAAATTACATTTATAGATTCTCATAAATCATAAAAGTATCAGAAATGTGAATATCCCCTATAGTGCATGGGATGGTGAATGACCAAGGGTCTATGAAATTTATTGAAATTTATAAGGTTTTTATGATAATAATATATACATTATACCCATGTTTGTTTATATAATTTCCCTTTATCAACTTCTTATTTTCAAAAATCTTTTTTAATGACTAGGAACAAATTTAATTTTCTTGAATGCCTCAAGTAGAGGGTTGTTGATCTCAACTTGCTATAATGTACCCAAAATCACCTTTTTCAACACCTATTTAAGAAAATTATATTTTTCTATATATCTATATAAAAAAGGGTGTGGTTTAGGGGGAACATTATTAATAATTTTATTATAATTATCTTTATCCTTTGACATCTAAACAATTGGTCTTAAATGGGTATTCTCTAATGTTATGGTGAACCTCAATGAAAAAATAAGAAAAAATTTCTCAACTATTTTTTTACCTCTTCGCAGTGTTATAGAAAAAACATAACACTTTGTATTTGGGTTATAAAATGAAGATTATCAAATTTCTTACATACATGTTTAAGGAGGGTGGTGAAAATATAGCCCATTTTCATCTCCTACCCATCAATTCGGATCTTAGACTGTTTTACTCATTCTTTTGATTAACTATAATATTTTCTTTCAAAGAGTATATGTTTCATAATATAACTTTGTTTGAGAATTAACTTTTCTATTTTTACATGTTTATTATTGGTCTTAAAATCTAAATTGGGGATGTTGAAAAAATTATGAGTAAGGAGGAGGCTTTAGAAAATTTTATTGAAATTGGGGAATTTTGATATCTAGAGATAGACCTCATGTTTGAGTAACATTTATACCATTTTATTTATGTTTATGGTACGGAATCATAATTCATATATGGAATATGTTATTTTTGGTGCTGATATGGTCTCTTAGAGAATATAGCTGCACAATACATTGTCTCTTGTAATTGGAGGAAATAGTTAGTAGGTTTTTATGTTTTAGCGAATATTCAGTAAGCCCTTACCATATGGGGAAGGGAGTAATTTTTATCCAATGAAATATGACTCACCATAATGGTTAATTGATATTACATTGTATTAATTGAATGATTTTCAAGAGATGTTGGACATACTTTATGTACTCCTTTAAAATATGGTGAACCACGATCACAAAATTTCTAAGAGTTTTGTGCCTTCATTTAAATAAACACATGTGAAACTAATAGTGTCTTGTAAAACAATTTTAATATATCTATATCATCAAAAAAAATTCTCTTTGTAGTTGTAAGGCCTTAATAGATGTATTGGATGATGATTTGCACAGAGATTTGGTGATATAGGATGCATTTCCAGATCATCGAGAATTGATCCCAGTACTGGTACATTAAATCCCATTTTTCTTTCTTGATCATTTAGATTTATTTTCAAATGGGATAGGACCTTGATTTTGGAAAAGATAATTTTAATTAAAGTCTTTTCAAATCATTACAAAATGTTACATATTAAGGATGTAAATAATACATCCAATATTTTTTTCTTCCATCCAGGGCGAATGAGAATTATGTTAGTTTAATTTTGTGTTTGTATAAATTAATTTAATTTAGGGTTTGGAAACTAATCTTATATTAATTTATATGTTTTTTTAGATCAATTCTAGAGAGGCCATGAGTTTTTTAATATGGTGCATCGATCAAAATATTAGTACAAAGTGTGATTATATCTTTATGTATGCAATACATGATGGTTTATAATTATTGTATAGTGAATTTAATTATTATTTTTTTATATAAATGTAATTATTATTACTTCAGCCATCAGTTTTTGTTAATTTTTTTATTTTGAAGTGCATGATAATTCAATGTTCTATAAATGGAGAAATTCTCCAACAAGGTGAATGTTGAAACATATTGTAGACCAGCACCATCTGATCTAGGCAATAAAAAAGTGTTAAATATGAGTTTCATGAAATAATATAACCTTTGGATTAGATCATTTAATAATCCAAATTATAATTAAATTTAAATAGAGAAAAATTTACCTTAATCAAGTTTTAAGAAAGTTGAATTGATTTTCCAAAAAAGTAAGGAAAAAAAGATGAATTGAGAAAGGGGAATGACGGAATAACAAAAAATGAAAAATATAATGAAATAAATTTAATAAATACATATAATTAGTTGAATAAATTACTTTCCTCCTTCTAAATGGTTCCAATTTTAATATTTATATCATGGTTTCTCTCAAATTATGTGTGGGTATTGGGTATTTATATGAAAAAAAGAAGCTACAAATTTTCAATGTATAAAGAGTAAATACATATAAAATTATTAATGGTAGTTTTTTTTAAAATGAAAATGTACATAAAAGAATTGATTTGATGATTATTTAACATTTAAAAACTAGAATAATAAGTATGTAAGAAGAATGCATTTTTTAATTAGATTGAAAAAACACAAAAAAAAAATTCCTTTTGAAAATATGTTTTTCGGTAATTGATCAAAAATTGATTAATCACTTAATAATTAGTAATTAAAATTTATATTAACATACAATTAATTGTTATTTCCTAATTTGATAATCCATAGAACCTATTATATTTTACCTCAAACACAAAGATTAAAGGAATTAAACCCAAAGCTTGCTTTAGAACACGAAATCATAGATCCTTGGTTTGATTTCCATTCCATGTATATATTATGTTTAGTTGTTAATTAAGGATAATATAAATATTTTATTTTTATAATAATTGAGTTTATTTATTTTATATTAAATCTAAAATTTGATCTTGTGGTTTTATGTTTTACCGATTAAGATAACACTATAATAATACACACATTTCTCAACCTCGTATACTTTGTGTATGTTGTTCACTTACAGAATTAATTTATTTTAAATAAAAACTCAATTAATATATCGTATTAAGATAATTATAGTAAATTTTTTTATTAAAAACATATAATTTAAGGAGGTGAAAATTTTATCAATTACAAAGAAACTACTCTTCCACAACAGTAGTCACTGCATGAATCATGTTCATGTGAACATATTTAAAAATGGTATAACCTAGTCACATATCTAATATTACATTCCTTACCAAATCAAAATATTATAGTAGAAATAAATATAAAATAATAGAATAAATGGATGATAAATGGATATTTTATTTTAATAATGCAAGCATTACAAAGTGAAGAAGATGGAGGATTCGATGAGGGGATCCTTGATTCCAGAGCTACCCCTATTGAAATTATTTTACAATTTTATTGAAACAACTTATATGAAAAAAAAATTAATTCATTTATAACTCCTTAAAAAGGATAAAAAATTACATTTATATAGGGGAGTTGGAGGTAAGGGTTACAAGTTGTTAGATGCTTAAATAAGAAAATCTGGCTAAGGATTTTAATCCAAATTTTACTGATTGGATTACCTTAAAACATGTGAAAAACCTAACCTTCCATAATATTGATTTTTTTATTTTTTTCTATATCTCCTATTGATATTTAATTTCAATCATATCCAAAATATTGATGATATGGACCAAATAGTGAATTGGTGTCCAGTTTGATGAGTCATGTCTAGCATTGATTTCATGGATTATTTACACCAATAAAATTTATATTTTAACTCTTATAGTATCAATGAATATTTTACGACATTGAGTTATGAATTTTGTAAAAACAATTTATCATAAAATAATCTATATAAAAATATTATTGAAAAAATTAATATAGTGTGGTTTAATGGGAAAAAAATGGAATTCTCATAAAATATTCAAATGAATTATCTATTCATAAATATTCCACAAATTAATATATTTTACATAATTTTAGATAAATATGTCATTTATTATCAATAAAATATTCATTACAAATGTGTTTTATAAAATCCCACCACACATACCATTTGGAACTCCTAAGGAAATTCACACATAATCTATTCCATATAATTGTGATACGATATGCATGTTGATATTTATAAATTCACAATTTCAATATATGAAAAATAATAATATCATCAAGAATTCAATATTAATAAATTTTAATGTAATTTTATTATAAATTATACAAAAAAAAATCCAATTGGATTAATGAATATAATCTTAGATAAATATTTTGTGGGCTATTATGCCATTGATTCCCCAAATGTGTGTCCCAACCATTTCAAGACCATATCCACGCTATATTCTGAAAATTATGGTCAATAAAATCATTTCATCTTATTTGGTTTAATTCTATATAATCTCATAAAAATTCCATTGAAATCAAATTTGAAGTCACACTGAATCAAGCATTCATAAAAGTAAAACCTTTATCTATTGAACTAAATTTCCTTACATTTTGTACATTTCATAAATTACATCTTTATTGGGATAATATAAATAATTTTGGTTTGTTCTATTTTTGTTAGTTTGTTGGATTTTTTCGAGAGGGAGTAAAACTATTGAATATCAGGTGCACACACATAGGTTAATTTGATACAGTAATTGAATTGATAAGAAGATAAATTAATGTATATAATAACAATTTATGTAAGATGAAAAAAATTACCTAACATGAATATACCTTCAATTGTGTATGGAAATTTTCACAAGTTATGGTTTTATTTAAATTACATTGACTTATTAAATGACACAATTTATAATGAAAAATATTAAAATTAATGGTCTCAAAATGTAAAAGGTTTATAGTGTCAGTACAAAATCATATCATCAATAATATAAATTTTTATAAAAATGAATCATTAATGATGAAATTTTTCCCATGCTTATTATGATACTAATGAATCGAAAATTATAAAAAATAATTTTATATATGTTTCACATGTAAATAATTAATTTACATGATATGTTTTTTTATTTATTTATTAATGTTTTTTTCATATTTTTTTGAATATTAATAGAAAACACACGTAAAACACAAAAATAAAATTCATAAATAATCTACCAAAACAATATGTCCCCTCTACGCCACATAAAATACTACCCCATCATTAATGTAAATATGTGAAATAATATATGAATGTGAAATGTAGAATTGATATTTGGGAAAATAACCTAAAAGTGGGAGGGTATGTGATAGCCAAATAATTTCTAGTCATGACAAACTCATGCTATGTGATGAAATAAACTGCATGTGATAGGAATAATTCAACGTGCTACTTCAAATACTTCAAATTAAATATATTTTTCCTTCATATAGAATATTGAGTGACCCCCATTCCACTGTATGGAAAAATATGTCATAAAATATAAGGACCCAATAATCTATAGAACAACATAATATGTATTAGATCTAATAATTAACTGTACAGAATTACATTTTCTCGCACATGAAAGTACATTTTTTAATTATTCTATCATGAAATTATTTTGATATTTCTTTTAGAGGATTGATTTATCATATGATGAAAATTTCATCTCATTAAGATGATGACATTGTATCATCTTTTGATCTTTAGCATGGGATAAATCAATGTTTCATTTCTCTATAAGCCCTGATGAAGAATGTTCTTCCTCCATGGGAAGATGAAATTATTTCCCAAAAAATGGGCCATATGGGTTATATATGAATTAGAGTTTTTAATTTCATCCAATAATCCCAATAGTGCATCATCTAAGTGCTTACTATGATTCATCCTATTCTGCTGCACTATATTCTCTAATATCGACTTCATCAGGTGACATGAAAATCCAACATGACCATTTTTTTGGGGTGGTATAGTTCTGAAATTATTTCTATCACCCCATACTATAGATCAAGGCAATCCAAATTTAGGATGAAAATGTGTTTCCCTTGGTCGCTGATGATAGCCTTTGGTACTCTAAACCTATAAAAAATTTGAGCCTTGAAAAATTTCAGTAAAACATGAGAATAAAAAAACATAGTGTCCTTTGAATCTATCCATATACTAACATAATCAATAGTGATAATAATTTTAATTAAAATAAATAATTTTAAAAAATTTGTCAACAAAATCAATTAACAATACAAAAAATATTTCTCAAAATATGTGTACTTTTTTGGTGCTTCGGTGCAACAGAGTAGATGACCAGGTCATTCTCTAAGGAATAAATACTTAAATCAAAAAAATAATGGTATTTTGACAAGAAAATAATATAAAAACACTAGTTAAAAGGATTTGGAGGTTGGAATTTATAAAACTATTTAATGACTGCTGGAATATGTTGTGTTTTTTCCTATTTGAAATTTTTTTGATAAAACATGACAAGAGTATTTTATAGATCTATTTTTTATGTAATTGATACAACACTATATATTCCATTAATTATTAATACTTATCATTTATGTTAACATCCACTTTATTATGATACCTCAATTTTTTAACCACCAAACCCTATTATAAATTACCACAACTATAAATATAAAATGAATTAAACCCTAGGATATCTTTATTACATTCATTCCAAAAATTATTTTTTAACTATAATTATATAGGATCCTTATATTTAGAGGAAAATTAGTTAACTTATACATACTATATGTGAGGATTAATTAATTTTATTTATTATATTTGATCTCTACAAATTGATCTTGTGTTGTTTTGTTTTATTGACAAAGATCACCCTCTAAAAATTCACACATGATGTATCCTCACAGGTTTTGTGTTAATTATTAAACATATTTCATAGTTTATTTTAGTTTAAATATCGATTCATAAATCAAATTAATTTCTTTATACCATCTCATTGATTCAAAACCAATATGTTAAATGGTTATAATTAGGTCGCTAATTAAACAACTACTCTACCATGGGTAGTGTAGTCATTGTCAAAACATTGTTAATGTGAAAAGGATTCGAAAGGTTGTTACCGAATAACATGTATACTATGGATTTATGGATCAAATTGGAAAATTATAGGAGAAATAAATTTAAAAATAGCATAATAAATAGAAAATAAATAGACAGTTCATTAAAAAACAAATAAAATACAATGCAACGAAGGAGGAGACATTGATGAGGGGGCCATTTCTTCAAGATAATAACCTTTTTCAATGCCTAGATAATTTTATTTAACTAACTTATAATCTAGAAGATATCTCTTAATTCCTAAAAAACCCCATAAAAGGTGAAAAATACCCATTTTTATAGGGGATGAGATGCTGGGGTTAATATAGGTAACAAATGTAAATGTGAAATTTTTTCCAAATATTTTAATTAAACATGGAATGAATTTTTATCCTCCATAATGCATGAACCTGATCAACATCCAGAATGATTACTTGTTTTAAGTTGGTTCATCTATATACATTAAAATATTGATCTCAATCCAAACCATTATATAAAATATATGTCTTAAATGTCGACGTAGTGTCAAATATATAACGTCTAGTACATATTTGAATTCATGGACCACTTACTCCAATAAAATGAAGTATCAAACTCTTATAGTATAAATTAAATATGAATCCTATTGTGTTATAAATTATCAGATGAAAATTCACGTTCAATTATGTCATAAAAAATATTTATGGGTATAATACTAAAGTGAAATTTAAAAGGTAAAAATTGGAATTTGCATCAAATATTTATATGATTGATATAATCCAAAATATTTCATAAATAAACATATTTGATAAAATATATAGAAATTAGGTAATTTATGTCCATAATATTATTCAATAAAAATTTGTTTTATTGAATCTTACACAACAACACATTGTCACTCCTATGAAACATCACATGTCATGTAATGGCCTGGACCCCTCCAGCCCATTCCATTATCAATAAATGGGTCATGAAGTTTTATGGAGGGTTAAATAAACTTTTCCCACACTTTTCTGAATTTTGAGACTACATGCCGTGTAGTGTGGGTACACGCCGTGTACCCCCTCGCCGGGTATACCCCGTTTTGAAGTTCGTGTCCTCACCATGTGAAATAAATGAGTTCACACCGTGCACCCCGTACTACATGTCGTCTAGTCCCTCCCCGTGTACGCGTTACCCTCAAACCGTGTGTTGACCAGTCAACCGTCGTGTGCCATGTTGGAGACGTGTCCTTATCGTGTGAAATAAATGAGTACACGCCGTGTATCCAATACTACACGTCATGTAGTCCCTCCCCACATCTACATTACCTTCAAACCGTGTGTTGACCAGTCAATAGCCATGTGCCACGTTGAAGGCCGTGTTGGAAGCCGAATGGTGACCGTGTGAAATGGTCGAGTATATGTCGTGTACCATAAAGTACACGCCGTGTACTTTTGTTTTTCACGCCTATAAAAGGAAGGGTACCCTCCGCCTTTTCAACTAACTCCTCTCCTCCCCATTCCTCTGAGCAGAGCTCTCCCAAGAGAATCGAAGGATCCTTTTTCTCCATAACTTCTTCATCCGAGCTCTGATTTATGATCTGTCAATGGCCATAGAATTGTAACGACGTGACAGAACTTCTGAGCTTAGATACATTGTCTTTCCTATGGCCTTTCCTTTCCAACTTCCACCCGAGGAGGTTTTTCTGGGATTTGATAGAAGTGATGGACGCCGACGGACATCTTCTAAAGGTGGTCCGAGTGAGCGTTGTGACCAGACCATGTTGAGGTAGGGATCTTACCTTCTTCTCTCTAAATTTTGCATCATGCAGGGTGGGTATCATCTTGTTTTCATGAGAAACGACTGAACTAGTAAACGAAGATAATAGCTGTTTAATGAATGGGTATGGGGAAGTTTTTATGTTTATCTTTATATCCTGTGATATTATGTTGTGAATTTAATAGGCTCATGCCGACTGAAAATCACGTTCGTTGGGGGCCTTTGATTGCACAATTAAAATTTTCCCTATATTTCTAGACCATTTTGTGAATGGAATTTGTTGAATGTGGAATTTGGTTAATAACGTAATGTTGGATGATTTAAAATATGGAACCCTTGTGTGATCAACATGGTTGAACAAAATGGAATAATGAACATGTGGGTGTTGGATTGGATACGTGGCATGTGATGGGGGTGATTTTTGGGTTGTTGTGGATCTGATGAGTAGTGGGGATGCAGTTGGCTTGGTTGTGGGTTGGTGTGAATGCTATGTTGGTTATGGGAAGTGGGTCTGTGGTAAATGGTATTAAAGGGATAATGATGTAGGGGTTTTGGTGGGATTATGGTTATGGTGGATTGCAGCGGGGCTGCAGGGATGGGATTGAATGTCAACAAACGATGGGTTTTGAATAATAAATAAAAAGTGGAAGTGTTAAAGAATGGTGGGGCTTGGTAATGGAACAGAAATAATAATCAATGGGGTTGGTTGGTCAATAATAAGGGACTTGTTGCCTTGCATGTGTTTTCCTAACATGATTTGTGGATGGCTAGGATATGTTTTATGAATGTTTGATATGGTTGGTTGTGGTTTATTTCCCATTAGTCAAGGAACTAATAAACTGATTTTGTTGAAACATGAAAACCTAAATGGGGCTGGGGTCGTTTGTGGTATGCATGCTTCATAGTAGTAGTGTCGAGGCACGTGCTCAGTTCTCTGATTAGAAGCCATAGGTTGGCCTGAGTGTTTGGTATAAATGTATCTGCATCGTTGTGTTTTATCGCACCCCACCCATGTTGATCACTTAGTGCTGAACATTCCCATTTCATGGGAGAGGGTGTTTTCCCCTTAGTTACTAGCTCCTTCCGGATCCTTCTTCCCAAGGCTATTATGGATTGAGGTGAGTTTACACCCCAAGACTCTTCGGGTAGGTTTTGATTGGGGTGGTTTTAGCCCAAGACTCTTCGGGTAGGTTTTATTATTCCCAAGATACTTTGGGATGAGGCCCAGGTGTGTGCAGGCGGGATACGTGGTTCTGAGGCACATGTGTGTGCGGGAGGGATACATGGTTGTGAGGCCCATGTTTGTGTGGGCAGGATGTGTAGTTGTGAGGCCCAGGTGTGTGCGGGTAGGATATGCAGTTCTTGAGGCCTAGGTGTGTCCGGGCGGGAAGAGTGTGGCAGTGTCAGGACATTCACTATTAGGAAGAGCATATAACTAATGGGAAATGGTGCGGGGTACCCAATACTCTTATTCTTCTATACTATTACCTGTTGTGATTGTGTTTTTTTGTGAGTGTGTATGGTGAGGTTGGGTGGATAGAATTCCTTTCTAGGTTTCTTCTGTTGTTCTCACGGGACATTAGGATGTCTCCCCACTTGTGCATGAGAGCTTTTGGTTTCCTGACTAAGTATACTTGAATGCCCACCTTACGTTTACTTTATGTTTTCCAGGAGGACTACCAGGGCCGTGCGAGACCCTACTATTTGGGACAATTGGAGTTGTTTTAGTTGTTGTACTTTGTTTCATTTGGTATTGTACTGTTGAGCTTTTTTGTAATTGTACCTTGTTTTATAACTATTTAAACATGCATGTGGGATTGGTTTGGGTTTATTTACTTGTATTTACAATCTTTTTCTTTTCATGGTTGACTCATCCTATTTCCCGATCTTAAATACTAACAAGGGTAATGCCTCCAATATTTGTGAAAACTTATACCCTTGGTGCTAGTCGCCACCCTAGGGCCTACTGGAGCCGGGACTCGGGGGTTATTATCTCCCTTTTCACCATTGCTAGCTCAGGAGGGGCATCGTTGGTGGGGGGGGGTCATGAAATGTCATATATTATAGAGAATTATAACAACATATGCATGTTAACATTTCTCACTCTATAGTTGAAAAATAGAAAAATTATTATCCCAAAAATAATTAAATATAAAAAATATTGAATGTAATTTTCAAATAATTTTTATCAAATAATCCAGTGGGATTAATGAGACAGATCTTGGTGAAATGGGTTATGGGTATACCAAGAAACAAAATCCTCACTTGTGTCTGTCTGAAAAATTTCAATCTCATATGTCTACCCATTATTAAATATATTCATGGAAAGTAAAAAATATTTTCTTAACTAGTTTAATTCCACATAACCTATTATACATTCCTTTGCATCATATTTATTTCCAACTCACTGTAGATTTTTGAATTTTAAAACCATAAACCCCTAACCTGATATGGCCACATGTTTTTCATATCTACTGCCCCCCCCCCCCATTTATTACGATTATATATATTATTATTATTTTTCTAACGAGGTTTTGTATCTTTTGGATATCAGGTACATACACACATGTCAATTAGACAAAATAATAAAACTAATATGAAGAGAAACTATTATATGGATCATCCATTAATGTTAGATGAAAAAATTTCATAACCTGGCCATTCCATCAATTGAGTAAACAAATTCAAAGCCCATGATTTCATGAATAGTAATGTAGACAAATCAATTCAAAAATTTTATATGAACAAATATATCATTGAATGGTGTAAGAAATTAAAGGTTATATATTTTATCAACCTAATAATACAATTTATGACTTAAATTTTATTAAAAATATAACATTAATGATGAAGTATTTATCATTCTTATCATGCTACCAATGAAGTTAAAAATTTCAACAATAATTTTCAGGATGTTCCATTTTACCACCCGGACTGAAAATGCGTGGAGTCGGTGTGGTGATACCATTACATTGGGATTAAATAAAAGTAAATCACACCCCAAAGGATAGAAAAATTTAATATTATTGGTAATCCAAATACATAAATGAGTCTTATTTTACAAATTAATACACATTTGACAACATAGATTTGTTTCATTGAAGATAAAAAATTATTCCATATAAAGTATCATTTCATAAACATATTAGTACACTTAAATTAATCTTGTTTGAAGGAAACATAATATGGGTGAGATAAAATTGTCAGTAACTATAAAATACAATAGAAACAATACTGAATCTATGAGAATATTCAATATGGAAAGTTAATAACACAATAAACATGACATGTAATCAATAACCTGATAAGGAATTGTGTATACAACATGTAAATGTAAATAAATTAAACCAAATTTCATTTAATAAATAATATGGGACTAAAATGCATCGACTATTATTTTTACATAAAATATCATGGATAAATAAAAAACTGAATCTAAATAGTGAAAATGCATAATTATCAGATGCCATTTTTCTAGGGTACATTGTACCATTACCATTAAGGACTTTTAGAAGATGGTTTATAACATACTCGGTGAAAACCCCATTAGCATTAGCTATCAAACTAAATCATACAGATAGAAAACTATTGCATCGATGAAATATTTATCACCAGTCCCCACATGTGCCATACATATCCAAAGCATCCCTCATATATCGAATAATATATTTAACAATGTGTAATATCCAATATCCATATTGATCAAAATATATAGAATTATATATATTTCCATAGTTAAAAAAATATCTATCAAGTACACAACAGATGTAAAAATGGTATGAATTTTAGTCAATAATCATATCCATGATAAATGATATGGATATTTAGGAGAAATTAAATGTACAATTGTCATAGTAAATTGAATATTTCATGAGGACTAACAAGGATATCAAAGTAGTGAATACCAATAGTATCCTTATCTAAAAGAGTATTAAACCAAATCGAGGAATAATAAGGATGGTATCAATACAATATATCCCAATTTGATAAAAATAGAAGTTTTGGTCATTGATTAATGGGAATACAATAAAAATATATTTTAAAAACATTTTAGATGAAAATATTTTTTTCAATTAAATTTTTTAAAAATTATATTCAATTAAAATCACTTTCTAAATCTTTTTGTTTAATAATTAACCATCAAAACATGAAAAATATGCATTAAGGGAATGATGGTGGGTAAACTTTTAAAGTCTATACATGGTAAAGGACACATACCTTTTTCACAGAAAATGTTTAGAAAAATTAATTATTCAGAAATTAAAAAAAAATTACACTGATATAATTGAAAATAGACAAAAGCTTAAAAATATTTATAATAATTTTTTTAAATGGTTTTAAAAAAATTGATTTTTTTTTGAAAACACGGTTTTTAGAAGAAAATATGTTCTCTGACTATAGAGAGAAATAGAGTTAATTTTTTGTAATATAGTTTCTAAAACATTTTAAGTACCAAATAGTGGTATAATGGTTCTCTTAATTGATAAATTTCATGAATAAATAGAGGATAATAAAATTATATGCTTCAATGTTCAGTGATCAAATAAGTTACTCTGGGGGAAATTCAAGAGTAAATAATCACGAACAAAATAAGATTGTAATGTACACCCTTGAAAGGATTATAACATTGTTGTGGGAATGAATAAATGAGAAGATTATTTGTATCAAATGAAAATAAATAAATAAATGTAAATAATTAAATATATATTAAATGTATTTATACACACAATCTATGAATACTAACGATAATGAGGATGTAGTATAATCCATTAAAAATGAGTCAAGTTTTGAAATTTATTTACTAATATGTAGCGCATATATCAGTTACCATTAGATGAAATAATTAAAATTAAAACATAAAATATCATTAAAAAATTGAATCATGATATTATATATCAATATTTTCAGAAGATACACCAAAAACAAAGTAAGTGGTGAATATTATATTTATCTCACAAACGTAAAAAGTGACATTAAAATACCTTTAATTGACTTCACTTTTGGGTGAACATCCATTGACATCAAGTATAATTGTTTTAAAAATTATATTAATTAAATTTATAACCATATAAATATTTATTATATCATATATTATGTTATTGTAATATCTTATAACACGTATGTTAGTAATCATTCATTATTTTAATATTTCATGTGTTAATTGCCTAGCTTCTCCTGTAAATTTTGACTAGTTATTCATTGTTACTATTATTTACATCAGGATTTAATATTATATAGAATTTAAACCATGATTTATATATCATATATATTCATTATATATTTATTTATATTAATCCATATTATTTGAAGATAATAAATGAAATGCACTGTTCGTGGAGACGGTAGGTTGTATATACGTATGAACACTACTTTAATTTCATTTATATATTAAAACAATTAAAAGAATATGATATATATTTATATTATAATTAATTATATTGTATATTTAATATATTTTAGATATTTTTATTAAACCCTTCTTTTATAAATTCTATGTATAGTTTAAATGAATCACGTCGCTTTGACTGGCCGGTTGTCCACAGGTTCACAATGTTATCATATTTAGAAAAAAATGGAAAGAATATGGTTATGTGTTATATGAAAATTTAATAAACCAAAAGACCTTATAAATATAATATATATAAAATATGAACAGATTTTCACTAAAATTTATTGACCATTAATGTTGGTAATGGAAACAAACAAACAATAATTATTTCATGAAAAATTAGTTTCCTAAACACGAACGGTATGGATGTTTCATATTTGATGGATTTGTGTGTATGATTAGGTTAAAAACATAGAATTAAATAATAATATAATATTATTTATTCTGATTTTGTTATTTTCTCATGGAATAAGATGAGTTTAGTTGGAGGAGAATGAAAATAAAATAAAATAGCTTGAGGAAGTATGTTACCTCTTAATCGGGTAACTCTTTTTTGTTTTCTCCAAATGATTCATTGGATAAATTTTTTCCTAATTTTATTCTTACCGTATAATGGGCGACATGTTTAGGAACTATATGTCTAGATAATGGTCGATCTAAATTAGCTTTAATGGTGTGAGAAAGTGGGAGGTGTGAGTGCCTTTTTGTATTGGAGAAGGCGTTAAATTCTTACAAATTTTTGAAGAGGGAATTAAAAAAAAAATTCCAATGAAAAGTGGATACAATAATAGTAAAAAATAATTAAAATGGATTATATTATCTAAATGAGGACATAAAATTGATTTTGGACGCATTTCTAGGTCATTTTGGCCCTTATGTTTACGATTTATTCCCTTTTTATACTAATTTTAATTTTAATCACTGAAATTAATATTAATTACATTCACTAATATTTATTGTAAAAAAATAAATTGAAAATATTAGTCTTTATAAATTATTATTATTACAAATATTTAATAAATGATTAAAATTATAATTTTATAAGTGTCATAAATTAATTTCAATTTAATCTGTTAGATGAGACAACAAAGTTGGTTTTTATTGTATATAGGTTTGATATTTTTGTAAGTGTTCATGTTAAATTTTGATGTGAAATTGAATCCAATGACTAAGATTTTATTATTTTCTTTAAATTTGATCTAATTATAGTATATAATGATTTAGAAACATAATTTATCCTTCTAAATAAATTATATGAACTGAATTTTTGAAATAAAAATCATTATTTTTCACTATTCATATAAAATGAAACTTGACAGAAAAATAAAGAACATTAACCATAAAATAATTTTTATGTATATGAATAAAAAATAAAGATCATATTTACATCAATTTTTAAAATGTTCCAAAATTTTTATTTCAAATATGTTTTCCGTTAATAGGAGGTAAAAGTGTCGTTTTAAAATTATTGGTGTTTAGGCATAAAATTGGGGGTTTTCTAATCTTATTCCTATAAAATAGATTTCATGAATATAAAAAATATTTTATCCAATATATAAAATATATATTTCATTTATATCATTCATTGATTTTAATTTTTTTTAATTATTAAGGGAAAATGTCTTTGGGATCATAAAATAAAAATATATTCTTTATATTCAATTGGTTTATATTTTTTTTTCTAATTAATTAGTAACTAATGAAATAATAATTTATCTTTTATAGATGATATATTTTAATATGGTAGATAATAATAATAATAATAATATCTAATTTAACGTATACGTTATGTCATATTATGAGAAATAAATTTTTTATTAATATATTGTTGTTTTATAACACTCGGTCTTGTGTGTAATGCAAGCCATTGAAGAAACTTGTTATTGCGTGATACATGTGTTTATATAGTATCACTTGAATTTAAATATATTTCATGTATTATGTTTTTTAATATAGTAAATATATTTTAAAGTCTCTAGATATTATATTCCCTTACGTGCTAGGTGTTGCATTTCATTCACGCCATCAAATAAAATGTTCATAATTTGGAATTTTTGGTAAATTAATTCTCCACAACTAAAATAAATTGCATCCTTTTAATTTAATAATGGTATTGGTAATTTATTTGTAGATATTTTCTATATCTAAATCCCATATTGTGATTGGGGTTTATAAAAATCATCTATAAAAAAGAATTGGGAATCAAAAAGGTCACATAGACTAACATGAAACTAGGTGTCCAACTAGACGAACAATAGTTAAATGTTTAGATACCTACATGGGGGAAAACAAAACTATTTAATAGGGATTCATTGAGGTCATAAATCCCAAAAAACTGAGTGATTAATGGATATTTTAGGGTCCCAAATCCATAATGTCACGACCCATCCCCCGTGGCCCATATCGTGACTACCCCAAGACACCCTTCCATAGGCCAGGGGCGGGCGACTAGCAAAAATTTGTAATTCTCTAAACTGGGAAGGCATTTCATTTATAACTATAAAAAAACACATCATAGTACCCAACAAGAAGAAAAACACTAAGTAAAACTATATACAACACATGTGTTGAAAAGTAAAAGGGGCCAGAAATACAAGCCCAACAGGAAAGTAGAAGTACAATTAAAAAGAATGTACTACTGCAGAAAAGTAAAGTAGCTATTGGGTCGTCCTCTGGGGTTCCTACCTGAACGATATGTACATATGGCCTCCTCATCACTCCACATCTGTATTCCTCCTCCGTGTACCGTCACACTGAGTGGTCCACCTCCGGGTACCATCCTGTCCCGCTACACTCTACCTCATTCAGCAATGTCTGTCGACTGCATCCAAGACAACGAGGTATGTGCATATCCCGTGTAAGGATGTGTATAATGATACTCAGTAGGGATCCTGAGACCCTCAAGGTCTCACAAAATCCAACAAGGATAAACAAAAAATCCTGAAATCAATGTATAACCATTACTTAGGTATATTCCCATACATATACCAATGTAATGTAGTAAGACATCTCAATCATGAGGAAAACACAAAAAGTCATTAACTCAGCTCAATCCATGATTTTTATTATCGAAACCATGGATGGTGGAGTACTCCTATATTGAGTACAGTGGGCATGCCGCATCACACATAGGTGCTTTCTACAATCCTTGGACTATTGAGTTACTCCTCCTATCGAGTATCGTGGGTCTCCCACGTCACACAGAGGTGCTCCCCACCACAGGTTTTCCACTCTCACACATAGGTGCTCCCCCTCGTAGCCTACTGAGGTAATTCTCCTATCAAGTACTGTGGTTCTGCCATTCTCACACATAGGTGCTACTCACTGTGTTTCTTTCGCGTCCCATAGAGGCACTCCACACTGGGCTAGTCGAGTCACTCCAAGTCGAATTGGTCAAGCAATCGTCTGGTCTCAGCCAGCTACTTGGTCTCTGAAATCTGTCTGCTCACCTCTGGAAGGATCCGCTCCATGAGCTGCAGGTTGATACTCCAAACTTCATGAAGTTCCATGAAGAAGTATCTCAATGTTCCGCCACATAATATGGGTCTCAACGCAATAGACGGCATGTCAATCGGATGTGTGGTCTGTTATTTATTAGCCTTTTTTCGAGGGGGCTCGGTTGGATTCGTGTATGATCCAACCAGACCATATCTCAACTATACCTTGAACTCTCGTGGGGTATTATCAAAGGGACGGCTTCTCTACATGAATACTAGCGCCGCTGATGGTTCGTCAAATGGATGTCTGATGAAAAATTTATGAACCATTGAAGGTAAAGGGGGTCGGTAAGGGGCCCGGGTCCGGTCCGACCCGGTCAGACTGACTCGGCCCAACCTAGTCTGGGCCAACATCATCTGGGTCGACATGGTCAGAATTTTTGGGTCTGACTGGACCCTTTGGGTGGGTCAGCTCACTATGTTTGGCCCGGTAAGCTGGGCCCGGCCTAGCGGACTGCGAGGGCGATTCAGCCCGGATGTTTCCACGTTGGTGGTTTGGCCCCAAGGCTGAGGCCGGTTCGGCCAGTGTCGTGAGGGGAGCAGCTAGGGTGACTCGGCCCAGGGGGCCGATAGACCCGGCGGCTTGAGGGAAAGCCGCACGGGGCACGAGCTGGTCTCGGGTAGAGCGCGTGGGGCGCAGGCAGGCCGGTTGGATGTCGGGCAGGCTGCGAGTGCACCAGAGAGGTCACGGTAGGGACCGAGTAGGCCGCAGGCATGCCAGAATGACTCTGAGTAGGACACTGGGGTGCCAGGCAGGGTGTGGGATGTGTCGGGCAGGGTGCATCCGGGCCCGGGCAGGATACGGGGGCACTGATGGGGTGCCGGGTAGGCCGTGGGCAGGCGGGACGCAGGCCAGGCAGGGCATCGAGAGGTCGCGGGACGGCGGTCCACACGCCGGGTAGGGTGCAGGGAGGCCGCAAGTAGGCTGGCCGTGCAGCGGGCAGGGCGCCGGGAGGCTACGGGTAGGTAGGCCACCCAGCGGGTAGGGCGCTAGGAGGCTTCGGGTAGGTGGTGTTCGTCTAGAATCATCGGTGTGCTGTGGGGCGGCGTGATTTGGGAAGGCCGCAGGTAGCGCGGGCTTCGTTGTTGCCTCCTTCGGCACCATCGCCTCAACGCCATGTAGTAGAATTCCCCATGAAGATAGAAATCAATAGAGGATGTTAGGGCATGTTAGGTTGGCCCCCACACTCCACGTTTAGGGAGATATCATTTGGCACATCATGAGAAGAAGATGATCAAAATTACATCCGCATCAATCCCATTGTATCCTTTCAAAAAGGTATGAAAAATGGTACAACAACAACAAGTAATAATCTCCCTACCGTTGATTCACCTATCATCGTTCGTTGACGTCGCGGAAAGATGATCGTCGATCCATGGTAGACAAACACGTCCCATGTCGAACGAGTCTAAGGAAGAAGGTCATAGGGTGTTCTTCTTCGTAGTTGAAGGCATCCTTCATTGGCGTTCTTCATTAGGAGAGTTTTCGTCGCCGGAAGAGCATTATTCGTTGAAGAGCGGTCTACGTTGGAGAGAGTTCCCTCTTATCCCAAGCTCCACCAAATGAAATGTTCCAACCAAATGAAATAATAGAATGTCTATTATTTTGTTGGAACAACGATTAAAAAATGTAGAGTTAAATGAGAAGGCTCTGCCTAATTAATTCTTGAGGTTAGCACATTTAATTAAATGTGTTTTCTCAACAAATTAAAGAGGTGGATTTGGAATAATAAATAAGTGGAGTTGGCTCACAGAAGAGGGAGGTGGTGTCACCATTTAATGGGGGGTTTAGTCCCAGGTGGTCCCCACATCATATCCTCTCGCATGATGTTATGTTCGGGTGGGACCCATCACTATAACCTATAATGAGAGGTTAGGGTGTGGCATACCCACCTCGAACTCCCAAGTCGAGGTTTTAAACAACAATCACCCACATGGAAGCTTAAAATAAAATAAAGTGTTGTACACTTTATTTTATTATTTGTTTATAAAAACCCCAAAACTAACTTTTATTCTTTACCATCTATCGTCGAGGTGATTGTGTTCCTAAGTGAATGCTGGCACTACGAGTTCAACGGTGCCCTCAGAATTCAGTTCCGAGCACCGGTTCATAAGTGATAAAATCCCTCTCGTACGTTTACTGAATGTACCCTAACATAACTTTTGAAATTTATTTTAGGCACACTAGGCCTCAAAATCAAAAGCCTTAAATCTTCACGGACTCATAAATATCCCATGTATTTATGAAAAAATATCCACAGAGTTTCCAAGTCCTTCTTTTCTCCCCACCTTAGGTCTTTATGTCCCCATAAGCTACAACTCTAACTATGGGAACAAAAGGGGGTTCTGGGCACGCATTCAAGCATATCGCTCTCATGTGCTCTCCTGGAGGTTCCCATACTGCTAGCGTACACGCACCATATGTATTGACGGTCCACGTAGAACCCGATCCTGTCAATCATCAATCTCCACTGGAACCTCTATAAATGACTCCCCTTCGTTGACATCTAGCTTTCCATGGTCGATGATGTGGGAAGGCTCTTGCACGCATCTCATTAGCTGAGAGACGTGGAAGATGTTGTGCACCTGTTGCATCTGAGGTTGAATAGAAAAGCGGTAAGCCACCTCGCCTACTCTGCTAAGGACCTGGAAAGGTCCTATGAATCTCAGAGATAACTTTCTGCCTCAGCCAAATCTCTATAGACCTCTTCGAGGTGATACCAATAGAACGATGTGGTCGCCATCCTTGAACTCTAGAGGTCTCCGTCACCGGTCAGCATATGACTTCTACCTGCTCTGTGCAGTCTCCATCCACTCTTGGATGATCTGTACCTTCTCCGTAGTAGCTCATACCATCTCTGGTCCCACTAGTGCTAACTCCCCAGGGTCCGTCCGTCACACAGGTGATCTGCAAGGTTTCCCGTATAGGGCCTCAAAAGGTGCGATCCCTATGGTGGATTGATAGTTGTTGTGGAAAGGAAACTCCAAAAAAGGTAAGTGATCCTCCCAACTACAATTGAGGAAGACGACACATGCACGTAGCATGTTCTCAAGGGTCTGAAGGGTCCGCTCAGTCTGACCATCTGTTTGGGGATGGAAGGTTGTGCTCAAGAAAAGTTCTGTCCTGAAGGCCTCCTACAACCCTTACAGATATTGGAAGTAAACCATGTGTCATAGTGGGAGACAATAGAGGAAGGTACTCCATGTAGTCACACAATCTCCTACAGATAGAGGCATCACATGCTCTCTTATGAACCCTTCACTTTGATCGGTAGGAAGTGGGACGACTTTGTGAGTCGGTCAACGATCACACAAATCAAGTCGTGACCCCTGGATGTACGTGGAAGACCCATCATGAAGTCTATGGATATTCCATCCCAATTCCACTCTGGGGCCCCTAAGGTCTGAAACAAACATGCTGGTACATGGTGATCTACCTTCACTTGCAGTCAAGTGAGGCATCATGAGACAAACTCTGCTACTTCCTTCTTCATACCTGTACACCAGTGTTTTCTCCGATGGTCATGGTACATATTCTACACTCCTGAATGTACCCCTAAATTGGATGTGTTGAACTCCATTAAAACTTCCTCCTAAAGTAGCACTGGTACCAAGGTATGTCCTCCGAAGAGGACGACGTGATCCCCACCTTCTGAAAATCCATCAGGTGCCTGCCCTGGGGATATCTGAGAAAGTAGTTTCTCATAGTTGGCATCCCCATGATGTACTTCCCTAACTTGTTGAAGTATTGTGGGAGTGACCGTAGGAGAGTGTAGGATTGTTTCCCCATCTCTATACACATAGGATATCTGTAAATTAGTCAACTTCTTTGTCGCCTCTCCTAGCAACTATATACGAGTCTTCTTGCTGAGTACATCTGCAACAATGTTCCCCTTTCACAGGAGTACAAACTATCTAGAAATCATAGTCTTGGTCAAATTCAAGACAATGTCATTGTCTTAGGTTCAGGTCCTTATGAGAGAAGATATAACTGGGAATCTTGTGATTATAGTACATGGTAAAACGCTCTCCCATCAGATAGTGCCACCGTATCATCATGGTGAAGACCACTCCTGCTAACTCTAGGTAATGGGTAGTATTTTTTTGCTCATTCTGTCTCAGCTTCCGAAAGCTAAATGTGATCACTGCTCATTCTTTCATCAGGACACTCCCATGTACAGTCTCTGATTTGTCTCAATAGACTATGTATCCTACGCCTTCCTCTATAAGCCTCAAGATGGGGGCACTAGTCAGCCTCTGCATCACCTCTCGAAAGCTCTACTAGCATCTCACCAACCAAACGAAGGCCCCCCCCTTCTTCATCAAGGGTGATAGTGGTACTGGAACTCTGGAGAAGTCTGGAATGAACATAAGGTAGAATCCAGCCAAACCCAAGAAACTCTGTACCTCTTTCACACTCATAGGTGTCTTCCAAGAAAGTAATTCCTTGATCATCATTTGATCTACTGTATATCCAACCTCTGAGATGACATGTCCCATGAAGTGAACCTCTCAAATAAAAAACATTCACTTTGAGAGCATACCATACTATTGGTGCTCTCGAAGTGTGTCTAGTACTACATGAAAATATTAGGCATGCTTCTCCTCACTAGTCGAGTAGATCAGAATGTCGTTGATGTAGACTATGACAAAGCGATCAAGGTAAGGATGTAATTTATTTTTAATGAGACTCATGAAAACTGATGGAGAGTTGTTTACGCCAAATGGCATAACAAAGAACTCGATGCGGCAGTAACGACACCTGAATGTCGTCTTCTGCACATCCTCATCTCGAACTCTGATCTGATGATAACTATATATGAGGCCTTTCATTGAAAACCACCATGCTCTTTTTAGTTGGTCAAATAGGTCATCAATCCTCTGAAGTGGGTACTTCTTCTTTATGGTCACCTGGTTCGGGCGACGATAGTCAACACAAAGCCACAAGTTCCCATCCGCCTTCTTGAAAAATTGTATTGGGACTACCCAGGGATAAACATTGTGCTGGATGAATCCCTACCCGTGAAAGTCCTCCAGCTGTACCCACAGCTCACGAAGCTCAACGGGAGCCATCCGATATGCTGGAGTAGATATATGTGCAGTCACGGGGTACTGTTCAATGTAGAAGTCCACCTCTCTATGAGGAGGTAGTTTTAGAACATTGTCTGAGAAAACATCCGCGTACTGGTCCAGCACTACAGGATAAGGCGGACTCTCCACATCAACTACTCTGAGGAAAAGACAAGCCAACTGGTGAGTGGTCAGCTACACCCCCTTTCGAGTAAGTTTTTCATATGTTGCAAAGGTTCCCTTCTCGCCGGTGAAGGTAAACTGAGTCCCATCCTGGTAGACACCACACACTTTTCTCCTAATATATTCAATCTGAGCATGGACTATAGATAAGTAGTAAATACCCAAGATGATGTCACAAGGCCTTGATGCCGCTACTAGGAGATCCCAGCCGAAGCTCTCTCCTCCTAGTGTAATATCACACTACTAGAACCAGTGCATAATTATTGAGTCTTCTCCCGTAGGAGTCCTTAGCTATAAGGATCGAGCCAAAAAATTCGTCGGAATATATGATCTCCAAACGTGGGAAGTGTCAATGAATGAGTGACTAGAACCTGTGTCTATAAGAACTACAACTAAGGTAGAGTAAACACAGATATTACCTGGAATTATCTATAGAGTTCTATGGTCGTATGCTTTAGCTTCCTGATGCTGATCTCTCCCATGTCCACCTGCTCTCTGCGGTCGTGGTGGACCTCCTGGTGGTGGTGGTGGTAACACCTCAAAATATCGTCCACTAACACCTAAACATCATGCCCCTTGGCCAAATCTACCTTCTCCATGAGGACCACCTCATTCGAACCTATGCCTCTGCCTAAGAGGTCCCTCAACTATCTGGTGATCATCTGAATGGCAGGTCAGACAGTCATGAGAGATGTGACCTTGTCTGCTGCATGACTTACACTGCTTACTACTGGCATGTGTGTCTCTACTTTTTATTCCCCGCACAACCGATCCTGAGTCATGCAGTCGATCACCTGTAGGTCTAGTCATATTGGACCTCTATACCATCTGTCTACTTCCGGTTTTAGAAGACTACACTACGTGTCGACTAGTAGTGGTACTTGCTACTGGTGACTGCTCGGTATGGAAACTCTCCACCAAGAGGGTTCTCTCTAGCACCCCCATCTACGTCGGGATGCAAAGTGAGATCATCAGAGCTCTGATCTATCACCTAAGCCTCGACTCGAACATCTGAGTGCTGAAGAATGGGTCCCATTCTATATCACTGGTGTAGCATGATAGGTTGGTGAACCACGTTGAGTACTTTGCAAATGTCATGCTACCTTATTGCAGATGATGTAGCTCATGTATCCACACTATGCGGATAGTGGCTGGGACAAACTCCACCCAATACAGGCTCTTGATGTCTACCTAGAGTAGCGTCGCCTCATCATGCACCTATATAAGTAGGATCTACCATCTACCTGCGGCTTCCTGAAGGAGACTCATGGAAAGGCTCACCATGAAGTTTTTTGGTGTCCCTACTAGCTTGACGACTCTCACCATAGCCTCCAGCCAATCCTCAGCCAAAAGTGGGTCTGTCTCTCCCTTGAACCTGAGTGGCCTCTAGTGCTGGAACTTGTGCAACATTCTCAAGTGGCATGCATCGTCTGATGCTGGGGCTGGTGGCATGAGTTACCCAGTGGGAAATAGTACCACTGGTGCCTCCACTGGTTAAGGGCCCTACACCGAGGCCTCAACGCTCGGGGGGAAATCAGTGCATACGACTCTCGGGGCTCTAACTTGTCGTCCGCGGGGAGGCTTACTGAATGCAACAGATTCGACATAGTTTAGGTATTACACCTAGTGAGCTGGCCAGGTTGAGCTGACTTAAATAATATATTGGGAAACACGCACACAATTAGTGTTTTAGTGCACTGAGTCAGAAATCAGAAGTCATGGTCCTGGTGTACTGATACATTGATCGTCTGCACCAATACTGGACTCCCTGAACTGAAAACCACACGTAGTACCCTTAAACATATTTCTTCATAGAAAAGAAAGACCAGGGTTCTATGTTTTATGGTAGAACTGACTTCACTGATACCTGTTTGTCACGACCCTACCCCTAGGGCCTGTATTGTGACTTCACAAATCTCACCTTCCATAGGACAAGGGATGATGACTAGCACCAAATGCATGAATCCTTAAACTGGGAAGTAATTGAGTTTATAAATGTAAAAAAACACATTAGAGTACACAAATGGACGCAAAAATCTATGTAAAACTAAATACAAAAGATGTTATGGAATGTAAAATGGGTTGGAAATACAGGCCCAACAGGAAAGTACAAGTACCACATAAAAGAAAGTACAACCAAAGAAAAGTAAGGTAGATACTAAGTCGTCCTCAAGGGTTTTTATCTGAAGGGTATGTACAGATGGCCTCCATAGCACACCACGTATGTCTGTCTCATCCATGTACCATCACACCGTGTCATCCACCTCCGGGTACCATCCAGTCCTGCTACACTCTGCCTCAGTCCGCGATGTCTATCATCTACAACCAACACAATGAGGTGCAGGCATAGCCCGTGCAGGGGTGAGTATAACAATAATCAATAGAGACTTCGAGACCCTCAAGGTCTCACAAAATCAAACAATTATTAAGCACAAAGCATGAAATCAATTTATAACCATTTCATATGTATATTCCCATACATATACCTATGTTATCCAATAACCTATCTCAATCATGAGGAAAACAGAAAATTCATTGACTCATCTCAAACTATGATTTTTATTATTGAATCCATGGATGGAGTCGTACTCCTTCTCTATTGATTGCAGTAGGCTTTCCACATCACACAGAGGTGTTTCCCACTATCCTTGGACTGCGGAGGTACTCCTCCTATTGATTACAGTGGGTCTGTTATGTCACAAAGAGGCACTCTCCACCATGTGTCTGTTGCGCTCACATAGAGATTATCCCCCTCGTAGCCTGCTAAAGTACTCCTCCTGTCATGTACCATGGGTCTTCCGTGCTCACATAGAGGCAATCCCCACTGTGGGTCTGCTGTGTCACATAGAGGAGCTTCCCACTTCCCTATTCAAGTCACTCAGAGTCGAATTGATCAAGCAGTCATTAGGTCGCAACCAGCTACTTGGTCTTCATACTCTTTCGCTCGCCTTTCGAAGGATCTGCTCCACAAGCTACCGGTTGATACTCCAACTATCCCAATGTTACATGAAGATGTATCTCAAATTTTTTTCCAGGTCTGAGGGGTCTCAACACAACATAAAACATGTCCATCGGATGCCCGATCTATCAGTTATATGCCATTTTTTCCCAGGGGCCCGGCTGGATTCATGTATAATACAACCTGACCGTATCTCAACTATACCTCAAACTATAGTGGGGTATTCTCAAAGGGATGAATTCACTACAAGAATACAGGCACTGCAGATAGTTCGTCAAACATATGTTCGGTGCCAAAGATATCGCCCATGAAGGTAATGGGGTTCGGTAATGGGCCTGAGTCCGGTCAGACTCGTTGGGTCTGACCCGCCCCGTTGTGTGGGTCAGCCCGCTATTTTTGGCCTAGTTTTTTGGGCCCAAACCAATGGAATATGAGGGAGATTCATCCTAGATGTCACCACGTAGGCGGCTCGGTCAGAATGTCGGGGCCTGTCCAGCCAGCGCCGCGAGGGGCATGACTCTAGCGACTCAGCCCGGGAGGTCGGTCCATCGGAAGGCCAGCGGGGAGGCTGTGCGGGGAGAGGGCTGGCTGCAGGTAGAGCGTGTGGGGTGTGGTCATGCTGGTTGTATGATGGGAAGGTAGTGGGTGGACTAGGGAGGGAACGGTAGGGGCCGAGTAGGCCGCGGGGTACCTGGCAGGGCGCCGTGTAGGCCACGGGGGTGCCGAGCAGGCCACGGTAGGGGCCGGGTAGGCCGCGGTGGCACCAAGTAGGTCGTAGCAGGGGCCGGGCAGGCCACGGGGGTGCTAGGTAGGCCGCGGGTAGGAAGGATGCATGCCAACCAGGGTTTCGGGAGGCCGCGGGCAGGCATGCCTCACGCAGGGAGGCTGTAGGTAGGCGCGGTGTGAGTCGGTCAGGGCGCCGGGAGGCCGAGAGTAGGCGTTGTTCGGCCGGAAGAACCCGTGCACCGTATGGGAAGCGTGATTCACAGAGTTCGTGGGTAGCACAACCTTCATCGCTACAACCTTTGGCACCATCACCTTATCGGAATACCGAAGAATTCCACAGAAAGAGTGAAATCGACGGAGAATGTCGGGACATGATAGGATGGCCCGCACCCTCCGCGTTTAGGGAGATATCATTTTTCTCATCAAGAGAAGTAGATGATCAAAATTATGTCTACATCAATCCCATTTTATCCTTTAAAGAAGGTAATAAATAGGGTACAACATAAACAAGCAATATCCTCCCTACATTTGATTTATCGTTAGTTGTTCGTTGAAGTTGTAGAAAGATGGTCATTGATCTGTGGTAGACAAACACGTCCCACATTGGAGGAGTCCAATAAAAAAGGACGAAGTGGGTCATTGTTCATATTCTAAGGCATCCCTCATCATCATTCTTCGTTGGGAGAGCATTCTCCATCAGAAGAGTGTTTTTCGTTGAAGAGCGGTCTTCATTGGAGAGAGTTCCCTTTTCTCCCAAGCTCCACCGAATGAAATAATAGATTGTCTATTATTTTGTTGGAAAAACTATTTCAAAATGGAGAAATATATGAGAAGGCTCCTCCACATTAATTATTGTGGGTTTCCTATTTAATTAAATGTGTTGGATCAACAATTAAATAGGTGAATTTGGCATAATTAATAAGGGGAGTTGGCTCACTAAAGATGGAGGTGGTAGAACCATAAAATTGGAGGGTTAGTCCCGGGTGGTCCCCACATCTTAACATATCGCGGGAGGTTATGTTCTGGTGGTCGCTATAACCATAACCTCTCTTGGTAGATTAGGCTGTGGAGGACCCACCTCCAACTTCCAAGTGGAGGATTTAACGAACAATAACCCACATGGCAGCTTAAAATAAAATAAAGTGTTTTGCGCTTTATTTTATTATTATTTTTATAAAAATCCAAAAAAAATTAATTCTCAACCCTCAGTCGCCAAGGTAAATCTATTTTTAAGTGAATACTGATGTTGTGAGTTCAATGGTGCCCTCAAATTTTAGTTCCGAGCACCGGTTCAAAATTTATAAATTTGCACTCATACGTTTACAGAACGTACCTGAACACAACTTCAGAAATTGATTCCGAGTACACCAGGCCTCAGAATCAAGTGTTGTAAATTTTCGCGGACTCATAAAAATCCCATGAATTCAACAACAAAATTTCGACATAATTTTTGGGTCTTTACACATAAATATTTGATGATTTAGAAAACCATAGATTCAACAAAAATTAAGGTATCAAGACAACATTTTACTTTATTTTATATTATTCACAATTTTCTAAATGTAGAGAAATTCATTTAATTATTAATAATATAAGGAAATATAATATCTTGAAACATTTCATTAATCGCAATTTCCTCATTTAGTTGTTATTGGATCAATTTTCTAATTCTTCCACTACATCAATAAATGGATATCCACAATTTAACTTTTGATTCCTAGAGAACTAAAAGTATCTTATTATGGATCATTAGCCTATAAATTATTTATGTATTTCACTAAATATTTTACAAAAATTAATATGGTTAAAAAATTAATATCTAAACTAAAAAACAAATGCTACAGGTTCATCATTTTCTATTCATCACATTGTTTAACTAAATATAATGATGTATTAACCTAGACATTGTGTAGTCTAGTGGTAGGAACAAAACCCTTATCGTACTTTGGTTATGGGTTTATGTCCCATGGAAATGCTAAACATTATGGGTTTTCTCCAAATATAATTTTTTTTCTTTTTCTGAAACCATATTTATATAATTTCCAACATAAATATGGCAGATATCCTCTAAATTTAATCATTAAATATCCTTTTAACTATGGTTTTCAATAAAACCCCAATACATAAATACTTCAACCATTTATTTCAACATAATTCCTTCCTTGGTATAAATTTTATCTTAGAAATCATAGTATTAAAATACTTTAAAATGGTTTTAATATGAAATTGGAATTATCATAAGAAAATCTTGTGGGATTAGAAAACTAGGTATGTAGTAAGGTCTATTGTTGCATACTAGGTTACGGTCGAGTCATTCCCTATACACCTTGTCGAGGTTGTTACCCATGTGTACATATTTTCTAGAGCTACATCCACTTGTAGTATACCTAAATGGATATATTTTTAGGTAGACCCGCAAAATCTCCACATTACTAAAATTCAAGGACGTTCTTATATACCTATCACCAAATTTTTTTATTGGGTTACATTCTCAAATATTTTTTCACTAAATATTGTTCCCAATGTCTATATTAATGTTTATCTCATACCAAATGTAGAGACTAGACCCCAAAAATCCTAGATCTAGGGTATTTCTACCCTTACATTGACATAAGATTCAAGTAAGTCACATACCAAATGGAAAGGGGTAATAGAATATAAAATGAATCAATGTAACATCCCAAGGTTTTCTAAAAATAAATTGAAAATGCTTTAAATTTTGTTTAAGGTATATATTTATAAGTATCCGTGAAACATAATTTTATATCTTCTATGTTTTGAATTTCCAGAAACTGTCATCTACAATAGTGTTCAGTGTGTTATTTAGAAACTGATGAAACAAACTTGTTTTTTTGGTGAATAGTAACATGCCCTTATGAATAGTAATATGAATAGTAATATGAACTCATGAATAGTAAATAATATTATTATTTTATTTTCCCAAGGCAATAGGATAGTGGGATCTTATTTAATTTTCCAATGTCACATAAAACTAATTGCACTTCAATATTGTTATTTTTTTGAATTAACTATGACCTTATTTAAAAATTAAATTAATAATATTTAGAAAATTATTTTTGAAAAATGGAGTTCATTTTTGAATTCTACACGTCGAAAAATGGTTGGGGTCAATTTTTGGTATTTTTCTGAAACTCTTGAAATTTCGGTGAATAGTGAAATACGATAAAATACCGTATAATCAATTTATCAGTAAAAATGCACTATTTATGACATCATAAGTGATGCAAGGACACTTTATTCGAACTTACATGATATTTTAACTATTTAAGGCCACTTTATTTGTGATTATTCATAGTCTGGATAAAAATATTATAATAATAATTAAAATAATCTAAAATACCTCACCTCCTCCACTATAAATATCACCCTCACTCCCCTCTTCCACCCACACCTCCCAAACCTTGAGAATTGTCTAATTTCTTCCAAATTCCTTCCCCAATCTTCATCCCCACGTCCTAGAGCTGCTGGTCTCACCAAAAGACCTAAATCAAGGCCCTTAAGAAGGATCTCAACGAGAAGAGATCAAGAGGTAAACAACCTATTTTATTTTCTTTCTTTTCTTTAATTTTTTGTTATTATCTTCCATACCCTTTGTCTTATGTTGGGATATTTCATTAAATATTCCCCCCTTACTGTCCATATCTTGTATGAATGATGATATATTCCATTCCTCTCATAAATCTTTTTTTAATGAAATTTTAAGAGACGATGTTAGGCTGCTGAATTTTCATGAGAAATTTCTCAAGATTTTCTTTTATTTCATGATTCGTTTTTATTCTTTACTCACTCCCTATTATCCAAGAGGCATGAAATCTCCAGAATCATGTATATTCATTATTTTCTCATGATTATGGAAAATTCGTCATCATTATTCTTCTCCTCTTCCACTAATTTAAAGAATGAAAAAACATTGTCCATTTGTATCGAATTACCGATATCGTGGACGATGTATTTTCAATTTCCATTAATTCATTCAAGTCTGGTCATGAAACCATTTATAAGGTCCAACCAGTTTATAATATATGTTTTATGACTCATATAAGGTTCTGGAATTCTTTTGTACTCATGGTTCTAATTTGAAGGACAAAATGACATTGTTATTATCAAAGAACGACTTAAATGATCTAAACGAACATCATTAATGTTTTATGTAATGAAAAATACTCATATAAATCAAAATGATAAATGGTGTAATTTATGGTACTAGAAATATTTAAATACTAATCCTTTCCAATTTTAGAGTTTCACTTCCAATCAACAAGAACGATTCATCATGAACCAATTGTGAAAATCACAAAAGAACTCACCCAAAATAATGCATGGAACAAAATACTAACAATTAAGGGGTGAAATGATGTTATGAAATGACCATATAAGATGTTATAACCATGAACATGCTTCTTTAAAATACTAATAACACTATTTTAACCATTATAGAGTAGTTTTAAACAATTTTTAAGTAAGACAAGCCCAAGGTAAGGGAATTCTTAACCCGATTTCCATTCTTTGGGTCAACCTTCTAAATTAATATTTATGAGCTATTTAAATTGTTTGTGTGATGGGTTCTGTTTATATTATGTTTCATTATCTGTATTTACACATTATATACATATTCCATCCACTCTATTAAGTCTCACTTCAAGTATATGATGTTTATAAGGGACTTTTCTTCTAAAATCCTCTTTTAAAATTCTATTTTATATGATTCAAAGGCAATGTTTTTATGCTATTGTTTATGTTGTATGATTATGTTTTGGTTATTTTGTATGAGTATGTTGGAGGTCAGTCGTATGGTTACTCCAACTGTAACTCTTATTGTTACACAAAGTAAGGTAGCCATGAGGGTTACAAATTTTAAGGTCGCCATGATGGTTACAAGATTATGTAAGTAATGCCCCAAGATACCACTATGATTATATTTATGTTTGTGTGGATCTTGTGTAAATATCATGTTACACAAAGTAAGTATTTATGGGTGGAAATAATGACTTTTGAAAAAAATTTCATACATCATGAGTATTCATGACTAATGTGATTTTTCCTTCTTTTTCATACATTACTGAGCTTTTGTTCTCATCTCACGTTTTTAAATGATTTTTCATAGGTTAATGGATGAGTAATACAAGGAAGGAAGACATGTTAAATGTTGAATAATTTAAAATGAGTCTTGTTTTCAGTTTTAATGTTTTATATTCTGAGAAAAATGGAAACTGATTTTATGGTATCCACTATGTAACAATATGTAATGTTATGAATGTTTTGTTTTAATTCTCTAATGCTCTAAACTTGAAAATATCCTCAATGTAAAAGGAAGTGTTTTCTTGAATAAATTCAAGATTATGTATGAAATAAGTGATGGTCTTTATAGTTGGTATCAGAGGATGGTTTAGATAACTTTAGGGGTTAAGGTGATGCTAAAAGAATACCATAAATAATTTTCACTCTATGTTTAATTTGTTATAGCATTTAAAGATTACCATGTTGCTTCATCTAAGAAATGTTTGTTCAGAATGGTTGTCCGCAGAAGGAACAGGGATGGTGAAGAGGAGAGGCACCGACATAATGAAATCCTTCCTGATCTACAGCCCGGAATGGTAGGGATTGGAACCGAGCAGTTTGTGACAGAATGGCTCAGTTAACACATGTTATAAATGGTTGTGGCATCCATGCAAGAGAACCAATAGAGGTACCCCAACAGAACATGCCAGTGGTGGAACATTTTATGAGACAACATCCTCCTGCATTCAATGGATCTTGTGACCCAGTGGCAGTAGAAGGATGGATTAAAGCCCTTCAATAGATATTTGATGTTATGGGATGTTCAGAAAATCAAATGGTATGTCTTTCCATTTATCGTTTAGAAGGGGAAGCTGATCAGTGGTGGTCAACAGTAAGGAATATCAGGGGTAGAGAGGATTTTTATGCTTTAGTCTGGGATAAATTTAAAAGTCTTTTTCTTGAAAAATATTTTCCTAAGGTGGTGGGACATACAATGATGAAGCAATTCCTTGAATTGAAACAATAGGAGGAAGATTCAGTGGCTATGTATGAAGATAACTTTACCCGACTGGAGAGGTATGCTCTAAATCTTATTCTGGATCTCGATAGAAAAATCAACCGCTTTTACTCAGGATTGAAGCCAAGCTATCAAAGGGCGTTGGCCTCCCATGAATTCAAAATTTATGAGAAACTTGTCCGATGTGCAGAGAGGGTAGAGATGGAATTTTCTGACCATCACATGCATTTTGGAAACAAATAGAAGAAGAGGCCTCATTGGCAAGAAATGGGTAAAAATCAACCAAAGAAATCTGATGGTAAGAAAATCCAGTTTCCAGTTTTTGAAAATTGTGGCAAGAAGCACCCAGGGGAATGTATTAAAAAAACTGGGAAGTGTTTTAATTGTGGTAATTTCGGACATATGGCATGATATTGCAATGAAAATGATCTAAAGACTAATCCTGATAAGAAAACTATAATGTGTTTTAAATGTGGTGAGATGGGTCACTATGCAAATTCCTGTCCAGGGAGCTCAGTACTTTTCCAAGATTGACTTGAGATCCGGATACCATCAGCTGAAGGTGAAGGAGGATGACATCCCGAAAACAGCCTTTCATACTAGATATAGGCATTATGAATTTTTTGTTATTCCATTTGGGTTATCTAATGCTTTTGTTGTATTCATGAATCTTATGAATAGAGTATTTCATGAGTTCTTGGATAAGTTTGTGGTTGTATTTATTGATGACATTATGGTTTTTTTATAAAAATAAAGAGGACCATGAAAAACATCTAAGGATTGTTTTACAAACATTAAAAGAAATAAAACTATATGGAAAATTCAGCAAATGTGATTTTTGGTTGCAACAGATTTCATTTCATGGGATCATTGTTAATAATGATGGAATAACAGTTGATCCTGATAAAACAAAAGTAGTTGATGAATAGGCAAGAACAAGAAATATTACAGAGATTCATAGTTTTTTGGGCTTAGCAAGTTATTACCGACGGTTTGTTAAGAACTTTTCACGGTTATCTAGCCCAATAACTAAGCTAACACGGAAAGGGGATAAATTTGTTTGGACATAGGAATGTGATGTTTGTTTTGAGGAAATAACGAAGAGATTGGTGAATGCTCTAATTTTGGCCTTACCTTCCCGGAATGGTTAGTTTGTCATCTACAGTTATGATTCTTTGAAGGGACTTGGTTGTGTTTTGATGCCGAATGATCAGGTAATTGCATATGCTTCGAGAAAAATTAAACCTCATGAGCTAAATTATCCCACACATGATTTGGAATTGGCAGCTGTGGGTTTTTGCTTTGAAAATATGGAGGCATCATCTACACGGATCCAAATGCCAAATATATACTGACCATAAAAGTCTTATGTATATATTCACCCAGAAGGAATTAAACATGAGGCAGAGAAGATGGCTGGAACTGATAAAGGATTATGACTGCACGATCAATTACCATCATGGAAAAGCAAATAATGTAGCGGATGCCTTAAGTCAGGAAAATCATGCATCATTAACCATGCTATGTTTGGAACATGATCCCTTGATTAATGATTTGATGAATTTTGGCTTAGAAGTTGTTGGTGCAGGGAATATATCTATTTTGTTTCAGGATTCAGTGCAGTCTTCGTTGTCAGCCAGAATTATGAAAGCACAGAGGGAAGACCGTGAGCTACAGAAAAAGGTATAATTGGTTAAAATGGGTAAATTTCCAGAATATAATCTTGATAAAAATTGTGTTTTAAGATATGGAAAATGGTTGTGTGTGCCTTGTGATTCCCAGATGAAGAAATAATTATTGTGTGAAGCTCATAGTTCTCAATTTTCTGTTCATCCTGGTAGTACTAAGATGTACAGAGACCTTCGAGAGTATTATTGGTGGAATGGGATGAAAAGAGATATTGCTGATTTTACATTGAAATGTTCGACATGTCAGTAGGTTAAAGCAGAGTGACAGTTACCGAAGGGGATGTTTCAGCCTTTTCTAGTGCCAGAATGGAAATGGGAGAATATATCAATGGATTTCGTGGTGGGACTACCAAATACTTCTCGAGGTAACAATGCGATATGGGTTATTGTTCATCGGCTAACAATGTCTGCTCATTTTCTTTCTATTCGAGATACAATGACATTAGATCAGCTTTCTCAATTGTACGTCAAAAAGATTTTCAGGTTACATGGAGTTCCTCTTTTCATTGTGTCTGACCAAAATCCCACGTTCACTTCTAAATTTTGGAAGGGACTTCAGAAGTCCTTGGGCACAGAGTGGAATTTTAGTACATCATTTCATCCTCAATCAGATGGGCAGTTAGAATGAACGATTCAAACTTTAGAGGATATGCTTCGATCTTGTTCAATGGACTATCAGGGAAGTTGGGATAATCATCATTCATTAGTTTAGTTTTCTTATAATAACAGTTTCCATTCCAGTGTTTAGATGGCACATTTTGAGGCCTTGTATGGAAAGCAGTGTCAGACTCCTCTGTTTTGGGATGTAGTCGGTGAAAGAAAGTTGATGGGGCCCGAATTAGTAGAAGAAGTGGCTGAGAAAGTGAGGATGATCCAGCAACACATGAGGACAACTCACAGAAGGCAGAAAAGTTATACAGATAACAGAAGGAAAGACTTCTCTTTCGAGGTAGGTGACCATGTTTTCTTTAAAATCTCTCCTTGGAAAGCTGTGATGTGTTTCGGAAAGAAAGGGAATCTAAGTCCATGGTTCATCGGTCCTTTTGAAATCTTGGACAAATTTGGAATAGTTACATACCGCGTAGCTTTGCCTCCGAGCTTATTTCAGGTACACAATGTTTTTCATGATTCGATGTTGAGAAAGTATGTTCCAGATTCATCACATGTCTTGAGGCCGGATGTAGTTCAGCTGGCGGAGAACCTTCCTTATGAAGAAAAACCAGTTCAAATTCTTGATCGATGAGAATAGGTATTGCGGAATAAGGTAATCCACCAGGTAATGGTTTTGTGGAAAAACCACATGGTTGTAGAAGCAACATGGGAGTCTGAAAATGCTATGAGGGAAAAATTCCCTCAGTTGTTTAATAAGTAAATAAAATTGTTAGGACGCAATTTTAAAGAAGGTGGGGATAATGTAACATCCCAAGGATTTCTAAAAATATATTGAAAATGCTTGAATATTTTTTTAAGGTATATATTTATAAGTATCATTTAGACATAATTTTTTTTCATCTATGTTTGAATTTCAAGAAACTGTCATCTTCAATTGTGTTCAGTATGTTATTTAGAGTTTGATGAAACAATCTTGTTTTTTGGTGAATAGTAACATGCCCTTATGAATATTAATATGAATAGTAATATGACCTCATGAATAGTAAATAATAATAATATTTTATTTTCCCCAGGAAATAGGATAATGAGATCTTAATTAATTTTCCAATGTCACATAAAACTAATTGCACTTCAATATTGTTATTTTTTTGAATTAACTATGACCTTATTTAAAAATTAAATTAATAATATTTTGAAAATTATTTTTGAAAAATGGAGTTCATTTTTGAATTCTACACGTCGAAAAATTGTTGGGGTAAATTTTTGGTATTTTTCAGAAACTCATGAATTTTTGGTGAATAGTGAAATACGATAAAATACCGTGTAATCAATTTATCAGTAAAAATTCACTATTTATGACATCATAAGTGATGCAAGGCCACTTTCTTCGAAATCACATGATATTTTCACTATTTAGGGCCACTTTATTTGAGATTATTCATAGTCTTGATAGAAATATTATAATAATAATTAAAATAACCAAAAATACCTCCCCTCCTCCACTATAAATATCACCCTCACTCCCCTCTGCCTCCCACACCTCTCAAGCCTTGAGAATTGTCTAATTTCTGCCAAATTCCTTCCCCAATCTTCATCCCCATGTCCTATAGCTTCTGGTCTCACCAAAAGACCAAAATAAAAGCCCTTAAGAAGGATCTCAAGGAGAAGAGATCAAGAGGTAAACAACCTCTTTTATTTTCTATCTTTTCATTCATATATTGTTATTTTCTTCCATTCCCTTTGTATTGTGTTGGTATATTTCATTAAATATTCCCCCCTTACTGTCCATATCTTGTATTAATGATGATATATTCCATTCCTCTCATCAATATTGTTTTTATGAAATTTTAAGAGACGTCGTTAGCCTGCCAAATTTTCGTGAGAAATTTCTCATGATTTTCTTTTATTTCATGATTCTTTTTTATTCTTTCCTCACTCCCTCTTATCCAAGAGTCATAAAATCTCCAGAATCATGTATATTCATTATTTTCTCATGATTATGGAAAACTCC
This sequence comes from Viscum album, assembly GCA_963277665.1. NCBI lineage: Eukaryota > Viridiplantae > Streptophyta > Magnoliopsida > Santalales > Viscaceae > Viscum > Viscum album. The sequence goes on from OY728137.1 coordinate 1,777,703,893, forward strand.
TCATCAGTATTCTTCTCCTCTTACACTTATTTAAAGAGACTAAAAACATTGTCCATTTGTGTCGAATTACCGATATCGTGGACGATGTATTTTCAATTTCCATTAATTATTTCAAATCTCATCATGAAAAAATTTATATTGATGAACCAGGTTATAATATATGTTTTATGAATCATATAAGGTTCTGGAATTATTTTTTACTTAGGGTTCTAATTTATAAGACAAAATGACATTGTTATTATCAAAGAACAACTTAAATGATCTAAACAAACATCATTAATGTTTTATCTAATGAATAATACTCATATAAATCAAAGTGATAAATGGTATAATTTATGGTAATGGAAATATTTAAATACTAATCCTTTCCAATTCTGGAGTTTCACTTCCAATCAACAAGAACGATTCATCATGAACCAATTGTGAAAATCACAAAAGAACTCACCCAAAATAATGCAAGGAACAAAATACTAACAATTAAGGGGTGAAATGAGGTTATGAAAGGACCATATAAGATGTTATAAACATGAAAATGTTTCTGTAAAATACTAATAACACTCTTTTAACCATTATACAAGAAGTTTAAACAATTTTGAAGTAATACAAGCCTAAGGTAAGGGAATTCTTAACCCGATTTCCATTATTTGGGTTAACCTTCTAATTTAATATTTATGATCTATTTAAATTGTTTGTGTGATAGGTTCTATTTATATTTTGTTTCATTATGTGTATTTATAGAGTATATACATATTACATCCACTCTATTAATTCTCACTTCAAGTATATGATGTTTATAAGGGACTTTTCTTCTAAAATCCTCTTTTAAAATTCTGTTTTATAAGATTCAAAGGAAATGTTCTTATACTATTGTTTATGTTGTATGGTTGTGTTTTGGTTATTGGGTATGAGTAAGTTGGAGGTCGGCCATATGGTTACTCCAAGTGTAACTGTGATGGTTACATAAAGTAAGGTAGCCGTGAGGGTTACAAATTTTAAATTCGCCATGATGGTTACAAGATTATGTAAGTAATGCCCCAAGATACCTCTATGATTATATTTATGTATGTATTTATGAGTGGAAATCATGGCTTTTGAATATGTTTTCATAAGTCATGAGTATTCATGGACTAATGTTATTTTTCCATCTTTTTCAAACCTTACTAAGCTTTTGTGCTCATCCCATGTTTTAATTGATTTTTCTTAGGTTAATGGATTAGTAATACAAGGAATGAAGACATGTTAAATGTTGAAGAATTGTCAAAGAGTCTTTTTTTATGTTTTAATGTTTTATATTCTGATAAAAATGGAAACTGATTTTATGGTATCCACTATGTAAAAATATGTAATGTTATGAATGTTTTGTCTTAATTCTCTAAAGCTCTAAACATGAAAAGATCATCAATGTAAAAGGAAGTGTTTTCTTGAATAAATTCATGATTATGTTTGTAATAAGTGCGTGTCTTTATAATCAATGTGAATAATCAATATGAAGGGGTAATAACAAAATACACATTCCATATAATTAATAAACTATGAGGGTCATGTATAAAAATATGGAATGATAAAATAAATAAAAGAATATTTAATATTATCAATAATATGGAATCAAATGTATCTCGTAGATATTTCTATGATAAATATCATGGATTAATAATAATTAAATATAACTGAGATAATTTCATAATTATTGAATGTGATGTTTCCTAGGGAATTGGTAAATTTATCATCAAGACATTTCATAATACAATTTTGACATACCTGGTGAAAACCAGATCAACATAGTCTATCCAACTGATTCATCCCCTGAGTCCAAAAATGCATCAAGGGGCTATCTAAAATCAGACACCCCCTCTTGTCATATATATCCAAATTATTTAAATAATATATAATAAATGATTTAACAATGTGACCTATGAAATAACAATATTGAATATAAGATATGAGAATATCAGTATTTCACTAGTTAATAAAATTACTAAAATGTACACACTGAACATAAATATGGTATATGGTTGAGACAAAAATCATAATCATATTACATGATACACATATTTATGGGAAATTCAATGTTCAATGATGATAGGAAATTGAATATTTCTTGGGGATAACAAGGAAATCTAGGTAGTTAATTACAATACTATCATTGGTTAAATAAACCGTAAAACATCCATAGGATGAATAATTATGGTTTCAATACAACATATCCTATTTGAGGTATGAGTGGCTTTTGAATTTGATGAATGTGAATTCTTTAGAAATTAATTTTAAAAACATTTATGAGAAAATATCCTTTAAATTATGAAAAATGATTTGAATATAATTCTCCTTAAAAACAACTTTTAAAAAAATTTCTTTTAAAATTAACCTTTTAAACATTCTAATGAATCATTGAAAAAATAACAGCATGTACATCCATACATGTAATACAAGGTATAAACCATACTTTTTTCATGGTAAAAGGTTTGAAAAAATAATTTTTTGGAATGTTACTAGAAGATTCCTTTGATTATTTTTATAAAAAATAATAAAAAATTCATTACTGACTAATTTTTAGAAAGGGTATGTACAATTTTAAATTTTTTTTGATAAATTTTTTATTTTTAAAAAAAGTTCTTGGACGATATAAATAAATGGAGATGGGTTTTCATAATATCATTTTATGAACAATTTTATGTACTGAAAAGTGGAAAAATAGTGAAATAAAATGATAAGGGTCATGAATAAATATTTGAAAAAAATTAAATGGATTAATTTAAAATGATTAATAGTTTCCTATGAGAGAAAGTTATGTGTAAACAATCAGGAACAAAAAGAGATTGTAAATTAAACTGTTGAAATGATTATAAAATTGAAGTGTTAATTAATAAATTAGTAGTTTGTGAGAATAAAATTTGAAATAAACATAAAAAAATGGAAATATGTCAATATATTTTAAAAATATTTATTCAAATAATAATATAACCTTAAAAAATGATGAATTAGAATAACTAAATGAAAAGGTATTGGGTTATGAAATTTCATTTCCACATGCTAATGCTTAAATCAAATCCAATTATATGAAATAATTCAAGATAAAACATGAAAGATAATGAATAATAAATTAATCATTATGTTATATATCAAAATGGGATGTTTATATACCACAAAAATGATATATGTGTAGAATATGACATTTATCTTAATGATTTAAATGGTGAGATTAAAATACATTATCATGTGTTTCCATTCAGGTGAACATCCTTTAAACTATTTTATAATGAGTTTATACATGTTAATAACTTATTATAGACCAATTTTAATATACCTGATATCATATATGATATTTTCATAATATCTTATTACTCATTTTTAGTGATATTTCATTATTTTTACTATTTCAAGATGTAATTGCATATTTTCTCAAGTAGGTTCTAAACAGTTATTTGTTGTCGTTATTACGTAAATCATGATTTAATAATATATATATAATGTAAATCCTGATTTAGATATCATATATATATATATATTACATATATTTTTATTTATAATAATTCATAATATTTGGATAAAATAAATGTGATGCACCGTTCAAAGAAATGGAAGGTTTTACGTACGCATAAACACTACATTAATTTATTTTACATATCAAATATATAAAAATTAAATTATATTTATATATATTATAATTGAATTTTCATTTATATGTCATATATGTCATATATTTTTATTAATAACATCATTCAGACATTATATGGATAATGTGAATGAATCATGTAGCATTAAAGAGGTGGTAGTATATACGTCTACAAATGATGTTGTCATACTTAAAAAATATAAATCATAAGATAATATGTTATGTAGATATTAAAAAAGAATGATTAAATTTTTAATATTTTATATATCATATTCAAATATTGGGTACATCATAATTACCAACCATGAATGTTAGTAAAGGAAAAATGAACAATCATTGTTTTTCAAGGTGGTACTTCATTTTACACAAATGGTAACTTCATTACCCATTACATGAAAGTGTGTATAGGAGGAGGTAAAAAAGATAACATAAAACTTTATTATATAGAGGATACTAATGTTATTTTCAATTAATTTATTAATAAATGTTGAGGTGGTAGATTGTGATATTAACATAAAAAAAGGGCTTGATGAAGGATGTTAACACTTATTTGGGTAACTCCTTTTGGATTTCGCCAAAGGGCATCCTTGGATGGTTATCTTCACAATATGATGGTTATAGAATGATTTTATGGATGTTTAAGAGAAATGTTTTCATATATTAGTCTATCTAAAATCTATTTAGAGGTGTGAGGATGTGGGAGGGATGTGCATCAATTTATATTAGAGGAGGAGTTCCATTCTTGTTAATTTTTGAAAATCTAATTCCACCAACATTTTTTCATTAACAAGTGGATCCTATAATAGAAACAATTTTATAAAAGGGTGTATATAATCAAAATATGGAAATAAATTTGTTTTTAGATAAGTTCATAGTTCATGTTATCCTTAAACAATATGGTTTAGTGCTGTGTTAAGCTAATTTTCCACTTAATTGCTGTAATTAATTTTATTTAATATTAAATATATTTTTTGAAAAAACTAATTTTACCATATTATAAATTTTAAATTATACTAATTAAAAATATAGATTCCAGTTTTCCAAATTCATATCACATATGTGGCATAAATTTTAGAGGCCCGATGCTCGACGTACATGGACATTACATTACTTTTGAAGAATACTTAATACACAACGAAAACAGCCACACAAGGACCATAATAGTTTAGTGTCTCTGGAAACATGGAATTTAATCTTCTAATCGTGATGAAATATCTCCAACTTCTCCCATAAAGATCACCCCCTTTTTTTTCTTACCTTAAACCATTCTTTATATCCTGGGAAAACGAAAACATAAAAATGGTGAGCTCAAATGCTCAGTAAGGGTAAGAAAAGAGAACATAAAACAGTCCATAAACATTTGAATGCAAAAGATTGAACATAAAATCTATACATAAAAATCTTGAGCAAAGATATAAATCATTTAAGTACGTAAGGAATATATCATAATGGAACATCAATATTGATAAAATATAATGGGAATAAATCATGAAATTGTGGAAACCATTCAGCACTTGTTATTATTTCCGTAGTAGCAAAGGCATTTCTGCCAAGACCATCTTAAAGTCTCTTTTTGAATCGAGTTCACTCCTCGTTCCAGTCCTGAATCACTGAACCGGATTAAATTACCATTCCAGATATGTCTATCACATGAGATATAAATCTTTACCCAATACATTTAAGGGAGATTTAGGTCCCACCCATATCATAATGAAATCATTCAAACTTGTGCCACAAAATAAAGTTGAAACATTCATCATAACCCAATGATTAAAATGGGTTTTATAAACGTCATCCCATAATCACATAATACATATAAAACAAATGTATATTTCATCATAAGAAAAGTGAAACCATGTAAATCATCGATACATTATACTTGAAACATACCGATATGAAATAATGTCATCTTATATTTAAAAAGGTTTTCATAAAACAATTTAAATGAATTCTTCAGGAAAATATCCTTTATTCTTCAAGATAATTTGCTTTTCACAAAATGCCATGAAATATTAAAAGAAAAGTATATTGCTGAGAATAGTCATAAAATTTTGTAGAGGAAACATCATTGAAATAATTCGTTATGAAACCGTAAAAATCAATTCACGCCGTAATAGTTAAAAAAAATTCTTCTCGTACTTTTGTCGGAAAATTCAATATATTCCTCGTATGGTAAACAAAAGAATGATTCCTTCTATAACACAAAGTAAAATTCAACGAGGGGTCAAAATGACATTAAACATAAATGTAATAATATTAAACACTTTATGAAAAAAATTTTATGGTCATGGATGAAAAATACAACCCCAGTAAATACTTACGTATAAGCAATCTCGGATAAAAATGAGATTTGCAAAATTATCCCTTACCTTAGGTTTGATTTGCTTTGTACGTATCCAAACCTCCTGTATAATGATTTAAATAATGTCATTGACTTATTACAGAATCATATTCATTGTTATGATGTCATAAATGGTTCACTTATGACTATATATTACCCGTTCTTTTGTAAATTTCATGTTAAAGCAGTGTTTTGGGTAAAATCGTCTTATTTATCATACGTGTTTGGACTTGTTGTTCTTGATGTTATTATTACTTATATCATTATTTACATACTTCTAGAATTTAAATCATGATTTATATATCATATATATTCATTATATATCCAGCATATACATGTATTTATAATAGTATATAACATATGGTGGTAAGAAATGAAACGCACCGTTCCTGGAGACGGTAAGTTGTACGTACGCATAACGCTACTTTAATTTATATTAATTATATTAATTAAATATGAATATTATAATTCCATTATAATATCATATATAATATAATTATCTCCATCCATTGTACATACCACATAAGGTATTAACGAATAACATCACTTTGAGGGGGCGATAGTCCGCACTTCCTCAAATGACATTATCGTATTTACCAAATATGGAAACCATAAAGTATTGATATAATTGAAAATTAAAAAATCATAATGAAATCATAAACATAATATATATCATATATGAATACAGTTCCATCATAATGGCCACCATGAGAGGCGGTAGGAGAAAATCGAACAATCATCATTTCATGAGGCGTTAGTTTTCCATCCATAAAAACATTATGTTCTTCATCCATTAGATGGAGGTCTGTGTAAGTGTATTACTAATACTTATCATAAAAAAATCCTATTAATTTTAGGATACTGGTGTTGTCACAAAAGAAAGGATAAAAAAAGAGATTAGGGGTTGGAGAAGTAGATTACAAAAAAAACTTAAGAGAAACTATTACCATTAATTTGGGTAACTTCCTTTGGATTGAACCAAAAGGACTTCTTGAAGTGCCTTAAGCCTAATTTAAGGCTTCTAGGGGAGGACAGGGATGTAGGGAGCTTAGTTGGTCAGATTTTGGACGAGCCAAAAGGCTTTAGATGTGTGAGGAATTTCATAGAAGTCGTATCATTTTATAAGGGGCTGGAGGGTTTCATTAAGAAATTTTGAAATCATTATTTTTTTACAAACATATCATCGGTTTCAATAGGTCCGAAACACTTTAATTTCAAAGATAAGATGACTCATATTTTAAATAAAATCATCTAATATGAGGTAAATACTACATCACTATTGTGTCATAAATAATTTATTTTATTTAATGTCTAAAAATTATAAAAAAAATCCAACATGTAGGAAATCGTTTTAGCTATCCAATTAATATTTATAATCTAAATTATAATTTATATATCCCCTTATAAAAATTAATTACTAAAATATTTTAGTTAATGCCAATTTTCTCTTTAAATTAAATTAATTAATATAATGTGTCATTGTCTTCCATAAGTGGCTCCATGGAGTCACAAAATCGACCCATGGAGGCCCATGGTCGTCCATTAATCATAGAATATGGTTTGGAGATGTGTTAAGGTATTTTTGAATTATTATAATATTCTTTTAACATTTGAATTACTCTATTTACTTTTCACCGTGATAAATAAAAGTAAAAAGTTACTATTTACCAAAAATTATTTTGACCTAATTGAACCATATTTTTCTCCTTGATATTACCCATGTCTCTCGGATTTTCGAAATTCAACTCATAGAATCAGTAAAATTATGTTTTATGAACAATTGTAAAATCTCTAGGAGGTGTGTAAAAGGCGGGGAAAAGTTCAATACAATTTTCATAAATCTAAAATTATTATAAAATGATTCCAATGAATTTAATTGAACATATATAATTATTATGTATCTTTTTTTACCTAAAAATATTTAAATCAAATAAATTATTATTTAAATAAAAAGTTGGTTTTATCCAAAAACTCAGTGTTTTCACTATTCATAAAAAATTGATGTTTTTCAAAAAAAATTACCAAAAAATCAGCTAATCTATATTTGATATTCCGAATTCAAAAATTATTTCTATTTTCCAAATTCAAAAAATAGAAGTGGTATTAATTAATTTTAAAATTAATTCCCGTTATCAACAAAAAACGTGTTTTTAAGAAACAATAACAATCAAAAGATTGATACTTGTTTTTGTCCAATTTCAAAGTGAAATTAATTCCAATGACCACCATTGTATGAAATGGTAAAATTATATTTAATTACACTTTATAACAAATTAAAAAGATAATATATCCATATAAAGTATTACGATGAAAAATTTTTTGTTTTATTAAAATATAGCGTGTTTTTACTATTCATTAAAATATGAAAGTTATCAGAATAATATGAAAATTTTATCCAAAGTAAATTTTTATATCCCAATTCAAAATAAGAATTTTATTTTGTAAAATTGAACTTATATACATGTCAATAAAAATATTTAAATTCGGTGTGCCATTAAAATGCGGCAAAATTACATTTTTTTAAAAATACTTATTTTATTAAAAAAATTTATTTTGTTCTCATACCATGTTCTAGAAAATATATAATATGAATAATAATGTGATAAAATTCAAAATTTAGATATTACTATTCATAATGGCTAGTTCATAAAAATATTATAACCATATATCGTTGTTTTGTGAAACCTTGTATTGCGTACAACACACTCTATCGAGGAAGGTCGCGATTGTGTGTAATGCAAGCCAAGTCAGGGTTGCGTGATGTGCAAGACTCCTTTGTTGTTGCATATAAAAAAATCCAACCATATTTAATATATACATTTAATATTTATATATATATATATACACACACAACGTTGCGTAGAATATCTACTATCAAACAAACTTGAAATATTGTGTAATACGATCCAAGAATAGTGTTGTGCATACTGCAAGCTAATACGTTGATGCGTATAGCGCAATATAATCATGGAGTGGCATTCAACAAAAGACATAAATTAAATTATAAGAATATTCTTCATAAAGTCTCGGGGTGTTACATTCTACCCCCCTTAAATTGAATTTCTCCCTAGAAATTCTTCGGGTTTATAAATGGTTTACTTCTTGAAAGTTTCTTTATTAGAAACCCACATTGTAAAAAGGAATACCAAAAAATAAGTATAGAAACTAAATTATGAAGCGTAACGGTTACCCAGATTAACTAATCACTGGGTTTACACATAGAAGAACATAGGTGAAAATATGGATATGGAAGAAAAAACTAACCGTCATGTTCTGATGAATAGTGGTAGAGGACATGGCTATGAAAAAACCAACATTCACAAAGCCATAAATTTGTAATGATATAAGGTACCATATGATTCATCAGATATAAGGATACTAGGACAACATTTTTTTTTGTTTTCAAGATCATTTCCCTAATGTTTAAGAATTTTCGAATCAAAAGAAATAATTACTTGATTTTGGTACAATCTCACCGTTGTTTGTGCCATGAACAATTTACACTTCATCTATTAAATAATTGAAGTTGAATTTGTCTTTCATGAAGTGTTAGCAGATCATGTGATAGAATGATGAGTCATTCCATATGTTTCAAACAAAAGTTTAGAAAAAGTTATCAAATATACAGAACTCTATCTATGGTGTGGTTAATCGTTTATGATTCAAAAAATGGACTTATACTTCAACTATCATACTGCATAATACAATAAAACTAATTTCTTCTAACCATGGACTTCTTTAGGACAATGGTAGGCGATGAAGGGATGTTCCACTTCGGTTGTGGGTTTGATTCCCGCAACCTTGTCCGACGCATCGGGTTGTCGTCAATCTTGTAGGTTGTCCTTTATTCTATAAATTAAATATTATAACTTTCCATCAATAATATTGAAAAATTTCTAGCCTTAATCAATACTAACTTATGTCTAACATAATCCATTTCAATATTTAGGCTGGTCAAAAATACAACTTTCCATTCCCATATTATAGTGAAAATGATTACCAGAGAGTACATATAACAAGCATGTTAATACCATCGTTGATCCCCATATATCATAAGATATGTCTTGTTGGTCCCATTAAAAACATTCGAAGGCCTTAATCATGTATTCTCTTGAAAAATGAATACCCATTGAACCTTAGTGAAAACATGAGTGTTGTCAAAAGAAAACTCTTTCCACATACCAAAACCCCAAAATTATATATACTCAAACCATGATATAAAAATTTCCTTGTATCAGTAATGATCTCATGAATACTGTCTAACATTCCATTTTCTTCTTATAACTTCATTATGCACATATCATCTTCTTTCCAAAAATATCTCAATCACTTTCCATGGTTATCGTTACCATAAAATTATTGAAACCCACAATAGACCAATACAAAAATATTCTAATATTCCCTGATACTATATGCAACATTAATTTTTAATCACATTAAATAAACACTTAGTCATTACACAACATCATTTTCATACTCAACATCACAAATAGTGATTTCATGAGACTTCCATTTATCTATTTCCTTAAGAGGTTGCTCACGTTGATCATCATTAACCCGTGGATTAGGGAATTTATTAGCATAATGGCCAATTTCCTTGCACTTGAAGTAGTGAAGTGTTGGTGGAGAGTTCTCTATAGTATTTTCTCTATTCACATCATTAGAACCCTTTTTCCTATTACTTCGACAATCAACTTCTCTATGAGCTTCTTTTCAACACTTAAAAAATTATCTAGTCCCTTTAAGACAATCTCCACTATCCTTATTTTCACACTTTGCGCATAATAAAACATTAATCTTCTTTTCACCATTGTTCTGAGATTTCTCCTTGAACTCTACCCTTCGTTTCATGTCAAAACCATGATATGGATATGTAACACCAAATTCCAGTTCTACCACGATAGCACAATGCACAATTTCTTCATAGCTACTGATGTCTCTTATAGTTAACTCCATTAGAAGACATGGTTTTAAGTAACTAAAGAATCGATCAACTTTACTTTCAGGTTGGATGATAAAGCTAGATGTATACCTTATAAGCCTTGTAAAATTCGCTTCGTATATAACAAAAAATTCATCATCTTTTTGCTTAAGATCAATGTAATCCTTTTCCATATTTTTTCGATGAATATGAGGGATGTACCTATTGAAAAATAAGTTCTTGAACTCATCCCATTCCATGGAGTCAATTTCACCTTGGGGCCTTGTATTCATAACTGAAGTTTACCACTGATCTACTTCACCTTCTAATCGGTAAATAGCCAGAATGACTTTTTCATATTCCGAACAGCAATGTATGGAAAATATCTTTTCAATGGTACTGATCCATTGTTCAGCAACATGTGGACCAGAAGACCCACTGAAAGAAGGTGGGGGTTTCATAATGAAAGACTCAATAGAATATCGTTCCCTTCTCTGCTCATTTGGATGTCTAGAATGATTTATATCTTGTGTAATTATAGAAATAATATTTTTCACTCCATCTCCCATTAATATGGTTTGTTTAGGAGGAAATTCATTGTATCATCCATTACATTGATCAACACAGTCCCTTTTGGTTCCATCCATCGTCTAAAACCCATGAAGAATAGTGTGAGAGGCAAAAATCATGCTAGGGAAAACAACATAATAAAGGGGAAGTACCTTAAATATCTAACATCTTAGGTATATTTCTAATATAGTTACCAAAATTCTAGGACTGTAACCTATACTTATACTTAACCTTAGGGACATCCCTAGACATTCCTCAGAAATATCTCTAGGGATCTCACTTATGTTTTTGCATCATAGTTTCCAAAGGATAAATAACCGTTCCTCTGATACCAACTATAGACGCCCGAAGCTCAACGTACATGGACATTACGTTACTTTTACAGAATACTTAATACACAATAAAAAGAGACACATATGGACCGTAATAGTTTAGTGTCTTTGGAAACTTGGAATTTAATCTTCTAATCATGGTGAAAGATCATTATCTTCTCCCAGAAAGAACTTCCCCTTTTGTTTTCAAACCTAAAATCTTTCTTTATATCCTGGGGAAACGAAAACTTAAAAAGAGTGAGCTCAAATTCTTACTAAGGGTGAGCATAGAGAACATAATAAAATCCATAAACATTTGAATGCAAAATCTTGAACATAAAATCTAAACTTCAAAATCATGAGCAAAGAGATAAATCTTGGAAGTACGTAAGGAATATATCATAATGGAACATAAATCTTGATAAAATAGCATGGGAATAAATCATTTCATTGTGGAAACCATTCATCACTTGTTATGATTTCCATAGTATCTAAGGCATTGATGCCAATACCATCTTAGTGGACAAAGTCCCTTTCTGAATCAAGTTCACTCTTTATTCCAGTCCTATATCACTGAACCAGATTAACATACCATTCAAGCCATGTCTATCTCATGATATATAAATATTTACCCAATGAATTGGAAGGAGATATAGGTCCCACCCATCTCATAATGAAATCATTCTTACTTGTGACCCAAAATAAACTTGAAACATTCATCATAACCCAAAGAATAAAATGGGTTTCATAAACATCATCCCATCATCACATAATACCTATAAAATAAATGGATATTTCATCATAATAAAAGTGAAACCATTTAAATCATAGATAAATTATACTTGAAACATACACATATGAAATAATTTCATCTTATATTTAAATTTTTTTTGATAAATAAATTGAAATAAATTTTTGAGGAAAATATCCTTTCTTCTTCAAAATTATTTTCTTTTCAGAAAATACAATGCAATATTAAAAGAAAAGTGTTTTGTTGAAAATATTCATAAGATTTTGTAGAGTAAACTTCATTTAAATAAGTCTTTATAAAACTGTAAAAATCCATTCACGTTGTAAAAGTTAAAAATAACATTTGTCTTGTACTTTTGTCGGAAATGTCAAAAAGTTCCTCGTATGGTAAACAAAAGAATGATTCCTTCCATAACACAAAGTAAAAGTCAAAGAGGGGTAAAAATAAAATTAAAAATACATCGATGAATATTAAACACTTTATGAAAAAAAATTTATGGGAATGGATGAAAAATGCAACCCCAGTAAATACTTACTTATAAGCAAGCTCAGATAAAAGTGAGTTTTGCAAAATTATCCCTTACCTTAGGTCTGATATGCTTCGTACGTATCTGAAACTCCTGTATAATGATTTAAATAATGTCATTCACTTATTACATAATCATATTCATTGTTATCATGTCATAAATGGTTCACTTATGACTTTATATTACCCATTCTTTTTTAAATTCCATGTTAAAGCAGAGTTTTGGGTAAAATCGACTTATTTATCGTACGTTTTTGGACTTGTTGTTCTTGATGTTATTATTACTTATATCATAATTTACTGGCTTCCAGAATTTAAATCATGATTTATATATCATATATATTCATTATATATCCAGCATATACATTTATTTATTATAGTACATAACATATTGATATAAGAAATGAAATGCACCGTTCATGGAGACGGTAAGCCGTACGTATGCATGAACGCTACTTTCATTTCTATTTATTAATTTAATTGAATAGGAATACTATAATTCCAATATAATATCATATATAATTTCATTAACTCCATACATTATACAACCAACATAAGTTATTGACGAATAACATCACTTTGAGGGGGCGGTAGTCCACACTTCCTCAAATAAGATTATCGTATTTAGCAACTATGGAAACCATAAATTCTTAATATAATTGGGATGTAAAGAAGAATAAAGAAATCATAAAAAATATATATCATATATGAATACATTTCCATCACAATGGCCACCATGATAGGCGGTAGGAGAAAATCGAACAATCATCGTTTCATGAGGCGTTAGTTTGCCATCGGTAGAAACATTATGTTATTCATCCATTAGATGGAGGTGTGTGTAATTTTAGTTCTAATAAATCTCATAATAACATCCTAGTATTTTGAGGATACTGGTGTTGTCACAAAAGAAATGATTAAAAAGAGATTAGGGGTTCGAGAAGTTGAATAAAAGAAAACAACTTATGAGAAACTATTACCTTTAATTTGGGTAACATTCTTTGGATTGAACCAAAAGGACTTCTTGAAGTGCCTTCTACCTAATTTAAGGCTTCTAGGGAGAGGACAAGGATTTAGGGAGGTTAGTTGGGCAGAGTTTTGACGAGATAAAAGGCTTGAGAGGTGTGAGGAATTTCATAAAAGTGGTCTCCTTTTACAAGGGAGTGTACGACCTCTTTAGGAAAGTGTGAAAACATTATTTTATTATAAACTTATCTTCAGTTTTGAGAGGTCCAAAACACATTAATGTCGAAGATAAGATGACTCATATTTGAAATAAAATCATCCAATAGGAATTGGACAAGTTTTGGATGATATTTTAATCCTAGTAATCTTATTTATTTAAATCATTTACTAATGTGATAAAAACTGCATCATTATTGTGTCATAAATAATTTAATTTATTTATTTTCTAAAAATTATAAAAATCTTCTAACATATAGGAAATATTTTTATATTTCTAAAGAATATTTATAGTCGAAATGATAAATTATATATCCGCTTATAAAAATTAATTACTAAATGATTTTTGTTAATGCCAATTTCTACTTTACATTAAATTAATTAATCTAACCTGTCATTGTCTTTCATAAGTGGCTCCATGGGGTCCCAAAATCGACCCAAAGATTCCCATGGTTGGACATTACTCATCCAATAAGCTTTGGACTAGTGTTAAGGTAATTTTTAATTATTATAATATTCTTTTAACCTTGAATTAACCTATTTACTTTTAACTGTGGTAAATAGAAGTAAAAAAGTTACTATTCACCAAAAATTAGTATTATCTAATTGAACCACATTTTACTCCTTGATATTAACCGTGTCTCTCCATTTTCGAAATTCAACTCAATAAAGCGGTAAAATTATGTTTTATGAACAATTGCAAAAGCAACTAGGAGGTGGCTAAAAGAGTGTGAAAAGTTCAATACAATTTTTATAAATCTAAAATTATTATAAGCGATTCCAATGAATTTCATTGAACATATATAATTATTATGTATCTATTTTTACCTTAAAAAATTTAAATCAAATAAATGATTATTTAAATAAAAAGTCAGTTTTAACCAAAAACGCAGTGTTTTCACTATTCATCAAAAATTTATGTTTTTCAGAAAAATACCAAAAAATCAACCTAAGCTATATTTGATATTCATAATTCAAAAATAATGTCTATTTTTTCAAATTAAAAACCTAGAAGTGGAATTAATTATATTTAAAATTAATGCATGTTATCAAAACAAATAACGTGTTTTTAAGAAACAATAACTATCAAAAGATTGATACTTGTTTATGTCCAATTTCAATGTGAAATTAATTCCACTTACCACCATTAGATTAAATGGTAAAAATATATTATAAATACACTTTAAAAAAAATTAAAAAGATAATCTAGACATATAAATTATTGTGATGAAAAATGTTGTTTTTAATAAAAATATAGCGTGTTTTTACTATTCATTAAAATATGAATGTTATCAGAATTATATGAAAAATTTATCCAAAGCCAATTTTTACTTCCGGATTCAAAAGAAGAATTTTATTTTGTCAAACTGCATAGATATACATGTCAAAAACAATATTTAATGTGGGTGCGCCATCAGAAGGCGGCAAAACTACATTTTTTGAAAAATACTATTTTTACTCGAAAAATTGATTTTGTTCGTATACCATGTTCTATAAAATATGTAAGATGAATAATAATGTTATAAAATTCAAAATATAGTCAATACTAATCATAAAGGCTAGTTAATAATAATATTATAACCATATATAATTGTTTAGTGAAACCTGGTATTGCGTACAACACACGCTATCGAGGAAGGTCGCGATTGTGTGTAATGCAAGCCAGGTCAGGTTTGCATGTTGTGCAAGACTCCTTTGTTATTGCGTATAACAAAATCCAACCATATTTCATTTATAAATTGAATATTTATATATATATATATATACACTCGATGTTTTGTAGAATAACTACTATCAAACGAACATGAAATTGTGTGTAATATGATCCACGAATAGTGTTGCGCATATTGTAAGTTAATACGGTGTTGTGTATAGTGCAAGATAATCTTGGTATAGCGTACAAAACAAGACATAAACGAAATTATAATAATATTCTTCATAAAATCTTGGGGTTTGACATCAATAAATTTAAATTTAATCCTGTAGATGGGATGACCAAGAGAGTTTTTAAAGTAAAAATATTTAAAATATTTCTAGCTTATTATGTAAACTATAATAGTCAAATTGATTAAATTGACCTAAAATGGATTAATTGAAGAAAATTTTATCAAAATAAAATCTTAATCTCATAAATAACATAATTTATACTTTTAAATATATTATAATAAAAACCACATTTAATTTAAAATTCATGATTTTTCACTATTCATCAAAAAAATGTAGAATCACAAAAAATAAAAAAAATGACACTAACAAAATTTTTATGTTTTGATTTTAAAAATGATTTTTAATATTAAATTTAAATATATAAATGTAATAAAAATTTGATTTAAAAATGGTCCTTTGTTAAAATGTGGTAATAGTGCCTTTAAAAATGTATAGGTTTGTGGATAAAATTGTTCTTGCTCTCATATTATGCCTATAAAATATATTGGATGAATATGGAAAATATTTTATTGAATATATAACATATATTTATCACTAATATAATCCATCAATAGTAATTATTTTAATTTATTAAGGAAAAACACATTTGGGAGAAAAAAATAAAAATATATCCTTTATATTCAAGTGGTTTATATTTTCTTTTCTAAGTAATTAGTAACCAATGAATTTATCATATATTTTTATTGTCTATATATTTTCGTAAGGAAGTTAATACAATTCGTAAATTATAATTTAAAGACAATGTTTTGTAATATTTTATTAAATAAAAATTTTTTCTTAACATATTAGTGTTTGGTAATACTCAGTCAAGAGTATAATGCAAGCCATTGAAGAAACTCATTGTTTTATGCGGCGTGCACTAAATCTCTATTACATGCTTTGTAAGCTACATCATAGATTTATTTTATTTAAAATAGTAAATATATTTTAAAGTATTGGGATATTATATTACCTTACATGATTTATGATTCTTGTCATACATACTATCAAATACAATGGTATTATTTTATAATTTCATGTCATTACATTCCACATGAATATAATCATGATACATGGTGTTTTTATATATTTGTTAATTTGTTTTTTAATATTAATAGGAAATATAAAAAAACACACAAATTAAAAACATAAATTATCTACCCCAAAATGTAATCCCCTCACCAACACTTAAAATATTAAATTTTCTTGAATGTGAATAAATGAAATAATATAGTTACATGAAATAAAGAATTAATATTTTTAAAAATAACATAAAAGTGAGAGGGTAAAGGATAACCTGTCAATTTCATGTGATTATGGGGTCATTAATTGTGGTGGTCTAAGCTAAATGTGTGGGGAATCCCACAATATACTACCTCAAATAATACCCATTTACTCTAAATATAATTTTTTAGAAACATGAGTGACCTCTCTTACACAAAAAAGAAAAACATGAGATACAATATAATATCCCAACAATCAAGAATAAAAAAAAGGGATTCAGCTTTAATCATGAACTGTAGATAAATAATTCTTCCCAAAAACAAAATAACCATATTTGGATAATTCTACCATGAACTAATATTAATCATTCCATGCTGATCCTTGAGTTCTCATATGATGAAAAATTAATCTCCTAATGATATTGAATCTATAGATTACTTTGATATCAAACTTGGGATAAATCCATGTTATGTTTCATTCAAGCCTGATATGTATGATGATCGGCATCCACATGATGATGACATGATTTCCCAAAAATTAAATTTCATGGTAAAATACAAATGGGATTTTTTTAATTCATTCTTATAATCCCATTTCACATTATTCAAGAACATCCATTAATCCTTACTATTTGGTTTCATTGTTTTTTGCAATATCATATTGAACTATTGATTGGAACCATTAGAGTAAATATTTGGATTTTTGTTTTATGATGTTGATGTTTTTTTTGTCACCCCCTAATTTAGAATGAGGGAATAAAAATTTCAATTATAAAATTGTGTCCCTTGGAAACTGATGATAGCATTTGGTACAATAAATATACAGAAAAATTTTAGCCTGAAATAAATCTACTACAACATGAGAATCATCAGTCCAAATGGAATTAGCCTCCACACATCTACTAACATACTCAATATCAACAAGATTGTAAAAGAAACCAAAATATATTTTAAATGGACATATAAAACCAATTCCACATAAATCAAAAATTCACAATTGATATGTGGTTTTTGGGAACATGGGTGAAGAAGAGTATTTATCCAAGGATTTTCTTGAAGGATAAAACACATAAAATAACTTACTAAAGGTATATTCAAACTAATATAAAAAGTCATTCTACTAAAACGGATGGTTGGGGGTTGACTACTGATCATAAAAATCTAATAAGAATGCTTGAAGAAAATTATACATTTTCCTTGAAATTTGATTGGTAAGATACCGTGGGAATGCTATTTTAGAATTTCTTTAGAAGGAATAATCTATTTTAAAGACATATTTGATTAATTATTAATCATTATAATATAAATTAACACCAACCTAAATATTATCCCCTAAATTTTTAACCCTCTAACCATATGAGAATATACTTCAACCTTAAGAATGAAATGATTTAAAAACTTGGCTCACTTTAGAATATGAAATCATAACACAATGCTTTGATTGTTGTTTCAAGTATACCTTCTGGTAAATGGTGAATTTGGGATCCCATCCATATTTAATGTAAGGATGAATTGATTTTATAGATCATTTTTGATCTAAAAAAATTTATTTCAGGTGGTATTCATTTCCTAATTAATATAGCACTCTCACAATTAAAACAATACTCAACCACATGTGTTTTGGGTTAATTGTTTATTATTTTTCATAGTACCAATTAATTTTTAAAAAAATCATATGCCGTATTAATTTAATTAAATTATCTCATTGATTCAAATCAAATTAGTTAATAAAGTCAGAATTAGATCGATTAATAAGAAATACTACTCTCCCCTAAGCGGTGTGGTCATCGTAGAAACATTGTACTCTTTCACTGGTTTCAAAATGGTATAACACAATAAAATTTATAATCTAGATTTAAAAACTAATAGAGAAAATTAAAGAATGCATAAATTGATAATAATATATGAAATCGATGATAAATGATGAGTTTATTACAGAAACACAAAAATTAAAATTTGATGAATAACAAGGAAGTTTATTTTAGGGAATCCCTTTCCTGAAAAGATACCATGTTTTCAATGCATAGAGGAATAAAGTGGAACCACTTATCCTCTTCCCTACACATTCTAATTCATTTAAAACACAATATAATGTATAAAAATACACATTTATAGAGTAGAGGGAAGGGTTGGGTTACAAGTTGTTATAATTGTGAATCTAAAAATTTAAACAAATATGTTAATCTGTATTTTACTATGTGTTTGACCTTCAAAACACATGAACCATGTAATGACCCATGTCATTCAAACTGAAATTTTGAGAATATACATGATTATTTCCTTTCAAATTATTTTGAGAATAAAATAGTATTTTTACCTATAAAATGATCTTGAATAATTTTTCTAACTATATCGTTGGACATATAAGAGGGTTTTTTCCATAAGACATGAGTTTGGTGGAAATTTGAGCACATAAATTTTTTTTGGAAAAATTAAAATTTAATATTTCAAAATGAAAAATTAAATTATTGGAACTGGTTCATTCATCGGTATCATTTTAATTGGGCATCATATTTAAATTTGTTCTCTGTAATTGATTTAGGAACAGTTATTTTTTCCATTACAAGGTATAAACTAAGATCGGGCACTAGGGCATGTTGGTCGACCCTTTTCTTTTCATCGTTGTTTTTTCATGAATTTTTATTTTTATTTTTTTTTATTTACCTTTTTTCATCTTTATTGATCATGCCCCTCATGTGTCTCCTTCTACCCTGCCCGACATAGAGATATAATAGTTTGAGGGAGAAAGAGAAAGGGAGACTGGGGTAGTGAGGTCCCATCATGAATCTCTCAATGCCTAGGATTTATGTGCGACAACCATGGACTACATATTATGAGAAAAGCATCAGTATTGTCCAAAAAAGGTAGATGTATCCATATTTTTACATCAAGTCCTCCTTTTATTAACCATTAACTATTTTTATAGCACTTTGTTTCTTACCAATGAAACTAGTGTATGGATTTGTTGATTTTGGAGAGAAAATGGGAGTTTCTGGTGATCCAAAGGATTTTTCTTTAGGTAAACTTGGAAATATGGTGTGTAGTTTATGGTGATATATCATGTTATATTCACATTTATAAAAGATAGTGTTTTCTATGAACATGCAATGTACTATGGTTTAGATGTCGGGTATAGGGTCTTAGTCGTGTAGATGAGTAATCGACCAAGGTTCCTCGTGTTTGGAAAGAAGAACATATAGAGTACACAGCTAGACCTCATGATGTTATCACACCATGAATATGTTCACAAAATCTCCATGTACATGGAGGAACGTGTTTAAAGGCATATGTTATTACCATGTGTGGGTTACATACTATGTTCCTGAATTTAATGCTGTGTACATGGGGTATTTTCACACCGAGGCCTCCAGAGGCACATGCCCATGGGTGAGACTGAGGGAACATAATGTGTATAGTCTCTAAATTTATTTTATCCTACTATCGGTACCAACTGAGGGTATTTTCTTATTTTATGACAAAGAGTCAGATTTGGATGTAAGAGTAGTCCATTATGTGTAGTTTTCCACACTGACTGAGATGGTGAAACCTATCGATTAGTTCGAGGAAACCAAATGGGTGTTTTTATAATTCTATCAAAATGAATAGGGTTTTAATTTATTAATTGAATTCACCGATCATATGAAAGGGTATTTATTATATAATTATATTTTGGTTGTTTGGACTAACCTGGTTTAAGACCCTTGATATCAGATAATCCATGAGCTATCTCTCGTGAACATTTCTTTAGTATCTTTTTATTGAGGCCAGCTCCTGTGTGGGATGTTCCCTACTGGCCTAAGTGGTTGTGAGACTATTTTATTTTTAGGATGACCTATATGATTTATCTTCTTATGTTTTGATGTGGAGGATACCTTGTGGGGGGGCTCCATCTTCCCTCTATACCAATGATCCACTGTGGGATGCCTTTTCTACATACTAACTTTTGGAGTCCCGTGTAGGATCCCTTTACCTATGTACAATTCTAAGGATTTATTATAGGATACCTATTTCTTTTTGTACAGTTATAGGGGGAACTTTGTATTAACACTTCACCATTTTTGTTGTTCATAGGATCCTATGTAGAATTCCTCTATCTAACATGTTGTTAGAGGATCCCTTGTACGGTTCCAACATTATCTTTTTGTCATAGGATCTGAAGTAGGATGGATATGGTAGTGTTTTGACATTGAGGATTCCATGTAAGATTCCTATTCTATTTTTTGAAATGGAAAACCCAATGGGTGCCCATTTTTTAACTGGCCCGTGGATCCATGTTATTTTCGGGGAGATATGGTAGCAGGTGTCACATTAGAACCTGTGATGAACTTTTTCTCCCATGCAGTTGGCGTTGTTGTGTTGGGTTTCGGTGTTTGTCCACCCTCACTCCTTTTTTAATTTCGTAAAATTTTTATTGATGAGGTTTCATTATTATTAGGGGTGATTCCTAGTTGGTAGATGTTTAGCCTAACGTAAGGAGTCTTTCTTTCACTCTAATATGCACATTAATTCATCATAGTATCTGTATTAATTATTATGATGCCCATAAATTTATTACTGGGACCTGGTTTCAGAGCTATGTTATTATATGATATTTTCTTTTATATCAAGTGGTAATACATAGTATTTGGATATTGGACATGTATATATATTTGAATATGATATTGTTAGGATTCCATAGGCATTCCTTGGAAGCAACTATTGTTCAAATGATTATGATATTCGTGCACAGAAACCCTAGTAGTGAATACTCATGGATGACTATAGTCTACCATGTGTGGGGATGATTATGAACTCCTTTACCTATGATATGTTTTAGAGTTGATTCTGTAATCCTCATCATTTTATTTATGGCATGGATGATTATTCTATCCTCGGCCTCTGATTGGGATGATTATGCTCTCCATGACAAGTTACCTGAAAAAAGTATTGAGTGTGGAATCTCACATCATTGGATACCTGGCATGATTACTCTCTTTTAGATGATAGGGATTATTGTGATTTCCCATATCGCAGACTGAAGGGGTGATCATGTAACCTCACTAGTGAGTAATTTTATATTTTGCCTATGGTCTAGACCCATAGAGACTATCCGAGTTCTGAATGTCCTGAGCAACTATGAACAGAGACCTAGGGCTCTATCATTGGACTTGATTTACATGGCATGTGATGTTTACAATCTTACACAGTGAACAATTACCATATTTTGGGTGTACTCACTCAAATACTTCTTTATGGGATAGACCGTCAGTATATGGTATCCCTCCATACAATGTTTAGTGGATTATACTAGTGATCCCATGTGTAGGACGGGTATCCCCCAGTGTAGAATTATCTTTATAAGAGATATTTATTACACTTGCTGATGTTGGTACATGTCTATTGGGATTACACATCAATATATTTACTTAATGATACATGGAGTCAGTGGAATGACATCTAGCTCAATTCCCTTGCACATGATGACCAGCCAATAAGTATTATGAACCCAGGGATTGAATTCTATTTGGTTATATGTTAATGGATTCACATAATCATTAATATTCATATTTATGTATATATTTATTTTTTTGGGATATAAATGTAAATATATATATATATATGGATATAAAATGACATTTTTTACCAGTTCGGATGCATTACAAACCAAGGGTTCGACTATGGTTTCGATTTTTATTTTACAATTATTTTTAGTTGAGTTTTTGATTGGAAGAGATGTTGCTTTTACCTAAACATATAGAAGCATATTTGATAGGTTCCTTATCATGTTGTCCTACTGATATTATCTCCCACCTGGGCGCATGCAACTCAACTTACATGTAGACCTTATGAATGCATTTTAGGACGATCATGAGTTTCATGGTAAATAGGCTTAAGGGAGAGAGTTGAATATTAGAGTAGAAATACTCATGTAGGTTATTATGATCATGATGGGGCAGCTCAATACTGATTGGATACTATGTATTTGGTTTTCATAGAATATAGTATTACAACCCTGTACTTTTACATTCAGTTTATTTTGTACTTATGTATATGTATAGTCAGCCTAGTGGGTGACCAATGTTGAACTATATGGAATAAGTAGTCATGTTTTTATATAATTTTCATTTATTATTAATTCATGTTCTATTTAAGTTCATTTACTTCATAGTCACTATATTATTTACTATTGTGTATGATACATAGCTATTTTAAATAATTTCTTACTCTGTTATGAGGGGAAAATCATTGTACTATTACATCCTAGGCCCACATTACTACACAGAAGCCTCTAGTGTATAGGGAGGTGCACATAAGGACTTGAAACCCAATGGATCATACACCGTTTTAGTGGAATCTAGGTTGGGACATTAGAAAGTGTTATCAGATATTTTCTTTTCAAGATCCATAATATTCTGTATATGGTAGACATGAGTCAATAGAATGTTTCAGAACCTATGATAGATATTGGAATGGGGCATTAAAAACACTGGTTTTAGAAAAAAGTCATATTTTCCTGTGGTAAGGGATTATTTTTATGATCTATGATGTTATACTTGTAAGTAATTTTATCCTCGATTGATGAACATGTTTTGTGGATGTTATGATTTACTATGTATCTTTTTATCTTGGAAGTTTCAAATAGGCCAATGATCGAATTTGAATCTTAGTTGGAAAAGGAAAGAGGTGTATCATGAATAATATTTGGCATATAAGATTCAATGCCCATAGGCCTACTTGTGTGTGTTTTTACTAATGACTAAGTCCTATTATATTGGTCCTGATTACATATATATATATATATATTTGTGTGTGTGAGTATCTAACTCTCATTCTGATGGTTGGTTTTTTGGTTCTATTTTGTGGAATTAGGGTTGAGGATGCTCACTCATTCATTGTTTATAATAGGTGAAGATACCGTAGTTGGCTGTTATGGAACATGATTCCCTTTTTTGAAGCCTTGTCTTTGGTTATCTAATTGTATCATTGAGTATGATGACAATGGATACTAGGAATTTTATATTGAATTGGACCTCCAAGGGGTATTTCCATGTACGGATTCATAGTTTGTGTGAGTTAGGAATCTTTTTTTTGTATCGTGACCTCTAGTGAGTAGTTTTATCTGGGGATACTCGGTGAGTATCATGCCCTTGTAGTCTGTCTATTCATTTTTGAACCATGTTTACATTGTGATCTTTACCATCTTTTCATAGGATTAATATTTTAGGATATGTAGTTAGACCTTACAACCTAGTTGAGTTACTTATTCTATAGTTCTAGGTGGGAGACCTAGAGGCCCTTAGTTTGAATCATACCCTTGTAGGTCATCATTTTTCTTCGTTTGAAGGAAACAAATCTAATAGAGGTTGGATAGTGTTTTAGATTATTTTTTAGGTTGTGATCTAGGTTTTGTTACATTTCTATGATCGGGGCATGGTAGGTACTCAGGTTTTGTGTTATAGGTATGTTGATTCCTTTGGATGTCAATAAACACATTGGATGATTTGGTATCAAGATTGTCTTCGACGAGAATGATTTTTTGGGAGTATGGTCTAGTTGACTAGGGTTTCCACTATTTCTAGTGTTGTTAGAGCGTAGGTGGAGGCTCATAACTTGAAAGGCCCTATGTAAAGGGTCATCGTGGGAATAAAATCATGGAACATGAGAGGTGTATGATTTTTTAAAAGGAGTTCAAATGGATATTTTGGATTAATGTTACTGAAATTGTATATAGCACAATAATCTTATCATTATGATGGAAAAATAACTAGAGTATGATTGAGGTGGTAATGGTATAGGCTTTTTTTCACGTGGTGTTGTTTATTCAAAATAGGTGAGTTTCTGGGTGAATGTTGAGGACAGGTAGTTTCAAGACAATCCATTGGTTCAGTTTCATAGTAATTGTGGCTTAAATGAGTAATTTCACTTTGGGGTAGAGGATACATCAGGTTAAATGTTAAACTGTTAGAAGGTTGACTTGTGGATGAATCTTGGTCTGGAATAACACGATGTGACTGTCGTACATAGGGAGATGTATACACAATTATTTGGAATCATAATTTACTAATTGATAGATTCACTCATGCTATATCATGAATTCATCATTAGTACGATGAGAGAGCATCATCCCTACACTAAGCTTCATTCCTTTTTAAATGTCTTTTCTAGTTTGTAAAATAATCATGTTGGTGTTGTGCCCGAGGACGGGTGGAAGTTATTACATATTATGGAGACTAAACAATTGACCGTTTATGGGACTTGACTTTAATATTCTATTTTAATCAGTATATTCATGGTCTGTTGAGTTGGGAGTTTTGTTTTGAGGCAATGATAGGGGAATTCATATGGCAGGGAGTAACAAATCAGTTCTAGTTAATTTTATTTTTATAGGAGTTGGAATATGACTCTATGATGAAGGTCATTGGATAGTCTAGATAGCATGGTTTTGAAGATTATCGGGTCCAAAGTATGGCTACTAGTCTTGCCAATAGGCTTCTCGGGGACGAGATGGTTTAGGGTGGGAAGTTTATAAAGACCCATGTTTTTCTTACTCAAATTTTTTTAGATATTTGACATGATTATACCAAATGATTCTATGTGGTAAAATGTTATTTTTACCAAATAGATGAAATTAGATATATTTTTACTATTTGTTTGGTCAAAAAATTGGGTGTCTACCATTGAATAAGTGTTTGGTGGAAATCAGATCCATTCAAATTTTAGTGGAATAGTTTATAATTACTAATTAGTGAATTGTATAATAAATTATTCCGGAAGGTTCCTTCATCTATATCTTTTTAATAGAGAATCAAATTTATATTTCTTCCTCTCCATTGAGTCTGATATTAGGAGTATTTTTGAGGAAGAGCATAAAATCTGGTCGAGTTCCAAGGTCGTCCAATGTCCGCATTTATTTTTTCCATTATTTTATTTTCTCTATATTTTCTTCCATTTCACTTTAATTTCATTCTTCCTTCCTTATCACACACTCCCCTCTTAAGGATCCTCTTACACCACTAAACTGGGAGAGAAAAGAGGGATAGGGAGAATGAAAAAGGTAGGGTGAGGATGTGAGGTACCTCTATGAAGCTCTTGATGCTCCAGATCGATGTGTGGAAACCATGGACAAAATATTTGACGGATCGTTTGAAACATTTCACTAAAAGGTGGGTTTATTTAATTTTTTTACTAAAAATACCACATAGATTCATCATTTTCAGTTTTTTTATTTCATTAATGCCTGCTAATGGCCCTTAGTGGCCATATCTATTGATTGGGGGGTGAAAATGGGGGTTCTGTGAAATATTAAGGTTTTAAACTTAGTAAAAAAAGTATACATGACATGTATTTCAGTGGTACTTTCCATGTGATATACCCAATTGGGTATGATGATGTTTTCTATGTACATTCTTTGTATGGGGTCTCGGCCGTGAAGTTGAGTTGTTGACCAAGGCTGCATGTGTAGGGGAACATTGTCGTGTAGAGTATTGGGATAGATCTTGTGTGTTCTAAACACAATGTAAAAGTAAATGGATTATCCATGTTCATGGGCAAGACGATTGAGGGACATTGGAAGGTACCCCATGTGGGTTACATGTTTTATTCCCTCCTTATACTCTATGTACCTGCGGTGTTTTCACGACCATGCCATCGGAGGCACATGAAAATGTGGTAGTTTGTTGGTATACTCCATTTATGGCCTATACATGTATTGTGTCACACTTTTGGTTCCCATTGAAAGACTTCTCCAATTTTATTCCCCATAGTAGGATTTGGATGTAAGAGTACTCCATTATTGAGTAGTTATCCACATAGACCACAACGGTGAAACCCATGGAGTTGTTCGAGGACTAATTATGGGTGTTTTTGTTATTCTATCTAAATTGAAAAGTTTTTACATTGATAATTGAATTCAGAAAACATTTAAGAGGGACTTGATGAGGGAATTATTAGTTGGGTGTTTGGATAAACTTGGTTTATGACCCATGATCTGAAATGAAACATGAGATATCTCTCATGACAATATCTATAAAAGTTTTTCCATTATGGAGCCCCCCTTGGAAGATCTTACCGTCTATAATAAGAGGTTTTTATAACAATTTCATTTTTTGGATACCATATAGAATAAATCTACTTATTTTTCATCTTAATGGATCCAATGTGGAATGTATCTATTTTCTTCTATATTATAGATGCAATGTGGGGTTACTTTTCTACGAGATGGAATAGGGAGTCCAATGTAGGAACCCTTTACCTATGTATCATTTTCACGATCCCTTGTTTGATGCATATTCAATCTTTTTTTCTTATGTAGGGTCCCTTTTAGGACATCATTACCCTTTTTTGTTCAAAGGATCTCGTGTTGGATGCCTATTTCATACATTCTATTAGAGGATCCCATATAGTATTAATCCTTTTAACATTTTAGATATGTATCCAAATTTGGATTCCTTCACTTGTTTTAGATCTTTAGGATCGCATGTAGGATGCATCTTCAGGATTTTTCCGGAGTGACCCGATTCTTACCCATTGTTTGACCAACCCTATGTTTTATGTCATTTTTGGGTAAAGATGTTAGCGGGTGCTAACATAGAACTCTTTTTGAACTTATAATCCCAATAAAAATATAGTTGTAGTGTTGGGATTACACATTTATCCTCCCTCACTCCATAATTCATGAATTAAAATTTTAAATTTCAATTTAGTGATGTTACTAGAGGAGATTCATGGTTGGTTATTAATCCTGACACAAGGCATCTTTCATTCTCTTTGGGATGCCTATACATTCATCCTAGGATTCATATTTTTTATTAGGATTCCTAGACATGCTTTCCAAGGGTCTGTCTTTTGTGCCATTTTATTTTTTGATATTTACTATTATACACAAAGGTAATACAAATGATATGGGTATTGAAAATGTAAATATATTTGAATATTATATTGTTGGGATGTACAAAGGTGTTTCCAAGAATATGGATGTTCAGCCTATGATTATGATACAATGGCATGAATACCCTAATAATAAATACCAGTGGACCATTATTCAACCTTGAGTGGTGGGTATTTTCACTATATCCTCATTCTACGATATATGGTGGGGATGATTTTTCTCTCCTCGACCTATGATAGGGATGATTATTCTCTCTTGAATCAGTTACCTGACCACAGTGTTGAGTATGTCTTGTCGCATCATTGGATACCTGGAATGATTATGCTCTCCCAAATGATGGGGATTTTTTAGAATCTCCCTTATTAGAGACTCAGGGGGTGGGCATTGAATCTCACCATTGATCTTTTGTACTGATCACCTATGGGTCATACCCTTAGGGTTTTTTCTGAGTTTCGAATGTTGTGATAGCAAAAAGACTAAGAACGAGGGTTCAGACATTCAATGGGATTAAAAGGACTATGAAATATTTCATAGACTCAGTGACCATTTACATGACATCTATATGTACTCCCTATAATCATTCCTTACAATATTTACCATCGATATACGATATCCTTCTTTAATGTGATTGGTGGTGAGTATGATTGAACCCCTGAGAAGGATGAGTGTCCCCATATTGTGGAATACCTTGTTCAATGATATTTTTGGCACTGGATAAAAAACATATCAGTCGATTGGGATTATGGACCCATAGATAAACATAATGACACATGAATTGAGTGGGAAAACATTGAGCTCAATTCCATTTCATAGGATGTCCAAGCTATCCGGATTATGGACCGATGGATCGACTACCATTTTGGTTTTATTTTATTGGATTCACATTCTCATGAATATTCAAATTTTTTATATACCTATAGGTATGGGAATATAAATGTATACATATATAGATATGTATATCCATAGTGGAAAATTCCTAGATATCTAGGTTATGGACCTGGGGTTCAACTGTGGTTTCACAATTGATCATACACTTTATTTTATATGAGTCTCAACTATAGTGAGCTACTTATTTTTCATACACTAACAGTTATGTATTTTATAGGATCCTTGTCGGGTTTTCCTACTGAGATTATTTCACACCGATTTATTTTCTCCTCAATGTATGTGTATACCGTAGATATGATTTTCAGGTTTAGAATTATCTTCATGGTGGATAGGTACGAGTACTAGAGTTTCATGTTTGAATATATCTGCTCATGTGGGTTATTCTGATCGGGCTATTGTTGTTCAAGGGTACCTTGATACAAGGTATGCGGTCTAGCTCAGATATAGTAGTGGAGCCATGTAATTTTAGTTATATTTTATTTTTTACTTCTCTATCTATATGGTTTTTAAATTGGGTGACAAGTGTGGTATTATAAGACAATGTTGTTTGAGGTTTTTTTACCATTTTCATTTATTATTAAAACATGTTCTATTATAGTTTATTTACTACTTATACACTCTGTATATTTACATCTATATATAATACATAGATATTTATACTTCTTTCTTTATAGGATATGTGTTTATAGTCTCCCAACTATTACACCCTAGTCCCTCACTACTAGTCAATATCCCCTAGCATATGGGGAGGCACACTTTTTTCCTCATAACCCACATACATGGGGCACTGTTTTAACGGATTCTGGGTTATGACATTAAAAACAAGATAGCCATATAGAAGGATTAATTATTTGGAATTGGTTCATCTATATACTATCCTTATTTAAGATCAATCTAATCCTAGATGTTGATGATATGGTCAAATGTTTATGTAATGTCCAGTTTGAAGGGTGTAGTCCAAATTTGATTTCATGGCACATTTACTCCAATAAAATAAACGATCCATGTCCTATAGTATTAATTATACAAATACCATATTTTGTTATTAATTATGTTTAAAAACAAATAAAATAATCCAAATAATTATATTTATGAATAAAATACTACAATTCACTTTAATGGTTAAAAATAGGAATATTAATCTAGTTTTCAAATGAATGTTATAATACAAAATATTCAATAAATAAACATTGTTCACACAATATGATGAAATTATGTGAGTAAATTATGTCATTAGAAATTTATTTTATCAAATGATTTTTGATCAATTACTTATTTATGTTATATAGACTTTTTTCTATATAAATGTGATATTTATATCATAAACACTATCAAAGTTCATAGAATGAAATTTCAAATATAACATCATGTCTTTTGTACTCATGTAATGTATCTTTTGTAAAATTCTCATGCCACGTTTTTTATCTATAAAAAATAGTCATCATGTGGTTGTATAATGAGTTATTAGAAGATATTTTTATTTATTTCATATAATTTATCATAAATAGAAAATGAAATAAATATAATAAATAAAGTAATCATATTATTGGAATAGATAAAAATTAGTATTATTATATGATTTTATCATCATGATAATATATAATATCATTCTGGTACATAATGAGGTTATTTTCACTATTATGCTTTGTCAAATTATGGTTATAATGGTATATAAGGTTTAACTTTTGTCAAAAACTGCATAGTTATTACCCATGATCAAACCGATTCAAAAAAGAAATTAAATCAGGCAGTGTTCTGATTTTTTATCTATGTTAATAATATAAATAAAAGTTACCAGCCCCAATTTTACAGTAATATAAATATTAGAACCAACTCAATTTAAAAAAGGTTAAAAAATATATTTAGATAACGATCAATTTAAACAATTAATGGCATTAATACAATAATGTTCAATACATAAAATAACATTATTTGTGTAAGATTAAAATAAAATGTCACTCCCTCACTCCATCCCCTCCATTAGTTTCATCAAAACACTTACTTCACTACACAAATTATTCATCAACATTTAAATTCCAAGAAGACTATACAATTTATGTTTGTTCAATTTTTTCATTCATTTTTTATTTCCATTTTTGTATCTTCCCTTGAATCGATTTCTGTTTGAACAACATAGTCTTTTACTCAATTCATTATCCTGTGAAATGAAATCAATGATCCTTCATGTTTTCTTAATTCTATTGATGATCTTTAACATCAACGTAGTAGATTCTACATTATTATTGATAAAAAATTAGATAGTCTAATGAAGGTGAGTAGATAAGACAAACCCATTGGTTAATGTTGAGTCAGATCAATCCCCTTCCTCAATGAAAATCCATCCCATTCAATTGGATCCATGTCATCCCTTCACAGATCTAAACTATATTTCACATTTTCAAAATGTGATCACATCCAAATTTTAACCAATTCCATTATGAAATTTAACCATATTTATTTGTCAATATGTTTCATAGCATTGGTTGTTGAATGGAATAAATTATTTTAAATAATTGATTCCATTTTTATATTAATGGCATTAATTTTATGGAGTGAGTGAAATAATCAATTTCAAAATTAAAATGTGTCATTTGGGTATTCACATAATCGGTCACCCTATGAATGAGTTTAACCTTAGAAATATTTTTCTAAAGGCTTTATCTATGAATTTATATGTGGTATTTAAAATTTGTTTCATGTACTTTTGATCTTTGCTAGGAAGGTGCTTGAAAACTGATTTCAATTTATTTTTTTTCAAGAGTCTTCACATTCTAGTTTTAGTTGTACTTACAATTTCATTGTTCAACATTTTTATTCTTACATGCGGGGTATTATATTTTAAATGGAATTACATTGAAATGATGACATTAAATTCTATATTTTTGTGTTACAATTGTCTAATACCCATTTAAATCATAATGAATACATAATCTTCCATTTCTATATTAACATGTATTAAATTTCAGATAATATTTTTATTTAATTTAATTTAGTAATTACCCAATTTATAATTTATTTTTCTTATGAATTAATGAAACATTAATTATTTACATATATTAATTAATACAACTCCTTCCAAGTATGTTTATAGAAATTTCTTATTTATTAATTACTGTAGAAATAATTAATTTTTCTATTTATTTATAAATTGATTCTCGTCTATATGTATTAATCAACAGAACTCTTTAAATCAATGTTTATAGAATTTATCATATGTATTGAATATATAAAAACATAATATTAATTATATACATAAGGGAATCATTTCCTACAGGCTCTTGAAACCTAATTTCTATTTAATTTTATCTTCGGTCATCACTTTCTAGGTATAATGGGAAATTCAGTTTCTTTACAGAAACTTTTGATCATTATAAGAGAATTATTGTAGTAGAAATATATTTCTTCTACAATGGTTGTCTTCCTGTCAAAATTTTTGTTCTATAATTATCAAATAAAAATATAAATAACAATTAATATATCATCATCCTTTTATTTATTCCC
Organism: Viscum album; assembly: GCA_963277665.1. Taxonomy (NCBI): domain Eukaryota; kingdom Viridiplantae; phylum Streptophyta; class Magnoliopsida; order Santalales; family Viscaceae; genus Viscum; species Viscum album. Next base: position 1,777,736,509 of record OY728137.1, read on the forward strand.
AAGAACTAACTAACTGTAAATACTCATAATTATCTAAATTTATTAATTACTCAAGGTAAAAGTTATTTTTCATATTATTTACAACTACACTGATTATTTTTATATATTAACTAAGACTACCCTTTCCATGGTTGTTTATAGATTATTCAGATGAATTAACTACCTCAGGTACAATTTAATTTTCATATTTATTAATACATCACATAATTTATACACATCAATTAATATAATCACTTCCATGAATTTATGGTGAATTATCTATATGTATTGAATATATTAAACATTAAATTACTTACATTCATTCAAGCATAATTTCATGTAGGAAATTGAATCCTAGTTTCTATTAATTTTTCTCTTGGATATTCTTTTTTTAGGTGATGTAGGTGTTTAAATTTCTTTTACCATCCTTTTAACAATTATAATCAGGGTATTATTGGTTAAATGTGTTTTTTTCAATAATGGACCTCCATCCTAAATTTTAGTGTTATAATAAAAAAATATACATAAACTTAGAATAAAGTTGTGGGAATAAATTTCATTATTGATAGGAACTAAGAAACTATAAATCCTATAAATTTATTTAATATAGTAATTAATCCATTTATAATTTTATTATCATATTTACGAATACTAATCGTAAAATTTATATGCATTACCTCGTTAAAATAAATTCATGGTAATTTATAGAACTTATTATTTATAGTAATTCTACTTTGTACACATTAATTTTCATATTAATTAATACAACACTACTCATGTTTATGGATTAATTAATAAAACTCCTTTCATTAATTTTTATAGTATTGTATATATGTAGTATATATATATTAACATTAAATTAATTCTATTCATATGATAATGGTTTATTACAGGCACTTGAAATCCAATTACTTTTTGTTTTATTAACAGGTCTTCTCTTTCACCATGCATTGGGCAATTCAATTTCATTGTTCCGATATTTGATCTCCGTAGAAATGGTATTATAGTTGAAATGTATTTTTTGGAATTATGGTATTCAATTAAAAATTTTAGCATTTTTATAATGAAATAAGAATATAAATTATTTGGAATTTATGATAATCCATTTCTTTATTTGTAGGAGTAAAGAGATACACAACTTCTCTAATAATTTTAGTTATGTAATTACACAAGTTACAATTATATTTGAATATTTATTATTATTAATCTACTCATTTATATGATTTAATTAATATAACTTTGTCCATGTATGTTTTTCATTATGTTCATGCAAATTAATTACTATGTGTGAAATTGAATTTTCTTATTAATTAATACAACACCTCTCTAGTATATGAATTAATTAATTCCACTCTTTTGATGATTATTTTTTTAATTGACTATATATATATTAAACATATCTTAAAATAAAATTAATTCTATTCGACTAGGAATGGTTTCCTACAATCTCATGAAACGTGAATTATATTTTTTTCTTGGGATTTCAATTTGTAGGTTTAATGACCATTTCAATTTCTCTACCCAATCTTTTGATCATTCCATGTATGTTTATAGAACTGTTGATATGTAATAATTATTCAGCGTAAAATTTAATTTTTATATTTATTAATAAAAAAGAGCTCATTTATTTGAATTAATTATTAAAACTCTTTCAATGGATGGCTAAAAAATTTCATAATGTATTTGTTAAATCAAAACATAAAATTAATTATACTCATCTAGGTTTTGTTTTTTACTATATCTTGAAACTCGATATATATTTTTTTGAATCACCTATATTCATTCAATGTTTAACATTCATTTCAATTAATTTTTATGTCCTATTGATTTTTTAGGGTGGGAATTATTGTTGAAATTTATTTCTACACAATAATGGTATGTTATTCCAACATTCTATTTTTTAATAAAAAATACAGATATAAATGACAATGAATTTATGATTATCTATTTTTGTACTAGATACAGCTGGCTTAAAATATTCTCAATGAATCCCATTTTGTAGTTACCATACATATAATAAATTTTTTATATCTACTAATACATTAATTATTATTTTTATTCATTAAATAATAAAACACAATCCATGTATGATTAAAGATCCATTCATAACTATTAAATTTCATTGGAACAAATTTAATTTTCATATTTATTAATTATGCTCATGTATATGAATTAATTAATACAACTATTTCTAGTATTGTTTATATAATATTCTATATGTATTAACTATAAAAATAAAACCAATTAATTATATTCATCTGTAAGTAGTTTCATGTAGTGTCTTGAACCTCAATTTCTATATATTTTTTCCTTAATTCTCTTCTTTATATGTGCACTAAGGATTTCAATTTATTTTTCTCAATCATGTTCTCTTTATTGGTGGGGTATTATAGTTAGAATGTATTTATTTTGAAATTATTGACTAGGGTTACAAATTTAATTTTTATAATAATAAAATATACAAATAAATTATAATGAACATTATATTTTATACTAACATCCTTATATTATAAGGTCGAAACATGAATGTTTTTTCTAATTTTTTATGATCCAAACCGCAATGATGTTCAACTTTTGATTCATAGTTTATGTACATTTTTTAAATGAAATAATGAATTTGTAATGCCACAAAAAATAATGTATTATTTTAAATGTTGAATATGAAGGTATCAAACACATAGTGAAATCCATAAAAGATGTGATTTTAAAAAAATTCACATACGAATGACATGAACTTGTCATCATCAGTGAATCACAACCTGATTTATTCCAAGGATCTCACATGATGAAAATTAATCCCCAAATTGAAACCATAAAATTCATTCATTAGATCCAAAGTCGTGTTTGTTATTTTACTGTCATTTTGGATTAGTTATCAAGGATTCTAAATCCCGAATACTTTATCATCCACATGAACATAATAAAAAACTATGGATAATCAATCTTCAAAATCCATGTTCTAGCGTGGAGTTATAATGATGCCTTCAATGCATCAATGGTCACCACATCACCTTTATTACGTTGAAAAGGAGGGAGTTCGATCCAAATTCGTTGGATCTAGAAAATCTCTCTCTATAACATGAGAGAGAAAATAAGATCGGTAAATCTAAAAATATTCAAAAGTAAGTTCATATCTTCTTCTATACTGATGGTTTTATAAAAATACTTGGCAATTAATTCTCTTCCCCTAAATAATTAATACTATATATACACAATATTTTGACTAATAAACTGAGTCATAAATATCATTTATTATTATTATCACCGTCTTTTAAAATTATAAATATATTATGTGATAATAATTATGACATTACCTTGTCTCTTAGTTTCCCACAAATATTAAATGATCCTTGAATACAAATATTCATTGAATTATTATTTTTGATATATAGTTTCAAAACATGTAAATACATTTAATAAATAAATCAATGTTATTTATTTTTTTCTTGAACATGTGAATTTATTTATTAATTTGTATTGTGTATCTCCTTTGAAAAATGTTGAACCCAATTGGTAGGGCCCACCATGTCAAAAACATCGATTCAATTGAATATGTATAAGTTTTTAATATGATATTGATTGTGACCCTCTATGAATTTATAATTATAGTAGTGAAAACTATTCACAGACCAAGAGTGTTATCTAGTAACACATCACCGCCCCTAAACAGATTTGGATTTTCATAGCCATGAAAACTAACCAATGAACATTCACTGTGAAATATAATATATTTATCATTGAATATCTCATAATGCAGGACACACAACCATGTCATCACTATTTTTTCCTATAATACATTTTGATCAAACTAGATGTATTTACCTAAGACTACCATGATCATGGATTTATCAAGGAACTACCATCATAATCAAAATTAATCAAGATATATACCTTCCTTAACATGGATACAATAATCCAGTTCTTGACCATTATACCAATGAAATTCAACCAATTATTATCCCAATACTAACTACCTGACCATGATTTTATCATTAGGCTTTTCTCCATGAATCAAATTACACAATAAAATGGAACATGTTGGAAATGATCTTATGTCATGATACAATTATACATGTCCATATATATTAACAATCAATGACACCATAAACATGAGTTGTTATTATTGGTTGTTCATTCCTCATGATCTCACTATTAGAGAACACCAAGTTTGAATTCCATGAGAAGAAGACTCAATGCTTATGAGCCCCCATCACATGATAGTCAAACGTCTACTGTTTCCAGGTAGTACGATGAATTTTGACCACATGAATTTTATTTAATATTATGTAATGGAATTTAACGAATCACATTATATCCTGGGATCTACTATAATATTTGACATGACAATTAATCGTTGGGAACTGCAATTTAATAGAAGGTGAAAGAAATCTACAATATAATGGTATGAATGTATCAAGTGTAACTAATTATATATATTTTATTGTAATAGAAAGCACTAAATATTTTGGTATAGGAAACCCACAATATCAAAAATCCCACTTTCACTCAAGACAACATGCTAACCAAACATGTTTGCTCCCACATGATTAATTTTGGCTTTCTTCTAAGTCAAGACGTTAGTTGAGCGTCCTTCTATGATTCCACCACATGGAAATAATATTATCTATGACCTCATTACCTTGGGTAAAACATCTCATGATATGGTATCCTCATGTATATCCTTTTTTAATACTATCATATACTAAAATCATGACTAGTAACAGTGTAATAATATATATTATGATAATAATTTACTTACATGATGTGATTCTATGAACCTTAAAAAATCATTCCATTTCACTACTTCTTAGCTACATTGGAAGCCAAATGCACTTGGTATTTGTAGGTAAGGCTACCCCAGTCATATATGATCTTAGATTTATCACATTGTTCACACTCTCAAGTGAAACCAATTTCAAAATAACTATTGAATAACATTATTTCTAATGGTTTCTTTTTCCACTCTAAAGATTTCAACAGTACCGAAGGTGTTTAGGTTTATAGAGGTAAAATACTTGACTTGGTATATTCTTGATGTTAACTTTTAGTCCCATGATAAAAAATTATCTTACCAAAACTAGGTATACATGTATTACATTAATATTCATCATGTATTTCCAATGATTTATGTATCACTAAACTATTTGTTGAGTGTTTGACACCATTTTAAGATTAATTATGTAAAATGGAATAATCCATCATTGTGTCCAAAGGACACATGAGATAAATATTTTGTTCATCCTCAATAATAGTTCTACAAGATTTATTCATTTAGTAATATATATGTTGTTTACTTTTTATAGAAGAATTAGTAATAATCCTTTCTCATCCACATATAGAACACTCTTTAATTCTAATAACATTTCTATACATACATGGTTTTCATGAATAAAATTATATATGTGAGGGGAACATAGTATTAAATACCCATGAAGTAATATTGAATCATTAATTTTATTTGAAGAATATACTTGAAGAAGAATTGATAACATGCTTCTTTCAAAAATTTCATTGAATTTAAACTTCCTTTATTTCATATTTACGATATGAAATGAAACATACCTCTCTTAATACCTATTTAATTGAAGAATGCTGCAAATGTGATTCTAAATTTCATGTCATTGGCCATTTTCCATGTCTTTCAATTTTTTCACCATAATAAATAATGGACAACATGTATTGTATATTCTTGTTTACTTAGTGATCCTTTCCTAAATATGTAATGGATAATTTACCCAATACTATTTGATTTTTAACCTAAAAAAGAAACTTAATTAAATTGCTGAAAATGATATGGGAAACTGATCCCTAATAAGATCATTATCCCTCTATAAATTTCCACAAACTGGTGTAACCATTCCTTTATTCTTATCTTAATTCACATTATCCTAAAAAACATCTTGGAGACGAGACTACATGTCATATCACACATGTCCTAATGTAGGTATCTCAACTAGAATAATAATTTAATGATATCATAAGAACATAATAATCATATTCTTTAACACATAGTCTCTTATAATAAATTTGTCACTCTTTCTTCTTGAGGAGAATTTATTGGTGTTGGGGGTACTGATACCTTGAGATATGATAACATTTTCTTATGAGAAAGTGACCATAAAATTATTGTAAACTCATGATAGTGTGGAATTATAGATTGTATATTAATTATCCATGTTATTTATTAAGGTATAACAATCCATTTTCTTCTAATGTATTTTAGAAAGTGTAGAAATTATAACGTATTACAAATTTTCAAATTTTGATTAATTAATTAAATATATCCCATTATTTTATTAAATTCATGGAACCATATGTGTTATAACAATAATTCTATTTCACTACCGTATTCTAGTGTAAAAGATCCAAGAACCTCCCCTCATAGTCTAAATACCTTGGTTACACCACTACTTGTAGGGTTCGTGGTTGGCATTTCTCTAGAAAATGACATTAACACATGGTTCAATGACATATTGAGCGAAGAACCGGACATTAAAATAATAACTTGATTTAAGCAATTTTTGCCTCTAAAATTACAACAAGCTATATTTGACTACTTATTTGATGCAATTTTAGTGATGTCAACCCAAAATATTCATAAGAACTCTATAGTAGTAAGTGTTACCATTAAGTTTCAGATAATTGGCACCCCAACAACTAGCTTTTCCAAATTCAAACAATGGAAGGCCATTTAGACTCAATATATCTTTATGGGTTTTTATATTAATAATGTGATGAAAGAAATAATTTTCTATTTTTTAAGAATGTTTTATGTGATCAAACTTAATACTTACTATTCATTAAATATAAAAATATATCATGTCACATATTCATTTTATCTTTTCATGCTTCATTATTATTCTATGTGATCGTTCTTAAAATACACATTCATAAAAATAATAAACCACAAAAAAAATTGACAACCTTATCGTGATCCAAACCTATTGGTTTACCTTTTGAGTGAATAATGGATCAATCTATACACTATGGGATATACCTTGAGTCGTGTCTCTTACAACTTGAGTTATAGAATCTTCTCATCCAATGTATCAACCTCTTGCATGTTGTGTTACCATAACTCAAATTGAAGAGAAAAACTTGCCATCTCATCATTTTAAACCATGAAATAATTGCATGTGAGGGGAACTTAGGAGAAAATAATATACCACTAAATTTTACATGCCATCCCTTATACATATAATTAAACTGAAAAGTCACAATAATAGTCTTTTATTTAACAACCTATTACAAAACCACACTGCAATAATTATATAAATAAATAAATAAACTTGGATTCAACATGAATTAGTTGGTTCATGGATCATGACCATTCAATATGCATTAAATAACGTATTAAAATAAATGGAAAAAAAATTAAACACTCATTAAATAGTTTTTAGGGGAAATTTTAATTTAATTAAAAGATAACAATAATTTTAATTCAATAATATTATAAGTTATGTCCAAATTAATTAATTTAAATTTAAATCCAAATATTAAATTAATTAATTAATTTAATTAGCAACAAAATTAAATAAATTTTAACCCATGTAATTAAAAATTATTTTAAACCCTAATTTAGTAATTAATTAATTTTTTATCATATTAAAATTAATTAGGCTCAGAAATTGGGTCTAACCTATGCGGGTCGGGCCGAGCCCATGCAAGCCTTTGTGAGATTATCTAAATTATGCACTGGCATTCTATATCATGAATTTCATACCAAGAACATTTTGGGATGGGCTGAACCACCTAGAACCTGCTTCAGGGAAATTCAAATTAAGAAAGGATTATCTATCCTCTTGGAGGACTAGGTGGTGGTTAGTATAGGAACCTCGAGGTGGTTGAAACACACCATAACTAGGTAAGGGGATGCTCGTGCTCTGCAGTGAGAAGTTGGGTGGCCTTCTGAAGTTGATGGTGCAATGTCTTGCTGATGGGACCATGTCTTCACCGTTAGATAGTGAGTAAGGCTGAACCAGTAAGAAATATTTGGGGTATAACGTTGATGATAGAGCTTGCCGATTCAGAGGTAGTGGCATGCCATTGGCATGGATGGGGATCACCGTCTGAGAAGGTTAGCCACGTGACGGTTGCTGGGAGAGACCGATTGGAAGTCGTAAGCTTGGAGGGAAGGTGTAATTCTAGACGAAGGTGGTGGGTGGTGTTTGGACATGGGAGTGGGAAAATATAATGGAAGTCCATTGGGGTGACAAATCTTGTTTTTCCACAGGGATACTAATTTGAGGGAAGACCGATCTAGCGAGATTTCAGTAGTTGGGTGATCCTGGGTGAGATATCCCATGGTGGCAGCTGGGGAATGCGGAAGGATGTTTTGTCGGGTCAGTCAGCTACTGAAGGGGTATCAAGGCATGGTTTCTATAGCCAAGGGATCTTGTGTGATATTGTGCACTCTTCCTACTACTTAGTTCTCCAAAAAATGGGAAGGAGTCGGCTGACGAGCGACCTTGGGATGGGGAGACCACAGGGGTAGTGACGAACCAGTGAGGTAGTGGAACTAGCAGCCAGCAGATCTGGAATGCACCCAGGTGGGGTCATCCAATGTGGAATGTGGGGATTCTCAGCCCCTATCATTTTTTAAAACTAGTCACGCCACCAAAAATAATTTTTTCACTTTTATTTTTTGATATGTATTACCTGGACAATATTTTTAGGCCTTTATTTTTGTTTCATATTTGGATTTCCACAAGTGATTACAATTATGATAAAATAAAATTAAAATGGTTACCTCATGTAAATGAATGGGTGGCCAAATATTAGTATTTTAACCACTAGTTTTCTTCAAAATTTATGAATTGATCATCAATTTATTTATTATAAGAAATCTATTTTAAATACGAACAAAAACGTCTAATGACTGGAAAATGGTCATATTACATAATATTATGAAGCGTTCTATGTTGTTGGAACCAAAATGACACACTCTATTTAATTTAATGATAATTTAATTTTTATCTAAAAAATAACATGTTTCACTCTAATACCAATTGAAGGTACCAAGAATGCAGTGGAATCCCCGAATGAACGAATTTTAAAAAATTTCATGAATGAATGACAGGAAATCATTGACCTTGGAGACTCACTTCCCCATTAATGCCAAGTATATCACATGAATATGGTTATGAACAAAATTAAAAACATAAATTACAAGGTTTAGATCCAAATTCACGTTTGACATTCACTCCATGTTGGAGATCATTATTCAATGAATCTGAATATGAATTCCTCTAGATCATACATAGGCACGTCACACAATTGTATGAACACTGATCGTTGAAATCCTGGTTCAAGAGAAGAGTTTCTACAATTCCTTTAACACTCTAATGATCAATACATATACTTTCTTGAAATGCAAGAGATGGAACTCAATAGAAACACCATGGATCTTGAGCCACTATCTCTTTTGAACATTGGAGACATAATAGGAGGGATAAATATCTTGTCATCTCGTTTTTCATTTATTATTATTTGTTGATATAACTAAAAATATTTACATTGGACGACCCTGGACATGTATTTATCAAGGTACTACCATCCTGATCTAAATATGTCCCAAGATGATTAACTTATTTAAACAGGATGTGCCAAATCCTTTATTAACCATTAAACAGATGTCATGCCCCCAATGATTCACCCATCACAAATTACTCAAAAATATTTCATCATCATGGTTTTTTCCTTATTGAAATTTATACTATAAAATGGAACACATTTTCGATGATCTCATGTAAGGATTTGATTACACATGTCCATTGAAAGGAACAAGAAATGAGACCAAAAACATGTGGCGTTCAAATTGGCAGGTCAGTAATCATGATCTCACTACTGTAGATCACCAAGTGCGAACTTCATTAAAAGAAGTTTCAAGGCTTATGAGCCCCCCAAAAACTAATAATCAAACATTTACTCTATCGAGTCAGTATGATACATCTTGACAATAACACATTTGTTTCATTTTAATTCCATGATATCTCAAGAATCTAATTATAGACTAGACTCTTCTACAACATTTTGATATGACAATTATTCTTTGAAAATTACCATCAAATAGTGGGTGAAGATATTTATACACTATAATAGAATGAATACATCATGTTTAACTCAATGAATACAGAATATGGTAATCAACCACATTGAATAGATGGGTCTTGGGAACCCACAATTTCCACATAATATTTGTTTCTTATATGTTTTTTACACTTAAAAATTTTAATATACAAAAATAGATTTATATTATGTATGAATAAAAATATGTTGTATTAAAAAAACTAATAACATTAAATATTATAGTATATAAATAATTAAGTGATTATAATGATTATTCCATTTATGAAATGATTTAATCAAATAAATTTATCATAAAAATCAGTTTTGGTATATTTTGAGTATAAAATATGTAGATCGTTTGTAAATTGGTTCTAGTTTGGTTTTTTAAATTTGATTTTTTAAATTAATTCAATGGGAGTGAAACTTTTGTTAATTTTTTTAATATTATATTTTATAATTTTGAAATATTTTTCATATGAATCTAAATGAATTTGAAGAATACCAAAAATTTAAACTTAATAACTGAAATTAGAGTGATTGAATTTTTTATTATGATGAATATATAAAACTAGAAATTACAAAAAAATTATTCCAATTACCTCTAATTATAAATTTATTATTAAAAGGTTTTTAATATTCCATAAAAAATATTAAAAGAATTTTAATAACCAAATAAATTTATAAAAAAGATAAAAAATAGTAATTTTTTTTCATAGGGTGGCCAATACCCCACTCCATTAATATCAAGATTATGTACTGTAAAACTATTGAAACTATACCAAGGTATTAATGCTAAGGTATGGTTTTTAATTTGAATTAATAAAATATTAAACTATCTTTATAACTTATTAGAGTAGTTTTTTATACAATGGATGCTGAAAAATAAAGCAAGAAACAAGCCCTACTCTCTTGGTTTATGCATCTAGTATTAATGTGATTTATTCACAAATACCTGTAGGAAATTAGATTTATGTAGAATATGTGATGTAAAGACATATTTTTCAACATATTTGGATTCAAAGGGAAACTGAATCATGTCATAAGAAATATTTTTTTTGTTTTTATTGGAAAAATTACATTTTTATATATCTTTTGATTTTGAAAAATATTCATAAATATTTGGTGACATCCATTTGACATAAATGGATGTGTATGGATGTAAATATTATATATGAAACACTGAAATCATGATTGATTTTGATGTCATGGATTAAATCTTTTCCCTAAATATTAGGCCATTGTGCTTTAGGATTAAGACGTAGACATAAATATTAGTCCATAGAGATGAAATGGGCGAAATCTATGGCTAATAGTTGTGAAAATAGTTCAGTGAAACTATGAATATTGAGGGAGGAAAATATAGAGTTCATATGATTCACATTATTATGTGGAATTATATTGATGATATAATATATTGAATAATATGTCCATAATTTTTATGGAGTTTTGGATTTTGGGAGACATAAATATTGGTTTTCATTTTTTGATGATATGATTATAAGAAACCATGAGCGTATTTGATTTATATCCCTCTTCCAAAAAAATATTAGTTGATATGTTGGACGATGGAATGTACATAGGGTCTGATTGGAAGATTTATCTCTGGGGCCTTTTTAAGTGATTTATCACTTGGGAGGATTCTCAAGAGTTTCTTTATTTTGAATAAATCTCATATATAAAAAATGATATATGATTGAATTTATACATAGTGTCAATATTTGAAAATTTAATACTTTATCAAATATTAATTCGTATTAATTACTCATATTTGATAATAATATTATTATTATTATTAATATTAATATACCTAATTAAAATTGATTATTTAAATATGATTTCTGTAATGAATGAATTATAATTTATTTAAATAAAATTAAATAAAATATATCATTTACATTGCGTCATTAACCCAACCCTTCAATCCTCTACAAAATTTACTAAATTCGTGAATAATATAATATTTAATCCAATAATAAATTTTGTTTGACCATATAAATAACTATTATATACACTAAAATGATGTAATAATTTTTATTTTAATATATATGTAATTAATTAATTATATATATTACACTATTCAATAAACTAGTTAGTAAATAATTATTTATTACATTATGAATAATAAAAATGGGATACTACACAATTAACAAATTCTAAAATTGAGTATTTTATGATTGAATTTATGTGATCAATAAAACATAAATAATATTCATTCCATAAGCTAAGAATAATTTTTATTCTTAATATAAAACATAATATAATTTAACAAGATTACTGATATATGCCTCTAGGACACCTTTTCAGTTCCATTTGGTGATGTTATCTAAATTCTAACATAAGCGTCTAAAAACACATCAATACACCACTAGAGAAAAAATTTGATGTCCTAATGATATTAACCTTCTTAGGAACAATGATTTGTAATATAATAACTTTGAAAAAAAATCCATTACAATTAAAAGGAGATAGATATCATCTTTTATTAATAAGGAAGTTAAAAATCCTTTATGGTGCTATTCAATTAATTCCGTGACAGTTCTGATTGACCAAATGTATTCTACCTCTTCACTAGAATATGTTCTCACTATTTTCATCCTTATATATAATTAAATTATTAATGATACTCATTGATTATAACATAAATTAGAAGGACCAACAAAAACATGTGTATATAGAAATATTTAAAGGCACATGATGATTTATTAACAATGGGTATGTCCTTATAACCATTATTTTTTGAGATCACCAACTGAGAAGTATCAATGTCTTATGAGACCCCAATACATGACAATCAGACATATTCTAGATCTCATTTGGTAGATTCTATTTAAACCAGATGTCACATTTATTAATAGTTTCATTCCATTCATATATTGTTATTATAAAGAAGAATTGGTACACCGTTTTGATTTAAAACAAATGAAAATCTCATAGGGGAGGTTCTCAACAACATGTAATCAGTCTAAATTATTGAGGAATCAGATACCTAATTGTATAACAAATAAATCATATGAAATATGGGGATCTCTCTTGATTCATCTTCTACAATCTATACTATATAAACTCAAACATGACTGGTCTTTTTTGAGTGTGGAATATATCATGAATTCTGTGCCTAAGTGAATGAAACACATTTTACAGTGCTAAAATCCATTTCAATATATTCACTATGGATTGATGTTTCTAATCATTATAGATCTATTTTATTAGTTATTCATATTTCAAACATGGGATCCTAATTTTTTCATTCTTATAGAGACAATTTTATCTCTTTCGTACTAAAATTTATTTACAGAACAACAGTTTTTAGATTTTATAACAATATTTTACTTGGAAAACAATGGTGTTCCCACCAACTCTTTCTAAACACATGACTCACATTCATCATTAACATAACAGAACCCTCTCATATATTCATCAAAATGAATATTCCATGACCATAATTATTGGGTTAATCTATAAATAGATCTTGGTGGATTTAAAACCATACAAATTTTCATTAGTTACACTAACCCTTTTGGATGAATTATATATATAAAGATTCCACATTGTTTCCATTAATAATGGTTATATTAACATCCAATTACATTATTATTTTATCAAATAAGGTTTCTATGGTAAGTATAATTAATTTTTATTTTATCATGGAGATTGGTGAAAGGGTTTCTTTAATTGAATATGACGCAAAATTTCATGAAACCATTAATCACCAATCATTCATAATTGGTTTAAACATTTCCATCTTTGTTTAGTTTCTTCTAGAATACCATCAACTAAATTTCATCACTATATTCTGGTATAATAAATCCATTTATAAATTCATATGAACCTGAAAATATCATCTTAATTTTATTTATTAATACATTATAGGATTCAATATTCTTATCAAATATTATATCACCGCCCTTGGAGAATAAAAAAAATCATCTTTGTTATTCACATTCCTCGGTAAATTCTGTCTCTTGAACAACTCCTCCCATTAACTATGAGACTCTGAAAATAGGAAATTCTCCATAAAAAATGGCTCATTTTTAATATTTTGGATCTACTCTTGCTAGTTCAAGGATCCTCTTATAAAAGGCCCCCACCTCTACCCCATTTCACACACTTCTCAAGCCTTTGGCTCGGCCAACCCCTGCCCAATTAATCTCTCCACATCCCTCTCCTCATCCTAGAGGATTCCCTTTGGGAAGAATCCTTTCAAAGGAAGCCTTTAGGCTCAAATCAAATGGATGATTATTTAACGTTTCTTAGTTTAGCATGAGAAAATAATATTGTATGACCTGTTGTACCCTACCATGGAAGGCAATTATAAGGCCCTAGCCTTAAACCTTACTTAATATTGAATTATATGAGTAATTCACATTGAGGATCTTTTCAGGTTTAGATTTTTAGAGAATTAGAACATAACTGTTACATCTTAAAAGATTACAAAGTAGACACTTCTACTAAGTCTCCATAAAATAAAAACTCATAAAAAGAAAGATGTCTAGATTCCATGTTTTAGATATCATGAAATTCCCTTGATCCCATCCTTGACCTTATTCCATATTAAGTCCTGTGAAAAACATTTCGAAAAACTTGGGGTGAGAATAAACAGCTCAGTAAGGGATACAAAAAGAATGAAACTGTTAGTTTTTCAAACATCAAGTAAACCATGTATACTATATCAATGTAATACCTTCACCTTCATGAAGTAGTAAAAAAAATCTTCACTGAATAAAGTATCATTACTTACCTTTTTGTAACCAAAAGATTACCATAAAACCCATATAAAGAACACATAGAATATATAAATGTAACTTGGGACATAAACATACTTAAGTGTAATAACCATACGGTTGACTTCCACACATATCACTTAATGGAATAGCCATACAGCCAATTTCCATACATACTTAATGGAATAGCCATACGGCCGACTTCCATACCCAATGCATTGGAGGTTATAACGTAACCACCCATCCTGGTATTCACGGCACCACCCATCATATGGTTTATAACGTAACCACCTGTTAAAATGTCCAAGTACCAATATAAATTCACAAAACATAAAACCAATATAAAGGAATGATAACATTTCTACATTTCAATCACAATATATCATAAATATATTGACATAATAGAGTCGTTTTTCAAAACCATTTTCAATACCAAAATACATAAATGAGTATATGGTATTTATTTTATTCTAAAAACATTACGGCTTGTTGAGAAAGCCAAAGACCAAATAATACTCGCGGCGGCGGAAAAGGTCATTGTCGCCGTGTACGTTAAAAGAAACATTCATTTTTGTCGTTTTGCAAAACGCTTCGTAGAAAAAGATTCCTTTTGTATAAAATTAAAAGTCAAAGGGGTTTATACACCGTATAAAAGAAAGTTGTGTATAAAACGAAATATGCCTCAATGAAAGGAGATTGAGACGAAGTCCCTTACCTCGGGTCCGACTTGACTCGATCGTTCTTTAACGTCCTGAATAATAAACTTGAGTTAATTTATACTTGATTAAGAACCTTTTTAAAGTTCATTATTCTTTTTATATCACTTATTGCCATGTTATAAACATTATGTAACCATTTAAGTTAATAATGTTTGTTTTGTCAATATTTGGTTCTTAAGTCGAAAGTTGACTTCTTACAATTACATGTTGTTTGTGTGGTCAAAAGTTCTTTATATCCAGAATGAAATTCCTGATTTGGATATCATATATATCATATATATACAGCATATACATGTATTTATAATATTACATAATCATTTAGAGGTAAGAAATGAAATGCACCGTTCATGGAGACGGTAAGCCGTACGTACGCATGAACGCTACTTTCATTCCTTTGTCATATTAGTGGAATTAAAACTAAATGAAAGGTATGTATATTTTAATTCTAGAATTATATTCATCATTTAGATATATCATTAATTATATATATACATTATATACATGTAATTTTAATATTACATTACATTTGGGGATAAGAAATGAAATGCACCGTTCATGGAGACGGTAAGCCGTACGTACGCATGAACGCTACTTTCATTTCTATCTCATACTTTAATGGAAAGAAATAATAATTATATAGAGGTATATTATAATTCCAGTATAACATCATATATAATAACTTTAAATCCATCCTTTACACATCCCACATATGGCATTAACGAATCACATCACTTTTAGGGGGCGGTAGTCCGCACTTCCTTAAATGAAGATATCGTGTTTACCCATAATGGAAACCATAAAGGTATGCCAAAAATGAAAAATAAAGAAGATTAAAGAAAACATAAACATATTATATATTATATATAAAAATAGTTACATCATAATGGCCACCCTTGAAGGTGTTAAATGAGTATTGAACAATCATCGTTCCGGGAGGCAGAATTTCGCCATCCACGGAAACCGTATGTTATTTAACCATTTGATGTTGTTGTGTGAGATTTTAGCTCAAATAAATCTTATAAAAACATCCTAGTATATTGGAGATACTGGTGTTGTTACAAAATAAGTAAATAAAAAGAGTTTAGAGGGTTGGAGAAGCAAAATAAAACAAATGAACATGAGAGAATGAATTACCTTTAAAAGTGTAACTCCTTTTGATTTGAGACTAAAGGATTCCTTTGAATGGATTCTTCCCAAAGAGAATCCTCTAGGATGAGGAGAGGGATGTGGAGAGAGTAATTGGGCAGGGGTTGGCCGAGCCAAAGGCTTGAGAAGTGTGTGAAATGGGGTATAGGTGGGGGCCTTTTATAAGAGGAGAGAAGGGGCACTTTTGGAAAGTAAAGAAATATTACTTTATTTGAAAATGTGTTTCGGTTTTAAAAGGTCCCACATTAATATAATTTGTGGATAAGGTGATAAGGGTTCGAAATCCACTCATCCAATTGGTTTTGGACATGTGTAGGTTTTAGATTTTTCATTATCTTTTCATTTTATTTAAATCGTCTAATAATGATGTCATCGCTGCATCATTATTATGTCATATATAATTTAATTTATTTAATGTCTAAAAATTATAAAAAAAAAATACTATGATGTATTAAATCTTTTTATCTTTCCAATGACTATTTATAATCAAAATTTGGATTTGTATAACCCCACTCAAAAATTATTTTAGTAAAACAATTTATGTTAGTGTCATTTTCACTTTAACATTAAATAAAAATATATTAATGTCATTTTCCAAATAAAGTGGCTCCATGGGGTCCCCAAGTTGGCCCATGACTTGTCTTGGTCGGCCATGACTCACATAATAGGTGTAGGACAAGTGTCATGGTGTTTTCACATTCTTATAATACCATTTTTACCTTAAACTACACTAATTACCTCTAATCGCGATTAATGAAAAAAAATTACTATTCAACAAAAAATTATTTTAATCTCATTGAACCACATTTTACGTCTTAATGACATCCATGTATGTCGGATTTTTAAAATTCAATACAAATTATTGGTAAACTTTCATTTAACTGAAAAATCAGTTTGCTTTATTACCACTTAGTGGTTTCACTATTCATCAAAAATTGATGTTTTTCAGAAAATTACCAAAAATTCACCCTAAGCTATATTTGATATTCCGAATTCAAAAATGAAGTCTATTTTAAAAAATTCAAAACATATAAGTCAAATTAATTAATTTAATAATCAATTCCCGCTGTCATGACAAATAGCGTGTTTTTGTGAAACAATAAGTATTAAAAGATTGACACCAGTTTAAGTCCAATTTCAAAGTGAAATTGATTCCAATGACCACCATTGGATTAACTGGTAAAAATATTTTCTAATTTCACTTTAAAACCAATTAAAATAATAATCTAATCATAAAAATAATTTAGATTAAAAATAGGTTTTGAATTAAAATACAACACTTTACACTATTCATTAAAAAAATGAACTTTATCAGAAAGGTACCAAAAATTTACACAAAGTAAATTTTAATGTCCCGATTCTAAAGAAGAGTTATATTTGGTCCAAAAGAATGTAAAAGAGTGATCAAAACTATATTTAATGATGGTTCACCATTAAAAGGTGATAAGTGAACCTTTAGTGAAAATTAGAGTATATATGCCCTAAAATTGATCTCTTTCCGTATTTTAAGCCTTTATCTTTTATTGGGTAAATGTATAAACATTTAAAAACATATCTAATCATATTTTAGTTATTTCTATCCATTCCCGCCAGTACAACGGCTACTTGTTAACTAACATTTAAAATAATATTATTTTATTACTAGTGTGCTACGTATGTTTCAAAGAAACTCATCGTTGCGTATCAGGTACGCTATCGAACCTAGCAACCCCTTTAAAATAAAATTAATATTTAATTCGTAAATATTAATAAATATGAAAATTATTTATTCTTTATTTACCTGGGATGTTACATCCTTCCCCCCTTTTGGGAATTTCGTCCTCGCAATTTTATTCACTTATCAAAATAAGTGGGGGTATTTATCCCTCATAGCATTTTCAGATTCCCACGTTGCCTCTTAAATCACATGGGTTTTCCACCAAACCTTTACATGATGAATCACCTTATTCCGTAACACTTGCTCCCTGTGGTCAGGAATCTGGACCGGTTGTTCCTCATAATATAGGTTCTCTTCCAGCTGAACTACCTCTGGGCTCAAAACATGAGATGGATCTGGCATATACTCTCTCAACATCAAAACGTGAAAAACATTGTGTACCTGAGATAAACTCGGAGGTAATGCCACTCGGTATGCAACTGATCCAACTCTTTTCAGAATTTTATATGGTCCAATAAACCTTGGACTCAGCTTTCCTTTCTTACCAAATCTCATCACACTTTTCCATGGTGAGACTTTGAGAAAAACACGACCACCTACCTCGAAAGATAGATCCTTCCTCCGGTTATCCGCATAACTCTTCTGCCTGCTCTGACCTATTCTCATGTGTTTCTGAATCAGCTAAACTTTTTATGCCATCTCTTCTACCAATTCTGGCCCCATCAGCTTCCTTTCACCCACTTCATTCCAAAATGCTGGAGTTCGACACCGCTTCCGATATAATGCCTCAAATAGTGCCATCTGTATACTGGAATGAAAGCTGTTATTATAAGAAAATTCAACCAAAGAAAGATGTTGGTCCCAACATCCCTGATAATCCATCGAACAAGCTCGTAGCATATCCTCCAACGTCTGAATTGTTCGTTCTGACTGCCCATCTAATTGAGGATGAAAAGCTATAATAAAATTTAATTCAGTACCCAACGACTTCTGAAGGCCTTTCCAAAAGTTAGAAGTAAACCTGGGTTCACGATCCAATACAATGGAGAGAGGAACTCCATGTAACCTAACTATCTCTTTAAGATACAAACGGGAAAGTTGATCAAGAGAGAAAGTATCTCGTATAGAAAGGAAATGAGAAAATTTGGTCAAGCGATCAACAATAACCCAGATTGCATTATTACCTCGAGATGTCCTCGGTAATCAAACAACAAAGTCCATGGATATGTTTTCCCATTTCCACTGTGGCACTGGTAAAGGCTGAAGCATCCCTTTCGGTAACTGCCGCTCTGCTTTAACCTGTTGACATGTTAAACACTTCACAGTAAAATTAGAAATATCTCTTTTCATTCCATCCCACCAGTAATACTCCCACAAAACTCTATACATCTTAGTACTTCCAGGATGAACTGAAAACGGAGAACTATGAGCCTCACATAACAAATCATTCTTCAACTGCGAATCACAAGGCACACAAAATCTCTTCCCAAACCTCAGAACACAAAAACAAACTTATCCAAGAACTCATGGAAAATTTTATTCATAAGGTACATGAATACAGCAGGTGCATTGGTTAACCCAAAATTCATAACTAGAAATTCATAATGGCCATATCTAGTACGGAACTCAGTCTTCGGAACGTCTGCTTCTTTTACTTTCAACTAATGGTACCCCGACCGCAAGTCAATCTTCAAAAAATATTGAGCTCCCTGGAGCTGATACCACTTCATTCGATGGCCCAACATCTGCTGAAGTTGTTGCAAAGGATTTCACCACCCCTTTCTGCTTGTAGTCTAGCTGCATTCCCCCAGTTGAGTTCTTCGTTGGACACTCGTTTGCATAATGACCCATTTCATTACACTTAAAACATCTTACCGTTGGATTTTCATTTCCTGCTTGATCATCTTCCTTACAGTTACGAGCAATATGACCAGACTTACCACACCGAAAGCACTTACCAGACTTGGATAAACATTCTCCAGGATGCATTTTACCACACTTCTCATAGGATGGATATTTGGTTTTCTTACCTCCTTGCTTCTTTGATGAATTCTTCCCCTTTTCCTGCCAACTAGATCTCTTATTCTGTTGTTTGTCATAGAACACCTGATCATCGGCAAACTCCATTTCCACCTTCTCTGCACATCGAACAAGTTTTTCATAATTTTTGAACTCACGAGAAGCTAAATCCCTTCGATATTTTGGTTTTAACCCTGAGTAAAAACGGTTTATTTTACTATCAAGATCTCGTATGAAGTTTGGAGCATACCTTGCCAATCGAGTGAACTTTTCTTCATAAGCAGCCATTGAATCATCCTCCTGCCTCAATTCTAGGAACTGTTTTTCCATCCTAAGACGAACCACCTTAGGAAAATATTTCTCAAGAAACATACCTTTGAATTCGTCCCAGTGAAGATCCTCAATCTCATCACTATCCCTTATATTTTTCACCATCGACCACCACTGATCAGCTTCACCTTCAAAATGGTAAATAGCAAGACTATCCTTTTGATGTTCTGAACACCCCATGACATCAAAAATCTTCTCCAGTGCTTTAATCCACCCTTCAGCTTGCACAGGGTCAGATGATCCTCTGAATGATGGGGGATGTTGCCTTATGAAATGTTCCACCACTGACATGTTCCTCTGCGGTTGATCTGGCTGATCTCGTGCATGGATACCACCACCATTTATAGCCTGAGTCAACTGTGCCATCACTGCAACAAACTATTCAGTTCCGATTCCAACCATCTCAGGTTGCTGATTTGGAAGGTTGTCTTCCTCCTGATGTCGTCCCAACATAGCTGCTTTGTTTCCTCTGCGGAAAACCATTCTGAACACCGAAATATCTTAGGCGAAGCAACATGGTAATCCGTAAATGCTATATCATTTCAATCATATTATAATTTAACACTTTTCTAACTCCTAAATTTGTCTAAACCGTCCATTGATACCAACTATAAGGCCCCAGCCTTAAACCTTAATTAATATTGAATTAAATGAATAATTCACATTGAGGATCTTTTTAGGTTTAGAGTTTTAGAGAATTAGAACATAACTATTACATCTTAAAAGATTACAAAGTAGACACTTCTACTAAGTCTCCATAAAATAAAAACTCTTAAAAAGAACGATGTCTAGATTCCATGTTTTAGATAGCATGAAATTCCCTTGATCCCATCCTTGACCTTATTCCATTTTAAGTCCTGTGAAAAACATTTCGAAAAACATGGGGTGAGCATAAACAGCTCAGTAAGGGAAAAAAAAATGAAAACTGTTAGTTTTTCAAACATCAAGTAAACCATGTATACTATATCAATGTAATACCTTCACCTTCATGAAGTAGTAAAAAAATCTCCACTGAATAAAGTATCATTACTTACCTTTTTGTAACCAAAAGATTACCATAAAACCCATATAAAGAACACATAGAATATATAATGGTAACTTGGGACATAAACATACTTAAGTGGAATAACCATACGGTTGACTTCCACACATATCACTTAATGGAATATCCATACGGCCAATTTCCATACATACTTAATGGAATAGCCATACGTCCGACTTCCATACCCAATGCATTGGAGGTTATAACGTAGCCACCCGTCCTGGTATTCACGGCACCACCCGTCATATGGTTTATAACGTAACCACCCGTTAAAATGTCCAAGTACCAATATAAAATCACAAAACATAAAACCAATATAAAGGAATGATAACATTTCCACATTTCAATCACAATATATAATAAATATATTGACATAATAGAATCCTTTTTCAAAACCATTTTCAATACCAAAATACATAAATGAGTATATGGTATTTATTTTATTCTAAAAACATTACGGCTTGTTGAGAAAGCCAAAGACCAAATAATACTCGTGGTGGCGGAAATGGTCGTTGTCGCCGTGTACGTTAAAAGAAACATTCCTTTTTGACGTTTTGTAAAACGCTTCGTAGAAAAAGATTCCTTTTGTATAAAAGTAAAAGTCAAAGGGGTTTATACACCATATAAAAGAAAGTTGTGTATAAAACTAAATATGCCTCAATGAAAGGAGATTGAGACGAAGTCCCTTACCTCGGGTCCGACTTGACTCGATCGTTTTTTAACGTCCTGAATAATAAACTTGAGTAAATTTATAATTGCTTAAGAACCTTTTTAAAGTTCATTATTATATTTATATCACTTATTTCCATGTTATAAACATTATGTAACCATTTAAGTTAATAATTATTGTTTTGTCAATATTTGGTTCTTAAGTCGAAAGTTGACTTCTTACAATTACATGTTGTTCGTGTGGTCAAAAGTTCTTTATATCCAGAATGTAATTCCTGATTTGGATATCATATATATCATATATATCCAGCATATACATGTATTTATAATATTACATAACCATTTAGAGGTAATAAATGAAATGCACCGTTCATGGAGACGGTAAGCCGTATGTACGCATGAACACTACTTTCATTTCTTTGTCATATTAGTGGAATTAAAACTAAATGAGAGGTATGTATATTTTAATTTCAGAAATATGTTAATCATTTAGATATATCATTAATTATATATATACATTATATACATGTAATTTTAATAGTACATTACATTTGGGGATAAGAAATGAAATGCACCGTTCATGGAGACGGTAAGCCGTACGTACGCATGAATGCTACTTTCATATCGATCTCATACTTTAATGGAATGAAATAATAATGATATAGAGGTATATTATAATTCTAGTATAACATAATAAATAATAACTTTAAATCCATCCTTTACACGTCCCACATATGGCATTGACGAATCACATCACTTTTAGGGGGCGGTAGTCCGCACTTCCTTAAATGAAGATATCGTGTTTACCCATAATGGAAACCATAAAGGTATGCAAAAAATGAAAAATACAGAAGCTTAAAGAAAACATAAACATATTATATATCATATATAAAAATAGTGACATCATAATGGCCACCCTTGAAGGTGTTAAATGAGTATTGAACAATCATCGTTTCGGGAGACAGAATTTCACCATCCACAGAAACCGTATGTTCTTTAACCATTTGATGTATTTGTGTGAGAGTTTAGCTCAAATAAATCTTATAACAACATCCTAGTATATTTAAGATACCGGTTTTTTTACAAAATAAGTAAATAAAAAGAGTTTAGAGGGTTGGAGAAACATAATAAAACAAATGAACATGAGAGAATGAATTACCTTTAAAAGTGTAAGGAGGGGCACTTTTGGAAAGTAAAGAAATATTACTTTATTTGAAAATGTGTTTCGGTTTTAAAAGGTCCCACATTGATATAATTCGTGTATAAGGTGATAAGGGTTCGAAATACACTCATCCAATTGGTTTTGGACATGTGTAGGTTTTAGATTTTTCATTATCTTTCCATTTTATTTAAATCGTCTAATAATGATGTCATCGCTGCATCATTATTATGTCATATATAATTTAATTTATTTAATGTCTAAAAATTATAGAAAAAACTACTATGATGTAGGAAATCTTTTTAGCTTTCCAATGACTATTTATAATCAAAATTTGTACTTGTATAACCCCACTCAAAAATTATTTTAGTAAAACAATTATGTTAGTGTCATTTTCACTTTAACATTAAATAAAAATATATTAATGTCATTTTCCAACTAAATTGGCTCCATGGGGTCCCCAAGTTGGCCCATGACTTTTCTTGGTCGGACATGACTCACCCAATAGGTTTAGGACAAGTGTCATGGTGTTTTCACATTATTATAATACCATTTTTACCTTAAACTACACTAATTAACTCTAATCGCGATTAATGAAAAAAAATATTACTATTCACCAAAAATTATTTTAATCTCATTGAACAACATTTTACTTCTTAATGACAACCATGTATGTTGGATTTTCAAAATTTAATACACATTAGTGGTAAACTTTCATTTAACTGAAAAATCAGTTTGCTTGATTACCACTTAGTGGTTTCACTATCATCAAAAATTGAAGTTTTTCAGAAAATTACCAAAAATTCACCCTAAGCTATATTTGATATTCCGAATTCAAAAATGAAGTCTATTTTACAAAATTCAAAACATATAAGTCAAATTAATTAATTTAATAATTAATTTTTGCTGTCATGAGAAATAGCATGTTTTTGTGAAACAATAAGTATCAAAAGATTGACACCAGTTTAAATCCAATTTCAAAGTGAAATTAATTCCAATGACCACCATTGGATTAACTGGTAAAAATATTTTCTAATTTCACTTTAAAACCAATTAAAATAATAATCTAATCATATAAATAATTTAGATTAAAAAGAGGTTTTGAATTAAAATACAAAACTTTACACTATTCATTTAAAAAAATGAACTTTATCAGAAAGGTACCAAAAATTTACACAAAGTAAATTTTGATGTCCCGATTCTAAAGAAGAGTTATATTTGGTCCAAAAGAATGTAAAAGAGTGATCAAAACTATATTTAATGACGGTTCACCATTAAAAGGTGATAAGTGAATCTTTAGTGAAAATTAGAGTATATATGCTCTAAAATTGAACTCTTTCCGTATTTTAAGCCTTTATCTTTTATTGGGTAAATGTATAAACATTTAAAAACTTATCTAATCATATTTTAGTTATTTCTATCCATTCCCGCCAGTACAACGGCTACTTGTTAACTAACATTTAAAATAATATTATTTTATTACTAGTGTGCTACGTAAGTTACAAAGAAACTCATCATTGCGTATCGGGTACGCTATCGAACATAGCAACCCCTTTAAAATAAAATTAATATTTAATTCGTAAATATTAATAAATATGAAAATTATTTATTATTTATTTACCTGGGATGTTACAGCAATCCCTCAGGGTGTAATTCCATAGAACACAGTGTCTCCTATACAACCTTATACTCTAACTCTCATACATACCATTGACATCCATGTTGAAATGGTTCATTTACAAGTTTACCTATGGTGGGATCACTATAATCCAAAACATTAAAGGGAGTTTTAGATTCATATGATGGAAATTTAAAATATATTTAGTTTTTCACCAATATTATAATAAGTTATTGTTTTTACTCACATTAACCTAGTTTTTAATGATTTAAAATGTCATTATCATATTTATATTCAAATAATGGAACCAAATAAAATCAGAAAGATAACTAAAGGATAATATCCCTAGTCATTAGTAATCCACATGATAAAAATAATGCTTGTTTGATGATTGGTTGTTGTGATTTTTTATTGCCTATTATAGTTAGTCTATTCCATGCAAGTGAATCATCCAATATATGGTGTAGAATTTTGTTTTATCAAGACTGGTTTGACCTCTTGTAAAGTGAATCAACATGAAAGAATATCAACCCAAATTACATATTGTTTCCCCATTTAGACTTTGTTCCAATACACTTATCTTAGGGAAAATATTAATTATTTGTGAGTGACCATGACACTTCATCCTAAAATGAGATATTAAATTTTATAATTGGGTGATTTGGATTTCTAAAACCTAATAAAGGAATGTATTTTTTAGTTTAAATAGTATATATTCCGTAAGGGAACATTACCTCTAGGGCTAATAAAATAGAAGTGGAATCCAATGTTACATGGGAAGATGTTTTTACCAACTGAGGATAGATTCATTCATATAGACTTAAGGAAAATATTTGTTTTCAAGGTGGGCGGGTGATAAAGACCATGAAAAAATTAGAATATTCCATGAGATATAGGTGGAGGCTGGGAAGTAGGGGATATCACGAGGCATAATGGACAAGAAAAGGTTCCACACTACAAGCATATTATAAAAAGTGGATACATCATAGCCATAACTATTTGTTAGGTATACATTTATTAGGGGGACCATGTGGAAAATATGTAAAAGAAAAGATTTTTTAAAATAATGGAATGGAGAGATTGAGGTACATGATAAATATTTTTTATCTTGAGGATGTCTAGGGGCAAGGGTGAGAGCATTGCAAAGGCCCCTTGAGCATTTATCCATTCCTCATTTACTCTCTTATTCTATAATTTGTTCACATTCTAACTTAAATATATATATATATATATAATGAATTCCCATCATGGTGTGTTGTTGGTTCCGGTTTTTTTACATAATATATTTGGGAATCTACTAAGAAAAATTGTGTATGATATATCACGGTGATTATGAATTTATAAACCACGAGAATTAGATTTTATATCAATAGGTTTAGATAGATATGTGGAGACCTCAATTTATAATTATTAATTGATAATAAACTCATTTATTATGTAGATAATCCATTATACAATGGTTTTTTTTCCATCAAAAGTGGGTTATGAGTCTTCTAGGTCTCAGATAAGGGTTTTATGAAAGGGAAAGTGGTGACAGTTGAGGGTTATATGATTTTAGATATTATTCCTAGCGAAATTTATGTGGTGGAATTGAATCCCATGATGTTAAAAGATTATTATTAATAGTATTCAATTAATTGTTAAACGATTAGATACTAAAATGTGAGTATATGTGGCCTTTGACATTTCTTAACTGTAACGTAATGAATATAAATGGTGGATGGCCATGGGGATATCCAGATGAATTGTAGTATAATAGAGGATGGTTATCCATTATATCTTCAATGTGATATTCATTCAATATTTACTACACTTACAATGGTTTTAGTGATTCATGATTCTCCATCGATTCAGTTGAAAAAAATGTTGTTTATGAGTGTAAAAGGACATTTTAGTTTATAATAGCCATAGATGGTGATTTTTCAAGATACTAAGGTAGGAATAATCCTCTTATATCAAGGTTTATGTGTTATTTTAGTTTTAATGATTTGGGATTTATGATATTGAGAAGTTTATAGAAAGAAATGGGGGTGTGGAAAATCTCAAGTTCCTATAACCTATATCATGGCTGAAGAACTATTTTAGTTTGCTTATTAAAATAATAAATAATTACTTATAGTTATTAAGTAGAAATGAAAACTGAATGCATCAATGATTGAAGCGAAAAAGAGAATGATCATCTTCTGGATGAGAGGCCACTATTAATTGTTCGATAATGTTATCTATATCACAAGTGCGGTCTGGTTAATAATATGGGATATATATATATGTAGTAGAGGTTTTACCTAATTTCCTAATACAGACATGTATATTGTTCATAGTGATAGAAGGAATTAAATATTTTAATTTTAATTAGTTGGATTTAATAAGAATAATATTGGGTTGAATTCACTAATATAAAAATGGTAGTTTGGTTATCTAAATAATGAATCATGATCAATAGTGCTTTAGTGGATATGTAAAATCAATGTACCAGTGCTCATGTAACTGATGATGAAAATCCTATAGTGGGGAGAGCACTGCTTGTTGTGAGATAATATAATATTTCTCAAAAGTGATGTATCATAATTTTCATGGGATACATGTCAATGGTATTATATTTACATCATATTATGGATACAATCAGGGAATTTGTTCTTGGTGAGAGAAGGAATGATGGATTGGAATTATAATCACCAACATTCAGTAGGAATCAGGTTGTGTGGGAATCCCTAAGAATAATTTGATAGATGTAATGATATGATACTTTATAAATATAGAAGTTTAATATTCAGGAATGACACACATATTTGGGTAATTTTATATAATAATCAAAGAAATATTGTATGTATGGTAACTGAAAAGTTCAAAATTCATGAATAATTCTAGAGGAAGCCCATGGTAGTGAAGGTCGGTATATGCTGGTAGAGTGTAATGATAGTATAATTTGTGAAATGGGACACATTTTAGTTCTCTATCTAGTGGCAAATAATTCGGTGTAGAAGATAAGGTAATTATAAAATTAAAATATGAATAAGAAGTTGTCTAATTTTGACCAGTGATGTAGAATATAATTAGGTGGATATCAAAGATTGGGTGATTCCTCATTAGTTAATTATGTTTAGAAAATTTTCACATTTACGAGGATATTATTACTAATAAACAATAATTATATTACATTATAATGATTTTATAGTTTCTAGGTACAACTAAAGAAAAAACAGACAAATTAATGATGATATTTCTTAGATATACCACCTACTAGTAACAAAATTGCTACTAGTAGAGGAATTTGTTACATCATCTCTATGTGAATTCTTCCCATAGTATAATTTTCCATATCAGAAACTGAGAAATCAAGATAGGGTAGCATCCAACTAACTTATTTAAATGCACACCCCCAACTAAATAACCACTCTACTCATGCATAATTCCCATATTTTCTTTCATCTTCTAAAAAGTCTGTAATATCGACGATCTAGAACTTATATCCATATTATTTACAAGATTAATAAAAATTACCACAATCATAAATGAAAAAATGTCTTCAATTTTAAATTTTGAATTTTGGATAAGAATATAGTCAACATACTCTAATGTGGATTCTTCTAGTGGTTTCCCTTTCCATTTGGTGAGGTAAAAACCTTCATAGTTTTATTGGTTCTATTTTGGTGGTTAAGATTTCAACCTCTATAACACATTATGTAAGGATGAAGTACCATAGTTTGGGAAGAAGGAACTACATAGGTGATTCACTAATATCTCTTTTGATAGGAGAAAAATGAAATTCATGGTGGATGTATGTATGATCTGGAAAGTAATTTAAAAAAGTGGTGTTTAAAATATGGGTTAAAACTGGATAGGGTCATAATAATTTTCTAGTATATTGGATCACTATATATAAGTTGTTTAAATATGAACATTAATGCATAGAATAACTAAAAAAATACTCCAAATTAGAATGTTACATCACTATAGTTTTTTTGATAAATGACATAAAATCTATTTCTTGAGATATAGATTATGTTAGAGTTTGTGAAAAACTTTGATCTCGTTCCGTAATGGAAGTAACAACTCTATTAACCATAGTTCCCCCTAACACAAATAACATCAATTTTGGGAGTTTACTTCCATATACCACTAGAAAATGACTATTCATAGTGAAATTATGGTTTTCAGTATTATAGAAGTACTCAACCCATGGAATCCATCCTACCCAAGAAATTGGTCATTCCAATCTTATTGTCATGGTGGTTTGCTCCATTCAAAAGAAATGTTTCTAAATATTACTGTAAATGATTGTGATAGAGACATGGATATATACGAACTAGCATGATTCTACATAGGAGAGTAGGTTAGTATTATATTCTTTTAGAGACAAAGAGCGGTGATGTAAAACGATTAGTTAGTTAAGATATTAGGAATCTGTTTTATATTATTTTGTATGTGGGATCTATTAGTAAGGTATGGTATTAATTTTTAACACCATCCAAGGCTTCCTTTATTGCTTGTTTATTTAATTTTTATATTTACCGTTATCCTCTATATTCTATGTTGATTTTACTATAATTATTATACAATGATCAGTTGATATCAATAGAGTCCCTCTATCTCTTCTAATAACATATAATTTAGTGATTTCATTGAGAGAGTGAGAGAGTGATTGTTCTGTAGGATTCTTGGATGACATAAGTACTTGTTGATAAGTCTTAGAAAATTTTTTTATCTACCTTCGAGGTGACCCATCCACAACTAATCTAGCATCTAACTCATGCTACAGAGGAGGTGAATTTATCCATAGTTCTTCTCTTGTAGGATGGTGCAGACATAGTAGATGAACCTAAATATTATACTGTTGTTAATTTTTAAATAAAAAATGTGGACCACATACTGAAAGTCATTCTCTATTGGATGAATGGATATGCTTCAATTTATGACCACTATAATGGAGAAAATGAACCTATACATGAGAATTTAGTGGAGGAGTCACAAACTAGTTCCCAATGGTAGGAGATTGGGCGGCTGTGATTCAAGAACCAATTGCAGGATTTGATGGTGATGTATGATCAGTAATGGGTGAACTGGAGAAATAAAACAAAATATTGAGAAGATAAACGAAATTCAGTTTTTGTAGAGAAATGAGGATGATGTTTTAAAATTTCTTCTATTTATACTAATTTCTATCCAGACTCTAGTGTACAGTGAGGATGAATGTATTTTTCAGTGGGGGTGTTGTATAGGTGTTGAACCGGATAGATGGAAATGTTTTTTCTACAGATAGGGTCCAATTTCATGGATCACCCATGTTGAAATAATGTTTCCCATCTACCGTACATGTGATGAGTACAAATTTTCTTTGGAGATTGTGAAATGCAGATGGGGAGGATCCATATTTTTTTTGAATGAATTAAGATAAGGATGAATAGTGGATGAATATATAAATGTTGTTTAATTCATTTCCTTATGGATTACTAACCTTTTGGAAGACCAGTACAAGTGTCTGCTTATTGAAGGAGGCAAACCAGAGATTTGAATCATAATCATGAATCAAGAGCCAGTAATAATGGAATGGCTCATTACACTATCTAAGAGAGTATAATGTGAAATTATAACCATTTGTATAATTTTAAAACTTGAACCCCTATATAGGAGAACTTTTTTATGTAGCTAAAGGAGGAGCTAGAAAAGCAATGTAGTGATCCTTTTTTCTCTATGGGGAGGAGCAGAGATGGATCAATGTGGAGGAGACAATTCACTACAGGATAGGGGAGTTTGAAATTTCCCAAGGTGGAAATTTAAGAATTTAAAATTTTGGG
The DNA here is from genome assembly GCA_963277665.1 of Viscum album. Taxonomy (NCBI): domain Eukaryota; kingdom Viridiplantae; phylum Streptophyta; class Magnoliopsida; order Santalales; family Viscaceae; genus Viscum; species Viscum album. The sequence goes on from OY728137.1 coordinate 1,777,767,431, forward strand.
TTTGTTTTTTGTGTTGTGGAAAAAAATTAGTTTAGGGTATTAGTGTAGGGAAAAGGTATTCATGCTGATGATGTGGGATAATATTGAACATTATTGTAAGGTGGAACAATGGCCACTATTTGGAAAAGTCAAGGATGGATCATATAAATGAGAAAGAAACCCGGAAGACATATACCATGATAAAATGGTGGATTATAAGGGGAAAAAATGATAAATTTATGGTTTTATAAGAACTAGTGTACTGTTATGTAGGATAGTGAGTTAGTTGGTATATTCTTTTAATAACCAGATAAAATGATTTAATATCATTATTTAGTTAAGTTTTTATAATGTTTTCAAAGAATATTATAAATGTGGTGTCTAGAAGTAGGGTGAGGGTACACATTTTTTATGGCAATTAAATAGTTTTAAAGAGTGGCTTAGGCCATCAACACATGGTACAGTTACATCTGACAATTTCCACTTCCCTTGTTTCTTCTTATTTTCATTTCTCTATCACCTTCATCTTCTTCTATGTCTGAGTCTTAAATAAATCATATAAAAAAATTAATATAAATAAATAACATTATTTCTCTATAACGGACCTATCGAATAGGATCCTCGTTTATGGGGATGGTGTTGGTCATTCCATATAATTTAACAACATACAGAACAAAAATTTTAGCCACATGTTTTACTATATAAGGATGTCTTGTCAACATAAATATATCATATTTCAAAAATTATTCCAAATCCACAAGGATTGAATTAAGTCCATGGGACCGTGATTTTATAGTGATAAAATCAATTAAAATATCTCACCAACCCAAATTTGGAATAGGTAAAAAGTGAAGGAGTTCATTGGTCGACATGGCCTGAGGCATTTAGAATTGGCTAGTTTCGAATAGACACAAAATTTTTTAAAAAACATTATGTAATAATATTGTAATAAAATTCTAGTACCCAATATTTTTATATTTGTGTGAAAACCGTAATTACCTTATAAAAATGGTGTGGTAGTAGTGGAAAAATTATGGAATGAGGCATGATTGTCTTGACGAAAACCAATCTTCTTTGATAAAAAATTAACTTGTTGTGAAAAAAATATACTAGTGAGGAATATTTTTCTTATTCCTAAGTAATAAATATACTCATAATATGTATATCGTAATTTAATTCATATATGATGATGTTAACCTCCACAAAAAATTGTTTGAACATACATGATCCCAAAAACATAACCTTGGTGTATCTCTCCAAATATTAAACCCCATAACATAGACAACACATAATTACATGATTTATAACTCTGGTTTCACTTAATTACATTTTGAGGATCGATTTTTTAAAATTTTAGAGAAAAATGAAAAAATATTACAAATCGAACATTTATAATAAAATGTATACCCATCCACTCAATTTCCATTTCATCATAAAATATGATTATTAAATTTAATTTCTATTTTCATTTTAAACATGTTTTCATCTTTTTTAAAATATTAATAGTAGAAATATAGACTTTTATATAGTACCTACTTATCATAAATCCCTATGAAAAAATTTAAAAATATTGTACGATAATAAATTGTTCTGTAAGGAATATAAAAAAATAATGGAAAAAAATTAGTCCATATGAAAAATAATTAAAACCCATAAGAATGATATCCCTATTAAATATAAAATTCAAACCCAAAAAATGTTTCACTTACATAAGAAATCAAATTCATTCCCCAAAATGTTAATAAAAGGTCTTATAAGTAATCATAATGGAAAATCAAAATCATGGGGGATTATTTTAGAACATGTTCACTCATGAAAACATTATTTTAAAAACAATTTTTTCACACTTTCAATTACTCATACAAATAGAATAACCCACATGGTTAATCCAAAATATATACTTTTAAGAAAAAAATCATTACCTAATTCATTTCAGAGAAATGTCAATAAGGACCTTGACACCAATATCCATGATTCAGTCCCTTAAATTATTAACTTGGTATAAATGCATGTTTAAAATCCCAAAGTACTGATTAATTTATGAAAATTTTAATATATGTTATATATGAGATCCTTAAATTACAATTAGGAATCTAGAATACAACATAGATAATACATTCAACAACGTTATTATCCTAGATTAACAATGCATATCAGTAATAATATATATCATGAAATCATTGGAAAAATGAAACATAAGAAAGTGGTGATCTCAAATAATAAAATAATCATAAAATCCAACAAAATAAGTTGACATAGATGAAAAAATATAATAAACTCATTAAAATAGTAAAAATAATTATATCATTTTTACATTGGAAATTTTTAAAATAAACACATTTTAAAAATAAAACTTTTCCATTGAAAAAAACCTTGTAATCAGGTAATCGATGCTTTAAGAAGAACATGCTTCATGATAGTGGAAAAATAAAATCATGCCACATAAGCTGAAAAAGCATTCCTTCAGTTGAAAATGTCATAAAGTACCTCATTAGGAAAATGATAAAAGATTCAATTTTAAATATATTATAAAAATTTAAACATGGGTAAAGAAGTAATTATACTTTTCTAGGATAATAATAAAAATAATTCGGAAATAATTTATAAAATTTATGGACATGGATAATAAATATATCCCAATAAATAGTTACGTATAAATAATCACAGATAATGATGAGATTTCGATGTTAACCCTTACATTATAATGTCATTAGAAGAGGGTGTGTTAACCTTTTTTATAATGGTTAATTTATGAAATTCAATTATACCACAACTCTATCCATATTTATGATATCATATGGGATCCTTTATATCGTTTTGTTAAAAATATACAATTATTACCATTGTTTTGGGAGTTTACTGCTTTATTTACATGTGTTTGTTTTTTCATGTAAGTAATTTTTATTATGAATAAGATATATGATCCACATATCCATGATTATAATACATATATAACTAATAAATTCACTCATCATGTATATTTTTATAGTGATTATTTAATTTTTAACATGGATAATAAATCACATTTCATGGTAGAGATGATTGGCCCTACAAATGACTGACCGACAATATTGTTTTTTTAATTGTAATGTGGTAAAGAATTGGATAGTATAGTAATTATATATAATTATTATCATATTATATTTATTATTTATAACCATTATATTAATCATTATACCCAGATAAATAAATTAATTATTAAAAAAATTAAACCACATCATGGAGATGGTATGTCGTACATACACACTAATGGTGATATTGTTTTTCATAGGACCGATTAAAGGAGGAATATAGTTATAAAATAATCATACTAAAATATCAGCATATATAATATACTCGATTATTTATTTTTTACTATAAATAATCCATGGAAATTTAGTAGAATAAGAAATAATTTTGGAAGATTCGGTTAGGGTGATTACAACTTCTTTAGAGAACTTCCATCACATTTCCACATAGGGACAATAGGGTTTGTCTTATGAGAAGTACATAACCAATATACTATGCCTAAGGAGTTTTAAAAGGTAAATAGTTAAGGTTTCATCGAGAAATAAGGTGAAAAGTTGTATGAGTAGGTAAGGGAGAAGGTTATTTATTATACGAGAGAGTAGGGGACTCTGGAAATACATTAAAATGTTAAGTAAATATAAATTATTTTTCAATTTAATGCTGCTAAAAAGTGATTTATTTATAATATAATGTGGGGATGGGTAAAAATCACCTAAAAATGTATTTTTATCCATATTTAGGTCATAATATCATCCATGACTTTTGGATTTCACCCTTAGTAAAACATTTTAACTCTTGTCATGACAAAATGGATTTTTACTCATTATGGTTGATATAGTAACTATGCAATGAAAAAAGAACCCAAAACGTGTCCTTGATGATATATTAAACCATATAATAGTAATTTTTTTAATTTTTTTATTTTTACAAATTTAATCATTTAGTAAAATATTATTTATTTTAATGTATCGTTTATTCCAATTTTTATACTATTCATTATTTTGGTTTTTAAAAATATCATAACATGATAACTTCGAACCAACTACTATAATATATCACTTGTATATAATTTTTTTCATTAAAATTCGTGTATGTCTTTAATTATGTCAAATAATATTTATTTTAATATTTTAATAACATCTATTTGATTTTTCCTTTGATTAAACAAATACTACATCTTTATTATGCAGTCCTTTAATTAAATAATTTCATCTCTAAAAAATAAAAATTAAATATCACGATGAAGATAAATTTTTTATATTTCAAATGACTTTTTATATTTGATTTTACCTTTTTTATATAAAAGTTTTAAAAATAAAATCATTTTTAAAAATAGATGTATTACATTTTTAACTCATCATTGAATAAAAAATTATAAATATCATTTGCATACCCAAGTGGCATTAAAATATTATAATTTCAACATAGGGATGATTTTGGTTAAAAACCACATACACAATAAAATTAGGATAATTGTTATGATAATTTTATAATATTTATTACATTATTTTTACCTTTAATTAATCGAGTTATACTTAACTGTTGTAAAAACAATTTACAGAAGTTACTATTCATAATGCCAAAATAAAATAATTATATTTACATAATTATGAATCAATTATTTCACATATGGATTCCATTTTTCAAAATTCAAAACAAAAAATTGGTAGTAATTATTTTAAAGTTAATCTCATTGTTGGAGTGAGAAAACAGGTAATTCATGATTTGAACATGCAATAAATTGAAACATTTTTATATCAAATTTCAATGTAAAAATCATTCATGTTACCTAAATTTTAATAAATGATAAAAAGTAATCTATTTATATTTTAAACCCATTCAATATTTAAATATAACCAGATTCTTTTTTGAATAAAATTTTTTGTTTTGAATTAAAATTATTTATTTTTCACTATTCCTGAAAACATTAATCTTTTCAAAAAAACATAAATTGAACCAAAGTAAATTTTGATATTATGATATGAAATAATAAGATTATTTTTTCAAATATAATTTATAAATGTGTCAAAAAATATATTTAAAACAACACCACCTTCAATGTATAATAAAATTTCCTATATAAAAAATAAAAACATTTAATCCATAAAATTTGATTCATTCATATCTTATGTGTATAAAATATTTTGGAATAATATTAAATATATACATTTTATAATATGGAAAATTCTATTAATTCCAAAGAATTTAATGGCTAGGTAATAATAATAAATTAGTAATAGATAATAGTGTGTTTGATCTCGATGTTATCTGCAACACATGTTATTAAATTATTTAACAATAAAACATAATGTGAAATATTCAGGTATTACATTATTCACTCCATAAAAATTTCACTCCTCAAAATTTCCATAATATCACCTCATAATAAATTCAGGTATTTCTTCATAACAATATCCTCGAGTTCCCATGTCGCCTCATCCATTTTATGGTTTTTTCAAAGATCATTTTCCTATCAAGTTGACCAATTTCTTGGAACATTTTCTCTACCGTCATGAATCCTGATTGGATATTCACTATTATATAGATGAGGTTACCATTCTATTTCATCATAGGTGAGTACAAGAATTGGTTCAGTTATGGATTTCTTTAATTGTGATATGGGGAACACAATATGGACATTGGAGTGACTTGGAGGCATTGAAAAAAAGTAAGTTATTACTCCAATTTTTTCTATAATTTCAAAATGTCCAATATTCAGGGAATTTAATTTTTTTTCTTATAAAATCTTATAAAACCCTTTCATGGGTATACCCTCATGAAAACCTGATCTCTAACATGATATACCTTCAGTTTTTTGCATTTTTATTTTTTATACTTTAAGTTATTTTGATATGGGATTGATTAATCTTCAGAATTTATGTTTTTTCCTCAACAAGTTGTGAGAATTTAAGTATTTTTTTCACTATCATCATCCCAATATGTTGGTGTACGAAATTTCATTACAAACAAAACGTTATATGGTTTCATCTAAATACACGAATTGATGCTATTATTATAGGTAAATTCATCTAAAGGTAAATATATATCCCACATACCTTGAAAGTCACGTGAGAAAGATATAAACATGTCCTATAATGTGTGAATATTCCACTATTATATTTTTTCAATTTGATGGTGGTCTATAGTGCTCAAATGAATCTTAGTATCTAGGGTCTTCTTAACAGTTTTATAGAATTTTGATGTAAAACTGGGCTCCCAATTAGAAAAAATCGATATAGACACACCATAATGTCTTATAACTTTTTTAATATATATTATTTCCAAGTGTAAAATAGGTAAATATTCTCTTATACCATGAAATTGCACTGATTTTTTTTATGATAAAAAATAACCTATGTCATATCATTCCTTTTAAGAGTCTATGATGGTCCTATGACAAAGCCGATATTAATTTCATCTAATTTCCACATATGAATATAATGGGTTTCTTAGAATCCTTTAGAATTATATTTCATAGAATGCAATATTTGAAAAAAAATCATATAAACACATAATCAACAATATACTGCATCATTTTATCCCAAAAAATATGTTCCTTCAAGACCTAATAAATATTTTTCTACCAGGATGTATAGTGAAAATTGAGTTGTGTGAATCGTCCAACAATTACCCTTATAGATCCATTATATTTAGAAAACAAATAATATTTCCAAATTTTAGAACACTATCTTCACAAACAAATTCCATTAATTTTCATTTTTTCAGAATATTATCTTTATTCTAAAATTCATCATCGATAAATTTATTTTTTTTGTCTTCTCTAATAACGATTTGTTTGAAATCATTTAAAATATTATTAATGTATCTCATTTAATTTAGAATTCACATATCCATATTTAGTAGTTCAATTAATATAAGATACCTATCAATCCACATTTTGGATATAACTACATGATCCTTCATACTCTATGTATCTTCTACCTTATATTTCTTCCCTAGGTGGTAGTGTATTGTGAAATCGTAATCCTTATATAGCTCAAACACTCTCTTTTACCTCATATTGAGATCTTTCTATGAGAAAATATATTTCAAACTATTAAGATATATATATATATATCTCTCAAAACTTTCACCATAGTGATATTTTCTCCATATCTTCAATTAAACTATTACCACATCTAACACAAGATCATGTGTTGGATAGTATTATTTATGTTTTTTAACTTCCATGATGGATATTCAATAATCATATCATTCAGTATAATCTCATAACCAAGTCATTTCCTTTATGATTCACTATAAATTAAAAATTCATCTTTTCAAGATTGTAAATTCAATATTGGAGCAATGAATAATGTTCTCTTAAATTATTCATTATAATATTCACATTCTTTAGTCTGTAAGAATTTAATGACTTTACATGTGGGCTTGTTTAATAGGTTATCCAATTAGGAAAAAATATGAATGAAACACTAATAGTAACAAGATATACCAATACAACTACGTATCTTAATTATGTTCATCAGTTGAGGAAATTCTTTGATTTCCTTTATCATTTTAAGATCAACAGATATTCATTCTTTGGAGATAATATTTCAAAAAAAAGAGATTTTCTACTTCCAAAATTCACACTTGCATAACTAATCACATACCACATATCTTTTGAGAGTCTCGAGGATGATCCTAAAGTTACAATCATGTTTTTCAAAACTATTATAATACACCTCTATATTGTTAATGAATACCCCCAAAAATTAATCACGTTGATCCATCAATACTCTATTCACTATATCTATAAAAACAGAGGGTTCATTAATAATTCCATATGGAATTATAGTAAATTTGTAATGTTCATACCTTATAAGACAAAATGTCCATGGAATTTCTTCTTTCTTCACCCACAATTGATGATTTCGAGAATAAAATAAAATCATTGAAATGAAATAATCTCAATGATTTTTATCATATATATCATCAATATGAGGTAGGTGATACATTTTCTTTTTTGTCATAGCATTGATTGACCTATAATCGATACATAATCTCTTGGATCCATATTTATTCTGGATAGAGAGAACAAGGGCTCCCCATGAAGAACAACTATGGGTGAATAAATCTGTTTTTAACCAACTCTTCATTTTGGTTTTACAACAACACTAATTACACTAATTTCATTCCATATGGAGCCTTTGATATTGGTCTTGGAGTAGGGATTAAATCAATATAAAACTTAACATCATGCTCTTGGAGTTGTCCTGGTAATTCCTTAGGAAATACATCAATGAGTTTATTTATAATGGGTATATCCTCAATTTGATGATTATATTCTTCATCCCAAGATATTGTTTTCTATTAATCAATAAGAATTCCAATTAGTAAATCTACTAGGGATGGTTCTATATACAAATTAGTTTATGAATTTTTATCTTTTAAATATATTCGATTCATCTTCTTCATCACAAATAGTACATTCCATCTTATTTAATAAAGTTAAACATCATATTTTTAAATCCAATCCATAGAGATAATTATTTCAAATTAAATCAAAAGTATGATAAAAAGGGAAGAAACTAAAGAACTTTTATGTTTTATACAGTGGCATTCCATACAAATCATTGTTGTAATTAGTTCTCCCTTAGGATTTTTGAGAGAGAAATCATTTGTTAAATAATAAATCAAAATAAAATATTTTCATAGACAACTATGAATACATAAAAGGATGATATGATATATATTCGAATAATTCATAGGATAAATTTTATTAGAATATTAAAGTACTGTCACTGAATTTATTTTTAACTTCAACCTCATCACTTCTGAATGATTAATCTTGGTCTTTCACTATTGGTCATCTCTGTGGAAAATTTACTTGCAGGTGAGGGTAATAATATTAATAATGTCTCATTTATTCATAATTTTAGAATTGAAAATTGGGATAATATTAAATTTCCTTGAAACCATGGGCTTGGTTTTTTCCCTCACACATATAATAAACACTCAATCACTTCATGTAAGTAATAGGGTGTTTATTCGTATAGTTTTTGTTTTTTGGAATGTAAACTCTCCTCTTATTATCTTTTTCCACATTTCCTTTTTAGAGTGTTCTGTAAAATTATTATTCTCTTACATTCCTTTATACTCATAAGAAATAGTGAATTATTTATCTATCAGAATAGCTCATGGAACTATATCTTCATATGAAAAAAATGTTTCAAAGAACAGATCCCAATGGATGAATGGTTTTAAACCATCAATGATTCAATTAATCATTCTATTTGGATTATGTATGTAATTTGAAGAATTATTTTATAACCATGTTCAGTTAGCTTCATACATTGTAACATTTTCATACTCCTTTTTCCTATGAGTTAGAAATTGAATCTCCAAATCCACTTGATGTTTACAAGGACAGTATTTGATTAAGAAAATTTATTTAAATTCCCCCCATTAAATGTTTTTTGTTTATTCATATTCCTTCATGTTTTTAATTAATGAACACCATTGATCTGCATCTCATTAGAGATGATAAATTTCAATAATAACCTTATCCATTTAGTTACATCCAAAATTAATAAATATCGTATCTAATGAGCTTATCTATTTCCCAGTTATAAATGGATTTATCTTCCAATTAAATAATAAAGGTTGTTATATCATGAATCAATATAACATTGTTCCTTCCTGTTTGGTATTAGGGTTCTAAATATGAGTATGGATATTGTTCAAAAACTAAGTCATATATCTTAGTAGAGTTATACATTTTTTTAGAACTACTTGTAGCTCCAGCTCTAATATCATTAACATTCATATGAGGGAAAATCTACATTTATTATGTGCGTTGATACAGTTTTCATTCCTTCTAGTAGACACCATTTCATAATAATATCTTAATCTTGACTATGTTATTAATAATAATTCATAATATCTAAATATTAAAATACAAAACATAAATTAAAAAATTTATGTATTTATGATATCATAAACCTAAAATTGGTTTTTTTGAGGATTTATTTAGTTATAAACCTTAATAATTGTTTCAAGAAAAAATGGGATGTATCCTAAGGATATACACTGGGAGTTTCAAACGAAGTGCACAGTAAGGCTCATTGTTGTGTACTAGGTTACCCCGAGTTAGTCCCATGACACATTATCTAAATTTTTAGCACTATGTACTTTTTTCGAGCACCATGTCCATTTATATCATCCATAAAGTGTTTTCATTTCTGTAATACTGAAATAATACCTACTTTAACTAAATTCAATGTTGTTCTTCTATACATCTTCTCGAATTATTGAATAACATAATGTTCCATAATGTTTATTTTCGAAATCTAGTTTCATTGATTAATAATAAACATTATATGATAAAAATTAAAATGAGAAAGACCCCAGTATCCTAGATCTAATGCCTTTCTTTAGTACTTTCAAATAGATACATGTGTTGAATCCCAAAATCACTGTTCAATTTTATAGTTTTGGAAATTATTTTATATGCAAGATCAATACATTTCAACTACAAATCTAACCTAAAAAATAGAGAGTCATTTACACTTCATGGTTCTACAAGATTAACCATTTCATATAATTCATAATATAATTCATCACATCCTTGAAAAAATTAAACATTACAAAGGGTCAACCTCGTATTCTCAGTAAGGGAAAACTATATAGTAGAAGCTATCCTAAATAATCATAAATTTTTATTGTGAGGTATACAACTGAAACACATGCCCTTTAAAAATATATTCAAAATAATATTGAAAGGATAAATTAAATAGTTTTATATAATCATTCATATATATATTTTTGTAGTTGAATAATTACATGTATTATCAATAACTAATATCAAATTGGGGGAATTCATATTTTCAGACATCATAAACTCAATGTCAAGGCTTCAGCCAAGACACAATACATAAATGGGTAAAAACCTAAATCAATTTGTCTCATGACAGATACTGATTCATCTATGGGATTGAGTAGTCCCCACCCATCACTTATTAAATCTAATACATTCCTCATATGAAAAGGAAAAAACATAACTAAAATAAACAGCCATATTAAAACTAATATACAAAATATTAATACATTATCTATAAACCATGGATGACATAAAATTAGAAAACCCATAGTGAAACATATAATAAAACATTAAATAAAATATGGTATATTTATTAATAATAAATAAACCTCAATTAAGTATAAAATATAACAATAGATGTTGATATATATTAAAAATATTCTAATAAAATCACTAGAAATTTCATGAAATAAATCCCCCTTTTTACATTGAAATCATTTAAATGTATCAAATTCATAAAATAAAACATTTACATTGAAAACAATCATTAAATATTGTATGGGATGCTTTGAAACGTTAAGAAGATAAGATAGTGGAAAGATCCGCTAATACCGTATTTGTTAAAAAAACATTCCTTCTGTTGAATATATCATAATGCACCCTCTTTATAAAATGGAAACAGATTCCATTCAAAAAAATTTATAATAAATCAAACATGCATAAAAAATACATTACAATTTTTTAGGATAATAATGAAAATATTTTACACAATAATTTATAGAAACATGGACATTGATGATTAATGTGTCCCTATAAATACATAAATATAAACAATCCTTGATAATAATTTGTTTGTAAAGATAACCATTACCTTTAACATTAAATTACATGAGGGTGTGTTGACATTCAGTATAATATTTAATGAATTTTATTATAATATACCTAAAATGTATCAATATTTATTATATCATTTGTGATCCCCTTATATCATTTTGTTAATAATATTTCATTAATACCATTGTATCTATTGTAAACTGCTTCATTTTCGTAAGACTGTTTTCATTTGTCAGTCTTCTTTATTAGGAATAGTATATATTTTCGTCATATACATAATTATAGTAAGTTCATAAATCATAAATTCACTCGTTAGATACATCTATATAATCATTCCTGGATGGTTAACATATATTATTAATCTCATCGGGCCGTGGAGATAACAAGATGTACGTACGCACAAGCGATGAAATCATTTCTTCAATGGACAATTCATAAGGAATTGGATGGAATATTAATCATAAACAATAACTATGAAGTAATATTTTGTATTTATATCCATTATATTCATCATTGTAACCATCCAAATAAATTGGTGGTAAAAAACATACGACACCACAGCGTGCAGGTGATATTCAGTACATATGCATGCATGGTGATATTGTTTTAATAGGATGTATAAAGCAACAATATAGTCATACCATAAACATAATAAAATTTATGATTATATATGATAATAGATTTAGTATTATATAATGGAAAAACATTTTAAGATAAAGCATAATAAGAAATACTTTTTGAAATAGTCGTTAAAGATGATTACCTATTATTTTGATAACCTCCTTTGGTTCTCCTATTAGGGATAGTAGGGTTGGTCTCGTGAAAATACCAGAACCTCTAGGATCTGAATAGAGAATTTTATTTTAGAAAATTTCAGGTTTTGATCAAGAAAAAAGGATGAATGTAGTGTGAGGATGTGAGGTAGAAGGTTCCTTTTTATAAGAGAGCGTAGGGGCACCTGTGAAATGTTCCAAAATTTTAAATTAATATAAATTGATTTTAAATATAATTAGATAAAAGGTGAGTTTCTTTAAGATAATATGAGTATAAGACAAAATAATCACCAATAATTATTTTTAGAAATTTTTATGTCATAATATTAACCTTATATTTTAGCTTTGACCCTTAGATAAACCCTTTATCTCTTACAATGACAACATATAATTTTACTCTTTAGTGTTTATTTCATTACAATAAAATGACAAAATAACCCCAATTGGATCATTGGTAACAAATTAGGATTATTATAGTCAGTCGGTTTAATTTAATTTTTTATACTTATTATATATCATTTTAAAAATTTATATTTATTTAAACGTTCCATTTGTGTCAATTTTGATATAATTAATTATTTTTATTTTTAAAAATAACATAAGATATGGCAAATTCGGAAAAAAACATCAAATATATAACTAGTTTTTATAAGTTATCTATAAATTTTTTATGTCATTAATTATGTTAGATTATATTTTTTAAATATTTTTAATATCAATTTTTTGATATTTCAATAGATTAAACAATCACTGCATCATTATTATGAACACCTTTAATTAAATTACTTCATCACTGAAAATTAATCATAAATTTCAATGATTAAGATAAAATTATTATATATAAAATGGCTATTTATATTATAATTTTTATAATTAATAACCATGTATTTAAAATGTAATACTTAATAAAAAACATGATTATATGATTTATAACTCATCTTTATATAAAATATTATAAATTTCGTATTGTTGTCAATGTTTCTTAACAAAATTATAATTTGATCCAAACGATGATATTTGTATAAAATCACTTATCAAATGTAACTAAGACATGTGTTAGGGTAATTTTCAAATATTTAATATATTATTTTAACATTTAATTACCCTATATATCAATTATCGTTGTAAATAGAAATTTACTAAAGTTACTATTAAAATTACCCAGAAATAATAGAAATATAATCACATAATTTTGAATCATAGATTGAAAATATGGAATCTATTTTTACAAAATATTAAACGAATATGTTTTAGTGATTAATTTTATATTAATCCTGTTGATATGATGAGAAAACAAGTTATTAATATTTAAAACGTGGAAATGGTAAAAACATTTTCAAATATAGTTTCAATGTATATCTTATTCCCATGACCTATATTGGATTAAATGATAAAATATATTCTATTTAAACTTTAAAACCAAATGAAATTATAATTTTACACTATATATTTTTTCAATCAAGGAAGTTGTTCTCTATTAAAATTTTGTATTTTTTAACTCTTTATTAAAACATTATTCTTAAGAGAGAATTAAAAAAATGGACCAAATTAAATTTTGATATTAAAATAAGATATAAGATGTTGTTTTTTTCAAATAGAATTTATAAAAGGGTCAAGAAATATATTTAAAACATGTGGGCTATAAAAAGGTAGTAGAACTACCATTATAAAAAAACTCAATAATTAATACATAAAATTGGGCTCGTTATTATTTTATGTCCATAAAATATTTTTGGGAATACTAAATATATAAATTTCATAATTTTATTAATATTATTAATTCTCTCTATTTTAATTTATAGTTGATATTAATCACTTATTAATAGATCATGGGGAGTTCAAATTAGGTGTTTTGTGCAACACCGGGTATTAATTTACTTAAAAAGATAATGTACCCTGAAATCACATCGTGTTACAATATCAGGTTCACCTATAATCATAAAACACATATGAAGATTAATTTTCAATATAAAGAAATATAATATATCCTTTTGAATATATATGTAAAATCACATTTAGAAATCATGTAAAAATTAGTAGAAATGTCACCTTTCTTTGTAAACACTTAACAAGAAAAATTAAAATAAGAATAGGGAATAAGATTTTCTTTATAATAATCATGAAATAATATTGATTAATATTCTTATAGAGTAGTGGTAATAGTGGTATGAAATTATGATACAGTCATTTATGATGAATAATAATCTTCTTCAATTTTCTAGAGTTAAAAGGGATCCATTCCAAAAATGTAAAAACATTCATTTTTAGAACATTATAAAAAATTAATTTTTTAAAATGATGTAGTAGTATTTTATGTATAAATAAGGGAATTCATTAAATATTTAAATAACATTGACAAGGTGTAAAAAGAGGTAAAAAAGAAATGTTTAAAAGAAGGTTTAAAAAATATTCATATCCAATGTCCCAACATGTTTTGTGAGTTTGTCTACCATACTATGTAACTATATTATATTTTAATTATAAATTCTAAAAAAATTAATGTTTACTCCTTTAATATTATTAACATTATCTCAATTATAACCATGTTTCATTTAGTTATTGATTTAGTTATGTTTACATCTGACATTTTCGGGTTGTTTGGTACATAATCTCCAAAAAATCATCGGTATGTCGATCATGGTGAAAGGTTAAATGCTTCAATAATATCTATAATTTTAAACATGTTATAATAATAATTTTAATACATTAAATTTACTTAAAAATAACTCATCAAAGGAAGTTATAAACAATTAATTACATCATTTCATGAAGACGATATTCTGTACAAATAGTTGTTTGATTCATCCACATTTCAAATGGACCAAAATGAAATGAAATATAAAAATGTTTAATTTTTATAAGACATAATAATATTTTAAATATCATATTTATACATTATATCAATATTTATGACAATACATGTATGTCCAAAATGAAAAATGAATCACATCACATTGTGGACTTGGTAGTCTACACGTATAGATAAGTGATGTTAGTAATATCCATTAAATTAAAGGATAATAAGTTTAATATATTATATTTACATAAGAAATGGTATTTCATAAATACCAAATATATTAATTTTATCCATAATTTTAACCATCCATATGATAATTAGTGATGAAAATTGGAATACATCACCTTTAAGAGATGGTATTCCATTCTCACACAAAAGAAATGTTTTCATTTTCCATTGGATGGTAAAGAATAAAAAATTGGAGATACCATAAACTGAATAAAATTTAAATATATTTTATATCCATATATTATATCTTCAATGTCATGATATATATATAAGAGGTGTAAAAAGAAATAATATGAATGATTTTGATTAAGAGTTACACCACTTCTTTGTAAAACCTCCGTTGAAATATAAATTAAGACTTCTATGATGTTATTTAGTATAGAAAATAACCAATAGGTCAGGAATTGGATTGTTGTTAATTGTTTTGGAAACATTTTGGTTGAGCAAAATGTCACATAATGTATGTGGGAGATATGATATTTTCTGTATTTTTATATGTTAAGGGACTTGCAATTTGTCTCACAGTTAAAAATTATAAATGTATTATTAATTGGGAAGTGGCTCCAAAATGTTATAGATTCAGGTAAAGAAATTTTACATTCAAAATAACATCATAATATTCAATGTCATCAATTTTTATTGGAGTTTTAACCCTTATTTCTATGTTTACAAATTCATTAATCCCTTTTTACCCTCTTTGATGTGATAATTTTTTTCCTTGTTTATAATTATTTTTTACAAAAAAATTTATTTTTTACTGAAATTTTTACTCATAATTAAATTTATTATTTCCATTTTTCATGATTAATATTCCAGAAGTGTCATAATTCAATTTTAATATATGTTCTTAGTTACAATTAAAAACAATTTTTAGAAAAAATGCATTATACAAATAAAAATAACATTATACCAAAATAATGTGTAATTTTAAGTAATTAAAAATTAATTTTATTAGGTTAAATAAAATGGGAATATTTATATAAAAATAATACTTTTTTAATAAGGTAAAAAGAAATACTTTTTTTAAAAAAAATTGTATTATTTACTATTCACCAAAAAATAAAATTTTTCAGAAGAATCACAAAAATTCACTATAAACTATTTTTGAAATGTTGATATGAAAAATGAATTCCATTTTTTGAAATTCAATTTATATAATTTTTAAATTTAATAATTAAATAATACCATAAAATAAATTTAAAACACTTTAGAAAAAATAAAACAATTTATTATTCAATTGAAATATCATATAAAATTACTATAATAGATGTAAATCCATAAAAACTAATCTGAAATATATATAAGCAATGTAATTGATTTATTATTAATATTACATGAGTATTCATATTTTCACCCATCCAAATTTTATTCTCCATTTGAATAAGAAGGGATATTTTTTCCTCATTTTGTTTTAAATTTCCCATATTGCTTCCTTTTTCATGACGTTCTTCCAGAAAAAACATTCACTAAATGAATAACATTATTCTGTAACACCTTCCTGATATGATCTTGAATATGTATTGTTTTTTCTACATACGATAGATTCTATTTAAACTGAAATAATTCCAATCACAAAATATGAGACAAATCATATATATATTTCCTTAACAACAAAACAAGAAATGCATCATATACCTAAGTTAAACATGGAGGTAAAACCACACAAAATGAAACTTATCGATCATATTAAAAAATTTAACATTTTATTATAAACCACGGACTTAATTTTCCTTTACTTATAGAATTCGTAACAATTTTCAATGAATATACATTAAAGAAGGCATGGTCCCCTACATTATATTATAATTCATTCCAATGATGATCAGTATAACTTTTCTATTTGATCAAGACTTCCAATATATTTTTCATAATTGTATTTTCCATTTGAACCATATCTTCTACCAATTATAGTCCATAATGTTTTTTCACCAAATTAATCACAACATGATGACGTTTGAAACCGATTCTCAAATAATGAATCAAACGTTGTCATCTACATATTAGAATGAAAATTGTTATTATAAGAAAATTTAAGTAATGTAATTTATCGATCTTAACTTTTTGATAGTATAATGATGAAGCCCAAATTTTAATCTCCATATTCAGAATCATGAACTTTAACTTCTAAATTTCTTACCTAAAATTTAAGGTAAATTTGGGATCATATTAATATACAAGAGAGTGTGTAACAAAATTTTTTCTAACTATATCATCTTAATATAGAGTCTTAAAAGATGATCCAAAGACATTATATCTCAAATATTTATAAAATGAACTTATTTAAGTAGATAATTCCATTTATGTAGACTCAATTGGCATGATATATATTCAATTACATAACCATTTAACAATGAAACACAGCCAATAACTTTTAATGAAGAATCAATATAAATTGAATGTTTAAAATTTCAAGATTGCATGTCTATCACAAAGAAAATTAACTAATATTCTATTTATTTCTTTGATACATTTATCACACACGATATTATTCAGATTAATTTAACACCTTTTTATGTATCTTGGTTTATAAGCTCGAATAATGAGAAATTTTTTCAATAATTCATTGGGAAAATCACTCTAATCCAAGAATTATAAAAATAAAATAGTCAATTTTTATTCTTGACCACTCTTCCAACACTATGGTATTAGTGGGATCAATAGTTATAAAAATTAATATTGCCAATGAATGATATATATTTTATCGAAACATAACATTTTATGAATTTTTCATATAACATATTTTCTGTCACGTTCAAAATTATTTATATTGTTTTTATGATCCTCATAACATTTAAAATATACCATAATTTCAACAAAAAAGATAAAAAAAAAAATTATCCACAAACTTAGTGAAAACACTATTCATAAGACCCATGAATACAATGGGATAATGATTAATTATTCTTGACAAAAATGGTTTTGAGTTCCCGAAATTTAATGAAAAATCAAATTGAACCAACCTTATTTTTGTTAAATAACTCAAGAGAAACACAGGGTGAAGTCTTAAAATGAATGAAACCATTGTGAAATGAAAGAATGTAATTTCTTTTTCAATTCATATACATTAAATGGCGACATTAAACAAGGTGATTTAAAAATTTTATTAGATTTTGAAACAATTAATCAATATATTAAACCTGTTTAAAAATAATAACACTAGAATAAAAATCATGTTCCTTTTATAGATCAGCCCTCTTATGCCTCTCCAATTTCTATTACGAAATATATCACATATTAGGAGAAATTATTTTTTCTATCTACTACACAAAATCATGAGAAACTCTGTGATTATAATTTTTCACTCACATTATATTTTCCATAAATTCAAACATTTATGACATCACATGTTGTATACTCTCCATTGCCAATTCTAGATAAGATACTCAACTCTCTATCTTCATCTGCATTCAAAGTAAAAATTAACATGTACTAAATGTACTCTTATCATAATCATTTTATTTTGGTCATCAATGCATCATATTGTGATGGTCTACAAGAAAAACACTTAATTATCAGTAGGATTCAACATCCACGTTGCTAACAATGTGTTCACTAAAAAAATCACCAAACCTTTTATGAATATATTGTGGAGTTTCTAAATATTAGTTCCACCAAACAATTTTTATATCCGAGAACAAAAAATATGTAGTCTCTATTGAAAATTGAGGACTAAAAGATAATGTAGTGATATTAGAAGCTGGAGACACCACCTCATGATCCAATTTTCTTATATTGATAGAAGAATATAGAGAGTGAACCCCTCCCTATGTGACTAAATCCAACAGTTGTCTATTCCAAATAAGAAAATGAGGGATCGAACTTGATCCACTTCTTGTTACTAAATTGACTAGAATTCCCCCAAATGACTAACTACTTTTCTTGTACACAATTCCCACCATTCACTTCCTCCATTAATAAATTTTTAATATCGCGGGTCTAGTAGTAATATATAGATTACCAAATTACTAATATATTCTTAATAAACCTATAGTACTTTGTAATAATAGTTTCTTTAGTTGGATATGTGATCCTATAATTATTTTATTTTAATAATTTAGGAATTGATACTTTTAAATTATTATTTTTATTCATTTATTTTATGTTATATTTTAATTTTTAACTACAATGGGAGATGAATACGTTTTTCATCGAATCCTAATATAGTATCATCTCCAAAGAATGAATTATTGAACATAAATCAATGACAACTGAGATTGCACTCAATGTAAGAATATCATTTATTATTATTGTTTTTTGTTCCTGATGTTACCTATTATATATTCATAATTTCATGTCATTATGGTGTAAATTTTTATAAAGAATTTTTATTGATCAAATCACTACATTAATATGGTTAATCTGAAACTAATTGAAAAGTAAGAGACTTGATAATGATAAATTTTTTAAAAAATCCCAATGAGTATTTTATGATTTTTTTATTAACAATGGTGTGTATAGGATTTTGAAAAATAATAACAGGAATTCCAAAAAAAACATAGTAATGAAGAGGGGATTAAAGGAGGTTTGGAGACACCTCTAGTTTTTTTGTCTAGACTACAAAAAACCCGGCTCCAACCTATTATATCCCACTATGGGCAATAATTTGTGTCCCTATTGGAAATTATATAATATTTTAATCCTGGCTAATGGCTTGTGATGTGTCCCCATTAGACATTCTATATTCTATTGATCAATTTTAACATTTTTACTACTTTTGTAAGACCCAAAATTGGATGTATGAGTATCACATTATAATTTTTTCCCTAATTGATTATAAGGGTAAATTCTTCATAAATATCATAGGATATATGTAAGAAAATTCACGAATATTTGGGTTCCTTATATCCATAAATCTAATGATTATTTTCATGAAATACTATAGGGGAGGAAATATGGATATGTACTTCCATGAAGACATACTAATGATTGGGCTCAGGTCCCCTTTATTCTTCTCAATGTTCGGTAAAACCCCAAATACCAAAGGTGTGGGTCCTCCATCAAGGTCTACACTCCCTCATCAATCTTTGTTATACCTTGGAAAGATGTAGGTCCCGCACTACACTTATTTAGAGGTGACAAGGGTTTGGAAATTTTTTTTGTTTTTGCTCAATTGGTTTCTCATAGTGTTTGATCCTTCTATATATTATTTTTTAATAGGAAAAATTTCTTATATATAGGGTTTGACCTTATAGAACATAAGGATTATTTCATAACATTATTGTAATGTTCTATCTATCCTTTCCATATTTCTATTCTGGTTAAGAGGGTATTCTATGAGGTATATATATACTCAATATTTCATGGGTGTTCACACACACATTTCATGTCATATGATGTAGTTGGGAATTTCCATTGTGATATTTATGGACACAATTCTAGTGGTGTTGTAACAAAGTGGTTATGAAAGGAGGAGAGTGTATGATTGTGTTATTATTAGGAGTTATGCATTGAGGAGTATCCATTATAGTTGTTATAGGTTTGATTGATTTTAATCATAATGATCTTATTTTTTCCAAGTACTTTATGTCTTATATTTTATCATATAATGTGAATGATTAACATTTTGAACATTCATCTTTTCATTGCAGTTGGTTTTATTGTCCAGTATTCACTGTTTTAATTTCCTGTGTAGATACATGTGGTTATATAAGAGCTTATCTAGATATGGAATCTCTACCATATGTGTGTGTTTTAAGTCTACTTATTTGATATGATAAAAGGATCTCTACAATCATCCATATCTATGTAAACTTCTGAAAATGATATCAATCTCACCATTTTGGTCCAAATATTTACATTACGCAACAAGGACATCAATGTTTCATGGTTAGAATAGAAAATTACTCTTGTTTTAAATTTTTCATGAGCAATAATAATAGCTAATAAATCATTTATTGTAGTGTAATTGATTTGGGTAGGATACATTGTACTTTTATTTCACCTATTCTAATAGTTAAACTCATAAAAAATATATTTTTCATGTTATATATTAACATAAAATGAGATGGAGATCTCGAAATGGTTTTCTGATAATTGGTGGGGTGGTTGGACATATTTTATGTTAATTAATGGATTTATTTTATGAATTATCACCATACATTTCCTAGAAATTATATTATGCAATATATATATATATATTAGTTTTGTAAAATAATAAAAAAATATCAATATATATTGGTTAAATTGAGTACCATGATCCTTAAAGTCAATTAAAAATTCTCATTTTCTGTCTTTAAAAATCACGCATGTATTACATAGTCTGAATATAATCCTTTTATAGGGATAATTAACCAACATTTTTTTAAAGGAGGTTTTATCTTGAGCCTAAGGGATAAATAGAAATTAAATGTATCCATTGAAACCCAATGAAACTCATCAGTGTATTTTTTCTATCATATATTCAAGAATTTTGTTAACAAATAAGTATAGAAACTAGTATTTTGTTATTATTTTTTTCAAATTTTTTAAATAATTTAAAAATATATAATTGTCTTCAATAAAAACATGTAATAATATATTATTGAATTTTTAAACAATAGTTGGACCAGATATCTTAGGAACAATTTAAATTATAATCAACTATTCTGTGTTGAAAATGAGATATGGTTCCCTACATATACTAATTCCCAATCAATTTCTCAACATATTCAAGTATTGTTGGTTTCAATATTCCTTATGGGTTGTAATACATGTTTTGATTTATATTAAATTATAACTATGAGGTTACATATGTTAAAAATAATGTATGAAATTTTTTCTACAATTGAACCAACGTACATTATATCATCGAAACTTTTTTTTTCTCAGTTTAGATTATTTATTTTGTAAATTGATATTTAAAATTATGATTTTAAATTACTATTTGATCATTAAATTTGAAATATATAAATTTTAAGGTAATGGTTTATGTTCAAGTCTGGGTTGGTTGGTGAGAGTTTAAACTAGGTCTCATTGAAACAATAATTTTTTATATAGAAGATAATGTTCTGGTATCATTATAATCTAAAAATTAAAAAAAAATCCATAATAAAATTACACCACCTTGGAAATGATTGATGTAAATTTTTATTATAATATGGTAGAATGGATTATTTCTCCTAATATTATTTATATTTATTGTCACTTATCCTACCATAATATATATTATAAAAGTACATTATAGTAATTATAGAATTGTTTTTTGTCGCGAACTTGCCCAGGTACCTTGGTAACCTGATAACCTATCTGACACTAGAAGGGATCAATGAGTGTTCGTGATCCCCATGGGTTGGTGACTAGCACCTTGAATCATATAAAACTAAAGTGGGACCAAATATTCCATAATCGTTATGGAATAATAATAAACAATATCGAATGAAAACAAAAAACAAATACATAAGGAGAGGTGTAACAAAAGACTAATAGGTATAAAGAACCCAATGTTCTATAGAATAGTAGGAGAAACATGTATAGATAACCCAAGTCCCAATGAATGAAACTCTTAAAGACCATAGATCAACAAATAGAACAACCTCTACGTGGTTCATTACCCATGGTCAAATCTGGAAGGATATAATCTACAAACACTTGAAGGTATAGGTAGGGTGTGAGATAAAATACAATTGGCTTCTCACAAAGGGTTCCATAATAAGATTAAAACATATAATTATCTAAATATAGATCTTTCACATTAGAATATTCAATTTTGTAATTCCAAATACATATTTCATAAAATCCTTTTTTATATTTCAAATGATGGAAATAATTTAAACAAATTAATAAATTCAACATTTTATATAAATATACTTATATCAATTCATAATGAATTTAAAATAATTTACATACATTAACATGAATTTAAATATGAGATAAAAAAATTGAGCTACTTGTTCGTCTTCAAAAAGGTATTATAGTTCCAGGTTATATGATTCCTCAAAACTCATGTGATAAAAAGCACAATGTGTATACATATTTTTTGACACTAGAAATATAGGATTCATCTACATCCTACTATAGAACTCAATGTGCTAAATAATGTTTATGATACTGTTGTAAAATTTGAATTTTATTTTAGGGAATCATTATTTTAGCATATTTTCGAAATTAAATCACTTTAATTCCTAGTCTAAATTTTCACTATTAAAATTGATGATGGGTAATTTATTTTAATAAACCTTCAAATAAAATTAAATCCCATTATCCTATTTCCAATATAACAATTTTACATTTAAAAAAATTATTTTTAATGAAAAAATGCATTTTTACAAGATAAACCCTATGAATTATATCAAACCCATTTTAATCCCTTATTCCAAAAATAAAAATTTCATAAAAATTTAAAAAAAAATCACAATTCAATTATACAAATTAAAATAAAAATTTTATCTTATGAAATTTCTGTCAATTTCAAAATTTAAATTCTTCCAAATTCTAAAACATTCAGAAATACATTCAATGTAATTAAGGGATTTCCCAAATTTCATGTGAAAACCAATTTCCAAAAACAAATACACCCAATATCAATTCAACTAGAATTAAACACAAAAATTTCATGAGAATAAAATCCAATATATTCAATTGAAATAAATTTATTTTAATCAAAAAAATTTGGGTTATTAAAAATTGGACATCAACACAAAACAACCAACCGCAAAATTATAGATCACAATACTCCAAACCCTAATTGCTAATTTTCAATAGAGAATGATGAAAATTGAAAACGGGAATAAAACTTATGTTTATGATCCAATTATTTGGGTATTGGATCCTCCAATCAACATGGTGATCTATAAAACCCAAGAGAGGAAAGATGATAGAGAAGGAGTGGAGAACGAAAAGGGAAAACTAACTAGGACAAGATTCAACATCCTTATCCTTGACTTTTATCACGTCCAAGAGGGTAATTATGGATCAAGATCTACGCTTTGAGGATTTCAAGGAATGATAAATCTATTATGGTATTGGAAAACCATGTGCCAAATTTTTAGACCCCATTTTCTCCTAGTTTATGGTTTCCACATGGTGGTTCATGGTTTTTCAAACAATGAAACAACTATGAAAAATCCCACTTCTTTGGTTTCATGGTTTTCCTATGCAGGTTGTATGGTTTGTGAGTATTGTTCCACAACAGTGGACTATAATAAAACATTCAAATTATTTGAAATTTATCTCAAAACAACCCCAAATGAAACACAACCGAATAATTATTAAAATAAGGGTTTAATAATAATTTAAAATAGTAACAGGGTATTACAACCCCCCACCATAGAATCTTTTTGTCCCAATATAGACTACTAAGAAGCATTCATGTCAAAAATAGTAGGTCACTGCAACCACATCAATGTCTCCCTCTCCCACATCTCATGACCATCTAAATCGTGCTTCCATCATAGATGAACAAGAGGTATAATCCTCCCATTATTTACCTTCATCTCAGATCAACATTTTTGATTTGTCTTTTTGTCATAGATAAATCAGGGTTGATATCATGATTACCCCATCTCAGAACAAGATATGGATTTGATAGAAACATTATTAGTTTTGATACATAGACCACATTATGTAACGATGATATATATATTGGAAGTGATAAATTATATGTACTATACCAACCTTATAAACATCCTCAAATTGTCTACAAAAAAAGGAACATGTCTCCCTTTCCATGAAAATCGTAAATGACCCAATAAGGGTGAAACATTTAGGAAATCATGGTCACCAATAGATAATTCCAATGGAATACGTCAACAATCTGCATAAGAGTTATACTAGATCTGTGCCATCAATATTCTCTAATGAATGAATTTAAAATTTTACATTATATATTAGACCAAGCTAGTTACAACCAAGGAATAGTGACATATCTTTTTCCAAGATAATAAAGATGTGCAATAGTTTCCATATGAGGCCTCAAAAGGATCTATTCTGATTGCATAATGGTATCTAGTGTTATATGAAAAATCAACCTTCCTCAAATGATCATCCCAATCTACACCAAAGTCAATGTCAAAAGGAGAAAGAATATACTTAAGAAATTTTATAGCTCTTTCTATATGTCCATCTGACCGTGAATGGTATTCCATACTCAAACAGACCGGAGATCGATGTTCCTCCTAAAGGCCTCTATAAAAAAGAATACTGAATTATGGATCCCTACTAGAGAATATAATAGACAGAACTCTATCAATACTAATTATCTCTTTAACATATAAATTTCCCAGCTCCTCAAAATTGATTATATCATGAATTGGTTTAAATATACATGATATTATTATCTAATCAATTACAACACATATTTCATTATTATTTCTCAAGGTATGTGGAAACCCAACCAAAAACCCCATATAGTTCCCATCCAACTTCCATGTAGGGGGAAAAAGTGTATGAAGCAATCCAGAAGGCTTTTAGTGATCATCCTTGACCTGTTGGAACATATAACAAGGAGATACAAAATCGGAATCTCCCCATCACATACCTAGCCACCAGAATCGATAACTCTTGTCATAGAATATCATTGTGGTTATTGGGTTCGTAATCAAATAGTAATTATAAAAATACTCCATCATAGATTTCCTTTCCTAACACATTGAAAAAATTTTATTTCGATATCATATAATGTATTGGGTGTACATAAATGATTAGAAATGGTATCTCTACTAATATGAGAGTCTTTAATGATGTAGAACTCATCATCAAGATGCTCCTCCTGAATAATCATCTGGTGACTATAGGAGGAAAGCTAAAAACATGTAAAAGAACCCTCAACAGCTGATTCCAATACTATAATATGCAACTGCGGAAACCAAGGTATCATGTTCCACTATTTTGAAGATTCATTCATGACCTAGGTCGAAAGATTCCCTCTCAGTGAATCTGAAATGAAATTTCCTTTCCCCTGGGTATTGCTGATTTCAGGTTTGAAAGACTATAATTAATCTACTGAATGCCTCTTG
This sequence comes from Viscum album, assembly GCA_963277665.1. Taxonomy (NCBI): domain Eukaryota; kingdom Viridiplantae; phylum Streptophyta; class Magnoliopsida; order Santalales; family Viscaceae; genus Viscum; species Viscum album. The sequence goes on from OY728137.1 coordinate 1,777,793,744, forward strand.
AGGAGATTCAAATATATTTTATAGAAGATATAACTCAAGATATTTTGATATGAAAACATGATATACCTTTCTCTGTAAAGGTAACGTCACCGTCTATTAAGTATCTGCATCAGTGCTGCATGTTTAAGGTCATGTATTGGGTAGTTCCTCTCATGTGGCCTAAGCGGAGGGTAGACATAAGCAATGACATGATCACCTTGCATAATAATAAATCCCAAAACAGAACCACATACATCACCAAACACAACATAGACCTACCCTTACTCTGGAAGAGTCATCATCGGTGCAGTATTCAAAATGTGTTTAATATCAAGAAATTAATTCTAACATATTTCATTCAAAAAACACATTACACACTTACGAGTTAGTACAGTCATTGGAGAATAAAACATTGATATGTCCTTCACAAAACTTTGATAATACCCATCCTGACCCAAGAAGCGTTGAATATCAAAAACATTTCATGGTTGTTCCCATGTCATAACAACATTCACCACTTCAGGATCAACTAAAATACCATTTTATGACATGAATTTCCCCCAGAACATCACATCGCAAATCCACATATCAATGTTCAAAATCATGATATAAATTCAATGATGTCTCAATAATATTAGTATTACCCTCAGAAGAATATCATGATCCCCCCGGTCATTGATTAAACTATAATTTCATCCAAAAATACTACTACAAAAGTATCAGTATACTCATGTAAAATCATATTTATTAATTCCATGAAAACCAAAAGTGTATTGGTCAGAGAAAAGGATTTTAAATGGTACTCATAATGGATGTAATTTCTCTAAAATATGGGTTTCGAAATGTCAGGTCCTTTTATTATAAAATAATAGTACACAGAATGAAGATCAATCTTTTAGAACCACATTTCCCCTTTCAACTGATCAAACATATGATCAATCAATGTAAACTGATATTTTATTAGTACCATAACTCGAATGCAGTTTTGAAAATCAATGAAAAGACAGAGTGAACAATCAACTTTTTTAGCATAGAGAACCAACACCACCCAAGGTTACACATATAGGAAAAAAAGAATTTCTCAAGAATATCATCAAACTGAGTATTCAAAAATTTCATTTTAGATTGTTCCATGATGTAATGGGCTATAAATAGTAGTTGATTACTAGAAACTATTTCGAAAGAAATATTTAGCTCCTATATTAGTCGTAACCTGGAGATGTCATAAAGGGAACAATTCAAGAAATACTATTAAAATTGGAGGTAAAACACTACTCAATGATTCCCACTCTATATAAAAATAAAACACATATATCACTTTCCCCATGTACGAAGAAGAGGTTCCTCCTCTACTTTACCTTGGGTCCCATAATCCTTGGAAGACACAACACACATAATTAGGTGTAGTGAAGAAGAAACATCAAAGAAGACAATCAATAAATGATTTATTGGCAATGAAAAAATCGATTCTGAATATGATATCAATATATTTCATATTAATGAATAGAAAAATATATGCATGCAAAGAATCTAAAAGAGATAAACCACAATTTGAGCTATGGGGCCCCTAAAATTTTTTCGTTCCAATGGGTGTAGTAATAACCATCACATAAGAAAAAATATTCATTTGAATATTTAGAAGATTAATAATAAGAGTTGAATAAAATTAAAAAGTTGAACCAATATCAAAGAGAGTTGTCACTAATGAATAATTTGTATTAATGCTACCATTAATTGTCCGTGAACCCATATCCACTTCCTATAGAGACACTTCCTCTTTATGGAGAAGCTTTATTTTGGATGTATGTGGATAGAACCAATTTATATTTCAACAATCTGATTATGATCTAGTTTTAGAAGGTTTTGATGAACCAGTTCCACTTTGTGGAGTGGTATATATATGGATAAACTTTTACAGGTGGCCTGGATGACTGCAATATTCACATACTTTGGGTTCCTTTGTAGAAACCATCTTTGAATTCCCTGACTTTCCACATTTGTAACAAATCAACAAGCTTATACCAGGAACTGTAGGACATATGAAATAACCTCGTTGTCCAGATCCACCTTGAGAATAATCTGGATTCCAATTTTCATTGAGGGAAGGTTCACTACCATTGGGAGAGAATGATATTCCAGACAACCCTAACTTTCCAACCATGTCCATTTCGACGATCAGTTCTCTATCTAGAACATCAGCATAAGAAGTCACCCTCCACTTGAAAACCATTGAATAAAAATTATAATGTAGTCCAGACTCGAGCCATCGATCTTTCATCTTCTCCTTAAATACACTCTCAGGTGAAAATGCACATGATGAACAATGATATTTGTATAGAACACCACAGTCCTATCAAACTAGTCACGTTTAAGAAACTTAGTAACCTTTGTTAGAAGAACACATTTTAGATAGAGTCTGTTGGTGAAAAGATATTTTTTAATTATTTCCACCAAAATCCATCATGATTATATGTCATCACCATTACATTTCACCTTATCCTGCATGTTCCTTCTGAAATGAAGGTGGAACACTTCACCTTGATTTCATCTTGTGTCACCATGAATCCAAACAAACGTTCCATCATTCCCAACCAACCTTCATCCTTTTAAATATCATTTGATCCATTAGAAATTTCTAGATTCTTGTAAAGGATTTTTTAAGAGTGATACTAGATATCATACTTATGAGCTTCCATAGTCGTAGCATGATCAAGATAGGGTGGTAGTGAATATACCAGATATTGGATAGTTTTCACAATCAAAACACCTATATTTGGGACAACTATATGATTTTCTCACTGTGGTTCAGCAACATCTTCCTCCTAGATTCTATTCAAACATATTCTTAGAGGAATGATGCAACACAACAGTAGTATAAAATAAATAATACATTATATTACAAATCAAACATAGATACAATGGATGTTAATCCCAACCGAATGAAAAACTTAATTTGGATTTCAATCTATCCAAATCACTAGTATGGAAAAGACTAGAACTAATCCTCAAGATGTATTTCCTTAACCACCCAAAGAGACTTAGTGTTAATTTTTTTTTGAAAAAAACGTATACACTTAATTTAAACTAACTAATATTTCCCGACAAGATTATACAAATCATACAAAAATTTAGACAAGACTCTCAACCTAGAGCTCTGAAACCAATTTTTCATGAACTTTCTCGAGTTCCTGGGTAACTTGATTACTGAGCCGAAACCAACATGTCATGAAAGATATTTCTGATCGCCATGGGTTGGATACCTGCACCACACAACATTCAAAATGAATGTGAAAAAATATGATCTGTAATCAATAAGAAATAGATATAAACAAGACAGTATGTGTATCAGAAAAAATAAAAAGGGATAAGTGTAATAGAAGTCAAATAAATATATGAAACCCAAGACACTGCAAAAAAAGTACCATAAAATAGGAAAAATATCCCATTTCCCAATAGACCTGACTCTCCATGTCCACAAATCAATTGTTATAACAACATCTTAGTGGAGCATTACCCCTACTCGAACCATGATGGGGATAATCTGCAAACACGTAAAGGAAAATGTATAGATTATGCTAAAATCCAAATAGGGTCTCTCAAAGGGTCCCATAATATGATTCAAGATTTAATTTACCAAATAATGATCTTTCAAATTATATATAATTAGGTTTGGAATTTCAAAGGAATATTTAATCAAATAGTACTTTACATTTCAGAAGTTGTAAATACATTATAAAATGAAATAATTAATCATTTTATATAAATCATTTCATATAAATTTAAAATTAATGTATAATTGTATACAAATTTTATAATACATTTATATCACCAATATAAAAATGTAAGAAACATGTTCATTTTCCATAAGGTATGATAGTTCTAGGTTATATAATCCTAACACACACACATGTGATAATAACATCAATGTGTACATAAATACCTTAGCACTGGTAATAGGGGATTAATTTTCATCCTATTATGGAATAAAATTTTCTCAATTATTATTATGTGAGTGTTTTAAAATATCAATCTAGTGCTAGGCCATTCCCATCCTTGTGTTATTGTCCTATAAACCCCACTAAATACCTAGGCTTGCATGTGCTCTAGTACAATCGATGATGTAAACATTATTTTAAGAAGAATAGAAAACTATGAAATCCCAATATCCAATTTCAAAAATCTCAATTTTCAATTTAAAAACTGAAAAGGGTTTTCAATCAAAACATACCATTTTTTAATATAAATCCCAAAAGTTTCTATCAAACCTATTTTAAGCCATTTTTTACATATAAAAATTTTAAATACTATCACAATTCAATTCCAAAAATTAAATTCTACAATTTAATTTAATCAATTACCACAAATATCAAAATTTAAATTCAATACTCTAAATTCCACTAAATTCCATGAAATCCATAAATATAAAACAACTGAATAGAGTTTTTAAAAAAAAAATTCATGCCAAAAATAATTTCCAAAATGAAATCCCCATATTTTAACAGGTTTTGGATTTCAAAAATTTAATTTTATTCGAATAAAATCCTAAATATTCAATAGAAAGATATTTAATAAATTCATGAAATGTAGGGTTAAAAAAATTGGGCATCATGACAGAACAACCAACCTCTAAATCTATAATTCTCAAAACTCCAAACCTGAATCATGATTTACCAAGAGAGAATGGTGATAATGGAAACTAGGAATCCGTCCTAGTTTTTAGATATAAAATGGTGGGTATTAGGACCAACAATAAATAATTACATCTACAAAACCCTAGGGGTGAAAGAGGAGAGTGCGAGTGATAGAGAACGAGAGGAGGATTCTGACCATGACATGATCGAACATCATTATCTTGTTTCCATTTTCTTTTGGGAGGGTTCTAAGGGGTCATCAACTAATATTAGGTGCTCTCAAGTAAAGAGAAACTTCTTATAGATCATATTGGTTCATCAGGGACCTAAAATTAGGTTTTATGTATTTTAAAATTTATTTTTCAGATTAAAAATCACATTCATATGATTAGATGGGCAGATCCACACAGTATAAGATAACCATGAACCCTAGCCATGTGCCCCTATTTCTCCTGGTGCATGGATTATACTTAGTAAGAAATGATTTTTCATACCATGCACTAACTGTGAATACCCCCACTAGCTCAGTTTTCATGAATTGGAAAAACTGTGTGCCAATTATGCGATATCCCAAAAATATTAAAAATATACAAATTTATCGCGAAACAACCCATAACTAAATCCAACCAATGCATGATTAAAAGAAGTGGTTAATAATACAAGAAAATAATAACACAGTGTTACATTTATAAATAACATTCATACCTATTTGTTATATTAATAATGAAGGGTTTTTTCTATGAAATTATTTTTTATCAACCCAGGTAGTGTTATTATATCCTCTAAGATTTATAATTATATCCTGGTAAATTATAAATATATCATGGGTGATATTTTGGGTATTATTTTAATTTAGTGATAAATAACCTTAGTTATTTATATTTTATATCTATTTATATTCACACAAGAGTTTATTCAATTCTTATATATACTTACTCTAATTATTTATTTAGTATCAATTTTGAAATATTTTAAAGATATAATTATGTTTTGTGGTTACAATTTTCAAATACGGGGTCATAAAAATGAAATTAGAGCATGAACCTACCACTTTATTCAACTATATATATCAAGTGGGTTCAGATCCATGAAATATTTTATTTTGTTTCAATTTTTATCACCCCATATTTTTAAGGTAATTATATTTCTGATTGGAATTTTTTCATGTCAACATACATATATCCAAACTATATATCCTATATGCTTTGGATTGTGTAACACTATCTTGTAATTTTTCATAGATTTAATATCTTCATCCCTGTAATGAGTAGTGTTGTTTCATTTCTCTTATCCAACCATACCTTTTTTTCATAATTTATTTTATATTAATTCCATAATATTTTATAGATATCATGGATTATCTTTTTCTTATCTTGAGCATGACTAGTTTTAGAAATATTATATGTGGGATTATATTTTATCTAATGTATTGTTTAATTTCTTTATTTATGAATTATATCTTTTCATGGTAATTCATCAAGATCATAGGGAGGAACATTTGGGGTTTCTTTTAATATATTAATATTTTTCATCTATTCATACCAATACCCATATATTTATCTCCACGCATAAGGGTATTCTATTCTTATTTATATTTAATATGTTTTTTATTTATTATCCATTTTGAAATATTTTAATGATTTTTTTGTTTTATGGTTTGAATTTTTACTATGGGAGTCTAAACTAGTTATCAAGGCCCGACCCTACCTTTTTATCCAACTCTAATTACTCCATCGGTTCAGAGCAATGAAATATTTTATTGTTATTCAATTTATATTCATTCATACATTGAATGTATTCTTTTTTCATATTATAAATATTTTATGTAAAAAACATATTATAAAATTTTCTATCCAATTAGATGATGTTTGTTTTATCCAAACCATGTTATTTAGATCAGATTATAAATCATGATTCTTATAATGAACATTGATGTTTCATTTCTCTTATACTACAAAAAAAATTCATAAATTAATTTATATTAATTATATAATGTTTTATACATACCATGAATAAATTATTGTTATATTGAGCTTGACTAGTTTTAGATATAATATCTTAGGTATTTTATTTTTTCTACAAGATAGTTTTATTTCCTCCATTATGAATTAATATAATTTGAAATGTAATTTTTTATGATCTCATGGGGGATATTTTGCAGTTTTTTTAATTTTTCTGATTATATTAATGAGTCCCTTCAATTTTTCATATATTTATATTGAAACATAAGATTCCCTTATTTTTATATATAGTTACTATTTATTTATATATTTATTATACATTACGAAATATTTTAATCTGTGGTTTATGTTTTACGGTTTTAATTTTCTAATATGGGAGTCTGAACTTTTATCATATCCAATGAATACCTTTTCATCCAACTCTAGGAAGTCAATGGGTTCAGATCCATGAAATATATTATACATTTTTAATTTATATACCTCAATATATTGAAGTTACTTATTTATCCTATTATAAATGTTTTATGTAAACATGAATATCATCAAATTTTTTATCAAGTTAGCTCGTGATTATTTATCCCTATCATGTAGGGGATATGTCTATTTTTCTCAGGTTTCATATATTCATTAATGTAATGTGTAGTGACATTTCTTATCTATTATCCTTCTATACCTTATTTTCTTCAATTACTTTATAGTATTTATATAATGATTTATATATATAATGAATATGTTCTGGTTGTAATGAGATTGATTGGTTTTACATACATTATCTAAGAGATAATATTTTATCCACTCTATAATTTTATTTAATTGTTCATGAATTATATAATTTTCATGGTAATTTTAAGAGACCTCGTGTGGGATAATTTGGGGTTTCTATTAAATTTCTATTTATTTACCTTATTTCCTACTATTTTCTATATATTTATCTTCACAATTAAGAGTATTCTATTTATATATGTATTTACAATGAATTTTTAATTCATTAATTAATCTGAAATATTTTAATGAGTGGTAGTTTTTTTGTAATAACTTTCTACTATGCGAGTCGACAATTTTTATCAGAGTCTGGCCCTGTGATTTTTTCAAACTCTAACAAGTCAACGAGTTTAGATATATTAAATTTTTTATTCTTTATATATTTACGTCACTCCATACATTGATGGTTCATATTTATCATATTGAAAATGTTTTATATAAATGTACAGATCTACAAATTGTCTATCATGGTATATCATCATTGTTTGTCCTTTATTGTAGGATTTCTGTTTATTTATCTATGATTTCATATCATGATTATTGTTATGAGTAGTGACGAATATTCTCTATCATACTTCTATATAATATTTTATTAATTTAATTTAATGATATTTCAAAACAATTTATACATACAAGGAATAAATTTTTGTTGTCATGATCATGAATGGTTTTATATATATTAGAAAAGTGATTATATTATCTCTACTAGAAATATTTATTTCCACCTTTAATAATTATAATTTTCTATTAGTAATCTAATAAAGATCTCATGGGGAAAATTTTGGGTTTTTCTTAATTATATGATTATTTGATCAAATTACTACATTTTTTCATATATTTATCTTCATACATAAGAGTATTATACTTTAATATTTATTTAATCTAATTTTTTAACCATTGGGAAATAAATTAATTTTTTTTATGTTTTATGATTTTAATTTTCTATTATGGGAGCCTAAAAATAATATTATATCTTTAACCCACCTTTTTATCCACCTCTAACAACTAAATGGGATTACATCCTGAAAATACTTTATTTTTTTTAATTTATATCCCCATGAAACTTGACAGTACTTTATTTATATTGGAAATGTTTTATATAAACATAAATATATTACAATTACCTATCTAGTTTACTCATGATTGTTTATCCCAATCTGGTTGGAATTATGTTTATTTAGATAAAATTTCATATCATGATTCTTGAAATGAGAAGTGATGTTTCTTGTCTCCTACCCATCCATAATTTATTTTCATAATTTACTATATGGTAATTAAGTAATGTTTTATACATTCAATTCATTGGAATTTTTTTTTGATCATGTTAGGTTTTAGATATATTATCTAATCACTAATATTTAATCAGCTAGATAGTTATATTTCTACACTTTATGAATTATAATTTTTTATTATTAATTTATTGATATCACAAGGGGGGTTTTTTTGGTTTCCTTTTACTTAACTATTTATTCTCTTAGATTCATACCATTTTCCGTCTAATTTTCTTCACACATAAGATTCATGTAATCTTATATGTAATTAGTATGATATTATTATTTTTCAACCATTATAAAGAATTATATATAGTGGTTTATGTTTTATGTATTAACTCATCTTCTTTGGGAGTTAAAAAATGTTATTAAATAATGACCTATGATATCCCGCATTTTTTATACAATTTTTTCATTTATATGTTAAAAAAGTTGATCATTTAATGTTTAGATTCTTAGTAAAGAGGTACATAATACATGAAAACATGATAAATTATTTTAATACACCTTAAAATCTTAATTATGGTTTATCATAATTACATTAACATCATCTCATAACCCGGGTACATACATAAATGGAAAGGGAAATCCTAAGGCACCATAAGGGAAGGCAAGGGAAATAGTTCACTTGTGATATTGCGAAATATCAATAAGAATATGTGTAATATAATAATGGAATCATAAGTAGTAATATAATAATTATAATAACATGAATCTGAATTTAGAAATTCATATATATCATTTTATTTTTATATTGATAAGCATGTCACCAAGATATTTCACTTAGGTGTTATCAAAATTAACAATTAGATTCATAACGTCATAAAACATGTACTCTATAGTGCTTAATTATTTAACCAATACATTAGAGCACTATCATAGATCACTATTTATAGGTATTAATTTTAATTTTATCCACATATATTATAATAAGAAATTTCATACAAAACCTATGGGGAATAGAACAAATGTTTTTCATACAAAAACAAGTAATTTTAAAATGTTCTTAATTAAAATATCGTTATGTAATTTTTAACCAAATAAAAATGATTCAGGGTTTTATTTATACCATTACCAGGGTGAAATAAATAATTTTTAAATCTTGGTGAATACCACTAGAAAATAATTTTTTTGGGTATTCTCATAAAAAAATAAAATGGATTTTTTTTGCGGAGAAGAGAGAAATTTTGAGCAGTAAAATTTAGAGCATAACAGTTATAAAACATGGTTTTATAAAAGGGTAGAATGATAGGGGAAAAGGGTATGTCATTAAAAAATTAATCATAATACATTAATTTTATTCAATAAATATTATTTAATAACTTAGTTCAAAAAATTGAAAGACATACCACACAAAGAGGAAAATTTAATGGTATATAGAAGTGGAGATTTACTTACCTTGAAGAGTAGTTTCTAAAACGTGAGTATTAGAACCATGTGGATTTAGGGAACCTTGGGAGGATTACATGAGATCTAAAACTATAAACAATTCATGTAGTATTAATTGAGAGTGATATGAAATGAAGAAATTCGTGGGTATTTATTAAAAAATTGGGGGGATTTGTTTATTAATTTCTAAATAATGGAATTTGACACCTAGTTAGTGGTAAATGAATGAACATGAAATTTCCCATTGTATTTTACACCTAGGAAACCATTTATATTATTTTAATCAATAAATGTTGACCATTATTTTATATTACTTATTTTGGAAAGGAAAAATAATGTTTTATAAAAATAACAATTTTATAGTTAATGATTCCATTTTAAAATTAGGAACGTAAATTATATATATTTAAAATTAAATAAAATATATTTAAATACATGATATTAATAAAATAAAATATTTTAATTTGTGTATTTTTGTTAATTATTTATTAAATCATTATGGTATAATTATGATGTCCTTAAACATACTTAAATCTAAAACTATATTTTTACAATTCACCAAATGTAAAGTATTTTAGAAAATTATCATATATATTAGCTACTTTTGGGTACAATTAAATTCAAAAATCAATAAACACCACACATATAGGCAAGAATGTCAGTCCATAGCAAGCCCCCCCCCCCCTTCAGGGATGACCCACCCATCAAGGCATATTTATTTAGTACATTGCCTATAGGGCCATTGGAAAAGAATCCCATAATATGGACCAAAAGTCTAGTGCTACATCATGACTACATAATCCTTTATATATAACAATGAATGTTTCATTCATGTATCATTGAAATCCTTCATCAAGACTACTTCACCACATTCTTACGACATCATCTGTGTTGCCGCCTATATAGTATAGTAACAGTACCTCTGCAAACATGGATTTGAAACTAGGTCTAATATAGAATTATGGGAGCCTTTTCCACTCGGGTAGGGCCCCAAATGTGAGAATAAATGAGTTATTATGTAATGTGGTAGGGGTGGGCTCCACAACACATCTTTCCACATCCCAACCCACCAATGAGTTATTGTTTAAAGAGGTATATGTGGTGCCACATCACACTTATACTGGACCCATCCCACCAACTATGTTCCAGTTTCCCCTGGCTAAATTTTATTATGAAAAGACTCAACCCTGATATATATTAATTGTCAAGGAGTGGCTACCTTACATGGTACCACTAATCAAACCTTAGTTAGCTACAAAATTCTCAAATTTTTAACTAACCTAATTTGGACATGCTGAATTTAGAAATGATACTTATTTTATCCGAAAAATTCGTTAAATTTGATAATTTTAACATTTAATGATAAAAATACTTATTTAATAAAAATAGCTATAGATTGAAAACGCATAGTGAATCATTATACACCTCAAAGAGAAATAAATTATTTTATCCTTTATATTTATATAAGAGTTTTTTTTATCATTCCATTTCATTAAAATTAACATTATTTATATTACCTTATTTTGATATAATAATTTATATCTTTTTGGAAAAGTACAAATTTTTCCAAAAAATCAATTAATCAAATTCTATATCTATTTTATAAGGGAAACCAATATTCAAAATATAATTGTTGGAATTACAATTTTATTTATGGAAAGGAATTAAATGTAATTAATTAAATGACATATAACCCCTTATAAAACCTGTGAATGACATAAGGGTATGGTGTGTGATGGTGATAGATTTATTGGGTGGTATGAATAATAATGCTGAAGTGGTAATTTAAACTAACTTGAATTTCTCTTATAGAAGATATCAAGAAAGCATTACATGTTGATGGTCAGATTTGGAATGGGAAATATTGAAGCCTAATGACAGTACCTCCCTCCCATGCTCTGAAAAAATTGGCTCTATACGGAACAACATTACAGGTTGCGGCCTTCAAGTCATATATCTGTATTTGTTATTATTTACCAAAATTTTACTTATAAAAAATAATTATAATGTTAATATTATTATCAAGAGATTAAATCCCAATGGTCAAATTGACAAATAGTCAGATAAAGGTCAAAATTTGAAGGTCACATTTCAAACTATCCTAACATCATTATTAAAAATATTTTTTTTGTTGCGAATAAAATAATATAACACACATTTTAAAGAAATAATTTTCATTCCAAAAATTTGATCATTTTATACTACTCCCCTTAATAAGTTTGATCCCTAAAATGCAAACTTATTATCTAAGATGAGAAAAGGTGTTGGTAATTCAGAATCATTCATTCCTTTTCTTCCTACATTTAATTTTCATATATGTAGTTCCTTCACAACACTTTTACCAGGTGTGTAGTATTGTTTCTCAAAACCATGCCTCAATGGTCAAAGATATCCACTGGATGCTCCTGATAATAGAGGTGATGTTCAAGTTTTACCACCTTGGGTTTCAGTACATGTGAAGGGTCAAGTATGTACCTCATCCAAAGATATATGATGAATACATAAAAAATTGTAGCTAATATTGGAGGGAGTGAAAGATAATAGGCCACTGCTCTAATAAGATCAATAATTTCAAATGGACTGGTGTATCTACTGATAACATTCCCTTTACTCAGTAAAAAAATGACTCTCTTACAATGTGAAATTAAAAGGATGGTTTTATCACAAACATCAGACTCTATGTACCTACCATGGTTGTCAACATAGCTCTTCTAAAGACATTCAAATTCATCTATGTGTCGTTGGATGAGTTAAACCTTTTATTTCATCTTACACACAATATATATTCCAAAATGCTTTATATAACTAGCTACATTCCAAAAAGTAGGAGTTCTACATCATTACCCATTTAATGATCCATTGGGTTCCATTTGAATACTCTAATGGATGATTTTGTTGTATGAGAACATATCTAATTTTAGATATTTAATGTATGATCCTTTAAATTCAATTGAGCATGTTATTAGCATATACATGAGTCTTAGAATAGTACTATCGGATTGGAAATCGGTTTGGGGGTGAAAAGTTGTACCAAAATTCAATTCAGTACAAAGAGTTATTTTATGAATTCCAAAGGAAATTTATGTGAACCTTTGATCAAGATCATAAATGATTGAAAGTTTCACTCTATGTAACCTATCCACTTCCTTTATGTTATTCATGGAATGTTGATCAAGTGGTAAGTCTTCCTTTGTAGTGATGAAATGGTCACTCTTGGTGTGATGATCCACTCTCGCCCATATCACATTATTTCTTATGGATGTTCTATAGAGACTAATGAAGAAATATATAGTGATGGTTACATACTTCCATGTTGGTATAGGTAGTTGTTCCAATAGCCCTTTAAGAATTCCTGACATTTCAATTACATGTTGACAAAACAGACTCCTCGTAGTTTAGGTGAAAATATCCTATTTTCATGTTATCCTTCCAATTATGATAATAAAGGTCCTTATGCATTCTCATTCTTCCATGATATATAGAGAATTTATAGCAATGAGCTTCATTCATTACAATATTCAATATTTCTTGAATAGACGGAACACATAGGCTTCTATGATATTTCAATACACCTTCTTAATCAATATTAAACTCAGATAACATCTCATTCATTACACACTATACCATTTTCTTTAACAAATAGTCATCTCTTTTAAAATTATTGAACTTATCTAGTAATTATAGTAGAGAAATGTTTTGGGATATGGATGATGATTCCCCTTCACTTATTATTTCCATGTATAGTTTTAAAATGTATTTAATCAAAGTATATCCTTTAATCCTCAAAATTTAAAAAATAATTGGATCATTCATACTTAATGCATTAAAAAAATATCTTTTACTTATTGGATGATAATGAATTGAAAATCATAGTCTTTATCAAGTTACAACCCTCTCCTCTATTTCATATTTAATTAATTTTGGATGATAATATACATCCGAAATTTTTTTACTATGTGTATATCAAATTTATCCCCAAAATTTAGTGCCTCTATATCATCAGTGGGAAAAAACCACAGTTACCTCCAGATCATGTGTACGATAATTCTACTCATGAGATTTCAATATTTTTTATTCATATGTTATCACCTTGGAATTTTTTATGTGGATTCACCCAATTACATTAGGATATGCATCAAAAAATAATAAAACTTTCTCTGATTGAGCGTATAGTTAACATGGGTGTAGTAACGAATCTCTTATTCATCTCTTGGAAACGTTTTTCATAATCCTTTTTATAAATAAGAATGTAACATTTTAAAGTAAACTTAGTCATCAGATTATAATTTCATGATTTTTTTTCATATAACTCATATAATATCCCCCTAAACCAAGGAAACGAAACATCTCAGTTACTATTATAGGATTTTTCTAGACCTACAAAACCATTTTCTTGTAAGGGTCGACTATGATTCCCTCATTGGTTATAATGTTTCCCAATAAAGAAACTTTTTATAACCAAAATTCACATTTTCTGATATTTTCAAATAGCCTCTCCTGTATTAGAGTTTCCAATATAACCCTTATATGATCCTCACGATCATTGTGAATTTTCGAAAATAGCAGAAAATCATCAATAAAAACTACTAAAATGTTATAATGTTAGTCTTTAAAGACACTATTCATCAAATCCTTAAATAAATAAGGATCATTCATCATGATATAGAGAAATACAAGAAACCCATAATGAACATTTCATGCTCAAAAGGTGGTCTTTGGAATAACATATTTCACCACCATCAATTTATGATAACCAAATTGAAGATCAATATTGTAGAAGAATTGAGCCTCACAATGATGGTGAAATAAAACATCTATCCTTGGAAAATGGTACATGATCATCATTGTTATCCCATTATGTTATCTATAAATAATGCATAACTACAATTATCATTCCCATTTCATTAAAAATAGAATTGGTTCTACCCATGGAGAGACACATAGTATGGAAAACCCCTTCTCCAAAAGAACTTAGATTTTATTGGTTAATTCCAATGTCTCAACATCTTCCATTCAATATAAAGACTTTAATATAAGCCTGGATCCAGCATTAAGTTCAATGGAGAACACTATCTCTCTTTCTGGGGTAGGTACATGTATCTTCTCATGAAATAAGATAATATATTCCTATATAATTAGGACATATTTTATTCGCATACTATCATTCCTTCTTCTTCTTCACCATAAATTTCCATAAAGAAGGACATGAGAGGTGATTCTATAAAAATAACATGTTATTAAATATATCCTTTGAAAAAAACTATATGGTTTCCATTCAAGACTACTAAGATTTTGTTTCTTGTATAGTTGATTTTAGTATTTTACAATGAGAACAATTCAATACCTAGTATACTATTGATTTCTATCATGGGAATGACTACTATATATTTTATCATATTATTCTTAATAATGTGAATACTAGAGATTCTATACACTAATGATACTTGGATAATATCTCCAGGAGTATTGACTAATAACTCTACATTGATAAGATAAGGGATTGATTTTATATTCTCTAAAACATGGTGGATATAATGTAATGAGTATAACTAGAATATAACAAAGTACTAACTAACTTTTAGATAATAATGACAGTACCTTCCACCACATAATTTAAAGATTATACTATCACTGTTAAGATATCAATATCCTAGACCTTCCCCCTTGTCCATATCTAAGGTTGATGGGGACTCCCCTACATTATATTCCAATTATAACAGCCATTTGAAAAGTGATCAAGCATTCCACACTTTATGAATTATAAATTAGTATTTCCATGCACTATATTCCATTTTTCTCTAGTGTTTACATGTTGAGGCTTCACCTCATAATGATAGTTCATTGAAATATTGTAATCTATTCCACACTATTAACATTACCCTATCCCGATCTATCTTTTCCACGAATGCTTCATCAAATCTTTTTTTCCATGTAGAATGATTCACTTAATTTTCTCCTCCTTATTGAATAATGTTACTCCCCAACCTCCAAATATATCTTATTTTCATTTAGTATATGGAAAAAATGTATCTCTTTATACTCTAGTTCATCCTTCATAGCACATCTCACTTTTTCTTCATTGTTTTCATAGTCATGATGTAGAGACCCGAAGCCTGACATACATAGACTTTACAATACTTTTGCGGAATACTTAGTACATAACAAAAACACACACACACAAGGATCGTAATAGTTTAGTGTCTTTGGAAACTCGGAACGTAATCTTCTAATCGTGGTGAAAGATCTTCAATATCTCCCAAAAAGATCTTCCCCTTTTTTTTACCTAAAACATTTCTTAATATCCTGGGGAAAAGAAAACATAAAAGGGTGAGCTCAAATGCTCAGTAAGGGTATACAAAAGAAATAAAAATCATATCATATCTTTTTGAAAATCATAACCTGCAAAAGAGATCATTATATCTTAACATGGAACAAATCATAGAAGTGAAAATGAGATCACCATAATCAGAACATGAAACTTCAAACTTTGTGGCATGCACACATAATCATGGAAAATCATTTCTTGTTAGTCATGACTCATTGCCAAGACTATCTTCGTGGACAAAGTCCCTTTCTGAACCGAGTTCACTCCTCATTTCAGTCTTGTATCACTGAACCGAAATAACCTTCCGTTCCAGCCATGTCTATCTCATGAGATATAAAATCTTTACCCAATGCATTGTAGGGAGATATAGGTTCCACCCATCTCATAATGAATCCTTTCTTATGTGTGCCACATAATCATAAACCATACATCATAGTGTAACCCATGTAATAAAAATGGGATTCTTAAACAACATGACATCATAAAACCATTCATATAAGATAAAGGAATTCATAAACATAATTCCATCACAGCATAGTCAAATCAATGTAAAAATATGGATAGAAACAGAACCCTTTATTATCTTAGATGGAAAATAATTTTGATAAAACACTTGAAATGAATTCTTGAGGAAAATATCCTTTCTTCTTCAAAATCAATTTCTTTTCACAAAACATCATGAAATTTTAAAAGAAAGAGATTTTATTAAAAATAGTCATGAAATCTTTTTTAGGAAGATTCATGAAAATAAGGTTTTATAAAACCGTAAAAATCCGTTCATGCCGTTTAAGTTTAAAAAACATTCTTCGTACTTTTGTCGGAAAAGTCAAAAAGTACGTCGTACAAAAAACGACAAAAGATTCCTTTCATATCTTTTACTAAAAACTCACCAAAGGGTAAAATTGTATTTAAACAATTGTAGGTTGATGTAAATAACATTACATATTGAGGAAACATGGATGTGGATGATAAAATATACCCCAGTAAATTTCAAAGTACAAACAATCTCGGATAAAAATGAGATTGCGATATTTCCCTTACCTTAGGTCCGACTTGCTTTGTAAGTGTCTGATCCTCCTGTATAATGATTTAAATCATGTTATTGACTTATTACAGAATCATATTCATTGTTATGATATCATATATGGTTCACTTATGACATTATATTACCCGTTCTTTTGTAAATTCCATGTTAAAGAAGCGTTTTGGGTAAAATCGTTTCATTTATCGTAGGTGTTTTGATTTGTTGTTCTTGACATTATTATTACTTATATCATGATTTACTTAATTCAAGAATATAAAATATGATTCATATATCATATATATTCAGTATATATATATATATAATAGATAGATAAATGAAATGAAAAACACCGTTCATGGAGACGGTAGTTCGTACGTACGCATGAATGCTATTTTCCTTTCCTTATTGTCTTGAATGGAAGTAAGTAGATGACATACATATATATATATATATACATAAATCCAGTATCTTTATAATTTCATATATTTCATTATTATTTCTTATATATACTTTATAATCATTCTTAAATGGTTAACATGGAGAATGAATCTCATCGCGTCGTGGAGACGGTGGTCCGTACGTACGCACGAGCGATGATATCATTTCTATAAATATTGAATTGAATTGGAGTGGATTATAAAATATATCAGAATCAATATGATGTTGTAATAACTATGTATAGTAATTCTTTACACCATTATACCCATCCATGTAAGGTGGTGGTGGAAAATAGATTACACCACGGCGTGGAGACGGTATTCCGTACGTACGCACGCGCGGTGATTTCTTTTTCCGTAGGATGGATAGATGGTGAAATAGGGTTGTTTCATACTTATAATAACATATCAGTATATGATTGATACTGATGTTATTACTTAATAATGAAACAACTTAAGAAGAAGAAGTGGAAGAAGAAATAAAGATGAAAGAATTGGTAACGGTAATTACCTCTTCTTTGAAGTGCCTCTTTGAGACCTCCTCTTAGGGTACTAAAATTGGTCTTTGAGGAAGACCAGAACCTCTAGGATGTTTCTAGGGAAGTGGAGAAGAGATTTTGGCAGGGGTTGGCCGAGCTTGAGAGCTCAAATTGGTGTGAGGAGGAGGGGGAGGAGGTGTCCTTTTATAGGGGAGGAGAGGGGCACCTTAGGAATTCTTAAAAATATTAATTTATAATAAATCTAACCCCACTTAAAAACCTCCAAAAATGACTCATATTCGAATATTAGATGAGATAGGGTTGTAATCTCATCAAAAAATCAAATTTAGACATGTTTGGATCTTATTTTAAACCTTATCAATTAGATTCAACTCTATGTTAAATAATTTAACTTTTACCGTGTCTTTTTGTTTTCTTTCACTATATGGTTAATACACTTACTATAACATGCCAAACGAACCCCAAATTGTTTATTATTAATATATATATCCTTATCTAAGTCATTTGGCCGAACCTTATATTTTTAGGAATAAAATAACAATTAATAATATAATATTTGATTTAAAAACTATTTTGTGTCAATTTTGACACTATTTGATATATGATTTTTGTGAAAGTCATAACAGACTTAAATGTTCGAACAAAGTTGATTAAATCAACATTAATATATCATAGTAACCTAGAAAATTAGTGGAATGCATAAAAAGTCTTAAATTACATTTATTTTGGTATTTATATTATCAATTATGTCAATATTTCATTAATAAGATAATTATTGCATCATCTTTGTGTCATAAATAAATTAAATTATTTGATTTCTAAAAATTACAAATAAAATACCATCATGTAGTAAATCTTCTTATCTTTCTAATGAATATTTACAATAGAATTTATCTTATGTATAACCCCATATTAAAAATAATTTACTTATTAAACTTTGATTTTAACTATTTTAACCCTTCTTTAAATAAATTATTAATAAATGTCCTAATCTAATCCAAGTGGGCCTAAATGGTCATATTTTATTCCTAAGTTTGTTTTTGGTCGAATTACAGTTGTCCAATATAATTAAGACATGTGTTAGGGTAATATTAATATCATATTTACCCTTAGTTACCCTATTTACTATTAACTGCGGTAAAAAAAGTAAAAAGTTACTATTCACCAAAAAATTATTTTCATCTCATTGAACCACATTTTAGTCCTTGATATTAACCATGTCTCTCGGATTTTCGAAATTCCATTCACAGAAGCGGTAAAATTAAGTTTTATGCAAAAATTCAGTTTTTAACCAACCACTTAGTAGTTTCACTATTCATCAAAAATTGATGTTTTTCAGAACAATGCCAAAATTTCATCCTAAGCTATATTTTATATTCCGAATTCAAAAATGAAGTCTGTTTTACCAAATTCATAACATATAAGTTGCATTAATTAATTTTATAATTAAATCCCGCTGTTAAAACAAATAGCGTGTTTTTAAGAAACAATATCTATCAAAAGATTGACACTTGATTATGTCTGGTTTAAATGTGAAATTATATTCAATGACCAACACTGTATTAAATTGTAAAAATATATTCTAAATATACTTTAAAACCACTCAAATTAATAATTTATCACTATTAATTATTTTGATTAAAAAAGTTGTTTTTTAATTATAATTAATAATTTTCACTATTCATCAGAATATGAAAGTTATCCGAAAAGTACCAAAATTTCACCTTAGGCTAAATTCGATACTCCGAATCCAAAAATGAAGTTCATTTTGAAATATAAGATTTACAGAATTTTAAAAAGTGGTTATTACTATTCATAACGGCTAGTTTTAATAATATTTTAATAGCATATCGTTGTTTAGAGAAACTCGTTATTGCGTACTACACACGCTATCGAGGAAGGTCGCGATTGCCTGTATGCAAGGCAAGTCAAGGATGCGTGTTGTGCAAGCTCCTTTTGGTGTAGCGTACAATACAAGACATTAGTGAAATAAAAAGAATATTTTTCATAAAATCTCGGGCTGTTACATTCTACCCCCCTTAAAATGAATTTCGCCCTCGAAATTCGTCGGGGTTATAAATGGTTTACTATTCGAAAGATTCTTTAATAGAATCCCACATCGTAAAAAGGAATACAAAAACTTGGCTTTAAAAACTAAAGTATGAAATGTAACGATTACCCAAATAAACTAATCGATGGGTTTCCACATAGGTAAAAATATGGATATGGAAGAGAAATCTAACCATCATGTTCTGATGGAGAGTTGTAGAGAACATGGCTATGGAAAAGCCAGTAATCACAAATCCATATATTTGTGATGATATAAGGTACCATCTGATTCATCAGGTATAAGATCACTAGGACAACATTTTTGGTTTTCAAGATCATTTCCCTAAAGTTGAAAATTTGAATTAGAATAAATACTTACTTTATTTTGGTACAATATCACTATTGTCCGTGCCTTTAACAATTTCCACATCATCTCTTAAAGAAATGAAGTTGAATTTGTCATTCGCGATGTGTTAGCAGATCATGTGATAGAATGATGGGTCATTCCATCTGTCTCAAACAAAAGGTTAGAAAAGTTATAAAAAAATACATAAATCCATCTATACTGAGATTAATCATATATGGTTCCTAAAATGAACTTATACATCACATATCATACTGCTTAATATAATAAAACTAGTTTCTAATAAACAAGGACTTCATGTAGGTCAGTGGTAGGCGATAAAGGCCAGTCGCACTTCGGTTGTGGGTTCGATTCCCACAGCCTTGTCCGAAGAGATGGGTTGTCGCCCGTCCTGCAGGTTGTCCTTTTTATAAAACTATATTATTATAACATCCCATCAATAATATCGAAAAAATACTTCTATCCATAAACAATACTAACTTATGTCCAACATAATTCATTCCAATCATTAGGCTCATAATACTGCAGTCCATTCTCATAACATAGTGAAAACGATTACCAGAGATTTAATACCATCGTTGATCCCCATATATCATAAGATATATCTTGTTGGTCCCATTCCAAACATTCAAAGGCCTTAATCTTGTACTCTCTTGAATACCCATTGAACCTTAGTGAAAACTTGAATGCAGTTAAAAGTTAACACTTTTCACATACCGAAATCCTCAAAATTCTATATACTCAAACCATGATATCAATTAGTCCTTATATCAATCATGAGCTCATGAATACTGTCAAACATTTCATTTTCCCCTTATCCCTTCATTATGCGCATATCATCTTCATTCCAAAAATATCTGAATAACCTTTCATGGATACTGGTAACATTAATCAGACAACAATGTTACAATCCTTACATGTCTCTTTATTCCATAGTACCATGAGATTACTTATACAACATTACACATGATAAACATGTAATCATTCCACTACATTCTAAAACCATTGACCGAGCTTCAACAATTCTTTCATCTCACATACCATTGGTAGTCTCTTCATCATCATCCACAGAAATACTTCCCATATGACCATACTGATTCTCTTCATGAGTCTTTCCCTTAGGGCATTTGTTTGCATAATGCCCATACATTCCACATTTAAAACACTTAACCATTTTTGATGTCGTAGCAATACCATTATCCTCATCCCTGGTATTAACTGAACCTTTTCCTTTGCACTTACTGGCTTTGTGTCCTTCTTTTCCACACCAAAAGCATCTTCCAGTTCCTTTGAAACATTCTCCTTGATGCCTCTTCCCACATGATTTACATAGGGGAAATTGAACTTTCTTTCCTCTATGATCATTATGAAACTCCATCTTTCTCTTATTAGCCGAGTCAGGAAACTTACCAAATTTTACTTTATTGATCATATTATGAGATTGCTGATTCGGCATAATAATGATGTTTGGACTTCCAAATCCCATTTCATTTGGTTGCTCATAAAGAATATCATTCCATTGTCCATCATTTCCTCCATTATCGTGAATCACCTTGTTTCCAGCCATTTTCTAAAACCCAAAAAGAATAGCGTGAGAGGCAAAAATCATGCTAGGGAAAACAACATAATAAAGGGGGAGTACCTTGAACATCTAACATCTTAGGTTTAATTCTATGATCGTTAGCGTAGTTCTAGTACTATAACGTATACGTATACTTAACCTTAGGGACATCCCTAGACATACCTTAGAAATATCTCTAGGGATCTCACTAACGTTTTCGCATCCTAGTTTCCAAAGTTTGACTAAACCTTTCCTCTGATACCAACTGTAGAGACCCGAAGCCTGACGTACATAGACTTTACATTACTTTTGCGGAATACTTAGTACATAACAAAAACACACACACACAAGGATCGTAATAGTTTAGTGTCTTTGGAAACTCGGAACGTAATCTTCTAATCGTGGTGAAAGATCTTCAATATCTCCCATAAAGATCTTCCCCTTTTTTTACCTAAAACCTTTCTTAATATCCTGGGGAAAAGAAAACATAAAAGGGTGAGCTCAAATGCTCAGTAAGGGTATACAAAAGAAATAAAAATCATATCATATCTTTTTGAAAATCATAACCTGCATAAGAGATCATAATATCTTAACATGGAACAAATCATAGAAGTGAAAATGAGATCACCATAATCATAACATGAAACTTGAAACTTTGTGGCATGCACACATAATCATGGAAAATCATTTCTTGTTAGTCATGACTCATTGCCAAGACTATCTTAGTGGACAAAGTCCCTTTCTGAACCGAGTTCACTCCTCGTTTCAGTCCTGTATCACTGAACCGAAATAACCTTCCGTTCCAGCCATGTCTATCTCATGAGATATAAAATCTTTACCCAATTCATTGGAGGGAGATATAGGTCCCACCCATCTCATAATGAATCCTTTCTTATGTGTGCCACATAATCATAAACCATACATCATAGTGTAACCCATGTAATAAAAATGGGATTCTTAAACAACATGACATCATAAAACCATTCATATAAGATAAAGGAATTCATAAACATAATTCCATCACAGCATAGTCAAATCAATGTAAAAATATGGATAGAAACAGAACCCTTTATTATCTTATATGGAAAATAATTTTGTTAAAACATTTGAAATGAATTCTTGAGGAAAATATCCTTTCTTCTTCAAAATCAATTTATTTTCACAAAACATCATGAAATTTTAAAAGAAAGAGATTTTATTAAAAATAGTCATGAAATCATTTGTAGGAAGATTCATGAAAATAAGGCTTTATAAAACCGTAAAAATCCGTTCGTGCCGTTTAAGTTTAAAAAACATTCTTCATACTTTTGTCGGAAAAGTCAAAAAGTACCTCGTACGAAAAACGACAAAAGATTCCTTTCATATCTTTTACTAAAAACTCACCGAAGGGTAAAATTGGATTTAAACAATTGTAGGTTGATGTAAATAACATTACATATTGAGGAAACATGGATGTGGATGATAAAATATACCCCAGTAAATTTCAAAGTACAAACAATCTCGGATAAAAATGAGATTGCGATATTTCCCTTACCTTAGGTCCGACTTGCTTTGTAAGTGTCTGAACCTCCTGTATAATGATTTAAATCATGTTATTGACTTATTACAGAATCATATTCATTGTTATGATATCATATATGGTTCACTTATGACATTATATTACCCGTTCTTTTGTAAATTCCATGTTAAAGAAGCGTTTTGGGTAAAATCGTTTCATTTATCGTAGGTGTTTTGATTTGTTGTTCTTGACATTATTATTACTTATATCATGATTTACTTACTTCCAGAATATAAAATATGATTCATATATCATATATATTCAGTATATATATATATATATATATAATAGATAAATAAATGAAATGAAAAACACCGTTCATGGAGACGGTAGTCCGTACGTACGCATGAACGCTATTTTCCTTTCCTTATTGTCTTGAATGGAAGTAAGTAGATGACATACATATATATATATATACATAAATCCAGTATCTTTATAATGTCATATATTTCATTATTATTTCTTATATATACTTTATAATCATTCTTAAATGGTTAACATGGAGAATGAATCTCATCGCGTCGTGGAGACGGTGGTCCGTACGTACGCACGAGCGATGATATCATTTCTATAAATATTGAATTGAATTGGAGTGGATTATACAATATATCAGAATAAATATGATGTTGTAATAACTATGTATAGTTATTCTTTACACCATTATACCCATCCATGTAAGGTGGTGGTGGAAAATAGATTACACCACGGCGTGGAGACGGTATTCCGTACGTACGCACGCGCGGTGATTTCTTTTTCCGTAGGATGGATAGATGGTGAAATAGGGTTGTTTCATACTTATAATAACATATCAGTATATGAGTGATAATTATGTTATTACTTCATAACGAAACAACCTAAGAAGAAGAAGTGGAAGAAGAAATAAAGATGAAAGAATTGGTAACGGTAATTACCTCTTCTTTGAAGTGCCTCTTTGAGACCTCCTCTTAGGGTACTAAAATTGGTCTTTGAGGAAGACCAGAACCTCTAGGATGTTTCTAGGGAAGTGGAGAAGAGATTTTGGCAGGGGTTGGCCGAGCTTGAGAGCTCAAATTGGTGTGAGGAGGAGGGGGAGGAGGTGTCCTTTTATAGGGGAGGAGAGGGGCACCTTAGGAATTCTTAAAAATATTAATTTATAATAAATCTAACCCCACTTAAAAACCTCCAAAAATGTCTCATATTCGAAGCTTAGATGAGATAGGGTTGTAATATAATCAACCAATCAAATTTAGTCATGTTTGGATCTTATTTTAAACCTTATCAATTAGATTTAACTCTAAGTTAAATAATTTAACTTTTACCGTGTCTTTTTGTTTTCTTTCACTATATGGTTAATACACTTACTATAACATGCCAAACGAACCCCAAATTGTTTATTATTAATATATATATCCTTATCTAAGTCATTTGGCCGAACCTTAGATTTTTAGGAATAAAATAACAATTAATAATATAATATTTGATTTAAAAACTATTTTGTGTCAATTTTGACACTATTTGATATATGATTTTTGTGAAAGTCATAAAAGAAATAAATGTTCGAAACAAGTTGATTAAATCAACATTAATATATCATAGTAACCTAGAAAATTAGTGGAATTCATAAAAAGTCTTAAATTACATTTATTTTGGTATTTATATTATCAATTATGTCAATATTTCATTAATAAGATAATTACTACATCATCTTTGTGTCATAAATAAATTAAATTATTTGATTTCTAAAAATTAAAAATAAAATACCATCATGTAGGAAATCTTATTAGCTTTCTAATGAATATTTACAATCGAATTTATCTTATGTATAACCCCATATTAAAAATGATTTACTTATTAAACTTTGATTTTAACTATTTTAACCCTTCTTTAAATAAATTAATAATAAATGTCCTAATCTAATCCAAGTGGGCCTAAATGGTCATATTTTATTCCTAAGTTTGTTTTTGGTCGAATTAAACTTGTCCAATAGAATTAAGACATGTGTTAGGGTAATGTTAATATCATATTTACCCTTAGTTACCCTATTTACTATTAACCGCGGTAAAAAAAGTAAAAAGTTACTATTCACCAAAAAATTATTTTCATCTCATTGAACCACATTTTAGTCCTTGATATTAACCGTGTCTCTCGGATTTTCGAAATTCCATTCACAGAAGCGGTAAAATTAATTTTTATGCAAAAATTCAGTTTTTAACCAACCACTTAGTAGTTTCACTATTCATCAAAAATTGATGTTTTTCAGAACAATGCCAAAATTTCATCCTAAGCTATATTATATATTCCGAATTCAAAAATGAAGTCTGTTTTACCAAATTCATAACATATAAGTTGCATTAATTACTTTTATAATTAAATCCCGCTGTTAAAAGAAATAGCGTGTTTTTAAGAAACAATATCTATCAAAAGATTGACACTTGATTATGTCTGGTTTAAATGTGAAATTACATTCAATGACCAACACTGTATTAAATTGTAAAAATATTTTCTAAATATACTTTAAAACCATTCAAATTAATAATTTATCACTATTAATTATTTCGATTAAAAAAGTAGTTTTTTAATTATAATTAATAATTTTCACTATTCATCAGAATATGAATGTTATCCGAAAAGTACCAAAATTTCACCATAGGCTAAATTCGATACTCCGAATCCAAAAATGAAGTTCATTTTGAAATATAAGATTTACAGAATTTTAAAAAGTGGTTATTACTATTCATAACGGCTAGTTTTAATAATATTTTAATAGCATATCGTTGTTTAGTGAAACTCGTTATTGCGTACTACACACGCTATCGAGGAAGGTCGCGATTGCGTGTATGCAAGGCAAGTCAAGGATGCGTGTTGTGCAAGCTCCTTTTGGTGTAGCGTACAATACAAGACATTAGTGAAATAAAAAGAATACTTTTCATAAAATCTCGGGCTGTTACACATGATTGGGAATATTATAATGTATATGGGATCTTCTTCCACTAAATAATATGTCAAACATTCATTCAAGATCCATGAAGTTACTATATGTGCAGTGGGAAAGTATTGTAATGTTTATTTCATAGATTCCCATAGATTCATTTTCCTTCTACATCATCTCTAGGAATTACGTCTCTATTTTTGTTTATATCAAATAGGGGAAATATTTTATGAAACATTTTCCACTAAAATCATCCCACTTAGTAGATTCAATCTCCATTATTGGATTCCTATTTCAATCAGTTTCCACCACTGATCAGATTCTCCCTCTAACTAGTACACAACTACGGTGACCCTCCATTATTATAACCAATAAAGTTCAAGAAATATATTTTAAATATAGCTAATCCATTTTTCAACAATCTGTGGGTTGGTAGATCCGCTGAAAGAATGTGGTTGTTGATGCATAAATGACTCAAAAAATGTTTTTCTCGTTGAGGTGAATCTATCCAATCATATTGATTCATGTTATTCTTTCTAAATTGAGTCAGTTGATTCATCATTCTCATGATTTTTTCTATTCTGGATACCATTAGAGAACTATTAGTGTATAGTCCATTACAATCACCATTAATGTAGTTCATCTTATTTCCTTAAGTTTTATAAAAGATTAAATCCTTAGTGAGAAACATGTTTTTTTAACAATAATATAACTTATAAAATGATTTTATTTCATAAAACATCATTCTTAAATATATTATTCTTTAACAATAATTTCATTTTCTATAATTTTTTTATATTGTTTCATACAAAGTTTGTGATCACCCAAACATATCCCTTTTGAGTGTTAAACTAGGAATGAAGTAAGGCCCACTATTTTTCACCGGTTATTATTTGAGTCTAGATAAATGTGGATATTTTGGGTTTTACCTCTAGATACACTTATGTACGATAAATATCCATATATTCGTATCCAGTCATAGATTTTATTGTTCAAAAACCACTGACCTAATTTTTTAACAAAATTATAGGATGTTTTATATATTTAAAAATATGAATAGTTTTCTTTATAATGATTTCAAATCCTAATTTACACAAATAACTAAACTTAACATTGATAACATATATGGAATCCCGCCTTTTTAATAATGAACTATTCATTTACATGGTACCCAAAGAGTATATTAAAATGAATAGTATCTTTGAAACAAGATACATAATACATGAAAACAGTAAATATTATTCTAATCCACTTCAAAAGATTCATTATAGTTTCATACAACATAAATATTCTACATCACACAACCTTGTTACATACACCAAAGGAAAGGGTGAGCATATGATGAATATTTCATTTTTTAGAAATGTTTTAATTAAACCAACATGTCTTAAAAAATTCTATCCAATTAGTCAATGATTGTTTATCCCTATCATGTCTGAGTAATTTTTATTTAGGTAAGATTCCAAAACTCAGGTATTATATTATATATCGATGTTTCTAATATCTTATCCTACCATACATTATTTCCATAATTAAATTTATTATAATTACACAATGTTTTATATATACCAAGTATATCCTTGACAATGATTCTTTGTATATATTATCTATGTGATTATATTATATATTCTGGTTAGATGTATTCCCTCCATTATGAATTATTATTTTTTCTTGGGAAATTTTCAATATCCCGTGAATGTTAATGTGGGGTTTCTTTTAATATATTGATAATTATCTTAAGTACCTACCATTTTCTATATATTTAAGTATTTACTTAAGAGACTTCTCTTCATATACATATTTACTGTTATTTTATATTTATTATAAATTGTAAAATATTTTAAATAATGGTTGTTGTTTTATGGTTTTAATATTATACTATGGGAGTATATAATTTTTATCAAATCCTAAATCTAACTTTTTATCCAACTATAACAAGTCATTGGGTTGAAATCCCTGAAATATTTTATTCTTTTCAATTTATATCCCTCCATATATTTCCAGTTTTTATTTTTTTCAATTGAAAATGTTTCATTTAGTCGTGCATATGTTGAAATTTTCTATAATGTTAGCTCGTGATTGTTTATAGAAATCATGTAGGAGTTAAATTAATTTAGTTTATATTTTATATCATCATTCTTATGATGAGTAGTGATGATTTTGGACATTAATCCAACCATAAAATAATTTTGAAGTTTACTATATACGAATCACATAATTTTTTATGCATACCATTCCTATATTATTTTATTATTATTAATGAATAGTTTTAAACATATTATCTAATTGATTATGTTTTATCTAAAAGATTTTTTAATTTTAATCTTTAAAAATTCTACTTTTTATTATTAATTTATCAAGATCTCATGGGGTAATTTGGGGTTTCTTATAATTTATATATTTTTTCATAAGTTCATACCATTTTCCTTCAATATATCTTCACACCTATGAGTCATATATTCTTTTATATATTTACTATTATTTATTTTTTATTAGCCATTGTGATCTATTTTTAATATTTTTTGATGTTTTATCATTTTAATTATCTACTATGAGAGTCTGAAAGTTTTATGAAGCCAAACCCTACATTTTTATCCATCTCTAAAAATTAAAAGGGTTGAAATCCATCAAATCTTTTTTTATTTTTAAATTTATATCACTCAATACATTGAATTTACATATTTTTCCTGTTGTAAATATTTTATGTAAACATATATCACATCAAGTTTTCTATCGGGTTATCCTATGATATTTTATCCATATGATATAGGAGTTATATTTATGTAGCTCATATTTCAATGGTTTATTCGCATAAGCAGTAGTGAGGTTGCATTCCTCTTATCCTTCTATAATATATTTTATTGATTTATATTATAGTAATTATATAATGTATATACATACCATGTATATATTTTTTTTATCACGAGCTTGACTTGTTTTAGATATAATATATATGAAATTATATTTTCTCTATTGGATTGTTTTATTTCATCCTTTTAGAGTTATCCCTTTTTATTTGAAATTTATCAAGGTTTGATGGGAGATCTTTTTTGGATTCATTAAATATAAGTATTATTTTCTTGATTTCCTACCATTTTCCATTTATTTATCTTTACACTAATGAGTCTCTTATTATTAAATAAATTTAAAATGATTTATTTTATTTATTATCCATTATGTAATGTTTTAAAGCGTTTTATATGTTTTATGGTTTTAATTTTCTACTGTGGCTCCTAAAATTATTATTAATGCCTGATCCTACCTTTTTATCCAAATCTAAAATGTCAATGGGTTTATTTCCATAAAATAATTTATTTTTTCCAACTTATATACCTACATACATTAAAGGTCGTTATTTTTACTATTGGAAATGTTTTATTTAAACATATATATCCTCAAATTCCAATTTTACTGTTTATCCCTATAACATAAGAGTTTTTATTATTAAACTCATATTTCAATTTTTTTTTCAATAAGTAGAAACAATTATTTTCTATTTTCCTACCTTAATTTATTTTCATAATTTACATTATTGTAATTATTGAATATTTTATAAACAAAATATATATAATTTTGTTATATTGAGGATGACTAGTAATAGACATATTATATAAGAAATTATATTTTATCTAATGGATAGTATTATTTATTTAATTAAGAATTATACATTTTTTGTTGTAATTTTTCAAGCTCTATTTGGTGATATTTTAGGCATTCTTTTCATTTACTAAATATTTTTTTAGATTTTTAACATTTTTAATCTATATATCATATTAATTTAGATTATTCAATTCTAAAATATATTTAATATGATTATTATATTTATTAACCTTTGTTAAATATTAGAAATGTTGTTTTATCTTTTATGGTTTTAATTTTCAACAATGGAAATATAAATTTTTTATCAGTGTGTGAACCTACATTTTTATCCAAATTTAAAAATTAAATGGGTTACATTCGTGAAATATTTTATTCGTTTTCAATTTATATCCCTCCATACATTGAATGTACTTATTTTTCTCATCTTAAATGTATTATGTAATCATATATATATTCAAAATGTATATCCAATTAACTCTTGATTTTTTATCCCTATTATGCATGAGTAATATTTATTTAGCTCATATTTCTAATATTTATTATTGTAATATGTATTTATGTATTTAAACATGTTTCATCACATTAAACTACTAATTATATTTTAAATTTACTTGAATTATTATATACTACAAAATTTTTACTGATCCTTATAAAACTCATCAAATATACTTCAAAATAGGATGACACGGATAGGAATCATAGATAATATCCATATAAATATGTTAGAATATATGTATCAAATAATTATAATGATAATTATTTAGCAACCAATAATGCAACACTATTTGAAGATCTGACGAGGGATGAATCAATGTAACATATGTTACCATCATGTCCTTTCACAAATTGTGATGACCTTCCCTTCACCAGTGAATACCTAGTGATTAGTGAATTATGATTTTTGGAAAATTCCTCCCCAAAGTAATGTAAATACAATAATTCATTGTCTAAATAACACAAGTAACTAAAAAATAAACTCGTTATCCAGTCTTCCATCTATATTCTCTTTGCTAATTGACCTAAGAACCTTCTCAGATGTATAATTCCCACGATTCTCTAATAAAATAATTAGTAATGGATTTATATTCAATAAATTTAATTTAATTTAATATCATTTAATTCATGTAACATGCATGATCTATAAATGGGTTTTAAAATATGATTTTATATGAAAAATATCAATAATCTACCAAAAATTCTCTTAACCATGGAATCCTTTTCTGCCGTTTCATTAAAATCAAATATAGAATTGAAAAAAATAAACTTCAACCTTCTCATAAAAATTTAAACAAATATAAAATGTTGTTATCAATGAAAAAACCATGTAAATAATTTTATTAAACGAGGAATAAAATATAATGTTTCAAAATACAGACATTATTGACATGTACAACAGTATATTTTTATGACGCCCCCAAAAAACTAAAGTTAGAACCTTATATTGTATAACATGTCTGATAGCCTCATAAAATGTGCAAGGTAATATAATATCTACATATATTATAATATTTTTACAATTTAAAATAAATTCTTTATATTTCTACTCATGAAACACCATGTTAGAATATGTAAAATGAAAAATCTGCCTTCCTCAAAAGCCTTTCTTATACGCCAGACCGAGTATCACCAAAAAACGAAATATTTTTAAATTATAATTAATTAATATAACGAGATATAAACAAGCCATTATGAATAGTAATTAATATATTATGAAAATATTTGGTTTATAAAAATAAAAAATGATTTCATGGGTTAACAATTAATGAGAAGTGACAAAGAGAACCGATTGAATATAAAAAAAGAAATATTATTATTTTTATCCATCTAAAGATACTTTATGTATATAAATATAATTAAAAAAAATAAATTAGTTTTAATGAAATATAAATTATCTATATTAAATATGATATTTTGGTATTCATCCATTATGTTTGATATGTATAATATATGAAAAAACGTTATTTTACACATAAAAAACCTATATATATATATATGCTATTTTACAACGTTTTCTGGGAGATCCTATTTTAAATATAAATTATTACAAATTAATTGATATAATATTTAAAAATAATATTATTATTTGAAATATAAACATAATAATTATGTTGGGGGTAATTTTTTATATTTTTATGTGGTATTTTATTTATTAAGAACAGTTAAAAATACAATATTTTAGGTCAAAACTACTTTTTCATCTAATTTATTTATGGGGATAAATTAAAATTTTAATTGATTTTAATTTATTATTATATTAAAAAATTATAAATTAATACAATTTATGTCATTGGAATCAATTTCACAATTAAATGTATTATAATAACAGAAAAATCCTTTTGATTTTCTACTCTAAAAAACTTCATTATCATTCTCTCTATGGAACTAACATTAATTTAATTTCTGCAACATCTATGATTATAATTTTGAAAAATGTATTCCATATTTTTAATCATTAAAATTTATACTGTCTAAAAAGAACAACATTGTTTTTTACCATAAATATTGCTAAATATTATTAAAATAAATTATATTTATTAAGGATAAATCATTCCTAATAATAGACATACAATTAACTTAAGGGACCAAAATGAAGAGACACTTGTCAAATAATAATTATTTTGGGAATACATAATACATTATACTTCCATTAATGAGTTTTATTGGTTTTTAAGACGTTTTTTAGGTAACAAAATATGCACACCAAACATGTTTAAAAAATACCAAGTGAGTCATTTTCCTTCCATATAAATGGACACAACATCTCCTGATTTCATATTACTATCAAACAATAGATGATTGGTAAATATATGCCCATATATCCTCCCAAAATACCATTCATCAACCTTGAATCCTCACTTTTGTCATATAACCTTCCACAGATGCCTTTTGGTAAAACTGAAAATAAGTTACCCGATTAAGAGGTAACACCTTCACTCATTATTTTTAGATTCATTTCCATTATAGACCCACTCAAATATATTTTTCTATTATTTAAAAAAAACTGTTGTCCTAAATAGAGAAGTATTTTTTTAATGCTATAGTCCTTACCCACATTTACAGAAAACTGCATCTTGTAGAAAGTGAACACACCGTTTCTGTTAATGGAAAACTACTAACACACAAACCGATGATTGCAAAATTTTAAATTACCTCCTTTCTTGGTGGCCATTATGATGGTTAAACTTTTTATAAACGTTATATATGGTATTTATAATATATTTATACTTAGGTAATTTTTATTTACAACATACCTTTATTCTCTCCATCTTGTGTAAATACAATTTTTTTGAGGATGTGTGGACTACATCGCCCTTAAAGCGATATGACTCACTCATAACATGAATGGAATGTATAAAAGAGGGTTTTAATAAACTAATTCAACATATATATGGTACTTTAGTGATAATGTAAAAGTTTATCATTTAGTGTTCATTCCACTAATTCAACAATGAAAAGGAAATAAAATTCATGTGTATGTTTGACCTACCATCTCCAGGAACGATGCACTTCATTTCTAATCATAAAATATTATATACTATTATAAATAAATACATAATGAATTAATATTATATTTAAATAATTTGTTACCTTTTGGATATGTTATATAATTCCCCATTGACAATATTGGACTTATAAAAGCAATTTTTGATATATAAACCGAATTCAGTTCTAAAACCTGCGTTAAACAAAATTAATTATGTAATTGTACACAAAATGGTAATAATTTAAGTAAAAGTAAATATATACATGAAAATGGTTCTAAAGCAACTATAAAATTAACAGAATTTTATTATATATGTTGTTAATGTATGTTCACTAGAAAAGAAACATAATGTAATGGATTCTGATATAAATTTTTACATTAGAAATATAAATGACATGTCCACAACTTATAAAATGTCTCAGATATGTTTGGGACACATTGGAATGATTAAAGATCATTTTCCTCAAGACCAATATAAATGATCATTTATTGAAATTTACATTTGAGGAAATTATATAACCGTTTTTCATTAAATTTATTCATTATAATCTGGTTATTCATGAAAATACTCAATTATTATTACCATTTATATATTTTTTGGTACTCAAAATGTTCTAGAAAATAATGTTCATAAATCCTGACATTATCTCTTACTTTAGTCGGAGAAACAATTTTCTTCTAAAATCTAGGTTTTTTTAAAAAATAAAATAATGTATCAAAAATGATTTTATAAATAAATTTTTATGCTTATTTCTTTTACCAATATTTCAATTTAATATTATTGTAGATTTTAGAACAAGGTATTATTCTATCCTTTAATAGTGCAAAATGAATGTTATTTTTACCTCTTATGGCATGTTCAGATTTACCCGCTGTCATTTCTGTATATTTTCCTTTCCATGTTTAAAAGGATTGCTTTTAATTATAATATTTTCAGAAGTTATTTTAAAAGATTTTTTTTTTCAAAAGGGTTAGCATATTAAAAAGATATTTTCCTCAAGAATGTTTTTAAAATGACATCTTATAATGTTTCTATTCACTAATGTCAAGAACTGATTATTTTACTCAGCTCGGGGTATGTTTTGTTGATATCATCCATAATCTTACTTTGTATTCTTTATGATTTATTAATACAAGGATATTATTCAAATTCACTTCGTTTATTTCTTTATCCCCATGATATATTCAATATGTTATGAACATTGACCATTGAATTCCTTGAATTATCCATATCATTTATTATGGATATTACAATTTCTTAATCATTATACAATTTTAAATACTCTGTCGATTTTTATAGTGATTATATTATTTGGAGAAAAATTAAAATTATATATTCATTAATATACACTGATATTTGATAAGGCGCATTATTAAATTTATTATTTGACGGATGAGGATTCTTTTGGAATTGTATGACATGGGAGAGACACAGTTATAGAAAAAAACTCGACGCATTGATAGTCTCATGAGATGAAATAGTTGGCTAGCTTTTTTAGATGAGTTTTTACCCTATATTTTGTAAATCATATTATGAATATTATTGGTGGTAAGGATACCATATTCTTAAGAAAAATGGTCTCTAATAATTTTGAATTTTCCATATTTATATTTAGTTATTATTCATTCATGACATTTTGGATCGATACATCTATGTATGCATTTTCATTGTTAGGTTTTAGTTGTTATTGATCCACTATCTTTTGCATAAAAATATCAATGTATACATTTCATTTTCAGTTATTTGTGTGGAATTTGTTCCCAGTTATAACTCTTCCATATTGATTACGTACTTCTATTTAGTTAATTGATTACATGGAATGTGTGTTCAGTTATTTACCATTTCATATTGACTTTTCGCATCGATTCATTATTGATTCCTCTTTATATTTACCTTATTAATCATCTAAGATAACCCTTATTTTGTTTCCTTCCATAGGAATCCATGAAGCGTACTATAAAATTTATGCATGAATTTAACAGATGGATTAAAATTATCCTCGATTATTATTATTTAGGGTGAATAAGAAGATATTTTTTAATTATTTAATTAATTTATAATTTAATATTAATTTATGTGTCTATTTTACCAAGGCTACTAAACTGATTGGCCCTTTGGGGATTTATTCGTTATAATCTTGTCAATGTAATAGATAGCAGACACCGACTCTGGGTTATCTGGGTTTGGTAGTTACAATTTAACACTCATAATTCATGTTAATAAATTTCTTCATTTCTGTAAATATTTATATAATTTAGTTTTAAATCTCCATAAAATTCTTAATTATATTTTTTCATAAAATCATGAAAAAAAGTAAAATGTGTAAATCAAGAAAGTATTTTCTGATTTATGCATGTTTTTGAGTGGAAGGACATTAATGATTAGACTCCCTAGTATAAAGTGCTATTATTATAATTTTTTAGGGTGCTTTCCTAGAATACACAATGAAACATTTTTCAAGAAGGTGCATTACATAGAAGTGACCTCCCAAAAAATGGTTCAAAGAAAGTGATTTTGAGTAAAGTTCCCTCAATCATTTTTTTAAAAAAAACATTGTTTTGTTTGTATATATGTATACATAAATTAGAACATAACTATTTATTATTGCAGTATTTCATTAATTCATTTATTCTAAATATATTAAAGAAATCTCACCCAACCCCATTATATAAGGGTCAAGATCTTCACATATTATTTAAATTTCTAACGTGGGAAATCCCACTTTTTGACTAATAAATATAAAACATATTATATATAATAATAAATGAATGATTTAATTTAATTAATAATATTAAATTATTAATAATAAATTATTAAATTTTAATGTGATTTCTTGTAATTAATAATATTATTAATTAAAGATTTAAAAATAATTAGATATATTTCATAATCTAAATATTAATATTTGTTGATTAAATTATTGATTATTTTAGTAATGATAATTTATTTAACAAATAATGATAATGTAATTATTAACAGATGATAATAATCAATAATAATAATCCATATTATTATTATTATTTAATTTTTGTTTTATGTCATGTAATTTGGTTTTTATTTTATATATTTGGGAAATAATTATAATATTGTTATCAATAAATTAATAATTCTACATATACACTCATATGAAAAGAAAATACATGCATCTAATGACTTGACCATGAATAATAAAGTATTGATAATATAATTGTGATAGTTACTAAGAGATAATAAAGTTATGATAAAAAAGTCATCAAAATAATGTCTTGATGATTATTATTACTGATGTAATGTTCCATGATTATTGTTAATAATGTAAATAATCATATCATCATTAAATATTATTAATTAATAATATAATATTAATAACTATATCTTCAAAATCATTTATTACATAATTAATAATAATTATTATAACTATATTTCATAAATAGAAAATATTAATTATTTTACATTAATTAATTATTTTATATTATTATTACTTAATTTATTATTATTTTTAGTTAATATTTTCAATTTTTTTAATTTTTAATTTTTTTAATTTCTGTTATTTAATATATCTGAAGTGCATGTCTTATATTTCATTCAGAATCTAATTATATTTTATATTTTATTAACATTTAAACTTACCTACTTATTTTAAGGTTTAAATGTTATTTTTTAAAACAAAAATATTTTTATCATTTATATTATTTTATGTCTATTATATTAATAAATTTTTTTTATTTTCATTTATTTTTTTACTAATTTTAATTTCCAATAATTTTGTACTTATATTTAATGTTTTATAAATGTCACCTCCTTGAAAAACTTCCATACATATTATGTATGATGTCGTCAAATTTAAAAATATTAAAAAAGTTGAAAATAAAAATAATATCTTAAATATAACTAAATATAATAATTTACACGAAAAATACATAAATGATTAAAAATTGACATTTACACTTGAAAATATTTATGTACATTATTATTATTAAGTATCATATTAATAATTTCACTATTATTGTATGTATTATAAATTTTCAATTATATAATTAATATTTGTTAATAATTTAATTATTTATATTTATTAATAGTGGAATATTTAAATATATCAACATTACTTGATATTTTAAATTATAAATGTTCTATTTTTGAACTATACTATTTTTTCATATAAATAATTTTTTATCATATGAAAAAAAATTATTTTCATTTTTTAGATGATTAGTGAGTGTATCAAATTTTTTTTAGATTATATTTATAATATATAATTTATGTCCTCTCAAATTCACCTACTTGAAATATAATAATGGTTCATGTACTTTAATATGAAATCCGATTAATGATAAATTTTAATTATAATATAAATTAAATTTGGAATAATGACTAAAAAAATAATTATTGAAATTAAGAATAATATTTAAAAATAATTAATGAAAAATAAATTCAACGATATAAAATAGTGTTATTTAAATACTTAATATTTGTACTTATAATTTCGTTTCCAGATAAGAATTTTTATGTAGATAAATTTTTTTATATTTTATAATTTTTTAACATTTATTCTATTTTAAATTAATTTTTTTTTAATTCACTGTTTTTAGTTTCTTTTATATTTTTTATACTATATTTTATATACATAAATTTTATAGAAGTGTAAATGTTAT
The DNA here is from genome assembly GCA_963277665.1 of Viscum album. NCBI lineage: Eukaryota > Viridiplantae > Streptophyta > Magnoliopsida > Santalales > Viscaceae > Viscum > Viscum album. Next base: position 1,777,832,179 of record OY728137.1, read on the forward strand.
GTTTTTAATCAATAAGGATTATGTCATATAAATTAATTTTGGCTTATTATATTTATGAAAATAATTTTATTTTATACATGTTTTTAAATGTTTAGTCTATTTTTTATATTTTGATTATATTATACTTATATTTTTTTATTTTTTAGGCTTTGAATTTCACATACTTGAAAAATAAAATGTTTTTTTTACATTTCATGTGAGCGACATTGATCGCTTGTGAAAAATTGAAATGTAACTAAAAACAAAATGGAATTAAAAAAAGGATAAAAAATAATAACTAATTAAAATATAATGATTTTCAATAACATAATAAAAGAAATAATATTCCTGAAAAAACAAAATTTTATTTTAAAAAAATCAATATTAAAATTATATAACATTCAAGGAATTACAAATAAATATGATAATTAGATTATATTTGATATTTAAGACAAAACTAAATACCTATTAAATGATTGAAAAAAATATCACAAAATGATAAATATAAAATATTTAAAATAAATAATAAAAAATACTTAATTATAAAAATTTAAAATATGTAGTTTAAAAAATTAATTGATGTTTTCTATTTTTATTGATAGTAATAATAATAATTAATTATACTATAAATGTTTTTAAAATTATCATTTTAAATATTATATTATTAATTAATAATCAACGTTGATTAGAATGTACAGTCATAATTATTAATATTATTATTTTGAACAACACTAATAATAATAATATAATTATTTATATTATTAATACATATTAATAATATGATTATTTATATCATTATTAGTAAATGTATTATTATTATTATTCATAAATAATAACATTATTTTATTTTCTTAACAGTAATAAAAGATAATTATCACAAATTTATTAAGAATGTCATGACGTTATTATAATGACTTTATTATCATGGTTTAATTATAATGGATTAATAATATTGACTTCATTATTATTAATTTCTTATTATCTTGTTGTTACTATCTATAATCATCTTTCCTGATGCGCTTTTCTGTAAAGCGATATCTTTAATTATTTTAATGAAATCTGTTTCAAAGATACAGCCTTTTTATAAAAGAAAATTGATGTGGATGTTGTCTTAGACATCGACTAATTTCTACTTGAAGGCCTCACAATTTCATACGTAGATTGGAAAATTGTTTCCTAACCTACCAATTTGGAAAAATAGTTTTTGTTGTAGTCATATTAGAAAATTTGCAGAGTAAAGAAGTACATAAGACTATTTGGAGTTGAGTCTAATGTTTTAAAATTCAAATATTGATTTTTATATTCAAATCCAATTTTCTGTGTATCAATGATCATCATATAAATTGGATATATCTATAATATATTAAATTCATCAATTCAAAAAGATTGTGATTTCATTATATAACAAACTGTTCAGTTTCAACCCAACAATTCACCTAATCCAGTATTCCATAAAACCTAAATCATGTTTCTAATATAAACTAGATCTTGAAAAACACTAGAGTTTCAATATACAACCTTTTATAAAAATACCCCAATTATAATCCCTCAATCATTCGAATTCTTGATAATTTTGTGAGTTGATTTTTATGTTTTGAGACTTGACCTCATGTGGTTTGTCACCCAATATCACCAAGAATCTATAAAGAACATTTTGTTTCATGAACTCTAGGGGATTATTTGTGTAACTTGGTTGGAGATAAATTATTATATAAGAAACAAGTCTGTTTTGGGTAGTTGGTTGATTATTACTCTTAGTGCAAGCATCTTGGTCATCTGATGGTAGTGTGTAGGTTTGGTATCCTGAACCGACTAAAGATGAAGAATGAGTAAGGGCCATGTCCTACATTGAGTGGTCAAAATTTTATGAGTGATTTTGGAATGAATAAATTGAAATCTAATGCCTTCCTAGAGCCAAACTCCCTTTTCTCTATGGAAGTAGTCGGTCAACTGGGATTCAGTAAAGCAACAAAAGAGGTTTTAGCCCAGAAAAAGGTTAGTCTGAGAAATTTTGATCCAAAAGGTATGGATTTTTGTAGTAGTTTGAAACAGGATCATTCTATTTTTGATGTGAATGTCTTGTATGGTCTGTGGGATGGAGGGAACTGGTGCCTCAGGTCCTCTTTTTCCATCCAAGGTTGTATCCTATATAGAGGCTGTTTGAACTGAATGTGGATCCAAGTATAAGGAGTGGTTACAGGGGATAAAGATGGTGTATCCAAGATTTAATTTTACACAAGATGTGGTTATCCACCCACCAATTAAAAAATTCACAATGTAACAAAAAATTAGGTGTTACATGTCAAAGGGTGTGAAAATATTGAAGTTAATAATGTAAGTTCAAGGGAGGTCAGCAAAAAGATTAGGATGGGAAATTGTTTCTATGGTTTTCCTATAGAAGTTTAAGAACAATCTAGACCCAATAACGACAGATGATTCTTAGGAAGGGTAATTGATCTCTGGGTAATATGCATGGGATGATATTTCTAGTAGTTTCATAAATTTCATTATAGAGGGAAATCATGTTAGAGGGCTTCACAATACAAAGAGGATGAACGGGAGAAAATAAATAAAGTTTTTAGAAAGTAGAATTCTTCTTTAAAAAAATAGAATCCCAAATAATTTAAGGAATACTCTTACCTACCTAAACCAATAGATACATGATATTCCATGAAAATGATAAATATGGAGATGGAGTTCAAACGGAACAATAATGAGGAGGATCAACAGGTGATTCTAGTGATACACTGTGGAACCAACATGACAGATAGTGATGTACCTAATAGAAAATATAATGGAGGTGTGAAGGTATTACCAAAAGAGAATCATGATGCCTTAGAGGTGTTGGAACACTCCTAGAGTGATAACACCACTGATTTAGTAGATCACACTATGATCCTGCCTACCGACTAGCAGCGGGAAGATTGAAAGGAGGCATTAAATAATGTCAACCCGTCAGATCATATCATCCACTATTAGGAAAAAATATTAGAGTAATCATTCCCAATTAATTCCTTGCATGAGGATACTGATAAGATAGCTAAGAGACTACTACCTATGTAATTTAATAAAGAGTACACAGATAAAATCAACAAGGAATAAATCATTCCAGTAAGAGGTCTTAATATCTGGAAAATAAAAATGTATGAGTACATTCAATCTTATGAAAATATTTATTATTTGTTATGAGACCTTATCGAGGATCATCTATCTATAGAGGTAAAATTTATCCATTCGGCGTTATTGAATGATAATGTGTCTAATATTATTAAAATGCATTCTAATGGTTTTTCACTCTCATATTTTGGTTGATATTTTATATCATGTACTTGCATGAGTTCTCAATTTCCCAAAAATGTGTTTGAAAAAAAAAATTCAATACGAAATATCAAAATAAGACATTCTCCCCTCACCCATGGTCACCCCCATCACTACATTAAATAACGTTGATGAACATAGTGAAGGGTCTTCAAATGATGTGTCATCCTTATATGTACCTGTATCTCGATTAACCAAGGTTGTGTACACTCCATAGATATATGCGGGGGTAAGGCATATCCTATTAGTATACAACAATGAATTTAAAAAGTATTCTAATGATTTAAAACCATTAATTACATTTTGGGATAATTTTTTTTAAAAGAATATTTATATATAATAATTCAATAAATTATATGGATTTTAATTAAAATAGAAATGCCTTTATCTTTATAAAAATGGAAAGAAAAACATATATCCGAGGAAAAAATTGTATAATCTAAACCATAATGTTAAAATAAATAAGTTGGAAGAAGAAATAATATATATTTCAAAATTAATAAACACACATGTAACATGGGGATCTAACTTAGGTTTATGGGAAACTAGGACTTTCACTTGATATAATAGCCAACATACATGAACCTAGTAATTCCAGGAGATCTTATGGTATACTTCATTTCAAAATATTCATCCCTTTAACTCTTTGACTACTCATATCGCATTACTTCACCATAAAACAATCCAAATTATGATAGCACTTCAATATTTTACCAACAGACATAAGGTCTCCCATGTGTACCCCATGATCAACATCCAATATTATAATCAATGTCCACAATTCAACACAATAAATTAAATAACACAATCAAGAAACATTGTTATTAGGGTATATCCCATTACAAAACACCCATTAAAACCTATTTGGAATCAAATTATTCTTAATTGTTTTAAACATTTTTCATGCATAAAACAATTTTCCGTCAACCACAAATTTCAAGAATCATTAGTAAACCAAAAACAATGATTATCAATCAAATTTATGAATTTCAAAGGAATGATAAAATAGGTTGAGAAACATACCCCCAATACTGAAGAAACTCATATTATTTTATTAATACCATTACAATTAAATAGGCAAGTTCTTCAATTAAATATAAAACTATTAAAAACATTTATAAAACAAACCATAAAACTACGTTCATTCCCCAAATGAAATTACAGTTAAAAATCCACAAAATGGAGTGATAATAGAAAAATAGGTAGGAATAAATCCAAGAGAAATCAAGAGTTTACCATGAAGAAACACACAACTATCAAAGGAGATATCCAATGAAAAAAATTAACTCGAGGAGGGGATCCTTTTTCTCAAAAATGTATAGAAAATACAGAAAGGGTAATATTAAACATCTAAAATTATTAAATTCAACATTTTATGAATCCTGGGTAGAGAGTTCATGTCATGACCACCCTTAATATGGTGTAATTAACCTTCACCATGAAACTACCCCTCAGCATGTGATGGTTCACAGTGCAACCTACACCTAAAAAACCTCTTCACTACCTCAAGAAACATTATTATGAGGCCTCCTTAGGTCATGGAAGAAATCTCATCCTAGATTTGCACCCGTCTCTTCTCCTATCCTATCTCAATTCCTAGTTATATAAACTAAAGAGAAAATTAGAATGTAGATAATTGATCAATATAACTTCCTCAAATCAAGTTCATGTTGTTCATGTGATCAATGTGACATCATTACTCCATTTAATTTACCATTCTAGTACACATTAATTGAAAATTATTATGTAAGAGTTGTGGTGTACAAATGGAGGATATATATTATTTCTCAATTGAATAAATCAAGATAAAACATTCATAAAATTTCATATCATGTCCACATTGATGAATGAACAATGTATCATTTGTGGTGTTCTATGAGAAATTTTTTGTGTTCGTATCTCTAATTAGATGTCGAAAAACTAATCATGTATATTATGTATAAAAAATAATAGTATTTCACATTTCCATAGTAAAAAAGCTACGTTAATAAAGGGTTTGTGTTGTTGATAGTTTGTTCCCTAATGGGACTTGGTCGTATCATGGATAACCTTCAATGTCGTAATACACATGTTCTGAAAATGTATGTTAACCATATATAATAGTTCGAGATTTTTCACTTAGTAGAATGGGCCTGGTTATCTCATTTAGGAGTGTTGGGATGTGACTCTTAGATTTGGAGAATCCGAAGGTCATTCTTCCAAGATATTTTTACAACATTTTCATTTAGTGGTAGATGTTTTTTCATAGTGAGATGGAAAACAACACTTCAACAAGTGGAAGTTGGACCATCAAATGTTTTGATCTTCCATTGAGGTCTCAAAGGTCCAGAATATGAGAAAACATTTTAGAAGGAAGTATCCAAAATGAATAATTTTTAAGTTTATCAGAGAAATCATTTGAGGTCAATAGTGTTATAAATAATCAACAATGAATTTCTAGATAGATACTATCCATGAATTTGAAAAAGTGGTGTGATTAGAAAAAAATGACTACAGTTCATATATAATGATTTTGGGACTGACCTTGAACAATGCATCATACACATTAATAGTTAACCCTAATCATGAATAATATATGTACAATGTAAATACTGAATCAAAGAGTTATATAGTGTTTAATTTTTTATAATGAAATTTTAATGATGGATTTATTAGCTGATGAAATATTTTCACTTCCAAAACATTAAAAAAGTAATAGTGGTTCCTCTCATGCATATAAGATTCCTCATTCAAATAACATTAATATATTTTATTTATTAATTAGTTTTTGTACATATATTGTTTTTACTTTTTTTGTTTTAATTTCTATAGATTTACATGTTTGTGATTATTACTTGGGTGTTTGTGAATGGTCATCTTAATATAGAGGGTAGGGTGAAATGAATTCCTAAATCAAGTACACTTAGTCGATGGGATTCAAATATCGAATGGTTTAATTTTCCATTGTGTCAATTTTATTAGTAAATCTTATTGATTCATCAATCATAATGCAAGTGGTTCTATTGGTAGATTGGGATAATTAGTTTTTTTCATGTGGAATTCATTTTTCATGATCGTTCTATCAATCCTCTTAAATGGGATGGAACAAAGTCATGTGTAGAATTAACCTTTATAAGAATATGATGAGGATATTTATATTAAATTTTCTCTTTCCACTAATATATATATGTTATTTCAACATTCGTAAAATGAAATGTGACTATTATGTTAATATATTTCTCAATATTCTTATAAATAAATGTCATATATAAAAAAATGTGTTTTGTGCTTGGGTAACATATATTTTGTAAACATCACAAACCAAAATTATGAAAACATAAAAAGCTGTCATTTTTCATTACACCACTGATATTATAATAGATTAATTTATTCATTACACGTATTATACCACAAATAAAATATGTAATAAATATAATAAACTAAGTATTCATATAAATGGAATAGATAAAACTCAATATTGATATAGAATTTTTTGTATTATAATATAATATATTTTCATTAAGGTATATTATGTGGTTGTTATCAAAAATATTAGTAGCGGTAAAACCATCACAATCACAGGTTACTCATACTACATTTTAAAATTATTTTTATAGAGTTATCTGTCGTCTTGGTTTTGATTGATAGTGTTTATTTCTCACCCATGACCGAACTATAGAAAAAAATGTAATGTAAGTATTCTTATCCCTACTAATCATAGAAATAAATCTATATTTTTCTATATTAAATGAAAACAATGATGAAAAGAATTTCCATTCTAATAAAAGGTTTTAGATAATTCTCAATTTTTAAAATTAATGGTGGAATAAAATGAAACTCCAATACATATATTAATATTAACTAGTTGATGAGTACAATAAAAATTAGTCTATAATAATCAATACAATAAAAATGATATTTAATGGAGGATTTTTTTTACCAGTGTGAAATTATTATGTATAAATTTTTTGGTTTCAGTTTCCTGTAAATAAGTATATAATTAAAATACATTAAAAAATAATAACTATACTGATAAGCCATGATCGCCTATTAAAGTCTTGACCAGAATGAGAGGATCCAATGTCCAAGGAAGGTAACATGTTATGTAGGTCCCAAAAAATCATAATGGTAGTACAATATATAGAGGTTTGGTTTTCCACAATGATAATATACATAAGAACTGTTGGTGTTTAAAAATTGTAATGTTAGTGGTTCTATAGGTATCTTGGGTGGAGCAATTTTTTTTCATGCGACTTGTATTTTTTTATAGTGGCATAGCCCATCCCCCCAACATTTTGGAAGAAAAATTATTTATAGAGATAACCACTTTAAATAAAGACTAAATTAATATTTATATTAAATGTTTAAATTCATTATTCTTGGTGATCTCAAATGATGAGTGGTTTTGGGAACATAGGTGAAACAAAGTAGCTGACCAAAAGATGTTTTTAAAGAGGAGGTAATTAAAATAAAATATTAAATGTATTCTAAAAAATATATAATTAACACACTACATAAAATTAGCGGGGTTGTATAACATTTATAAAATTAGAATAAGAATGTTGGAAGAAGATTTTATTTTCTTGTTTTTATTTTGGGAATTTAATTGATGAAACAAAAAGAGATATTTTTGGCAGAAATTTTTTTTAATAAGGATAAGTAAATCTAAATATACTTATACATTTAATTATTAAAAATTATCATATAAATAAATATACACTTAATTGTAAACATTTATTTTTAACCCCCGAACATTATTTTAGTTTAGATCAACCAGAATGATGAAATGAATTAAACCCTAGTCATGCTTTATAACCTAAAATCATAACCACATACATGGATTATTATTATACTTATAGATTATAGATAAGTGGGAATTATTGATCCTATCCATACAATATAGTGAGTATTAATTTATTTTATGGATTTTATTTAACTCCACAAACTGATATTATGTTGTTTTCTTTTACCGATTAAGATTGGCTATCACAATTTAAACTTTACTCCAGCTCACATATTTTTTGTTATTTTATAAATTAAATTAATATTATTATTTAATTGAAAAAATAATAGATTATATTATGTGAATTATAAAATATAATTAATTAAAAAAATGAAAAAATAAGTGATTTCTAAGAGAAACTACTCTCCCATGGGAAATGTAGTCATCGTAGAATCTTTTTTCAAGTGAAATGTTATAGAATGGGTATAACCCAATAATGTTTATAATATTGATTTCCATACTAAATAGGAAAATTATAAATGAAATAAATTGATTGCAATTGAATAAATAGATGATAAATGGAGTGTTTATTACAAAATAAAAATATTACAATGTGAAGAACATGACAGATGAGGCTTCATTCAGGGGATTTGTGCTTCAAGATGTACCACATGAACTTATTTGATAATTATAGTGGAACAATGTATCCTCTAACCACCAATTAATAATTAATTATAAAATCCAAAAAAAGGATAGAAACCCTCATTTATAGAGGTGAGGAAATGTTCGGTTTACAAGCGGCTACATGTGTGAATGGGAAAATTAGGCCCAATATTTTAATCCAATATTGAATGACTATAATACCTATAAATATTTAACCACTTATCCTAAAATAATTTTTTTTTTTTGTAGTGACTACTATCTCTACATTCCAAATGGTAGACCAATCCATGCATGCATGTTGAAATATGGATCAAATGGTGAATTGGTGTCCAGTATGACGAGTGCACTCCAACATTGAATTCATATCCCATTTATTAACATCAAATGAACGATGCATCTCATTTAGTATAAATGAATGTTATAACTCATTGTGTTTGGAATTCATCAAAAAAATTAAATCTAATAATTTATATATATATATTTTGGACTCAAATACTACAGTTCACACCAAAGGGTCAAAACTAATATTCTCATAAATTTTTAATATGAATTTCCGAATAAAAAATATTATATAAATAATTATATTTAACAATGTGTGATGAAATTAAACAATTTATTATAATTAAAATATTCATTAAATTTTTTTTCATCAACTCCCCCACACTTACCCTTTGGCACTCCTAGGAAAATTTTCATGTCATTTATTATAATTAATATTGTTAAGAATTGAACGAGAAATAATGATTTTATTCCAAAAACACAAACATTATAAATAAAATAAATATGATGATACAATGAGAGGATACTTTCTTCAAGAGATACCCCTCTTGAAATTATTGTATAATTTAAGTGTAACCTATTATACTCTATAATAAATATCCCAATTCATGGAAAACAACCTCAAAAAGAAAAAAAATATAAAATCGTAGAGGGAGGGAGTGCTATGGTTATAAGTGGTTATAAGTTTGAATGGGACAATTTAGCCAAATATTTTAATTCAACATGAACCTAATTTTTTTATCTAGTATTCATGAACTAAATGTTCTTCTAGAGTTATTATTTATGTGGAATTGGTTTTTGAATTGTTATATTTCATATTTGACATGAATTTATGCTTGTATATATAAGATATATCCCAAATGTTGATGTAGTTTCCAATATAATGATTTTAGGTCATATATTACTTCATGGACCATTTAATGTAACAAAATGTAATTTCCAAGCCATATGGTATAATTTAAAAATTTATCTCATTCAGTGTGGAATTGTTTTATAAAATTTCATGTATAATTTGGTCGCCTAAAAATATTTATGGACAAAATAATATAGTTCAAATTAAAGGTTAAAAACGTGAATTGTCATAAAATTTTAAAATGAATGATACAATAACAAGTATTCCATAAATAAATGAATTTAAAATACTGTGATTCAAATTAGTAATTTATTATGAAAACAAATGTTCAATAAAAATGTTTTTTTATCTACCACCCCCCCAACACACAAACTTGCCCATTAGAATTCCTGGGAATAGTAACCTATAAAATATTATATAGAATTAGAATAATATATGCATGTTAAAAATTTTCCATCCATAGTTGAATTATAGAAAAAGTAAAAATATCATCAATATGAAAATGTAAACAAATTCGATATCCATTGTCTCATAAATTGCGTAAAATAAAACCAGTGATAATATCATCACTAATCATTGTTAAAAAAGTTAAGGTTCTACCATTCCATTAAATCATCACATTTGTGTGTTTGTCAACCATTTCAAGTTCATAAGGGTAGAGACCTGAAGCTTGATTTACATGGACATTACATTACTTTTGCGGAATACTTATTACATAACAAAAACAGACACCAAAGGACCGTAATAGTTATGTGCCTTTGGAAACATGGAACATAATCATCTAGTCTTGGTGAAAGATCCTCAACATCTCCCATAAAGATATTCCCTTTTTTCATACCTAAAACATTTCTTTATATAATGGGGAAAAGGAAACATAAAAAGGGTGAGCTAAAATGCTCAGTAAGGGTAAGCATGGATAAAATAAAACATACCATATACTTTTGAACTTAAAAACATGAAAACAATGTTTAATCATCAAAATCATGAGCAACGACATAAAACATGGAAGTACATAAGCCATAGATCATAATGGAACATAAATCATGATAAAATAGTATGGGAATAAAACATGTAATTGTGTAAAACCATTAAGAACATGTTATGATTTCCATAGTAGCCAATGCATTGCTGCAAAGACCATCTTAGTGGACAAAGTCCCTTTCTGAATCAAGTTCACTCCTCATTCCAGTCCTGTAATACTAAATCGGATTAAATTACAATTCCAGCCATGTCTATATAATGAGATATAAATCATTACCCAATGCATTGGAGAGATATATAGGTCCCACCCATCTCATAATGAAATCATTCTTACTTGTGCCACAAAATAAACATAAATCCTTCATAAAAACCCAATAAAAAATGGGTTTCATAAACATCATCGCATCATCACATAATCCATATAAAATAAATGGATATCATTTCATAATAAGAAAATTGAAACAATGTAAATCATAGAGACGTTATACATGAAACATAATCATATGAAATAATGTCATCTTAGATGAAAAATGGTTTTGATAAAACACTTGAAATGGAATTCTTAAAGAAAATATCCTTTCTTCGTCAAAATCATTTTCTTTTCACAAAATGTCATGAAATTTAAAAAAAAGGATTTTGTTGAAAATAGTCAGGAAGTATTTTAGAGGAGGCTTCATGAAAATAAGGCATTATAAAACTGTAAAAATCTTTTCATGCCGTATAAGTTAAAAAAACATTATCCTCATACTTTTGTTGGAAAAGTCAAAAAGTGCCGCATAAGTAAACAAAAGAAAGATTCCATACATACCATGTACTAAAAGTCAAAATCGGTAAAAAGGAAATTAAACATACATAAAAACACTTTTAGAAAACATGGATAAGGATGATAACAATAACCCCAGTAAATACTTACGTATAAGCAATCTCGGATAAAAATGAGATTGGATAAATTATCCCTTACCTTAGGTCTGATATGCTTCGTACGTATCCAAAATAATGTATAATGATTTAAATAATGTCATTTACTTATTAAAGATTCATATTAATTGTTATTATATCATATATGGTTCACTAATGACTTTATATTACCTGTTCTTTTGTAAATTCATGTTAAAGTAGCGTTTTGGGTAAAATCGTTTCATTTGTCGTTCGTGTTTTAACTTGTAATTATTTATATGATTACATAGATCATGATTACTTACATCCAGAATGTAAAAAATGATTTATATATAATATATATTCATAATATACATATATATAACAGATCGATAAATGGAATGAAATACACTGTTCATTGAGACGGTAGTCCGTACATACGCATAAACGTTGTTTTCGTTTCCTTATTGAGTTGAATGGAATTAAGTAGATGATATATATATATATATATACATATATCCAGTAGATTCATTATGTCATATATGATATTATTATTCATTATATATACTTTATAATCATTCTTGAATGGTTAATCATGGAAAATGAATCTCGTCGCATTCGTGGAGACGGTAGTCTGTACGTACGCACGAGCGATGATATCATTCCCATGATCATGAAATTGTATTTAACTGTATGTATAATATTAAAGAATAAATATCACTTTACAATACCCATATATATTTATTTAATTACACCATTATACCCATCCATGTAAGGTGGTGGCAGAAAATAAATTACACCACGGCATGGAGACGGTATTCCGTACGTACGCACGCACGGTGATTTCTTTTTCCGTAGAATGGATAGATGGAGAAATAGGGTTTTTAATACTTATAATAACATATCAGTATATGAGTTATACTATTTTTCTTACTTCATAATGAAACAACTAAAGAAGAAGAAGTGGAAGAAGAAATAAAGTTGAAAGAATCGTTAACGGACATTACCTCTTTTTTAAAGCGCCTCTTTGAGACCTCCTTTTAGGGCATTAAAATTGGTCTTGGAAGAAGACCAGGTCCCCTAGGATGTTTCTAGGGAAGTGTTGAATAGAATTTGGTAGGGTTTGGCCGAGCTTTAAGGCTTTATGTGGAGTGAGGAAGAGAGGGAGGAGGTGCCCATTTATAAGGGAAGAGAGGGGAACCTTTGGAAAAACTAAAAATATTATTTTATTATAAATTCATATTCGGTTTTTAATAGCTCCAAATTGATTTATTTCGAATCTAATGTGGGGATGCATCGAAATTCTCCCATCCAATAGAATATAGACAAGTTTAGGTATCTATTTTAACCTTATCATTTAGATTTAACCTTATGTTAAATAATTTTACTTTTAACGTGTCTTCTTGTTTTCTTACACTATAAGATTAATAATCATATTATAACAAGACAAACGAACCCCAAGTTGTTTTTTATTAATATATATTACCATATCTAAGTAAATTTTCCGAACCTTTGATTTTTAGGAATAAAATTACAATTAATAATATAATATTTGTTTTAAAAACTATTTTATCTCAATTTTGACACTATTTGGTAATTGGTTTTTGTGAAACTTATAACAGAATGATTAGTTCAAAAAATGTTAATTAAATTAAATCTAACATGTAATATTAACTTAAAAAAATATTGGAATTCAGAAAAATTATTAAATTACATTTATTTGGGTATTTATAACATCAATTATGTCTATATTTCATTAATAAGATAATTACTCCATCATCATTGTGTCATAAATAAAATAAATTATTTAATGTCTAAATATTATAAATAAAATACCATTATGTAGGAAATCTCTTTATCTTTTTAATTATTATTTATAGTCGAATTTATCTTCTGTATAACCCTATATTAAAAAGTATTTACTTATTAAACATTGATTTTAACTATTTTAACCCTTCTTTAAATAAATTAATATTAAATGTCCTAATCTAATCCATGTGGGCCTAAATGGTCATATTTTATTCCTAAGGTTGTTTTTGGTCGAATTAATCTTATACAATAGAATTAGGAGATATGTTAAGGTAATAATAATATAATTTTTACCATTATTTATCCTATTTACTTTTAACTGTTGTAAATAAAAGTAAAAATTTACTATTCACCAAAAATAATTTTCATCTCATTGAACGGAATTTTAGTCCTTGATATTAACCGTGTCTCTTGGATTTTTGAAATTGAATTCACAGAAGTGGTAAATTTTAATTTAAATTAAAAAAAAACTAGTTTTTTTAACTTCCAATAAGTGGTTTCACTATTCATCGAAAATTGATGTTTTTCAGAAAAATACCAAAAATTAAGCCTAATAATTATTTGATATTCCGAATTAAAAATTGATGTCTATTTTTCCAAATTAATAACATATAAGTGGCATTAATTAATTTTAATTTTAATTCCCGTTATGAAAATAAATAGCGTGTTTTTAAGAAACAAAAACTATCAGATGATTAATACTTGTTTATATACAATTTCAAAGTGAAATTAATTCCAATGAACAAAATTGGTTTAAAAGGTAAAAATATATTCTAATTACACTTTAAACCCAATTAAAAATATAATCTAACCATATAAATTATTGCGATGAAAAAAGTAGTATTTAATTACAATATAGCATGTTTTAACTATTCATTAAAATATGAAAGTTATCAGAATAATATGAATAATTGAGCCAAAGAAAATTTTTATATCCTGATTCTGTAGAAGAATTTTATTTTTTCAAATTGAACATATATATGTGTAAAAAAATATTTATGGTGGGAGCATCATCAAAAGGCGAGAAAGCTATATTTTTTTAAAAATACTAATTTTACTCAAAAAATTGATTTTGTTCTCATACCATGTTCTAGAAAATGTGTAAGATGAATAAAAATGTTATAAAATTAAAAATGTATTTGATACTATTCATAACGGCTAGTCCATAATAATATTATAACCATATATCATTGTTTAGTGAAACCAGGTATTGCGTACAACACACGATATCGTGGAAGGTCGTGATTGTGTGTAATGCAAGCCAAGTCGGGGTTGCGTGTTGTGCAAGACTCCTCTATTGTTTCGTATAAAAAAATAAAAACATATTTCATTTATACATTGAACATATATATATATACTCAATATTTTGTTGAATAACTACTATCAAAATTGTGGGTAACATGATCCAAGAATAGTGTTGTGTATACTGCAAGCTCATATGGTGTTGCGTATAGAGCAAGGTAATCTTGTTGTAGAATACCACACAATACATGAATGAAATTAAAATAATATTTTTCATAAAATCTCAGGGGGTTACATCATACCCCCCTTAATATGAATTTATCCCTCGAAATTCGTCGAGGTTATAAATCGTTTACTATTTATAGAAACCCACATCGTAAAAAGGAATACTAAAACATAGTTTTTATAACAAAAATAGGAAATTTAACGATTCCCCAAAGTAACCCATCACTGGGATTCCATATAGGAGAACATAAGTGAAAATATGGATATGGAGGAAAAATCTAACCATCACGTTCTGATGGAGATTGGTAGAGAACATGGCTATGAAGAAGCCATCAATCACAAATACGTAGATTTGTAATGATCTAAGGTACCATCTGATTCATCGGATATAAGGGCACAAGGACAACATTTTTGATTTTCAAGATCATTTCCCGAATGTTGATGATATTGGAATTATATGAAATACTTTGGTGATTTTGGTACAGTCTCACCATTCTTCGTTCTTTGGAATATTTCCACTTCATCTCTTAAAGAACTGAAGTTCAATAAGTAATTCATGAAGTGTTAGAAAATCATGTGATAGAATGATGGTCATTCCATTTGTCTCAAAAAAAAGGTTTGGAATGTTATCAAAAATACATAAGTCCATCTATAGTGAGATTAAACATATATAGTTCTTAAAATGGACATATACTTCATATATCATACTTCTTAATATAATAAAACTAGTTTCTACTAAACAGGGGCTTTTTGTAGGCCAGTGGTAGGCGATAACGGCCAGTCGCATTTTGGTTGTGGGTTCGATTCCCACAGCCTTGTCCAACGTGATGGGCTGTCGCCCATCCTGCAAGTTGTCCATTTTCTAAAACTACATTACTATAACATCCCATCAATAATATCGAAAAAACTTATATCCTTAAACAATACTAACTTATATCCAACATAATCCATTCAAATATTTAGGCTTATCCATAATACTGCAGTCCACTCTCATATTAAAGTGAAAACGATTACTAGAGATTTCATATAACAAGCATGTGAATACCATCATTGATCCCCATATATCATAAGATATGTCTTGTTGGTCTCATTCCAAACATTCGAAGACCTTAATCGTGTATTCTCTTGAAAAATTAATACCCAGTGAATCTTAGTGAAAACATGAGTTCTGTCAAAAGTTAACTCTTTGCACATAACAAAACCCCAAAATTCTATATACTCAACCCATCTAATAACTATTTCCTTATATCAGTCATGATCTCATGAATACTGTCAAACATTTCATTTTCTCTTTATCCCTTCATTATGTGCATATCATCTTTTTTACAAAAATATATGAATAAACATTCATGGTTACTGGTACCATTCATCATACACTTCAAAACATAAGGAAATACAACAATGCAACAATCCTTAGATGTCTCTTTATTCCATAGTACCATGAGATTAATTATACAACATTACACTTGATAAACATGTAATAATTCCACTACCTTCTTAAACCATTGACCGAGCATCAACTATTCTCTCATCTCACATATCATTTGTAGTCTCTTCATCATCATCAACATAAAAACTACCAATACGACCATACTGAGACTTTCCCTTAGGGCATTGGTTTTCATAATGCCCGTACATTCCACATTTAAAACATTTAACCATTGTTTATGTCGTAGCAATACAATTATCCTCATCCCTGGTGTTAACTGAACCTTTTCCTTGGAACTTACTAGCTTTGTGTCCTTCTTTTCCATAACCAAATCATCTTCCAGTTCTTTTGAAACATTATCCTTGATGCCTCTTCCCACATGATTTACATATTGGAAATTGAACTTTCTTTCCTATATGATCATCATGAAACTCTATCATTCTATTATTATCTGAGTCAGGAAACATACCAAATTTGAGTTTATTGATCATATTATGACCATGTTGATTCGACATAATAATTATGGTTGGAGTTCCAAATCCCATTTCAATTAGTTTTTCAGGAAGAATATCATTCAATTGTCCATCATATCCTCCATTATCGTGAATCATCTTGTTTCCAGCCATTTTCTAAAACCCAAAAAGAATAGTGTGAGAGGAGAAAATCATAATAAAGGGGGAGTAACTTCAATATCTAACATCTTAGGTTTAATCTAATATCATTACCATAATTCTAGGACTATAACCTATACATATACATAACCTTAGGGACATCCCTAGACATAACTTAGAAATATCTCTAGGGATCTCACTAATGTTTTCGCATCCTAGTTTCCAATGTTTGACTAAACCTTTCCTCTGATACCACCTGTAGAGACCCGAATCTTGACGTACATGGACATTACATTAATTTTTCAGAATACTTATTACATAACAAAAATAGACACCAAAGGACCGTAATAGTTTAGTTCCTATGGAAACATGGAACATAATCTTCTAGTCTTGGTGAAAGATCCTCAACATCTCCCATAATGATCTTCCCATTTTATTTCTTACCTAAAACATTTCCTTATATCCTGGGGAAAAGAAAACATAAACAGTGTGAGCTCAAATGCTCAGTAAGGGTAAGCATGGATAAAATAAAACATACCATATTCTTTTGAACTTAAAAACATGAACATAATGTTTAAACATCAAAATCATGAGCAACGACATAAAACATGGAAGTACATAAGGCATAGATCATAATGGAACATAAATCCTGATACAATAGCATGGGAATAAAACACGTAATTGTGGAAAACTATTAAGAACATGTTATGATTTCCATAGTAGCCAAGGCATTGCTGCCAAGACCATCTTAGTGGACAAAGTCCCATTTGGAGTCGAGTTCACTCCTCGTTCCAGTCCTGTAATACTGAATCAGATTAACTTACCATTCCAACCACGTCTATCTCATGAGATATAAATCTTTACCCACTGAATTGGAGGGAGATATATGTCCCACCCATCTTATAATGAAATCATTATTACTTGTGCCACAAAATAAACATACATCATTCATAAAAACCAAATAAATAAAATGGGTTTCACAAACATCATCCCATCATCACATAATCCATATAAAAGAAATGGATCTATTTTCATAATAAGACACTGAAACCATGTAAATCTTAGATACATTATACTTTAAACATCCACAAATTAAATAATGTCATCTTAGATGAAAAATGGTTTTGATAAAACACTTGAAATGGAATTTTTGGGGAAAATATCCTTTTTTCTTCAACATCATTTTCTTTTCACAAAATGTCATGAAATTAAAAAAAAGGATTTTGTTGAAAATAGTCATGAAATATTTTAGAGGAGGCATCATGAAAATAAGGCTTTATAAAACCATAAAAATCCATTCATGTCGTATAAGTTAAAAAAACATTCTCCTCGTACTTTTTTCGGAAATGTCAGAGAGTGCCTCATTCGTATACAAAAGAAAGATTCCTGACATACCATGTCGTAAAAGTCAAAATGGGTAAAAATGAAATTATAAATATATAAAAACACTTTTATAAAACAAGGATATGGATGATAACAATAACCCCAGAAAATACTTACGTATAAGAAATCATGGATAAAAATGATATTTTCAAAACTATCCCTTACCTTAGGTCTGATATGCTTCGTACGTATCCAATCCTCATGTATAATGTTTCAAATAATGTCATTGACTTATCACATAATCATATTCATTGTTATTATATCATATATGGTTCAATTATGACTTTATATTACCCGTTCTTTTTTAAATTCATGTTAAAGTAGCGTTTTGGGTAAAATCGTTTCATTTGTCGTTCGTGTTTTAACATGTAATTATTCATATGATTACTTAGATAATTATTAAATACATCCAGAATTCAAAACATGATTTATATATAATATATATTCAGAATATACATATATATAATGGATCGATAAATGGAATGAAATACACCGTTCATAGAGACGGTAGTCCGTACGTACGCATAAACGCTGTTTTCGTTTCCTTATTGAATTGAATGGAATTATGTAGATTAAATATATATATATATATACATAAATATAGTAGCTTCATTATGTCATATATTTCATAATTATTCATTATATATACTTTATAATAATTCTTGAATGGTTAATCATCTAAAATAAATCTCGTCACATTCGTGGAGACGGTAGTCCGTACGTACGCACGAGCGATGATACCACTCCCATGATCGTGTAATTGTATTGAAGTGTATGTATAATATTAAATAATCAATCTCACTTTATAATAACCATATATAGTTATTTATTTACACCATTATACCCATCCATGTAGGGTCGTGGTGGAAAATAGA
The DNA here is from genome assembly GCA_963277665.1 of Viscum album. Taxonomy (NCBI): domain Eukaryota; kingdom Viridiplantae; phylum Streptophyta; class Magnoliopsida; order Santalales; family Viscaceae; genus Viscum; species Viscum album. The sequence continues at coordinate 1,777,851,404 of OY728137.1, forward strand.
TTACACCACGGCGTGGAGACGGTATTCCATACGTACGCACGTACGGTGATTTTATTTTCCGTAGGATGGATAGATGGTGAAATAGGGTTTTTTATACATATAATATCATATAAGTATATTAGTGATACTTATGTTATTAATTCATAATGAAAAAACTAAAGAAGAAGAAGTGGAAGAAGAAATAAAGTTGAAAGAATCGTTAACAGACATTACCTATTCTTTGAAGCACCTCTTTGAGACCTCCTTTTAGGGCACTAAATTTTGTCTTTGTAGAAGACCAGGACCTCTAGAATTCTTCTAGGAAAGTGGAGAAGATGAATTTTTTAGGGTTTGGATGAGCTTGAAGGCTCAAAGTGGTGTGAGGAAGATAGGGAGGAGGTGCCCTTTTATAAGGGAGGAGAGGGGCACCTTTGGAAAAACGAAAAATATTATTTTATTATAAAGTCATATACGGTTTTTAATAGCTCCAAATTGATTTATTTCGAAGATAATGTGGGGATGGATAGAAATGTTCTCATACAATAGAATTTATACAAGTTTATGTTTCTATTTTAACCTTATCATTTAGATTTAACCTTAAGATAAATAATTTTACTTTTACCGTGTCTTCTTGTTTTCTTACAATATAAGGTTAACAAACTTACTATATCAAGTCAAAAGAACCCTAAGTTGTTTATTATTAATATATATTACCTTATATAAGTCATTTAATGAACCTTAGATTTTTAGAATTAAAATAACAATTAATAATATAATATTATTTTTAAAAACTATTTTATGTCAATTTGGACACTATTTGGTAAATGATTTTTTTGAAAATCATAACAGAATGATTAGTTCAAAAAAAGATATTTAAATAAAATCTAACATGTAATGATAACCTAGTAAATTATTTAAATTCATTAAAAGTCTTAAATTGCATTTATTTGGGTATTTATAACATCAATTATGTCAATATTTCTCTAATAAGATAATTACTACATCATCATTATGTCATAAATAAATTAAATTATATAATGTATAAAAATTATAGATAAAATTCCATTATGTAATAAATCTTTTTAGAGTTATAATAAATATTTATAGTCAAATTTATATTATGTATAACCCTATATTAAAAATTATTTACTTATTAAACATTGATTTTAACTATTTTAATACTGCTTTAAATAAATTCATATTAAATGTCCTAATCTAATCCAAGTGGGCATAAATGGTCATATTTTATTCCTAAGGTTGTTTTTGGTCAAATTAAACTTATCCAATAGAATTAGGAGATGTGTTAGGGTAATAATAATATCATTTTTACCCTTAATTATCCTATTTACTTTTAACCGTGGTAAATAAAAGTAAAAAGTTACTATTTACCAAAAATTATTTTCATCTCATTGAACCACATTTTAGTCATTGATATTAATCGTCTCTCTCAGATTTTTGAAATTCAATTCACAGAAGTGGTAAAATTTAATTTAAATTAAAAATATTCAGTTTTTTTAACCACCACTAAGTGGTTTCACTGTTCATCGAAAATTGATGTTTTTCCGAAAAATACCAAAAATTCAGCCTAATAATTATTTGATATTACGAATTAAAATTTGATGTCTATTTTTTCAAATTCATAAAATATAAGTGGAATTAATTAATTTTAAATTTAATTCCCGTTATCGAAACAAATAGCGTGTTTTTAAGAAACAAAAACAATCAAAAGATTTATACTTTTTTATATCCAATTTCAAAGTGAAATTAATTCCAATGAAAAAAATTGAATTAAATGGTAAAAAAATATTCTAATTTCACTTTAAAACCAATTAAAAAGATAACCTAACCATATAAATTATTGCAATGAAATAAATTGTTTTTAATTAAAATATAGCGTGTTTTTACTATTCATTAAAATATGAAAGTTATCAGAATAATGCGAAAAATTTAGCCAAAGTAAATTTTTATATCCTGATTCCAAATATGAATTTTATTTTGTAAAATTGAACTTATATACATGTCAAAAACAAGATTTAAGGTTAGTGCGTCATCAAAAGGTTGGGAAACTACATTTAAAAAAAATATACTTATTTTACTCGAAAAAATAATTTTGTTCTCATACCATGTTCTAGAAAATGTGTAAGGTGAATAATAATGTTATAAAATTCAAAATGTAGTCGATACTATTCATAATGGCTAGTCCATAATAATATTATAACCATATATCGTTGTTTAGTGAATCCTGGTATTGCGTACAACACACGATATCGAGGAAGGTCATGATTTTGTGTAATGCAAGCCATGTCAGGGTTGCGTGTTGTTCAATACTCCCCTATTGTTTTGTATAATAGAATCCAACCATATTTTATTTATACATTCAATATATATATATACACAGTCAATGTTTCATAGAATAAATTCTATCAAAATTGTGTGTAACATGATCCATGAATAGTATTGTGTATACTGCAAGCTCATACGGTGTTGTGTATAGCGCAAGGTAATATTGTTGTAGCTTATAACATAAGACATTAATGAAATTAAAATAATAATTTTCATAAAATCTCGGGGTGTTACATTCTACGCCCCTTAAAATGAATTTCTCCCTCGAAATTCGTCAGGGTTATTTATCGTTTACTATTTATACAAACCCACATCATAAAAAGAAATACGAAAACCTAATTTTAAAAACTAAAATATGAAATGTAATTATTACCCAAAGTAACACATCACTGGGTTTCCATATAGGAGAACATAGGTGAAAATATGGATATGGAGGAAAAATCTAACCATCATGTTCTGATGGAGAGTAGTAGAGGACCTGGCTATGAAAAATCCATCAATCACAAAGCCATAGATTTGTGACGATCTAAGGTACTATATGATTCATTGGATATAAGGGCACTAGGACAACATTTTTGGTTTTCAAGATCATTTCCCTAAATTTGATGAAATTGGAATTAGAAGAAATACTTTCGTGTTTTTGGTACAGTTTCATCATTAGTCGTTCTTTGGACAATTTCCACTTCATCTCTTAAAAAACTGAAGTTGAATTTTTCATTCGTGAAGTGTTATCAGACCATGAGATAGAATGATGGGTCATTCCATCTGTCTGAAATAAAAGGTTAGAAAAGTTATCAAAAATAAATAAGTCCATCTATAGCGAGATTAATCATATATGGTTTCTAAAATGGACTTATACTTCATATATCATACCACTTAATATAATAAAACTTGTTTCTACTAAACAGGTACTTCCTGTATGCTAGTGGTAGGTGATAAAGGGAAGTCGCACATCATTTGTGGGTTCGATTCCCACAGCCTTGTCCGACGCGATGGGCTATTTCCCATCCTGCAGGTTGTTCTTTTTCTAAAACTACATTACTGTAACATCCCATCAAAAATCTCGAAAAAACTTATATCCTTAAACAATTCTAACTTATGTCCAACATAATCTATTCCAATCTTTAGTCTTATCCATAATACTGTAGTCCACTCTCACTCTATAGTGAGAACAATTACTAGAGATTTCATATAACAATCATGTTAATACCATCATTGATCCCCATATATCATAAGATATGTCTTGTTGGTCACATTCCAAACATTTGAAGGCCTTAATCATGTATTCTCTTAAAAAATGAATACCCATTGAATCTTAGTGAATACATGAGTACTGTCAAAAGTTAACACTTTCCACATACCAAAACCCCAAAATTATATATACTCAAACCATCTTATAACTATTTCCTTATATCAGTCATGAGCTCATGAATACTGTCAAACATTTCATTTTCTCTTTATCACTTCATTATGTGCATATCATCTTTTTTACAAAAATATCTAAATATCCTTTCATGGTTACTGGTACCATTCATCATACACTTCAAAACATAAGGAAAGACAACAGTGCGACAATACATAGATGTCTCTTTATTCCATTGTACCATGAGATTACTTATACAACATTACACTTGATAAACATGTAATAATTCTACTACCTTCTTAAACCATTGATCGAGCTTCAATAATTCATTCATCTCACATCTCATTTGTAGTCTCTTCATCATCATCAACATAAATACTACCCATATGACCATACTGAGGCTTTCCCTTAGGACATTGGTTTTCATAATTCCTGTACATTCCACATTTAAAACATTTAACCATTTTTTATGTCGTAGCAATACCATTATCCTCATCCATGGCGTTAACTGAACCTTTTCCTTTTATCTTACTGGATTTTTGTCCTTATTTTCATACCAAAATCAACTTTCAGTTCCTTTGAAACATTCTCATTTATGCCTCTTCCCACATGATTTACATAGGGGAAATTGAACTTTATTTCATATATGATCATCATGAAACTCCATCTTTCTCTTATTAGCCGAGTCAGGAAACATACCAAATTTGTGTTTATTGATTATATTATGAGATTGTTGATTCGGCATAATAATGATTTTTGGACTTTAAAATCCCATTTTATTTAGTTTCTCAAGAAGAATATCATTCCATTGTCCATCATATCCTCCATTATCGTGAATCATCTTGTTTCCATCACTTTTCTAAAACCCAAAAAGAATAGTGTGGGAGGAAAAAATCATAATAAAGGGGGATTAACTTCAATATCTAATATCTTAGGTTTTCTCTAATATCATTACCATAATTCTAGGACTATATCTTATACTTATACTTAACCTTACGGAAATCCCTATACATACCTTAGAAATATCTCTAGGGATCTCACTAAAGTTTTTGCATCCTAGTTTCCAAAGGTTGACTAAACCTTTCATCTGATACCATATGTAGAGACCCGAAGCTTGACGTACATGGACATTACATTAATTTTACGGAATACTTATTACATAACAAAAACAGACACCAAATGACCATAATAGTTTAGTGCCTTTGGAAACATGGAACATAATCTTCTAGCCTTGGTGAAAGATCCTCAACATCTCCAATAATGATCATCCATTTTTTTCTTAGTTAAAACATTTCCTTATATCCTGGGGAAAAGAAAACTTAAAAAGGGATAGATCAAATGCTCAGTAAGGGTAAGCATCGATAAAATAAAACATACCATATAATTTTGAACATAAAAACATGAACATAATGTTTAACATCAAAATCTTGACAAACAACATAAAACATGGAAGTACATAAGGCATAGATCATAATGGAACAAAAATCATGATAAAATAGCATGGGAATAAAACATGTAATTGTGGAAAACCATTAAGAACATGTTATGATTTCCATAGTAGCCAAGGCATTGCTTCCAGGACCATCTTAGTGGACAAAGTCCCTTTCTGAATCGAGTTCACTCCTTGTTCCCGTCCTGTAATACTGAATCTGATTAACTTACCATTCCAGCCGTTTCTATCTCATGAGATATAAATAATTACCCAATGCATTGGAGGTATATATAGGTACCAACCATCTTATAATGAAATCATTATTACTTGTGCCATAAAATAAACATACATCATTCATAAAAACCCAATAAATAAAATGGGTTTCATAAACATCATCCCATCATCACATAATCCATATGAAAAAATGGATATCATTTCATAATAAGAAAATTGAAATCATGTAAATCATAGAGACATTATACTTGAAAAATAAACATATGAAATAATTTCATCTTAGATGAAATATGGTTTTGATAAAACACTTGAAATAGAATTCTTGAGGAAAATATCCTTTCTTCTTCAAAATCATTTTCTTTTCACAAAATGTCATGAAATTTTTAATGAAAAGGATTTTTTTGTAAATAGTCATGAAATATTTTAGGGGACGCATCATGAAAATAAGGCTTTATAAAACTATAAAAATCCTTTCATGCCGTATGAGTTAAAAAAACATTTTCCTCGTACTTTTGTCGGAAAAGTAAAAAAGTTCGTCGTACGTAAAAACATTAAAGATTCCTTACATACCATGTATTAAAATTAAAAATGGGTAAATATTAAATTAAAAATACATAAAAACACTTTTAGAAAACATGGATATGGATGATAACAATAACCCCAGTAAATACTTACGTATAAGCAATCTCGGACAAAAATGAGATTTGCAAAATTATCCCTTACCTTAGGTCTCATATGATTCATACGTATCCAAACCTCCTGGATAATAATTTAAATAATGTAATTGACTTATTACAGAATCATATTCATTGTTATAATATCATATATGGTTCACTTATTACTTTATATTACCCGTTCTTTTGTAAATTCAAGTTAATGTAGTGTTTTGGGTAAAATTGTTTGATTTGTCATTCGTGTTTTAACTTGTAATTATTCATATGATTAATTAGATCATGATTAATTACATCAATAATGCAAAACATTATTTATATATAATATATATTCAGAATATACCTATATATAATGGATCGATAAATGGAATGAAATACACCGTTCATGGAGTCGGTAGTCCGTACGTACGCATAAACGATGTTTTCATTTCCTTATTGAATTGAATGGAATTAAATAGATGAAATATATATATATATATATACATAAATCTAGTAGCTTCATTATGTAATATATTTCATTATTATTCATTATATATACTTTATAATCATTCTTGAATGGTTAATCATGGAAAATGGATCTCGTCGCATTCATGGAGACGGTAGTCCGTACATACGCATGAGTGATGATATCATTCCCATGATCGTGTAATTGTATTGATGTGTATGTATAATATTAAAGAATCAATATCACTTTTAAATAACCATTTATAGTTATTTATTTACACCATTATACCCATCCATGTAAGGTGGTGGCGGAAAATAGATTACACCACAACGTGGAGACGGTATTCCGTACCTACGCACGTGCAGTGATTTCATCTTCCATAGGATAGATAGATGGTGAAATAGGGTTTTTTCATACATATAATAATATATCAGTATATGAGTGATTATGATGTTATAACTTCATAATAAAAAAACTAATGAAGAAGACGTGGAAGAAGAAATAAAGTTGAAAGAATCGTTAATGGACATTACCTATTCTTTGATGCGCCTCTTTGAGACCTCCTTTTAAGGAACTAAAATTGGTCATTGAAGAAAACCAGGACCTCTAGGATGTTTCTAGGGAAGTGGAGAAGATAATTTGGAAGGTATTGGCTGAACATTAAGGATCAATGTGGTGTGAGAAAGAGAGGGATGAGGTGCCCTTTTATAAGGGAGGAGAGGGGCACCTTTGGAATAACTAAAAATATTATTTGATTATAAAGTCTTGTTAGGTTTTTAATAGCTCCTAATTTATTTATTTTGAAGATAATATAGGTATGGTTAGAAATACTCTCATACAATAGAATTTAGACAAGATTAAATTTCTATTTTAACCTTATCATTTAGATTTAACCATAAGTTAAATAATTCTACTTTTACCGTGTCTTCTTGTTTTCTTACACTATAAGGTTAATAAACATACTATAACAAGACAAAAGAACCCCAAGTTGTTTATTATTAATATATATTACCTTATATAAGTCATTTTTTTGATACTTAGATTTTTATGAATAAAGGAACAATTAATAATATAATATTTGTTTTAGAAACTATTTTATGTCAATTTGGACACTATTTGGTAATTAATTTTTGTGAAAATCATAACAAAATGATTAGTTCAAAAAAATTAATTACATACAATATAACATGTCATATTAACCTAGTAAATTAGTTAAATTCATAAAAAGTCTTAAATTACATTTATTTCGGTATTTATAACATCAATTATGTCAATATTTCAATAAAAGATAATTACTGCATCATCTTTGTGTCATAAATAAATTAAATTATATAATATCTAAAAATTATAAATAAAATAAAATTATGTAAGAAATATTTTTAGTATTATAATGAATATTTATAGTAGAATTTATATTATGTATAATTCTATATTAAAAATTATTTACTTATTAAACATTGATTCTAACTATTTTAACCCTTCTTTAAATAAAATAATATTGAATGTCCTAATCTAGTCCAAGTGGGCCAAAATGGTCATATTTTATTCCTAAGGTTGTTTTTGGTCGAATTACACTTATCCATTAGAATTAATAGATGTGTTAGTGTAATAATAATATCATTTCTACCATTAATTATCATATTTACTTTTAACCGTTGTGAATAAAAGTAAAAAGTTACTATTCACCAAAAATTATTTTCATGTCATTAAACAACATTTTAGCCATTGATATTAAATGTGTCTCTCGGATTTTTAAAATTCAATCCACAGAGGTGGTAAAATTTAATTTAAATTAAAAAAGTCAGTTTTTTAAACTACCACTAAGTGGTTTCACTATTCATAAAAATTTGAAGTATTTCCCAAAAATACCAAAACAATCAGCCTAAGAATTATTTGATATTCTGAATTCAAAATTTATGTCTATTTTTCCAAATTCATAACTTATAATTGGAATTAATTAATTTTAAATTTAATTCCTATAATCAAAATAAATAGCGTGTTTTTAAGAAACAAAAACAATCAAAATATTGATACTTGTTTATATCCAATTTCAAAGTGAAATTAATTACAATGAACAACATTGGATTAAATGGTAAAAAAATATTCTAATTAAAATTTAAAACCAATAAAAAAGATAATCTAACCATATAAATTATTGCGATGAAAAAAGTTGTTTTTAATTAAAATATACAGTGTTTTTACTATTCATTAAAATATGAAAGTTATCAGAATAATGTGAAAATTTATCCAAAGTAAATTTTTATACCCTGATTCCAAAGAAGAATTTAATTTTGTGAAATTTAACTTATAGACATGTCAAAAACAAGTTTTAAGGTTGGCGCTTCATCAAAAGGTGGGAAAAATAATTTTTTTAAAAAATACTTATTTTACTCAAAAAATTGATTTTGTTGTCATACAATGTTCTAGAAAATGTGTAAGATAAATAATAATGTTATAAAATTCAAAATATAGTTGATAATATTCATAACGGCTAGTCTATAATAATATTATAACATAGATCATTGTTTAGTGAAACCTGGTATTGCGTACAACACACAATATCGATGAAGGTCACGATTGCATGTAATGCAAGCCAGGTCAGGGTTGCGTGTTGTGCAAGACTCCTCCGTTGTTTTGTATAATAGAATCCAACCATATTTAATTTATAAATTTAATATATATATATACACACTCAATGTTTCGTAGAATAACTACTATCAAAATTGTGTGTAACATGATCCACGAATAGTGTTGTGTATACTGCAAGCTCATATGGTGTTGCATATAGAACAAGGTAATCTTTTTGTAGCATACAACACAAGAAATGAATGAAATTAAACGAAACTTTTTCATAAAATATCGGGGTGTTACATTCTACCCCCCTTAAAATGAATTTTGCCCTCAAAATTCATCGGGGTTATAATTCGTTTACTATTTATAGAAACCCACATCATAGAAAGGAATACTAAAACATAATTTTAAAAACTAAAATATGAAATGTAACGATTACCCAAAGTAACTCATCAGTGGGTTTCCATATAAGAGAACATAGGTGAAAATATGGATATGGAGAAAAAATCTAACCATCATGTTCTGATTGAGAGTGGTAGAGAACATGGCTATGAAAAAGCCACCAATCACAAAGACATTGATTTGTGATGAACTAAGGTACCATCTAATTCATCGGATATAAAGGAACTAGGACAAATTTTTTGGTTTTCAAGATCATTTCCCTAAAGTTGATGAAATTGGAATTAGAAGAAATACTTTCGTGATTATGGTACAGACTCACTGTTGGTTGTTCTTTAGACAATTTCCATTTCATATCTTAAAGAATTGAAGTTGAATTTTTCATTCGTGAAGTGTTATGAGATCATGTGATAGAATGATGGGTCATTCTATCTGTCTCAAACAAAAAGTTATAAAAGTTATCAAAAATACATATGTCCATCTATAGTGATATTAATCATATATGGTTCCTAAAATGGACTTATAATTCATATATCATACTGCTTAATATAATAAAACTAGTTTATACTAAACAAGGACTTCCTTTAGGACATTTGTAGGCGATAAAGGCCTATCGCACTTCGGTTGTGGGTTAGATTCCCACAGCCTTGTCTGACGCGATGGGCTGTCGCCCATCCTGTAGGTTGTCCTTTTTCTAAAACTACATTATTATAACATCCCATCAATAATATTGAAAAAACTTCTATCTTTAAACAATACTATCTTATGTCCAACATAATCCATTCCAATATTTAGGCTTATCCATAATACTGCAGTCCACTCTCATATTATAGTGAAACCGATTACTAGAGATTTCATATAAAAAGAATGTTAATACCATAGTTGATCCCCATATATCATAAGATATGTCTTGTTGGTCACATTCCAAACATTCGAAGGCCTTAATCATGTATTCTCTTGAAAAATGAATACCCATTGACCCTTAGTGAAAACATGAGTACTGTCTAAAGTTAACTCTTTCCACATACCAAAACCCCAAAATTATATTTACTCAAACCATCTTATAACTATTTCCTTATATCAGTCATGAGCTCATGAATACTGTCAAACATTTCATTTTCTCCTTATCCCTTCATTATGCGCATATCATATTTTTTCCAAAAATATCTGAATAACCTTTCATGGCTACTGGTACCATTTATCATACACTTCAAAACCTAAGGAATGTCAACAGTGCAACAATCCTTAGATGTCACTTTATTCCATAGTACCATGATATTACTTATACAACATTACACTTGATAAACATGTAATCATTCCACTACCTTCTTAAACCGTTTACCGAGCTTCAATAATTCTTTCATCTCACATATCATTTGTAGTCTTCGTCATCATCAACATAAATACTACCCATACGACCATACTGAGACTTTACCTTAGGTCATTGGTTTGCATAATGGCCGTACATTCCACATTTAAAACAATTAACCATTGTTAATGTCATAGCAATACCATTATCCTTTTCCATTGTGTTAACTGAATCTTTTCCTTTGCACTTTCAGGCTTTGTGTCCTTCTTTTACATACCCAAAGCATCTTCTAGTTCCTTTGAAACATTATCCTTGATGCCACTTCCCACATTATTTACATAGGGGAAATTTAACTTTCTTTCCTCTATGATCAACATGAAACTCCATTTTTCTCTTATTAGCCGAGTCAAGAAACTTACCAAATTTGAGTTTATTGATCATATTATAAAATTGCTGATTCAGTATAACAATGATGTTTGGACTTCCAAATCCCATTTCATTTGGTTTCTCATGAAGAATATCATTCCATTTTCTATCATATCCTCCATTATCGTGAATCATCTTGTTTCCAACAATTTTCAAAAACCCAAAAAGAATAGTGTGAGAGGCAAAAATCATAATAAAGGGGGAGTAACTTCAATATCTAAAATCTTAGGTTTAATCTAATATCGTTACCATAATTATAGGACTATAACCTATACTTATACTTAACCTTAGGGACATCCCTAGACATACCATAGAAATATCACTAGGGATCTCACTAATGTTTTCGCATTCTAGTTTCCAAAGGTTGATTAAACCTTTTCTCTGATACCAACTGTAGAGACCCGAATATTGACATAAATGGACATTACATTACTTTTGCGGAATACTTATTACATAACAAAAACATAAACCAATGGACCTTAATAGTTCATTACCTTAGGAACCCTGGAACATAATCTTCTAATCTTGGTGAATGATCCTTAACATCTCCCATAATGATTTTCCCTTTTTTTCTTACATAAAACAATTCATTATATCCCGTGGAAGAGAAAACATAACAAGGGAGAGATAAAATGCTCAGTAAGGGTAATCATGGATAAAATAAAACATACCATACACTATTGAACTTAAAAACATGAACATAATGTTTAAACATAAAAATCATGAGCGACGACATAAAACATGGATGTACATAACGCATAGACCATAATGGAACATAAATCATGATAAAATAGCATGGGAATAAAACATGTAATTGTGGAAAACTATTAAGAACATGTTATGATTTCCATAGTAGCCAAGGAATTTCTTCCAAGACCATCTTAGCGGAAAAAGTCCCTTTTCTGAATCGAGTTCACTCCTCATTCCAGTCCTGTAATACTAAAATGGATTAACTTACCGTTCTCACCATGTCTATCTCATGAGATATATATCTTTACCCAATGCATTGGAGAGAGATATAGGTACCACCAATCTCATAATGAAATCATTCTTACTTGTGCCACAAAATAAATACACATCATTCATAAAATCCCAATAAATAAAATGGGTTTCATAAAAATCATCTCATCATTACATATTCCATATAAAAGAAATGGATACCATTTCATAATAAGAAAATATTGAAACCATGTAAATCATAGATAAATTATAGTTGAAATATACATATATTAAATAATGCCATCTTAGATGAAAAATGGTTTTGATAAAACACTTTAAATGGAATTCTTGAGGAAAATATCCTTTCTTCTTCAAAATCATTTTATTTTCAAAAAATGTCATGAAATTTTAAAAGAAAAGGATTTTGATTAAAATAGTCATGAAATATTTTAGATGTTTTTTCATGAAAATAAGGCTTTATAAAACAGTAAAAATCCTTTCATGCTGTATAAGTTAAAAAAACATTCTCCTCGTACTTTTGTCAGAAAAGTCAAAAAAGTGCCTCATATGTAAACAAAAGAAAGATTCCGTACATACCATGTAGTAAAAGTAAAAATGGGTAAAAATGACATTATAAATACTTAGAAACACATTTACAATACATGGATATGGATGATAACAATAACCCCAGTAAAAACTTAACTGTAAGCAATCTCAGATAAAAATGACATTTGCAAAATTATCCCTTACCTTAGGTCTGATATGCTTCATACGTATCCAAAACTCTTGTATAATGATTTAAATAATTTCATTGACTTATTAAATAATCATATTCATTGTTATTATATCATATATGGTTCTCTTATTACTTTATATTACCCGTTCTTTTGTAATTTCATGTTAAAGTAGTGTTTTGGGTAAACTCGTTTCATTTGCCGTTCATGTTTTAACTTGTATTTATTCATATGATTACTTAGATCATGATTACATACATCCAGAATGTGAAACACGATTTATATATAATATATATTCAGAATATACATATATATAATGGATTGATAAATGGAATGAAGTACACCGTTCATGGAGACGGTAGTCCGTACGTACGCATAAACGCTGTTTTCATTTCCTTATTGAATTGAATGGAATTATGTAGATGAAATATATATATATTTATGTATACATAAATCCAGTAGATTCATTATGTCATATATTTTATTATTATTTATTATATATACTTTATAATCAATATTGAATAGTTAATAATGGAAAATGAATCTCATCGCATTCGTGGAGACGGTAGTCCGTACGTACGCATTAGCGATGATATCATTCCCATGATTGTGGAATTGTAATGAAGTGTATGTATAATATTAAAGAATAAATATAACTTTACAATAACCTTATATAGTTTTTTATTTACACCATTATTCCCATCCATGTAAGGTGGTGGCGGAAAATAGATTACACCACAGCGTGGAGACGGTATTCCATACGTACGCACACACGGTGATTTCATTTTCCATAGGATGGATATATGGTGAAATAGGGTTGTTTCATACTTATAATAACATATTCGTATATGATTGATACTGATGTTATTACTTCATAATGAAACAACTAAAGAAGAAGAAGTGGAAGAAGAAATAAAGTTGAAAGAATCGTTAATGGACATTACCTCTTCTTTGAAGCTCCTCTTTGAGACCTCCATTTAGGGAACTAAAATTGGTCTTTGAATAAGACCAGGACCTATATGATATTTCTAGGGAAGTTTATAAGATAATTTGTCAGGGTTTGGCCGAGATTTATGGCTCAAAGTGGTGTGAGGAAGAGACAGAGTAGGTGCCCTTTTATAAGGGAGGAGAGGGGCACCTTTGGAAAAACTAAAAATATTATCTTATTATAAAGACATATACGGTTTTTAATAGCTCCAAATTGATTTATATTGAAGTTAATGTTGGGATGGGTCGAAATACTCTCATCTAATAGAATTTAGATAAGTTTCGGTTTCTATTTTAACCTTATCATTTATATTTAACCTTAAGTTAAATAATTTTACTTTTACCGTGTCTTCTTATTTTCTTACACTATATGGTTAATAAACATACTATAACAAGCCAAACGATCCCCAGTAGTTTATTATTAATATATATTACATTATATAAGTCTTCTTTCTGAACCGTATATTTTTAGGAATAAAATAAAAATTAATAATATAATAATGGTTTAAAAAACTATTTTATGTCAATTTTGACACTATTTGGTAATTAATTTTTGTGAAACTCATAACAGAATGATTAGTTCGAAAAAGGTTAATTAAATCAATGATAAAAATTCATATTAACCTATAAAATTAGTTAAAATTATAAAATTTCTTAAATTACATTTATTTGTGTATTTATAACATCAATTATGTCAATATTTCATTAATAAGATAATTATTGCATCATCTTTGTATCATAAATAAATTAAATTATTTAATTTCTAAAAATTATAAATAAAATACCATTATATAGGAACTTATTTAATCTTTCCAATGAATATTTATAGTCTAAATAATCTTATGTATAACTCTATATAAAAAATTATTTACTTATTAAACATTGATTTTAACTATTTTAACCCTTCTTTAAATAAATTAATATTAAATGGCCCAATCTAATCCAAGTGGGCGTAAATGGTCATATTTTAATCCTAAGGTTTTTTTGGTCGAATTACACTTATCCAATAGAATTAGGACATGTGTTAGGGTAATAAAAATTTTATTTTTACCCTTAATTATCCTATTTACTTTTAACCGTGGTAAATAAAAGTAAAAAGATACTATTCACCAAAAAATATTTTCATCTCATTGAACCACGTTTTAGTCCTTGATATTAACCGTGTCTCTCAGATTTTTGAAATTAAATTCACATATGTGGTAAAATTTAATTTAAATTAAAAAAAGTTGTTTTTTTAACTACCACTAAGTGGTTTCACTATTCATCAAAAATTCACGTTTTTCAAAAAAGTACCAAAAATACAGCCTAAGAATAATTGGATATTAAAAATTCAAAATTTATGAATATTTTTCAAAATTCATAACATATAAGTGGAATTAATTAATTTTAAATTTAATTCCCATTATCAAAACAAATAGCGTGTTTTTAAGAAACAAAAACAATCAAAAGATTGATACTTGTTTATATCCAATTTCAAAGTGAAATTAATTCCAATGAAAAAAATTGATTTAAATGATAAAAATATATTCTAATTACACTTTAAAACCAATTAAAAAGATAATCTGAACATATAAATTATTTCGATGAAAAAGTTTTTTTTAATTCAAATATAGCGTGTTTTTCCTATTCACTAAAATATAAAAGTTATCAGAATAATATGAAAAATTTATCCTAAGTAAATTTTTATATCCTAATTCCAAAGAAGAATTTTATTTTTTAAAATTGAACTTATAGACATGTCAAAAACAATATTTGAGGTGGGTGCGTCATCAAAAGGTGGATAAACTACATTTTTTAAAAAATACTTTTTTTAATCGGAAAATTGATTTTGTTCTCATACCATGTTCTAGAAAATGTGTAAGATGAATAATAATGTTATAAAATTGAAAATGTAGTCGATACTATTCATAACGGCTAGTCCATAATAATATTATAACCATATATCGTTGTTTAGTGAAACCAGGAATTGCTTACAACACAGGATATCGAGGAAGGTCGCAATTGCGTGTAATACTAGCCATGTCAGGGTTGCGTGTTGTGAAAGACTCCTCCGTTGTATCGTATAACATAATCCAACCATATTTCATTTATACATTGAATATATATATATATACACTCAATGTTTCATAGAATAACTACTATCAAAATTGTGTGTAACATGATCCGAGAATAGTGTTGCGTATACTGCAAGCTCATACGGTGTAGCGTATTCGCAAGGTAATCTTGTTGTTGCATACAACACAAGACATAAATGAAATTAAAAGAATATTTTTCATAAAATCTTGGGGTGTTACAATATGTCCACCATGTCTTCAAAATAATCTGGAATAATAAAACAATTCTTCTCTCACACATTAATTCCACCAAACCGGTTCAATATTACATTTTAATAAAATTTCAATGCCCAATCACTTACGAATTCTTGAAAGTCCATATCAAACCTCCTAACCTAGATATCCTCCCATGTTTTAAATTTTATAAATCCATTTTTTATTAATAAATGGTATATTTTTTGTATTAATTTTTTATCTATTTAATAGGGAGTACAAATGTTGGATATCATGTACCCACACATAGTCCCGTTTGGTATTGTAATGAAACTGATAAAAAGTGATATTAACATATGAATCAACCATTGATATATAATGAAACAAATTACCAAATCTGGACATACATTAAACTGAGTAATAAAATGTTAAAAAGTCATGGTTTCATTTAATGTGATTTTTTGAAATCAATGAACCAATTTACCATGAAAAAATATCACAACGAATGGTGTCATGATCTAAATGGTTTTATAATGACACAACCAAATTATATAACTGAAGACATCAATTTTTATAAATATAAATCATTAATAATGAAATAATGGTCATTCTTATCATGATACAAATGAATTTAAAAATTTATACAAGCATTATCTATATGTTACAAATGTATTTTATAATGTTACATGGTGTTTTTAAATATTTGTTTTTTGGATTTTTTTTAATTAATAGAAATGACACCAATAACCCAAAAATTAAAATCCTAAATATAATAACTAATGAATTCTCCCCTCCCACACACATAAAATATTTCATTTTTTCAATGTGACTATATGAAATAATATATTCACATGAAATTCAGGATTAAAATTTAGACCAATAACATAAAAGTGAGAGACCAAAGGATAACCAGATAATTTTAAGTTTGGATGTGCTCTTGAAGTGTGATTTAATCAACTATATGTGTGGGAAAACCCCAATATAAAACATTAACTACTTCATATTTTCTATAAGGATCCTTCATCTAGACTATTGACTAACCTCCACTGCACTATAATGAAAGACAAGATATACAGCATAAGGTCCCAACCATCTATAACCAAACTTACCTAGCATGAGATTCAATCGTGAACTGTAGAAAAGTACATTATCTCTTTCATGAAACTCCAATTATTAGATCATTATATCTGGATTCTATTTTAATATTTCCATTTATATCCATCAGGTATCATATGATGTTAATTGAATCTCCTTAGTCTCATGAATTTGAATCTTCCTTTGATATCCAACTTCGGAAAAATCCATGTTTCATTTCATTATATCCCAATATTCATGATGCTCAAACTCCACAAGGAGATGGATTTGTTTCCCAAAAACAATATGGAATTGGTACATACCAATGGGATGTTTTAATACCATCCTATAAGACCATATTTCATCTTCCATGTTCTTTCAACAATCCATCCTATTCAGGGATAGTATTTTCTCTAATACATAGTTTAACATATGATTTGACACTCAATATTGACCACATTTTTGTGTGGTGTTATGGTGTTGATTTTTTTTGCAACCCTATGCATTATAAATATGGAATCCAAATTTTCATTTCAAAAGTGTGACTCTTGGTCACTAATGATAGAATTTGGTACACCAAACCTATAAAAAATTTGACACCTGATAAAATCAACTAATATATTAGAATCATTAGTACTGATGAATTCAGCCTCAATTAATTTAATAAAATAATCAATAAAAACTTTAATTTATATGAAAATATTATATATTATAATTATACCCATAAAATCAATTCCCCATACATAAAAATCACCTAATGAATATGTGGTTTTTGGGTAATTCAGTGCAATATATTTGCTAACCAAGGTCATTCTATATGGAGCGATAAATAGATTAAAGTTATTTTGAAAATAAAATAAAATAAATACACTAAATAAAAATAATTGTGGGTTTAAAATGTATTTTACTAGAATAATTATTTTATAAGAATATTTTATTTTATTTTTGTTTTTTAAATTTTATTGAAAAAACACAAGGAACATAAGTAGATGTTTTTTGAAGATTTATTTTAAAATGAGTAATCATATAAACTCTATATAATCATTTAATTATTAATCATTATAATTTAAATTAATATTCATATAGTCATGATACAATATTTTTCCCCCATAAACCTATATGAATTTACCTCAATAACAAAGTTTAAATTAATTAATCCCTAGGTGAGCTTCAAAACATTCCATCACAACACCATGCTTTGATAATTGGTCCAATTAAAGAGTATGTTCAATGGAGAATTAGGCATAATATAAATACATTAAGTGAGGATGAATTCATTTTATGGATTATATATGTACTCTACATGTCGATATCAGTTTTTTTGGATTAAGATCAAGCTCTCAAAATTCACACATTACACAACCTCACGTGTTTTGTGTTAATTATTCAATTTCGTGCATAAATTTTATTAAGATAAAATATCAATATATAGATCATATAAAGTTAATTAAAATATATCGTTGATTCAAAAAAATAATCAAATTTGTTATGAATTAGATAAATTACTTAGAAAAACTAGTCTTTTAGGGTGCGTGGGATCAACATAAAAAAGTTTTACATGTGAAAGATTCTAGAGAAGGCATAACACAGTCACATTTATACTATTGATTTAATTCTTAAATAGGAATAGTGAATTGGGGATAATTTGAAAATTACAAAATAAATGGAAGTGAAAGGGTAATTTTATGACAAAAATACAAATAATAAAATTCAACGATGAGTTATGGGGCATTGATGAGGGGATTTTTTCATTAAGAGATACCATCTTTCAATGCTTGGATAGTTGGAGAGGCACCACGTATCATCATCCATAAAGATCCTTGTTCATATAAAATTATATAAAATGGAGAAAAATAAACAATTATAGGGAGAGGGGAGGCTACGGATACAAATGGTTACAAGTGTGAATGGAAATATTCAACCGAATATTTTAATCTAACTATCACTAACTAGATGTCCTATAAAACATGTGAAGTATATGCCCTTATAGAGAAATGAATTTTTCAATGATGATTCCACTATCTACTATCTTTATTTGAGCTCAATATAATTCCATATTTTTAATATATGGTCCAAATTGTGATGTTGTTTCTAGTAAGATGAGTCCAGTCCATATTTGACATCATGGCCCATATACTCTAGTAAAGTGAATGATCCATATTGTATGGTCTAAATTATATTTTTTTCCAATTGAGTTTTGAATTCTGTACAAAAATATAAATATCAAATAATCCATATTAAAATACATTTCACAAATGAATAAAGTATTCTTTAAAAAAAAATTTGTCAACTCTATTTTGAAATGTTATGTATACTTTTTTTGTAGAATGTTTAATAAACAAATGACACGTTGTTGTCATAATATTTAATAGTATTCTTAGAAATTAATGTCATACATAACCGAATGGGATTTTTTTCTTACGTAACATATCATTTGAAATCATTACAAGACACTTTTTATAGTATAAAAAAAATAATCTTTTGTTGGATAAATGAGTAATTAATAGTTTTAATTAATTATTATAGATATTATATCATTAATAAAATAAGTAATAATATAAAAAAATAAGTTATTATATAAATTAAATAGATATTAATTAATATAAATATATAAATATTTTCATTATGATTATATATTATTACATTCCAGTACATTAGGAGGTTATCATCATTATTTTTCACTATAAATTTATGGTTATGAAGGTAGATATAACAGTACATTTGTTAAAAAGTGCCTCTTTCTCACCCAAAATAAAACCACAGCCAGATGGAATATAAATTTGGTAGTGTTCATTTTTTTCATTATTATTCATAGAAATAATATTTATAATTTCTTATTTAACTATAATATAAATCTTTAAAGAATATCTATTTAAAAATGTTTAAAAGATGTAGAAAATGATCTATTTTAAATAATAATTGGGGTAAAAGAATGAAACTACAATTCATATATTAACATTAATGATTTTAAGAGTACAAAAATGAATCATTCCCTCCCTACATCCAATCCGTTAGTTATGTCAAAATCTCTAACCTTGCTACTCACACAATCCGACTATATTCATCTTCAGTACAATCCATCCGATTTCAATTTTTTCAATTAGTTTTCATGCAATTTTTTATTTTTATTTTTCAATTTTCTCTTGAATTTTTTTTTTCAAAAAACATAGGATTGAATAAAATTTGATATCCTAATAACTAGTGTCAATGCTCTGCCACATTTTAATACATTAATTTATGCTCCTTAACTTCACCACATTTGATTTATTATTCATATCAACAAAATTTTAGATCATTAACTGAAGGTGAATCCTTAAAGAAGACCTAAATATTAATAAATAATTATATCTCTACACTATCTTGAAGAAAAAATATCCCATTCTACAAGATTTTAGTCATACCTTAATGGATCTGAAATAGATTTCAAAAATTTGAAATCTGATCCTTCTTGACATATACCAAATCCATTCATAATGTGAACAAGATTTTACTTCTCACTGGGTTTGGTAGATTTGGTTTCTGAATGTAATTAAATTAATTTATAAATTTGTTTCACTATTAATATAAATGGTTTTAGTTTTATATGACGTGTGAGGGAATAAATATCAGAAATAAAGTGTAACATTCGAGTCCTTACAAGCCATGTTACACAACGATTGTAGTTTACCATGAAAATATATTTCTGAATGTTTTCTCTAGAAATTTATATTAGGAATTTCATATTCATTTGTTAGACTTTCTATCTATATAGGTAAATCTCTTCAAGCCCAATTTCTATTTGTTTTTTGGTCTTCTCTATTTTTGTGCAGTGGTAATTTCAATTTCTTTTCCTAACATTTTCTGCTTTATAGGCATGGTATTGTTGTATAAATGTATTTTTTCAATTATGGAATCCCATTCCAAATTTAAGTTCTATAAAAAACTTATATACATATATATATCATACTAAATTCATTATCATCCTTTTGGTTATTCATAATAAAAAACTGGATAAAATGTTATTAATTATTTCAATTATTTAATTACATAAGGTAAATGTTTTTTAATATTTATTAATACAACACTACTCATTAATATGTATTAATTAGTATTAATATTTCTATATATGTTTATATAACTATTGTATGTATTAACTAATCTGGATAAAAGTAAATTTCCTTATTTATTAACCCAACACAACTCATGTATATGCATTAATTAATAAAAATATTTCAATGAATATTTATAGAATTATCAAAATGTTTTGAATATGTCAAAACATTCAGTTAATTTTATTAATTTGAGAATAGTTTCTTAATGTATATTGAAACCCGGTTTCTATTTATTTTTTGATTATTGTTTCTCTTTCAAGGTACAAATGGAATTTTAATTTCATTTCCCATCCTTTTGATCATTCTAAACTGGGAATTATAGTTAAAATTTAGTAGTTCTCTAATAATTGATTACTATTCCAAATTTCACTATTAAAAAACAATTATATTTATAATCATTAATGAAATTTTTATAATTAGATTCATTATACAAAAGAACTGTATTACTGTAAATATTCCCAATTATTTCAATTTATAAATTACTCCAGATATATTTTAAAATTTTAAATTTATCAAAAAAATAACAAACATTTATATGAATTAATTAACAAAACTATTTCCTTGTGTATTTGTTGGACTATGATATTTATTAATTATTAAAGGTATAATTTAATATAAATATTTATTAATACAACACTACTCATGTATATGAGAAATTAATAAAACCCACTCACATAATTATTATATAATTCTCTATACTCATTGAATATATCATATCAAGAAATTACTTATATTCATTTAATAATAGTTTCATTCAGGATCATAAAAAACGAATTCTATTTATTTCTGGATTTGTACTTCTCTTTCTAGGTGTAGTGGGCATTGGAATTTAATTTCAAAACGTTTTGATCTTTTTCAGGAAGGTTATTATTATTTAAATGTATTATTTTTCAATGACAACCTTCGTTTTCAAATTTATATGTTATGATATATTATATACATATAAATAATAAGGAATATTTGATCACCCACTTTTTTATTTATAGAATCCAATTGATTATAAATATTATTAAATAATTCAATCCATTAATTACTCCACGTATAATTTAATTTTCTTATCTATTAACACACCACTACACATTTTTATTAATTAATTAATAAAAATTCATCCCTGATTATTTACAAAACAATTCATATATATTAATTATAATGGGTAATATTTAAATTTCAGAATTATTAATACAACACCACTATTGTATATGAATGAATTAATAGAACTCTTTCCCTTAATATTGATAGAATTTTCTATATCTATTAACTTTAAAGATATTTACAATTATTTCTATTCATCTAGTAATGGTTCCCTAAGGGATCTTGATAACTGATTACTAGTTTTTCATGGGGTATTCTCTTTTAGGGATAAATTATAATTTCAATTTATTTTTAAGGTCCTTTTATTTTTACATGCATGGTGTTATATTTTAATTTTATTTCATTTACAATGACGGTATTCTATTCTAAAATTTTTGGTTTAAATAAACATATATATGTATACATCATATGGAATTTTTGATCATATATTTAATTATTTATAGAAACAAAAATTTCCAAATCTTATTAATTAAATATGTTCTGCAATTACTCAATTTAAAATTAAAATTTCAAATTTCATAACAAAACACTTTCAATTAATATTAATTAATTCATACCTCTCTTACCGTGTAATTGTTTTAAGTGTTCCTATGTATTGATTACTTTGGGTATAATTGAATTTTCATATATATTAATAAAACACAGCTAATGTATTTCCATTAATTAATACAACTCTTTATAGGAAATTTTTTATGCTTTCCATGAAAATTAAATTTATAATAACATAAAATGAATTATACTCATTTGAAAGTGGTTTACAGCATGCTCTTCATACCCTATTTCTATTTATTTTTGGCATGGTCTTTCTATTTATAGGGGAAACTATAATATCAATTTCTTTTCCAAAACATTGGATATTTCCATGTCTAATTATATAAATATTCATTTGTATTAATTATTTCATGTTCAATATAATTTTTATATTTTTTAATACAACACTGATCTGGTATATACAATACTAAATACATCTATTTCAATGGATGTATATAGAATGAAACATATGTGGGGAATATAAAAAAATTTACTATTAATTATATTCATATAATCATATATTTCAACTAGATCCCGAACCTCGATTTATATTTTTTGGTTTTGGTTTTATCATTCTAGGTGTAGTGGGAATTTCAATTTTGTATGCCAAACATTTGATCTTTTCATATCGGGTATTATAGTTAAAATGTATTCCATTTTAATGATGGTATATTATTCCAAATTTTATTGTTATACTAATAAAATATACATATAAACCATAATGAATTTAAGATCATCCAATTCATTATTTTTAGGAACCAACTGTTTGTAATAAAAATAAAATTTGAAATAATTATTAAACATATAAAAATAAAAAAATTCCCAAAAAATTTAATGAAGTACAATTTTAAAGAAAAATAATAATTTTTTTCCAAACATTAAATTTATATGTATAGTTATTTTCATATTTTAATCTTTCTATAAATTAATTTTATTTAAATTGTTTATTTTTTGATATTAAATTCACATTAAATTAATTTTTATTTCTAATTAAATGATTTAAATATATTTTTATTTTTATTATATTATATTTTATGTACTTGAAATTTTCATGTGTTAATTTTTTGTTTTTAATCAATAATATTTGTCTCATAGTAATTAATTTTCCTTTATTATACTAATTATATTATTTCAATTTTCGAATCTTTTGTATATGTTTACCCTAGGATTTATATTTTATTAAGATTGTAATTAATGATTCTATTTTGTAGGATTCCAAATTTACCTACATGAAATATAACAAGATTTATTGTGTTTCATGTCAGAAATTTTTAAATCATAAATAATATTAACAATCATTACAAAAAAAATGAAATTTAAATAAATCCTGAACAACAAAAAAGATTATTGAAATTAAAAAAAAATTCATAAATATTATAAACAAGCAATAATATAGATGATATACTGAAATGATTGATTGAAACACTACATTAATATATTAAAATTAGGTAATGTTAAAATCATAAAAAATATAAATTATTATTAGATTCTAAATAAAATTTTTGACCCATACTTGAGACTATTCCAATGATTAAAAATAAAAAATATTAGAAATTAATAAATAGAATATAATAATAATCAATAATAATATATATCAGAATAATAATATTATAAAATAATTAAATAATAAAAATATTTTCTATTTTCTATTTTTTAATAATAATAATAATTATTATGATTAATTATATTATGAATATTTGTTATGTAAAATTTATTAATATTATATAAATAATTAATAATCTATGATGATTAAAATAATAAAGTCATATTTATTAATATTATTATTATGAACAAATATTAATAATAATAATAAAATTATTAGTAAATAATAAATTTTCTAATAATATGATTTCTTATATCATTAAAAAAATTATTATTATTATTATTCATAAATAAAAACATTATTATCATTTCCATGACATTAATAAAAGATAATTATCATAACATAATAAAGAATGTCATGGATTTATTATAATGAGTTTATTATAATGACTTTATTAAAATTACATTATAATCATGAATTTATTTTAATAACTATTTTTATAATGACATCATTACCAGAAATTTATTATTATCCAATATTTATTATACATAAGCAACTTTCCAGATTCACATTTTGGTAAAGCACCATCCTTGAATTTTTTTCCAAGAAGGCATTGTACAAGAAATATCATTTTTACAAAATATAACACGAAGAGGACACTATCGTGAACATTAAGCATGTTTCTACCTGATGTCCTCCCAGTTTCATGAGTAGTTCATAAAGTAGTTTCCTAGCATACAGATTTTGAAAAAAAATTGGGGTTATATTAGAAACTTTACAGAGGAAATAACTATGTAAGAATATTTGGTGTTAAGACTAATGTCTCAAATTTCATAAATGGATTTTTCATTCCATATAAACTTTTAAAATTATCAATGATAAACATATAGTTTAGATAATCATATTATATTTTTAAGACATTATTTCTATAAGATTATGATTTCATAATATAACAAACGATTCAAGGTCAACCCAACATATCACCTGATCTTGTGTTTATGAAAACATGAAGCATATTTATATTATCGACTACATAGTGAAAAACACCATAATATCAATATATATCCATTTAAAAAATCTCCCCTCAAAATCCCTCAATAATTCGAAATCATGGAAATTTAGTGGGATAAAATTTTGGTTTCGATAGTAGAACACATGATGTTTTTCACCCAATTTCTCATAAAATCTTTGTCAAATATGATGTTTCAGTAATTAAATTGGATATTGTGTGTATCTAGTTTAGTGTTAATTCATATATAAGAAACAAGTCTATTTTGATTAGTGGGTTGATTATTTCTCATAGTGCAAGAATATTGGTCATTTCATGACAGCGTATAGGTGCAACACTTGAATAGACTAGATATAAGGAATAAGGAGGGTCGAGTACTAGTGGAAATTGTTGAGATGTTGTGTTTGATTTAGGTTGTAAGTATTTAAAAGTTCATTTATACCTAGATCCAAAGTCCATTCCCTCTAAAGAGGAATCTAGACAGCTGGGATTGGGTGAAGCAGCAAAATAGGTTCCCTCTAAGAAAGAGGATTATTCGAGACAGATTGATCCAAATGTTATGCATTTTATTATTATATTAAAACATGATCGGGTTATTTCAGATGTTCAATTCATGTCTGGGTCAAGGGGTTTGAGGGCACAGGTGGCTCAGGTCCTCTTATTTCGCCCATTTTAGTGTCTTATATATAGGTTATAAGAACTGTTAATGCATCCAAACACAAAGAGGTGTTACAGTGGACAAGGACAATGTTTCATAGATTTAAATATTCACAATATGCTTTTATCTAGCCAACAAATAAAAAAAACAAAATTAAATACATTATTTAAGGTTATTAGGACATAAGGTGGAAGCTATTTTTCATTATTGTATCAGTTCAAGGAAGATTAGACTAATGATTAATAGGGGAAAATATTTTGAAAGTTTGGTTATTGATATTTCATTCCAGGGTCAACAAAAACCAATAAATGTTAAGGTTTCTTATTTAGAAAAATGCATCTCTGTGGTACAATATTGTGTTGATATTTCAAGTAGTTTAATAGATGTCAGTTTAGTGGGAAATCTTATTTGAGTGTTTTACAATTTGAGGAGGAATAAGGGGTAAAAATAAACAAGGATTTAGTTAGATTAATTATCCTAAAAAAATAGAACCGTAAAGAATTTAAGGACTAATAATAACTGTCTAACCTAATAGATATAATAAATTCCCTGAAAATAAGGCCTATGGAGATATACATAGAACCTAATGTTAAGGAGGAGTACTAAAAGGCAAGTGCAGTGATATAGTGTAGAACCTAATTGTCATACAATGTTTTCTCTAAATAACACGAGTTTATAGGTTTGATTGGAGGACCAAATAGGGATCACAAAGCTTTAGAGGTGGTGGAACACTATTTCAGTGATAACTCTATTGATCGAGTTGATTTCACTATGGTTGAGACTATAGAGCATTAGTGGGAAGTAGACATGGAGGTTCCAAAAATTTTCAATGCTTTCTTCTTATCATCCACTATAAGGTTGAAATGTTGGATGAATCATTCCATATTAATTCCTTATAAGAGGATACTGTTAAGATGGTTAATTGACAACTACTATTGGAATCTAGTAAGAAGAAGATAGAGTGGATTATAAATAAATACTTCATTATATTAATAGGATTCAATATAGGGAAAATAAAAATGGAGGAGTACATTCAAACATGGAAACATATGTCTTATTGTCTTGAAGACCTTTTCAAGGATGATCTGGCTACATAGGTATAAAATATCCATTTGAAAATAGTTAATGAGATTGTATCTAATAAGATAAAATTGTATTTTAATGATTAGACCATCTCATATAGTGTTTGATGCTTTTATATTTTTTACATGAATGTGTTCTCACATTTTCATAAAATTGATTTCAAAATAAAAAGGAAACGTTCAGTCCATAATATCATAATAAACTAATCTCCCCATTGCCCATGGTCACCAAAATCAATACCTCAAAGAAGATAACTTAATATAATCAAGAACCCACAAATGACGTTGAACCCATCCCTTAACATATATCTTCTGTAACAATGATTGTGTACACTCCATGAGTATATTCATGAGTAATTCCAAGCTCAATAGTATACCACTATGAATCTACATAAATCATTTCTTATTTAAATCCGTTAATTCTATTATGGGAATCATTATTTGAAAACACTTTTTATATCGAAATTTTTTATTAAATTCTATGGATTTTAATTAAAAAAATAATTTCCATATATATTATTAACAATGTATTAAAAACCACATAATAAAGGGAAGCATGATCTAATCAGCATCCTAATTTTCAAATTTTTAAGTTGGAACAAGAAACAATATACATCTCTAATATAATAAACACACACACACAACATGGGGCTCTACCAATGATCTAAGGTTTACTAGGACATTCACTCGGTATTCTAGGTGACATATGTGAACCTATAAAATATTGAAGATCGTGAGGTCTCTCTTGGTTCCAAATATCCATGTATTTCACTCTCAAACTAATCTATACACATTCCTTATCCAGAACACAATCAAAACCAATCCAACACTCGTCCAGTTTACCAACACACCTAAGGCATCCCATGTATACCCCAAGATCAATATTCAATATCATAAACAATGTCCACAATTCCAAATAATAAATTTAATCCCACAATCAATAAACATCCATCATAGGTTAAATCCATTTATCTAACATACAATGATACCCATTGGGAGTAAAAATTAGAAACTTTTACCAAACAATTAACAACCATAAAAATATTTTCAATAAACCACACGTTTCAATAATCATTACCAAACTAAAACCACAGGAAATAAAAAAAATGCCACTGAAAAGATCGAATATGTATAGGACCTACCTCAAATATTTAGGGAACCGATCACATTGGTTTTATAATATAATAAGTAATGAAAGGATATCATTAATGGCCTATAAAAACAATAAACACATTTAAAAAAACATAAACCTAGGTTCATATCTATGGGAAATTAGGGTTAAGTAATCCCAATAAAATTGATTGAAAAAAGATAAATAAGAAGGGATAAATCCTACAAAAATTAAGAGTTTACACTGAAGAACCTCACCATAAGAAATAGAGATCACTGATGAATAAATTAACTAGGAGACGGGAATTTATGTCCCAATAATTTAGAGAAAATATGGTAGGGGTTAAAATTAAACAAGGTAAAAGTTTTAAATTCTACATTTTGTGAAACCGTGGAAGAGAAGTCATGGTCTGACCATCCCAACTATGGTATAAGGGACCTCCACCCAGAAACCACCCCTCAATCAGGGATGATTCATGGTGAAACTATTCACCAAAAAACATCCCAAATGCCAAATCCACTTCCTAGTGTGGCCCTCCTATATCATGAAATAAATCCCCTCCCAGATTACCACGACTCTCATATCCTCGCATCTCAATGTGTAGTAATAAAAAATAATGTAAAAATGGGAATAGAGATAATATATCAATCTAGATTCCTCATATCATGATGATGTTATTTATATAGTATAAGGTAAATCATAACACCCTTCAATTTATCACACCAAGACTAATGAAATAAAAGTAGACGATCCTAGATTTGTTGTTCACATTAAAATTATATCTAGGATGCCTTAACCGGAATCTAGAATCTAGAACATGTCGATAATGATCATAACATAACAATTTTGATGAATGGAAAATTTATCACTTCCAGTGATCCATGAGAGTTTTGCTGCTGGAATAACGGATTCGATATTTAAACACTAACATTGTAAATTTATTAAAAAAATACTGGAATTTCAAACTTAAAAAGTATATATGTTCCTTCATAATGGTGCCTTGGTGTGGGTATTGTGGTCCCTAATGGGACTTATGTTCATCTAAGATATCCTCCAATATGGGGAGACCCATGATCTAAAGAGGTATGTTAACCCTATATAATTGTTCATGGTGTTTGATTTGGTGGAACCAACAAAATGATCTTGGTTGGAAGTGTTGGGTTGTGAATCTTAGATTCGGAACATATAATGTTCATTCATGATATATATATTTACTAGTGTGTTATTTAGTGGTCGATGTGTTTTCTTAGTTATAAGGAATCAACAGTTTGACTAGTGGTAGTAGGACCATCAAAAGATAGAACATCCATTGGGGTCTCAATGGTCCAAAATATTGGAAATCATTCTAGAAGTATGTATCTCAAATGAAGACTCTATATGTTTATCAAATCAAACAGTTTTGTTCAAAAAATTTATAAACAACCCACAATGAAATTTTAGATTAAGAATCTCCATGAATGTGGGAAGGTAGTGTAATGAAGACAAAAAAACTTATGTTCCTGTAAAAGGAAGTGGGGAATGACGCAAAATGATGCATAAAACACTTTAATAGTAAACCCTTATCATTAATAATGTATGTACAATGTATGTAGTGAAACCTAGATTTACATAGTATATAATTATTAATAATGAAATATTACATATGGTGTTGTCAATTACGGAAATATTGGTATATCAAAAAATAAAATAATGTCAAAGTGGATTATTTATTTCATATATGATAACTCATTGAGAACGTTAATCTATTTCATTCATTGATTACATTATATACTTCTGTCTTTTTTACTTTGGTTGTTTTAATTACAACATCATTACAGGTTTTTGATTTTTACATGGGTTTTTGTGTAAGGGCGACATTCTATAGTGGGTAGGTTGAAATGAATTCCTACTTCTAGTACACTTTGTAACTAGGAGTTAAATATATATGGATGAGATTTTCCATGGTGTTAATTTGTGTAGGAACTACTGGTTGATCATTGATCTTATTGCCATTGGCTTTAGTAGTAGCTTACGAAAATCAGATTTTTTTTGTGGATGATTTTTTTGTGGTGGCTCCCTGCATCCTCAGAAAATGGATAGGACAAAGGCTAATATAGAGTTATCCTTTTTCTAAAAGATCATATGAATATTTAAATTAAATATTATTTTACCACATTCATATAACAGTAATGTGGACATTAATGTTATGAAATGGAACATTTATGTCCAAATATTTCTTAATATTATTATAAAGAAATGTCATATATATGTATTAATGTGTTTTTTTCCATGTAATGTTTATTTTGTAAGATTCACATTCCACATTTTCTAAAACATTAAAAATAAATAATCATTTATTATATCACTATGATTTTAATAGATTAATATATTTAGTTAATGTATTATAACCTAAATAAAATATGTAATAAATATAAAAAACTATGTAATCATATAAAAGGTATATGGAACACTCGATATGGATGTAATTTTTTTTTACCATAATAATATATTATGTCATTATGATATACTATGTGGTTTTTGTCAAATAAAAAAATTATGAGTAGATGTCAAACCACCACAATCATAGGTTACTCCCGCAACATTGTAAAATTATGGTTATATAGTTTTTTATCATCGTGGTTTTCTTAAAGAGTGTTTATTTCTCACACATTATCTAATCATAATGGAAAAAAAGTACTGAATAGAGTTTTGGAACTATTAATCCTATAAATAAAAATTACCATTTTCTATTTTAATTTTAAATAATTTTTTATACAATTTAAATTAAATATTAAGTATACAAATAATGGTTAATTCTAAAACGTAATTCATAGCTATAATGAATAATTAATACATAATTTAATATTATTTATTTTAATAGTAAAATAAATTTTAGTTTACAAAAATATATACAACAAAAATGACATTTAGTAGAGGATTTTTAGACCACTGTGAAATGATTTAGTTTATATTTTTTTGCATCAGCTTCATAAAAAAATCTAAATAAATAAAATAGATTAAAAATAATAACAGTAATGATAATCAGTAGCCACCAATTAAAGGATTTACCAGAATGAGTGGATATAACATCTCGGGAAGGTATCATGTGACGTAGGTCCCAATACTACATAACTTGATTTGAAAAATTAGAGGTTTTGTTTTCCAATACAATGATCTATGTAGTAACGTTATGTGGTTCATCAATCGTATTATATGTTGGTTTATTAGTACCTTGGGTGGATTAGTTATTTTTCCTGGGGTTAATATTTTTTGTAGATTCACCCTCCATCCTCCCATCATGGAGGGGAAAGAAGACTATATAAAGTTAACCACTTGAAATAAATTAAAAAATATTTATATTAAATTTAGAAAATATTTTTTTTGGGTTCTCTCAAATGAGGTGTGCTTTTCGGTCACATTGGTGCAATACACTACATAATAATGGTTTTTCACTAAGGATAAACTATTTAAAATAACATATTAATGGTATTATGAAAATAAAATAAAATAAACAATCTATAAAAAAGGATGTGGGTTGCATGAAATCTGTAAAACAAGAATAACTATATTGGAAGAAGATATTTTTTATAAGGAGTAATTTATTTTACTCTTCCAATTCACTTAATTATTCACCATTATCATTTAAATAAACATTAACATAATTATATTCCCAGATTTTTAAACTCTGAACCCTATGAGAATTTTCCTCAACAATAAATATGAAATTTATTAAACCTTATGATAGCTTAAAAACATGGAACCATAGCACCCTAAATTTATTACATTTACAAGGACAGATTGAGCACAATGGTGAGTTAGGGATAATATACATACTAAATTTTTTTATTAATTTATTTTTGGTATTATATTTTAACTCTAAAAATTGGTCATGTGTTGTTTTTTTTTACTGATTAATATAGGCTACCACAATTCAAACATTAGTCGACCTCATGTATTTTTTATTAATTGTTCAATTGTTTTCATAGTTTATTATAACATAGAAAACAAATAAATAGATCATATTATGTTAATTATGGTATTTCATTAATTCAAAAAAAAATCAAAGAAGGTTATAATTATATTTATTACCACGAAAACTACTCTTCCATGGAATTGTAGTAATCATCGAAATGATTTTAATGTCGATACATTTAGAATGGTATAAATGAATAATGTTTCTAATATTGATTTCCTTCCCAAAAGGGAAAATCATTGTTAAAATAAATTGAAAATAAAAGGATAAATTTATTTTAAATGGATAATTTATTACAAAAATATAATTACTAAAATGTGAAGAAGAAGAAGAAGGATGTTTTGATAAGGGGATCATTTATTCAAGAGCTACCCCATTGCAATGCTTTGATAATTTTAGTGGAACAAATTTTCCTCTACCCTCAAATTCCTAATGCATGATCAAATTGATAAAAAATGATAAAACAAACATTTAAATATGTTATTGTAGGCTTGGGTTATACATGGCTACCCATGTGAATTGGAAAATTATGCCAAATATTTTAATCCAATATTCAAGGAATAGGTGGCCCCTAAAACACATGAACCACATATCCTTATAGAGAGATTATTTTTTTATGAAGTGGTTCATCTCTCTACTATAAAAACATGTATCCCAATCTATTAATGGATTTTGAAGATATGGCCGAAATGGTTAATTGATATCCAGTTTGATGAGTCTAGTCCAGTGTTAAATTCAAATCTCATTCAGTCAAATATAATGAATGATCCCTATCATATGGTCTAAATGAATGTTATATCTAATTAATTTATAAATTATAAATAAATTAATTGAAATAATCATTTTAAAAATATTTAGGACCAAAATAATACAGTTCCAATTAAGGTGTTAAACTATAATTTTCATCATAATTTTAAAAGAATGACCTAATTAAAAATATTACATAAATAAACATATTTAACAAAATGTGATGAAATTATGTAATTTATTTTCATTAAAATATTCATTCAATCTTTCTTTTTTTATACTCCCTTATAGTTATCCTTTAGGACTCCTATTATAAGTCACATGTCGTCATTTAAAATGAATATTGATAATAATTAAAAGTGAAATGAAAACATTATTAAAAAACACAAACATTACAATAAAAAGAAGGATGGATAGGATTGAATGTGGGGAAATTTTATTCATGATATTCCCCTCTTGAAGTTATTGGATAATTTCTATGTAACTACTAATCCTCTACCCAAAAAAAAATTAATTCGTAGAAACCCTCCTCAAAAGGAAAAAATAAACATTTATATAGGGGAGGAGATTCCAATGTTACCAGATGTTACAAGGTTGAATGAGAAAATATAGAAGAATATTTTAATTTTACTTGAACCTAATTTTGGTCAATCAAAACTCATGATCTGTATGTCTTTATGGACAAATTATTTATGTGAAATTGGGTACACTATATTTTGTTTTAAAATACAAGCTTAATTCAAGCCTATAAATAGGATATGTATCCCAAATGGTGTATTAGATTCAAATATAATGAGTCCAATCCATATAAAACATTATAACCCATTTACTCCAACAAAATGAATGATATAACTCATATGTTATAAATTAATGTTTTATCCCATTGAGTGAGGAATTCATTTAATAATTATGAGGTTTAATTTAGTTTGAAAAAACATTTTATGTCCAAATTACTATTTTACACTTAAATGGGTCAAACATGGAATTTTCATAAATTTTTTCAATGAATGATATAATCTGAAATATTCCATAAATAAAAATATTTCACATAATGTGTGTAAATTAGATTTTTTATTAACAAAAAATGTTCAATAAAAATGTGCTACATCTACTCCCTTTTAGGTATCCTTTTTAACTCCGGGGAAAAGTCACATGTCATGTATTCTAGAGATTTAAAATAGTATATGAATGTTAACATTTCAAAATACTTAGTGAAAATATATCCAATGTAAGCATATCATCAATGAGTAAATCACCTCAAATTAGAATTTCCTTGTAACATAAATTGCATGAAAACAAATTATAAAAATAATAATAACACTAATTATAGTGAAATAAGATAAATTTTTACCATTCCCAAAAATCCTCATGTCGGTATATGTAAACTATTTTAAGATCATATATCGACCATTTCATTAGTAAATTAATGTAACAAAAAACATTTACCCTTTATTATTTTAATTGCAAAAAACCTATTATATATTCCCTTGCAATCAAAATTCAAAAATCAAATCACTTAAGAATTCCCAAAATTTAGACATGTAGCTCTTGAACCAGATATCCCCACATGATTTACATTTAATCAATCCCATCATTATTAAGATAATAAATATGGTTTTATATTTCTTTATCATCATCATAGTGAGTATAAATGTTGGATATTTGTTACAAACACATAGGTAAATTTTTTATAGTAATGAAATAGATCGGATGTGAAATGAACGTTTGGATCAACCATTGATTAACAATGAAAAAGATTACCAAGAATAGAAATAAATTCAATTATGTAAGGAAATGATTAAAATTCATAGTTTCATTTAATGTAATTTTGAGAACTCCACGACATAATTTATCATGAACTAATATCAAATTTAATGGTGTCAAATTTTAAAATTTTATATAATGACCCAACCAAATCATATCATCAACGAGTTTCATTTTTGTAATAATAAAATATTAATGATGAAATATTCCTCATGATTATCCAGATACCAAATAATTTAATAATCAAACCAATCATTTTCCATACGTTTCACATGTAATTGACCTGGTTACTTGTTATTTTTAATTATTTATATTCTGGGGTTTTTTAATTTTATATTGTTTTTTAAATTAACAGAAAACAGTCATAGAAGACAAAAAATTAAATCCTAAATGATCTAACAAAAAAATTCCCCCCCCACAAATAAAATATTACATTTTACACAATGTTAATATATGATATAATATATTCAAATTAAATTTATAATAAATATTTAGACACATAACATAAAAGTGAGATAGTAAAGAATATCCTGATAATTTGAAGTGATGATGGGAACTTTCATTGTGATCCCATCAACCGTATGTGTGTGGAATCCCTCGATATACTGTATTAACTGTTACCGATTAATTATATGGATCCTTCGATTAGCCTATTATGTGACATCCACTACACTTTAATGAAAAAAATGAGATACAAACATTATATCTATATGATTTTGAATATAACTTAACCAACCTTAGATTCAATCGTGAACTACCAAAAAAGTCATTATATCATAAATTAATCTCCATTTTTAGATCATTATATCATGATCCGCATTTAATATTTAATTTTAGATCCTTGAATTATCATATGGTGTAAATTTAATCTCCTCAGGCCCATAAATTTGCATCTTCCTTTGATCTTAATATTGAATAAAATCCTATTTTCATTTATTTATAGCCTAATACACATAATGCTTGAACTCCATGATAAGATAACATAATTTACAAAAATTTATATAGAAGGTGTACATAAAAATTTTAAATTTTAATTCTATTCTATTATCCAATATATCATCATCCAAGTGCTTTCTCTAATTCTTCATATATAGTTGTACCATTTTCTCTAATATCTTCTACAAATCATGCTTTGAAACTTCATCCTGATCATTTTTTTGTGGCTGGAATGGTTTTGTTTTTTTGTAACCCCATACTTTTAAAAATATGGATTCCATGTTTCTGTTTCAAAAGTATGTCCCATGGTCACTGACGATACCCATTAGAACTCCAAACCATATGAAATATTTACCCTTGAAAAAAAATCCACTACAACATGAGAATCATTAGTCCTGATGAAGAAAACCTTCACCACATTACTAAAATATTCAATATATAAAATTATTAATAAGAATAAAAATTATATGGTAAATATACCCATAAAATCAGTTCCCCAAAAATAAAAAAAATCACTCAAATTTGTATGGTTTTTGGGTACTTAGCTGTAACTAAGTAGTTGATCAATGACTTTCTCTAAGGACGAAAAAACCATAATAAATTTATTTTTGAAATTGTAATAAAATAAATACAATAAATAAAATTACAAGTGCTATTTAATGTATATGAAACTAAAATATTTATTTTTTTAAGAATATTGTATTTTATTTTTCTTTTTATAATTTCATTCATATTAAATATGAAAATATTTTTTTATAATTTTATTAAGAAAAGAAAAATAAATATAACCCTACATATTCACATAATAGTTAATAATTCTAATTTTAATTATTGTAAAATTTATTATGATACCCTATTTTTTAACCCCAAACACCAATTAGAATTTACCTTAACTATAAAGATGATATTAATTAATCCCTGTGTTGGCTTCGAAACATTCAATCAAAAAACTGTACTTTGATTGTTGTTACAAGAATATATTATGGTTAGTAATTAATTAGGGATCATATCAATAGCGTAATCAAGAATTAATTTTTTTTATGGATCATATATTAAATCTAAAATTTGATCTCATTTATTATATGGACTAATATAGAGCTCTCACAATTCCCAAATTAGTCGACCTCACGTGTAATTTTTTTATTTTTTAAATTTATTGAATAATTTATAGTATGTTAAAAAATTAATTAATAGATCATATTTTTTGAAATAAAATATATCACTAATTCATAAAAAATATGTGAATATGGTGATATTTTGTTCGATTACAAATAAAAGATGTTCTTACATGGGTGATGTGGTTATCGTAGAAATATTTTACATGTGAAATGGTCTCGAAAGGGTATAACCCAATCACATTTATAATCATGATTTATCACCTAAAGTAGGAATTTTTCGAATAAATACATTAAAAATTACAAATTAAATAGAAGAGAAATAGAGAGTTTATCAAAAATTCATATACTTAATAAATGAAAGAAATAGGCTTCAATGAAGGGATCCTTACATCAATGGATACCCCACTTTTAAGAAAACGATATTTAGAAATGAAAAATATATATTCTTCCCTAAAAATCATAGTAAGTGTAAAATTTAATAAAAATAGAAAAATACACACTTATAGAGGGTATGTGATGTTAGGGTTAACAGTGGTTACATGTGTGAATAAGAAAATATGGCTAAATATTTTAATCCAATATTAATTGAATGGTTGGACTCTAAAATGTGTGAACTATATACAATTATAGATGGATGATAGTATAAAAGATGCTTCCACTATCTATTATCCTTATCTAAGCTCAATAAAACCCTAGATATTGAATTTTTGTCCCAAATGGTGAAGGGGTTTCAAATGGGATGAGTCCAGTCCAGCTTTGAATTCAGGGCCCATTTAATCTAATAAAATGAATGATCCGACTTCTATGGTCTAAATGAAAGTTATATCCAAATAAGTTAGTAATTTTGATAAAAAATCAAGATCAAATAATCCATATAAAAATATATACAACTAAAATTATACAACGTAATTAAAAATTCCAAAACTGGAATTTTTATCAATTTTTAAAATTAATGATTTAATATCAAATATTCCATAAATTAAAATATATATCACAATGTGAAAATAATGTCATTTATTATCAATAAAATATTCCATAAAATTTGTTTTATTATATTTTATTTGAATAGATATGTATAAATGATTGTAGTCATTTTTATAAACAAAGGACACAATGATGTCACAATCATTCACAATATTCTTAGAAATAAATGTCATATAAAACGTCATGTGTTTTTCATTAGCTAACGTATAGTTTGTAATCATTGTGAGCACCATTTTTTAAAATATAAAAATCAGTCATCTTGTGCTAGTGCATTGAGTTATTAATAGATTTATGGATTTATTATAGATAATATAATATATGTAAAATATGAAATTAGTGTAATAAATTAAGTAATCATGTTAAAGGAATTGATAAAATTTAATATAAATATATAAATTTTTTATTAATGATAATATATAATGTCCTTATAGTACATTATGAGGACTTTTTTAAAATTCTGATTTTTTAAATTACTGTTATAAATGTAGTTATGGTAGTAGATTAGTTATAATGTGTCGATTAATCACCCATGATCAAACCACATCCAAAACGAATAGAAATATAAAAGTATTTCATCATTTTACTATCATGAATAATTCAAATAAAATTTACCTTTTCTAATTTTAGATTAACCTAAATCTACAAAAAAATTCAATTACAAAAATAATAAAAAGATGCTGATAAATATAAATTTTACAAATTAATGTGTGAAATACAATGAAACAGAAATTCATATATTAACATAGATTAGTTTAATCTTAAAATAATGTGACATCCCCTCCGTCCATCCCATCCATTGGCTTCATCAAAAACCCAAACCTTATTTCTCACATGATTTGACTCCAATCATCTTCCCTCCAATCAATCGTTGATCTGATTGTTCAAAATTTTTATGTTTTTTTTTCAATTTTTTCTCAATTGTTTCTTCAAATTATATTTGTTCGAACAACGAAAGATTTTAGAAAAAAAAAACCTGAGAACGGACATCAATTATCATCCACATTTTAATACTTGCATTGATTCTCATTAACATCCGCACATATGATTTATTCTTCATGTCAATGAAAATTTTGATCATCAAATAAAGGTAAAGTAGACAAATAGACCTCTCTATTAGTGATGAATCATATCAGTCCCCTTCCTCGAAAAAAGTAGTTCCCCTTATGCTGGAATTGACTCATCCCATTAAAATTTTAAACTAGATTTAACACATAAGAAATTTAATACTTTCATATCTAAACCAAATCCACTATCAATTTGAAAAACACTTTTTTTACTGGTTTTGATATCCTTGGTTGCTAAATGGAGTGAAATTAATTTATAATTTTGATTTAATATTTATAAAAATGGATTCAGTTTTATAGATTGACGGTGATAATAAATTTCAGAATTAAAATTTCTCAATCAAGTCTTCAAAAACTAGGTTACACTACAAAATAGGTTTACCATGAAAATATAATTCTGAATGATTTATCTTGGAATTTATATAATTAATTTATTATTAATTTCATAGACATTATATCATTATAGGTAAATCTCTTAAAAACTAGTTTCCATTTATATTTGGGTCTTCTCATTTTAGGTGTAGTATCCATTTAAATTTATTTTCCTGACCTTTTCATCTTTGTACGCATTGTAATGTAGTTGAGATGTATCTAATTATCAATGATGGCATTCTGTTACAAATTTCAGAGCTATAATAAACCATTATAAATATAAATCATAATTAATTCATGATCATCCTTTTTTTATTCATATAAACCCACTTGTTACAAATCTAATTAATTAATTCATGATCATCCTTTTGTATATTTTTTCAGTTTTTATCTTCTTATTTATTTAAATAATCCATTAATGACATAAACACTTCATCATCAATGTGTCAAAAATAATTTTATTTTTACATTAAATAAAAAGTTTTGAATGTCATTATCTTACCCAAGTGGCTCCATGGGGTCCCAAAAGTGACCCATGTGTTGTCTTGGTCATCCATGACTCAACCAATCAGGATCGGACAAGGGTCATGGTAATTTTATATTATTATAACATTATTTTTATCTTAATTACCCAAATTAACTTTAATGGTGGTTAATAAAAGTCCAATGTTACTATTCACTAAAAATTATTTTCTTCCCATTAATTAACATTTTACATACTAATTAAAACCATGTTTGTTAGATTTTAAAATTCAATCCACAAAAGCAGTAAAATTTCATTTAAATGAAAAATTTGGTTTTTAATTACTAATTAGTCTATTTCACTATTCATCCTAAATTGAGGGTTTTCATAAAAAATCCAAAAATTCACCCTAAGCATAATTTGATATTCTGAATTCAAAAATGATGTCTATTTTACCAAATTCAAATCATAAAATTTTCATTAATTATTTTTATAATTAATTCACGTTGTCAAAACAAAAAGCATGTTTTTAATAAAAAATACCTATCAAAATATTGACACTTATTTATGTCCAATTTCAAAATGAAATTACTTACAATTTCCAATATTAAATTTTATGATAAAAATGTAATCTATTTATAATTAAAAACTAATTAAAAAGATAATATAACCATATAAATAAATTTGATTAAAAGGCAAGATTGAATTAAAATACAGCATTTTCAATATTCATTAAAATATGAACATTATTAGATAATACCAAAATTTAACCAAATTAAATTATGATGTCTCGATTCTAAAGAAGAATTTTTGTTGTAAATAATACATATAAGATTGGAAAAAACTAAATTTAAATAGGTTTCTCCATCAAAAGGTAGTAAATCGACCTTTTAGTGAATATTAGAGTATTTATGCTTAAAATCAAATTCTATTCAAATTTTAAGCCTCTAACATTTTGTTGATAAAAGGAAAAAAATTTAGAAAACATGAATAATAATATTGAAGTTAGTAATATTCATTCTCGCAAATAAAACATCTAGGAGTTAATAAACATTTAAAATGATAATATTATATTATTAGTGTCCAATGTATGATTTCAAAGATACCCATTGTTCCGTATCGGGTAAGCCATCGAACATATCAACCCCTTTAAAGTAAAATAAACATTTACTTCCAAAATATTAATAAATATGAAAAATGAATTATTCTTTATTTACTTGGGATGTTACATCCTTCCCTCATTTTGAAATTACATCCTCGCAATTTTTATTCACATATCAAATAGGTGGGAGTATCTATCCCTCATAATATTTTCATATTCCCACATTGCCTCTTCATTCATATGGTATTTCCACAAAACCTTCACTTGATTAATTCCCATATTCCACAAAACTTTCTCTATACAGTCAAGAATCTGGACTGGTTGTTCTTCATATGATATATTCTCTTCCAACTGAACTACCACTTGACTTAAAACATGAAATGGATCTGGCATATACTTTCTCAACATTGAAACATGAAAATCATTGTGTACCTGGGATAAACGTGGAGGTAAATCCACTCTATAGGAAACTAATCCAACATTCTCTGGGATTTCATAAGGTCCAATGAACCTCGGGCTCATATTTCTTTCCTTCAAAAATGCATCAAACTTTTCCATGGAAAAACTCTAACAAAGACACTATCACCTACCTCAAAAGAAATATCCTTCCTTCGGTTATCCACATAACTTTTCCGCCTCTACGAAGCTGTTCTCATCTTTTTAAAAACCAATAGAACCTTTTCTACCATCTCTTATGCCTATTCTGGTCCCATCAACTACCTTTCACCAAATTCATCCCAAAAAGCTGGTGTTTGACACTGATTTCCATATATTTCCTAAACTGGAGCCATATATATATAGTTTCATGAAAACTGTTATTATAATAAAATTCATCCAAAGAAATATGTTGGTCCCAAAATCAATAATAATCCTGTGAACAAGCACATAGCATATCCTCCAAGGGCTAAATTGTTCATTCTTACTGGCCATCTGATTGGGGATGAAATGCTATATTAATATTTAATTCAGCACCAAATGATTTCTGAAGACCTTTCTGAAATTTAAATGTAAACCTGGGATTACGATCAGGTACAACAAAGATGGGAAAACCATTCAACCATAATATGTATTTATCATACAACCAAGAAAGTTGATCAAGAGTCAAATTATCTTGAATAGGATTGAAATGAGTAGATTTAGTCAACTGATCATCAATAACCAAGATTACATTATTACCTTGAGATGTAATTGGTAATCCAACAAAAAATTGCATGGATATATTTTCCCATTTCAACTCTGGAAACATTAATGTCTAAAGCATCCCTTTCAGTAACTATCGCTCTGGTTTAACATGTTTACAAGTTAAACACTTCACAGTAAAGTCAAAAATATCACATTTCATTCCATCCCACTAGGAATACTCCAAAAGAACTCTGTACATCTTAGTACTTCCAGGTTGAACTGAAAATGAAGAACTATGATCTTCACATGACAACTCATTATTCAACAATGAATCACATTGAACACCTAATATCTTCCAAAAAATCAAAACAAAATCATTATCACTGTTATATTCAGGAAATTACCCTTCTGAACAAACTCTAACTTTTTCTACAACTCATTGTCTTCTTTCAGCGCTTGCTTAATTTTCTCTGATTGAGATGATCTCACTGACACCTAATACAAAACAGAATAATTTCATACACCAACATTTTCTATGCCAATGTTCATCAAATCAAAAACCAAAGGATCTAGTTCCAAACATAGAATAGTTAATGAGGAATTACTTTTTCGACTCAAATCATCAACCACTTTATTTGATTTTCCCGGATGATAATGTATCCTGCAATCACAAACCTTGATTATTTCCTACCACCTCCTCTGTCTCATGTTTAATTATTTTTGAGTGAATATATACTTAAAACTCATTTGGTCAGTATATATTTTAAATTTTACTCCATTCAAATGATGCCTTCAAAATTTTAAAGAATATACAACAGAAGCTAATTCCAAATCATCTGTAGGGTAATTTAACTCATGATGTTTCAACTAATGTGAAGCATAAGCAATCACCTGATCATTCTGCAAAAGGACATAACCATGTACTTTCAATGAAGTATCATGTTAGATAACAAATTCACTATCTCTAGAAGTTAATTCCAAAACTGGAGCATTCTCCAATCTTATTTTCAATTGCTGAAAACAATCATCACATTCTTTTTTCCAGAAGAACATAAAACCTTTTCAAGTAAATTTAGTCATTGGACAAGATAACTGTGAAAAATTATCAACAAACACCTAGTAATAACCTTCTAACCAAACAAAACTATGGATCTCAGTTATTTATATGCATCTTTTCCATTATTCAAAATCATTTGTTTTAGCAGTATCAATAGTTATGCCATTTCTTGAAACAATGTGGCCAAGAAATGAGATTTTTCAATACCAAAACTCACACTTGTTGAATTTCCCATACAGTTTCTTTTAATTTATGCTTTCTAAACAACCCTTGAATGTAGAGACCCAAAGATTAACGTACATGGACATTACATTACATTTGAGGAATACTTAATACATAACAAAACCAGACACCAAAGGAATGTAATAGTTTAGTGTCTTTGTAATCTCGGAACATAATCTTCTAATCGTGGAGAAAGACCTTCAACATCTCCCATAAAGATCCTCCCCTTTTTGTTTTATTACCTAAAACCATTCTTTAAATCCTGGGGAATAGAAAACATATAAAGGGTGTGATCAAATGCTCAGTAAGGGTAGGCATGGATAAAATAAAACAAATCATATACAATTGAACTTAAAAACCTGAACATAATGTTTAAACATCAAAACCTTGTGCAATGACATAAAACATGGCAGTACATAAGGCATAAATCATAATGAAACATTGATCATGATAAAATAGCATGGGAATAAAACATGTTATTGTGGAAACCATTAAACACATGATATGATTTCAATATTAGCTAGGGCATTGTAGCCATGACCATCTTAGTGGACAATGTCCCTTTCTGAATTGAGTTCACTCCTCATACCAGTCTTGTATTACTGAACCAGATTAACTTATTGTTCCAACCATGTCTATCTCATGAGATATAAATATTTACCCAATGCATTGGAGGGAGATATAGGTCCCACCCATCTCATAATGAAATCATTCTTACATGTACCACAGAATAAACATAAATCATTCATCGTAACCCAAAGAATAAATTTGGTTTCACAAACATCATCCCAACATAACATAATCCATATAAAACCAATGGATTTCATTTCATCATAATAAAAGTGAAACCATGTAAATCATAGAGACATTATACTTGAAACATACACATATGAAATAATTTCATCTTAGATGGAAATAATGGTTTTGATAAAACACATGAAATGAATTCTTGAGGAAAATATCCTTTCTTCTTCAAAATCAATTTCTTTTCACAAAACGTCATGCAATTTCAAAAGAATGTGATTTTTTTGAAAATAGTCAGGAAATATTATGGAGGAAGCTTCATGAAAATAAGGCTTTATAAAACCGTAAGAATCCGTTCACTCTGTGTAAGTTAAAAATAACATT
Source organism: Viscum album (assembly GCA_963277665.1). NCBI lineage: Eukaryota > Viridiplantae > Streptophyta > Magnoliopsida > Santalales > Viscaceae > Viscum > Viscum album. The sequence goes on from OY728137.1 coordinate 1,777,895,725, forward strand.
CTCCTCATAATTTTTTTCAGAAAAGTCAAAAAGTACCTCGTATGGTTAAAAAAAATGATTCCTTACATACGACTAAGTAAAAGTCAAAAATGGTTTAAAATGACTTTAAAAATACATGAAACAATTTTTAGGAAACATCGACATGGATGATAAAAATAACCCTTGTAAAGACCTACGAATAAACAATATCAGATAAGAATGAGATTGGAATAGTTATCCTTTACCTTACATCCGATATGCTTCGTATGTATCTAAACCTCCGCTTCGTCGACGCACCTCCTTTAAGATTCATCTTAAGGAAGTAGAGTTGGTATTTTGAGAAGACCAAAACATCAAGAATGTTTCTAGGGAAGTGGATAAGATAAATGGGTAGGGGTTGGCAGAGCTTCAAGGTTCAAAAGGGTGTGAAGAGAAGAGGGAAGGGGTGTCGTTTTTATAGGGGAGGAAAGGGGCACCTTTGAAAAAACATAAAATATTATTTTATAATAAAGTCATATTCTGTTTTTAATATCTCCAAATTGATTTATTTCGAATATAAGATGGGTATGGGTCGAAATACTCTCAACCAATTTATTTTAGACGGGTTTGGGCCATTATATTAACCTTATCTTTTAGTTTTAACTCTTAGTTAATTATATTGACATTTACCATGTCACTTTGTATTTTTATATTATATAGTTAATAAACACACCATATACATCTAAGAGAACCCCAAGTTTTCCATTAATGATACACCTATAATGATATAAGTATCTTGGCTGAACCTTATATTTTTAGGAATATAATAACAATTAATAATATAATATTTGTTTTAAAACTTATTTTATGTCAATTTTGACACTATTTTGTAATTGATTTTTGTGAAAACCATAACAACGTGATTAGTTCTAAAAAAGTTAATTAAATCAATAATAACATTTCATATTAACCTATAAATTTATTGGAATTCATAAATAGTATCAAATTACATTTATTTGGGTATGAATAATGTTAATATACCATTAATAAGATAATTATTGCATCATCATTTGTCATAAATAACATAAATTATTTAATTTCTAAAAATTATTAATAAATTACCATTAGGTAGGAAAGATTTTTATATATCTAATGAATATTTATAGTAGAATTTACATTATGTATAACCCTATATTAAAAATTAATTAGTTATTAAACTTGGATTTTATATATTTTATCCCTTCTTTAAATAAATTAATAATAAATGTCCTAATCTAATCAAAGTGGACCCAAATGGTCATATATTTATTCCTAAGTTTTTTTTTGGTCAAATTAAACTTATCCAATAGAATTTGTACATGTTTCAGGATAATAATAATATCATTTTTACCCTTAATTACCCTATTTACTATTAACTGTGGTAATCAAAAGTAAAAAGTTACTATTCACCAAAAATTATTTTCATCTCATTGAACCACATTTCAGTCTGTGATATTCACCGTGTCTCTTGGATTTTCGGAATTCCACTCATAGATGTGGTAAAATTATGTTTTATGTAAGTTTGTAAAAAGCTCATAGGAGGTAGGTAAAAGACGGTTAAAAGTTCAATAAAATTTTTATATATATAAAATTATTATAAAAAGACTCCAATGAATTACATTGAACATACATAGGTATTATGTATAAATTTTGACCTAAAATAAATTTAAATAAAATAAATAATTATTTAAATAAAAAGTCGGTTTTTAAATAGCAAACTAGTGTTTTCACTATTCATCAAAAATTGAAAGTTTTCAGAAAAATACTAATAATTAACCCTAGGCTAAATTCGATATTTTGAATCAAAAAATGAAGTCCATGTTCAATGATAAAATTTATAAAATTTCAAAAAGTAGGTATTAATATTAATAACTGCTAGTTTATATAATAGCATATCCTTGTTTAGTGAAACTCGATATTGCGTACAACACACACTATCGTGGAAGGTCGCGATTGAGTGTAAATCAAGCCATGTTAGGGATGCGTGTAGTGCTAGATCATTTTGGTGTAGCGTAAAAAACAAGACATCAATAAAATTAAAAGGAAAATTTTTCATAAAATCTCAGGGTGTTATATTCTACCCCCCTTAAAATAAATTTTGCCCTTGAAGTTCGTCAGGGTTATAAATGGTTTATTACATGATAGTTTCTTCCATAGAAACCGACATCGTAAAAAGGAATACTAAAAATTCATTTTAAAAATGAATGTTAGAAACATAACGGATACCAAAATAACTCAACACTAGGTTTCCACATAGGACAACATAAGTGAAAATATGGATATGGAGGAGAAATCTAACCATCATGTTCTGATCGAGAGTTGTATAGAACATGGCTATGAAAAATAATTTAATCACAAAGCCATAAATTTGTGATGATTTATGGTACCGTCTGATTCATCGAATATAAGAGCAATAGGACAACATTTTTGGTTTTCAAGATGATTTCCCTAAAGTTTAAGAAATTGGAATTAGAAGAAATACTTTCTTGATTTTGGTATAGTCTCACCATTGGTTGTTCCTTGGAAAACATCCACTTCATCACTTAAAGAAATGAAGATGAATTTTTCATTCATGATTAGTTAGCATATCATGTGATAGACTGATGGGTCATTCCATCTGTCTCAAACAAAAGGTTAGAAAAAGTAATCAAAAATACAGAAGTCCATCTATAGTGAGATTAATCATATATGATTTCTAAAATGGACTTATACTTCATATATCATTCTGGTTAATATAATAAAACAGGTTTCTACTAAACAGGGACTTCTTGTAGGCCAGTGGTAGGTGATTAAGGCCTGTTACACTTCAGTTGCGGGTTCGATTCCCTCAGCCTTGTCCGACGCGACGGTTTGTTTCCCGTACTGCCGGTTGTCCTTTTTCTAAAACTACATCATTATAACATTCCATAAATAATATCGAAAGAAAAAAAAATTCTAGCCTTAAACCATTCTATCTGATTTCTAACTTAATCCATTCCAACCTTTAAGATTATTGAAAATACTTCTATCCAATATCATAGTGTAAAGAAAATGATTACTTGAGAGGTCACATAACAAGCACGTGAATACCATCATTTATCCCCCATATATCATACGATATATATTTTTAGTCACATTCCAAACATTCAAAGGCCTTAATAATGTATTCGCTTGAAAAATGAATACCCATAGAACATTAGTGAAAAAATGAGTGCAGTTAAAAGTTGACACTTTCCACATACCAAAATCCCCTAAATTCTATATACTCAAACCATGATATCACTTAGTCCTTATATCAATCATGAGCTCATGACTACTATCATACAATTTATTTTCTACTTATCCCTTCATTATGCGCATATCATCTGCGTTCCATAATATTTGAATCACTTTTCATGGTACCATTTTCATAAAGAAAACCTCAATGGACCAATACACTGATATTTCAAAATTCCACGATACTATAAATGAGATTCCATGATACTATTTTGAAATACCATTACATAAACACCTAATCATTACACAACATCATTATCATACTCAACATCACAAATAGTGATCGCATGTGACTTCCCTTTATCCTTTTCCTTAAGTGGTTTCTCACGTTGATCATCATTAACCCTTGGATTAGGGAATTTATTAGCATAATGCCCCATTTCCTTGCACTTGAATCATTGAAGTGTTGGTGGTGCGTTCTCTGTAGTATTTTCTTTATTCACTTCATTAGCAACCCTTTTTCCATTACTTCGAAACTCAACTGCTCGATGACCTTATTTTCCACACCTAAAACATTTTCTAGCCCCTTTAAGACAAACTCTACCATGCATCATTCCACACTTTTGGCATAAAGAAACTTTTATCTTCTTTTCACCATTATTTTGAGATTTCTCCGTGAACTCCATCTTTCGTTTATTGTCAAAACAATGAGTTGGATATGTAACACTAACTTCCATTTCTACCTTGATAGCACAGCGCATAATTTATTCATAGGTACTGAAGTCTCTTATAGCTAATCCCTTTGAAGACTTGGTTCTAAGCCACTGAAGAATAGATTAACACTACTTCCAGGTTGGATGATAAAGACAGATGCATACCATGCATGTCTTATAAAATTCTCTATGTATATACCAACAGATTCATCATCCTTCTGCTTAAGCTCAAGAAACTCTTTTTCCATATTTTTTCAAAAAATACAAGCGTAGTACTTAACGAAAAACAAGTTCTTGAACTCGTCTCATTCCATGGATTCAATTTTATCTTGGGGACTTGTATTATTAATTGGAGTCCACCGCTGGTCTGCTTCACCTTCTAAATGGTAAATAGCTAAAATGACATTTTCACGTTCTGAACAACGAAGTATGGAAAATATATTTTCAATGGTACTGATCTATTTTTCAGCAATATGTGGATCAGAAGTCCCATTTAATGATGGGGTACGTTTCCTCAAGAAGGACTCAATAGAATATTGTTCCCCTCTCTGATCATTTGGAAATCTAGAATGATCCATAGCTTGTGTAAGTATAGCAATAAGATTTTGCACTCCATCTCCCATCGCATTTGGTTGCCCGGGAGGACAATCATTGCATTGTCCATTACATTGATCAACACAGTTCCTTCGGCTTCCATCCATCTTCTAAAACCCAAAAAGAATAGGGTGAGAGGCAAAAATCATGCTAGGAAAACAACATAATAAAGGGGTAGTACCTTTAATATCTAACTTCTTAGGTTTAATTCCAATATGGTTTTCGTAGTTCTAAGGCTATAACCAATACGAATACTTAACATTAGGGACATACCTAGACATACCTTATAAATATCTCTAGGGATCTCACTAATGTTTTCGCATCCTAGTTTTCAAAGGATAACTAAACCTTTCCTCTGATACCAACTGTAGAGACCCAAAGCTTGACGCACGTGGACATTACATTACTTTTGAGGAATACTTAATACATAACAAAACCAGAAACCAATGAACCATAATAGTTTAGTGTCTTTCAATACTCGGAACATAATATTTTATTCTTGGTGAAAGATCTTCAAAATCGCCCATAAAGATCTTCCCCTTTTTGTTTTCATACCTAAAACCTTTCTTTAAATCACGGGGAAAAGAAAACATATAAAGGGTGAGATAAAATGCTCAGAAAGGGTAATCATGGATAAAATAAAACAAATCATATACAATTGAACTTAAAAACATGAACATAATGTTTAAACATCAAAACCTTGAGTAATGACATAAAACATGACAGTACATAAGGCATAGATCATAAATAAACATTAATCATGATAAAATAACATGGTAATAAAACATATGATTGTGGAAACCATTAAGCACAAGATATTATTTCCACAGTAGCCAAGGCATTGCTGCAAAGACCATCTTAGTGGACAAAGTCCTTATCTGAATTGAGTTCACTCCTCGTTCTAGTCCTGTATTACTGAACTGGATTAACTTACCGTTCCAGCCATGTCTATCTAATGAGATATAAATCATTACCCAAAGCATTGGAGGGAGATATAGGTCCCACCCATCTCATAATGAAATCATTCTTACATTTTCCACAACATAAACATAAATCATTCATCATAACCCAAAGAATAAAGTGGGTTTCACCAACATCATCCCAACAAAACATAATCCATATAAAACAAATGGATATCATTTCATCCAAAGAAAAGTGAAACCATGTAAATCATAGAGACATTATACTTGAAACATACACATATAAAATAATGTCATCTTAGATGGAAAAAATGTTTTTGATAAAACACTTGAAATGAATTCATGAGAAAAATATCCTTTCTTCTTCAAAATCAATTTCTTTTCACAAAACGTCATGCAATTTTAAAAGAAAATTATTTTTTTGAAAATTGTCATTAAATATTTTGGAGCAAGATTAATGAAAATATGGCTTTATAAAACCGTAAAAATTCGTTCACACCATATATGTTAAAAATAACATTCTCATTTTACTTTTGTTGGAAAAGTCAAAAAGTACCTCGTATGGTAAAAAATGAAAGATTCCTTACATACCATGTAGTAAACGTCAAAAATTCATAAAAATGACTTTAAACATACATGAAACCATTTTTAGGAAACATGGACATGGATGATAACAATAACCCTAGTAAATACTTATGAATAAAAAATCACAGATAAGAACGATATTGGAATAGTTATCCATTACCTTACGTCTGATATGCTTCATATGTATACGAACCTCCTCTTCTTCGACGCACCTCCTTTAAGATTCCTCTTAAGGAAGTATAGTTGGTCTTTTGAGAATACCAGAACCACCAAGATGTTGCTCGGGAGTTGGAGAAGATAAATGGGTAGGGGTTGGACAAGCTTCAAGGATCAAAAGTGTGTGAAGAGAAGAGGGAAGGGGTGCCCTTTTTATAGGGGAGGAGAGGGTCACCTTTTGAAAAACATAAAATATTATTTTATAATAAATTCATATTCTGTTTTTAATAGCTCGAAATTGATTTATTACAAAGCTAAGGTGGGGATGGGTCGAAATTCTCTCATCCAATAGATTTTAGATAGGTTTGGGTCATTATATTAACCCTATCTTTTATATTTAACTCTTAGTTAATTAGATTGACATTTACCATGTCACTTTGTATTTTTATATTATATAGTTAATAAAATCACCATATACATTCAAGTGACCTCCATATGGTCCATTAATGATAAACCAATCATGATATAAGTATCTTGGCCGAACCTAATATTTTTACGAATATAATAAAAATTAATAATATAATATTAGTTTTAAAAATTATTTTTTGTCAATTTTGACACTATTTGGTAATTGATTTTTGTGAAAACCATAACAGCATGATTAGTTCGAACAAAGTTAATTAAATCAATACTAATATGTCATATTAACCTATAAAATTAGTTTAGTTCATAAAAAGTCTCAAATTACATTTATTTGGGTATCAATTATGTTAATATTTCATTAATATGATATTTATTGCATCATCATTGTGTCCTAAATAACATAAATTATTTAATGTCTAAAAATTATAAATAAATTACCGTTATTGTAGGAAAACTTTTTATCTTTCTAATGAACATTTATATTCTAATTTATCATATACATAACCCTATATTAAAAATGAATTAGTTATTCAACTTTGATTTTAACTATTTTAACCCTTCTTTAAATAAAGTAATAATAAATGTCCTAATCTAATACAAGTGGACCTAAATGGTCATATTTTATTTCTAAGGTTGTTTTTCGTCGAATTAAACTTATCCAATAGAATTAGGACATAACTTAGGGTAATAATAATATCATTTTTACCCATAATTACCCTATTTACTTTTAACCGTGGTAAATAAAAGTAAAAGTTAATATTCACCAAAAATTATTTTCATCTCATTGAACCACATTTTAGTCCTTGATATTAACAGTGTCTCTCAGATTTTCAAAATTCCACTTAGAGAAGCGGTGAAATTAAATTTTTTGTATGTTTGCAAAAAGATCCTAGGAGGTAGGTAAAAGACAGTGAAAAGTTCAATAAAATTTTTATATATCGAAAATTATTATAAAAAGACTCCAATGAATTATATTGAACATATATAAGTATTATGTATCATTTTAACCTAAAATAAATTTAAATAAAATAAATAAAAATTTAAATAAAAATTTTGTTTTTAAATAGTAACTAAGTGTTTTCACTATTTATCAAAAATTGAATGTTTTCAGAAAAATACAAAAAAATCACCCTAGGATATTTTCAATATTACAAATCCAAAAATCAGTCCATTGTGAAAGTTAAAATATATAAAATTTCAAAAAGTGGGTATTAATATTCATAACTGCTAGTTTATATAATAACATATCATTGTTTAGTGAAACTCGATGTTGTGTACAACACATGCTATCGTGGAAGGTCGCGATTGCGTGTAAAGCAAGCCATGTTAGGGATGTGTGTAGTGCTAGCTTCTTTTAGTGTAGCGTAAAACACAAGACATCAGTAAATTTAAAAAAAATTCATAAAATCTCATGGTGTTACATTGAATGACATTCATCTTCCTCATTACTTTTGGAAAAAACCAAAATATCATTAATGAACACAACCAAAAACATATCCAAGAACTCATAGAGAATTCTACTCATAAGATCCATGAATACAATAGGTGCATTGGTTAACCCAAAAGGAATAAAAACAAATTCATAATGTCCATATCTTGTACGAAACACAGCCTTCGGAATGTCTGATTATTTTAATTTCAACTGATGGTACCCTAACCACAATTCAATATTTGAAATATATTGTGCACCCTGGAGCTGATCGAACGAATCATCGATATGAGGAAATGAGTACTAATTCTTAACAGTGATGTTATCAAATTCTATATAATCAATGAAATGTTTCATTGCACTGTATATCTTTTTAAGAAACAAGACAGAAGCACCCCATTTTGATGTTCTAGGTCGGATGAAACCTTGATAAAATAACTCATGGAATTTCTTCTTTAACACTAAAAGTTCAATTTGAGTCATTTGATAAGAGGGTTTTGAAATTGTCTTAGCATCTGGAACTATGTCAATAGTAAATTCAAATTCCCAATCAAGTATAATACGAAGAAAACCATTAGTGAAAACATCAAGATACTCCTTTACCACTGACGCGTCATTAATCTGAATAGTTCCTTTGTTTTGAACCATATATGCATGGGAACATTCATTTCTATCCTCTACCAGTTTTTCAGCTTCCTGATATTTTATAAAAAGTAAGGGTTCATTATTTTACACAAACTGAAAATCATTCTGAAAATAAACCTCTTTAGCTATGTAGTCAATATTATCATGATAAACAGAAAGCCAATCAATAAATAGAATAACATCAAAATCAACTATAGGAAAAACAATAAGGTTTGAGGGTAGATATTTTATGCACACAAGGATAGTAAGGTTCGTATAATTTATTTTTTTCTCAACATTTCCTCCAAGTGTTATTACCATAAGTTCGTGATTCATATCGTGAGATGGAATTCCCAATTTACTTGAAAATTTCTCAGAAATGAAAGCTTGTGTCGAACCTGAATCAAACAACACATTGAAATAATTTGAACAAAACAATATTGTACTTGTTACTACTTAATTTGATGGCCTCACATCTGCGTAAGTAGTTCCAATGGATTTGACCACCCCTTTTTACTTGTAGTCTGGATTCATTCCCTCATTTGAGTTATTCGTTGAAAACTCATTTTTATAATGACCCATTTAATTACAGTTAAAACATCTTAACAATAGCTTTTCATTTACTGCTAAATCATCTTCCTTACAGTTACGAGAAATATGACCGAACTCACCACACCGGAATCACATTGTATACTCAGATAAACATTCTCCATGATTCTTTTTACCAAACTTATCACAAGATGGATATTTAGTTTTCTTACCTCCAGGAGTATTTGATGAATTCTATCCCTTTTCCTGCCAAATGGGCCTCTTATTCTATTGTTTTTCAAAGACCACCTGATCATCGTCAAACAATATTTCTACCTTCTCCACGCATCGAACATGTTTTTCATAAATTTTGAACTCACGAGCGGCTAATTCTCTTCGATATTCTGTATTCAGACCTGATTAAAATTGATTTATCTTACTATCAAGATCTCGGATGAACTTTGAAGCATTCCTTTTTAGTCGAATGAACTTTCCTTCATAACCAAACACTGACTCATCCTCCTACCTCAATTATAAGAATTTTTTTTCCATCCAATGTCGACCAACCTTATGAAAATATTTCTCAAGGAACATATATTTTAATTAATACCAATCATGTGTATCAATCTCTTAACTATCCCTGATATTTTTTCACCATCAACCACCACTGATCAACTTCACCTTCAAAACGGTAAACATCAAGACTATCATTTTGAGGTTCTAGCACCCTATAACATAAAAATTTTCTCCAATGATTTAATCAACCCTTTAGCTAGAACGTGGTAAGATGATCCTCTGAATGATGGGAGATGCTGCCTTGTGAAATGATCCACTACTGAAATTTTCCTCTTTGGTTGATCTGGCTGATCTCATGCATGGATACAACCACAATTTAAAGCCTGATTCAACTATGCAATCACCTCAACAAATTGTTCAGTTCTGATTTAGTCCATCTCAAGTTGATCATTTCTAAGGTTTTCTTCCCCCAGATGTCGTCCCAACACAGCTGCCATGTATCACTTATGGAATACGAGTTTGAACACATGAATATATTAGGTGAAGAAACATGGTAATCTATAATCATTTCAATCATAACATAAATTAATTTATGGGCTTGAATTTATCAATATTCTAACTTATAATGTTATATAATATGACCATTGATACCAACTATAAGGACCTGACCTTAAACATTACTTAATATTGAGTTAAATGAGTAATTCACATTGAGAATATTTTTAGGTTTATAGTTTTTGAAAATTATTCCATAACTATTACATTACATTTCAAATATTACAATGTAGACACTATTACTCAGTTTTCATTTTTTTTTGAAAAAAACACTATTGAAAAAAAAGATTCATGTATAGTTCAATGTTTTATAAAGCATGGCTTTTCCTTGATCCAATCCATGAACCTATTCCAATTTATGTCCTGTAAAAAACCATTCAAAAACTTGATATGAGCATAAAAAGCCCAGTAATGGATACCCACAGAAGGAAAACAATTATTTTTTCAAAAAACATTAATCCATGAATACATTATCATAAATAATTCTTTTCACCTTTATGAAGTAGAAATTACTCTTCACTGAATACAAGATCATTTCTTACCCTTTTATAACCAGAAGATTACCATAAGACCTATATAAAGAACACATAATATATAAAGGTAACTTGGGACTTAGAAATACTTAAATGGAATAACCATACGGTCCATTTCCACACATATCACCAAATCGAATAGCCATGCACCCAACTTCCATAACCAATGCATTGGAGGTTATAACGTCACCTCGTATCCTATTTTATCATGGAACCACCCATCAATTGGTTTATCACATAACCACCTGCCAAATGTTCAATTACCATTATAAAATCATAACACATACAACAAATAAATTGAAAAGATAACATGTCTAAATTTCAATAAAAATATATAACATTAATATATTAACATAAAAAATCCATAATAAAAACCATTTTCAATACCAAAATACATACAACAGTATATGGTATTTATTTTCCTTTTAAAAGCATTATGACATATTAAGGAATCCAATGATCAAATAATACTCTTGGAGGCGGAAAAGGTCGTTGTCACCGCGTACGGTAAAAAGAAACATTCCTTTTTTTCATTTAGTAAAACACCTCCTAGATAAAGTTTGCCTTTAAATGAAATTATAATTCAAAAGGGTTTTATAAACAGTATAAAAAAAGTTGTGTATAAATGAAAATATGCCTCAATTAAAGGAGATTGGGATGATGTCCCTTTCATAGGGTCCGACCTCACCTATTCGTTCTTTAATCTACTGAATAATAAATTAAATTAAATTTATACTTTCTTAAGATCCATTTTAAACGTTGTTATTCCTTTTATATCACTTATTATTATGTTATAAACATTATGTAATCATTTATGTTAATAACATTCATTTTGTCGATATTTGGTACTTGAGTCAAAAATGGAGTTCTTGTAATTACATGTTGTTCATGTGGTCAAATTTGTATTATATCCAGAATGATATTCATGATTTAGATATCTTATATATCATATATATCCTGTATATACATGTATTTATAAAATTATATAACATTTGGAGGTAAGAAATGAAATGCCCCGTTCATTTAAACGGTAAGCCGTACGTACGCATGAATGCTACTTTCATTTACATTTCATATATTAATGAAAACATAATAATACATAGTTATATTATAATTATAGTGTTCTATTGTATATTATATCATTAACAAATCATTTAAATGTACCACATATGGTATGAACGAGTGATATCACTTTGAGGGGGTGGTTGTACGCATTTCCTACAATGAAATTATCATGTTTACCCATTATGTAATCCATAAGGGTATACTATAAAATGAAAATACATAAGCATAATGAAAACAAAAACAAAATTTATATCATTTATAAATATAGTTCCATCATAATGGACACCATTAGAGGCGATAGAAGATAATTGAACAATCATTGTTTCGTGAGGCAGTAGTTCGACGTCTTGAGAAACTGTATGTTCTTTTCCCATTAGATAGAGGTTTGTGTAAGTGTAGCTCTAAAATTATCATAGAAACATACTAGTATATTGAGGAGACTATTTTTGTTGTAAAATAAAGTAATAAAAAGAGTTTATGGGTTTTGAGATGTAAAATAAAACAAAATAACATAAGAGAATATGTTACCTTTAAATCAGGTTACTCCCTTTAGTATGAATCAAATGGATTTTTTGAAGTGGGTTCTACCTAAGGTAAGGCTTCTAGGATGATGAGTGTGATATGAGGAGCTTATATTTGTTGATTTTGGAAGAGACAAATATCTTGATAAGTGTTCAAAATGGGTAGGAATTGATATCTTTTTGTAAGGGAGAGGATGGGCTCTTTTGGAAAGTTTGAAAATATTATTTTATTATATAATGAATTTCGGTTTTTAAAGGTCCAAATATCATTAAAGTCCAACATGAGGTGTCTGATGATCAAAATAAAATCATCCAATAATAATTGGACAGGCATTGAGTATTTATTTAATATTCATCTTATTATTTATTTAAATCTTCCATTAATGATGTAAACACTGCATCATCATTTTGTCATAAATAATCTTATTTATTTGATATCTAAAAATTATAAAAAAATTACCATGATGTAGGAAATAGTTTTAGCTTCCTAAGGAATATTTATAGTCAAATATATCATTTATTTATCCCCAATGAAAATTTTTTTTAGTAAAACAATACATGTTTAAGACATTTTTTTAACATTTAATAAAAAGTTATTAATGTCATTATTTTACCCGAGTAGCTCCATGGGGTTCCAAAATTGACCCACGGATTTACATGGTCGGTTGTGACTCAAATAATGTGGTTAGAACAAGATTCAAGGTAATTTTATATTATTTAACATTATTTATACCTTAAATAATCTTAATTACCTTTAATCGCGGTTAATAAAAGTCAAAATTTACTATTCACCAAAAATTATTTTCATCCCGTTGAACCACATTTTACTTATTAATGACAACCATATCTGTCAGATTATTCAAATTAAACCCACAATAGTGATAATGATTCATTTAAATTAAAATTTTGGTTTAAAACTACTATGTATTATATTATACTATTCATAAAAAATTACAGGTTTTCAGAAAAATTCCAAAAAATCACCCTAAGATAAATTTGGTATTTTTAATTCAAAACTGATATTTATTTTACAAAATTTAAAAGATAGAATTTCATTAATTATTTTTAAAATTAATTCTGGTTGTGAAACCAAAAAGTGTGTTTTAATGAAATAATAACTATCAAAAGATTGACACTTCTTTATGTGAAATTTTGAAATAAAATTACTTTAAATGGAAGAAATTATATTAAATGGTAAAAATATAATATATTTAAAATTTAAAACCAATTTATAAGATAATCTAGCCATATAATTAAATTTAATTAAAAGGTGGTTCGGAATTAAAATACCACATTTTTCATTATTCCTTAAAAATGAACATTATCAGAAAAATACAAAAATTTCTTCCAAAGAATATTTTGATATCCCGATTCTAAAGAATAATTCTATTTTGTCAAATATAACTTATAAGAGTGAAAAAGAACTATATTTTAAATGGGACTCCATCAAAATGTGATAAATCAACCTTTTACTAAATATTAGAGTATTTAAGGTTAAAATAAAATTCTTTTCTTAATTTAAGTCTCTAACATTTATTGGATAAAAGTAAAAACATTTTAAAAACATGTATAATAATATTTTAGTTAGTTCTATTCATTCCCTCCAATTCAATGGCTAGGTGATAAATACAATATAAAGTAATAATATTTTATTATTAGTGTGCAATGTAGGATTTCAAATAAATCTATTGTTGTGTATCAGGTAAGCCATTTAACATAGAAACCAATTTAAAGAAAAATTAATATTTAATTCAAAAATATTAATAAATAAGAAATATGTCTTATTCTTTATTTATCTCTGATGTTATTGTTATAGTTGCAATGTATTTATTCTACAATGTTGTACTATAATTCCAGATTGTAGTGTCATAAAAATAAAATATACATATAAATAAAAATTAATTTTTTATCATCAATTTAATAATTCACATGAACTAACTAATGGTAAATATTTTAATTTTTTCAATTCAGAAATAAATCTATTAATAATTTAATTTTCTTATTTATCAAAACAACACTACTCACTTATTTTAATTAGTTAATACAACTATTTTCATGTTTATTTTTTAATCAATAATATGTATTAATTACTCAATGTAAAATTTAATTTAAATATTTATTAATACAACACTACTAATGTATATGAATTAATTAATATAAATGTTCCAATAAATATTTTTAAACATTTACATATTTATTGAATAAATCAATGCATGAAATTTATTCAATTCATATGATAATAGTTTCATACTGGCGAATGAATCCTGATATCTATTTATTTTAATATTGGTTCTTCTCTTTCTAGGTGAAGTGGGAATTTGAATTTGTTTTCCAAAACTGTTGATCCATTTTAGGTTGGTTATTTTTATTTAAATTTTTTTATTTTTCAAAGATGGACTTCTGTTAAAAATTGAAATATTTTAATAATCTAATATAAATATAAATAATTGAGAGTTGTTTATCATAAATTTCATTATTTACATGAACTAATAGATTGTAAATATTCCTAATTAATTCAATTCAGTATTTACTCAATGTATAATTTAACTTTTATATTTATTAGTAAAATAACAATAATTTTTATACATTAATTAATACAACTTTTTCCAAGAGTGTTTCATGAACTATTCATATATATTAATTACAATAAGTACTATTTAATTTTTATCTTTATTAATACAAACGTACACTTGTAAATGGATGAATTAAAAAAACTCATTACATGAATGTTTATAGAATTTTTCATATGAATAAAAATATCAAATCATTTAATTAATTATATTCATTAAGTAATGGTTTCTTATGGGATCTTGAAACCCATTTAATATTTATTTCATGGGTCTTATATTTCTAGGGGCAATGAGAATTTCAATTAATTTTTAGGTATTTTGATAATTATGAGCATGGTATTATAGTTGAAATGTATTTATTTTTAAATGATGGAATTGCATTCCAAATTTAAGTGTTATAAAAAAACATAAATATGAACCATGAGGAATATATAATTATCCATTTCTATATTTTTTTAAACAACTACTACAAATTATACTAATTAAATCAATCTTATAATTATTGTTGTTATAATTAAATTTTTATATTTGTTAATAAAAAACTACTAACCTATATACATTAATTAATAGATCCATTTCTATGTATGTTTTTGAGTTGATCATATGTTTTAATCACTTTAGATATAATTGTTTTTTCATTATTAATAAAACACAACTCATGTGTATTCATTGATTAATATAACTCATTCCATGATTTGTTTTGTATTTTCTATGTTATATTTGAACATAAAAGTAATTCTACTCATTTAAAAATGGTTTCCTACACTCCCTTGAAACATGATTTCTTATTATTTTTGTCTTTTTATTTCTCTTTTTAGGTGTAACAACAATTTTATTTTCTATTCTCAAACATTTGATATTTCGATCTAGGTTTTTATAGACATTTATATTTATTAGTTATTTTGGGTACAATTTAATTATCATAATTTTGAATACAGCAATAATCAAGTTTTTGAATAAATTAATACATCTATTACCATGTACTTTTAATGAATTTACCATATGTTATGAATATATCAAAAAATACAATTAATTCTATTCATAAAAGAATTGTTTATTAATTGATCATCCAACCTAATTTCTATATTTTGGCTTGGGCCTCCTCTTTCTAGATACAGTGGGCATTTCAATTTCATTTCCTAAACATTTGATTTTTTTGGGGGGTACTGTTGTAGAAATTTATTCCCTTTCAATGATGTTATACTATTACAAATTTTCGTGTTATAAAAAAGAATATTTATAAATAATAATGAATTTATGATCAACCATTTCATTATTTAAAGGAACTTACTAGCTACAAATATTCTAGGATAATTCTATTTAGTAATTACATCACCTATAATTTAGTTTGTATATTTATTAAAAAAACATTCTCATTTACATTAATTAATGAATACCACTCTTTCTATACATTTTTCTAGAACCATTCATTTTCATTATTTTATTCGATTTATATTTAAATTTCTTTTTTTTCAACTCATGTATATGCATTATTTAATAAAACAGTTTCAATTATTTTTTATAGAATAAAACATTTTTATTAAATATATAAAAACCTATAATTAATTTTAATTATCTATGAATTTATTCATGTATTCTCTTGAAACTTAATTTCTATTTATTTTGGTTTGGTCTTCTATTTCTAAGTGAAACGAGATTTTTAATTTCTTTTTTCTTTTTTTTCCACTGTTATGTGGATCAATATAGTTGAAATTTATTTCTTTTTATATTATATATTAACATTCCAAATTTAAATATTATTACAAACATATATACATAAGAATCATAATGAAATTTATATTTTATACTGACGACATTATGGAATGATAGTGAAACATGAAGCATTTTTATAAATTCATAATGATCAAACCTATAATTCAATTTAAACTATTGAAACATAATGTTAGTTAATTTTTTTACCTAAGAAATGAAAATATAAGGATACTTACTAGGATTTTTTATGTTAAATGATGGATATTTTCTTTTTTAATGATTATTTCAACACTAAAATCATTAAGATAAAAAATTAGATTTATTTGATGTGTGAATAAACAGAAGAGTGTTAAATAATAAATAATCATGAACATAAAATATTATTATAAATAAATAAATAAGGTAATGTGATGATTATTACCTATATGAGTTGATTAAATCAGATATGTATAGAATTGAAGTGGGTTTGGGTCGTGTTTGTGTATTAAATACATTCGTCATTATTTAATTGGTTCTGTTTTACTGTTGGATATTGATATTTTAAATTTATGAAAAAGAATTGAAACATGTGTTATTTTTTTATGTTAGTTTTTATAATTTTCAAATTTTTTTTAAAGATAAATAAAATGGATGAATAACATAAATATAAATTTAAAAACCGAACTCATAGTGAATGAATTTTTAATTATGATAAAAATTTACATTTTAAAATAATATAAAATATTCAAATGATCTCTAAAGATAAATTCAAATATTAAAATGGTTTTAATATAAAATAAAATTATAAATATAATTTTTTTAATTATATAAATTCATTAATAGGGAAAAATGATAAACTGTTTCCTATAGGGTGGCATAGATGCCACTCCATCGATATTCAAATTATGGATTTAAAAACTAATGAAAGAATTATTGGGAATTTATTTTTAGTGATTTGAATGTTAATTAATTTAAATATGATATTAAATTGTCTTTAAAACTTATTAGATTTATTTTTTATATGTAAAGGATGCTAAAAAATAATCTAGGATACAAACTGCCACATTTTATTTCATTCGTTAATTATTAATGTGTTACTGGTAGAGATGGAAATCCATGTTGTGGTTGATTATTGTGCTCTATGAGTAATTTAGTTTTGTATGGTTGTCTTTTCAAAGGGAATATAATTGGTTTCTTTTTCTGAAGTGGAATACTGTTAATAAATAGTTACAATAGAAAGATTTTTTTTGGAGATTTATTTTAAAAACTTACAATATTAAATTATTTGTGGGTAAGAAATGTGTTGTAGAGTAATTATTTTTAGTTAATTAGATTTTATGGTAAAAAACATATTGGATTAAGAAATATTTTTTGGGTTTGATCTGGAAAAAATAATTTTTTATCTATTTTGATCATGAAAATATTTGTTAATATTTAGTAGTTTTCCTTTTACATAAATGGATGTGTTCTGAAATTATTATTGGTGATGACACAGAGAAATCATGGATGATTCTGAATTCGTGTATTAAATCATAGCCATCAATTTCACGTCATATAGAAAAAAGATTCAATCCTAGCTATAAATATTATTCCAGAAATCTTATGGGGATAATATAAATGGCTACCAGTTATGAAAATAAGTGAGTGGAAATATGAATATTTAGGGGAGAGAATATAGAATTGATATATTTCATATTTCATCTTTGGATTTCAATGATGATCTAATATATTTATTTATATGAGCATCTTTTTAATTCAGTTTTGGTGTTCGAGGGACATGAGTACAAATATTGTTATTTTGATGCTACGGTGTTAAGAGAGAATGAGACTATTTGATTTGTATACCTCTAAAAAAATCATGGATAGATTAGGACATGGATTTTCACTTGGATCTCATAGGAAGATTTCTTTCGGGGATCACATATGAATATTTCTCCCCAGGGTGAATTCTAAAGAGTTTCTTCGTATTGAACAACTCTCATGTTTTAAATTTATATATGTTTGAATTTATACGGAGGGTTAATATTATATAATTGAACCGTTATAAAATAATTATTCTAAATAATTTAACATCTTTAATAATATAAATAATAATTATATTATTATTATTACATCCAATGAAATGCACTAATTTAATTATGTTTTTAAATAATTAAATTGATATTTATTAAAATCATATCAAATAAAATTTGTCATTTAAATCAATTCGTTATCATTACCTTTAAATCCTTCAAAAAATATACTGAACCCATGAATAATATAACATTTAATCAAATAAATTTTTTATTTAAGTAAATAAATAAATATTATATTTACCAAACACATGTAGGATTTTTTATTTTAATATTCATACAATAAAATAAATATATATTATTATATTCACTAAACTATTGAATAAATAAATATTTTTTACCTCGTGAGTAACATACAATAGATAATATTCAATTAAAATATTATAAACATGAATATTTGGTCATTAAATTTTGATGATCAATAATTCAAGAATAATTAATATTCAATAAAATAAGAATACTATTTAATATTAATAATAAACATAATAGGATTTATTAATATTATAGATATATCCATCTATGCCTCTTTTGTAGTGTCATTAGGTTAACTTATTTAATATTCATCACGATCATTGAAAAACACGTCACCAAAACCCTTGAGAAAGAAGCTGATGTCACAATGATAAAAAAACATCCTACAGACAATATTGTGTGCTATAATCTCTTTTATTAATTATAATCTCAATTAAAAAGACCAACACACATGTCCTTATATAATAATAACCAATGTCACTTGTGGAATTCCGACTAATAGGTATATCCTTATGACCTCCCCATTTGGAGATCATTGAGTGAGAGTTTCATGAGAATAAGTCTCAATATCTTATATTCCCAAAATACATGATAATCAGACATCCTCTATATCTTATTAGACTAATGTTATCTAAATCATAACACATGTTTATGAATATAGACATTTAATTCAGAGATTCTTATTATAATGAAGAATTCGTATAAGGTTTTGATGTAAAATCATGATTTACTCTTATGGGAGGTTCTCACCAACATGTCACTGGAATACTTTTTTTATCAGAAAGTCATGCCCAACAATGTGAGAAATAAACCATAAAACACATAGAGATACCACTTTCTTCCTCATAAACCTTTGAGATTCTATTAATTCATACTCGATTTGTGTTTTCTAAGTGTGGATTATAACAGGAGTTCCACACCAATATGCATGACACACAATTTTATGTTCCAACAACCATTACAATGTATACAATATGGAATGATGATATCCCAAAACATAGTTACTTTTTATTAGATAATTTTCACCAAAACATGGGATCCTGCTCTAATTCATTCGTATAGTGATAATTTTATCTCAATCTAGACAATCTATACAGAAAAATATTTAATTTTATATTTAATCAATGTATATGACTTGGAAAACGATGGTGTTACTACTAAAATCACCTAAAACATGTCTAACATTCATTATAACTAAAACTAAACTCTCTTATGGATTGATACAAATGTATATTTCATGATCATAATGCTTTATTTAATCATTAAATGGATCATTGTAACATCAATGCCTTTTTTGTATTATTTGGCTCTATAAACCATCTTGGTTGAATTATATATACATTTTACACACCTTTTCAGTCAAAGAAGGTTGTATTAACATCCAATGACCAAATTATTTTATCATTGATTATTTAAAATAAAATTAAAATTTTAATGGATTTTATCATTATGATTGGTTAAAGTGATTCATTAACGAGAATTGCTTGATGTTTGTTGAAACTTTTATTCAACAGTCATGACTTATATTTATCAACATAATAGTCTTGTCTAGATTCTTCATGAATAATGTCTAGTACAATACATAACTAGATTGTGGAATATAAAATACATTTCTAAATAAAAATTATCTTTCCAATGTTAGCCTAATTTCATTTACTACTTCCTTTTAGGATTCATTATTATTATCAGATATTATAAAACTTAAAATGAATAATATAAAAACACATATTTGTTTTTAACATTCCTCCATTAAATTTGTCATAGTAAAACATCCCCCCAAAAACCATGATATTCTAGACTTATCCCTATTTCTTCAAACAAATGGCTCATATATATTATTATTTATCCACTCTCGATGCATGAATGATTCTTAATATTCTCTCAGTTCTATATGACAAAATATATTTGATGATATGTTGTCCTACACTATAAAAGACCAACCCTTATTTAGTAAGTCCATATAACATGGTGTGGCTTGGAAAACCTTCTTCGCCAACTCTCATATGTACCACTAACATCCATCATTATGTAATTCATTACTAATTTCACCTCTAGTGGGGTTTATTTTCTCGCCACCATTAAAATGTGTTTTAGATTCATAAGATGAATTATTAAAATTTAATTAGTTTTTCACTCATATTCTATTAAGATATAGATTATTACTCACACTAACATCATTTGGTTGGATACAACTTTTCTTGGAAATTTTTTTATTGAAATACTATGACGAGATAAATTTAGGAAGATTTCTATATATCATAATCCAAGTTAATTTTTAATCCCCATGATGAATGCATAGATTGTTTGATGATTGGATATTGTGATTGTTTAATTTCAGGTTGTAGTATTTCTATTAATAGTATGTGAATCTTCCTAGAGATATTTTACAGTCTTGTTTGACATAGAATGGTTTTACCTCTGATAAAATTACTCTTCATGGATTTCTCTCAGCCAGAATTACATCTTGTTTCACAAATTTCACTTTGATTTATTCCTTCAATCGTAGGGTCAAAAATAATTGTTGGGCATCATGAAACATAGGCACAAATTAAGAGAGTTTTTTCTAAAATTGGAATGATTTGGATGTTCATAACCAATTAATTAAAGGGTTATGGAAGTGGAAATATTGTATACATAATTTGAAAAAATTGAATCCAAGGATAACAAAATAGAATAGGTTTTAGGAACTACAATATTTACCCTAGTACCCTGATAACTGATTTAGTCCTAACATTGCTCGAAAGGAATTCCCAATCCACCCTCGGTAGGTGAAAATAACATGAAATCTTCTAAGATAAAGTGGGAATTGTTTTTATTCAAACAGATGAGAAGAAACTGATAAAAGCTAGTATGAAAAAAAGAAATCACCAAAGGGAGAACTATAGTAGAAGTCAAACAAGTAAAAAACCCAAAAGTACAATCCATGTTAATTGATAGAAAAAAAGGAATAACCACCCAAGTCTCAAGTATACACAATATCCAAAGCATAAAGATAAACAAAAACTAACACCTAAAAGTGGATTTTCTCCTTTCTCAATCCTAGAAGGTGGAAATCGAAAATAAATTAAGATACATTAAAGTATTTACAATGATCAAAATGGTCAACTTAAAATAGGTATGATACTTTTAATTTATTGGATCCTAAAACACTTGAATAGGTGATCATGAAAATTTGTGTACACATGACCCTCAGACCCTGGTCAAAGTAGACTCATCACCATCCCATCAAGGATGTGACAAGCTACGTATGTTTTGTTTGAATTATAAATAATAAAAATTCTATAGTCCAAAATAACTCACTATCTACTTATGCAATCATGTTCTCTAAAAGAAATCTATAATGGGAAATTCATTTCAGTAACACCCCAATTTTTCATTGTATGTTATCTATTTAAAGAAATTCAATATCTTGCACCACACACATCATCGAGTGTGAGCTCACAATGACATACCAAACTCACCGTTCAAAAAAAGTCTATGAATAGATATAAAATAATTTTGAGTATTATATAATTCATATAATTATAATTTATGTATTATGTGTTTCTTAGTCATAATATAAGAACAAAATCAATTTTTCAGATAAAAATGTATTTTTCAAAAAAAAATGCAATTTTATAACCATTTAATTGAGAACCATATTTAAATACAATATTTGACACTTTTACATATTCAATTTTACAAAATAAAATTCTTATTTATAATTGGGACATCAAAATTTTATTCAGATGAAATGTTTTTATTTTTCTAATAATGTACTTTATTTATGAATAGTGAGAAATAGTGTATTTTAATACGAAACTGCATTTTAATATAATTTTTTTATATCGTTAGATTAACTTTTTTAATTGGTTTTTAAGTGAAAATTAGTTTATATTTTTACCATTTAATACAATTTTGGTCATTGGAAGTACTTTCATTTTGAAATTTAACATAAATAAGTGGCAATCTTTTAATAGTCAATATTTCTAAAAAACACGCTTTTTGTTTTCACAATGGGAATTAATATTAAATTATTTAATCCAAATTAAATGTTTTGAATTTTGTAAAATAGACAGAATTTTTTAATTTGGAATTTCAAATATGGCATAGGATGTATTTTTGGTATTTTTCTGAAAAACATCAATTTTGATGAATAGTGAAACCACTAAGATGTAGTTAAAAAATATGACTTTCTCATTTAAATGAAATTTTACCACTTTTTTGAACGGAATTTTGAAAATTCTTCATAAATGGTTGTTATTATTATGTAAAATTTGGTTCAATATGATGAAAATAATTTTTGGTTAATAGAAACTTTTGACCTATTTATCACAGTTAAAGGTATATAAGGAAATTAAATGTAAAAAAGAATATTATAATAATAACAAATTACCTTAAAAATTATCATAAACATATTGAAGGATTAATGGATGTCTTGGGGGATCCTTGGGTCGATTTTGGGACCCCATGGGACCACTTAAGAGTCATAATGACAATTTATTTTAATTAACATATAGTAAAGGCAAAAATAACATAAACAAATAACTTTTTGAAAATTAATTTTCACATGGGGTTATATAAGAAATCTTGTCAACTATAAATATTATTTGGAATGTTAAAAATTATTCCTATATGACATTTTTTTTAAAAATTTTAGACATCAAATAAATTAAATTATTTATGACACAATAATGATGTTGTTTTTACCTCATAACCAATGATTAAAATAAATAAGATTATAAAAATTAAAATATATATAAAAAAACTAATACATTTCTTATTTGATGATTTTATTTTTAACAAGATGCATCTTATCTTCGACCTTAATTAGTTTTTGACATTACAAAACTGAAAATCATTATGTAATAAAATAATATTTTCAATGTTTTATAAAGAGCCCCTACTTCCCTTATAAACAACCCTCACATCTAACCCATTACTCACACCTCTCAAGACCCTTATCTCATCAAATATCTTTTGAAATAATCTCTCAAGATCACCCCCTTCCACTTATAATCCTTATATTAGGCGTAAGTCACTTCAATAAATCCTTTTGGTTCAAACCATTGGGGGTTACCCAATGTTAAAGTAACATCATCCCTAAATTTCTACTCATTTTTTTACTTATCCAACCCCCTAAACTCATGTAATTACATTATTTTAAAACATTAATAGTATTTTCAAGATAATAGGTTATTTCTATTAGATTTATTCAAGATACACTTACACAAACCATAACGTCACGGCCCGGCTCACCATCAAACTGGTGGTCGGACCGGTCGCCACTTGTCCTCAAGCACGTCTCCCCGTACGCCAGAGGCTGCCGACTAGTAGCGAGGTTCTCAAGATGTGATAGTGGGGAGACTATACCCTCTTATCAGAGTTGTAAAGTGGTATCTCAGAGTAAATAACATTAAATAGCGGAAGCAGTAATAGTTAAACAATGAACAGACAACAGTAGAACTCAAATAGTGATCATTTATATAAAAGGTGGCGAATGCCACTTGTCACAATACAGGGATGATGATACATATATAGAAATCAGTAAACAATACAGTATGATTTCAATAAAATACAAAAGAAATGAAGAAAAGATGGAAAATCTTGATGGGTGATCTCCTTAGCATCACAATCTCTCGCTTGGTCCTTTGCTCCTAACTCCCCATGTAGAAACAGCACAGCGGACAACCTAGGTCTTGCAAGCAAGAAGGTCTACTCGGGTACCCCAGGGAAATGGTGTCCCGAGTAGGGTGTGAGATATAAATCTCAGTATGTCGGCACCACTGTTGTCTAACCCAATCCAGAAAGTGTAATAGTAATTAATGCACTAAGCAGTTAGAGTAGGATTCAATAAACAGAACAATAAAGAACAATAACACTCATCCCGGTTTCCCCAGAGGAAACCTGACGGCTATACCAGCTTCAGATCGTTGCCGGTAAAGTAACCCAATCATGTCACCATACACACACATATATATATAATACGTTGGGTAGGACTGGGACGGAACTCACAGAGGTTCTTAACCCAAGAGCAGCGCTCTCGATCCTACTCCTGGCCCAACCTTGGGGAAGCTATCACGGTCTATCCCCGGCATGAAGCCATGTCAAAGTGGAGCTCTCATGGTTTACCCCTATCCCGAAGTTGTATCATTTAATTAGGGGTTCTCTCACGGTCTTCCCCCAGCCTGAATCCATGTCAAAGGGGAGCTCTCACGGTCTACCCCTGGCCCAAAGCTGTATCATTTAATTAAGAAATCTCTCACGGTCTGCCCCTAGCTTGAAGCCTTGTCAAAGGGGAGATCTCGTGGTCTACCCCTAGCCCAAATATGTAACATTTAATTAGGGGATCTCTCACGGTCTACCCCTAGCCCAAATCCATGTCAAAGGGGAGCTCTCACGGTCTACCCCTGGCCCGAAGCTCAATCATTTAATTAGCATGGGTTATAAGGCATACACTTCTTATATCATTCATATAAATAAAACATGGTATTTCTATCTCACAATATCACATAATCACATCATTTTTCATATTCATCTTATTGATATAAGGCACATGACACAACCCGCTCATGTACGGTATTGGCTAACCCCCAATTTATTCTTTATAACTTTTAATTTTATTTCAAAGACATAAAAGGATTTACAAAGCATTAAGAGGTGCTAAGGACTACTCTTAGGTAAGTCCCACTCACTAGACCCATTTCATTAACATAATCCGTGCTTATTCCATTATCTGAAGTCATGGTATAACCACCCTAATCCATTTCATTCAAGTTTAACCAATTCATCAAAAGATTACAACTGTTATGGTTTAACCATTTTGTGCAATTCAAAGTAAATATGACACAATAAATTATCACCAATGCATAACAAGAATCTGGCAGGGAAGAATAATAATCCACTTCCTACTATTATCTTGAAGACAGCGCACCTCTGATCAAGCTGATTTATTATTAAATAATTAGTTTAATAACCAAGCAACCATTTTATCTTATTCATGCAATTCACACTATTTTCATAGAAGCACTTATCCAAGAATAACTTGCATAATTAAAATTCTAAAACAATGCATTATTAAACTCATTAAAAGCATCACTTTAAAATAAAGGGCAAGGAGAGGGACCCTACCTCAAGGTGGATCCATCTGTCCACACTAGCTCTTGGCGCTTTCTAACTAAAGTTGTCATTGTTGCTCCCCCATGAGGCATATGCGATTTCACATATGTATAAGGACACCTAGCCTCTATATACACGCCATGCCTGTCCATGAGCATGTACAAGAGGGTCCTTAGACATATTCTTATACACATATACCTGTCTCTGCTCACCTGTGCAGGCACTTTTTCTATATGGAATGGGGAAAACATTCCCCGTACGTGTATATTCCCTTCCATGGATGAATATATGCATATCAGGGGGGACCCACGTACATATAAATACGTACCTATGCCTACGCAGGCGAGTCTCCTATGCTCTGGCAACTCGAAACCAACTCCAAAGCTCCAACGCACTAAGAAACACATACCCAGACCCTTTATAACAACTAAGGTAACAAATTAGAAGTTGTGAACACCAAGAATGGGTAGAATCCTTACCTCGGAATCAAACCGGTGGATCTAAATCACCGCAATCCGCCTCTCCTTCGGCAGGAGACACCATCTGCACACCCACGAGGTCCCGGGGGACCTTTCGTATAACCCTAGATCAAGCAAAATGAGAATGGAACTGAAATAAAAAATCAAACCTCAACCTATAGTTTGGCTGAATTAGGTTAGGGCAAAGGGAAGGCTGAAAATCAGCCATGAATAGAGGAGGAAGTAGGGAGAAGGCTTACAACGGATGATCCGGAGAAGAAACGAGCGAAGACGGTGGAGGAATCGCCATCGAAGGGAGGCCAAGGTGGGGGGTTGAGCGCGCGGTAGGGAGAGCCCCCCTTGGGCTATGTCGCACTTCTTCTGAGAGGAGAGGGTAAGGTAGTGTTATTTGATTTTAGGTTTTTTTTCTTTAATTTTCCTTTTACTTTATGTTTTATTAAAAACCTAAACACAGCCGACCGCACGGTTTTCCAAACCGTGCGCAAACCCTGCGGAGTCCTCTGCCTCCAGAAGATCTATCACATGGGCAAGGCGCACAGTTTGGGGAAACTATACGTAGCCCATGTGCATGCCACTGTCCACCAGATTTGGGTCATATGGTATAGTCCGCACATCTTGGTCATCCCGTACACCAGCCATTCTCCCTCTACAGACCTTTAAAAAACTGGGGTTCGTCACATCTGAAACCCCTCGGGCCACCCGGGAAACTTAACAGGCATTATCCCATGTAAAAAAACATTAAAAAGAAGGGTTCAAACCTTCAGAATTTGGTTCTGAATCCCGTTTCTAAAAAAGACTGGTTCAGCAATTGAAAAAGATCAATTTCCCACCACTTTTAAACAGGGTTCAAAATGCTTGTCATTACACACACCTCCATCTAATGGGAAAATAGCATACTGTTTCTATGGACGGTGAGCTACTGCCTCATGAAAGGATGATTGTTCAATTATCTCTTACTGCCTCTTATGGTAGAAATTAAGATGGAACTGTATTTATATGTGATATATATTGTATTTATATTTTTCTATGCTTCTGTATTTTTCATTTATGGCATACCTTTATGGTTTCCATAATGGATAAATGCCATAATTTCATTTAAGGAAATGCATACTACGACCCACTCAAAGTGATATGAATCTTTTCCATATGTAGAACGTGTAACGCCCCAACCCCAGTTACCTAGAGTCGGTGCATTTTTACATAACATTGTAACTATCACAAGAAAGATCAAGTCTCGAATGACTGATTAGTTTAGTAGCCTTGAAAAAACTAGATATATTCATAAACATTTACATTACATCATAAAAATGAAAACTCCAACAACATAGTCTCTATAGTCTATACTCTTATCCCCTCATACTATCCCTGCATGTCATTCATAATTTACTTCTTCACATCTTGGGAAAAATAAAACATAGAAAAGGGGTGAGCTCAAATGCCAGTAAGGATAACAATATAGCTGAAACTTTCATAAATAAGAATAAACATTTAAGGCAATGTACAATTAAAACAAAATCCTTTTAAACTTGAAATTCAATATAGTTTGGCAAAAACAAAATGAAATAATTCCATTTACTTATTCACATGGATATTCTACTAATCGAATAATCACATGCAATATCAATAACCACTTTCATAATGATGGAATTCATAATGCCAGACTATCATAACCACATAGCCAAGTCCTTTTGCCAAGACTATAAATAAGATTTTGTCAAGGCCTCGTGCCAAGAAAATAGTTTGTCTCATGAGACCTACCGATGCATCGAGGAACTATAGAGGGCTCCACCCGTCACTTACTAAGTCCAATGCATTCCCATATGAAATGTTTTAAACATAACATAAACATTTGTATTAAAACTAGCATATGAAATGTCAATACTTTCTCCATAAACCATGAATGGTATAAAAATAACACATCCATAGTCAAACATATCACAAAACCTTCAATACGATACGAAAGGTTTGTATCATAATAGATCAATTTCAATTAAGCTTAAAATCCATCAAAGTATGTTGACATAGATGAAATCAAAACTATTTGAGAGAAATATCTCTTTTTTTGAAATCATTGAAAAGTCACACATTTATAAAGGAAGTAATTTAAAAGAGATTTTTGAATCAAAGTGTCCCATACCACATTGAAACTTTTGAAAAGAAATATCATTTCAAAAACTTCATTTCCATATAAATAAATCCATAAAATCATTTTGAAAACATGGACATTAATTAAAAAGATTTAGAAAGATAAATCTTTAAAACATTTAAAATTCTGATTTTGATAAAGAGTACCTTTCAGAAATTCTTAAAATATTCATTTTGAAATCATCTAAAAGTCACATAATTATAAAATAAAACATTTAATTTGAAAATATCATTATATTCTTGTAAGATAATCTTCGACGATTTTATAACGGTGGAAAATAGCCGCACCCACCATATAAGATAAAAAACATTCTTACCTTAATTCTATCGATAAGGTTAAAAGAACCTTATTTGGAAAACGACGGAAAGATTCCATTATAAACCTCTTATAAAAATAAAAATAAGGGTATAAATGACTTTAACACATATTCTTTTAAATATTATATATGTTTTGAAATACATTTTTAAGAAAAATGGATGTAGATGATAAAGAAATTCTAGTAGATTATTACGTATAAACAACCTCAGATAATGAATAGATTTCGAAATAAGCCATTAACTTGTACTTTTACTTGGTTGAGGGTAGGTTAACCTCCTGTATAATGGTGAAATAATTGTTATTAAATTATACAAGAATCATATATATTAATATGATATCATATATGATTTCTTTATTAATAATATTTTAGAATTCTCGTCGTTTCGTTTGTTAACATACACATTTTCTTTTATATGTTTTGTTATGTAAGCCATGTTTGTTATGGATAGGTTGTATCTTATTCATATAAAAAATTATTATAAGTCCTTAAACATTATTATTAATCTTTAAATGAAAATTAGACATGAATGGATACGATGGAGAATGAATCTCATCGCGTTCGTGGAGACGGTAGTCCGTACGTACGCATGAGCGACAATATAATTCTTTTGATATTAAAATAACATATAATTGGATGGTATATCATATATACAGAATACTTATCATGGTATATTAATTATTTACATGAATTACACAACATTATTATACCCATACAAATAATAATTTATTGAATAACAATTACACCACGACGTGGAGACAGTAAGTCGTACGTACACACGTATGGTGACATGTCATTCAAAGGATGGATAGACTAGTGAATATGGTTTTAAAATTTTAATAATAACATCATAGTATATATAAGATACTAGAGTTATTCTTTTATAATGGTAATAACAAATAAAGAAGAAGTGTAAGAAGAAAGGAACTTGGAAAAGGTTGGTGAGATCATTATCTCTTCTTCAAGTTTTCCTTTTGATTTGATAAAAAGGGATCTTAGGTTGGATTTATGACTAAAGGAAGGCCACTATGATGAAATTAAGGAAGTTGAGAGAGTATTTGGGCAGGGTTTGGCCGAACCAAAAGGCTTTGAATGTGTAAATTAATGAGAAGGGGGAGTGTCCTTTTATAAGAGGGGTGAGGGGCACCTTTGGAAAAGATAGAAATATTATTTTATAATAAACACATATTCGGTTTCTAATGGCTCAAAATTGGATTATTTAAAGGTTAAGGTGGGTATGGGTCGAAAACCACTCAAACAATAGAATTTAGACAAGTTTGGGTTATTATATTAACCTTATCTTTAAGTATTAACTCTTAGTTAATTAGTTTCACTTTTACAATGTCTCTTTGTATTTTTATATTATATGGTAATAAACATACTATATACATCCAAGCGATCCCCAAGTGGTAAATTAATGATACACCTACCATGATATAAGTCTTTTGGCCAAATCTTAGATTTTTATGAAATTTAATATCAATTAATAATATAATATTTGTTTTAAAAACTCTCTTATGTCAATTTTGACACTATTCAATAATTGATTTTTGTAAAAATCATAACAGAATAATTACATCAAAAATAGTTACTTATATCAATATTAACATGTAATATTAACCTAGAAAATTATTGTTATTCACAAAAAGTCTCAAATTACATTTATTTGGGTATTTATAATATCAATTATTCTAATTTTTCATTCATTAGATAATTACTACATCACCATTGTGTCATAAATAAAATAAATTATTTAATGTCTAAAAATTATAAATAAAATACCATTATGTATAAAACCATGTTAGATTTCTCATGATATTTAAAATCTAGTTTAACTTATGTATAACCCTATATTAAAAATGTTTTTGTAAATAAAAATTGATTTTAACTCTTTTAACTCTTCTTTAAATTAAATAATAATAAATGTCCTAATCTAATAAAAGTGGACCTAAATGATAATAATTTACTCCTAAAGTTGTTTTTGGTCGAGATAAACTTTTCCTATAGAATTAAGACATGTGTTAGGGAAATATTAATATCATTTTTACCCTTAATTACCCTATTTACTTTTAACCATGGTAAATAAAAGTAAAAAGTTATTATTAACAAAAAACTATTGTCATCTCATTGAACCACATTTTACTCCTTGATATTAACCGTGTCTCTAGTATTTTCGAAATTCCACTCACAGAAGTGGTAAAATTATGTTTTATGAAAAATTCATTTTTTTAACCACCACTTAGTGGTTTCAATATTTATCAAAAAAATGAATGTTTCAAGAAAAATACCAAAAATTATGCCTAAGAAATATTTGATATTATGAATTAAAAAATGATGTCTATTTTACCAAATTCAAAACATATCAGTTGCATTAATTAATTTAAACATTAATTCCCGTCGTCAAAACAAATAGCATGTTTTTAAGAGTTATTAACTATCAAAAGATTGACACTTGTTTATGTCCGGTTTATTTGTGAGATTATGTACAATGAGAAAAATTGTATTAAATGGTAAAATTATATTCTAAATATACTTTAAAAACAATCAAATTAATAATTTATCAATATAAATTATTTTGATTAAAAATGTTGTTTTTAATTAAAATTTAGTAATTTTCACTATTCATCAAAATATGAAAGTTATCCGAAAAGAACCAAAATTTCACCCTATGCTAATTTCGATATTAAGAATCCGAAAATGTAGTCCATTTCGAAAGATAAAATTCATAAAATTTCAAAAAGTATGTATTACTATTCAAAATGGCTAGTTTGATTGGTTGTGGTGTGTGTTAGAACATGAAGTTCCGTACAACACATGCCACTGTATTATTCAATGGAAAGTGTATTGTAGAAGCTTGGGATGTTTCATTGTAAATTTTTGATATCCCCATTCTAAAAAGTAAATTTATATAGTCAAATTGAATATAAGTTTAAAATATTGGATTTGAAAAGGGTTCACTATTAAAAGATGGTAAAAGTGTAATACTGAAAATGAATTTGTTCTTACATTATATCTAAGAAACTCATAATATGGATTCTAAAATTATAATGATTATATAAAGATTAAAATATAGTTAATACTATTCATAACCTCTTTTGAACAGCTTGTTCGGTAAGTCATGGTGTTCTTGCACTCGATGTTGCGTGTAGTGCATGTTATTGAATTATTTTGAAAAAATAACACACTATGAAATCTTGGGGTGTTACATTCTCCCCTCCTTCAATAAGTTGTGTCATCGCAATTTGAAATTGTTCTTCGAAAATAAAAGGTAGAATATAGAAAATATCTTTGTGGGAATACCCACATCAGAAATTGGGTTAATAAAATTTAGTCTTAATAAGATGAAAAGAGAAATGAAAGGGTCACCGCCAAATTATGATCTCTATTCAGAGAACATTGTAGAAATTAGAGACATATAATTGGAGGAAAAACATAAATATTTATAGGTAGTGATTGAGGTCATCAATCACAAACATGTGTAAAATTGAGGGCCTTAAATTCATCAATCTATGATGATTTAAAATACCATCGGTTCAGAAAAACATATGGTATTAGGATAACACATTTTCTATGAATTCAGATCCCTTCACTATAATATAAGAATTATTTTCTTCATTGAATAAGAGAAGATGAAAAACATATACTTGACAAGTATAGTCTCATCCTTTAACTATGTTCTACCACAAACTCATCTTTCACTCTAAAAAAATAGAACTTAAAAATAATATTCTATTTATCCTATTCGTATAGGGTTAAAAACTGAATTTATAATTCATCTAGTAGA
The DNA here is from genome assembly GCA_963277665.1 of Viscum album. NCBI lineage: Eukaryota > Viridiplantae > Streptophyta > Magnoliopsida > Santalales > Viscaceae > Viscum > Viscum album. The sequence continues at coordinate 1,777,928,488 of OY728137.1, forward strand.
ACCATTAAAAAATGACATTATTCAATCCTGGAAATCACGTGGGGTAGTGGTAGGTGATACACCCATGTCGCCTTTCGGTTGTGGGTTCAAGTCTCGCGGACTTTCCGGACGCGACGGGTTGTCGTCCGACCTCCGGGTTGTCCTTTTATGGCAATGCAAAATAATTCAAACTAGAACTATCCAAAATACTTCAGTACAAAATTTATAAGGAAGGTAAACACAATGAAGATCCTTTTTCCGTGTAATAGCATGTGAACACCTTCATCGTGTATTCTTTTAAAACACTGCAACATTCTGAATTACCATAAATTCTTATTGATTACATTCATGATCCCTTATTCCTTAAAGAATAATATATATACTCCTTCAATCCAAAAATGTTGTAAACCCAAAAAATGATAGAATATACAAATCATTAATCAGTTTCAAGGTAGTCAAGAATATCCAATATAATTTATCCAAATCAATCATGTATTATTCTAAAATCAGTACCTCAGTATCAGAACCATATTATAGTTTATCTTTCTTTCAACCATATATTTTCCAAAAATTTAACCTTCTATTGAGTCACTTTTCATTGTTCCACACAATATCAAGTCCTTAATGAAATAGTACTACAATATAATCCTTATATACTCCATAATTATTCTAACAAGTACATTGTTAATACAACACTAAAACGACATAATCAACATAATAACTCTAATCATTCCTCTTCATCTATGGTAGTATCATAACTTGATTATTATCCAATAGCATCATTTGCGGAATAGTCTGATGACTGGGACATAGGTTCGCGTAGTGTCCAAACTCTTTGCAAATGAAGAATTGTACATTTGAAACCATTTTCTTACCCTTGAAGTCACGTACATTGTGCCCTTTTCCTCCACACTTATAACAAACTCCCATTTTTTCAGGCAAGTTCCAGGGTGTTTCTTCCCATAGTTATCACATATGAGAACATTCTTCTTTATCCTCTTCCCTTTATCAATCTTTACCACTTCCATCATTTTCTTATCATGCTTCCCTTCAAAGACATAGGACTCAGTAAACTCATTACTTATCCAATCAACACATGATATTATTTATTCATATGATGATAATACATGGGAGACTATTTCTCTTCTAAATTCTGGCTTAAGACCATGAATGATATGTTCCTTCTTTCTCATTGGATCATGTACATTGCTTGAGTTCTCATTCCTTCAACTGGGAACCATTTCTAAACAATGGAATACACTATATTAGTTTATGAATAACAATACATAATCCCAAACTTATAAAACACATAACATAAATTAAATAGTTTATGGATATAATCCATAATCATAAAAATGTCTCCTTTGAGGAAGTATATACTCATAAACCCTTCATAATGGTTTGTAATGAAAATGAAAATTGTACTAAGCATATCCCCCAGGAGTGTCGTAACCAAGAGTGCAGAAAGGCCCGTTGTCATGGACGAGTTCCCATTCGATTCTAGCTCAATGCGGTGTTTTCGGGTTTTACCCCTAGGTACATCTGTTCCAAAGCCGCCTCTACCTGCTCGTATCCAGACAAGGATGTATTTCTCGGAAAACTCACAAAATCTATACAATACCAAAATTCTAGGAAGTTCTTCTACACTAATCCTCAAAGTTCATCTTAGGTCTACGTGCTCTAATCAGAGTTTATCTAAATCTAGCTTCCAAGGTTTTTACTAAAATTCCTCTGATACCTACTGTAATTCCTTGACCCCAGTTACCCAGAGTCGGTGCATTATTACATAACATTGGCATGATCACAGGAAAGATCATGTCTCGAAATACCGATTAGTTTAGTAGCCTTGTAAACACTCGATATATTCATAATGATTTATATTACATCATAAAAATGAAAACTAGAACAACATAGTCTCTATAGTCTATACTCTTATCCCCTCATACTATCCCTTCAGGTCATTAATAATTTACATCTTCACATCCTAGGAAAAATAAAACATAGAAAAGGGGTGAGCTCAAATGCCCTGTAAGGATAACAATATAGAGGATACTTTCATAAATAAGAATAAACATTTAAGGAAATGTATAACTAAAACAAACGCCTTTTAAACTTGATATTCAATATAGTATGGCGAAAATAAAATGAAATAATGACATTTACTTATTCACATGGATACTCTACTAACAGAATAATCACCAGAAATATCAATAACCACTTTCATAATGACGGAATGCATAATGCCAGACTATCATAACCACATATCCAAGGCCTCGTGCCAAGACTACAAATAAGATTTTGTCAAGGCCTCTTTCCAAGTCAATAGTTTGTCTCATGAGACCTACCGATGCATCGAGGAGATATAGCGGGCTCCACCCGTCAATTACTAAGTCCAATGCATTCCCATATGAAAAGGTTTAAACATAACATAAACATCCGTATTAAAACTAGAATACGAAATGTCAATAATTTCTCCACAAACCATGAATGGTATAAAAATAACACATCCATAGTCAAACATATCACAAAACCTTCAATACAATACAAAATTTTTGTATTACAATAGATCAATTTCAGTTAAGCTTAAAATCTATCAAAGGATGTTGACATAGATGAAATCAAAACTATTTGAGAGAAATATCTCTTTTTTTGAAGTCATTGAAAAGTCACACATTTATAAAGGACGTAATTTAAAATAGATTTTTGAATCAATGTGTCCCATACCAATTTGAAACTATTGAAAAGAAATATCATTTCCAAGCATTCATGTCCATATAAATAAATCCTTAAAATAATTTTGAAAACATGGACATTAATTAAAATGATTTATAAAGATAAATATTCAAAATATTTAAAATTCTGATTTTGATAAAGAGTACCTTTCATAAATTCTTAAAATATTCATTTTGAAATCATTTAAAAGTAACATAATTATAAAATAAAAAATTTAATTTGAAAATATCCTTATATTCTTTTAAGGTATGCTTCGACAATTTTATAACGGCGGAAAATAGCTGCACTCGCCGTATAAGTTAAAACATATTCTTACCTTAATTCTGTCGAAAAGGATAAAATCAACTTTTTTGGAAAACGACATAAAGATTCCTTTATAAAAATCTTATTAAAATTCAAACAAGGGTATAAATGACTTTAACCCTAATTCTTTTAAATAGTAAAATTGTTTTGAAATAAATTTTTAAGAAACATGGATGTGGATGATAAAGAAATCCCAGTAGATTATTACGTATAAACAACCTCGGATAATGAAGAGATTTCGAAATAAACCCTTACCTTGTACTTTTCCTTGGATGAGGGTAGGTTAACCTCCTGTATACTGGGAAATAATTGTTATTAAATTATAAAATAATCATATATATTAATATGATATCATATATGATTGCTTTGTTAATAATATTTTAGAATTATCGTCGTTTCAGGTGTTAACTTACTCATTTTCTTTTATATGATTTGTTATGTAAGCCATGTTTGTTATGGAAAGGTTGTATCTTATTCATATCCAGAATGATATTATGTCCTTAAAAAATTTTATTAATCTTCAAATGAGAATTAGACTTGAATGGATACGATGGAGAATGAATCTCATCGCGTTCGTGGAGACGGTAGTCCATACGTACGCACGAGCGACAATATCATTCTTTTGATATTAAAATAATATATAATTGGATGGTATATCATATATACAGAATCATTATCATGTTATATTTATTATTTACATGAATTACACATCATTATTATAGCCATCCAAATAATAATTTTTTGAATAACAATTACACCACGACGTGGAGATGGTAAGTCGTACGTACGCACGTATGGTGACATGTCATTCAAAGGATGGATAGAATACTGAATATGGTTTTACAATATTTATAATAATATCACAATATATATAAGATACTGGAGTTATTATTTTATAATGGTAATAACAAAGAAAGTAGAAGTGGAAGAAGAAAGGAACTTGGAAAAGTTTGGTGAAATCATTACCTCTTCTTCGGGTTCTTCCTTTTGATTGTAAAAAAGAGATCATAGGTTGGCTTTATGACTACATAAAGGCCACTAGGATGAAGTTATGGAATTTTAGAGAGTATTTGGGTAGGTTTTGGCCGAACCAAAAGGCTTTAATGGTGTGAATTAATGATAAGGGGGAGTGTCCTTTTATAAGAGGGGTGAGGGGCACCTTTGGAAAAGCTAGAAATATTATTTTATAATAAATTCATATTCGTTTTCTAATGGCTCCAAATTAGATTATTTAAAGGTTAAGGTAGGTATGGGTCTAAAACCACTCAAACAATAGAATTTAGAGAGGTTTGGGTTATTATATTAACCATATATTTAAGTATTAACTCTTAGTTAATTAGTTTCACTTTTACAATGTCTCTTTGTATTTTTATATTATATGGTTAATATACTTACTATATACATCCAATAGACCCTCAAGTGGTCCATTAATGATACACCTATAATGATATAAGTCTCTTTTCCGAACCATAGATTTTTAGGAATTTAATATCAATTAATAATATAATATTTGTTTTAAACACTCTTTTATGTCAATTTTGACACTATTCAATAATTGAATTTTGTAAAAATCATAAAATAATGATTACATAGAATAAAGTTAATTAAATAAATATTAACATTTCTTATTAACTTATAAAATTATTTTTATTCATAAAAAGTCTCCAATTACATTTATTTTGGTATTTATAATATCAATTATTCTAATTTTTCATTAATTAGATAATTACTGTATCACTATTGTGTCATAAATAGATTAAATTATTTAATGTCTAAAAATTATAAATAAAATACAATTATTTATGAAATCTTTTTATCTTTATAATTAATATTTACAATCGAATTTATCTTATGTATAACCCTATATTAAAAATGTTCTAGTAAATAAACATTGATTTTAACTCTTTTAACTCTTCTTGAAATTAAATAATAATAAATGTCCTAATCTGATACAAGTGGACCTAAATGATATTATTTTACTCCTAAGGTTGTTTTTGGTCGAGATACATTTGTCCAAAAGAATTAGGACATGTGTTAGGGTAATATTAATATCATTTTCACCCATAATTACCCTATTTACTTTTAACTATAGTAAATAAAAGTAAAAAGTTACTATTCACCAAAAATTATTTTCATCTCATTGAACCAAATTTTACTCCTTGATATTAACCGTTTCTCTTGGATTTTTGAAATTCCACTCACAGAAGCGGTAAAATTACGTTTTATGAAAAAATTAGTTTTTTTAACTACCACTTAGTGGTTTCACTATTCATCAAAAAATGAAAGTTTGTAGAAAATTAACAAAAATTTGGCCTAAGCTATATTTGATATTATGAATTCAAAAATGATTTCTATTTTACCAAATTCAAAACATATCAGTTGCATTAATTAATTTAAGAAATAATTCCCATCGTCCAAACAAATAGCGTGTTTTTTAGAGATATTAACTATCAAAAGATTGACACATGTTTCTGTCCGGTTTAATTGTGAGATTATGTAAAATGACCAAAATTGTATTAAATGGTAAAAATATGTTCTAAATATACTTTAAAACCACTCAAATTCATAATTTATCAATATTAATTATTTCGATTAAAAAAGTTGTTTTTAATTAAAATTTAGTAATTTTCAGTATTCATTAAAATATGAACGTTATGCAAAAAGTACCAAACATTCACCATAATCTAATTTAGATATTAAGAATCAAAAAATGAAGTCCATTTAGAAAGATAAAATTTATAAAATTTCAAAAATTAGGTATTACTATTCATAACGACTAGTTTGATTGGTTGTGGTGTGTGTTAGAATTTGAAGTTGCGTACAACACACACTACTTTATTATTCAAAGGAATGCCTAATGTGGAAGCATGGGATGCTTCATTGTAAATTTTTGATTTCCCCATTTTTAAAAGAAAATTTATTTAGTCACATTGGATATAAGTTTAAAATATTGGATTTGAATAGGGTTCAATATTAAAAGTTGGTTAAAGTGTAATACTGAAAATGAATTTGTTCTTACATTATGTCTAAGAAACTCATAATATGGATTCTAAAATTATAAGGATTATAAAAAGTTTAAAATTTAGTTAATATTATTCATAACCTCTTTTGAACGGCTTGTTTGGTAAGTCATGGTGCGCTTGAACTCGGTGTTGCATTTAGTGCACATTATTTAATTATTTTGAAGAAATAACACACTATGAAATCTTGGGGTGTTACAGAGTGTATAAAATATGGATTTATTAAAATTATATACGATATTATACTGGATTTTTAATATAACTATTTATTATTAAGTATTAATTGAATTAAAATATGAACTGGAAATGAATTTAGTGTTCATGCATATGTACGACATACAGTCTCCATTAACGGTGCATTTCATTTCTTATCTCCAAATGTTATATACTAATATAAATATATATATATATACTGGCTATATAAGATATATATGATATCTAAATATTGAATATTATTATATTGGGAATGTTTTTTTGACCACATGGACAATAGTAATTATAAGAAGTTTACTTTTCAATCAATTACCAAATGTCAACAAAATGACCATTATTGACTTAAATGAGTACATAATGTCTATAATTAACATGACAATAAGTGATATAATTGAAATAATAAATTTTGAAAAAGGTTCGTAAAATTATAAATATACTTTTGTTTGTTATTTAGGATATTAATGAACTAATGGGTCAAGTGATCACAAGGTAAGGGGTTTCTTATCTCACTTGTAATTTCGTGAGATTTCCATTGTTCAGCACTAATTTATTTCCTGTGGTGTATTGTGTACTGCAATTTGATATATATTATCATGATTCTGTTTATATTCATGGAATTATGGGATTTATTTGGTGGTTATTTACTTGTGTTTATACAACTCGATTGATTACAACGTGGTAAGGGTTTTTCATCTCACTTTTTATTCACATGAGATTCAAACTATATTAGCTAGTGTTTTGTTTTGTGTGGTGTATGTACTACACATGATTGTATTCTTGGTGTAATATAAATTAATAAATGGGTATTTATATCTTCATTGTATTATCCTTCTCTCATGGGGTGTATGTTTCCAAAGTTACCAAATCGGTAAGTGAATTTCAAATTTCAATTTCTACTCATTGGGCTTTACGCATACTTCATTGATTATTTTAATCCAAGATTATGTGTTGAAAAAATATTTATTATTTATGTACTAATTTACACTCCCCTTTGTGTGTATATACTTTGGATACACATAATCACTCCATTGGTTATTTATCTAGTCCTTGATATGAACTTGATAAGTGTATTCAAAACTCAATTTCCATTCAATGAGTTAGACATCCCATTAATTGGTGTTGTTTTTACAAGAATATGTGTGAATGTACATTGATTTATTTAAACTAAATATCAATAATATTGAGTGAATTTATATTTTTCACACATAATTATTTTATTGATTTATCTGTAACCGAAGGATATAGTCTTTATAAGGGACATTATCTCAATTTACATTCCATTGAGTCTTCTTTGTTGTTATGCACCAATTCAATTTTATATGGTGTATATAATGTACTTTGAAATAGTATATCATGAATCCCTTTATTCCAATGATATTATGAGGTTTTTATTACCTCAATTATCTGTATTCGATGGTCTCTCATTTGGTTAGGATCTCTAACTAAAATACCATTTAAATGTTTTAATGATTTATTCTTCTAAATCTTTCTCATTAATGTTTGTGTTTTAAAAATGGGTTTAATGATTTATTTATGTGGGCATAAATGTTTTAAAATTAAAATTAATTTTAATAATTTCAAAGTGATATGGGAAACATTGATTCAAAAATCATTTTTAAACAGCTTGTTGATAAATAATGAGACTTTTTTATATAATCAAGAAAAAGGGGGATATTTCTCTCAAATAGTTCTATTGATTGTTTTCATCAATGAAAATATCCTTAATTTTATTTTATTCTTTATTGAGTTTGATTTATTATAATACAATCATCCATATTGTATTTAATGAGTTATTTTTGACTATGTGTGTGCTATTTTTATGTCATTCATTGTTTGTGGTTAAAGTATTGACATTTAGTATGCTATTTTTAATATGAATATTTATATTATGTTTCACCCATTTCATTTGAGGAATGCATCAGACATATTAAGTAATAGGTAGAGATCACTATAGATCCTTGATGCATCGGTAGGTCTCTTGAGGCATACTAGTGTCGTGGAACAAGGCATTGACAATATCGTATTTGTAGCCTTGGCACAAGGCCTTGACTATGTGGTTATGATGTCCGAAATTATGCATTCCATCATTATTAGACTATATATTGATATTTCGTGTGGTTATTCGACTAGTAGAATACCCATGACTATGTTTTGTTATTGAATTATATACCCATCTAATAATTGGGCCATAAAGTTTTCATGCTTATTATTTGTAAAGGCATGTGTTTTCATCTATTCCCAATGCCTAATTTTTATGTTATCCTCCATTTTATTTCTTACTCTTATTGAGAATCTGAGCTCACCCATTTCTTATGTTTTATATTCCCAAGATTCCAAGAGGTGTATTATGATTGATATGTAGGGTCATGCTAGAGTATTAATGGAGTTCTCAATGGATAATTTATGTTGTATTTTATTTTATAATGTGAAATATAATGTTAATGTTTGTAATCTATTTTTCAATACTACAAAACTGATCGGTCATACAGGACTGGATTCCATGTAATCATGCCAATGTATTAAATTAATGCACCCGCATCGGGATTCTGGGGTCGGGGAGTTGCAATTTTAAAATTGTAAAAAAATATAATGAATCCATTTTTTACATTTTAATATGCTAACTTCTTTTTGAAAAATAAAATGTTGTTTTAATCAAATAATTCATTTTCTGGATAAAAAAAGAAATGGATTTATATCAAAATAGTTTAATCCATTTTCACAAATTAAAATATGAAGTCAATTACAAAAATAAATGTCACAATTAAATTCCACAAATTTAATTTCCCTAATTCAATCAACATTTCATAAACACACCACATAGAAATGGAATTGGTGGGTTTTAACAATTACATACCAGAGAAAATCAAAATCCTAATTAAAAAAAGGGTTTACTTAATTAAAATTATAGAAATTTAGTTTAAATAATTAAATTTATGGCTAAATAAATAGGAATATCATAAATTAAACCACATACCATAGATCATAGGATCACACATCACAATATCCACAATGTGAAACCTCAATGATGAAAATTTGGAAAATATATTCGAGAATCACACCTAGATTCAAGATCTGAAACAACATATATTATATCATCCACCAATACAAATATCTAATAAACCCTAAGGAGAATATTAGGAGAAATAAATAAATATCCAAAAAAATAATTCATATAAAGATAGGAGATTGAACATGATTCTCCAGGATTGGATCTACATAGAAAGGGGTTTGGGGAGGCAAAATTGGATCTTGGGAGCCCAAAATACCAAGGAAAATGTTATTGGTCGAGTTAGGACAATGTGGGTGTCCAAATAGGGTATTATGAACATTTTAACTTTTTTCAAAATAATAAAATCTTAAGCGCCTGGTAAGATAGGCAAGACTATAAGGATAGTCAAACTATTTCCCCTTGTCATGCAACCTTATGGGTGGGGTTGAATGGATTCTATGGGGTGGGTGAATGGTTTGAAAAAACTTACACCAACCGTGGAAACCCCCACAACCTGGGTTTTTAGATTTTCCAGAAGGAGAGTGTTTAATTTTTTAAAACCATGCACGCCAACTCTGCATAGCCCATGAACCGTTAATTTTTTTTAAAATTACACTTGAAGAACCCGAAAAAGATACAATCCAATGAATAGTCTAAATAGGGATTTAGATGTATATTAAATGAGTAAAATTATTTTATAGGCTCCCCACCATAGAAACATTCTATCCCTAGAAACATTGTTTAGAGGATATCATGTCAATAAGATGAAACAATCGTTCTCTCATCAGTGCATATCTTCCCCATGTCTCATCAGTATCTAAATAACAGTTCCATTGCACTGTTACCAAAGGTTTCATCGTCACGTGATGTAACTTGGTTTTAGAATCAACTATCCATATTGGCTACTCAATCAGTGATAAATCATTCTCAACATCAGGATCACTCCAGCTCAAAAATGTGAGAAGGATTAGAATGATACTTTAAGAGTTGAGATATATGAAAAATGTTGTGTATGAAAGATATCTATAGATTTTTTTCTTAAAGGTAAGAAATTTTAACCACCTGTTCAATAACCTCATAATGTTCTACAAATCAAAGTGCATGTTTCTCGTTCCTCCCATGATGTCGATGACAGAAATAGGGTGAAACATTCAATAAAACGGGATCACTAATAGAAAATTCCAACAGTTTTTGGAAATGATCAGCATAATAAGTATACATTATTTGTGACATCAACATTATATTATGAATTAACTGAATATTTTCTTTCTTCCCGAGAACCATGCTCTATCCAACCAAGGAAAATTTAACAATCATCGACAAGCACATTGAATATTTATATTTCTAAAAATATACTTCCACAAAAGGATATATAATCAATGTCGATGGGTAACTATTGTTATAATAAAAAGAAACCAGACCCAAATGGTCACCCAAAGCCCTACCAAAATTGAGGATACATGTCTTAAGTACATCATCAAAATATGAATCGGTATTTCTTTCTAGCCATCCAACTACAGATGGTATGTCGTACAAAAATGAACCTGAGATCCTAGTGCCTCCTGAAGTCCCCTCCAAAAAATTCAGAGTAAACAAAAGATCTATATCTGAGACTATAGCTGATGGAACATTGTGAAAATGTAAAAACTCTTTAACATCGAGATTTCCCAGCTCCCCTACGTTGGTTGTATCATGAATGGTTATAATGTTAGCCGATTTGGTCAGACTATCAATCACAACCCATATTGTATTATTCTTTTTCTGGTATGTGGTAACACAACCAAAAAGACCATAGATATAAAATCATTCTTCTTTGTTGACACACGAAGTGGCTGAAGAAACCCCAAATGTTTTTTGTTCTCTACCTTTACCTGTTGGTACATATAACAATTATAGAAAAAAATAGCACATCCCTATCTCAAACCTAGACACCAGAATCATCATCATATTTCATTGAACGTATTCTTATTTATTGGGTACAAGTCCAAGTAGAAATTATGAAAATACCTCATCACAACATTCCTATCATCTAATGGCACAAAAAAATTATTTTGATAGAAGATAATAAACTTTATGGGGGAAGGGACACACAACAAGTGTCTCCCCACTATAAAGATAGTCTCTAATATTACAAAATATATCATCAAGCTGGTGTTCATAAAGAATCATATCAAGAATAAAATATGTCAACTAAACACTATCCAAGGATAAATCATCCTCTAATTCCTATAATCTAATACAAAATTGTAAATAAATATCCCTCATGATACCCTATTATTATGATTCTATGATAGACTAGGTTAGTATATTTCTTCTCAAAGAATCTGCAATGCCATTCCCTTTGCCTGGAGTATAGGTGATATCAATGTCAAAAGATTGAAATTACTCCACCAAATTCCTCTAGCTAATATTGAAATATTTTAGATAAATACATAACTGAAGCTCTTTTAGTTTGAAAACATTGTAAACCATACCTGAAAATTTATTTCAACAAACTCTTAATTTCATGAATCAATGATTCCAGTTTGAGGTAATGTTTTGGATAATTCTTCATTGGTATCCTATCCTACTAGGATCCATAGGCAAAAATAAGATCACCCTACCTAAGAACGCAACACTATAAAAAACATGATGTTTTTAGAATATACAATATACCTTACCCAACCTATAGATTAGACGAAATAAAAAAATGGTCAAATGAAGTTCCATCTAAAAAAAGAAATCAATCATTTATATTCCCAAGAAAACATTACTCCCATTGGAGATAGATAAGTCAAAAGAGAGTCCAAATTTGATATTTCCTTTACAAACAAATGATAATATCTAAATGAAACAAAAAAATTGAATCTAAAAAACATTTCATGGTTGTTCCCATGTCATAATAGCATTTACCTTCTCAGGATCAACTGTAATACCATTTTCCGATGCCATGTCCCTGAAGAATTTCACTTCATGAATCCATAAATCATCTATCAATTGATGGGTATAAATTTGTAAACATCACAAAAATTTAATAACTGCTCATAGATGATTCATATGATCCTCCTAAGACATAGAGTGAAGTAATGTATCATCCCCAAATACCGCCAAGAAAGTATCAAGATAATCACGGAAAATATTTTTCATTAAATCCATAATGGTTGTATGAGAATTAGTTAGACCAAATGGCATGAAACATTACTCATAATGATCATACATACATTAAAAAAGGATTGTGTAATGTTGGATTATTTTATTCTGAATAGTTGGTATCCTAATCAAAGATCTATTGTTGAAAACCACATTGCCCCTTTTAATTTGTCAAACTGATAATCAACCCATGGAAATAGATATTTCTTTCTTTACCATGAACCTATTGATTTTTCAGTAATCAATACAGAGGTGAAGTGGCCCACCATATTTATCTACGAATATACCATTTGAATCCCAAGGTTACACTCTCGAGTGTATAAATACATTCTCTAATATATCATCCAACTAATTCATCATCTCTATAATTTCAACTGGTTCTATGTGGTAATAAGGAATATATCCTATTTGATATCTATGCACTAAATCGATATAAAAATTTACCTCCCATACAAGTATAGAAACATAGTATCTAGAAGAAAAAATGATTGAAAACTAATGAAAAACGGGTTAGAGATCACTGCACATGCATTCCCTCTACAGATTAAGATAGAACACTAAAAATAAATTCCCTAACTATGTATAAGATGGATTGAATCTATTATACCACATATCACATTCCCCCCAAAAGACATGAAACTCTACCTTAGGTGGAGTAAAGGTGACCCATCAAATATAACAATCACTTTGGGAATTATTGGCTATTACAAAATCAATCCCAAATATAATGACAACATGTTTCTTATTTAGACGTAGAAAAGAAAAAAAAAGGAAATTTTTTTTATAACTAGAATCAACATGTAAGGATATGGAGACCCCTCTCTCTCATTTATCCTAGGGGTGTAGTAATATCCACTATATAAGAAATATATTCATAAAATGAAAAAGAGGATTCAAAATAATGGTTGAAATAAATGAACGATATGCACCTATTTCAAACAAAGAATTGAATAATGAAAAATCTATTGTGATGGTACCTCTCATAATAGTAGGACCAGTATTTGCTTCCTTTGATACTGTTGGACTATGTGGATATGATTTATTATGGATGATTATGGATGAAACCACATATATTGTGAATAATTTGATTGAACCACAGTTTTAGTATACGCTGATGGTCTTCTGATAGTACATATAGTGGAATAAACATGGCATGAATGCAAAATGTGACATAAGATCCCATAAGACCACATATCATGGATCCCTCAAAACATACCCATTTCATGTTCTTATATTATACACATTCGTAAAAAAAATAAAGGGCCTCTTCCAGGAACTATGGGAGGTCTAAAAAACCCAACTATCGAGAACCACCAAAAGGATCATCCCTCGTCATCATCCTTTTAGAAGAATTCATAGAATTTCCATTACGAGAAAATGGAACACCCATCACCCCTAACTTACAAGCCAAATAAATTTCAACCATAAACTCCCTTTCTATCACATGAAAATAATAGGGAATATTAAACAAGAAATATTGATAATGAACATTATATCAGTGTCCTATATCGAACTATCTTGTCTTCATCTTCTCATTTAATATAATTGAAGTCGAAAACTGTACATTCTTAGTAATGTGATTTTCATATTCATTATTTGTTTTTTCATCCATATTGAGTTGGAGAAACTCAAAATACCTATCCAACATGATTTTTTATGGATAAAAATGGTCAGTGAAAGGAACTATAAATTCTTTCCACTCAAAGACATCACACTTTCGCCATCACTATCATGTCCCACTATTTCTTGTTATGTCTAAATAGATTGAAGGTAGCACACATCACCTTAATTTCATTAGGTTCTTCCTATAACTCAAATAGAATATTGATATCTATAACATTTGACATCTATTAGAGGATTATTAGATCTTGAGAATGTATGTGGATTTTGGTGGAGGAACTCATGAGAACGACTCTGTATAACATCCCTTTGAGGTTCTACAATAGAAACCAAAACAGATAATGGAGCAGATGAATGCCCCAAATCATGGAAATCACGCATGATAACATCAACCTAGTTTTATTCCAAAATTTTATTTTCACAATTTGCTTCATTAATAGATTCCTTGTGGATCAGATTCACACATCTTCTTAGTTGCATGATGCAACAAATAATTATCATAAGAATTTGATTACATCAGATTAACACTAGAATATAGAAACAAAGTATTTTGATCATATCATAGAGATAAATAGTATTTGGATTTCAATTTATCCAAATAAAAATAAAGGAACATACGAATGGGAGTTACCCAATTTTAAAGTAACATCTTCCCAAAAGTTCTATTCTTTTTTTACTTCGCCAACCAACTAAACACTTTTTATTACTTTATTTTATAAAAAGAACAGTATCCTCAATATAATATACATTTTATGAGATTTATTCGAGCTACACTAACACAAACCTCCATCTAATGGGAAAATAACATACTGTTTCTTTGGAAAGTGAACTACAGCCTCACGAAATGATGATTGTTTAATTATCTCCTATCGCCTCTTATAGTGGAAATTAAGATTGTAATATATAAATATGTGATATATATTATATTTATATTGTTTCTGTGATTCTGTATTTGTCATTTATAGCATACCTTTATGGTTTCCATAATGGGTAAATGTTGTAATTTCATTTGACGTATTGTGGACTACGGCCCACTCAAAGTGATATGAATCTTTTATTCCATGCGTGGAACGTATAAAGTATGGAGTTACTAAAATTATATATGATATTATATTGGAATTATAATATACCTATTTATGATTAAGTATTAATTCAATGAAAATACGAACTAGAAATGTAAGTATCATTCATGCATACATACGGCTTATGGTCTCCATGAACGGTGCATTTTATTTCTTATCTCCAACTGTAATGTACTATTATAAATACATATATATACTAGATATATAAGATATATATGATCTCTAAATAATGAATATTATTATATTGAGGATTTTTTTTAACCACATGGAAAACTTGTAATTATAAGAGGTTTACATTTGACTCAAGTAACAAATATCAACAAAACGACCGTTATTGGCTTAATTGAGTACGTAATGTTTATAATGTGATAATAAGTGATATAATGGAAATAATAAATTTGATAAAGGTTCAAGAGAAATTATAAATCAACATTAGTGTGTTATTTAGTAGATTAAATAACAAAAGGGTCAAGTCGGACACAAGGTAAGGGGTTTCTAATCTCACTCGTAATTTTGTGAGATTTCCTTTGTTCGCCAATTGTTTATTGCATGTGGTGTATTGTGTACTGCCATTTGATATATATTATCGTGATTCTGTTTATATTCATATTATTATGGGATTCATTTGGTGGTTATTATCTTTTGTTCATACAACTCGATTGATTACAATGTGGTAACGGTTTTTCATCTCACTTTTTATTCCCATGAGATTCATGCTATATTAGCAACTATTTTGTTTTGTGTGGTGTTTGTACTGCACATGATTGTATTATAGGTGTAATATACATTAATATATTGGTATTTATATCTTCATTGTATGATACTTCTCTCATGGGGTGTATTTTTCCAACATTACCAAATCGGTAAGGGAATTTCAAATTTCAATATCTACTCATTGGGATTTACGTATACTTCATTGATTATTTTAATCCAATATTTTGTGTGGAATCAATATTTATTATTTATGTAATAATTTACACTCCCCTTTGTGTTTATATACTTTTGATACAAATAATCAGTCCATCAATAATTTCACTAGTCCTTGATATGAAATTGATAAGAGTAATGATAACTCAATTTCCTTTCAATGAGTTAGCCATCCAAGTCATTGGTGTTGTTTTTAAAAGAATATGTGTAAATGTACATTGATTTATTTACACTAAATATACAATAATATTGATTGTATTTATATTTTTCATAGATAATTATTTCGTTGATTTATCCAAAACCTAAGGTTACTGTCTTTATAAGGGACTTTATCTGAATTTACGTTCCATTAAGTATTCCTTGTCGTTATGTGAAATTTCAATTTTTTATGGTTTATATATTATACACTGAAATAGTATATCATGAATCACTTTATTCCCATGATATTATAAGGTTTTTATTACCTCAATTATCTTTATTCAATGGTCTCTCATCTGGTTAAGATCTCGAACTAAAATATCATTTAAATTTTAAAAAGATCTATTCTTCTAAATCATTCTCATTCATGTCTATGTTTTAAAAATTCTTATAAGTATTTATTTATGTTGGAATAAATATTTAAAATTAAAATTCCATTTAAAATCATCAATGTTTTATGGGAAACATTGATTCAAAAATCTCTTTTAAAAGGCTTCTTGATAAATAATGAGACTTTTTAATTTTTTCAATATAAAGGGGGGTATTTATATCAAATAGTTCTATTGATTGCTTTCATCTATGTAAATATCCTTCATTGTATTTTATACATTATTGAGTTTGATTAATTATAATACAATCATTCGTATTGTATTTAATGAGTTATTTTTGACTGGGTATGTCCAATTTTTTTGCCATTCATTGTTTGTGGTTAAAGTATTGGAATTTTGTATACTAGTTTTAACATGAATCTTTAGATTATGGTTCACCAATTTCATATGAGGATTGAATGAGACTTATTAAGTAACAGCTGGAGCCCACTATAGCTCCTTGATGCATTGGTATGTCTTATTAGGAAAAATAGTGTCTTTGAACAAGGCCATGAAAAAATTGTATTTTTAGTCTTGGAACGAGGCCTTGACTATGTGGTTATGATGTCCGACATTATGAATTCCATCATTATGAGATTGGTTATTGATATTTCATGTGGTTATTCCACTATTTTAATACCAATGATTATGTTTTTTATGGAATTATTTACTCATCTCATATTAGTGCCAAAAAGTTTTCATGCTTGTTATTTTTAAAGGAATGTGTTTTATCTGTTTATCATGCCTAATGTTTACGTTATCCTCTATTGTATTGCTTACTCTTAATGAACATCTGAGCTCACCTGTTTCTTATGTTTTATATTCCCAGGATTCTAATAAGTGTATTATGATTGATATGTAGGGTTAAGCTAGAGAATTAATGGATTTTTCAAAGGATAATTTATGTTGTATTATATTTTATAATGTGTAATGTAACTTTCATATATGTAATCTATTTTCCAAGACTGCTAAACTAATCTGTTTTTTTGGACTAGATTCTTGGAAATCATGAATATGTATCAAATTAATGCACCAGCTCTAGGATTCTAAGGTCAGTGTGTTGCAATATTAAAATTGTTCAAAATATAATGAGGCCATTTTTTACATTTTAATATTCTAACTTCCATTTGAAAACGATAACGTTCTTTTAATCAAATAATACTTTTTCTAAGAACAAAGGAAATGGGTTTCTATCAAAATAGATTAATCCACATTCAAAAATAAAAAATTGATTTCAATTACAAAAATAAATTTCACAATTAAATACCACAAATTTTATTTCCCCAATTCAACAAAAATTTTAAAAACACATCGCATAAAAATGTATTTGGTGGTTTTTAACAATTTCATGCTAAAGAAAATCAAAATTCAAATTTCCAAAAAAAATGGTTTACATATTTATATTTATAGATATTTAGTTTAACCCAATAAATTTATGGTCATATAAATTGGAATATCATAAATAAAACCACATACCATAGATCATAGGATAAAACAAACACAATATCCACAATGTAAATCATCAATAATGAATGTTTTGTATAGATATTCGAGAATCGAACCTAGATTCAAGATCTGAATCAATATATATTAGATCATCCAACAATACCAGTATCTAATAAACCCTAGGGATAATAGTAGGAGAATGAAAGAGAGATACAGTGGAAATTATTCACATAACGAGAGGAGATTGAACATGATTCTGCATGATTTGATCTACATAAAAAATGGTTTGGTAGAGCGAAAATTAGATCATGGGAGCCCAAAATATTGAGGAAAATGATATAGGTCGAGTTAATACTAAGTGGGGGTCCAAATAGGGTATTGGGAATTTTTAAATTTTTATCAAAATAATAAAATTTTAAGAGCATAGTAAGCTAGGTAGGACCCTATGGATTCTCAATCATTGTTCCCTAGTGATGGAACCTAGTGGGTGGGGTTGCATGGGTTCTACTTGGTGGGTTAATGGTTGGAAAAAACTTACACCAACCATGGAAACCCCCACAACCTTGGTTTTTACATTTTATAGAAGTAGGGCATATAATTTTTTAAAACCGTGTGCCAACTGTGCATATCCCAAGAACCATTAATTTTTTAAAAATTTCACATGAAGAACCCCAAAAAGATACCAAACCAAAGAATATTAAAAATAGGGATTTATATGTACATGAAATGAGTAACATAATTTTATAGTCTCCCCACCAAAAAAACATTCTATCCTTAGAAATCTGTTTAGAGGATATCTTGTCAATAAGGTGAAACAATCATTCTCTCATCAGTGCCTCTCTTCCCCATGTCGCATCATTATCTGAATAACAGTTCCATTGCACTCGAACCAAAGGTTTCATCCTCACTTGTTGTACCTTGGTTTTAGAATCAACTATCCATATTGGCTACTCAATCAGTGATAAATCATTCTCAACATCACGATCACTCCAGCTCAAAAATGTGAGAAGGATTAGAATGAATCTTTAACTGTTGAGATATATGAAAAACGTTATGTATCAAAGTTGTCTATTGATTATGTTCTTAATGGTTAGAAATTTTACCCACATAGTCAATAACCTCAATGGTTCAACAAAACAATGTGCAGGTTTCCCTTTCCTGTCATGTCATCAATGATAGAAACAGGGTGAAACATTCACTAACACTGGATCACTAACTGAAAATTCCAATAGTTTTTCTGTAACAGTCATCATAATATGTATACAATATTTGTGTCATCAACATTATCTTATGAATAAACTGACTATTTTCTTTCTTCTCTAGATCAATGCTCAATCCAACCAAAGAAAATTTAATAATCATCTACCAACACATTGAATATTTCTATGGATGAACGTATACATCCAAAAAAGGAAATTTTATCAACATGGATGGGTAACTATTGTTATAATAAAACTCAACCAGACCCAAATAGTCACCCAAAGCCCTACCAAAATTGAGAATACTTGTTTGAAGAATATCCTAAAAAATCGGTATAGGTCTTTTTTCTAGCCATCCAAATACGGATGGTATGTCGTACAAAAATGAACCTGAGATCCCAGTGCCTCCTAAAGTACTATCCAAAAAATTTAGAGTAAATAGAGGATCTATATCTGAGACTATAGCTGATGGAACTTTGTGAAAATGAAAAAACTCTTTCACATCATGATTTCCCATCTCCCCAACATTTTTTTATCATGAATGGGTATAATGTTATCCAATTTTGTCATACTATCAATCACAATCCATATTTCATTATTCTTTTTTTGGTATGTGGAAACCCCACCAAAAAGACCATAGATATAAAATCATTCTTCATTGTTGACAATATATGTATCTAAAGAAACCCAGAATGTTTCTACTGTTGTACCTTTACCTGTTGGTAAATATAACAATTAGAGAAAAATATAGCACATCCTTATCTCATACCTAGACACTAGAATCGTCACCGTATTTCATAGAAAATATTCTTGTTTCTTGGGTAAACGTCCCAGTGGAAATTATGGCAATCCATCATCACAACATTCCTTACATCTAATGGCACAAAAAATGATTCTGATATAATACAATGCACTTTATGGAGAATGGTCACATAGAAAATGTCTCCCCTCGATAAAGATAGTCTCTAATATTAAAAAAATTCATCATCAAGATGGTGTTCATAAAGAATCATGTCATGAAGATAATATGTCAACTAAACACTAGCCAAGGATACGTCATCCTCTAATTCATAGAATGTAATATGAAACTGAAATGAAAGATCAATCAAGTTACACTCTAATGATGATTATTTGATAGACTAGGTTAGTATATTTCTTCCCAAATAATCTTCAATGACATTCCATTTCTATGGAGTATACGTGATGTCATTGTCAAAAGATTGAAATTACTCGACCAAATTCCTCTAGAGAATATTCAAATATTTTTGATAGAATACATAACTGATACTCTTTTAGTTTGAATTAATGGTAAACCATCAATCAAAATTAAATGAAACCAACTCTTAATTGCATGAATCACAGATTCCAGTTTGAGGTCATGTTTTGGATAATTCTTCATGTGTTTCCAATCCTACTAGGATCCATACGCAAAAATATGATCACCATACTTAGGAATGATCCCAATCCTAAACATAATGTTTTTAAAACATACAATATAGCCTTACCAGACATCTAGAATAGTCAAAATCAAAAAAATGGTCAAATGATGTTGCATATATAGAAAGAAATGTGTCATTTATTATCCCAAGAAAACATTACACCTTTTTGAGATAGATAAGTCAAAAGAGAGTCCAAATTTGATATTATCTTTACAAATAGATGATATTATCTAACTAAAACAAAGAAAATGAATTTAAAAAACATTTCATTGTTGTTTTCATGTCATAATAGCATTTTCCTTCTCAGGATCAACAAAAATTCCATGTTTTGATGCTACGTGCCTCCAAAATTTCCCTTCATGAATCCATAAATCATGAATCAATTATTGGGAATAAATTCAATGACTGCACAAAAATTCAACAACTACTCATAGATGATTTATATGATCCTCTGTAGACTTATAGTAATGAAATATGTCATCCCTAAAGACCTCTAGGAAAGTATCAAGATACACATGGAAAATATTTTTCATCAAATCCATAAAGACTGTAGGAGAATTGGTGAGACCAAATGGCATGAAAAGTTACTCATGATGATAAGACATACTTTAAAAGAGTATTGTGTAACATTGGATTCTTTTATATAGAATAGTTGTTAACCTGATCAATGATCAATCGTTAAAAACCACATTTACCCATTTAATAGGTCAAATAGATCACCAATCCATGGAAATAGATATTTTTTCTTTACCGTGACTCTATTTAGTTTTCATTAACCAATACAGAGGTGAAGTGAACCATCATATTCTATATCAAATATTCCATTTGAAGCATAAGGTGACACTCTCGAGTGTATAAAGACATTCTCTAATATATCATCTATCTAATTCATTGTCTCTTTAATTTCAACAGGTTCCATGGGGTAAAAACAAATATATGATATTTTAATTCCATGCACAAAATTGATATAAAAATTCACCTCCCTTGCAAGTATATAAACATATATTCCAGATGAAAAAATTATTGTAAACTCAATGAAAACTGGTTGGAGATCACTACCCATTCATTCCCTCTTCAGATTAAAATAGAACACTAATATTATATTCCCTAACTCTGTATAAGATGGACTGGCTCTATTATTCATTAGATCACATTCTCCCTAAAAGACATGAAACTCTCCCTTCGGTAAAGAAAAAGAGACACATCATATATAACAATTATTTTGGGAATTATTGTCTATTACAAAATCTATCCCAAATATAATGACTATAGGTTTCTTATTGAGAAGTAGAAAAGCACAAAAAGAACATTTTTGATAAATAGAATGAACATGTGAGGATATGGAGACCCCTCTTTCTTATTGATCATGGGGGTGTAGTAATATCCACTACATAAGACAAAATCATCATTATATTATTAAGATGATTCAAAATACTGGTTGAAATAAATGAATTAGATTCACGAGTTTCAAAGAAATAATTGATTATAGAAAAAGCTATTGTGATTGTACCTCTCATAATCATTGGACCTGTAAATACATCCTTTGAGACTGTTGGACTATGTGGATAAGATTAATTCTGGATGATTATGGATGACACCCCATAGTTTTTGAATAATTTGATTGCACCACAGTTCTAGTATACACTAATGGTCTTGTGAAAGTACACATAGAGGAATAAACATGGCATGATTTCTAAAAGTCATAAAAGATCCCACAAGACCACATATCTTGGGTGCCTCATAACATTCCCATTTCAAGTTCCTATATATTAAATATTCATAAAAAACTAAAGGGCCTCTTCTAGGCACTGTGTGAGGTCTAAAAAACCCAACTATTGAGAACCACCAAAAGAATCTTCACACTTCCTCATCCCTTTAGAGGAATTCATAGAATTTACACAACAAGAAAAATGAACACCCATCAAACCTAACATAGAAGATAAGTCAATTCCAACCATAAATTCTCTATCCATCACATCAAAATAATATGGAATATTTAATAAGGAATCTTGATTATGAATATTAGATCAGGGTCCTATTGTGAACTATCATGTCTTCATCTTCTCATTCAATAAAATTGTAGTTACAAACTGTACATTCTCAGTAATGTGATTTTCATATTAATTCATGGTTTTTTCATCCATATCGAGTTATAAAAACTCAAAATCCATAGAAAACACCGTTTATTATGGATAAAAATTGTGTGTGAAAAGAACTATAAATTTTTTCCACTCTAAGAAATCATGCTTCTTCGTCATCACCATCATTTCCCACCATTTCCTTTTATGTCTAAATAGCTTGAAGGTGGAACATTTCACCTTAATTTATTTAGGTGCTTCCTATAACTCAAATATAATATTTATATATCTCAATAATTCCACATATAGTAAGGGATAATTAAATCATGAAAATGTTGCTGGATTTTGGCGGAGGAAATCATTAGAACGACCCTTTATAACATCCCTTTGAGGTTCTATAATAGAAACCAGAACAGATAATGGTGAAAATGAATGTCCCAAATCATGGAAATAAGGCATGATAATATCAACCTAGTTATATTTTTAAATATTATTCTCAAAATTTCCTTCATTAATAGCTTCCATGTGGATCTTATTAACAAGTCTTCTTTATGGCATGATGCAATAAAACATTATCAGAAAACATTTAATACATTAGATGAACACAGGAATAAAGAAACAAAGGATGTTGATTATATCATAGAGATAAAAACTATTTGGATTTCAATTTATCCAAATAAAAATAATGGAATAGACGAGAACTAATCCCTGAGGTGCCTTTCTCAAATAATCCATGGTGAATTAAGGATCATTGTGGTGAGAGTTTTCCTAGAAATAAATCGTGACTACCCCATAAGTCCTACAAAGATTACAAACTACATACTAATATCAAGGAAAGATAATTAATCTACACCTTTTGATACCACTATGTAACAAACCAACCCAGATACCCATGAACTCTAATAATCGAGCTGGTTCTAAAATATCCTAACGGTAATTACCAATCCCCATGGGTGTTTGATAAAAACATGGCATCATACAAGATAAAGAGGGAACGTTAATTCCCCAAAAAAATGTAAGAAATAGATACAAGTTATTATGAACATATGTAAACTCCATGAGGATAATTCTACCTGATGTTAAATATGTAAAATAACCCAAAGTACATCTCTGTTTTCTAGAATGAAAATAAGAATAAGCACCCATTTCATTACAAGAAAAAGCTGTACAAATTCTAAATATCAAGAACAACTACCACCTCCATGTTGTGTTTCCCACTTACTCAAACCAAGTAAGAGAATATCTTAAAATTCCCAATGAAACAGGAAGGGTTTGATCTAAAATCACAGTAGGGTCTCACCAAGTATTCCATAATAAGATGCAACACTAATTAACCAAATAATACCATCAAAATTAAATAAACATCTGTCTCATATAATAATCACATTTTAAAAAACCATTCATTCTATTTAAATGATGTACATATTTCTAATTAATGGATTAAAACATTTTGTTTTATGATATTAAATATAAATTTATAAGGAATTTTCGTAATAGTTTACATACAATGGAATAGATATCAAAGCATTAACAAAGAGTAACATGATCAACTACAAAGACATACAATATTTCCACATTATGGGATCTTCACACACTCTAATAGGTGATCATGAAAATATGCATACACATATCTCTCCAATAATAGTCGATGAGGAATCATTACCTTTTCATCGGGGATGTGACCTCCCACATATGTTTTATTACAATTGAAAATATTCAAAAGAATCTATCTTCATATAACACACTAAATACCTAGAAGATTATTTTCTCTAACAACAATAAATAATGGGTTGTATTTTCAAAACTATTCAAAATAAAATTAACCCATTTTTCCATTGCATTATTCTTACTTCAGTTTAAAAACAAAAATGTGTTTTAAAACAAATGATTCATTTTCCATGATAAAACGAATGGTTTTTTTACCAAATCAATTTAACCAATTTCTGACAAATACAAATTTGATATGAATTCCAAAAACCATTTTTACAATTAAATTCCAAAAATTTAATTTCCCAAATACCATCAAAATTTCATAAGCACACCCTAATTCAATATAATATGGGGGTTTTCCAATTTCTTGGAATAGGAAGTACAAATCATAATTTACAACTAATTTGTTTTTCATAATACAATTAAAAACAATTTAATTTAAATCAAGAAATTTATTGTTATAAAAATTAGAAAATAATAAATAAAACTAGATACTACTGATCAAGGGTCACACAATACAACACCATTACTTGGAAACGTCAATGATGAACGTTGGAATATGACATCAAAGAATCAATCCCACATTAAAGATCTAAATAAATTGGTAATAGATCCTCCAAAAAAACATGGAGATCTTATAAAACCTATGGAGGAGAGAACTAAAATGTAGGAGAGATCAAGAAGAGATGATTAAAATACCTAGACGAGATCAAATGTGATTCAACATGAAAAAATATATCCTCATAGGGGTTTCGGGGAGCCAAAATTGGATTTTTGGAGCCTTAAATACCAAGGAAAACGTTCTAGTTTTATTGAGGCCTGAGAAGGGGTCTAAATAAAAATTAAGTAATTTTTAAAATATTTTTAGGAATAATAAAATTTCACATAGGGTGTTAACTGGGCAGGGCCACAATATTTTTCAATCCATATGCTCTAGTTAGGTGACCAATTCAGTTGGGTTTCATGGTTTCTACATGGATTCTCCAAGGTTTGGAAAATTGTGTTCCATTCATGAAAACCCTTAATGTATTGGATTTTAGTGTTTTCACTATAAGTGTGCGTGGTTTGGGAAAACTGTGTGCTAAGAGTTCATAACCCATGAGCACTTCAAACTTTACAAAATATCACATGAATAACCAGTAAATAATACCCAAACAATGAATCATAAAAATAGTGGTTTTGAGTAACTGAAGATAGTAACATGATGTCATAAAGGGAACCCCATGTTTCATGGGAAGATATGTTTACAATATGATGTCATTATCCTTATTACAATATTGAAGTGAAGACTAATTTTAACATTCAGGAATGTCATAAAGAAAATGAAACAATAGGAATTCAATATAGGAAGCAAGCAGAGGCCGGTAATCAGGGAAGAATGAGAGGTCGAATAGGAAATTTGAGGGGTCACTCTGGATGCATATTATAGAATGGGGATAAAACCTTGCCATGTGTATTTTTTAGTTATATATATTTTAGGGGGTTCCATTTAAGAAATAATTAAAATCCAATATATTATAAAATTGGTGAATGGAGAGATTGGTAGGGAACAAAAGAATATTATTCAGTTTGAGTTCAATTAGGGGGGTTGGTCCATAGGACTGCAAATACATCTTGATTATTTCACATTTCCTCATCCTCTCTCTTCCTCCTCCTCTCCCTTACTCATGTGATTATATAACATTCTATATTATATATGTATATATATAATAAGTAGTCTCTTCTAGGTGGGTTTTTTGTTCTAGGTTTTTACCATAAGATTAGTGGGAAAATAGTTAGTAATGGCGTGAATGTTTGATAATGTTAATTATGATTTATAAACAACATGAATGAGTTAAATAGTGATGTTGAGAACATGATTGATCATTAATATGTAAAAATAAACCCCTTTCTCTTTTAGATAAGTTGGTAACCAATGAATGGATATTTCATAGAATGTGTGCTATGAGTCATATAAGGTCCTGATGAAGGTAAATTTTGGTTCACCATTATTTAAAAGTGTTTCCCTACCAAAAAACTGGTGGATAGATTGAATATAAGGATGCTGAAAGAGTTTTATGAAGAGTATTCATTCATTTTTACAAGGAATGATTCTGAAAATGAATTATATATGGCGTTTGTATTTTTTTCAACTACAAGAAAATACATATAAATGGTAGATGGCCATGGAGCTGTCAATAAGTAGTGTAGGAAAATCTGGGATAGTATTCCAATATATCTTCTATGTAATGTTATGTTAAGAGTTAGTAAACATAGAATGGTTTCTGTGTTTCATTATTCTCTATCAATTTTTTTATTCAAAAAAATAATAAAATTCTTTGTTTTAATGGTTTTTTTACTTTATAATAGAATTGGATTGAGATTTTACAAGTTACTAAGGTTGGTATAAACCTATACTATACAGGTTTGAATATCCTTTTAATATTTTTATTTTGGATTTCTGATAATGAGAAGATTCTAGCTGGAAATGACAGTGTGGTAAAAGAAAAGTCCCTCTAGCCTAGAATATAGAACATGAGTTGACTATGTTTGGTTATTATGATAATTAATAATGGCCGATAGTTCTTCAGTGGAGATGAAAATCAATTTCATCATTGCTTTCATAGCTAGAGGCAAGGAAAATTTTATAGTGGGGAGCACACCATTGATTGTTCATTAATGTTATCTTTCTCACAAGATATGTATGATGAATATCATCGGAAACATGTTTGTGGTAGAGATTTTAAATATATTTAAAATAAAAAATATATTTAAAATAAAAAATATATACGTATTTCTGGGTGAGTGATGAAATACTGGATTTGAATTTTAATTTATAGAATTCAATAGGAATCATATTTTTTGGAAATAACCAAGAAAAATAAAATAGTTTGTTTATTGTGATAATTAATCAATTCTGAATGTTCTTTAGTCACGACATAAATTGAATGCATAAGTCCTCATGTAAGTGATTAAGATAATCCTATGGTGGGATTGCACCAATTATTGTTTTATAATTTAATAATTATCACAAGAGATGTATATTTATTGTCATGGGATACACTTTTGTGTTACTAGTTTTACTTTAGATTCTTGATATAAGATTATATGTTGTGATTGTTTAAGGAATGAATGATGGATTTGATTTTAATTAGTATGTTTTTGTAGGAAATAATATTGAGTGAAAACCACCGAGAATAATATGATTGATGATATTCAATGATACTAGATAGTTAATGAAATTTATAATTCAGGAATGACACACATATTTGGGTAACATTCAATAAATCTCAAGTAAATCCATTATATATGGAAACTGGATAGTTTAATATTTAGGAATAGAGAAATCTTGAATCATAATATAGAGAATCTAATGTATACTAGGAGGGTGTAATGACAATATAATTTTCGAAATGTGTTGTATTTCAAATATGAAGATGGCGGTTGGTAATTAGGTATAAAAAAGAAGGTAAAATTTGGATGAAATTTTAAATAATAAATTTTCTAGACTGGAATATTTATGGAAATTAATATTAGAATGATATCACTGATTGGGTGTTTATGATTGGGTATAGAAACCAATTGATTATTCTGTTAGGACGATGCGTACTAGTGGTAGGATATTAAGAGCAAAAAAATATATGTATATTCTAGTGAAATTATTCTATGGTATCTGTGTACAATTTTGAAAAAAGTAAATACATTAGTACCAATAAAACTTAGATATTCCAACTTTTATTCCTTATATTACGACCAGGAGAAGAATATAGACTACCTTCCCTCTATAACTACATCCCTCAATTAAATTTTCCTAATCAATAACCAATATTTAAATACCAAGAAGAATTTATCTAATAAATATCCATGAATTCCCCAAACAGACTAAACCCTCTACTCGATCACAATTCCTACCTTGTCCCTCCTCCAATAACAAGACTTTAATATCTTGGGTCTATGACTAATATATATTTTAGAAACTAGATTAATAACATTTTTACCCCCTTGAATGTATCCTTGTCCTATGGGGAATTTCTTTAAATTGGGAAATAATACAGATAGAATCCTCCCTAGTGGACTCTTCTAGTTGATTTCCATTCCACTAGATGAGAAAAAACCCCTACGGTCACCCAGGTGATGTTTGGGTGTCTAAGACGTTGGGTGGTTTAACCATTTAACTTTTTTATGTATCCCATAGTTTTCTAAGAATGAATTACATAGTTGATTCCCTAATAACTCATTTGATCTAATATATATTAATGTTGGGTGAGCATGTGTGTACTCAATCTGGGAATGTTTAAAAGTGATGTTCCCCAACTGGGATAAAATTGGACAAAATCCACAACAACACACCTCTAATTTTGTTCTTATATTTTAATACATTTAAGGGTGAACATTATTCTAGTGTGTAAATAATAAAAAATCACTAACATAAATTGTTTCATATCATTGTTAATTGTTGGAAAATTGAGACATTAATTACTGGGTGAGTAAGATATTATGTGGGAGGTGGTGCAACATGTGATCTTGTTCTGTAAGGGATATAACAATTGTGTCAACCAGAGTTCCCCTTATTGAAAAATACATCACTATTGTTGGTTACTTTCCATAAACCACATAAAAGGGATTAATCTTTGGGGAAGTATGGTTTTCAATATTATAGTAGTACTCATACCGTTGAATCCATCATTCCCATGAATGTAGACATTCCAAATTCATTTTGAAGGTGGTTTCCTCCATCTGGAAGAGTTATTTCTAAATATTTCTAACAAGTATAGTGATTGAGGTGTAGCTATATAAGAATTGGGGTGGTTCTATGTAGGGTAGTGGTTCAATGGTATGTTTCTTCAACATCCAAGGGTAATTAAGTAATACGATTAGTTAGCTAAGATTTATGAAAGTTGTTAGAGAATATTATATATATGGGGATCAAGAGTAATGGTTGGGTATGTATTTATAGGGAATAATTCAAAAACATTTTATGGCTATTTAAAACATTATCTCAGGTTCTACTCCATCCAATTATCTTTTTCCCATGTATTTTCTTTATTTTATTTCATATTAACCTCTTTATTCTATGTAAAAGTCTTACATAATTATTATACAATAAAAAGATGATATCAATAAAGTCCCTCAATATCTATCAATAGTCCATAATATGGTTCTTTCACTCAGAGAGTGAGATGGTTGGTGTTTTTTGGGTTTCCTGGTTACTTGAATAGTGTGTTTACTTGTTAGAGAAAATTCTATCTGATACCAAAAAAGTGAGTAATGTATAACTGAATCAATTTCCAGTTCTTTATATAGAGGAGGCACATATATTCATAGTTTTTATTATGTAAGACATTATAGATGTAACTGACCCACCTGAAATGTATATTCCTTTTATTGCGGAGTAGTAGTGGTGGACCATATACAGAAAGTCATTCTAAATTTTTTCATGGGATGTTCAACAATATATTCCCACAAAAATGGTGAACGATGTATTTGTCCTTTATTATTATATAGAGGAGTTTTTAGATATTTTCTAGTGATAGGAGGTTGGGAATCAATGAGTTGAGAACAAAATGTGGGAGTGGATGGTGATGTTGTCTCAATATGGGGAAAACCTGGCTAATCAATTGAAATATAGAAAATATAATGGAAAATTTGTCATTTAAGAGGATAGTGGAAGTCTTTTTAATATATATAATTTGGATATTGATTTCATACATGACTCTAGTGGCTGGCATGGCTGAGAAAAATGTGGGTGGGAGGTGTTGCAGAGGATGTCAACTATATTGGATTAAATTTTTGTTCTCTAAAGAGGATCTAATTAAATGTATAACCCATTATGAAATGTTATTTTCCATATACCACACATGTGAATATTAAAAAATTACTTTGGTGAAACTAAGTGTGGAATCGTTTCTACAACAGTGGATCATGACACTATAGTCTATCCATACAGTGGTCACTTGGCCACAATTGAATGTAGAAAATATTTGGTAGTATTAATGTTTTTACGAGGAAGATCTAGTGATTAGTTTTAGAGAATTATGAAATTATTTATAAGTTGATGAATATTATGATGAATTTCATGGATTTATCTTATGGACTCATGTTATTTATGTATACTAGTATTATTGTCTATTTATTTCAGGTTTCAAAATAGAGATTGGAAGCACAATTATGACCCATGATCCACTAAGAAATGTGCGGCTCCTGACTCTATATAGGAGAGTTAAATGCATGATATTGTCCATGGGTAGGACTTTACATCCCGAGCCCCAATATTTTAGGGTTGTTTATATAAACCAAAATATGAAGATATAATACAGATACAATTAAATTTGGTACTCCAATGGGTGGATCATATAGGGATTTACATGGATGAGACAATCCACCTCGATAGAGGGGAATCCGTTATATGTATATGGGGGAATTTTTTGAAATTAAAAATAAATTATTTGTGATTTATATTTTGGGAAAAAATATTTATTTAAATTGGTGTTCAATGTAGGGATTCAAATGGTTGGTATGGGAGAATATCTAACTATAGAGCGATGAAAAACATGAACTAGTTTAGGGAAAATTGAATGACGGACCGTATGGAAGAGAAGGAAACATGTAAGATTTCCACCTTGAGTACAAAGTGTATCATAAGGGAAAGACAAAGGTAAATATGTTTTTATATAATAATTGTTGTTATACTATGTAGTGGAGTTTGTTTGTGGGTATATTCCCTAAAGACTAGTCATAGTGATGTAATACCACCTGTTAGCTAAGCTATTAGGAAGTTGATTGGGATTATTATATAAGTGTGGTATAGCTATAGGGGAGACATGTATTTCTAGAGATACATTCAATAGTAGCTAAGAGTCGGTTAGGCCATTAGCCCATGGTGACACTCTACTCGAGGATATCTTCTTCCCCTGTTTCTTTTTCATTTCATTTATCTATCTCCTTTATCTTATTTTATATATAAATCAGTTGTAATTGTTAATCAATGGAAAAATTATATTAATAGATTCCCTCTATTAATATTCCCAGAACCTATCCAATTAGATCCTCATTGATGGGAATGTATTTGGGTATGCCATGTTATCATACTACTTCCATAACAAAGATCTTGACCACATGTTTTCTTGTTTAAGGATTTCTCATGAGAATAAATTGATAATAATTTTAGAATCAATCCATGATCAATATGATCACATTATATACATGATTCAATGATATTATAGTGATAAAATCAATTGAAATATTATCCCAAACAAAATCTGTAATAAGAAATACTTGTAGGATGTTAGAGGGGAACATGACCTAAGAATTTTTATATTGGTCGGTATCACATCCAAAAAAAATTGATAAATGAATTCGTTCATACAATTTTAAAATAAAAAAGTAACCGATATTTTATATGTTTTGAGAAATATTTCATGTCTTTTTACAATCGGAGTGGTAATAGTGAGAAATATTCAGGATGCAGTATGAATGTTTAGAAAAAACTATTCTCTATCAAAAAATAGATACACCTCGTGGACACAATATAGTAGCTGGGAGTCTATAATCAATTCTATAGAAGTTATGATACACTAAATCTCAAAATCATATTGTAATTATACCATGATGGTTTTGACCTCCGTAAAAAATGGTTTGACCACAACTGAACCCATCAAAAATTCATAAGTGTATAAAACCTAATATAACACAACATAATATAATAAAACCCTAAATAATGATTTTCAAATAGCTATTAACTTCATTAAATTTTGAGGAACATTTCAGTTAATGGTTTAGTGAATAATGAAAAAATATTACATATTAATACCTTACAATACAATGTGGATACTTCCACTCAGTTTCCATTGTTTTCCCAAAAAAATGATTCTTAATTTAAAGCTCTAGTTTCATTTTAAACATGTTTTATTCTTTTGATTTGAATATTAATAAGAAAAATGATATACATTGATAAGTTTCATATTTATCTTTAATGTAACACCCTATTATTTCATAGTATGTTATTTCTTCAAAGTAATGTTAAAACTTTCACTACACGCAACCCTGAGTTCAAGAGAACTACAACTTACCAAACTAACCGTTCAAAAGTGGTTATGAATAGTATTAACTGAATTTTGAACTTTATATAATCCTTATAATTTTATAATCCATATTACGAGTTTCATAGACATAATGTAAGAACAAATTATTTTTTTCAGATAAAAGAATTATTTTTCAAAAAATGCAGTTTTACTGCCTTTTAATGGTGAACCCCCTTTAAATCCAATATTTGAAACATTTATATATTTAATTCGAGCAGATAAACTTCTTCTTTAGAATCAGGACCTAGGAATTTATTTTCAATAAATTATTTGTGTTTTTCTGATTACTATAGTATTTTGTTGAATAGTAAAAAATAATATATTTTAATTGAAAGCAACTTCTTTAATAAAAATAATTTATAGTGTTGAATTATAAATTTTTTATGGGTTGGAACTATTACCATATTATATTTTTTCAATTTAATCCAATGATGGTCATTGTAATCAATTTCACTTTAAAATTGACATAAACAAGTGTCAATCTTTTTTTAGTTATTTTTTCTTAAAAATATGCTTTTTGGTTTTGACAAAGGGAATTAATTTTAAATTAATTATATCTAATATTATGCTTGTAAATTGTAAAATATAATTTAACTTTGAAATCAGAATTTCAAAATTAGCTTAGGGTTATTTTTTTTTACTTTTTTGAAAACCTTCAATTTCTGATTAATAGTGAAAAACCCTAAGTTACAGTTTAAAACCGATTTTATTATATAATTATTTATTTTATTTAAATTTCATTTAGTTTAAAATATATACATTATAACTATATATGTTCAATTTAATTCATTGTAGTTATTTTAAAATAACTTCAGATATATAATAATTTTATTGAAAGTTTTATCGTCTTTACCCACCTCCTATGAGCATTTGGAAATTCAGATAAAACTTAATTTTACCACCTCTGGGAGTTGAAATTCAAAACATCGATAGACACTGTTAATATCAGTAAGTAATATGTGGTTCAATAAGATGAAAATAATTTTTGGTGAATAGTAACTTTTTACATATTTAGCATGATTAAAAGTAAATAAGGAAATTTAGGGTATTAATGATATTATTATTACCCTAAAACATGTCATAATTATATTAGATAACTGTAATTCAACCTGAAACAACCTTAGGAATAAATTATGATCTTTTAGGTCCACTTGGATTAGATTATGACAATTATTATTATTTAATTAAAATAAGAGTTAAAAGAGCTATAATCAAAGTTTAATAACTAAAACAACTTTAATATAGGGTTACACATAAGATAAATTATACTATAAATATTCCATATAAAGATAAATATATTTCTTACATAATGGTATTTTATTTATATTTTTTAGACAATAAATAATTTATTTTATTTATGAAACTATGATGATGTAGTAATTACCTAATTATGAAATATTAAAATAATTGACATTATATATATCCAAATAAATGTAATATGAGACTTTTTATAAATTAAACTAATTTTCATGGTTAATATGACATATTAGGGTTGGATAGATTAATTTTTTTCGAAGTAATTAGGTTATTATGAATTTATAAAAAACAAAATACCAAATGGTGTCAAAATGGAAAAATAAGAGTTTTTAAAACAAATATTATATTATTAATTAATATTATATTCCTAAAAATGTATGTTTTCGGAAAAAAACTTTTATAATTATTAGTGTATCATTAATTAACCACTTTAGGTTCACTTAAAAGTATATAGTAATTATATTAACAATATAATATAAAAATACAATGACATGTGGTAAATGTAAAACTATTTAACCAAGAGTAAAATCTAAAGGATAAGGTTAATATAGGGACACAAATATATCTAAAACCTATTGGTTGAGTGGTTTTAGACCCATTCCCACCTTATACTTTAGAAAACTTATATCAGACCCATTAGAATCCGATAATGATTCCATTATAAAATAATATTTCTAGCTTTTCCTAAGGTACCCCTCACCCCTCTTAGAAAAGGGCACCCCCCTTCTCTCTAATTCACACCTTCAAAGCCATTTGGCTCGGCCATCCTCTTCGCAAATACCATCTAAACTATACTCCCTTAATCATAGAGGCCTTACATTAGTCAAAAATCAAACCAAAGGAGACCTTTTGGTCAAATCAAAATGAAGAAAACAAACAAGAGGTAAATGTTTCACCTCCTCTTTCATGTTCTTTTCTTCTTCCACTTCCTCTTTCTTTGTTACATCCACTCAAAAATAATAACTCCAGTATCTTCTATATATTGTGATGTTATTATAAATAGGGTAAA
The DNA here is from genome assembly GCA_963277665.1 of Viscum album. Taxonomy (NCBI): domain Eukaryota; kingdom Viridiplantae; phylum Streptophyta; class Magnoliopsida; order Santalales; family Viscaceae; genus Viscum; species Viscum album. The sequence goes on from OY728137.1 coordinate 1,777,963,247, forward strand.
ACCTTATTAATTATTCTATCCACCCATTGAATGACATGTCACCATATGAGTGTATGTACGGCTTATCGTCTCCACGTCTTGGTGTAATTCTTATTCAATACATACTTATTTGGATGGGTATAATAATGATGTTTAATTTATGTTAATAATAAATATAATATGGTAATTATTCTTTATATATGATATACCATCCAATTACAGATGATTTCTCCAGCAATATAATGATATTTTTGCCTGTGCTAATGTATGGATTGTCGTCTCCAGGATGTGATGAGATTCATTTCCACGTTCACCAATCAATGATTATTATAAAATATATATCATTAAGAATTATGTAATATATGAAACAATAATGCTACTATATATATATATATGTACTTATATATAACTTATTCACTTAGTTCTGTTCAATACGATATGAAAATGGAAACAACGTTTATGCGTACGTATGTTCTACCGTCTACATAAATGGTGTTTTCCATTTCATATATATGTCTATTATACATATTTATATTATAAATATATATTATATATAAATAGTATTTTATATTTTGGAATTATTTAAATATTTATCTAAGTGATACAATCAAGAGTAATGAGTTAAAAAACGTACAATAAAGAAAGCGATTATAACACAAAATGTTAATTTAACATGGAATTTATTTTTAATTGGGTATTATAATGTCATAAATGAATCATGTATGATATCATAAATAGTAATATGGTTTTTACATAATTTATTAACATTATAAGGTCTTCATACAAGAGGTTAAATGTACCCTCGACTAAAGTGAAGTGCAAGGTAAGGGTTAATTATACAATATCTTTATTGTCCAAGGTTTTTTTATGTAAGTAACTACTAGGACCGATGGATCATCCACATCCATGTTTCTTATAAATGTATTAAAAAAAATTACTAGACAATGGGGTAAATAAATTTATTCCCATATTTAATATTATATGTTTTTAAAGGAATCCTTCTGTCGTTTTCTAAACAAGGAACCTTATGTCCTTTTCGACAAAATTAAGATAAGAATGTTATTTAACTTATATGGAGGGTGAAGCTATTTTCCACCATTATAACTTTTTCAAATCATCCCTTACAATATTATATAAATATTTTCAAAATAAATTTTATCATTATAATTATGTGACTCTTAAATTATTTCAAAATATAAAGAGATATTTTACTAAAAAAGGTTTTGATTTCATATATGTCAACATCCTTTGATGGATTTTAAGATTATTTGATGTTCATTTATTATGATACAAAACATCCATATTCTATTGAACGTTTTGTGATATGTTTGACTATGGATGTACTATTGTTATTTCATTCATGGTTTCTAGTTAAAGTATTGAAATTTTGTATGCTGGTTTTAATAAAAATGATTATGTTATATTCAACATTTTCATATGAGGACTATATTTGACTTATTAAGTAATGTTTGGAGCCCTCTATAGCTCCTAGATTCATCGGTAGGTCTCATTATACAACTAGATGTGGAATTGGCTGAGGCCTTTCCCAAGTTGATATTTGGTTTTGTCTGAGCCCTTATTCATTTTTTGACATCCTGGCCGAGGCCTTGAAAAAATGTTTCAGATTATCTGGAATTATACATTCCATCATATTGAAAATAATATTGATGGTTCTTGTGGTCATTAGACTAGTAGAATATACATGATTGGGTTTTATTATTTCATTATTTACTCATCGCATATTCCTGCCATAAAAGTATTCATGTTTATTATTGGTAAAGGAATGTGGTTTAAATTATTCACCATTCTTAATATTTATGTTATCATCCTCTATATTGATTACCCTTACTTAGATTTTGATATCACCACTTTCTTATGTTTCATTTTCCCTGGATATGAAGAAGTTAGTTATGAGTGACATTCAGTCATAATCTAGGAGGCTTGGATGTTTCTAATGGAATAAATTCATATTGTATTACTTTTCAAGTGTTAATGTTGAACTTATGTATGACTCGTCTTTCCAATAATAAAAAATAGACAGGTCTTTAAGAAATTATTTCCTTGTGATCATGCCAATGTATCAAAATAATGCACTGAATCTGGGCATATAGGTTTGGGGCGTTACAGTTGGTTTCAGAGATATTTTAGTACAATCCTTAGAAACTCGATTTGGATAAACAATTATTATAGAACGTATCCCTAAGATAGACTTTGAGGATTAGTATAGAAGAAATTCCTTGATTTTTTTGTATTGTAGAGATATTGTGAGTTTTCCAAGAAATACATCCATGTTTGTATATGAGAAGGTTGAGGTGGATCTCACACAGATGAACCTAGGGGTAAAACCCCAAAACACCGTTTTGGCTACACTAGAACGGGAACTGGTGCACGACAACAAGCCTTGATGCACTCTTGGTTACGACACACCCCGGAAATATGCTTAGGATAATTCTCATTTTCTGTAAAAATCATTATGAAGGATTTATGAGTATATACCTCCTCAAATAATTTTTTTTATGATTATGGATTATATCCATAAACTGTTCAATTTACGTTAGGTATTTTAAAAGTTTGGAATTATTCATTGCAATTCATAAACTGACCTGATGTATGCCATTGTATAGAAATGGTGCCTAGTAGAAGGAATGTGAACTATAGTAAAATGTATGATCCAAAGAGTAAGAGGGATCATAACTTTCACAGTATTAATCGGACATTTAGAAGGGAAATAATATCCCCTGTATTCTCAACATATGAAGAAATAGTATCACGTGTTAATAAGATAAGTACATAATTATTAACATGTTGTGTCTTTGAAGGAAAGAAAGAGAAGAAAAGGATGGAAGAGATAATGATGGATAAATGGAAAAGTAAAAGAAGGATTTTCCCATATGTGATAACTATGTAAAGAATAATCTAGGTAAATTATTGAAGGGAATGATATTTTTTTATAAGTGTGGAGAAAAAGGACACCAAGTGCGTGATTTCCAGGGTAAGAAAAGGGTTTCAAATGTAAAATGCATCATCTACAAGGCGTTGGGACACAACGCAAATCAATTTTCTTATCATCAAAGTTTACTGGAAATGATGCTATTGGATAATAATAATGTTATGATACTACCTCAGATGAAGAGGAATGAATAGCGCTCTTATGTTGTTATATAGAATTATTTCATTTGAGTGTTGTATTAGTAATATACTGTATATATGAATTATGGAGATAAATAAGGATTGTACTGTAGTACTATTTTATTAAATATTTGAGATTATATGGTTATTCGAAAAGAGATATAATAGAAAGCTACACTTTTTATAAAATACATGGTTTAAGGAAAGGTAATCCATAATATAAACCCAATAATTAGGTAGTGATTTTCAATTAAGATATGGTTTATTTGGATAAATTTTATTGGATATTCTTGACTATCTTGAAACTTATTAATGGTTTTAATATTCCATAATTTTTTGAGTTTACAACATTTTTGGATAGCAGGAGTATATCCAGTATTCTATAAGGAATAATGGAGCATTAATGTAATCAATATGGTTTTCTGGTAATTCATGATGTTTCAGTGTTTTAAAAGAATATATGATGAAGGTATTCACATTTTATTATGTATAAAAAATATCCTTATCGTGTTTATATTTCTTTTCAATTTTTTATAGTGATCTTGGACAAAAGTATTTTTGATAATTCTAGTTTGTGATTATTTTTGGATTATCCTAAAAGGACCACTTGGGGGACGGGCGACAACCCATCGCGTCTAGTAAGGCTACGTGACTTGAACTCGCAACCGAATGGCAAAAAAGGTGTATCACCTACCAGTAGCCCACGTGATTTCCTGGATTGAATAATGTAGTTTTTTAAAAGGTGTGGTAGATGAATTATAAATTCATTTTTTAACCATATATGAATCAGATAAATAGAATATTTTTTTATGTTCTACTATCTTTTATAGTGAAAGATGAGTTTTCGATAGAAATTACTTAAAACATGGAACTCTACTTTTCAATTAATTATTTTTCTTCTCTTATTCAATAAATAAATTAATTCCTAAACTTTAGGTAAGGGATCTTAAAACTAAAAATGTGTTATCCTAATACCTTGTGTTTTGTTTCATAGATTATATTTTAAATCATCATAGATTGATGTCTTTGAGGCCCTCAATTATACAATTTCTTGTCACTGATGACCTCCGTCACTCCCTATATATATTTACATTTTCCTCCAATTATGTGTCTCTAGTTGTTACCAATGTTCTCATAATATAGATCATAATTTGGTGGTGATTTTTTCATTACCCCATTCCTCTTATTAAGACTAAATTTTATTAACCCAATTTCCGATGTGGGTTTTCCCTCAAAGATATTTTCTATTTTAAACATTTTTTGAAATACAATTTCAAATTAATAGGATGCAATGTATTTATTTAGGGAAGAATGTAACACCCTAAAATTTTATAGTATGTTATTTCTTCAAAGTAATGCAATAACTTGCACGACACGCAACACTAAGTTCAAGTGCATCATGACTTACCGAACAAGCCGTTCAAAAGCGGTTATGAATATTATTAACTGAAATTTCAACTTTATATAATCCTTATAAGATTAGAATCCCAATTAAGAATTTCTTAGACATAATTTAAGAACAAATTCATTTTTTCAAATATATGAATTATTTTTGAAAAAATCCAATATTACCGCCTTTTAATGGAGAACCCATTTTAAATCCAATATTTGAAACTTTTATATATTAAATTTGACAAAATAAACTTCTTATTTAGAATTGGGACATAAGAATTTAGTTTCAATAAATTATTTTTGTTTTTCTTATAACATCCATATTTGTGTGAATAGGGAAAAATCTATTTTTTAACTGAAAACAACATTTTAAATCAAAATAATTTATGGTGTTTAATTATATATTTTAATGGTTTGGAAGTATAATTTGATTATATTTTTACCATTTAATTCAATGATGTTCATTTTAAGTAGTTTCACTTTAAAATTGGACATAAACAACTCTCAATATTTTGAAAGTCATTATTTCTTAAAAATATGCTTTTTGGTTATGACAATGAAAATTAATTTTAAATTAATTAATAAAAATTCTATGTTTTTTAATTGGTAAAATAGTAATAATTTTTGAATTTAGAATATCAAAATTATCTTAGGGTGAATTTTTTTTATTTATCTGAAAACTTTCAATTATTGATGAATAGTAAAAAACACTGAGTTATAATTTATAGCGGAATTTTTTTTAAATAATTATTTATTTTATTCAAAATTATTTTAGGTAAAATATATACAGGATACCTATATAAGTTCAATTTTATTATTTGGAGTCAGTTTATAATATCTTTAGATATATAAATATTTTATTGAACTTTTTACAGTCCTTACCCACCTCCAATAAGCATTTGAAAATTTACCTAAAACATAATTTTACCGCTTCTGTTAGCTGAATTTAAAAAATTTGAGGGACATGGTTGATATAAGAAAGTAAAATTTTGTTCAATAAGATGAAAATAATTTTCAATGAATAGTAACTATTAACTTTTATTTTCTATAGTTAAAAGTAAATCAGATAATTTATGGTAGAAATGATATTATTATTACCCTAACACATGTTCTAATTCTATTGGATAAGTGTAATTTGACCAAAAAAACCTTATGAATAAAATATGATCCTTTCGGTCCACTTGGATTATATTAGGAAATTTATTATTATTTAATTCAAAGAAGAGGTAAAGGAGTTAAAATCAATGTTTAATAACTGAAATATTTTTAATATAAAGATACACAGAAGGTAAATTCGACAATAAATATTCATTAGAAAGCTAAAATGATTTCCTAAATAATGTTATTTTATTTATATATTTTATACATTAATGAATTAAATTTATTTATGACACAATGATGATGAAATAATTACGTAATTAATGAAAGATTAAAATAATTTACCTTATAAATATCCATATAAATGTAATTTTCGACTTTTTATGAATTCCACTGATTTTATTTGTAAATATGACATATTATTAATGATTAAAAAAATTTAATTTGAAGTAATAATGATGTTATGAATTTAGAAAAAACAAAATACCAAATAGTGTAAAAATTTATATAAAAGAGTTTTTAAAACAAATATTATATTATTAATTAATATTAAATTCCTAAAACTCCAAGGTTTGGAAGAAAGTCTTATATAATTATAGGTATATCATTAATGAACCACATGGAGTTTTCATGGATTTAAATATTATGTTTATTAAACATATAATATAAAAGTACAATGACACATGGTAAATGTCAAACTATTTAACTACGAGTTTAATCTAAAAGATACAGTTAATATAGTGACCCAAACATTTATAAAACCTATTGGTTGGGTGGGTTTAGACCCATTCCCACTATAGCCTTTAAATAATTCATTTTGGAACCATTAAAAACTGAAAAGGATATTATTATAAATAATATTTCTAGCTTTTCCTAAGGCGCCCCTCACCCCTCTTATAAATGGGCACTCCCCCTTCTCTCTAATTCACACATTCAAAGCCATTTGGATCAGCCAAATTCTGTCCAAATACCATATCAACTTTACTTCCTTAATCCTAGAGGCCTTATTTTAGTTATAAATCCAAACTAATGAGACCATTTGATCAAATCGAAATGAAGAACCCAAAGAAGTGGTAAATATTTCACCACATCATTCAAGTTTCATTCTGCCATAATTTAATAACATACTATGGTCTTCATATTGAAGGTTAAACTTACGCTCGACTAATGTAATGTGCAAGGTATGTGATAATTCTACAATCTCTTTATTATCCAAGGTTGTTTATATATAAGTATCTACTGGGACCTCTTTATCATCCACGTCCATGTTTCTTAAAAAAATTCAAAACATTTTTAGAAGACAATGGGGTTAAAAAAATTATACCCTTCTTTATCATTATATTTTTTGAAAGGTACATTTTTGCTGACTTCAAAACATGGTTAATTATGACCTTTCTCATCAAAATTAAGATAATAATGCTTTTTTAACTTATACAGCAGGTACATCTATTTCTGTTTTTATAACATCGTTGAAGATTCCCTTACAAGATTATAAGAATATTTTCAAAATAAATGTTTTCTTTATAATTATATGACTCTTAAATGATTTCAAAACAGAAAGATACATTTCTCTAAAAAAATGTTTTGATTTCCTCAATGTCAACATCCTATAATGGATTTTTTGTTTTTTTAAAGATGATTTATTATGATAAAAAACTTCCATATTGCATTGTAGGTTTTTTGATATTTTTGATATTGCTTGTGCTATTTTTATACCATTCATGGTTTACGGTAAAAGTATTGACATTTATAGTGCTAGTTTTAATACGAATGTTTATGTTATATTTCAACCTTTTCATATGAGGAATGTACTAGACATAGTAAGTGATAGGTGGATCCCGCTTCAGCTCCTTGAGGCATCGGTTGGACACATGAGATAACTAGACGTGGAATTGGATGAGGCCCTTCCCAATTTGATATATGGTTTTGGTGGAGTCCTTAATCATTTTTATACACCCTAGACGAGGCCTTGACAAAGTGTTTCAGAATGTCTAGAATTATACATTCCCTCATAATCAAAATATTATTAATGGTTCATGTTGTTATTCAACTAGTATAATACCCATGATTATGTTTTATTATGGCATTATTTACTCATCGAATAATCCTTCCATAAATGTATTCATGATTATTATTTGTAAAGGCATGTGGTTTCAATTATTCACTATGATTAATATTTATGTTATATTCCCCTGTATTTCTTACCCTAACTAAGCATTTGAGATCACCCCTTTCTCTTTTTTAATTTCCCAGGGATATGAAGAAGTTAGTTATGAGGGACATGCTGGCATAATCTAGGAGTCTTGGATGCTTCTAATGGAATAAATTTGTGTTGTATTTCTTTTCAAGAAGTAAAGTTGAACTTATGTATGAATCTTGTTTCCAATCATATTAAACTGATCGGTCTTTTGAGACATGATTTTCTTTGTGATCATGCAAATGTATTAAAATAATTTACCAACTCTGGGCTACTGGGTTGGGGAGTTACATTTAATCCCTAGTAAAAACATTTGACAACATGGGACGAGAAAAACAAAGATTGAAAGTTATACAAAAAATTAAAGGAAACTTATTCTTTCATTTCAAAATTAATGAAAACCCCTACGAAATGTATCCACTTTAATAACAAACATCATAATTAAATAATCATTCAGGTACATATGAAATCACCTTCTTTAAACAAAAAATTAATAAAACATATAATATGAAATCATAAGTGAAAATTCAAAATCATGGGTGTTTCTTGTCAAAAATGATTACTCATGAAAATATTATTTCTAAAAAACATAATTTTCACTCGCAAAATTACTCTTACAAATGTAATAAACGACATAGGTAATCCAAAATATATTCCATGACGAAAAAATAATAATTTAATGGAATAGAGATCTATAGATGGAAAATATTTAATTATAAAACACATATAATCTTTAATATACATTATAAAAAGATTTCAAATATAATTTACAAAACATTCATAGAAGGACATTCTAACCTCATGTAAAAATTCAGAGAAATAACAATTTTATTTGAAAATAAAAAAATGAAATGTTTCTAGAATAAGAGGGAAAACTATTTTCTTTTGAGATACCATGAAAAATTTAGAGTGTGATTATTTAATATTAATGTTCATGTAAGTGGTAAATTATGACCATTCCATATATGTTAAAAACATTCTTTCTCACATTGGTAGAGTCAAAAGTGGTCCCTGAGAAAAAACATAAAAATATTTATTTTAAACTCCTTATAATTAGATTTAAATATTGTTTAAAATAAATTAATATTCATTGATTTATAAATAATAAAATTATTCATACATTTAAAAAATAAAATGGAGGAAAAATGATATATAAAAGAAAACTCCAAAACATGGTTAAAAATTCACTTACCTTATGTCCCAACTTGTTTCGTGTATTCATCATCCCATCATATTTATAAAATAATAATTTTAACTATATGATTCAAAAACCATTTAATGTTTAATTTTTTACAATTATTCTATTTATCTCATTTATTACCATGTTTCATTTTGTCTGAAAATTACTTAAGTTTATGTTTGACGTTTGGAGGTTGCTCGACTCATAATACAAAAAATATATTTGGTAGGTAGATTTTGGTCTAATGAATAATGTTAAAATCATCTCCAAATTATAACACATTTTATAACTATAGTTATTATACATTATTTATACTTTTAAATCAAGTAATGTTTGGCTGTTATAAAAAATGAATTGCATCATTTCATGAAGACAGTAGTTTGTACGTACGGATGACTAATGCTTCCATTTTTAAAATAGATGAATAAAAACATAAATAGTTATATTTTATTTTTATAGAATCATAATCAAGTTATAAATATCATATTTCATCATTTTATACTTATTCATGACTATCCATGTAAGAAAAAAATTTAAAATGAATCACATCGCTTCGTGTTGGTGATAATCCACACATATTCACAAGAAAAGTTGTTATTTTGCAATATATTGGAGGATAATAATGTAAATATATTCTCATTTTAGAATTATATTAATGAAATAAATATCATATATATTAATTATATCCATCACTTTATCCAACCATATGATAGGCGGTGGTGAAAAATGAAATACATCACTTTGTGGCAATGGTAGTATGTACACATGCACAAGCATTGTTTTCATGTTCTGTTAGAAGGAAATGAAGATGAAAATAGGTATACACTAAGAAGAATAAAATTTCATTGTATTTGAGACACATATATTATATCATAAATGCTATGCATTTTTTGAAGGAGGTAATAGAGGACAAAAAATGATACGACCTCATTTAATAGTGAAACCACTTCATTGTAATACCACATTTGAATTATACCATAAAAATTATATGATGGTATATTTAGAGCAGAACTTATAATTCATGTGTATAAGAGTTGATAATTGCTTTTGGAATATCTTGGTTGAGATAAATGACATAACAAGCATGAGGAAGTGAGGAGAGGTGGTGCCTATTTTATTAGTAATGGGACTTGTAATTAATGTCAACTCTAAATATTATAAATGTATTACTCTTGAAAAAGTAACTCCAAATGGTCTTGGATTCAAATATAGGATGGGTATAGTTTGAATACAATAATCGAAATTAAATTTCAACAAGTTTGTAAACATTTTTTAACCCTTATTTCTTAGTTTATCCAATTCTTTAATCAATTTTAACCATCTACAATGTGATAATTTTTTACCTTATTTACTATTTATTTTCACCACAAACGAAATTAAGGTTTTTACGAATATTAATATCCTAATTAAAATTATAAAATAAAATTTTCAATATTGAATTTTTAGAAGTTTAAGAAATCAATTTAAATATAACTGTCAAAATACAATATTTTTTTTAAACAAATAGCATTTTTAAACATTAAAATAATTTTATACCATAATCAAGTATAATGTTGATTGCTATGAAATTAGTTTTATTATTTTTAATTATATGAGACTAGTGATATCAATAAAAAATGATACATTTTAAATAAATTATAATAAATTGTAGTTTTCTATAAAGTTATTTATTTTTCATTATTCTCCAAAAAATAAATTTTTTCCAAAGATTCCCAAAAAAATTGTCAGGAACTATATTTTATATGCTAATATCAAAAAATCAATCAAATTATAAAATTAAATTTCTAAAATTTAGGAATTTAAATTTTAAATAAACCCATTTAAAACATGGAAATCACTTTAGTTACAATAAAACTATTTCGTTTAATTGGAAAAATCCATTAAAAAATATTTTATTTTATGTAAATACATAAAATATAATAAATAATATAAATAAGACATGTAATTTATTGATTATTAATTTTACATGTCTTTTCACATTCAATCCCCACATAATATTATTTAACTCTTGAAATAGTATGGATATTTTCCCTCATAGACTTATTATGTTCCCATGATGCCTCCTCAATCACGAGGTTTTTCCCCAAAATATTATCTCGGTGGGTTAATTTATTTCACAAAACATTATCTATGTGATATTGAATCTACACTAGTTTTTTCCCATATAAAATATTCTCTTTTAACTAAACTACCTCAACGATCAAGATATAAGATACATCAGGTACATAATTCCTTAATAATAAAATATGGAATGCATCAAGTACACGAGATAAACATATAGGATGGGAAACATAGTCTCCAACTGAAACCACATTTTCCAAAATTTCATATGGTCAAATAAACCATGGTCATAATTTCCTTTCCAACCAAAATTCCAAATATTTTTCAAGAAAATATGTTTAGAAAAACCTGATCACATACATCAAATATGAAATATTTACTCCGATTTTCTGAAAAAAATAATTCTTCCTAATTTATATTTCCCATATATGGTGTTTAATTAGTATTACCATTTCAACAATATATTCTTCCAATTTTAGTCCTAATAAAAAAATTTCACCAACATCATCCCAATAAGCTACAGTTCAACAGCGTTTCTCATATAATGAATCAAATGTTTTCATATTTATACTAGAATGAATATTTTTTTATAAAAAAATTCTACAAATACAATATGTTGATCCTAACATGCATGATAATATAATGAGAAATCCAAAAACATATCCTCCATAGTATGAATCATGACCATTAACTTCTAAAGACATTTCCAGAAATTTTATGTAAATCTAGGATCACATTCACATACAAGTTAGAGAGGAACTCTATGTAATCTTACTATATCTCCATAACATAATGTATTACAATAAAATCCAAAGAAATATTATCTCAAATATAGAAAGGATGCACCTATTTTAATGGATAATCATATTCATCATTCTTGAATTGGCATGATTTATATGCAATTAACAAAACATTTGTCATTAAAGAGGCAATAAAAATTAATGAAGCATCACAATAAGTGTAAAAAACCATTCATTTATCGATTGAAAGGCTAATAGTAAAACATTAACCGATCATCATTTTAATTTCTAGAAACATCCATCACCAAAAATATTTACTAGATGAATTTAAATACTTTTCATGTTAATTTATATAGTGGGAAAAATAACTAGGAAATGGTTTCAACAATCCTTATTAACAAACCACAAATAAAAGATAGATACGAATAAAAATGACATATGTAGGTATTGACCACTCTTCTACCACTATGGTTTTAGTTGGATCAACAATTATTTCAAATAACATTCACAATGAAAGAAATATAATATAACCAAAATTAAAATTTTCTAAATTATACATATAACATATTTTATTTGATGGTTAAAAATATTTATATATTATTTAAAATCCTCATATATTTTAGAATATACAAAAAAATTAAATAAACACAACAATATATTTATTCCCAAACTAATTCAAAACTCAATTAATTATACCCATGAATATAGTGAGACAATAATTACTAGTTCTTATCAGTGATGTTATTGATTGTTATATAATAAAAACATAGTATCATGGAACCATCCTTATTTAAAAAAAATTAGGATCACACCAAGGTGAATTACTTGGAAAATTGAAACCTTTATAAAACAAATATTTTAAATGTGTATTAAATTTAAATAATGTCAATGGATCAATTTGATAGAGTTTTATAAGTTTTCTTATCTTCTGGAAATAAATACAAAATGAATTCAAACTTCTAATAAAAATTTTCTCCAGAAAAAAAATCATGTTCTTTTTGAAGCTCAACCCTCTAAATACTCTCAAATTTTTGTTCCTCAATATTGCATATCCAAAGAGACATTATCTCCACTTTCAAATATTCCAAATCATTAGAGGCTTAATGGACCTCATTTTTTACAAACATTATTATTTCCATACATTCCAAAATTGATTATATCACATGTTTTATACTATCAATTATCCATTATACATAAGTATCTCAAATATCCATCCTAATGTAAATTTAATATAAAAATAATAACATAGAAAATAAACTCTCATTATGGGAATCCTATTGTGGTTTTCAATTCATCCTGTCGTGATGGTTTTCACAAAACACACTTATTTATCAGAAATCTTCAAAGTCCTCAATAATGACAATGTCTTCCCCCACTAGAATAGAAAAAAATTGGGATAGGGTTTTTGAGTGTGGTAATGTTAGGACCAACAATGAATATGTATATTCCATTAGAAAAATTCTTCAGTCTTTGTGTCCAATTGAGTAATAAATGAAAAAATATACAACTAGTAGAACTTGGAGTGACCAAATAAAAAAATAGATTATTATCGATCGATGAATATAGAGGGTGAACACTTGAAAATGTGTCTTCTTGTTGTTGTTATTCATTTCTATGTAAAAAATTTAGGGATTTATCCCGAGCTGCATCCATCTAATTAATATCTAGGCATCCCCACATCTGAAAAACTACCTTACTTACACACAATTCCCAACATGTCCTTCCATCATGGATAAATATGTAATATTGGGGTTCTATATCTTTTATCCATATTAATATATTATAATTAAATTTAAAAGAAATAATGTGGACATAGTATCAATTTCCTTTTTAGTTTCTTGCTTGATCTTATAATTTCATGCATATGAAATTTCATGTGTTCTTCATTTGAAATTATTATTTACTAATTTTTTTAATTTATATTCAAATTTCGAACAATGATGGGTGTCCATTAACTATTTAATTTAATCCCAATATTTAATTATATCAAATGGATGTAGTATTGAACATAAAACCATGACAAAAAAGATTTAACAAACTGTCATAATCCTCTATTTTTTATTCTTTATTTTTTTCTTGATTTTAACTATATTAAATGCTTAATTACATGTTTTTTAATGTTTAATTGTGTTAAAATAAATCATATCAGTAGAAAAAAAATTGTAATATGGTTTATCTATAATTGTAGAAAAATAAAGAGACTTGATGACGATTATTTATTAGAAATCATCCACTAGATCATTTTCTCAGATTTTGTCTTTTGACAGAAGTTTGGCAATGATATTGAAAAATCATTAGAATAATTCCAAATAAACAATATAGTCATGAGGAAGGGTTTGAAGGATGATTTCATACACATATAGTGGTTATTTCTAGCGGAAAAACCTGATCTAATGTTCTATATAGCACTCTGAGTGATAGGTTGTGTCCCTATTGGACATAATACAACCTTATAGGTCACACTCTTGGACACACACTGTGTTCCTATAAGACATGGAATGATCTATTCACCATTTATATCTTTTAACAAACTCATTCTTAGGACTCAAATTTGGGAATATGAGTATCCCATTATAATGGTGTTTCCTTGCAGGACACAATGGTACATTCCTCTTCAATATCAAAGGTGAGACCTGATGAAATTTAGGAAAATTTTGGTTCCGTACAACCTTAAATCAGATGAATAGGTTTACAAAATATAATCTAATATGAAACAAGGTTAGGTACTCTATTTCAGACATGATAATGATAGGTTATTCTTCCATTATAATGTTTTCAATGTTTTTTACATCCGCCATATAACATAGTAGTGGGCCCTCCATCGGGGTCTCCACTAAAACGATGTTGTTATACCCTTGAATGTTATGGGCCCCTAACTATAGTTTTTAGGAGGTAAAGCTGGTATTTAAAAGATGGTCAGTTCCGTTTTATGGGTTTCATAAAGTGATTGATCCTTATAAAGTTGTCTTGTGGAGATAAGGATTGTCTTGTGTCTCTAGTTTATCCTTAATGAATGAATTTATTATTTTTAAACTTTGGGGGAATGTTCCAACAAATCATTCAATATTTTCATGGTGGTTTTAGGGAATCCTATGGGAAATATATATACTCACCATTTAATGGTAATTAACCCACACATGTTTTGTCTTATGAATTAGGTGGGAAATTTAACAGCAATATATGTGCACACAGTGCTAATGGGTTAGTTGTCTAGTCTTGCTGAAATGTGAAAAAAATATGATCGTGTTCATATTAGGAGTTTCATGTCATAGTGACTATTTTATATTGGATATAATATTGTTTACATTTCATGATAATGGAATTATTTTTTCTCTCATTACATTATAGTGTACTTTTTTCCATATTGTGTGAGTGATTAGCATGCATAATAATCTGTTATACATTGTAGTGGGTTTTATCATCCAAATTTGATTGGTTTTATATACCCTGTGGAGACATGTGTTTTTATATAGGTATATCTAGATAAGGAATCCCTACAATAGGTGTATGTTTAGTTCTACTTATTTTATAATCTACTAGTCTGTATATAATATTTTATATCTATATTAAATGCTTAAAATTACATCAATCTTAATATTTTGGGGATGAAATAAACGTTCTTTAACATGAAACTCAATGATTTAGGGTTAAATTAGAAAATAACCTCTATTTTAAATTATTCAAGATATAAAATAATAGGTAAGAACTTCTTTATTGGAGTGTAGTTGATTTTGGCATGATCTATGGGTCATATATTTCCCCTTCTATGATATTGAAACTCTAAAAATACTATTTGAGGAATAATATATTAACGTGAAATAGTTTTGGAGATCCCAATATGGTTGTTTGATAATTAGTGGGATGCTAAAACATATTTTAACGTCATTAAATTCATCAATTCTTGAAATATCACCCCGTGTTTTTTAATAATTGTCTAATCTGATTCACACATATTGGTTATGTGAAATAATAAATAAATTAATTGGAATTGGTATAATTAAGTACTATAGACTATAAAATAATAAAAAATAATTACAATGTATCATTTAAAAGTTCATTATGTATAACACATTCCAAATGAAATCCTTTAGTGTAACAAAAGGTCATGTAAATATCATTTTCACTTTATCCAAGGGTGAAATTAGAATATTAAGGTATCCATAAAAACCATCTAAAAAATAGTGTGTTTTTTATGTCATCAATTCATTAATTTTCTTTGTAAAGTGGAAATAAAATTAATATTTTCTTATTAATTTATCTATATTTTTATAATCATAAATAATTATCCAGTTTCTTCAATCAAAATATGTAATAATTGATTTTTTCATTTCATAATTTTTTGGAATAGATTTTTTAGGCACTATTTGAATTATAATAACCTATTGTGAGTAAAAAATGAGATATAAATTCCATATATATACATTTTACCATCCTAATTGTCAAATAGATATTGAATTATTGGGGTCAATCTTCTCTGGAAGTTGTATATCTAGTTTGGCCCCATTTTCAAGTAAGATTTAGTTTACATGTATTTAAATCATAAGTCATTTTATTTCCTCTATAGTTGAACATATTTATATTATTGTATCATCTAAAATGTTTTTTAGTTGAATTTATATAGTGAGGATACTTTTTTTTGAAATTATGATTTGATACTTTTCTTAAGTTATTAAATTGGAATGTGTTAAGGTTGTGGATAATGGATTAACTTCGTGTATGGGTGGGTGTGTGTGAGATGGAACTAGGGATCTTTAAAATAAGAGTTTTCTATATAGAAGATAAAATTACAATTTCATTATCACATTAAAAATAAAAATAAAAACCATAATAAAATTCCTCTCTCCATGAATTCCTATATTTTTATTAATATATAAATAATTGAGTACAGATTTATTATCCTAAAATTATCTGCAAATTATTTCCTCTTATCCTACCAAACATTATTTTCTAAATTTTAATTCTATTAATTACATAATACATTATACATTACATGAATATATTATTTTGATCTTGATGATGATTCTATTAGGATATATTTTCACTATGATTATATTTTAACAACTGGATAGTTGTATTTATTCATTTTTATGAATTAAGGTTTTAATTTGTAATTTATCAAGATCTCATGTGTATCTTTTGGGATTTCTTATAAATTACTATTTATATTCTTGAGTTCCTATAATTTTCTATATATTTATCATTATTCTTTAGAGTCTCATATTTTTATTATCATTTACTTTGATTTTTTACATATTATCTGTTGTAAAATATTTTTAAGAGTTGTTTATGTTTTAAAGATAAAATTTTACACTATGCGGGTCACAAATTTTTATTAGAGACTGAAACATCCTTTTTAAACAACCTTGAAAAGTCAATGAGTTCAGATCCATTAAATATATTATTATTTTTTAATTTATATCCCTCCATGCATTGAATATGCTTATTTTTCCTATTGGCAATATTTTTTTTGTAAATATACATATCTCTAAAATTTATATGTAGTTAGGTCATGATATCCTATCCCGATAATGATGTTTCACTCTGATTTCATATCTTGATTATTATATATTTTAGTGACGTTTCATGTCTCTTATCCCGTCATAAATTATTTTCATAATTTATTCTATAGGAATTACATCAAGTTTTATAATTTCTGGGAATATTTTTGTTTCTATTGATGATGACTAGTTTTAGATATATTATATAGTTGATTAAATTTTAACTGCATGATTGTTTTATTCACTCCTTAAAGAATTATAGCATATTCACAGTAATTTATAATGATCTCATGGGGGATAATTTGGGGTCCTTTTAATTTACGGATTCATTTTTAGTGTTCCTAAAATTTTCAATCTATTTTTCATCACATTTATGATTATTGAATTCTTATGTATATTTAATATGTTTTTATTATTTATTATAAATTGTGAAATATTATGAAGAGTGTTTTATGTATTATTTTTTTCATTTTATACTATGGGATTTTTACATTTTTATTAGAGATTGACCATACCTTTTTATCTAAATCTATCAAGTCATTGAGTTAAAATCCATGAAATATTTTATTCTTGTTCAATTCATAACTCTCTATACATTGAATGAACTTATTTTTTTGTTATAACTATTTTATGTAATCATACAAATCTTCAAATTGTATCATGCTTATTTATCCCTATCATGTATGTGTTATGATTATTTAGCTCATATTTAATATCGAAGTTATTTTATTGAGTAGTGATATTTCTTATCTCTTATAATACAATACTTTATTTTCTTAATTTTCATTATTGTAATTTTATAATGTTTTATACATACTATTAATAAATTTTTTATCATAATGATTATTGGTTTTTGATATATTATATAGGTGATTATAATTTATCTACTAGGTTGTTTTATATATGCATATAAGAATTATATTTTTTTCCTTGGTAATATATCATGATCTCACATGGGTTCTTTTAATTCACTGATTACAAGATTATGTTCCTACCACATTCCATCTATATATCTTCAAACATAACAGTGTTCTATTTTTATAGATATTTACAATGATATTTGTATTTTTTATGAATTGTAAAATATTTTAATGTGTGGTTTATGTTTGATGGTTTTAATTTTCTACTACGGATTCTAAAATTGTTATCATATCCTGAACCTACATTTTTTCTAACTATAAATACATAATGGGTTTAAATCCATGAAATATTTTACACTTTTGTTCACCCTCTATATGTTGAATGACCTTATTTTCTCTATTGGGAATGGTTTATGAAAACATACATATCTTCAAATTGTCAATCCAATTATCTTAGGATTATTAATATCTATTTTTTATGAGTTATGATTATTTATCACATATTTCATGTCATGATTATTGTAATGAGTAGTGAAATAATTAAGCATGTTTCATCACATTACACTACACATGTTATTTAGAATTAACTTGAAATATTATTTTCTAGGAATTTTCTATTAATAATTGTTAAATTATTTATTTATACATTAGAATTGTCTTTAATTGATATGAATCGTAGTTAATATTCATGTAATTTTATTATAACAGAAGTATAAAATCAATATAATGGTAATGTTTTGCAGTCATGTCACGGAACACTATATGATGATTTGACCAGGAAGGATTTAATTGAACATATATTGCCATCATGTCCTTAAATTGATGGTGAAGGTCATCCCTTCACTGGGGAACACCCAATGATCAAAGAATTGAGTTTGATGGAATATTAATCACTTGAATAATGTAAATAAAATATTTGAGAGTGTAAAGAAGTCAATGAAATAAAACAAATATAGCCATAATATACTATGTTATCTCTTCTTTCTTCTGAGATCAACCGAAGAAACCCCCCATTTTTTTAATTCCCATAATCATTCAATAAATCCATTATTATGTGTTCATATTTAATTCATATAACTTGATTTTATCCATGTAAAATTCATGAGTCATGCATGGTTTTTAAATCCTCTTCATTAAGAATTATTATAATAAGCTACTGAAAATTCTCCAACAGTTGGGAACATCTTTTACAGATTTATTAAAAAATTATAATTGAAAAATAATACAATTATTACTTTTCAAAAAAATTAAATAAATATATAATAATCTTGTCAAAGAAATAATCAGGAATAAAAATTTATTAACCATATAACAAATTTTTATTTTGTACATGATAAACATTATTTACAAGTTCAATAGTCTATTTGACACACTTAATGAAAGTCAATCCGTTAAATTATTTCTATTAATATTTATACAATTCAGTTTTTTATACCAAATTTATTTTTCTCTTGACAACCAAGAGACAAAATACATACCCGAAATTCATAAATAGTTAAAATATTTCTCGATCTAGGAATATTTTTGAGTAGAATGATGTATAAGGACACATTCTCTGTCAAAGAGTGCCTATTTTATATATTTTTTGATGGGTAATTTTTGGAAATTTCATTGAATCATTTTTCAAGAAGGCACATTCCAAGAAAAAACCTTCCTAAAAAATATTCAAATAAGGTTACTATAAAAAAAGTCCCCTCTTAAATATTTTTTTAAAATTATTTGTTTGTTATATTTTTTATATAAATAAATTCGAAACAAATAAAAATTTTACTAGTATTTATGTATTTTTATTTCATTATTACATTAATTCAATTATTATGATAATATTAAACAATATCCCACCCAATCCCCATTTTATAAGGGTTTGGATTTTCACATTCTTCTGAGATTTTTTATTTGGGATGAAACCACTACTTTCCAGAAATAATTGTATATTATATTTTTAATGACATTCATCAACGATAAAACTTAATTAATCGTAGAAAATTATTGATAATTAATTATTATTTATATTTTTATTACTAATTTTTGGTAATATAATTAATATGGTATTTAAAAGTAATTATATTTAATTAATAATGTAATTAATAATAAAAACCCATATATTCAATGGTTTTATTAATAAAAAATGTCTTATTAAAAAATAAAGATAATGTAATTATTAAAGTATAATAATATAATATAATGATTTATAATTGTAATAATTATTAATAACAATATTATTATTATTAAGAAATGTTTTGGGTCATGTAAATTAATTTTTTTTCTTATATTTGTGAATTTTATTATTATTATTATTTTTATTATTATTTCAATACGGTTACATATGCACACCTATAAAAATAAATTGCACACTTAAAATGACTATACCATGAATAATAAAGTCATAATAATAAAATCATGATAATATAGCCATGATAATAATATTATTAATAATAATGTTTTGACCCACAAGTCGAAACATCAAAAAATAAAAGACAATAATGTCTTGATAATTATTAAAATATAATATAGTCATGATAAAAAATTGATTATAATTATGTCAAGATGATTTTTATTAATGATGTAATATACCTTTATTGTAATTAATGATCTAAATAATCATATTATTAATAATTTTTGTAGTTATTTATATTATTTTAATAATTATATATTTAACAATATTAATAATATAATTGGTAATAATTATTATTAATATCATTAATAAACATTAAAAAACAATAATAATTGTTAATTAATTATTTATTTAATTTTATTATTATTATGTCATATATTATAATTGATACTTAATATTTTCTATATGTTATATTTTATTTTTTTCAAGTAATTAATTTATCTTTAGTGCATGTGTTAAATTTCATTTAGAATGTAATTATAATTTATATTTTGGAATAATATAATTTTAATTATTCCATTTAATGTTTAAATGATTTTTTAAATAATATTTTTTCTATAATTTATATTTTTTTTGTCTATTATTTTTTTGGAATTATTTTTATATTTTAATATTTCATATTACATTTTATGTTTCATTATGATTGTACTAACATTTTATATTTTACAAAAGTTACCTACTTAAAACAGAACAATACTTATTATGTTTTATGGGGGTAACTTTGAAAATCTAAAAAAATATGAAAATATAAACAATTTCCCATATATAATTAAAAACAATAATTCATATGAAAAAATAATAAATGTTTGGGAAAATAACATTTAAATATCTAATATATTTATTTAGATTATAGTTAATAAGTATCAAATTATTAATTTCATTAATATTATAATTATTACACATTCTTAATAAACTTTATAATATTTAGTAATAATTTAATAATTAAGATTTATTAATAATAATATTTTTTTATTAAAATTTTATAATTATTTATGATTTTAAATTGTAAATGTAATTTTTTAAAAACTAATAATTTTTGAGTCGTGTAAATTAGTTTTTTATTATATTTATCAACGAATTTTTATTATCAATTTTTTATATGTTTAGATAGTGTGTCAAATTTCATTTATAATACATTTGTATGAAATTTATTATATGCTTTCAAATATACATCTTTGCAATATAATAATCATTCAAGTAGGGGAAATTAAAATCCTATAAATCAAAATTTTTAAATACAATATAGATAAAATATAAAATTCTGACTAAACATATAAAAAATAATTCAAAATCAAAGAAACTGTATAAATTTTTTTGATGAAAAATAATTTCAATGACACAAAATATTTTTGTTTCAATAAATAACATTTATACTTATAGTATCATTGTAGACAGTTTTTGTATTAATTATCTTTTTTTACATTCATATTATTTTAAATAACTTTTTATTTGTAGAGTATCTGTATTAAATTTACTTTATATTTTAGGTATGCTAAATTTTATGTACATAAATACTTTCAAGTGTAAATGTTATTTTTCTAATCAATAATTTTTGAGTCACGCAAATTAATTTTGATTTTTTATATTTATGAAATTAATTTCACTTTAAAATATTTTAATATGTTTTCCTATGTTTATGTTTTTTTAGATTCTACATAATTTTTATAATTTTTAGTCATCCAAATTTACCTACTTGAAACATAATAATTTTTGTTGTGTGTTATGTGAGAAAATAAGAAATGATTACAAAAATTATAATATAACTAGATACAAAATTAAATTTAATCAAAGTCGAAAAAATAAAAAATGAAAGATAACATTATTTTCATAAAAATAAAAAATAATAAAAAATATAGATGATAAAAAATAATAAGGTTTCAAAACATTTCATTTAAATATTTCCAGTATGAAACATTGAAATATTAAATATTTTAATTGATAGTAATATTGTAAATGAAATTTAAAACATAATCTTAAGGAATATGAAATGATAGTAAAAAATAAATAGTAATAAAATTAAAATATTAGGTATCAATAATATTAAATGAAATAATAATAATAATATAAAATAATTAATTAATTTTAAATAATTAAAATGTTGCATTTATTAATGGCAACAACAATAATTATTATTAATTATATTATAGATATATTTAATGTCATCATTATTAATATTATATTAATAATTAAAAATAAATGTTATGTATGATGTAAATTCATATTTATTAAAATCATTATTTTCAATAATACTAATTATAGTAATACAATTATTAATAATTAACAATATTTTAAAATATTATGTTTATTTGTATAATTATTATTAATTAAATTATTATTATTATTTAGAAATAGTAAAATAATAATTATTTTCTATAATTTAATAAAATATAACTATCATGACTTTGATAATATTATCATGATTGTATTAAATGGATTTATTATAAGGAATTTATTATCATGATTCTATTGTAATGAATTTTTTTTATAATTAATACATTTTCAGTAATTTCATATTATTTATTCCTTAATATCCATTGCCAACTTTCTATATGAACTTTCCTATATCGCACCTTCCTTGAATCTTTTTCCAATAATGTAGTGTCTTATAAAAAAACTCCAAGAAGATTATATCTTAAACAATTCCCACCCTTCTACCTAAACACACCCCCAATGCAATGGTAGTTTAGGAAATAGTTTCCCAACCTACCGATTTTGGGAAATAGTTTATTTGGGGTTATATAATAAAATTATCCATGGAATGAAGCACATAAGACCATTTCGATTTGAAACTAATGTATTCAACGTTCAAATATAGATTTTTATTTCCAAATCCACTTTTCTAAGTGCCATAGATCATTGAATAAAATAAAGAAAAATATTATATTTTATAGATATTAATTTCATGAGATTATGTTTTCATTATATATCAAACCATTTAGGGTCAACCAAACATATCACATGATCTAGTGTGCCACAAGACCTAATGTGTGTTCCTGATAGCAACAACATGGTGACCAACGCCAGAGTGTCAAGATATAACCATAGAGAATAATTTACCTCTTAGAATCTAAATAATCACATTAATGATTCTATCCACAAAGATGGCGTGACCCATAGGTATATCATATTCCCATAAGTATACTAAATAAATCATTTTTGATAAATAATACTATAGCCAAAAAATTTATAACCCTATACAATCTGATATGCAACAATCATCTCATAACAAACAAAATAAATTATTTAAAAAAATCACAAATATATAACAATTCATAGTAAACAAAAATTCGATAAGTTTGATATATCAACTATTCAAATGGTATACAACAAAAAATGATCATAGAATATTGACATTATCCAATCTCCCCATCACCCATGGTCACCACCACCACTATATCAAGGAAGATCGATGAAAATAAATATGTGTTAACAAATTACATGACATCCTTACATTTACTTTTATAACTCATAACCAATTCCACATACACTCCATTGGTATATGCGTGTGGCGATTTCAAGCCAACAGGATACCACCATGAATCAACGCAATATAATTCTCATTGAAGATCGTTAATTTTGGTTTCGGAAATATTATTCTTAATAAATTTTTATAGAACAACATTTCATAGATTGTATAGTCTTTAATTAAAAAGAAAAGTTACATATTCTTCCTAAAAAAGGAGATAACAACAATGTAACTGAGGGAATCATGGTATAATCAACATCATATTATCCAAATAATGAAGTGAGGTAAAACAATAATATTCATGTCTAAATCAAGAATCACACGTGAAATATGGTGCGCTAACTTACATCTAGGGTTAACTAGGAATTTAACTCAATATACTACATGAAATAAATGAACAGAACAATTTTTTGAACTCATAAAGTCTTTATACATTCCAATTATCCTTCCTCTTCACCTTCAAACAACCTAGGATGTATTCCCTCGCCAACACACAATGTACACCAACAAAGCACACTTCTAGTATTCCAACACACGTGAGACCTCCCATGTGCAACCATTGATCAACATACAACAAATTAATTAATGTCCCCGTTCCATATAATCAATTAAATCCACAATCATAAAACGCCAATCACAAGGTAAATCCACATATTAAATGCCCTTTGAATCCCATTTGGATTCAAAATGGTCATTAATATATTTCATAGAAAACATTCCATGTATAAAACTATTTTTCCTCCGCCACACATTTCAAGAATCAATGGTAAACCTAAATAAATGTAAATCTAAGAAATTTAGAAATGTCAAAGGAATGATCAATTACACAGAGAAACCCACCTCCAATATGTAAAGAACACATATCATTTTGTTAAAACTATTATTCGTAAAGATAAAGGATCCTCATAGACCTAAAAACCAAAAATAATACATTGGAAACATACATTTACCCTAGGTTTATCCTCAATAATAAATTTGGGTTTATAAATCCCCAAAAAATGGATTGAAAATCGAGACAGAAGAATTAGGAAATCCATGATAAATTAAGAGATTACCATGGATCAACTCACTATATGAAAGGGATATCTATAAGGAATAAAGGAACACATGAAGGGGAACCTATGTAACACAAATAATGATAAAATATATAAGGGGGTGAAATATTGAAAGTGAAAAGTATTAAATTTCATAGTTTATGAATCATGGTCAAAGGAGTCATGGTGTGACCACCCTTTCTACGGTTAGGCACACCTCCCTCATTAATCCACCCATCAGCCTAGGGTGATTCATGGTGAATCCTTAACCAAAACAAGCATCCCCAATACCTTGTCCCACTTCATGACATGTCCTCCCTAGGTCATGGTATGACTCCCCTCCCCAAACACTCATCCATGTTCCCAATCTATATTATGACACAACCCTCATCAATTGTGGAATGATTACCCCCATTGTCACCAACTATATAGTGGTCATCCTAGGTTTCATCATATCATTATAATATTGAACCAAAGAAGTGAATATTATGAAACACAACCAAAACTCCAAAAATAAAAATAACTTTTTTATTTAATAATTTAAACATATATGAGTGACCTGAAGGTTTTCATAATTATCCCCACCATGAAAATTTCTATTCCCCAAAATCCAATAATGTTCCACATCAGAATATTAGTGATCATTTCTCTTCCATAAAATCCACATGATCCAATTTATTCTTTCCAATTTAGCCACACTACCATGCTTGTGGGATGATTAAATAAAAACTATAATGTGAGTTACACTATAATTCATACACTTTTCAAAAATGTAATACACGTTATGATTAATATTTTTATCTAAATGGAACTATCAAGATGGATAATGTGTTCCACATATATTGTGGTCAGGAAATTGTGTGTAAAATACCAATACTATCATTCATTTATGAGATATTGTTTCTTTTATTTATCTCTTTTTTGGATTTTATCTGTGGTTGTTCATGATTCTTCATTCTTTTTTAAGACCATACTAGGGCCAGATTTGTGTTCTAGTTTCTTCTTGGGAGGCTGGGAGATGGAGAATGAGTTTAGATAGGGAGTGGACTTCGTCCTAGAGTGATAATAGATATAAGAGTTACATCAGCCATCCGGTGAAAGGCTAGTAGTTTGGGGTTCCAATAGGAATCCAACTGGCCTACTAGTGGCATTCCAAGAGTCCCATGCATTCTTTAATGAACCATAGATGAGTTGGTGGAATACATTTTCTAGTCAATGACCCCATTTGGGGTGAGGATGCTAGGGTAGTATCATAAATATGTTTATTTTAATCTACATTATATTTATATAATCATCTACCTCAAACTATGTACGAACCGTTTTATCGTAGAGACACTTTAGATGTTACTTT
Source organism: Viscum album (assembly GCA_963277665.1). Classification (NCBI taxonomy): domain Eukaryota; kingdom Viridiplantae; phylum Streptophyta; class Magnoliopsida; order Santalales; family Viscaceae; genus Viscum; species Viscum album. The sequence goes on from OY728137.1 coordinate 1,777,989,627, forward strand.
TTCCCTTCGAGCCCTATCACTTAATATATGAATGTTTTGGTTGATTCACTAATTCTCTTCTGAAAAGTGTTCCATTATTTGATCATTAATTATTATGTCTTCAACTATCTCCATTATTTAGAGTAGTGTATTATCATGATGTGAATGAATTCAGATAATTACATGATGAAATTTTTTTCGAGGATCCATCCTTGATTATTCTATCCTTTCATTTATCTCTGATTGGGGATACAATGATGGGTATTTACGATATTATGATTTTATATAGATGGTTTTAAAAGTAAATTCCTATCACTTGAAATTATTGAATCATGATAAATATGAAATTTATTTCATCTTGGTATCCAATGATTGATTTGAATATATTGATTAATGATTTTGAAACGGTATATCTTGTGTAATGAAATTTATTATGCCATGGATTTTGTAATAAAGTGTTGATTTCCAAAAATGATTTTGAATTCAAATAAATTATTTCAATCATGATTTTGATGATAAATTTTGAGAAAATATTTCATGAAATGTTTTATGATTCCAAATTAAATGGATTGATTTCAATGAATTTTTTTAATTAAATCCATTTGATATTGGTTTTTGAAATGAAATGGCATGTCTTCAAACATGACCTTTGGGCCAATTTGAACAATTGTTTGAATTGACAAAAGATATATTGAAATTAACGATATCCCCGAGAATTTTTTTTCCTTGAAGCACATGATATCCTAGGTAGTTAGGTGGTAATAAACATCTCTCACCATGTATTATCTATATTTAACAATGTAATGAAAATGAAAATAAGAAGTGAACTATGATGACAGAAGATATTTCATTCTTTTGTAGTTTCCTCCTATTCCCCTTAGTCCTGATGTAAAGGGATGTGTGCACACCTGGTGCCATACTTCCTATAATTGTGTTAGAATCATGCACGTACCTGACATCTAGACTCATAACAATGGTGCTATTATTGTAAATGATTTATACATTCCTTTGTTGATTGAAATGATTATTCATATCTATTTCGATAGAAATGATTACTAATTCATTTTTTCATACATTCCAATATATTTCTATTTTATAGAAAATAACATTTGAAATATTTTTACCCATTGAAATGTTTTTAAAAAATCATATTTTGATATGAAATGTAAAAAGGTAATCGTGCAAGGTTTAAGAAAGGAAAAAATCATTGCATGAAGGCAACAAGTGTTCATGATTACTAGGACTATTTGATTTGGTGGTGACTTTTGGAGTATATAATAAATTTTTTACATAGAGATATTATGGTGATGTATTTGATGATTTATGTGATGACAAGGGTTAGAATTCCAATTTTTGGGACTTTTATTTATCTATATGTGGTACTTTTATCTTGGGAAGTGTTTGATAAACATAATTTTTATTTATTCATATATGATTATTCTATTAATTACTTATTATTATTATGAAGTAATCCCCTCTTGATTTTTTCTGATTCCCAACTACTAGTTCGCAACCCAGGGGGATCAAGAATTCCATTTAGGCTATGTTAGGACTAGTTTGGGTAACAATTAAGTTAGGTATCAGGTTTGGTTCATAAAAAAATTGGTATCATAGGAGGTCATGTATCTTCTTGAATGTTAGTTTGTAGTTTGGTTTGTATTGGTATAAATGATTCAAGATTCTTAGGACATAATGGGTATATTGTGTGCATGTTATTAACCATATATCATCTGAATAAGCCCTAATTTACAATGTTTTGTTGGGAAAAAATGTATTTTTGTAAATTAGATAATATGATCCTACACTATTTCCAATTACTGATATGAAATTTATGGATCCCATATGAATTGTAACTCATAGAGTTGATTGTCATGTATCTCTTGGCTAATGTTCCCATTTCATCTGTTGTTATTGTGTAGTAAAATTCCCCCAGATGATGTTGGAACAAACTTCATATGTGTGTTGGGGGTATCTAATTATGAAACAAAATAAGAAAACTCTCTAGTCAACCAAAACCAGCTGGAGGTAGTTCTATATGCAATCCATGCACTAATCCAAGAAGAGACACTAGTTCTCGTTCAGGCACTAGAGGTGGTACCTAAAAGGGATGATAGTAGATAACATATCGAGTAGTTTATTCTAAGAAATAACAAATTTGTTGCATAATAATTATCCTCATGGGCTATAGTATTGGATGAAAATTATTGAGTGCCCCTATTTGTTTTTAGAGATACCAGATTCTAAAAAAGTGAAATGTATTTCCTTCAAACATAAATTTCATAGCAGGGAATATATGGATGCTATAGTTATGGGGAATAAGAATGAAGTATGAGAGTGTATAGACTTTAAGTTTCCTTTCATAGAGTATTAATATCCATAATTGATGGTATCTTCCATTTATATGAACTTATTTTTGGTTTTTCATAGTATCATTCCCCCATAAAAATGCAAGAACACATATTAGGGGTAGGGGATGTTGATGAACAATAGACAGTGAACCCCCTAGTCAAACAGAAACTTGTGGAGGTAGAAATTCATGTGATCCATGATTTGGGCCATGTGGAGACAGAAGTTATCATTTTGGATCCAATGTTGATACGTTAAAGGGATGATAGTAGAGATAATTCCCTTGAATTTATTAAAAAATCCTCATCTTTATAGGGTACCAATGATCGTCATCAGGTAGAACAATGGTTAAACAACTCATTCAGTTTTTGAGGATACCAATTCAATTATGGTGAAATGTGTTGAATCCAAACATGTATGAACTATTAACAGATGGTGGTATTCTATAGTTATGGAAAATAATAACAATGTTTTGGAGTACAATGAATTTAAGGATATTTTCACAGAACAGTTAAATCTAGAAATATTGTTGTTAGTTAAGTCCATGTAGTTTCTTAACCTTAATAAATGTGATAAATAAGTTACATATTATGAAAATCAATTTGATAATCATTATTATTTCTCACATGTTTTTTTTGAAATGATAATATGAATTCCAAGATGATTCATATGGGTCTTTAATTAGATATTCAATTATAGGTCATCATTCCAAATCTGACTACCCACATCAATGTTTTTATAGGTCATTGATGGCTGATATTGACATTGTTGGTAATTAGAGGTTGATTGGGTTTCTTTTTACTATTATTGGTAGTCATAGTGGTCCCTTTTAAGGGATCATGATGTGAGAAAAGTCATGTGGTGGAAACCCTAGTGGTATATCTTGACACTAGACTTCTTATAAATCATATTTTCTAACTTGTAAAGGCCCATTGTCTTATTTAATGTGAAAATATTGGAAAAATATGTATACTTACATAGTTTTACTAAATATCTATAGATTTTACCCATGATTAGGTCACTTTTAGAGGTTTTTCTATGTCTTTACCAATCCACAAAGTGGTACACTCTAAGTAGCACTTGGAGGATTTTTTAAATAGTCTGATGCTTCAAGATCAATGTGGATACAACCAAATGAATTGAGATCAATTTTTATCCACATGGTAGATCATTATATAATGGAAATCTATGTGGGTATAGAGATAGTTGGAGGTAATAATTCATTTTCTTCATCTATACTAACTTCTCTATTTAATTTTGGTGTCTCAAATTCATTGATATCTACCCATAATGAAAACATTTTCAATCATCTTATGGAGCACATTATTTAGGGAATGGTGATTTAAATTCCTCTTGGGACATAGAGAGAAAAAGTTCAATGAAGAAAAATCTTGATCTATCTCTTTAGAAAAATCAACATCATCTATGGCTTACTGGTTAGGGATATTAAAACTTTTAATGTAATTTTTAGGAGGGATTGGTTGATTTATCATAAATATCATGTCGATCATTATCGTTGGAAAGTCTTCTTTATTGAAACCCATGGGAATTGTCATGTTTTTAGAGAGTATGAGTCCTGAGGTCGAGTCATTCCTAAAAATATTATTCTGAATATTGTTAGGATTATATCTATTTACTATAAAAATGGACTAGGATTCTTCACGTGGTGATCTAACTCTAGTAGCTATTGAGTTTACATAATTTTTTCATCCAATGATTCTTGATTAATATTAGTGAGGTAGGTAGATATTTTTACTGATTTCATTTGTGTACTCAACCAATATCATCTCCACCGCACTATATAACACCACCATAAGTAATGGTATTGATGTATTAGTTGTATAACATCGTTTAAAAAGTCTTCATTTGATCAAGTGTGCCACCTTGGAAAACATTAGTAATTTTTTCTATGAATGATAGGGAAACTATTTTCTTATGAGTTGTTTACAAAAATCCCAATTAGGTAAAGATCAATAAAACGTATCCATATCTTCTAATGTAATAATTGTTTCATCATTTGAAATTGGATAAGTGTTTCTCTAATATTTATCGTCATTCTAGCTATCATATTCTATGGATCAAAGAGTCAGATATCCCAATGAAATTTATCAGGAGTATGTATGGTAATTATGAGTAACTTTTTAGACCATTTAGACTCTCAAATTTATCCTCAATTGTTTATAGAACTGATGAAAATGATTTTCCACCAGTAACTCAATTCTTTTAATGTTATATTTTTCGGACAACATAATTGTTTGCTCGAAAATAGAGGATGACAATTTTCTTAATTAGATAGTTGTTTGAGATATCTCTATAAATCATTTAATGTATAAAAAGCTATCAAAGATTCATTTTTGGATTTATGAGGTAATGTTATTAGGGAATGTGGTTTCCAAACATGGTATCTCAGTTTATCTTATGATGGTGAAAACTACCATGTCATGGTAGAAACTGTATAATGTCTTTGAGATTCTGAGATTCATTTTCTTGAAAGGCTATTACCTCCTTTTTTGAAATATTTCTCAATGATTTTTTTCTATATTAACTTCATTACAAAAAATGGAGTGACTTTTATATGGGATTTTATATTTCAGGCTTCATTTTATGATTCAAATAATCGTTTTACTTGAACAACAATTTTGAATATTTCAGATGTCATAAATGTCTATAAAGTCTTCTAAGGTGAAATAGGCTTAGGTTTGGGAAAGGTTATCTTGAGTGGTGATCATGTAGTGAATTATGGTTCTCATTAACATTGGACTTATGATAAGAACTATCCCACAAATGTTCTCAGTCTCATACCTATGATTCACGTGCTTATGAATTTGTGGAATTAAATTTTAAGAGAATGGTTTACCATATACTCCAATAATAAAATCACGAGTTATGTAATCTCAAAAACATATTTGAATCTCTTATTTAGTAGAGAGGTGGTATACCAAAAATCATTTGAATTTTACATTTCATACACCACTGAAATGGGGAACATTGTTGATTATTCTCTAAGTAGAAAGAATAAATCTTAGGTCATGGAAGAGTATTCTTCAGAGTGGAACCTGAAGGTTATTTTTGCTCGTATGAATTTGGGAATACATGAGGATGTGAACAAGGTTTTTTTCCTTCTTCTTTGTTGACATCCTCTCTTCTCGAGATGATTCTATAAGAACAATGTGGTGATGATGAATCTCGAGGTACAATACATTCATTATTTGGTAAGGAGGCTATCAATGAATGTTCTCTATATTCACATGGTATCATTCCAAATATAGAATTGATATTTTGTTACATCGTTTATGAGAAAATTTTCTAATGGGGATTTTCATGTTTTATAGTTGGAGGTACACCTAGGAGAAATTGTGATTTTTATTATATGTTGTGGTGTTTCTTGTGGCTTTGTACGAAAAATGATAATGTTAATTTTATTTTTTTAAATACAATTTGCAGATTAAGACGGAGCATCATAAAATTTCAAGCCTTTTTCAACCCCTTCCTATGTAGACATATAATTAGGATGAGATATCAATGGATTTATTTTGGATTTCCATATACTCCTGAAGAACAGAATTAATTTTTTTTTGTGATAGATCTTTTGACCAAATCGGCTCACTTTATTCCCATTTATAATAGGACCAAAGTTGAGATATTTGGAAATACGTATATCCAAGAGATTGTGATATTGTATGTATTTCCTTCTGTAATTTTTTAAAATAGGAATCCATAGTTTATTTAATTTTTTTGGAAAGACCTCCCAAAGGTGATGAGATATCGGGTTAAGTTAACCGCAACATACCATCCACAGTCAAATAGTCAGATTGAAAAAGCTATATAGATTATGGAGGACATGATTTATGTATGTATTCATGACTATGAAATAGATTACAATTTCAATTTGGGTCTGGTCAAGTATTCTTACTACTATTCATCTATTAAAATGGAATTCTTTGAGGCTTTGTATGGATATCCATATAAATATCCACCAAGTTGGTATGATATTGTTGAAGCATCTATAGTGGGATTTATATAGTTCCAAGATACAACAAAAAAGATTCATTTGATTAGTCATATAATGGTAATGACAGAAATCATAAGTTGGTCGTCTTCGATGCACTTTGGAGTTCCGAGTCAGTGACAATGTGTTTTTGAGTGTCTCACCAATAGTGTGTCAATAGTCACTTGGAAGACAGGGTATGTTGAGACCGATATATGTGGGACCGTTTGATATTATTGATTATATTGAATAGGTGGGATAACATATAGGTTTACCACTACAAATGACATAAATACATAACATGTTTCTCATGTAACAGCTCCAAAAGTACCATTGTGACAAATATATTGTTTTCAGTTTGGAGGACCTTGTTGTCAAACCTAGTATGACAATGATTGAGCATGCAATTTGGATTAATGAATATCAGAGGAAGGATCCTCATGGAAATTCAATACCATTGGTTTTGGTTCTATGGAAAAATGTTTCTGAATATAATGAGACATGGTAATATGAGTACTCAATGGGTGAGTAGTGGTCTCATCTAATTGTTATTAAGGATTCATGACCGTATTTAAAGGGGATGAAATCATTTATGATGGGGATAATTATAATATCATGATTCCATATTTTCAGTACAAGTAATTGTTTCCTTTTGGTTATTTTTTTAATTGATATAATGTTGAGACAATTTTTTACCCTTTCTTTCTTCATTGATTGATCCTTTAAAGGGGAAGATTATGGGTTTTGGATTTTTGGTGGGCTTGGAGATATTCAGGGAGTTTTCTCTAGAGGGGAGTTGGTTATGTAGCAATAATTTCTATAGGATGTCCAATAGTAATGGATAGTGGTTAGTTAGTAGAAGGATGACTATAGGGTTTTTTTGAATCATCTCATGGGAACTCCATAGACCAACCGATGGGGTTCCTAGATTCTCATACACATTCTCAAGTGCCACCAAATTGCTTGTGGAGGCCAATGGCGAGATGGTGACAACATTCAGGGTGAGGAATTCAATTGAAATATTGTAATTTTTTTTCTATTAATCACTATTTTATTTCCCCTATCATATATTATCAATCAAATTAAATCCTATTGGTCTTTTATAATCACTAGAGGACACATTATCGCTTATAAATGATTTTTTTCATGGATCAATGTTCCATTTGATGCATTGATTCTCATCCGGAATGATTATCCTTGATTGGATAATGAATTTTACTTTTATAATCATTCTCCTTCCTTGAGATGAGTTTATTATAATGATGTTGATAGATCCATAATATTGAATGATTAATTGTGGCTCTAGGATTCTCCTTTGATCATTATATCCTTTCATATCTCCTTGATTGAGGATCGCACATTGGGTGTTGATGAGATCATGAATAGAGAAATGTGCTTTCATAAATATATATTTATCCAATAAAACCATAGTTGATCATGTAATTTGAAATTTTTTTCAATTTATTTAAAATATTTATTCATGTATTTTAGTAAATTATTTTCAAATTTCATGTCTTTCAAATTGAATATATATTTTATAATAGATTATTTAATTATGTTCTGATTTCTAGTAACTAGTCTTGAATATTAATTAATGATTTAAATCATGATTTTGATAATTAATTTTTAGAAAATATGGAATAACTTGTTTGATGATCTGAAATGTTATATATTCATTGAAAGGAATGATTTTTTTATAAATGAAAATCAATGTTTTTAACATTAAATGACATGTTTCGAAAGTTAAATTAGGGCCAAAAGAAAGTATTTTTTTAAATTATTTGAGATTAATTTAATTTATGGATATCCCCAAGTATGTTTGTTCTCAATGAAACACATGGGATCATGGGCAGTTTGGTGTGAGGAACACACACTAGGCATAGATTACCTCAACCCATAGACAAATTAATGGTTGAAATGATAATAGAACTATGATGAGGGTAGGAAGTTCATTATATTTGGTATACTCTTCTTCCCTATAGGATTAACATCTATAGATTTTTTCTTACCTAGATACACACTACACTAAGATGTGTTAGAATCTTATACTAACCGAACCCTGGGACTCTTAACCTTGTTTTTTTGAATTCACATGATTTATACATGAAACTGTTGATTATAATTCTCATTCATTCCTATTTTTATAGATATTTATTTTCATTTATATTTTTTCAAATATGCATATATATATATATATATTTATTTGATAGAAATTCACTTTTAAACCTATTTTATTTTATCCATGGAAATGTTTTGAAGGACATGTTTTCATATGAACTATGGAAAATGTTATCATTCCATGTTTTATTTAGATTTGAGCATATTTTCCTTTTTATATATGGATTATTTATGTAATACATGATGAGATCATACTAGGATATTATTGTTCACACGTCACTTTTTTTCCTTTGGGTTTCTGTAGATTTCCTAATGTTCTGTCTAAAAAGGGAACGACAATGCATAGATGTGGTAGATGTTCTTGATTACCATGACTAGGGAGTTGGTGATGACTGATAGAGTATATGAACCAATTGTTTAATGGAGATATTTTGGTGATTTTATTGATGATTTCTGCAAAAATAATTGGTTGAAATGTTAATTGTTGTACCATTATCTAGATTTTTATGGTATTTATTCGCTTGAGTGGTGATTGATATATTGAATTCTTATTGATTCTTACCCACTTATTTATCTCGAGGAGTAATTCATGAGGCTAAATCAGTCCCACGTGATTTCTTATTATTCCCATGCACTATATTATTACCCATGGGGATGGATAACACCCTTTAGGCCATGTCAGGACCAGTTTGTGAACCGTTTTTGTAGGTTATCTTGGTTGGTTCATAAAATTCGGGGGAATTAAAAATCACTTGTGACGAAAAAGTTCGTGAATTTAAAATTCCAACCATTGATGAAGATAATTTGTCATGTTGGACATGGACAGAACATTTTTTTCAATTTTGTTATTGTTTTTTATATACTATACATGTTAAAATTATAGAAGTATATTATCATTATTAGGGAATTGAATTGAAATTTGTAGAAAATTTTAATGACCAATGAAGGGGATATATATTAAATATAAATAAATTAAATTTTAGAATAATAGAATTGATGTATTAAAGATAATTATTAGGGGAATTAGAGAGTTAACCCAATATAGTGGAAGAACCTTTGTAGACCTATAATTATAGAGATTTTATTATTATTTTTCTGGATTATTCAAATGATATTGAAGGCTAAAAGTCATTTATACACATTCAATTAAAGAGATACACCTATTTTATTTCTATGTGTTCGTTTCATCCACACATTAATTATAATAGACTTCTGTATCATATTTTTATTAAATATATATTGGTGTAAGGAATGTGTTGGTAGAAATATGGAGTTACCCTTTGAAATTCTAGTGGTGTAAACCAATACCATGTAGTCACAATAGTTAATTAATTATATCCTCGATATATAAACTCATAATTGGTGTATGTGTCTGTGAAATTTATCTATTGTATGAATCAAAAAAGAGAATTAATATTTTTCGGTGTAGTAGATGTGATGAGCGGATGACTAGTTTTAGGATTTCATCAAATTCATTTGTTAAATTTGAAATACTATTAAAAAACCAAAAAAAATCCGAGATTTCATTTTTCATGTCTTTTTTTAAATTAATTTTAAAAAAATGTTACCTAAAATCAAGAACTTATTTCGATCAATTTTCATTTTTCTCTTATAATGTTTTCATTGCAATGAAGAATCCATGGGAAATATCCATTAATTTCATCTATACATTCTCCACATTTCTCTAAACAAAATTATTAGTATCTCAAGTGGAAGCAAAGATAATAATTTTGTTATTCATAATTCATTATTGATCCCAATATAGAGTAATCATTATCCCTATATGTTATTGATATGAAAGGTGGGATATTTTTTCCTCTAGGGCATCTTCTAATTCTTGTGATTTTATTATTTCTGTCAAAAAGTATATGGAAAATAATTTTATTTGTTTCAATTTATATTCAGGGGTAATATTTGACAATTTCCCAATAATGTTTTATTTAATATTTATTCATATAAATTACACACGTATAATAATAATATTATTATAATATCACATGAAACATGCTTATTTAAATATGATTTTTCAAAAACAATTAATATTTATTTAAATGATATTAAATAAAATATTCACTTTCATATGGTCATTAACTGGACCCTTTAATCATACATGAAATTTATTAAAACTTTTAATAATGGGGTATTTAATCAAAAAAATCTTTATTGTTCACTAAATAAATAAATATTATAATCACTAAACTCATGAATAAATATTTATATTTATATTCACACAACTGGTTAAATATTTATGTTAACATATTTCACTAAATCGATTAGTCAATAATTATTTATTTCTTACCATGTGAATAAAAAACATGAGATAATATTAAATTAACATATTCTAAAATCAAATACTTGTTGATTGAATTTCTATGAACAAAACAATTGAATATTATTATTCCACCGGATGAGAATAATAATTTTTCTTAATATTAAATTCAATAGAATTTTATATAATTATGGATATATCCCTTTACGTTTTTTTCTCTACGATATTAGGTGAACTTACTCAAAGACCATGATCAATTTCAAAAAACACATCATGACACCCAAAGAGAAAAAATATATAATGTTACAATGATAATACCCATCCTACGAATAATAAAATGTAATATAACATCTTTTTCATGAAAACCTATCATGTTGGATGCATAATTGACTCATCTCAGCTATATACTTGATTTGCCTATCTTTAAAAACCCTAAATTTAATCTTCAATGAACAACCATGGTCATGAAATTAATCAGTTGTCTATATTCAAATCATAGGATCAGATGTTTACCCTTATATTAATATAGAAGAAACAAATATTTTCATTACTTATTTAATTAATAGCATGTCACTTATGAATCACCAAATGTATTCTACCTTTACACGAACACATTTCATCATGGATTTCATCCACATATCAAATAGTGTGACTCATGATACACATTAATTAAAACCTCAATTATACGGACCAATACATACATTTAGATATTTGATTATCTAATGGAACATAGACATTTATGCTTCCAATTTTTGGGCCTAACATTATGAAATCCATCTTAAAATATATCACAAAGTGATAACATAATGAGAAGATGTATCAATGTATGACGAGGCCCCAACATGAGATAGTCAAAGATCAATGGTTTTCCATTAGGTAGATTCTATTTAAACCATTGGACAAATTTTTATGTATATAATCATAAAATATATGGGCTATAATTATCCATGTGAATTTGTATAAATTTTTATGTAAAAAATAGTCTAATGATATTATCACATTATTTTTACTTTTTTGGAAAATCATCCTGGGATAATATATTTATTCATATTCTAGATATTGAATGTACAATGTTAGGTGGTTCTAGGGAATCATCACCAATAGAATCCCGCATGTAATAGATCCAATAGATAACTATCAACTACTTAGTCCTCACATCATAAGCATGATTCTTATGTGGTATGACTATATTTGTTATTCCATCTAATTTTTTATGTGGCCACTCTATTTGTTGTAATTTTACTTCACTCAAAAAACTCATATGAGGTGATAACACTAATTATTTACCTCTTTTCCTAAATCATAATCTTGAAATCATGTATTGTAAAGACCCGTAAAATTCAAGGGAAATTTTTTCTTAATTTTCTTTGGAATTTTACAAGAGTGCGGTTTCTGACGGCACCTGATTCCGAGGCCCGGAGTGCCCGGAATTAATTTCCGAAGTTTGGCTCGGGTACGTTCAGTAAACGAACGAGCGGGATTTCCTAACTTTTGATCCGGTGCTCGGAATTGAAATCCGAGGACACCGATGAACTCGTAGCGCCGATATTCGCTTAAGGAGACCTTTCCCGAAGTTGCGTTTTCCTAGGAGGAGATGTTTAATTTTCTGGATGAAATGAAGAGTAAAATAAATTTTTTATACAATATTTATTTTATTTATCTTCTTAAGTGGTTATATCCTAAGTGTGGAAGTTGGGGTGGAATCACAAGTTCCTAACTAACCAAGTGAGGATTAAGGTGAGGTGGGGCCCACACGAGCCCCAACCCTTCACCTTCCCCTTAACTCTCTTCTACCCCCTTAAACTCCCTTGCACTTAATGTGCCAAAACCCCTCAAATTCCCTAACTCCCCTCTCTCCCTCTTAAAGGCTTGACAACTTAACTTTTAATTAATTATACAACTCATGTTTAATTAATAAGTGAGTTTAATTTTGAGTTTTTGAAATTCAAACTCTTGAATTCCAAAGGTTGGGTTGTGTTAATAAATTAAGTGTAAGCTTGATTTATTTTTGGGTTAGTTCCTTTGTTACTTGAGAGGATTAGGAGAATCGTTGAGAAACTTGAAGATCTTCTTCGTCTTCGACGAAGAACGTGAAGAACGGTTCTTCTCCGACAAAGAACATCGATCCCACGACCATCGAGACTCGGCGTCCCAGATTCTTCCGTCTTCCTCCTCGACAAGGGAGAAGTCGCCGACCGTGGTAATCATCGCCAACGACAACGTACCTCTCTTCTTCGTCTTAAGCGACAAGTGAAGAGACGTCGTTCCCTCCTCGGACGCACCCCGACGTCCACAGAATCTACGTCCGACGCCGCGACGCCTTCCTCCGCGATAACCGACATGTGACGTCAATTTTCAAGGTAGGGGGTTTGTCCTTTTTAAATTACGTGTTTTCATTCCCTCGAACATGAAAGAATAATCTGTTGGGCGTAGTTCCAAATTTTATTAAAAATTGTGAAACATTCATTGTTGTGTTTATACGATTGGCCAACTAATATCGTTATAACGGGAGGAGACCGGACCACACGAACACGGCCGATTCTCCTCCCCCTTCTATTCTTTCGTGTTAATTTAGCGGAGACAGCGCGGTGTCGTCGCAACCGCGCAGGAACAAAAGAATTAATGGCCGGAGCGAGCTGCGACGAAGAAACGCGGTGCCGACGCACCGCGTCGTTGTTTACGAAAGAGACCGCGGCCGGAGACGGGCCGCGGCGGAACAAGGAGGCGACCGGCGGCCAGCCGGGCCGCCGGCGCCGGAGATCATGAAGGGCCGTGGCCCTACGGCCGCGGTAGAGCAGCCAGGGGCGCCGGCCTCGCCGGCGCCGGAGAACAGGAAGGCCGCGACCCTATGGCCGCGGCGGAGCAGCCAAAAGGCGGCCGGCCTCGCCGGCCGTGCCGGCCGCCAGTTTGGTTAGGAGGCGGGACCCGCGGGTCCCGCGTGAGAAAGAAACGGTCGGCCTTAGGCCGGCCGAGATCCGAAAAAAGGGGGGGTTTACCCCCCCCCCCCCCCCCCCCCCGCGTGCGGCACATGAGCGGCCCCCTTGCCGCGCCGCCACCGGCCGGGCCGGGTCCAGCGGACCGGGTCGGATCCGGGTCGGATCCGGGTCGGGTCGACCCGGTTCGGGTCAGACCACGGGGGGGGGGGGGGGGGGGGGGCCGGGTCTGCCCGGACCCAGACCCCCCGTTTTGGAGACGACTTCGGTCTTTTGGCCATAACTTGAGCCACGGACCTCCGATCGATAAACCGTCTGCGGCAACGCGATCCTTGGATCGAGACGGTCGTTTCGGTATACTATACTCAAGGCGCACCTTCTTTTTCGGGAGCCTACGTGGTTAAAACTCCGTAGTTAAACGTGCTTGGCTTAGAGTAGTGATCAGGATGGGTGACCTCCTGGGAAGTTTCCCAGGGTGGGTGTCAGACGGAAAGACTGATATCTTTCAGACTGGACGTCCGATTGACGAACCGTCAGCGGCGATGCAATCCATGGATCGATACGGTCGTTTAGGTTTATCGCACTCAAGGTTTCGTATTACTTTGAGTTCGGCCGGGTTGGTTCGTTCACGAAACCAATCGGGCCTTCGGAGCGGAATCGCTCATATCTTGAGCTACAGACGTCCGATCGACGTGCCGTCAGCTTTGTTGTGTTCCTCTTAGTGAGAAGGATCTTTTGGCATACTCTGCCCAAGGTTTGGACGCAGGTGGAGTACGGTCGGGTTGGTTTTGCCTTAAAAACCAACCGGGCCCCGGGGACGAAAATGCCAATAACTCTCAGACCGGGCGTCCGATCGACGCGCCGTCTGTTGCGTTGAGTTCCTGTTGACGATACGGAACTTTTGGATACATCAACTCTGGACTTTGTGACAGTTGATGTATCAGCCTCTCGGCTCGTGGAGCGGACCCTACGAACGAGCTTGCTGTGTGCGGGAACCCTAGTGCTGGCTGCGATTGTTACTGTGACTACTACTGCTACTACTGCTACTGTGACTGCGACGACGACAGTACAAAGATCCTGTGTGGATTCGACGACGACGACTACTGCACTCAGTGATCCTACGTGGATCAGTGCTACAGGTCCTGTGTGGGCCCGATCCTGTGTGGATTCGACGACGACGACTACAGTGCTCAGCGATCCTACGTGGATCAGTGCTACATGTCCTGTGTGGGCCCGATCCTGTGTGGGTCCGATCCTGTGTGGGTCTTTGCGCTCAGCGGTACTGTGTGAACCAGCACTTACATGTCCTGTGTGGGCCCGATCCTGTGTGGGTCTTTTGCGGGGGTCAGTTACCTATCGATCCTTCGTGGGTCCGACGACTTAGATGGATCAGAGATCATCTTTATCGTCCTTGAAGATGTATACCTGTGTGAGCTGAATCCTGTTGCTTTCCTGTGTGGATTACGTTTCACTTTCCTGTGTGGAATACGTTTACTTTCCTGTGTGGACTGAGTTGTAGTTGGGCTCGGAGGTTGGAGCGTATTTAAATTTGATGACTTAGGTATATGTATGGGCATATACCTAAGTAGTGTCAGTTGTTACTTCGTGATTGTACCTTTCTTCGTGGTTTATCCTTTGTGGATTTGAGAGACCTTCAGGGGTATCGGGGTCCCTACTGAGTAGCTTATACTCACCCCTGCACGGGCTTTGCCCGCACTACGTTGTGTTGGTTGCAGACGACGGATAGCGTTGACCATGGCTGAGGCTTGCAGAGCGGGACGGTACCCGGAGGTGGACCACTGGTCGGGACGTGCTCGGAGCGGACGGCGGGACCCGTTGAGCAGTGGAGCTATCTGTACACACCCTTCAGGTGGGATTACCAATGGACAGCTCGGCGTAGCGGCTTTTACTTTTCAGTTGTTGTTTTCCCTTTCGAGTCGTACTTTACTTTCAGTTTGGGTTTGTATACTGGCCCATTTACTTTTCCGCACTTTCAGTTGTACTCTACTTTTTCTTAGTGTTTACTTTCTGCTTGCTTACTCTGTGGTGTTTGTTTACTTTACAAAGGCAATGCCTTCCCTTTTTACGGGGATTTACGCCTTGGTGCTAGTCGCCAGCCCCTGGCCTATGGAAGGCGGGCTTGGGGTAGTCACGACACGGACCCCGAGGGCGGGTCGTGACAAATTGGTATCAAAGGAGTTCGGTTCTACCGCGAACTCTGATCTTTTCTCTATGAAGCAATAATGTTTAGCGTATTGAGTGTGGTTATCAGTCTAGGGAGTCCAGTGTTGGTGCGGCGGTCGACGTATCCGTACACTAGGACCCTGACTTCTGATTTCCGACTTAATGCACGAAAACATTGATTGCGTGTGTGTTTCAAAGTTTTCTTTGTGATTACTTATATCAGCTCACCAGGTATACTGTTTGATCGTGGCACACCTGTTTCCTATTCAGGATGGCCCCACGACGGTAGCCAGCTAGGGTTCCGAGAGTCAAGTGTGACGACAGCCCACTGAGCGACGAGGCTTCGGTGCAGGGCCCTTTGTCAGCAGTGGCACCGGCGGTAGCACTACTCGCCGAGCCCCCGATGCTTCCAGCAGCAGCCGCTGACGATGCACGTCGCCTCAGCGCACTGCATGAGTTTCAGCGCCAGCGACCGCCCAGGTTTCGCGGGGAGACGGATCCCTAGGCAGCAGAGGACTGGCTGGAGGCAGTAGTACGAGTGTTTAGGCTAGTGAGGACACCAGCAGACCTCATGGTGATCCTCGCTGCGAGCCTACTACACGAAGCAGCAGGACGATGGTGGAGCTTGATGCTCCAGGTGCACGATGAGGCATCTCTAGTTTGGACATACTTTGAGAGCCTTTTTCGCTCGGAGTTCGTCCCAGCCACCCTTCGTGCGGTGCGTATCCAGGAGCTTCTTCAGCTGCAGCAGGGCAGCATGACGGTCGCTCAGTACTCGGCGAGATTTACCGATCTCTCGCGCTACTCGACAGACATGGTACGGGACCCCTTCTTCCGGGCCCGGACCTTCGAGAAGGGATTGAGACACGAGATCAGGGCATCACTGATCTCCCTCAGCATCCCGACCCAGGCAGGAGTGCTGGAGCGGGCCCTTCTGATCGAGAGCTTCCTTGCTGTGTCTACACCAGCACAGCGACCCACCGCAGGGCGGCACGTGGGAGAGTCATATGCAGCAGGCAGTCGACGGATGACTCAAGGGTCCAAGCAGACCAGATCTTCAGGCAGACGACCTCAGGGCACTGGCTCAGCAGTGCAGGGCACACAGCGCGGAGCCAGTCTTTCGAGTGGAAGACAGTGCTATGCATGCGGCGGGCAAGGCCTCATGGCTCGTGACTGCCCGACCCGCCATGCAGAGGAGCAGCAGACGGTTGAGGAACCACCTAGGCAGAGGCAGAGGTTCGACCGTGGCGGTCCGCAGGGAGGAGGCGGATGAGGCAGAGGAGATGGCCGAGCAGCAGGTGGTGGGTGACGTTTTGAGGCTCTACCACCACCACCACCAGGAGGTCCACCCCGACCACAGGGAGTAGGTGAACATGAGAGAGCTCAACATCAGGCAGCCGAGGCCTTCGATCATGGAGCTGTGGGAGCCTATGGACAGGAGCAGAACTAGTGGATACATCCTTTGTACTTCTGGTTCCTTGTTGCATTTGTGTAGCGTCTTGTATTATGAGCTGCAATAATAAAAGACGCATACCTTTGTGATATTTTCGTTCCTGTCCTCTTTCGTGATGTTACTAAGAGGTTCCAGTTTTGGCTATTGACTTGACCCTCACTTGTGAGACATCTACTGGAGGAGACCCAGTTACCACACACTAATGCCGACAGTGTGACTCAACCCTTGGAGGCGAGAGTAATGGTTGGATCTCTTAGTAGTACCGTCGAGGCCTTACGACGTCATCCTTGGTATGGATTAGTATCATCCATGTTAGGATTGACTGTATTAGGCGAAGAATGTGGTTCATCCAGGGGATGAGACCAGATTTCTCTTATCGGCAAAGAAGAAATCTTGCAGATCTTGTGGGACCTGAGATGGTCTAGGTCATCCAGGGGCGGATGAGTACAGCTCAGAGCCGGCAAGAAGCCTTATGCTGACAGGAGGCGGAGGCCACTAGAGTTCGAGGGTGGTGACCACGTCTTCTTGCGGGTCTCACCTCGACGTGGTATTCGGAGATTTGGACAAGGCGGCAAGTTATCTCCGCGCTTCATCGGACCCTTACAGGTCCTCAGCAGGATTGGCGAGGTGGCTTATCGCCTGGCTCTACCACCTCAGTAGCACCGGGTGCACGACGTCTTCCACGTATCCCAGCTGAGGAGATACGTGCACGACCCGACGCACATCTTTGACCATGGGGAGCTTGACGTTGATGATGGGGCGACTTTTACGGAGGTCCAGGTGGAGATAGAGGATCGATAGGAGTGGGTCCTGCGTGGGCGATCGATTCCTCTTGTGCGCATCACATGGCAGCACGAGAATCTTTAGGAGAGCACATGGGAGCGGGAGGCTCAGATGCGTGCTCAATACCCTCTTTTGTTTCCCTAGTTTTTGATGTATCTTTACAGGGAAGTAAAGCCCTGAGGTGGGAGTAATGTAAAGACCCGTAAAATTCAAGGGAAATTTTTTCTTAATTTTCTTTGGAATTTTACAAGAGCGCGGTTTCTGACGGCACCTGATTCCGAGGCCCGGAGTGCCCGGAATTAATTTCCGAAGTTTGGCTCGGGTACGTTCAGTGAACGAACGAGCGGGATTTCCTAACTTTTGATCCGGTGCTCGGAATTGAAATCTGAGGACACCGATGAACTCGTAGTGCCGATATTCGCTTATGGAGACATTTCCCGAAGTTGCGTTTGCCTAGGAGGAGATGTTTAATTTTCTGGATGAAATGAAGAGTAAAATAAATTTGTTATACAATATTTATTTTATTTATCTTCTTATGTGGTTATATCCTAAGTGTGGCAGTTGGGGTGGAATCACATGTTCCTAACTAACCAAGTGAGGATTAAGGTGAGGTGGGGCCCACATGATCCCCAACCCTTCACCTTCCCCTTAACTCTCTTCTACCCCCTTAAACTCCCTTGCACTTAATGTGCTAAAACCCCTCAAATTCCCTAACTCCCCTCTCTCCCTCTTAAAGGCTTGACAACTTAACTTTTAATTAATTATACAACTCATGTATAATTAATAAGTGAGTTTAATTTTGAGTTTTTGAAATTCAAACTCTTGAATTCCAAAGGTTGGGTTGTGTTAATAAATTAAGTGTAAGCTTGATTTATTTTTGGGTTAGTTCCTTTGTTACTTGAGAGGATTAGGATAATCGTTGAGAAACTTGAAGATCTTCTTCGTCTTCGACGAAGAACGTGAAGAACGGTTCTTCTCCGACAAAGAACATCGATCCCACGACCATCGAGACTCGGCATCCCAGATTCTTCCATCTTCCTCCTCGACAAGGGAGAAGTCGCCGACCGTGGTAATCATCGCCAACGACAACGTACCTCTCTTCTTCGTCTTAAGCGACAAGTGAAGAGACGTCGTTCCCTCCTCGGACGCACCCCGACGTCCACAGAATCTACGTCCGACGCCGCGACGCCTTCCTCCGCGATAACCGACGTGTGACGTAAATTTTCAAGGTAGGGGGTTTGTCCTTTTTAAATTACGTGTTTTCAATCCCTCGAACATGAAAGAATAATCTGTTGGGCGTAGTTCCAAATTTTATTAAAAATTGTGAAACATTCATTGTTGTGTTTATACGATTGGCCAACTAATATCGTTATAACGGGAGGAGACCGGACCGCACGAACACGGCCGATTCTCCTCCCCCTTCTATTCTTTCGTGTTAATTTAGCGGAGACAGCGCGGTGTCGTCGCAACCGCGCATGAACAAAAGAATTAATGGCCGGAGCGAGCTGCAATGAAGAAACGCGGTGCCGACGCACCGCGTCGTAGTTTACGAAAGAGACCGCGGCCGGAGACGGGCCGCGGCGGAACAAGGAGGCGACCGGCGGCCAGCCGGGCCGCCGACGCCGGAGATCATGAAGGGCCGCGGCCCTACGGCCGCGGCGGAGCAGCCAGGGGCACCGGCCTCGCCGGCGCCGGAGATTAGGAAGGCCGCGGCGGAGCAGCCAGAAGGCGGCCGGCCTCGCCGGCCGCCGGAGATCGAGGAAGAGCCGCGGCTACGGCCGCGGCGGAGAAGAAGAAGGCGGCCGGCCGCGCCGGCCGCCGGTTTGGTTAGGAGGCGGGACCCGCGGGTCCCGCGTGAGAAAGAAACGGGCGGCCTTAGGCCGGCCGAGATCCGAAAAAAGGGGGGTTTACCCCCCCCCCCCCCCCCCCCCACGTGCGGCACATGAGCGGCCCCCTTGCCGCGCCGCCACCGGCCGGGCCGGGTCCAGCGGACCGGGTCGGTTCTGGGTCGGGTCGACCCGGTTCTGGTTAGACCGCGGGGGGGGGGGGGGGGGGGGTCGGGCCGGGTCGGCCCGGACCCAGACCCCCCGTTTTCGAGACGACTTCGATCTTTTGGCCATAACTTGAGCCACGGACCTCCGATCGATAAACCGTCTGCGGCAACGCGATCCTTGGATCGAGACGGTCGTTTCGGTATACTATACTCAAGGCGCACCTTCTTTTTCGGGAGCCTACGTGGTTAAAACTCCGTAGTTAAGCGTGCTTGGCTTAGAGTAGTGATCAGGATGGGTGACGTCCTAGGAAGTTTCCCAGGGTGGGTGTCAGACGGAAAGGATGATATCTTTCAGACTGGACGTCCGATTGACGAACCGTCAGCGGCGATGCGATCCTTGGATCGATACGGTCGTTTCGGGTTATCGCACTCAAGGTTTCGGATTACTTTGAGTTCGGCCGGGTTGGTTCGTTCACGAAACCAACCGGGCCTTCGGAGCGGAAACGCTCATATCTTGAGCTACGGACGTCCGATCGACGTGCCGTCAGCTTTGTTGTGTTCCTCTTAGTGAGAAGGATCTTTTGGCATACTCTGCCCGAGGTTTGGACGCAGGTGGAGTGCGGTCGGGTTGGTTTTTCCTTAAAAACCAACCGGGCCCCGGGGACGAAAATGTCAATAACTCTCAGACCGGGCGTCCGATCGACGCGCCGTCTGTTGCGTTTGTTCCTGTTGACGATACAGAACTTTTGGATACATCAACTCTGGACTTTGTGACAGTTGATGTATCAGCCTCTCGGCTCGTGGAGCGGACCCTACGAACGAGCTTGCTGTGTGCGGGAACCCTAGTGCTGGCTGCGATTGTTACTGTGACTACTACTGCTACTACTGCTACTGTGACTGCGACGACGACAGTACAGAGATCCTGTGTGGATTCGACGACGACGACTACATCACTCAGTGATCCTACATGGATCAGTGCTACAGGTCCTGTGTGGGCCCGATCCTGTGTGGATTCGACGACGACGACTACAGTGCTCAGCGATCCTACGTGGATCAGTGCTACAGGTCCTGTGTGGGCCCGATCCTGTGTGTGTCTGATCCTGTGTCAGTCTTTGCGCTCAGCGGTCCTGTGTGAACCAGCGCCTACATGTCCTGTGTGGGCCCGATCCTGTGTGGGTCTTTTGCGGGGGTTAGTTACCTATCGATCCTTCGTGGGTCCGACGACTTAGATGGATCATAGATCATCCTTATCGTCCTTGAAGATGTATACCTGTGTGAGCTGAATCCTGTTGCTTTCCTGTGTGGATTACGTTTCGCTTTCCTGTGTGGAATACGTTTACTTTCCTGTGTGGACTGAGTTGTACTTGGGCTTGGAGGTTGGAGCGTATTTAAATTTGATGACTTAGGTATATGTATGGGCATATACCTAAGCAGTGTCGGTTGTTACTTCGTGATTGTACCTTTCTTCGTGGTTTATCCTTTGTGGATTTGAGAGACCTTCAGGGGTCTCGGGGTCCCTACTGAGTATCTTATACTCACCCCTGCACGGGCTTTGCCCGCACTACGTTGTGTTGGTTGCAGACGACGGACAGCGTTGACCTTGGCTGAGGCTTGCAGAGCGGGACAGTACCCGAAGGTGGACCACTGGTCGGGACGTGCTCGGAGCGGACAGTGGGACCCGTGGAGCAGTGGAGCTATCTGTACACACCCTTCAGGTGGGATTACCAGTGGACAGCTCGGCGTAGCGGCTTTTACTTTTCAGTTGTTGTTTTCCCTTTCGACTTGTACTTTAATTTCAGTTTGGGTTTGTATGCTGGCCCATTTACTTTTCCGCACTTTCAGTTGTACTCTACTTTTGCTTAGTGTTTACTTTCCGCTTGCTTACTCTGTGGTGTTTGTTTACTTTACAAAGGCAATGCCTTCCCTTTTTACAGGGATTTACGCCTTGGTGCTAGTCGCCAGCCCCTGGCCTATGGAAGGCGGGCTTGGGGTAGTCACGGCACGGACCCCGAGGGCGGGTCGTGACATGTATAATAACATATCCATAAGTCTTTCATAATATATATTATGACATTAACATTCTATCTTGGTATGGTTCCAGGATCTAGAACTAATAGTTTCATGAACTACTTTTTATTATTCATCATAAGATGTAATATAGATGGTATTTCTAGATATGGGTTCAACATTCTCAAATAATCTTCCCTTTTTTATTTAATTAGTCTTACAATGATATCTGATATTAGATGATCTATAAGAAAAATAGTTGTGTATCCCCTTAAAACTAGTATTCTCATTTATCTAATTACAAGGAACTCATCTATCATAATTTCTCTATTACAATACAATGTGTTTTGGTTATTATATTACTAAATTCTAATTTTTCTATGTGATATTATCTTGTTATGAATTATTCATAAGAAATATAAAATCATAGAATACATCATAGAATATGTGATATAATCCAACATTTACAAAAATGAAATTCTATTCATCTTAAAAATCTATTCTTATACCTTAACATATCATCATGTATAGAATTTATGTCACATGAAATGGGTAACAAATCACTCTTGAATTGTTCTATCATGTATTTTTAAATACCTTTCCCATGTATGTACTATGAATTTTCTTTCAATCCATATATATCGATACTATTATATCATGTTCCCTTAAACCTGAGCTAACACAAAAAGTCATTCTTTGTGAAATAATTTTATATGAGTCTTAAATAACTGTAAGTATAATTTTTGTTATATGTTGTGAACATATTTGACTTTGAAAATTATGGTTCTCCAACAAACCTCTTGTTGACACATGGATCACATTCAATGTTAATAAAACCAAAGTCTTTTATGACATTATCAAAATGAACATTCCATGATCATGATTCTTTATTCAATCCATAAATAGGTTTCTATATTTTTTTATACCATATTGTTATTTTTTATAACACCCTATGCTTCAATGGGAATCTTCTTTTTAAATAATTAAATAGCTTGTGCTACACAGAACACCAAGTTCGAGCACACCCAGACCCATCAAACTAGTCGTTTAAAAATAATTTATGAATAGTATTAACATATTTTTAATTTTATATGTTACAAATATTTTAAAATTCATATTATGTGTTTATTAGACATAATATATGATCAAATTCAATTTTGTAGATAAATTATGTATTTATCCACAATAATATTTTTACTGCCTTTTAATGGAAAAACATTTCTAAATTCAATTTTTGACACTTAAATATTTTCAAATTGACAATGTAAAATTATTCTATAAAATAGGGACATAAAATAGAGTTTGGATAAATTTGTTCTTTGTTTTTTTTTGATAAATTTCATGTTTTAATAAATAGTTAAATATATATAATTTTAATTTAAATCTGACTTTTAATCTATTGTTTATATTTTTATATTATCCATTTAATTGGTTTTAAAATATAATTATATTATTTTTTTCATTCAATATAATTTGGGTCATTTTATGTAATTTCACATTGAAAATTGATATAAACGAGTGTCAATCATTTGATGATTTTTTACTTTTATAAACTCGTTTTCTCATTTTGAGAATATGGACTACATTTAAATTAAGCTCGGAAACTTCTATGTTTTGAATTTATAAACACTGATTCCATATTTTCATTCAAAAGGATCAAATTATGTAAATACATCTCTTTTAATTTTTGGACTTTATGAATAGTGACTTTAGTAATTTTTTTATTTACCTTAGTTAAAGGGTAAATCAGGTAAAAGAGCATAAATATACTATTATAAAAATATAAATCTACCAAAAAACGCATCCTAATAATATTTTATGGGTTATGGGAAATCATTAAAACCCATGGGAATAAATTGTCGTTTATAAGCCACTTGTGTCGGGTTATGACATTTATTATATTTTATTTATATAAGAGTTAAAAGTGTCATATTCAAAATTTAATAGCTAAATAATTTTTAATATAAGGTTATACATAAATTAAATAAAATTATTAATATTAATTTTAAACATAATATATTTATCTACATCATGATTATTTATTTAATTTTTTTTACGTTAACGAATTAAATTAATTTTTCACACAATGATGATACATTAATTGATTTATTAAAGGGTGAATCAAATAAATGAAATTAATGATATGAAAAGAAAAATATTATTATTAAATTAATGACATCCAATACTTTTATAGACAACGTATACTTTTTAGTGAAATAATGGAATTAGTGGTTTGGATTTATCATTTTTATGATAGTTTCAAAAATTAAAATATTGAATAGTATCAAAATAAACAGAAAAGATATTTAAAATATTTATAATTTTATTAAATGATATAATTGTCATAAAAACCTAAGGTTCCTCCCAATGACATTTATAATTTAAAATATGTAATAAATGCTACAATTTGGGTTCTCTTGGAATTTTTTAGTATCTCTATGAATCATATAGTGTAAAAATACAAGAATACACGATATGAGTAAAATTGTTTAACTATAGTGTAAATCTGAAAGATAAGGCTAATTCTATGACCAAAACGTATCAAAAAATTTTTTGAGTGGATTTAGACCCATTCTCATCGTATCCTAAAAAAATATCTTTGGGAGTATTTTTAAAGGACAATAAATTTCTAACAAATTAAGATTTTATAACCTTCCAAAAGTGTATCTCACCTCTCTTATCAATGGTACTCCTCCATCTCTTTAATTCACACCACCACCACACATTGACTCGGCCAAACCCTTCACAATTCTACTCTTGAATTACCTTAATTAATTCTAGAGTCTACACATTTATCAGAAATCCAACCTATGGAGTCCTTTTGTGTGAATTGAAAGGAGACACCCGAAAAGATGTAATTGTTTTGTCACCTATTTCAATGTTCATTTGTACTACTCCATGATATTTCAATTTTGTTTCCATAATTAAATAATAACTAAAATAACTTATACATTATGATATGTTATTATAATTATGGGTGACCCGTATTCCATATTGATTCCACCCTACAAATATCAATATCATCATGTCTGTGTACGTATGACTTACTGTATCAATATCGTGGTGTAATTTGTTATTCCACTATATACTATTTAGATAGGTATAATGATAATTATAATAAATATAAATACATAATTTTAAATTCAAATAAATCTTTATAATTAATATACCATCTAATTCTACACCATATAATAATTACAAAAATTGTAACGTCTCTTGGGCGTAAGTATGGCATAGCGTCACCACAAAGCGATGAGATTTGTCTTCCATGTTCCCCATCCAAGAATGATTATAATAATATATATTATGAATATGTATGAAATATATGAAACAATAATTCTACTAAACTAATATATATATATATATATATATATATATATATTCTTGCATGTGTGAACATATATTTCACTCATTTACATCCATTTAATACGATACGAAAATGGAAATAGCATTCATGCTTACATATGAACTACCGTAGCCATGAATGGTGTATTTCATTTCATATATATATATAACTTATATATATTTATATTATAAATATATATGATATATATATAATTTTATACATTCTATAAGTATGTAAATTATGATCTAAATAATACAATCAAGACTAACAAGTCAAAACATATGCGATAAAGAAATAGATAATTACCAAAAACATTGCTTTAACATGGAATTGTTAATAAATGAGTAATATAAATTCATAAAATAGTAATATAAAGAATCTGAAATATTGTTATTATTATTATATAAGTTAATACGATGTTTAATAGGATCATAATGTAGTCTATGATATGTACAGATATTATTTGACCCACGGAATGGGAATTACATCTCACTTTTAATGTTTATGAGATATAAGATATGTTCACCAAATATTACTTGGGTGTGGTGTATTTACCTCCCCTATTATATCTCATATAACAAATACATATATCTTCATTGTATATATAGATACATTTGATGATATAGGGCTTATGATTTAAATCTTCAAAGTGGTATGGGATGTTTTGAATGATTAAAGAATTAATCCTTTCTCTATTTCAATATTCATGATAATATATATATATAGAGATGATTACAAATATTATTTTTTATCTATATAATTTTATTTTAAAGGTTTTCAGAAGAAATATTTTATGGTTTTATGTAAGGAACTCTTTAACTAAAATATCATTTTAAATAATTGAAATATTTATTCTTTTAAAATCCTTATCATTAATGTTCATGTTTAAAAAATGGTTTTAAGGGTATATTTTTATGGACATGAATGTTTTAAAATTTTAATTCCTTTCAGAAGATTGAACTTTGTATGGGGACCTTTGAATCAAAAATCGGTTTTTAAATACCTTTTTTTTATATTTGTATTCCTTTTAAATATACGATTTTAAATTAAAAAATGCGTGTTTCAATCAAGAGATTTTTAATGATTATACTAGAGTATTTTCAACTATTTCAACATCATTTATTGGGTCTTATGATTGATTGAGTTTGATCTCTTTTGATATTATTTAAGATTCTTTATTGAATGGTTTATGATCAATTTTATTGTGTATATTCTTTTTAGATACAATTCATGGTTTATGGTTAATTTTTTCACAATTCGTATACAATTTTAAATATGAATGATTATGTTTTTTATGTTTCACCATTTTCATACGAGGAATTTGTTTTCTTTTTAAGTGACTGGTAGGGCCCGCTATATCCCCTCGATGCATCAGTAGGTCTCTAGGGACAAACTAGTGTCTTGGAATAAGGCCTTGACAGTGTGTAAGGATCCTCGCAGCAGGAATTTACTGTATGGTGATGATGTCCATAAATATGCATTTCCTCATTATGATATTAGTTGTTGATTTTAGTGGTTGATATTAGACTAATATATTACGATGTGAGTATTTAAATTGAATTATATGATTTATTATTTTTTAATTATATTGAAGAAAATGTGTTTAAAAGGATTTTTTTTAAAATTTATACCTTTCCTTAAAAAATTATTCTTATTTATTATAGATTCCTTTATAATTATTATCATCATTAAGTATATGAGTTTACTTATTCCATATATTTCATTTTTCCTTAGGATGTGAATAAATTTATTACATTTGACCTCAAGGGATAGTCTAACAGATATGATAGTTTTCAAAGGGGACAATATGTTGTTTTTTATTTCAAGATGTAATGTAATATTTATTTTTATAGCTAGTATTACCAAGGCTAGTAAACTTATCGGTCCTTTCATATATTTTTTTTTAATATTTATAATGTAATAAAAAAATGCACAAAAGTTGGGTTTATGGGGTTAGGGTGATACAATTGAAATGAATATAATTTTATTATAATACTTGGAAAGTAGAATTAGATAAAACATTGATTTCTAAAAATTACCCTAAGATATACTGTGAGGAATAGTATAGTAGAACATCCTTCGATTTTTTAAAGGTAAAAATTATGATTTTATTCCAAGTACTAAATATCTGTCTGGATACTACTAATGAATGTGGTTCTGGCACAGATGTACCTATGTGTGAAAAATATAATATGGTTTTCTGATCGTGACTCAGAGTAACCTGAAACATGATAAAGGTCCTTACTACACACCGAGTGTCACACTCCCATGAATATGCTAAGGATAATTTAAATATTTATTACAAATTAATTTTATTTATTTCAATATATTCTGAAAATGAACAATATTGGTTAATCCTATGGTGTTTTAGATTGAAAATAAGGTGTTATTATATTATTTAAATTATTTTATGACTATTTTTAATCACACTATGATATTTGGTATTAGTCAATGGATGTATTCCAAAGAACTTATATTAACATTGAACAAGATGGAATAGGTGGGAAATGTAATGTTAATGAAAAACGAAATGGAATATGGATAGGAATAAAAGACTTTGTGTTCATGTCGGATGATTTTAAAAAAAATATGATCAACAACATATAAAATAACCAACTCTTGAAAAAATAAAAGAAGAGAAAGGGGGATCATTCTAAGATCTATGACAGTGGAGACCATGGAGAATAGAAGGATCAATTTCTATCATGTAGGAAATGGGGATGGAGACACCCAAGAAAGTGTCTCAATGAATCAATGAAATGATTTATTTTTGTGTAATATAGACATAAATAAATGAATTACTTAGGAAAAATGAAGACAACTACAGAAGAAAATATAAATAATCATATGAATCCATATATATACATTTACCATAAATGTCGGGGAACTAGTCATTACCCAGTTCAATGACTTATTATATAGAATAACCACTTGGAAAAGGAAGAACCTATGAGTAAATAAATGTATGTTGAAATTTTTAAAAGTATTATTTATCTATTTGATGATGGTATTACATTTTAAGAAAAAAATTTATGTGTAACCCTGAAGATTGTCCTGTGAAAATTTTAGTCAAGGAATATTTATCTTTTCATGTGGCGACATAATTATAAAGGTATAAATAACATTTAGGGTTTATATGATCCTTGATTCTGATGTAATTATAAGAAATTACAAATTGGGATGAAAAAATTAAAGGCATTAAATAAATATTGAGATTAAAATATGTTATGGTCATTTTATCTCATTATGGGAATGTTACAATAATTATATAGTATTACAAAAAAGGAAAACCTAAAAGAATTGTGAAAGACTAGTCACACATGGAAAGGATGTGGGTCTTAAACCAAAAAACTAAACGGTGATAAGGGTGAAGCTCCTACCAATGGCCCCCATGAAGTCCCTCTTAAGTAAAAATTTTTCATTTTTGTTAAAGAGGGTGCTGGAATAAGAATATATTGATTTTGGTTACTTATTTTTTATAAAATTGATGACCTCAGAATTGGAAAAATATTATGGACATAAGAGATAAATACTGTTTTTTACGACATTGAAAATTTTGGGAACTTTACATGATTATTAGTAATTAAAATACTATGAGATTTTTGTTATGAGTAATGGTTGAATAATATTTAGAAAGAATATATGATTATATTAGGGAGTTGTGATGACATGGGTTGTTCAGGAAAACGATTAACCTATTTTGGATATTATTTGATTTTATTAATTAAATCTTTTTATGAAACATTAAGATTAATTGATGTTATTTGGTGATAAATTAAAAAATTTTCCCTAGAAGAATATGTCATAAAATCCATCTAAATTTTGGGTTTCAATATTAGTTTGGATTATTTTGGGTAATCATTAGGATATATATATATATATATATATATATTGAATGGTCTGTATTGAACAATGGGTATTTCTGTTTAACTTTTGTGGATTAAAAGAAGTCTTTATTCATATAAAATATTATTCTTTTCTATGAAATATCATATCCTTTACTAACACTTTGGTTTTGGTTAAAGTAAAAGATATTAAAAAGGAATGGATAATATTTTTTAAATTATGTGATTCTTTAAAAGATTAATCTACTACATAGAGAATAAAATATAATATTGAACACTCATATTTTGGATAAAAAGATGCGTTTTGGTGGAAATTTATTAAAGTGGTAAATTCTACTTGACAAGTAAGTATTATTCCTTTTTTTCATATTATATGAATTAAATTAATTTATAAACCCTAAGTAATGGATCTAAAAACGAAAAAATTATTCATAGTACCTTATTTAATGATGAATCAAATGTCCCCTTGGATCATCATAGATTTATAGATTTATGGTTGTTAGAATTTTCATAAATCATGTTCTCTACCACTCTCCATCAGAACTTAATGGTTAAATTTTCTTTCATTTACATGTTTTCCTACATCGAAAACTATTATATGTCATCTCTTTTAACAATCATAATTACCATTCCTAATTTAAAAATGGTGGTCTCAATATTCCATTTTTCGATGTGGTACTTCATAATATATATTTTTTAGAATTCCATTCTCTATTTATCGGTTTCAAGTTAAAATTTTAGGGATACTATTTATTTGAAAATGGAATAATGTAACACCCCAATATTCCATGGTAAGATGTTTTTTAAATAATTCAATTTACTACGTTATACGAACACCATGTTCGAGCACACGATGACCTATAAGATAACACCCCAATATTTCATGGTACGTTTCGATTTGAATAATACAATATCTGGCATTGTGCGCATCCAAAAGTTCCAACACACCACGACCAGTCAAACAACCCATTTAAAAAAGAAGTAATCAATATTAATACACACTTTTAAAAATTTTATAAATTTTTATTTTCCAAATGGACTTCATTTTTGGATTTAAAATGTTAAAATTAGCTTGTAGTGAATGTTAGGTATTTTTTCTGAAAATTTTCAATGTATGATGAATATGGGAAAGCACTTCTTTATTATTTTAAACTTAATTTTTATTTAAATAATTATTTTTTAATGACATCTTATTTTAATGTCAAAATTTATACATAATAATTATATTAGTCCAATTTAACTCATTCAGGTATTTTTATAATATGATTACATTTAAAAAAATTATTGAACCTTTTTACGTCTTTTACCAACCTCCTAGGAACATTAAAATTTTCCCATAAAAGGTAATTTTACTACTTCTATGAATTAAATTTCAAAAATCTAGAGACATGGTAGACATCAGTAAGTAAAATATGGTTCAATGGGATGAAAATAATTTTCACAAATAGTAACTTTTGAAGTTTATTTACCATGGTTTAAAGTAAATAGCATAATTAAAGGTAAAAATGATATTAAATTTAACCCAAAACATGTACTAATTCTATTGGATATATGAATTTAGAATGAAATCAAACATAAGAATAAAATATCATCATTTTTTATCCCCATTGATTATATTTCGACATTTATTATATTTTATTTATAGAACTGATCAAAGTGTTAAATTTAATGTTTAATAATTAAACATATTTAATACAGAGTTACACATAAGATAAAATTGACAGCAAAACATTCATGACAATGATAGAGATATTTACTACATCATGTAATATTATTTATAATATTTAGGAATTAAATAACTAAATTTATTTTTGACACAATGATGATACAATAATTACCTTATTAATGAATAATTAAAATAATTGACGTTATAAAAATTAAAATAAATATAAATTGTGAATTTTGATGAATTTAAAAAAAATGATAATATAGCTTTTTATGGATTATTAAATACATTTTATTAGATGTAATAATGTATTTATGACTTTCACATAATCCAAATACTAAATAGGTTAAAAATTGTCAAAAATGAAATTTAAAAAAATCTATTTTATTAAATGATATAATATTCTTATAAATATAAGGATCAAAAAAAGGACATAAATAATGTTATATATTCCATTAATGAAAAACATGAGTTTCTCCTATTAGTTTATTCTATGTTTATTAAACATATAGTGTATGCATACAAGAAGACATTGTAAAAGATAAAATGTTTAACAAAGAGTTAAATCTAAACGATAATGTTAATATGGTTACATTAATATGTCTATAATCAATTATTTTAGAGTTTTTTGACCAATAACTACCTTATTCCAAAAATAAATCAATTTGGATCCTTAATAAACTGAAAATGATTTCATAATAAATTAATATTTCAAGATTTTCCTAGAGTGCCCCTCACCACTCTTATAAAAGGGTATTTCCCCTTCGCTTAAATTCACACCATGAAAACCATTTGGATCGGTCAATCCTTGTTCAAGTATCTTTATTAATACCTTTACTTAATCATAGAGGGCATAAATTTATCAGAAATTATGCCTAAGGAGCTTTTTTGTTCATATAAATAGGAAGAACTCGAAGAAGAGGTAATTATTTCATCAGCTCTTTCAAAGTTCATTTCATATTCCACTTCCACTTTCTTTTTTGCTTCCATACCAAATAATACCTCCATTAAATTATAAATATTGTAATGTTATTATCAATATGGTACAACCATATTTATTATCTTATCCATCATATGAATGGCAATGTCACCATAAGTGTGTACGAATGGCTTACCGTCTGCATGTCATGGTGCAATTTTTTATTCCACACTTCATTATTTGGATGGTTATCAATTTTATCATAACTGATGTATATAATAAATATGGAATGTAAATTATTTTTTAAATATAATATATCATCTTAATACATATAATTTAACAACTAATAGAATGATATTTTCGCTTGTGTGGTAATATGGCTTACCGTCTCCATGACGCGATAAAATTTCATTCCTCATCTTAACCATTCAAGAATAATTTTCATTTGATTATTGAAAATAATGTTTAAAGAAAGTAATATCATTATGTATATAAATTAAATATATCATATCCACAACATACATGACTCACATAACGAAACATATAACGGAAAACAAATCAGTTAACAAACAAAATAGTTATAATACATAAATATTTTTAAACAATAAATATTAAAAGATCATATAGGTTATCATATTTATGTATATGATTATTTTAAAATTTAATAAAAATTATTTCACCATTATAAAGGAGGTTAACCTTCCATCAACTAAGGAAAAGTACAAGGTAAGGGTTAATTTCACAATCTCTCCAATATCCTAGGTTTTTTATACGTAAGTATCTACTAGAACCTCTTAATCATGCACATCTATTTTTCATAAAAATTTATTTAATTTTTTTTTACATTTTCATAGAATATGGGTAAATTCATTCATAACCTTGTTTGACTTTTTATAAAAATTTTGGAATGGAATCATTACATCATTTTCCAAACACGGTACTTTATGATGTTTTTGAAAAATTAATTAAAAAGTGTTTATTTTATCTTAAACAGTGGGTGTGGCTATATTCCACCATTATAATACCTTTTAAGATTACCTTACAATATTATAAGAATATTTTCAAAATTAATGTATTTTTTACATTTAAATGATTTCAATGTAGAAAGAGGTATTTTTCTCAAATTTTTTTTGGATTGGATTTATCTATATTGTCATCCCTTATTAGGTTTTACACTTGTTTGAAGTTGATTTATTATGATACAATATTCCATATTTTATTAAAGGTTTTGTGATATGTTTGACTATGGATATTATATTTTTATACCATTCATGGTTTATGGTTAAAATATTTACATTTCGTATGCTAGTTTTAATTGGAATGTTTGTGTTATGTTTCAACGTTTTCATATGAGAAATGAATTGGACTTAGTAAGGGACAGGTGGGGACTGCTATAGACCCACAATGCATCAGTATTTATCATGAGACAAATTATTGTCTCTACATAAGGCCTTGAGAATATTTTCATTTGTAGTCTTGGCATGAGACCTTGACTATGTGGTTATGATGTTCATAATTATGCATTCCATCGTTATGAAATTCGTTATTGGTATTACTTGTGATTATTAAACATGTAGAATATCCATGTGAACAAGTAAATAGATTTATTTGATTTTTATTTTCCATATTGTGATAAAGTTTAAGATTAAAAGTCTTGGGTTTTAGTCTTATAATTTGCCTTAAATTTTTTTGCTTATTGGTAACAGTTTTTGTTATATTGTTATCCTTACAGAGTATCTGATCTCATCCCTTTCTTATGACTTATTTTTTCCAGGATGTGAAGAATTATATTATGATTGACTTATGGGATAGGCTATTGGATATGAGTGTGATTTAAGGAGAAAAAATGTTGTTCTTCTCATTTCACAATGTAATGTAAAACTTATGTACATATCTAGTACTTCCAATGCTATTAAACGATTGGTCTTTAAAGACATGATATATTGTGATCATGTCAATATTTTGTAATAATGCACTTACTCTAGGTGACTAGGCTCGAGGATTTACAGTTGGGATTAGGGGAAACGTAGTACAAAACATGGAAACTAGATTCATAAAAACATTGATTAGAAAACACTACCATAAGATAAACTTTGGGGTTTAGTATATAAAAAATTCATAGAATTTTGGTAATATGGATATTTGGTGAATTTTTCTAGAACTATATCCCTATATGGATACAAGTAGGTAGAGGTGGCTCTAGAACAGATGTATCTAGGGGTAAAATCCAAAAACACCGATTTGAGCTAAACTCGAACGGGAATTATTGCAGGACAATGGGCATTTCTGCACTCTTAGTTATGACACTCCCGGGTGATATGCTTAGGATAATTCACATTTTTGTTACAAATCATTATTATGATTTATGATTAATTACTACCCCAATGAAAAAAATTATTATTAACGATAATATTCATACACTTTTAAATTTATATTAATTATTTTTCATGTTTGGAATTATGTATTTTGATTCATCAACTAATATAGTTTATGAAATTGATTAGAAAAGGATCCTAGTGGAAGGAATGGAAACCGTATTAATGAACATAATACATATAGGGATTTCCCTCCTGCTAAAGATAATTATAGTGGAGATGGTGATGCATCTATTATTGATCAGCTTATAACCATACTAGGGAAACTCACTTAGGTTATGAATAATAACCTTAAATATATGGAGCACCTTGATTCACAATGTAGAGGATAAATGTTAGAATACTTCATGCAGCAACAAACTGCAACATTCTGTGGAATAATAAATCAATTTTTATCCGAGAAATGGATATGTTCCTTAGTGAAAATATTTCATCGTTTGTCAAGTGGCAAAATGGAAAAAATTTCATGGAAGTTTATTGCCTCACTGGAGATGGAGATCAATGGTGGTCATTAATTCAAAACAAAAAGGGTGATGAAGAAGTATCAAATATGGAATAGATGGTGTATAAAAATATTTTCCTATTAAAATAATTTTCTCTTGAACATCGAGCGGATATGGATATGCAATTTCTAATTCTGAGGAAAAATGAGCATGAGAATGTTGCAAAGTATGAGCCTACATTACAAGGATAGCAAGGCATGTTGCAGATTATATACATAACCCATGAATTATGATTGATTGGTTCATTGATGGGTTTAAACCATGTCCTTATCAATCATTAGTCTGAAAATCCTTATCATCATACAAAGATATATTCTGATGAGCTATCAAGACAGAAAGGTAATTTTATAAGTCTTAGGACATTAAAGATAAAAAAGAGAAGAAGAGATATATTGGACACTCTAAAAAATGAAATAAGTTGATGAAAATAAAAGTACACATTCCACCTTAGAGTAAATGTGGGAAGAAAAGCCTTGGTACATTCCTGAAGGGTATGGGAATTTGTTACAAGTGTGGAGAAAAAGGATAGAAAGCTCCTGATTCAAACGGAATGAAAGAGGTTGTCAATGTTGAATGCTACCATTGTAGAGAAATGGGGCATTTTGGAAATTAATGACCTAAGAATCAGGGAAACATGACACATAAAAGGCCAAGAGAACAAGTACAATCATATGTGATCACTACCACTGAGGTTGGTGCATCAAATGACGTGGTGGGAGGTACTATAATTGTTTCCCCGAAATTAGGCAATGCTTTATTTGATTCTGGATCATCACATTCTTTTATATCCTCAGTGTTTTCCATGAAAATTAGATACTTCCAATTTGTATTAACGATGGATTTTTCAGTCAAAAATCTTAAGGTAAGTATCATTGCTACATATTTTTGTCTAGTAGTTACCATTATAACATATAAATATTCTTAATATGCTGATTATATTGTCATACCCATGATTGAATGTGATATAATACTTGGTATGTATTGGATTTCAAGTAATTATATGAAAATTTATTGTAAGAAGAAGGAGGTTACAATTTTTGATGATGATAATTAATTCCTTATATTTAGATCAGAAATTTCATGATTGGATTATAATCTATATCCACCCCTAGTAGATCTATTAAATTCAATTATTGGGGAACAAGAGAGTGAAATAACTATAGGTGGGGAAAGAAATGTTCAAACTGAGGATGTACCTATTGTACAAGAATATGGTGATATGTTTCCATATTATTTACCAAGATATCCTCAAGAATGAGAAATTGAGATTCTCATTCACTTAATTTCTAGTTCAAGGATAATATCCAATACCCCTTATAGAATCTCCACTATAGAATTAGTGTTACTAAAGAGACAACCAGATCAATTGAGTAATAAAGGATTTATTTTCTGTATTGTTTCTCCATGTGGAGCCCCTTTTCTTTTTTTACGATGAAATATGAATCTATGAGGGTTTTCATTGACTAAAATGAGATAAATTATATAAAAATAGTGAACATGTATCTGTTACCTCACATTGATGATTTATTTTATCAGCATCATGTATCTTGGTATCTTTACATTATTAAGGTTTGATATAGATATAATATGTTGTGCATGAAGAAAGAAGACATTTCAAAGTCATTATTTCAAACCATTTATGAGCATTTTGAGTTTAAAGTAATGTCATCTATACTGACTAATGAACCCTCTATTTTCATATATCTAATGACTAGTGTTTTCATGGAATATCTTGATGATTTTTTAGTGGTATTTATTGATGATATCTTTGTATTATAAAAAATCTTTGAAGATCATGAAAATTACTTGTGCGCTATTCAAAGGACTCATAGATTAAATGAATTACATGGGAAGTTTAGAAAATCTAAATTCTGGATTTTATAAATTTCTCTTCTTGGCCATATTATCTCTAAGTATGGAATCTCTTTTGATCCTACAAAGACAAGAGTAATCCAAAAATGTCCAGCACCAATGAGTATAACTGAGGTACTATGTTTTATTGGTTTACCAAGTTATCATCAGAGTTTCCTCGATATGGTTTTCTGATTGGTTAACCCATTTACCTATCTTAGGTTTAAATGGGTTAAATTTGATTGGAAAATAGAGGTTACTGAATTTTTTGAAGAACTAAAGAAAATATTAGTTATTGATTTTATCTTGACTCTACTATCAGGGAATGATTTGTATGTTATTTATCGTAATTTTTCAAAAAAAAGGACTTGGTTATGTCCTTATATAGAATGATAGAGTTATTGCCTATGCATCACAGACGCTTAAAATTCATGAAAAAAACAATCATACTCATGAACTTGATTTCGCAACATTAATATTTACTCTAAAGATATGGGGACACTATCTATATGGTGAAAGCTGTGAGATATATATTGATCAAAATAGTTTGAAGTATATTATACCAAAAACATACATAATATGAGGAAAAGGTGATGGCTCTAACTACTCTAGGATTATGATTTCACTATACACTACCACTCAGGGAAGGAAAAATAATGTATCATATGCTTTTCATATAAAGGATCTTGGAGGTTTTAACAAGATTAGAGTTGAAGGTGATCATATGTTCATGGATCTAGTAAAGATGGATATGTGAATAATTAGGGAAGGTGAAAGATTAATTATTATTCAAATGGTTGCCAACCCATCTAAAATATAGGAGAAAATTTTTTCTCATACAGAAGACGAGGAGTTTTAAAATTGAATTAATGATGTGCGTGATGGGATATTGATCGACCTCTAATTTGAAGATGGAATTTTGAAATTTGGGATGATAATTTTTGTACCCAATATTCCTAATCTAAAATGAGAATTTTTCGATGATGCTTGTAGTTATAATTTCTCTATACACCATGGTAGAACTAAGATATATATATATATCTGAAGGAACATTTTTGGTGGGTTGACATTAAGAGATAGATTGTTGATTATGTGTCAAGATGTATGGTTTTTCAATAGTTTATGTCTAAAAGGAAACATCCTAGAGGAGTAATGAAACCTCATCCTATACCTGAGTGGAAATGGAATGATATTGGGATGGAATTTATCATGGGGATACCAAAAACTCCTAGAAGGAATGATGAAATATAGGTCATTGTTGATCGTCTTACCAAGTAAGCACATTTTTTTACTATAAGAGAAGATTTACCATTTGAACTTATAGAAGGATTGTATGTTAATGAAGGTTTAAGACATCATGGTTTACCCCAATCGATTATTTATGATAATGGTTCCTATTTTACATCAAAATTATAGAATATTCTTCAAGAATACCTAAATACTAAACTTAATTTTAGTACTTACTACCACCCTCAAACTGATAGACATTCAGAATGGACTATTCAAACCTTCGGTTACATATTGAGATCTTTCTCACATGACATTCATGGAATGTAGGATGAATATTTTCCTCTGGTAGAATTTTCCTATAACAACGGCTTCCATTGAAGTATTCAAATGGCACCATATGAAGTGCCATATGGAAATAGATGCAGCACACCAACTTCATGGGATGATATTAGTGAATGAAAAATCATTGGCCTAGAACATGTTGAGGAAACAATGGAAAAGGTGATGATTATCCAAATCCACAAAAAAATATCAATATAGAAAAAATAGTAATTTTGATAACTGATAGAATGAATTTTAATTTCAAGTAAGTTATCAATTTTTCATGAAGGTTCTACATGGAAGGGTGTTTTATGTTTCGGTAAGAAGGGTAAATTGAGTCCATGGTTCATCAGATCTTTTGAAAATCCTGAATTAATTGGAGTTATATCTTACTGTTTGGAATTTTTTCCAAGTCTCTCCAATGTTTATGATGTGATCCAAGTATCACTACTGAGAAAATACATGTCTGAACCAATTCATGTACTCACCTATGAATGAAATAGAATTGGAAACGGATATTCCATATTGTGAAGAGACCATCAAAAATCTTAATACCGGAGAACAAGTGTCGAGAAAGAAAATGACATGCCTGGTAAAAGTTCTTTGGAAAACCCATAAAATAGAAGAGGCAATGTGGGAACCAGAGGAATATATGATAAAGAACCACATGAATGTTTTTATGTAGTTGTATTCTATAATTTTCTCGGATGAAATTATTTTAATGAGGGAAAAATGTAACACCTCATGCTTCCAAGGTATGTTTCCCTTTAAATAATACAATATTAGGTGTTGTACGCATCCATAAGTTCTTGCAACCCACAACCAATCAAACTAGCCATTTAAAAAGCAGTTCTGAAATGTAATACACAAATTTTGAAATAATAAAAATTTTATTTTACAAAATAGACTTCATTTTTGATTCATAATGTAAAAATTATCTTAGGGGGAATTTTTGGTTGTTTTTCTGAAAACTATTAAATTTTTTGTGAGTAGTGAAAAATAGAGTGTTATTGCTTAAAACCAACTTTTTGGTTAAATAAGATTTATAATTTAGATTTATTTTAAAGTCAAACTAGAAACAATATACCCAAATTACTCCAATTTAGTTCACGAAATTCATTTTATAATAATAATATATATATAATTCTATTTAACATTTTGGCGCCTTTTACCCACCTTCTAGGTACATTAGAAAATATTCCTAAAAAATAATTTTACCACATCTATGAAATGAATTTAAAAAATCTGAGCGACATAGGTGACATGAGTATGTAAAATGAGTTTAATAGGGATGAAAATAATTTTTTTTGGTGAATAGTAACTTCTGGATTTTATTTACCACAGTTAAAATTAAAGAAAGTAATTAATGGTAAAAATGATATTATAATTACCCGAACACATGTCCTAATTCTATTGGACAAATTTATTTCGACTAGAATCATACTTAGGAATATAATATGATCCTTTTTGATCCACTTGGATTAGATTAGGTAATTTATAATATTTTATTTAAATAATATTTAAAAGTATTAAATTCAATGATTAATAACTAAAACAATTTTAATATAGGGTTAATAATAAGAAATTAGAAAGATAACAATAATTAATACATCATGGAATTTTATTTATAATTTTTATACATTAAATAATTAATGTTATTTATGACAAAATTATGATACAATAATTACCTTAATAATGAATGATTAAAATAATAGATGTTATAAATATTAAAACAATTCTAAATAGAGACTTTTGATGCATTGAACTAATTTTATAGATTAAAATTACATGTTATAGTTGATTAAATGAATTTTTTCTGAGTAATGTTGTTTTTCTGACTTTCACAATAACCAAATTCTAAATTGTATCAAAATTGACATAAATGGGTTTTTAAAACAAATTCTTTTTTATTAAATGATATAATAGTAATAAAAATATAAGGATCAGACAAAAGAATTAAATAATATTATATATGAAATTAATTAACCACTTTAGGTTTGATTGGTAGTTTATAGTAATTTTGTTAACCATATAGTGTTAGAATACCAGATGACATGGTAAAAGTTAAACTATTTAAGTAAGAGTTAAATCGAAAATATAAGATTAATATGGTGACCTAAACTAGTCTAAAACCTATTAGTTGGGAGGTTTTTTACCCATAACCACCTTACCCAGTAAATAAATTCATTTTGAGCCTTTATAAATCAAAAATTATTTTAGAATAAATTAATTTTTCAATCTTTTCCTAAAGTGTGACTCACCTCCCTTATAAAAGGGTGCGTACCCTTCTCTTAAATTCACACCTCCAAAGACATTTGTCTCTACTAACCCCTGCTGAAATATCCTCCCAAATACCCTATAAACATCCTATATTCCTTAATTAGATTATAAATAAAACTTAATGATCTTTTTCGATCAAATCAAAAGGAAGAACCTGAAGAAGAGGTAATTAGTTCATCACCCATATCAAAGTTCTTTTCTTATTCTGAATCCAATTTCATTTTTGTTTCCATACCAAAATAAAAACTCCACAACCTTAAACGCAATTCTATGTTTGTTTAAATATGGTACAACTATATTCATTATCGTATCTATCCTATGAATGACAATGTCACCATACGTGCGTACATACGTCTTACCATCTCCATTTCGTGTTATAGTTCATTATTCAACACATAATTAATTGGATGGGTTTAATAATGAGTATAATTGATGAAACTAATAACTATAACATTTTAATGATTTTGTGTATATAATATACCATCCAACTAGATACTATTTCACCACAAATATGATGATATTATCACTTCTGTGTATGTATGGCTTACTGTCCCCACGACATGATGAAATATCATTCCCCATCGTAACCATTCAAGAATAATTTTCATTGGATGATTGAATTAATTTTATAAGAACATAATATCATTCTGGATATCAATCTAATATATCCTATCCAAAATAAAAATGAATTCTGTAAAAAACACATAAAGGAAAACGAATCAGTTAACACCCGAAACAATGATACCATTGAAATATTATTAACAATGTAATATTAGAAGATATTATATGATATCATATTAATGTATATAGTTCTTTTATAATTCAATAAAAATAATTTCACCATTATTCGGTAGGTTAACATACCCTCTACAAAGGAAAAGTTCAAGGTAATGGTTTATTCTACAATCTCTTCATTATTTGAGGTTGTTTATACATAAGTATCTACAAGGACCTCTTTATCATCCACATCTGTGTTTCATAAAATGTTTTTCAAAACATTTTTACAATTTCATAGAATATGTGTAAACTCATTCATTACATATTTTGAATTTTTATAAATTTTTTTTGAAAGTAATTTTTCCGTAATTTTCCAAACAAGGTACTTTATGACGTTTTTGACAAATTAAGGAAACAATGTTTTTTAACTTATACGGTTGGTGTGTCGATATTCTTCCATTATAACAACTGTTGGTATTCCTTTAAATGATTACAATAATAGTTGAAAAATAAATTTTTTATTTATTTTTAAATTATTTAAATTTATAAAGTGATATTTTCACTCAAATGGTGTTTGGTTTGATTTCATCTATGTCAACATCTTTTGTTGGGTTTTAGGCTGGTTTGAGATATATTAATTAAGATATAATCTTCCATACTGTATTGAATGTATTTTTAATTTTTTTGACTATGGATGTGCTATTTGTTTCCATTCATGGTTTATGGTTAATGAATAAACATTTAATATACGAGTTTTAATATGAATATTTATGTTATGTTTCATCCATTTTGTATGACTAATGCATTGTACTATGTATGTGACAAGTGGGGTCCATTATAGCCCCTCGGTGCATCGGTAGGTCTCATGAGATAAATTAGTGCCTTGGAATTAGGCCATGAAAAAAAATTATTTTTAGTCTTACAACGAGGTCGTGACTATGTGGTTATGATGTCCAGCATTATGCATTTCATCATTATGAAATTATATATTGATATTATATGTGATTATTTGACTTGTAGAATATCCATGTGAAAAAGTAAATGAAATTATTATTTATTTCATTTCCATATGATGCAAACATTTATGTTTAAAAAGATTTTTGTAGTCTTATAAATTTCCATAATTTTTTATGCATATTTATGATATATTCAAAAATATTATTATATTTACTAAGCGTCTAAGCTCACCCCCTTCATATGTTTTATATTTCATAGGATGTGAAGAAGTATATTATGATTGACTTGTAGTATAGGATATGAGATATGTGTATTTTATAAGGAGACACAATGTTGTTCTTTTCATTTCATAGTGGAATGTAAAACTTATGTATGTATCTAGTACTTCCCAGGACACTAAATTGATCGGTATTTTAGGACATGATCTCTTCTGATCATGCCAATTTTATGTAAAAATTCACTATCTCTGGGTGACTAGGGTCATGGAATAACATATAAATATAGATTTTTAAAAATAGTTCAATAATATTATTAACCACATTTTGAATATTTATATTATATATAATTTTAAAATTCATCTTATGTTTTTATTAACCATAATATAAAAACAATTTCAATTTTTTAGATAAAATATGTATTTTTAAAAATTGCAGTTTTATAAACATTTATTGGAGAACCCATTTTAATTCCAATATTTGACACTTTTATATATTTTATTTTACAAAATAATCAACTTCATTAGAATTTAGGAAAAAATATAGGTTGGATAATTTTTTAATTTTTTTAATAACATTCATATTTTAGTTAATAATTTAAAAATGTCCAAATTCCCCAAAGACCTTATTTTTTATTTTATTTTGCTTAATCATCCATTTAAGGGTTGAGTGGGAACCCATATATGACTCGTAGTACTGAGGCACAAGTCCCATACACAATCCAATACATGACCATAAAGTCCCAAAACCTATCACACATGTTAAATTATCCCTTTAATTGTTTTGAAACTATAATTAGATTATTTTTTATCATTTAATATAATTTATGTCATTTAAGGCAATTTCTCATCCATAATCTTTATTAACCTGTTTCAATCATTTGATGGTTTTTACTTTAAAAACTCATTTTCTCTTTTTGAAAATGTGGATTATTTTTAAATCAGTTACTGAAACATCTATATTTTTGATTTTGTAAGCATGGATTCCATATTTGGAGTCATAAGGTCTTGGATTCTTTATTTTTTGGACATTATGAATGGGAAATTTTGAAATTATTTCTATTTACCAATGTTAATGGGTAAATTAGGTAAAAAGGATAAAAATAATATTATAATAATATAAATATAATGTAACACTTTTCCTAATCCTATTGAATGAGTTGTGGTTGAACATGAAAACCATTAATAATGTAAACCTGGAAATTGTATTCTACTTGTGTTAAATTAGGATGTTTAATTATATTTTATTTAAAGAAGAGGTAAAAGTGTCATATTCAAATGTAAATAACTATATCATTTTTAATATAGTGTTATCCATAAGATATTTATGTTTATAAATAATAATTTTAAATATATGAAATTTATCTACATCATGATAAGTTATTTATAATTATTATACATTAAATAATTAAATTTATTCCAAACATAATGATGATGGAGTAATTGATTTATTAAAGGAAGAGTCATATAAATGATATTAATGAAACTAAAATAAATAAAATTTCACTTAATTAGTGATATGCACTAATTTTAAAGATAAAATATATATTTTAATGACATATTTGAACTATTGGATTGAATTTATCTTGTTGGTTTGATATTTTCAGAAATTAAAATATTGAATGGTATTAAAATCGACATTAATTATATTTTTGAAAAAATAATACGTTATTAAATGATATAAAAGTTATAAAAATCTATTTCTTGGTCAAATAACTAGGATAATGTGAAATATGTCATTAATGATCCAATTGGTATTTTCTTTGAATTTTATAGTAACTATATTAACCATTTACTTTAAAAATACAAAAAAAACATGTTAATAGTTAATTTGTTTAATTATGGACAAATTCCAAATATAAGTTTAATTTTATGACAAAAACATATCTAAATTAATAGGTTGAGTGGATACGGAAATATAAAAATCTTATCCCAGAAATGAATATCTTTTTACCTATTTTAAACCTAATATAAATAT
Organism: Viscum album; assembly: GCA_963277665.1. NCBI lineage: Eukaryota > Viridiplantae > Streptophyta > Magnoliopsida > Santalales > Viscaceae > Viscum > Viscum album. The sequence goes on from OY728137.1 coordinate 1,778,033,882, forward strand.
ATAATAAAATATTATTTCACGATATTTGAAAAGTGCCCCTAACCTCTTTTATAAATTGGTTCTTCTCCTCTTTAATTCACTACTCAAAATCCATTTGGATCATCTAAATATTCCCACTTATTCTCCAAACATCCCTTCACATCATACAAGATTCCACAATTTTGTTTTAAATCCAACCTAAGGAGTCCTTCTGTGCAAATCAAAAGAAGATACCTGAAAAGAGGTAATTGTTTTATAACATCTATCAAAGTTAATTCATTCATATACTTACTATTTATATATTCTATCTATACTAAAATAATGAATCCAGTAAATCATACATTATGATATATTACTTTAATAATTTCAGAACCATATTCAATAGCTTTCCCAACTTATGAATGTGTGGGAACGTACGGCTTACTGTCTCCATGCTGTGGTGTAATTTGTAATTAAACACTATATTATTTCGATGGGTATAATGATGTGTATAATGGGTATATCTAATGAACATAAAAAGATTATTATTGTTTATAATTAATATAGCGTCAAATTCCACACAATTCAACCATAATTCAAATAATATCATCGCTCAGGAGTACGTACAACTTACAATCTCCACAATGCGATGAAATTCATTTTCCATTTTCATCATCCATGAATGATTATATGGATATATATTATGAATAAGTATGAAATATATGAAATATTAATTCTACAAAAATAATATATATATATATATCTGTGTGTGTTTGTACATATATTTCATTCATTTACTTCCATTTAATACGATAAGAGAACGAAAATATATTCCATGCGTACATACAACCTACTGTCTCCATGAACACTTTAGTCCATTTCATATATCTATATATCATATATATTAATATTATTAATATATATGATATATTAATCTTGTTAAATATTCTTGAATTATGTAAATCATGATTTAAGTAATACATATTATGAATAACAAGTCAAATCATGTGAGATAAAGAATGATATTATTACATTAAATGTTGTATTGACATGGAATTTTTAATAAAATAGAATATTAAGTTATAAATGAGTCATATTAGACATCATAATTATTATTATGATTTTTAGATAAGTTAAAAATAAGTTTTAAATCATTATATTGGAGTTTTGGCCACATGTAGAAAGTATTGGACCTAAGGTAGGGGAATTCCATCTCACATTTAATTTTTGTAATATATAATAAATATTCACCACTTATTTTTTGTGTGTGGTGTATGTACTACCCCGATTGTATTTCATATCATGACTAAATTTATCTTCACGATATTCAAAGAATTTTTTTTTATATTGGGCTTATTATTTAAATGTTCAATGTGGTATGGGATCCTTTTAATGTTTGAATAATTAGCCCTTTATTAATTTCAATATTCTTGATAATATATGTATATAAATGATTATAAATAATATTTTATATTTATTTTTAATTTCATTGAATTTTTTACAAAAATAATATTTTTAAATTTTTTTGTAAGGGACACATTAACTAAAACATCATTTTAAATGTCTCAATGATTTGTTTTTTTAAAATCATTCTCATTAATGTCCATGTTTTCAAAATGTATTTTTAATGATTTATATATATGAACATGATTTTTTTTAAATGTTAATTCCGTTCAAAATCATCAAATTGGTATGGGAGAAATAGATTCAAAAATCTCTTGTTATGTATTTTATTTTATAAGTTCCCAAATTATTTAATAAAATTTTTCAATGTAAAAAATGGGTTTTTATCTCTAGAGATTTTAAAAGATTTTATTGTAGTATTTTAGTATATATCGACATCTGTGGTTGGATATTGTTAATAATTGATTTCAATCTCTTATTATACAATTTACAAAATTTTATTGAATGGTTTATGATCATTTTAATTATGGATGTTCTCTTTAGATACCATTATTGTTTTATGGTCAATGTATTGACATTTCATATACCAGTTTAAATATAAATGATTATGTTGTTTAGGTTTCACCATTTTCATACGAAGAATGTATTGGACTTAGTAAGTGACAGGTGTAGCCTACTATAGCCCCTCGATTCCTTGGTAGGTCTCATGAGTCAAACTAGTTTCTTCGCATAAAACTTTTTGTTGTATTGTAATTGTCATGGCATGAGGCCTTGATGTTATGGTTATGATGTATGGAAGTATGAATTTCCTCATTTGGAGACTGTTTATTGATTTTAAATTTATTTATTTGACTAGTGGGATATCCATGTGAATGTTTAAATGAAATTATTTGATTTAATTTTTCCATATCATGAAGAATATAATGTATTTAGAAGGCTTGTGTTTTATTTTTGTTAGGTCCACTAGGCTGCATACCCTGAGAGGGGGGGGGGTGAATCAGGGTATGACTAATTAAATTAATGCCCGTTATGATCTTGTTTCGCTCTTAAGCAAAACACTCTTCTCTCTTTTTCCTGCTGCACGATATAAACAGAATGTAAAGCAAGCACAGGACACATCAATTTTACTTGGTTCACCGCTAAGGGCTACGTCCAAGGAGCATACGCCGACAGGTTGCCGGTCGTACCAAATTCCACTAATCTTCACTAGTTGTGGATTACAAGGTTTGGGCTAGATCACTTCTATGCCCAGGCTCACTGCCTTTACAATGTTTAGGGTCAGCTCACTGCTTTCCCAAGGGTCACTCCCTGTTTCTCTCTCTCTGCCTCACTGCCGGTGGAGAGGATCGCCTTCTTCCTCTTCCTAAGCTCACTGCTCTTGGATGGAATCCACTCACAGTTTATAGACCTGTAGGTCTCTTCATTTTCATGAAAGAATGCATCTTCTCTTGTATGTAGATGCTCTGTTGAAGTTTAACTTTCACCCGTTGATGAATATCTCTTTGCACCGAAGGTATCGGGCAAACTTCCAGCTTCCACGCAGCCCGAAAAACACTGCTGGAACAAACCTTACTTGGCGTGCAAGTCACCCTCGGCGCGCAAGTATCGGCGCGCAAGTCACCCTCTAACACTTGTGCAACACAAGCTTCCACAACTCCAAACTTGCGCGTCTCTCTACCTTTTACACCCAAACCACTATTGGCGCGCAACTGCCAACCGGCGCGCAACTTCTAACACCGGCGCACAACTTCAACCACTGGCGCGCAAGTCTCACCTGAGCGACCACACACACCACTTGTGCGACCACCACACCTGCGCGATGGGAGCTCTCATCTTGAACTCCGGTAAGAAATGAGGAGGGGTGGTCCGGTATTTATAGGCAATCTGACCACCCTGCGCGACGGCGCGCAAGTCACCTGTGCGACCCAATCTCGGCGCGCAAGTCTTCTCTCCTTTTAGACACTTACGCGACCAACTCCCAAACTTGCGCGAACCTATTTCCTTAGCCATATTTTGATCTTCTGATCTTGAAAAACATATGGCGCGCAAGTTTCCTATACTCCAAGTCCACGGCACGCAAGTCCCTTTGCCAAAAACACTTTTCTTCATTTTCCGATTTTCAGGCCCAAAAATTTGGCAATCACTGGAAAACGGCTTCACCTTGTATCTGTTCTTTTGTACCGCCTCCAGATCTTCCATTCCTTTTATCGACGTTCTTGAATCAAACATGGATCGTTGACCTCATCTCTTGAACTCGACATTCCATCATGAAATCCTCTTTGTCATCAATCACAACTCAGATGTCCACTTTGTCAACAAACACAATCACCTCAAAAAGGCTTCAATGATACCTTGAGGGATTTTTTCCCAACAATCTCCCCCTTTGGGTTTGTTGACAACTCTTCCAAACAAAGATACGTCATTGATTCTTCAGCCTCCATTCGCCTCATTGCGATTCTGATAGCGACCACGGATTTCCTCAACACATACTCTAAGCCCACATGAGCAATGCTCGGCATGAGAAACAAGAGTAAATGAAAAGTTCATCAATGAATCACTTTATCTCTTACATCCACTGTTGACACCAAACACTGTCCAACACCACTCTTCTGCTTTTATGATGATCCTCAGCTGTCGTGATATCTATTATTTGATTGATCACTTCTAGCATCGTCAGATTTAATACGCTCCCCCTTTCTGCTCACAGCTTCAACACCTTTTTAGCCATATTTCATGTGTTGTCCAAGCTAATCTCTGGCTAATCACGTTCAACTAACTTCAACTCCCCCTATCTGGCTACTCCACCTGTCAGCATCTCCCCATATCATTCATGATTTATCAAATCTCCACATTGTATCCCCCTTGAACAATCACTATTTTCTCCCCCTTTGTCAACGAACCCAAAGGCAGTCCTTTGCAGACTGTAACAGAGTAGAGAACAAATCAGCACATTAGGGAAAAACACATCATACCTCGGGGAGAGGGGGGTCCCACATCCACACTATTTTAAGTGCGGGGAATCGACTGAACTCCAAGAGCCAATCGATGCCTCTCAAAAGCTTCCTTGGGTAAGGCCTTTGTCAGAATGTCTGCAACCTGTAGCTCTGTAAGCACATACTCCAACTTCACGATGCCCTGCTCAACCTTCTCCTTGATGAAATGATACTTGATCTCAATGTGCTTTGTCCTGGAATGATGGACAGGATTTTTGCTATGATTTATAGCACTTGAGTTGTCACACTGGATACCGATTGGAGACTTCACTTCAACTCCCATATCTTCAAGCTGCTGCTTCATCCACAATAACTGTGTGCATGCTTGAGTGGCTGCAATATACTCAGCTTATGCGGTGCTTAATTAAATGCAATCCTATTTCTTGCTCAACCAAGCAATACATAGTCCGCCAAGAAAAAATGCACCTCCAGATGTTGATTACCTATCATCTGCTGAACAGGCCCAGTCTGCATCAGTATATCCCAATAATTCTGTCTGAGACTTGTCGTTATATGTCAGCCCAAAGTCCACTGTGCCCTTGATATACCAAAGTATTCTTTTCACTGCAAGCATGTGACTCTCCTTGGGATTACTCTGATATCTCGCTGCTTGGCATGTGGCGAAAACAATATCAGGCCGTGTTGCGGTTAAGTACAACAGGCTTCCAATGATTTGCCTGTATTCTGTGATATTAACTGCCTCGCCATCCTCATCTTTTGATAATTTCATCCGGGTAGCAACCAGAGTCTTCATTTCCTTGAAATTATCCATTCCAAACCTACTTAAAACCTCCTTGGAATATTTGGATTGAGAAATGAATGTTCCATTCCTTCCTTGTGTCACGTATAGTCCAAGAAAAAACGTTAGCTCTCCAATCATTGACATTTCAAACTCATTTTTCATGAATTCGGAAAACTGTCTGCACTGAGCTTCATATGATCCGCCAAAAATTATGTCATCGACATACACTAGCACCATCATCCTTTCATTACTATCATTGTTGAAATAGAGGTTGTAGTCAACTCCTCCACGCTGGAAACCAAGCTTCTTCAAGTACTGATCAAGCCTTGAGTACCATGCCCTTGGTGCTTGTTTCAGCCCATACAACGCCTTCTTCAGCCTGCAAACTTTGTTCTCATCCTCATAAATGAGAAAACCATCTGGCTGCTCAATATACACCTCTTCTTCCAGAACCCCATTCAAGAATGAGGATTTGACATCCATCTAGAACACTTTGAACTATCATTGCACTGCTATGGCCAAAAATAATCTGATTGTCTCCAGCCTTGCAACCGGTGAAAATGTCTCATCAACATCTATTCCCTCTATCTGGGAGTATCCCTTGCACACTAGTCGTGCTTTGTTCCGAATCACCGTGCCATCTTCATTCATCTTGTTTCGATAGACCCATTTAGTCTCGATGACATTCTTGTCTGCTGGCCTCGAAACAATCTCCCATGTCTGGTTCTTCTCAATCTGATCAAGCTCTTCGTTCATGGCCTGAACCCAGTTTTCATCTTCAGCTACATCAGAAAAACAATTCTGCTCCACTTGAGACAAAAACGATGCTTGCTGTGATGATTTCATTCTTCGAGTCTGAACTGGAGATGTTTGATCACCAATGATATTCTGCCTATCAATATCAGCTCGACTCTTTGGCTTCCTCGCACACACCGACTTGACACTTTCCTCTTCATCATCAGTATCTTCTTCTGAGTCAGCTTCTGCCACTTCTGCTCCCCCTGGGTTGCTTATCTCATCATCACTTTCATCCAGGAACTGTTCACTGGGTCGTTGAGCAGTCTGTTCATTTTCGACTATAGTGACATCATTACTCTCAACAATTTTTCACAGCCTCTTGTTGAATCATTTATATGCTTTGCTTTTCCCTGAATATCCAAGGAATATCCCTTCATCTCCTCGTGCCTCAAACTTCTGATGATGTTCTATGTTGAGAATGAAACACTTAATTCCAAAGATTCGAAAGTATTTCAACGTTGGCTTCTTTCCGTACCACAGTTCATACGGAGTCTTCCCTTGCTTCGGACATAACAGGGACCTGTTTGAAACATAGACCGATGTCAAAACTGCTTCCTTCCAAAATTTCTCTGGTAGGTCCTTATCAATAAGCATTGTTCTGGCCATGTTGTTAATGATCAGATTCCTCCTTTCTACCACTCCATTCTGTTGGGGAGTTCTCACTGATGAAACTTGATGCTTTATCCCATGTTTCTCGAGATAGTTTTCAACCTGACTGTTTGTAAATTTTGTACCGTTATCAGTACGAAACTTCAGAATTTTCTTCCCAAGCATCTTTTCTGATTCCCTCCTATACTACTTTATGAAACTGAACACCTCTGTCTTATGGGTAATGATGAATACCCAGGCCATTCTGCTGTAGTCATCAATTAAAAGAACATAGTACCTTTTCCCATCTATAGCTCGTGGTGAGATAGGTCCACATACATCAGCATGCACCAATTCGAGCACTCGAGTTGCTTTTTGTTCCTTTGGCCTGTATGTCTTCCTGATGATCTTCCCTTGTTGACATGCATCACACGTATGAGTGTGATCACATGATAGTTTGGGAAGGTCTCTAGCAGCATCACACTTTACCAGATCTTCCATAGATGGTTGACATAGATGACCAAGTCGCTTATGCCACAACTGATTTTCTTCTTCTCTGGATAAAAGGCATGAATCTTCTTCCCCACCTACCAGGTAAAGATTCCCCTTTGTTCTTTTTCCCTGAAGAATGACTATTCCACCTTTTCCTTTATTAATACCCATCTTCTTGGTAAATAGTATAGAGTGCCCAGAGTCACAAAGTTGACTGACGCTAAGCAAATTATGACTGAGACCCTCTACCACCAAGACATCAACATGTATCATTTCTTTGCCCCCAATCTTGGCTTTTCCTGAGCCAACAATCTTCAGGCCTTCATCATTTCCAAACTTGACAACTCCTTCTTTGTCAATTTTATGCCTGTAACCAGATCCTTATTACCCGTCATGTGGGATGTGCAACCACTGTCAAGGATCCAAACACCAGAACGATCTGATGCTTTAAGGGCAATTTCAGCAACTACGGCCTTCTCAGTTTCTTCTTCCTAGTCCATACTTTTTCATTCATACTCGGCATCGATTGAGGCTTCTGTTCTTTCTCAGAGTATGATGGACCAGCTTCATCTTGCAAAACTGCAAATCTGTTCTGAACTTTTAACTCACTTGTCAGTTTACTGATCTGCTGCTTGCGATCATTTTGATTCTGCTTTGTCACATTTTTCTGAATGGTCGGAGTGCAGTACCTAGCCACGTGTCCAAATCCTCCCCACCAAAAACAGTGTCCTTCAAAAAATTTTCTGGAAAACCGTTCTCTGTTTGGCTGCCATCTCTGTTCTTGTTCCCTTCGATATCTTTTGGATATGGAACACACATACTGTGAATGTACCATCTTTCGACAACAATAACACCTGATATAAGGTGCATTCCTTCATGTTACTTCAGCACTACGAGTTTCCCCTTTGGATCTCTGAGTATTCTGATTCTGCTTTGTGCTCAAATCCACTTTCAATCTCGGGATAGGTGCTTGCGGTCTAACTTCAACTACCGTAGATTTTTGTTTCTGATTAAGCCATGAATCAGCCTTAACATCTGAGTTCAATTGCTGCTTCTTTCCTGCTGAACTACTAGGCTCTTCTTTCTTCTTTTCCGTCTTCGTAACGACCTGATTTCCCAAGAATGTCTTAAGATTCAAAGGTTTTTCCTGGTCTTTAACTTTTCTCCGCAGACCGACAACTTCCTCTTTAAGCTCTTCAATACGCTTGACGTGATCTTTCACTTTTCGACTCAAGCAATCGATCTCCCTTTTCTTCTCTTCAATCTCGAGCATATGCTCATCAACCATTTCTGTGTGCTCTGGCCTGGAAGACTTAAGATATTCAATTTCTTTTTCAAGCTCAGACTTCTCTTCTTCTTGTTGTTGCATGTAGAGTTTGGCATCACGTACTATCTTATTGGCTTTCTTTGTTTTTGCTCACCAAACATCTATATCTTCAAGAGCTGCTTCTAATTCAGCTTCCATGTCAACTCTCCCTTCAATTTCTTCTTCTTCTTCATCAGTTTCAGTTTCTTTCTTTTTTAGAGACCTACTAGAAACAGCCACCATCGCATTTTGACCACGATCTCTACAGTTTTCTATCTCTTCAACTTCTTCACCCTCAGACTCAGCTGAACTGTCAATTTCTTGGGAAAGAAGATTCTTCTTCTTAAAGAAATTTCTCTTGAACTGCTTCTTCCCATTCAGATAGGCTGAAGATTTTTTCATGGGAATCTGAACTTCATCTTCATCGCTTTCTTCTTGAAACTTTTTGGGGCATCTTGCAGCAAGATGACCAACCTTTCCGCATCGGAAGCATGCTAGTGGAAGTTTCCCTTTAAACTTTCCTTTTCCTCTTTGCAGATTTGAAGAAAGGAACGACATCACCTCATCTGACTCTTCTTCCTCCTGAGAATCTTCAATAGTGAGCCTCTTCATGGCCTTAAATTCCACCTCTTTGGATTTCCCCTTTTCCACAGCATCATTGTCATCATTTCTCATTTCATATGCAACAAGAGTGCTGTGTAGGTTATCCAATGTTAGCTCTTTCGGATCTTTATCTTCCAACACAGAAACTTTTGGATTGAACCGAGGTGGATGCTTTCTCAAGATGCACTTTACGATTTTAATGTCTTCGATAATTTCTCCAAGACCCCGCATGTCTTCTACCACAGCATTTACCCTATCAAATAATTCATCAATAGACTCATTCGGGTTCATTTTGAGATATTCATACTTGTTCCACAACACTTGCAGCTTTGCCTCTCTGACTTTTGTATCCCCTTCATAAATATTCAAAAGTTTTTCCCACATGGCATGTGACGTTTTGCATTACATCACCTTTGTATAAATGGGATTAGAGAGGGCTCCCCCTAAGGCGTTTATTGCTTTGAAATCAGCATCCAACTCTTTGTGCTCAGCTTCTGATAATGCACCACTAGTAATATCAGCTGTGATACCATGCATAGCTGCTGAAAACACATCCATTCCCAGAGATCGGAAATATTGTTGCATTCGATTCTTCCATATCTGAAAATTACATCCGTCGAAGATCGGAATCCCTCTATGATTAGTGACCTCCATTGAGAGAAGACCAACTGTTAACCTTTCCCTCTGATACCACTTGTTAGGTCCACTAGGCTGGATACCCTGAGAGGGGGGGGGGTGAATTAGGGTATGACTAATTAAATTAATGCCCGTTCTGATCTTGTTTCGCTGTTAAGCAAAACACTCTTCTCTCTTTTTCCTGCTGCACGATATAAACAGAATGTAAAGAAAGCCCAGGACACAGCAATTTTACTTGGTTCACCGCTAAGGGCTACGTCCAAGGAGCATACGCTGACAGGTTGCCGGTCGTACCAAATTCCACTAATCTTCACTAGCTGTGGATTACAAGCTTCGGGCTAGATCAATCTTATGCCCAGGCTCACTGTCTTTACAATGTTTAGGGTCAGCTCACTGCTTTCCCAAGGGTTACTCCCTGTTTCTCTCTCTCTGGCTCAATGCCGGTGGAGAGGATCACCTTCTTCCTCTTCCTAAGCTCACTGCTCTTGGATGGAATCCACTCACAGTTTATAGACCTGTAGGTCTCTTAATTTTCATGAAAGAATGCATCTTCTCTTGTATGTAGATGCTCTGTTGAAGTTTAACTTTCACCCGTTGATGAATATCTCTTTGCACCGAAGGTATCGGGCAAACTTCCAGCTTCCACGCAGCCCGAAAAACACTGCTGGAACAAACCTTACTTGGCGCGCAAGTCAACCTCGGCGCGCAAGTATCGGCGCGCAAGTCACCCTCTAACACTTGCGCGACACAAGCTTCCACAACTCCAAACTTGCGCGTCTCTCTACCTTTTACGCCCAAACCACTATTGGCGCGCAACTGCCAACCAGCGCGCAACTTCTAACACCGGCGCACAACTTCAACCACTGGCGCGCAAGTCCCACCTGTGTGACCACACACACCACTTGCGCGACCACCACACCTGCGCGACAGGAGCTCTCGTCTTGAACTCCGGTAAGAAATGAGGAGGGGTGGTCCGGTATTTATAGGCAATCTGACCACCCTACGCGACGGCGCGCAAGTCACCTGCGCGACCCAATCTCGGCGCGCTAGTCTTCTCTCCTTTTAGAAACTTGCGTGACCAACTCCCAAACTTGCGCGAACCTATTTCCTTAGCCATATTTTGATCTTCTGATCTTGAAAAACATATGGCGCGCAAGTTTCCTATAATCCAAGTCCACGGCGCGCAAGTCCCTTTGCCAAAAACACATTTCTTCATTTGCTGATTTTCAGGCCCAAAAATTTGGCAATCACTGGAAAACGGCGTCACCTTGTATCTGTTCTTTTGTACCGCCTCCAGATCTTCCATTCCTTTTATTGACGTTCTTGAATCAAACATGGATCGTTGACCTCAGCTCTTGAACTCGACATTCCATCATGAAATCCTCTTTGTCAACAATCACAACTCAGATGTCCACTTTGTCAACAAACACAATCACCTCAAAAAGGCTTCAATGATACCTTGAGGGATTTTTGCCCAACAATCTCCCCCTTTGGGTTTGTTGACAACTCTTCCAAACAAAGATACGTCATTGATTCTTCAGCCTCCATTTGCCTCATTGCGATTCTGATAGCGACCAAGGATTTACTCAACATATACTCTAAGCCCACATGAGCAATGCTCGGCATGAGAAACAAGAGTAAATGAAAAGTTCATCAATGAATCACTTTATCTCTTACATCCACTGTTGACACCAAACACTGTCCAACACCACTCTTCTGCTTTTATCACGATCCTCAGCGATCGTGATATCTATTATTTGATCGATCACTTCTAGCATCGTCAGATTTAATACGCTCCCCCTTTCTGCTCACAGCTTCAACACCTTTTTAGCCATATTTCTTGTGTTGTCCAAGCTAAGCTCTAACTAAGCACGTTCAACTAACTTCAACTCCCCCTATCTGGCTACTCCACCTGTCAGCGTCTCCCATATCATTCATGATTTATCAAATCTCCACATTGTCTCCCCCTTGAACAATCACTATTTTCTCCCCCTTTGTCAACGAACCCAAAGGCAGTCCTTTGCAGACTGTAAAAGAGTAGAGAACAAATCAGCACATTAAGGAAAAACACCTCATACCTCGGGGAGAGGGGGGGTCCCACATCCACACTATTTTAAGTGCGGGGAATCGACTGAACTCCCAGAGCCAGTCGATGCCTCTCAAAAGCTTCCTTGGGTAAGGCCTTTGTCAGAATGTCTGCAACCTGTAGCTCTGTAAGCACATACTCCAACTTCACGATGCCCTGCTCAACCTTCTCCTTGATGAAATGATACTTGATCTCAATGTGCGTTGTCCTGGAATGATGGACAGGATTTTTCCTAAGATTTATAGCACTTGAGTTGTCACACTGGATTCCGATCGGAGACTTCACTTCAACTCCCATATCTTCAAGCTGCTGCTTCATCCACAATAACTGTGTGCATGCTTGAGTGGCTGCAATATACTCAGCTTCTGCAGTGCTTAATGAAATGCAATCCTGTTTCTTTCTCAACCAAGCAATACATAGTCCACCAAGATAAAATGCACCTCCAGTTGTTGATTTCCTATCATCTGCTGAACCGGCCCAGTCTGCATCAGTATATCCCAATAATTCTGTCTGAGACTTGTCGTTATATGTCAGCCCGAAGTCCATTGTGCCCTTGATATACCGAAGTATTCTTTTCACTGCAAGCATGTGACTCTCCTTGGGATTACTCTGATATCTTGCTGCTTGGCATGTGGCGAAAACAATATCAGGCCTTGTTGCGGTTAAGTACAACAGACTTCCAATTATTTGCCTGTATTCTGTGATATTAACTGCCTTGCCATCCTCATCTTTTGATAATTTCATCCGGGTAGCAACCAGAGTCTTCATTTCCTTGTAATTATCCATTCCAAACCTTCTTAAAACCTCCTTTGCATATTTGGATTGAGAAATGAAAGTTCCATTCCATCCTTGTGTCACCTGTAGTCCAAGAAAAAACGTTAGCTCTCCAATCATTGACATTTCAAACTCATTTTTCATGAATTCGGAAAACTGTCTGCACTGAGCTTCATCTGATCTGCCAAAAATTATGTCATCGACATACCCTAGCACCATCATCCTTTGATTACTATCATTGCTGAAATAGAGGTTGTAGTCAACTCCTCCACGCTGGAAACCAAGCTTCTTCAAGTACTGATCAAGCCTTGAGTACCATGCCCTTGTTGCTTGTTTCAGCCCATACAACGCCTTCTTCAGCCTGCAAACTTTGTTCTCATCCTCATGAATGAGAAAACCATCTGGCTGCTCAATATACACCTCTTCTTCCAGAACCCCATTCAAGAATGTGGATTTGACATCCATCTGGAACACTTTGAACATTCTTTGCACTGCTATGGCCAAAAATAATCTGATTGTCTCCATCCTTGCAACCGGTGAAAATGTCTCATCAACATCTATTCCCTCTATCTGGGAGTATCCCTTGCACACTAGTCGTGCTTTGTTCTAAATCACTGTGCCATCTTCATTCATCTTGTTGTGATAGAACCATTTAGTCCCGATGACATTCTTGTCAGTTGGCCTCGAAACAATCTCTCATGTCTGGTTCTTCTCAATCTGATCAAGCTCTTCGTTCATGGCCTGAACTCAGTTTTCATCTTCAGCTGCATCCGAAAAACATTTCGGCTCCACTTGAGACAAAAAAGATGCTTGCTGTGATGATTTCATTCTTCGAGTCTAAACTGGAGCTGTTTGATCACCAATGATATTCTGCCTATCAATATCAGCTCGACTCTTTGGCTTCCTCGCAGACACCGACTTGACACTTTCCTCTTCATCATCAGTATCTTCTTCTGAGTCAGCTTCTGCCACTTCTGCTCCCCCTGGGTTTCTTATCTCATCATCACTTTCATCCAGGAACTGTTCACTGGGTCGTTGAGCAGTCTGTTCATTTTCGACTATAGTGACATCATTACTCTCAACAATTTTTCCCAGCCTCTTGTTGAAGCATTTATATGCTTTGCTTTTCCCTGAATAGCCAAGGAATATCCCTTCATCTCCTCGTGCCTCAAACTTCTGATGATGTTCTATGTTGAGAATGAAACACTTACTTCCAAAGATTCGAAATTATTTCAACGTTGGCTTCTTTCCGTACCACAGTTCATACGGAGTCTTCCCTTGCTTCGAACATAACATGGACCTATTTGAAACATAGACCGATGTCAAAACTGCTTCCTTCCAAAATTTCTCTGTTAGGTCCTTATCAATAAGAATTGTTCTGGCCATGTTGTTAATGATCAGATTCCTCCTTTCTACCACTCCATTCTGTTGGGGAGTTCTCACTGATGAAACTTGATGCCTTATCCCATGTTTCTCGAGATAGTTTTCAACCTGACTGTTTGTAAATTTTGTACCGTTATCAGTACGAAACATCAGAATTTTCGTCCCAAGCATCTTTTCTGATTCCCTCCTGTACTGCTTTATCCAACTGAACACCTCTGTCTTATGGGTAATGATGAATACCCAGGCCATTCTGCTGTACTCATCAATGAAAATAACATAGTACCTTTGCCCATCTATAGCTCGTGGTGAGATAGGTCCACATACATCAGCATGCACCAATTCGAGCACTCGAGTTGCTTTTTGTTCCTTTGGCCTGTATTTCTTCCTGATGATCTTCCCTTGTTGACAAGCATCACACGTATGAGTGCGATCACGTGATAGATTGGGAAGGTCTCTAGCAGCATCACACTTTACCAGATCTTCCATAGATGGTTGACATAGAAGACCAAGTCGCTTATGCCACAACTGATTTTCTTCTTCTCTGGATAAAAGGCATGAATCTTTTTCCCCACCTACCAGGTAAAGATTCCCCTTTGTTCGTTTTCCCTGAAGAATGACTATTCCATCTTTTCCTTTAACAATACCCATCTTCTTGGTAAATAGTATAGAGTGCCCAGAGTCACATAGTTGACTGACGCTAAGCAAATTATGACTGAGACCCCCTACCACCAAGACATCAGCATGTCTCATTTCTTTGCCCCCAAACATGGATTTTCCTGAGCCAACAATCTTCAGTCCTTCATCATTTCCAAACTTGACAACTCCTTCTTTGTCATATTTTATGCATGTAACCAGATCCTTATTACCCGTCATGTGGGATGTGCAACCACTGTCAAGGATCCAAACACCAGAACGATCTGATGCTTTAAGGGCAATTTCAGCAACTACGACCTTCTCAGTTTCTTCTTCCTAGTCCATACATTTTCTTTCATACTCGGCATCGATTGAGGCTTCTATTCTTTCTCAGAGTATGATGGACCAGCTTCATCTTGCAAAACTGCAAATCTGTTCTGAACTTTTAACTCACTTGTCGGTTTACTGATCTGCTGCTTGCGATCATTTTGATTCTGCTTTGTCATATTTTTTTGAATGGTCGGAGTGAAATACCTAGCCATGAGTCCAAATCCTCCGCACCAAAAACAGTGTCCTTCAAAAAATGTTCTGGAAAACCGTTCTCTGTTTGGCTGCCATCTCTGTTCTTGTTCCCTTCGATATCTTTTGGCTATGGAACACACATACTGTGAATGTCCCATCTTTCCACAACAATAACACCTGATATAAGGTGCATTCATTCGTGTTACTTCAGCACTACAAGTTTCCCCTTTGGATCTCTAAGTATTCTGATTCTGCTTTGTGCTCAAATCCACTTTCAATCTCGGGACAGGTGCTTGCGGTCTAACTTCAACTTCCGTAGATTTTTGTTTCTGATTAAGCCATGAATCAGCCTTAACATCTGAGTTCAATTGCTGCTTCTTTCCTGCTGAACTACTAGGCTCTTCTTTCTTCTTTTCCGTCTTCGTAACGACCTGATTTCCCAAGAATGTGTTGGGATTCAAAGTTTTTCCTGGTCTTTAACTTTTCTCCGCAGACCGACAACTTCCTCTTCAAGCTCTTCAATACGCTTGACGTGATCTTTCACTTTTCGACTCAAGCAATCGATCTCCCTTTTCTGCTCTTCAATCTCGAGCTTATGCTCATCAACCATTTCTGTGTGCTCTGGCCTGGAAGACTTAAGATTTTCAATTTCTTTTTCAAGCTTAGACTTCTCTTCTTCTTGTTGTTGCATGTAGAGTTTGGCATCACGTACTATCTTATTGGGTTTCTTTGTTTTTGCTCGCCAAACATCTATCTCTTTAAGATCTGCTTCTAATTCAGCTTCCATGTCAACTCTCCCTTCAATTTCTTCTTCTTCTTCATCAGATTCAGTTTCTTTCTTTTCTAGAGCGCTACTAGCAACAGCCACCATCGCATTTTGACCACGATCTCTATAGTTTTCTATCTCTTCAACTTCTTCACCCTCAGACTCAGCTGAACTGTCAATTTCTTGGGAAAGAAGATTCTTCTTCTTAAAGAAATTTCTCTTGAACTGCTTCTTCCCTTTCACATAGGCTGAAGATTTTTTCAGGGGAATCTCAACTTCAACTTCATCGCTTTCTTCTTGAAACTTTTTGGGGCATCTTGCAGCAAGATGACCAACCTTTCCGCATCGAAAGCATGCTAGTGGAAGTATCCCTTTAAACTTTCCTTTTCCTCTTTGCAGATTTGAAGAAAGGAACGACATCACCTCATCTGACTCTTCTTCCTCCTGAGAATCTTCAATAGTGAGCCTCTTCAGGGCCTTAAATTCCACCTCTTTGGATTTCCCCTTTTCACCAACATCATTGTCATCATTTCTCATTTCATATGCAATAAGAGTGCTGTGTAGGTTATCCAATGTTAGCTCTTTCGGATCTTTATCTTCCAACACAGAAACATTTGGATTGACCCGAGGTGGATGCTTTCTCAAGATGCGCTTTACGATTTTAATGTCTTCGATAATTTCTCCAAGACCCCGCATGTCTTCTACCACAGCATTTACCCTGTCAAAGAATGCATCAACAGACTCATTCGGGTTCATTTTGAGATCTTCATACTTGTTCCACAACACTTGCAGCTTTGCCTCTCTGACTTTTGTATCCCCTTCATAAATATTCAAAAGTTTTTCCCACATGGCTTGTGACGTTTTGCATGACATAATCTTTGTATAAATGGGATTAGAGAGGGCTCCCCCTAAGGCGTTTATTGCTTTGGAATCAGCATCCAACTCTTTGTGCTCAGCTTCTGATAATGCACCACTAGTAATATCAGCTGTGATACCATGCATAGCTGCTGAAAACACATCCATTCCCAGAGATCGGAAATATTGTTGCATTTGATTCTTCCATATCTGAAAATTACATCCGTCGAAGATCGGAATCCCTCTATGATTAGTGACCTCCATTGAGAGAAGACCAACTGTTAACCTTTCCCTCTGATACCACTTGTTAGGTCCACTAGGATGGATACCCTGGGAGGGGGGGGGTGAATCAGGGTATGACTAATTAAATTAATTCCCGTTCTGATCTTGTTTCGCTGTTAAGAAAAACACTCTTCTCTCGTTTTCCTGCTGCACGATATAAACAGAATGTAAAGCAAGCACAGGACACAACAATTTTACTTGGTTCACCGCTAAGGGCTACGTCCAAGGAGCATACGCCGACAGGTTGCCGGTCGTACCAAATTCCACTAATATTCACTAGCTGTGGATTACAAGGTTCGAGCTAGATCACTTATATGCCCAGGCTCACTGCCTTTACAATGTTTAGGGTCAGCTCACTGCTTTCCCAAGGGTCACTCCCTGTTTCTCTCTCTCTGGCTCACTGCCGGTGGAGAGGATCACCTTATTCCTCTTCCTAAGCTCACTGCTCTTGGATGGAATCCACTCACAGTTTATAGACCTGTAGGTCTCTTCATTTTCATGAAAGAATGCATCTTCTCTTGTATGTAGATGCTCTGTTGAAGTTTAACTTTCACCCGTTGATGAATATCTCTTTGCACCGAAGGTATCGGGCAAACTTCCAGCTTCCACGCAGCCCGAAAAACACTGCTGGAACAAACTTTACTTGGCGCGCAAGTCATCCTCGGCGCGCAAGTATCGGCGCGCAAGTCACCATCTAACACTTGCGCGGCAAAATATTCCACAACTCCAAACTTGCGCGTCTCTCTACCTTTTACGCCCAAACCACTATTGGCGCGCAACTGCCAACCGGCGCGCAACTTCTAACACCGGCGCACAACTTCAACCACTGGCGCGCACGTCCCACCTGCGCGACAACACACACCACTTGCGCGACCACCACACCTACGCGACGGGAGCTCTCGTCTTGAACTCCGGTAAGAAATGAGGAGGGGTGGTCCGGTATTTATAGGCAATCTGACCACCCTGCGCGACGGCGCGCAAGTCACCTGCGCGACCCAATCTCGGCGCGCAAGTCTTCTCTCCTTTTAGACACTTGCGCGACCAACTCCCAAACTTGCGCGAACCTATTTCCTTAGCCATATTTTGATCTTCTGATCTTGAAAAACATATGGCGCGCAAGTTTCCTATACTCCAAGTCCACGGCGCGCAAGTCCCTTTGCCAAAAACACTTTTCTTCATTTGCCGATTTTCAGGCCCAAAAATTTGGCAAACACAGGAAAACGGTGTCACCTTGTATCTGTTCTTTTGTACCGCCTCCAGATCTTCCATTCCTTTTATCGACGTTCTTGAATCAAACATGGATCGTTGACCTCAGCTCTTGAACTCGACATTCCATCATGAAATCCTCTTTGTCAACAATCACAACTCAGATGTCAACTTTGTCAACAAACACAATCACATCAAAAAGGCTTCAATGATACCTTGAGGAATTTTTGCCCAACAATTTTTATACCTTTCATTAAAAGATTATGCTTATTTAATATAGCTTCTGCTATATTTTTATCCTTACTATGAATATAATCTCACTCATTACATATGTTTCATTTTTCCATTGGATGCGATGAAATATAATATGATTTACTTGAAGGGATATGCTCTAATATATGACAGTTTTTAAAGTGGATACTATATTTCTTTCTCATTTAACCATGTAATGTAATTTTTTTATCTACTATTTCCAATGATACTAAATAGATCGATCCTTGGATATTTTATTTTTATTGTTATCATGCCACTGTAATAAAATAATTCACCTAATTGGAGCTTCATGGGTTCGTGAGTTATATATTTCGTTGGACCAACCCTTTTTCTTGAATGATATGTAAGTTTTCCACTAGTTTAAAATTAAGTATGGTGGTTTTAAAATCCAATTACAAATTTACATGATCATAGAGGTTTTCTATTATATATATAATTCAAATTTATTTTAGCCTGATGAATGGAGGAAAGGTTTCACCATAGATTATGTTTTGGAATTTCATAAAACCTACATTAACTAAGATTTCCTTATATTTATCAACATTAGCATTCATTTATATATTCTTTTTGTATACATGTTAATGATTTTACATTGACTAGAGAAACCAAAAATTTCATAATTGGATTTGGTACATGGAATCTATTTTTAAATTTATTTAACGTTACTAATCATAGCATGTTTTCATTAACTGCTTCATTGAAGGATTGTTTCCTCTAGAAATGGGGATGAAATCATTGATTTAAGGTTAAAAAATTTCAAGTAGTTTCTAATTTGATTTTTCAGAGAACCGAAAACATCCTATGATTCTATATCCATTTGGACCTACTTACCAATAGTATGTGATCACTAGTTCTGGACTGATGAGGTTTCAGAATTTGCATTGGTTGAGAGGATGGGAGGTCAGACTCATCACACCATTTTGGTGGGAATTATTATCTACTCCATGACACACTTTATATATTTATGTTATGTTCTTGAATCCTTATTATATTACCAAATATGAAAAATGATCTTTCCTTTAGATCTGACAATCAATAATTATTATGAATGAAATTTAGAGAATATTTTATATGTATTCGAGGTTCTTCATCGATAGAGGATCAACTGTATTAGTTATAGATTCTAATTCAATGGTATAATTCGATATATTATATATATAAATATCTTGGTCATTATGATAACCATAATGGTTTTAAAGCCACTTATTGGGGCACATAATGTTTATTGTCATTACAAAGGATATTTATTATTTTAGAGTTGGGATCATACCCGCAGATGGGCTACATTTGTATCCTTTGTCTATGAAAAGGAATCATAACCCACGTAGTTCGAGTAATGAAGTATGAGGTTTATGCATGATTGATGGCTCAATGAAAGATTTCATAAATACTTTTACACTCAAACTCACGTGAGTCATACTCGGTGTGAGAAACAAGAAGTATTGGTAAAACTAGACAATTATGCCATGAAAGATGCAATTATAAGAAATTATATGGGGCATTTGTATGTATGACTGCCCAGATAGATGAAGATTAGGATTTACTTCAAGGAAGAAACCCGAGAACAAGGTCCATAAAGGTATATGTGATTTATAGATATTTGGATACTCTAACATGGGGCTTATTCCTGAAGAGGATTCCCAAATTAGGAGGGGACTTATGATTGGGATTTACTCTTGATAAGGAAGTCGAAGTCAAAAGTAAATTATTATTGGTTAAGAGAAATTATGACTGGGGCTTATTCCTAAATAAGAGGACCAGGTTAAAGGGAATTATGACTGGGGATTACACCTAAAAAGGAATCCTAGGTTAAGGAAATTTAGATTTTGGGATATTGGGGATTACTCCTAAGGAGGATTCCCGTATTAAAAGAATTATGGTTGGGGATTACTCCTCTAGAGGATTCCGGAAATGAAGGGAACTTAAAGACTGAGGATTACTCTAGAAAAGGAGGTCAAGGTTAGGGGACATTGGGGCTTACTCGTAAGGACGATTCCCATATATGGGATTTTGAGATTGGGACTTACTCCTGAGAAGGATGACCAGGTTAAATATCCTCTCATATTTAAAGGATGAGTTTGAATGAATTAAATATATAACCTTAGTGATATAAAGATATGTAAATAAGTAGGTTTTGAGAGATGTTCCACATAATTTCTCTTAGATAATGAATCCATCAAGGGATCCATGCCAAAATAAATGGGTTTAAAGAGGGTTTTGAAGGCTGGATCTTGAATAGGAGAGGTGGACATACATAAGAGAGGTTAAATAGGCAGAAGAGGAACCCCAAAAGATGTGGGCGTGCAGGTCTTGCATGGGTGCACATGTTCTCTTCATGCAAGTATACTTGCACGACACATGGTTACTTGCTCGATGTTCTACCCTTAACGTAATACTTAGGAGAGACTAGGCTCAATCCCTTAGTATTATCCCTAGGGGTTTCCAAAAGAGTGGTGTGCAAGTTCTGTTGAAGAAGAAAGGCGTCATGCAAGTGTGGCCATTTCTCTTAAGGGATGGCCACTTAGGCGCGCAAGTGCTAATGAGTTTCAACACTTAGGCCTAGCTCCCCCTATTTAGATCTTCTATTCTAGGTAATAAATTACCTTATAAGTGTTCAGATGCTTTGATAAGAGACTAGGGCGCCGGGAGCTCAAATCTGAGTGTCTGGAATTTTTTCCTCCTGAAATGGGGGGCCCACTAGGGGTATTTATAGGCTAGGGAAGACCCTGAGTGAAAAATCAAAGAGGGTGCACAAGTCACATGTGCTCTCATTGGGCGACGTTCATGTATACATGTGCGACCATGGTGGAACTTGCGTGACCCAAGTGCAAATGAATCTTTGTTCATGCCTTTATCAATTTTTTATGTTTCTTCAAAGAATGAATCATTTTGGATTTAATGTATTTCCTTTTTCATTCGTTTAGACTCTATGATAGAAAGGAGAATCAACAAAAGTACCCCACCAGAGTTGGATCTGAAAGAAAGAGGATGGGACTCTGAGGTGAAGAAGAAAACTAAAGAATTATGGCGCACAAGTGTTGAGCGCGCAGATGGCGGTGCGCAAGTGAGAGTCGTGCAGGCATCAGCACGTAGGGTTGTGTGAAGGCTTCAACATATAGGTTTGTGTGCTGGCCTTAGGCATGCAGGGTTGATACCTGTCATATATATATATGCGGCCATTCCTCACACAAAGCACTGAATCTCAAAATTCTTTCTCTCACCACGCAAGTTGCCTTCGCCGCACAAGTTTCTCTGTTGTCGGATGTTTCTTTGTTGTCACGCTATTGAAGAGGTATTTGGACTTGCGTGGTGATACCTACACGCCAAAACTTGTCCGACACATTGATACTATGGTGCCAACTTTGGGAATTGTGCCCCTTAATTCCTTAGCCATTTTTTTCACTTTTCTTGAAACAATTTTGAAAAAGAAAGTTACTTAAGAGTTAATTAATCATCTTTTGTGTAGATAAAATGGCTCCCAAGAGAATCAGAATGGTTGATGAACTGGATAGTAAGATAGTTGATGATATGATGAGCATCATTGGACATGATTGTTATATTGTCTGTGATAGCACTCTTCCAGATTTGGCCATGTACCTGAAGAAGTATCATCTTGACTTCCCACAGAGTATTTATCTACCATTGTATGGCTATGGTCATCTATTAGAAGTCACCATTCCAAAGGAAAAGTATTATATCCCAAATTATTGGTTTTAGAATTACAACAATTTTTCTTTAGAAAATATCTCATGTGGAGGAGCATTTTCAAATGCTTGAATAGTGGATAAGGCCTACATAATGCATCATAGTCCTTGTGAACCAGATCTGAAACCTCACAAGCCCGAGCTGCAACCACATTGTTATACTTCAATCTTCTAAAATTCTCAGATGGATCAATCCAAAGGCTGGAAGAATAGTTGGAATTTCCATCTAGGAGGAGGTGTGAAGCCAACTTGGATGTGGGCATACTGGGTGTGACAAACCTGCTCAGTGTTTGTGGAGGACATAAAAGGATCTGTAATATATGAATCTGGCTGGGAGGGGAAACATATGTTTACAGAAATGATGACATTGTGCCGGAGATACTTAGCCATTGGAGCCCAGAAAGAAATTCTTTCTATCTAACTCATGGATAATTTGGTATTAGTCTGTGGGATGTCCAAAAGATCATAGGGGCTCTAATTTTGGGTGATATTTACTATGAATTAATCCCCTCTAAGGCGACTTGGAATGATTCGGAGAAGACCCCGGAATTGGCTCCAGAATTATTGAAAATATTTCAAAAGCTCAAGAGTTTTGAGACCTAATTAACCTATTCCAAAAAGGATATTGATCCAGAGGAGTGGATGAATATTTTTCATATCAAGAAACAGGAGAAGGAGCTGAAGGAGAACGGATTGAAGGGGAAAGGGCCCGAGGAAAAGGGGCCCACCTATACTCGTTCTACCACCTACTCGAAAACAGTGAAGATAGGATCTCCCGGCACATTGTGGCCGACTCTAGAAGTAGGAAAATTTGAGAAGTGGGGATACTATGTGAATCCGATAATCCCAAAGAGGACTTGTCTTGCGGGCTTATTGGCCTTGTGGCTTAGTGTTTATCTATTTCTATTCAGGGACTCAAAGGGAGGCATCAGGCCAGAGACCTTCGTTATTATAGACAAATTGGCTGAGGGGAAATTGGAGGGTTGGCTATCCCCATTTTAGCAATGATTCAGAGGAGCATACTCCATATATTCATGGGTAAGTCTCTTCATAGAATAGTGGGACCATTCCATGTTTTGTGGGGATGGATCATCACTCACTTCAGGATGTATAATATACAGAATAGAGTACAAGTTCCTAGAGGTTCTTTCAGGACACCAGTGTAGGAATTCTTTGTAATCGCACCGCTAGTTTTCAATTCCAATGAAATTAGAGTGAGGCTGAGCATGTATACGGAATTAAATTTCTATCCTTATGGAAACCCGCCAACCGGGCAGTTTGTTGATGATTGAACAACCAGTCTGGAATTGAGGGCATACATGTTGGCATGTAGAGATGGTGTTCTGGTCACAAAGATTGATGGATAGATTATATGTGAGGCCTATGCTCCATACATATTTTGACGTAAATTTAAGTGTTTACAGCTGACTGTTGTATCTCCCCACGTGCATGTCAGGTCAGAGAAACATTTGATTATCTCACAACAACTATAGTTGTTGACATCTAGAGAGAATACCATGGAAGTATTTGATCTACAATTTGATAAAGTGGCGAGTAACTTGACCACCTGGTATGCCGAGAACTGGATAACATCATACCCTGAAGGGGTACTGAATCACCCGGTTTACCAGGTGTGGAAAAGGAAAAGAACTGTAGAGAAAGAAACCCTTCATCTGGAAGGTGATTCTTCTACACCACCCAAAGCTGGTTCGTCGGATTCCCAAGATGGGGATGATGAGGCACCACATGCGGTGAAGCGGCCTCGTTCCAGATATAATCCTCTCGTCAGAATCAAAAGACCAACTCCATCAATTTCTATTGAGTTACATCATTTAAGGAACTTTAATCAGCATTAATTTATAGAGAATCCAGTCTTATTTTCTTATTCTCTATTTGTAGTTGCAGGAGCTGGGAAGAAGCTGAAGTCCAAGATTGTAGGACCTTATTCACAGCCTTTTGGTAAATATACTGAATATCTACGACCAGATGTTGTCCAGACAAGCCAGAGTTTATAATGCGATGCTGAAACTGCCTGGCTGGATTTGTGTGAGGGGATACACATCCCTGGAATAGGGAATCATCTTGATTCTACAGATATCCATTACAAGGGTATCCCCGATGATGTGAGGGATTACATCATAGATCTGAAAATTCTCATATAGGCCACTGATGATTCCATTCCTATCACCAAGCGGTTGAAGGAAATGATATATCGTGGCACCATCGAGGGGATTGGTGCTTCCGGAGATGAGGAGTGGTACGATTACGTTGCTCCTGAAGATGTAAGTTTCATTCCTTATTTTCTTTGAAACTTGATTCCAGTTAATGCTTTGTTACACTAGAAAATTATTCTATTCATCATACAGCTTGTAAAGAAAGGAACGGCTAAGGTTCTTTCACCACAGTATAACCCTGGTGGTACTTCCATCGGGGCTTCTGTTGAATCTCCTCTCGAGTCGGGCGAGATATCTCCAGGCCAGCAAGACATGGATGAGTAGTTGGATATGGATTTCCATTCTCCAATTCATGTACCTGTAAAGGAGACTGCTGACACTCCCAAAAAACCAAA
This sequence comes from Viscum album, assembly GCA_963277665.1. Taxonomy (NCBI): domain Eukaryota; kingdom Viridiplantae; phylum Streptophyta; class Magnoliopsida; order Santalales; family Viscaceae; genus Viscum; species Viscum album. The sequence continues at coordinate 1,778,058,455 of OY728137.1, forward strand.
GAGACAAAGACATCGATGGAATAAGTCCACAACTAAATGCTTCATCGGTAGTGGTAAGTCCTTTGTATAATCATGAGTCTGAACCGACGAAAAGGTTACTCAGAATTATTGGGATTACAGGTGCTTCGTCAATTTCCCCTATGAGGGAGAGGACTGATCCTCCTCTGAGGACCGAAAAGGGTACTGGTGACCAATCACAAGTTCAGGCTGACTTGGCTGCTCATGGAGAAGAGCCAACATCTGTTCCTAGTATCCCTCCTTCTTCTATTGCAAGAAGTGAAGAGCCTTCTTCTAAGAATTTAACAATGCTTCATAAACCGTTTGAATGAAACGTCAAATAACTTCCATTCTATGTGATAAATTAGTGTCAACCCCTGCACTAGAGCTTTTGGATTCCATTGCAATCGGAACCTCTACATTATCTTAAAATGTTGTCCACGGTCAAAGGCCATAGAATAAAGGTCTCCAAAAAGACATATCAAATGCTCTCACTAGAGAGATTAACCTGGATTCTGAGATTACATTGAATGAAATTATGGAACTTGGCGCATATTTTGATGATTTTTTAGATCATGTTAAATTAAAATGTAATTTATAATATAATGGATTTAAGAGTTATCCTTCGTCCTATTTAAAATAAGTTCTTATTACATATCTGATCATGATCTGTTGAAATGTGCAGTTCTATCTGAGAAAGCTGCTGAACTGCCAATGCCTGAAGGGGGTACAGAAAAGCATACTATTGCAGAGACATTATCTCAAGTAGAGCTTAACCTGGTAGAGCTTCCTGAAACTTGTCTTGAAAATCCTGTTGAAGCTAGGAAATATAGGGAGGATCCTTCTTAAGTTACTGATCAACCATTGGGTAAGATATAACAATTTTTTGTGACTGTAATTAATTTGCAAGAAAGCCAATCATATTCTGTTATCCTTTGAAAATAAAATAAGCTTTCAATTTATTATGCAGGGCCATCAATTTCAGTGGTTAGATCTGGAGGTGAAGCCTCAGCCTCCATGTAGAGACCCGAAGCTTAACGTACATGGACATTACATTACATTTGCAGAATACTTAGTACATAACAAAAAACACACACACAAGGATCGTAATAGTTTAGTGTCTTTGGAAACTCGGAATATAATCTTCTAATCATGGTGAAAGATCTTCAAAATCTCCCATAAAGATCTTCCCCTTTTTTTACCTAAAACCTTTCTTTATATCCTAGGGAAAAGAAAACATAAAAGGGTGAGCTCAAATGCTCAGTAAGGGTAATCAAAAGAAATATCAATCACATCATATATATAAGCACATAACTTTTGGAAATCTTAACCTGCAAAAGAGATCATAATTTCATAACATGGGGTAAATCATGGCAGTGAAATGTAATCACAATAATCATAAATTAAAACATGAAACTTTTTGGAATTCACACATAATCATAAATAATCATTTCATGTTAGTCAGGACTCATTTCCAAGACTATCTTAGTGGACAAAGTCCCTTTCTGAATCGAGTAACCCTCGTTTCAGTCTTGTTTCACTGAACCGGTATAACCTACCATTCCAGCCGTGTCTATCTCATGAGATATAAAATCTTTACCCAATGCATTGGAGGGAGATATAGGTCCCACCCATCTTATAATGAATCCTTTCTTATGTGTGCCACATAATCATAAATCATAAATCATAGCGTAACCCATGTAATAAAAATGGGATTCTTAAACAACATGACATCATAAAACAATTCATATAAGATAAAGGAATTCATAAAAATATTTCCATCAAAACATAATCAAATCCATGTAATAATAGGGATAAAACCAGAACCCTTTTATTATCTTAGATGGAAAATAATTTTGATAAAATACTTGAACTCCATTCTTGAGGAAAATATCCTTTCTACTTCAAAAACACTTTTCCTTTCTTAACATGTCATACAATTTTAAACTAAAAGAAGTTGATTAAAAATAAACTTGAATACTTGTAAAGGAATCTTCTTGGAAATAATGTTTTAAGAATCCATTCATGCCGTATAAGTTAAAAAAAATTCTTCGTACTTATGTCGGAAAAGTCAAAAAAAGTAACTCGTACGAAAAACGACCAAAGATTCCTTTCATATCATTTACTAAAAACTCAACGAAGGGTAAAATTGGATTTAAACAATTTTAGGTGGATGGAAATAATATTACATATTGAAGAAACATGGATTTGGATGATAAAATACACCCCAGTAAATACCAAAGTATAAACAATCTCGAATAAAAATGAGATTGTGATATTTCTCTTTCCTTAGGTCCGACTTGCTTTGTAAGTGTCCGAACCTCCTGTATAATGATTTAAATCATGTTATTGACTTATTCCAGAATCATATTCATTGTTATTATATCATATATGATCCACTTATGACTTTATATTACCCGTTCTTTTGTAAATTCATGTTAAAGTAGCGTTTTGGGTAAAATCGTCTCATTTGTCGTTCGTGTTTTTAACTTGTAATTATTCATATGATTACTTAGATCATGATTACTTAATTCCAGAATATAAAACATGATTTATATATATATATATTCAGAATATACATATATAATAAATCAGTAAATGGAATGAAATGCACCGTTCATGGAGACGGTAGTCCGTACGTACGCATGAACGCTGTTTTCGTTTCCTTATTGAATTGAATGGAATTAAGTAGATGACATACATATAAATAATTCCAGTATCATTATTATGTCATATATTTCATTAGTACTTATTATATATACTTTATAATCATTCATGAATGGTTAATCATTGAGAATGAATCTCATCGCGTCGTGGAGACAATAGCCCGTACGTACGCACGAGCGATGATATCATTCCCATGGTCGTGGAATTGTATTAAAGTGTATGTATACTATTTCAGTCTCAATATCACTTTATAATAATCATATATAGTTACTCATTAAACCATTATACCCATCCAATTAAGGTGGTGGCGGAAAATAGATTACACCACGGCGTGGAGACGGTATTCCGTACGTACGCACGCGCGGTGATTTCTTTTTCCGTAGGATGGATAGATAGGGTTGTTTCATACTTATAATAACATATCAGTATATGAGTGATAATGATTTTATTACTTAATAATGAAACAACCTAATAAGAAGAAGTTGAAGAAGAAAGAAATTGAAAAGATCGGTAATGGATATTACCTCTTCTTTGAAACGCCTCTTTGAATCCTCCACTTAGGGAACTATGATAGGTCTTTGAAGAAGACCAGGACCTCTAGGATTATTATAGGGAAGTGGAGAAGGGATTTTGTCAGGGGTTGGCCGAGATTGAGTGCTCAAATTGGTGTGAGGAGGAGGGGGAGGAGGTGTCCTTTTATAAGGGAGGAGAGGGGCACCTTAGGAATATCTCAAAATATTATTTTCTATTAAAGTCAAAATCGGTTTATAATGGTTCCAAAGGGTCTTATTTCGGAGCTAAAGTGGTTATGGGTCGAAATCATATCATCCAATAGGATTTAGACAAGTTTAGCGTATTATTTTAACCTTATCAATTAGATTTAACTCTAAGTTAAATAATTTAACTTTTACCGTGTCTTTTTGTTTTCTTTCACTATATGGTTAATACACTTACAATAACATGCCAAATGGACCCCAAATTGTTTATCATTAATATATATATCCTTATCTAAGTCATTTTTCCGAACATTAGATTTTTAGGAATAAAATAACAATTAATAATATAATATTTGATTTAAAAACTATTTTGTGTCAATTTTGACACTATTTGATATATGATTTTTGTGAAAGTCATAACAAAATTATATGTTCGAACCAAGTTGATTAAATCAACAGTAATATATCATAGTAACCTAGAAAATTAGTGGAATTCATAAAAACTCTCAAATTACATTCATTTGAGCATTTATAACATCAATTATGTTAATATTTCCTTAAAAGGGTAATTACAGCATCATCGTTGTGTCATAAATAAATTAATTTATTTAAAGTCTAACAATTATAAATAAAATATAATTATGTAGGAAATCTTTGTAGCTTTCTAATGAATATTTATAGTCGAAATTATCTTATGTATAACCCCATATTAAAAATGTTTTAGTTATTAAACATTGATTTTAACTATTTTAACTATTCATTAAAATAAATAATATTAAATGTCATAATCTTATCCAAGTGGACCTAAATGGTCATATTATATTAATAAGGTTGTTTGGGTCGAATTACACTTATCCAATAGAATTAGGACATGTGTTAGGGTAATAGTAATATCATATTTACCCTTAGTTGCCCTATTTAATATTAACCATGGTAGAAAAAAGTAAAAAGTTACTATTCACCAAAAATTATTTTCATCTCATTGAACCACATTTTAGTCCTTGATATTAACCGTGTCTGTCGGATTTTCGAAATTCCATTCACAGAAGCGGTAAAATTATGTTTTATGCAAAATTTTGTTTTTAACCTACCACTTGGTGGTTTCACTATTTATCAAAAATTGAAAGTTTTCATAAAAATACCTAAATTTCATCCTAAGCTATATTTCATATTCCGAATTCAAAAATGAAGTCTATTTTACCAAATTCATAACATAGAAATTTCATTAATTAATTTTATAATTAAATCCCGTTGTTAAAACAAATAGCGTGTTTTTAAGAAACAATATCTATCAAAAGATTGACACTTGATTATGTCTGGTTTAAATGTGAAATTACATCCAATGACCAACATTGTATTAAATTGTATAAATATATTCTAAATATACTTTAAAACAACTCAGATTAATAATTTATCACTATTAATTATTTTTATTAAAAAAGTTGTTTTTAATTATAATTTAGTAATTTTCACTATTCATCAGAATATGAAAGTTATCCGAAAAGTACCAAAATTTCACCTTAGGCTAAATTCGATACTCTGAATCCAAAAATTCAGTCCATTTTGAGAGCATAAATTTCTAAAATTTTAAATTATTACTATTCATAACGGCTAGTTTTAATAATATTTTAATAGCATATCGTTGGTTCGTGAAACTCAGTATTACTTACTACACACGTTATCGAGGAAGGTTGTGATTGCGTGTAATGAAAGGCAAGTCAAGGATGCGTGTTGTGCAAACTCCTTTTTGTGTTGCGAACAACACAAGACATTAGTGAAATTAAAAAAAATATTTTTCATAAAATCTTGGGCTGTTACATTCTACCCCCCTTAAAATGAATTTGGCCCTCGAAATTCGTCGGGGTTATAAATGGTTTACTATTCGAATGTTTCTTTAATAGAAACCCACATCGTAAAAAGGAATACCAAAACCAATATTTTAAAACAAAAGTATGAAACTTAACGGTTACCCAAATAAACTAATCACTGGGTTTCCACATAGGTGAAAATATGGATATGGAAGAGAAATCTAACCATCATGTTCTGATGGAGAGTGGTAGAGAACATGGCTATGGAAAAGCCAACAATCACAAATCCATAAATTTGTGACGATCTAAGGTACCATCTGATTCATCAGGTATAAGATCACTATGACAACATTTTTGGTTTCCAATATCATTTCCCTAAAGTTGAAAATTTGAATTAGAATAAATACTTTCTTTATTTTGGTAAAATCTCACTATTGTTCGTGCCTTGAACAATTTCCACTTCATCTCTTAAATAAATGAAGTTGTATTTGTTATTCGTGAAGTGTTAGCAGATCATGTGATAGAATGACGGGTTATTCCATCTATCTCAAACAAAAGGTTAGAAAAAATTATATACATAAGTCAATCTATAGTGAGATTAATCATATATGGTTCATAAAATGGACTTATACTTCATATATCATACTGCTTAATATAATAAAACTAGTTTATACTAAAAAGGGACTTCCTGTAGGCCAGTGGTAGGCGAGAAAGGCCAGTCGCACTTCGGTTGTGGGTTCGATTCCTACAGCCTTGTCTGACACGATGAGCTGTCACCCGTCCTGCAGGTTGTCCTTTTTCTAAAACTACATTACTATAACATCCCATAAATAATATCGAGAAAAATTCTATCCTTAAACAATACTAACTTATGTCCAACATAATCCATTCCAATCTCTAGGCTTATCCATAATACTACAGTCCACTCTCATAACATAGTGAAAATGATTACCAGAGATTTAACACCATCGTCGATCCCCATATATCATAAAATATGGTTTGTTGGTCACATTCCAAACATTCAAAGTCCTTAATCATGTGTTCTCTTTAATACCCATTGAACCTTAGTGAAAACATGAATGCAGTTAAAAGTTAACACTTTCCACATACCAAAATCCTCAAAATTCTATATACTCAAACCATGATATCACTTAGTCCTTATTTCAATCATGAGCTCATGAATACTGTTAAACATTTCATTTTCTCGCATATCATCTTATTTCCAAAAATATGTCAATCACTTTGAATACCACATTAGACCAATACATAAATATTCCAATACTCCATGATACAACATTATTTTGGAATCCCATTACATAAACACTTAATCATTCCACCACATCGTTGTCATATTCAACATCGCCAATAGTGATCGCATGTGACTTCCCTTTGTCTTTTGCCTTAAGCGGTTGCTCATGTCGATCATCACTAACCCTTGGATTAGGGAATTTATTAGCATAATGCCCCATTTCCTTGTACTTGAAGCATTGAAGTGTTGGTGGTGTGTTCTCTCCAGTGTTTGCTTTATTCACATCATTAGAAAACCATTTTCCATTACTTCGACACTCAGCTGCTCGATGACCGTCTTTTCCACACTTAAAACAATTTCTAGTCCCTTTAAGACGATCTCCACCATGCTTCTTTCCACACTTTGTGCATAAGGAAACATTCATCATCTTTTCACCATTATTCTGAGATTTGTCCTTGAACTCCATCTTTCATTTCTTGTCAAAACCATGATATTGATATGTAACACCAACTTCCATTTCTACCTTGATAGCACAACGCACAATTTCTTCATATCTACTGAAGTCTCTTATAGCTAATGCCCTTCGAAGACTTGGTTTTAAGCCACTGAAAAATAGATCAACTTTACTTTCAGGTTGGATGATAATGCCAGATGCATACCTTGCAAGTCTTGTAAAATTCGCTTCGTATATACCAACAGATTCATTATCCTTTTGCTTTAGTTCAAGAAACTCCTTCTCCATCCTTGTTCGAAGAAAACGAGGGAAGTACTTATTGAAAAATAAGTTCTTGAACTCGTCCCATTCCATGGACTCAATTTCATCTCTTTGCCTCGTATTCTTAATAAGATTCCACCATTGATCAGCATCACCTTCCAAACGATACACTGGTAAGATGACTTTATCATTTACATAACATTGAAGAAATGAAAATATCTTTTCAGTGGTACTGATCCATTGTTTAGCAAAAATTGGATCAGAAGACCCACTGAAAGAAGGTGGAAATTGCCTCATGAAGGACTCAATAGAATATTGTTCCCTTCTCTGCTCATTTGGAAGTCCAGAATGATTCATAGCTTGTGTAAGTATAGCAATAAGATTTTACACTCCACTTCCCATAACATTTGTTTGTTTAGGAGGACAATCATTGCATTGTCCATTGCATTGATCAATACGGTTCCTTCGGGTTCCAGCCATCGTCTAAAACCCAAAAAGAATAGTGTGAGAGGCAAAAATCATGCTAGGGAAAACAACATAATAAAGGGGGAGTACCTTCAATATCTAACATCTTATGTTAAATTCTAATATCGTTAGCGCAATTATATCACTATAACCTATACGTATACTTAACCTTAGAGACATCCCTAGACATACCTTAGAAATATCTCTAGGGATCTCACTAAAGTTCTCAAATCCTAGTTTCCAAAGTTTGACTAAACCTTTCCTCTGATACCAACTGTAGAGACCCGAAGCTTAATATACATGGACATTACATTACATTTGCGGAATACTTAGTACATAACAAAAAACACACACACAAGGATCGTAATAGTTTAGTGTCTCTGGAAACTCGGAATATAATCTTCTAATCGTGGTGAAAGATCTTCAAAATCTCCCATAAAGATATTCCCCTTTTTTTACCTAAATCCTTTCTTTATATCTTGGGGAAAAGAAAACATAAAAGGGTGAGCTCAAATGCTCAGTAAGGGTAAACAAAAGAAATATCAATCACATCATATACATAAGCACATAACTTTTGAAAATCTTAACATGCAAAAGATATCATAATTTCATAACATGGGGTAAATCATGGCAGTGAAATGTACTCACAATAATCATAACATAAAACATGAAACTTTGTGGCATCCACACATAATCATAAAGAATCATTTCTTGTTAGTCAAGACTCATTTCCAAGACTATCTTAGTGGACAAAGTCCCTTTCTGAATCGAGTAACCCTCGTTTCAGTCATGTTTCACTGAACCGGTATAACCTACCATTCCAGCCATGTCTATCTCATGAGATATAAAATCTTTACCCATTGCATTGAAGGGAGATATAGGTCCCACCCATCTTATAATTAATCCTTTCTTATGTGTGCCACATAATCATAAATCATAAATCATAGCGTAACCCATGTAATAAAAATGGGATTCTTAAACAACATGACATCATAAAACAATTCATATAAGATAATGGAATTCATAAAAATATTTCCATTACAACATAATCAAATCCATGTAATAATAGGGATAAAAACAGAACCCTTTTATTATCTTAGATGGAAAATAATTTTGGTAAAATACTTGAACTTCATTCTTGAGGAAAATATCCTTTCTACTTCAAAAACACTTTTCCTTTCATAACATGTCATACAATATTAAACTAAAAGAAGTTGATTAAAAATAAACTTGAATACTTGTAAAGGAATCTTCTTGGAAATAATGTTTTAAGAATCCATTAATGCCGTATAAGTTAAAAAAACATTCTTCGTACTTTTGTCGGAAAAGTCAAAAAAAGCACCTCGTACGAAAAACGACAAAAGATTCCTTTCATATCTTTTACTAAAAACTCACCGAAGGGTAAAATTGGATTTAAAAAATTGTAGGTGGATGGAAATAATATTACATATTGAAGATACATGGACGTGGATGATAAAATACACCCCAGTAAATACCAAAGTATAAACAATCTCGAACAAAAATGAGATTGTGATATTTCCCTTACCTTAGGTCCGACTTGCTTTGTAAGTGTCCGAACCTCCTATATAATGATTTAAATCATGTTATTGACTTATTCCATAATCATATTCATTGTTATTATATCATATATGATCCACTTATGACTTTATATTACCCGTTCTTTTGTAAATTCATGTTAAAGTAGCGTTTTGGGTAAAATCGTCTCATTTGTCGTTCGTGTTTTTAACTTGTAATTATTCATATGATTACTTAGATGATGATTACTTAATTCCATAATATAAAACATGATTTATATATATATATTCAGAATATACATATATAATAAATCAGTAAATGGAAAGAAATACACCGTTCATGGAGACGGTAGTCCGTACGTACGCATGAACGCTGTTTTCGTTTCCTTATTGAATTGAATGGAATTAAGTAGATGAAATACATATAAATAATTCCTGTATCATTATTATGTCATATATTTCATTAGTAATTATTATATATACTTTATAATCATTCATGAATGGTTAATCATTGAGAATGAATATCATCGCGTCGTGGAGACGGTAGTCTGTACGTACGCACGAGCGATGATATCATTCCCATGGTCGTGGAATTGTGTTAAAGTGTATGTATACTATTTCAGTATCAATATCACAATATAATAATCATATATAGTTACTCATTAAACCATTATACCCATCCAATTAAGGTGGTGGCGGAAAATAGATTACACCACGGCGTGGAGACGGTATTCCGTACGTACGCACGCGCGATGATTTCTTTTTCCGTAGGATGGATAGATTGGGTTGTTTCATACATATAATAACATATCAGTATATGAGTGATACTTATGTTATTACTTCATAATGAAACAACCTAAGAAGAAGAAGTTTAAGAAGAAAGAAATTGAAAAGATCGGTAATGGATATTACCTCTTCTTTGAAACGCCTCTTTAAATCCTCCACTTAGGGAACTAAGATTGGTATTTGAAGATGACCAGGACCTCTAGGATTATTCTAGGGAAGTGGAGAAGGGATTTTGGCAGGGGTTGGCCGAGCTTGAGTGCTCAAATTGGTGTTAGGAGGAGGGGGAGATGGTGTCCTTTTATAAGGGAGGAGAGGGGCACCTTAGAAATATCTCAAAATATTATTTTATATTAAAGTCAAAATCGGTTTATAATGGTTCCAAAGGGTCTTATTTCGGAGCTAAAGTGGGGATGGGTCGAAATCCTATCATCCAATTGGATTTAGACAAGGTTAGGGTATTATTTTAACCTTATCAAATAGATTTAACTCTAAGTTAAATAATTTATCTTTTACCGTGTCTTTTAGTTTTCTTTCACTATATGGTTAATACACTTACTATAACATGCCAAATGGACCCCAAATTGTTTATAATTAATATATATATCCTTATTTAAGTCATATGGCCGATCCTTAGATTTTTAGGAAAAAAATAACAATTAATAATATAATATTTGATTTAAAAACTATTTTGTGTCAATTTTGACACTATTTGATATATGATTTTTGTGAAAGTCATAACAGAATTATATGTTCGAACCAAGTTGATTAAATCAACACTAATATATCATAGTAACCTAGAAAATTAGTGGAATTCATAAAAAGTCTCAAATTACATTCATTTGAGCATTTATAACATCAATTATGTTAATATTTCCTTAAAAGGGTAATTAATGCATCATCGTTGTGTCATAAATAAATTAATTTATTTAAAGTCTAAAAATTATAAATAAAATATCATTATGTAGGAAATATTTTTATCTTTCTAATTAATATTTATAGTCGAATTTATCTTATGTATAACCCCATATTAAAAATGTTTTAGTTATTAAACTTTGATTTTAACTATTTTAACTATTCATTAAATAAAATAATATTAAATGTCATAATCTAAACCAAGTGGACCTAAATGGTCATATTATATTCATAAGGTTGTTTTTGGTAGAATTACACTTATCCAATAGAATTAGGACATGTGTTAGGGTAATAGTAATATCATATTTACCCTTAGTTAACCTATTTACTATTAACCGTGTTAAAAAAAAGTAAAAAGTTACTATTCACCAAAAATTATTTTCATCTCATTGAACCACATTTTAGCCCTTGATATTAACCGTGTCTGTCGGATTTTCGAAATTCCATTCACAGAAGCGGTAAAATTTAGTTTTATGCAAAATTCAGTTTTTAACCTACCACTTAGTGGTTTCACTATTCATCAAAAATTGAAAGTTTTCAGAAAAATACCAAAATTTCATCCTAAGCTATATTTCATATTCCGAATTCAAAAATGAAGTCTATTTTACCAAATTCATAAGATAGAAATTGCATTAATTAATTTTATACTTAAATCCCGCTGTTAAAACAAATTGCGTGTTTTTAAAAAACAATATCTATCAAAAGATTGACACTTGATTATGTCTGGTTTAAATGTGAAATTACATCCAATGACCAACATTGTATTAAATTGTAAAAATATATTCTAAATATAGTTTAAAACAACTCAAATTAATAATTTATCACTATTAAATATTTTGATTAAAAAAGATGTTTTTAAATATAATTTAGTAATTTTCACTATTCATCAGAATATGAAAGTTATCCGAAAAGTACCAAAATTTCACCTTAGGCAAAATTCGATACTCCGAATCCAAAAATGAAGTCCATTTTGAGAGAAAAAATTTCTAAAATTTTAAATTATTACTATTCATAACGGCTGGTTTTAATAATATTTTAATAGCATATCGTTGTTTCGTGAAACTCAGTATTACGTACTACACACGTTATCGAGGAAGGTTGCGATTGCGTGTAATGCAAGGCAAGTCAAGGATGCATGTTTTCCAAGCTCCTTTTTGTCTTGCGTACAACACAAGACATTAGTGAAATTAAAAAAAATATTTTTCATAAAATCTGGGGTTGTTACACTCCACCCCAATGAGAATAGAGAGTGAAGAAACACGGGTCAAGGGGAAGGAGCAGAACAAGGCCCTTCCCTAAGTTCATTAATCCCAGAACTCATTCCTCCATATGATAGTGATGTGAGTCAGATCCGGAGATACAAAAGGCACTCTAGTTTTCACGAAGCAAGGCATTGATGAACATATGGAATATCATATATAATGTTCCTTTAAAAGAGCCGTCATCGAAGTTCCCGCGACTGTCATCCCTGTTTGTCATGTTGGGACTTATTGATTTTGGATATCAAGAGATCCATTCTATAGTGAAACAAGTCATCTTATGGAAGGAGCAAGGGCAAATGGTCCATCATGATTTGACCTGGATGAGGTTTTCAGTCAATATAAACGAATTTGGGGCTGCGGTGTCCCAAACTGAGGCTGATAATGCTGCCAAGTTGAAGGATCTGAAGCATAAGATCAAATAGAATGTCATCCAGTAGATGCACCTTCAGCAACGGTTAGATGCAGTTACTGGGGAACATGACCAGCTTAACAATTCATTAGAAAGAGTTCACATTAATGGTATGAAATCAATTGCAGATGCTAAATATCACTCCATCAAGCTGAAAAGAGTGAAGTGGGTCGAGTGCATGAGCTTCAAGTGGCTGCTGATGAAGCTCGAGATGCTGTAAATCAAAAGAAGATTTATGTTGACAGCCTTTTGTAATTCTTTGAAAAGAGAAGAGAGACCAATCTGTGGATGCCCTTCTAACTCGTTTGTATCAAATGAACAAAAAAACTTTCGTCTTTGATCATTTGTGCATGCATTATTTTGCTACATGCTTTAAATTTTACCTAAGCTAGTGGGCCTAGTAAGAATAGTTTTATTTTTTTGCATGGATGTTTATAAATAACCCTACAATCATTGATTCTTTTTATTGCTCAACATTACCTAAAATCATACAATATGTACGTTTAGTGAGCTAGAAATTGACTTTTGTTCAGAGTTCCCTTGTCTTTTGTGAGTAGTTTAAAGTCATGCACATTGGACATAAAAGGGCTAATTATTAAAGTCAAAATAGATTTGACCAAATAGATTAACATTGACTCAATTCATTGATAATTTATCTGAAAACATATTACCATGTTCATGTATGAGGGAAAATATGTAAATGATGACTTAAGAAATTTTGAATCTGAGGAATGATATGAAAAATGGCTAAAATTCCTTAAAACAATTAGTTCCCAATAATGAAGTTACCACTATTTAACAAACCCGTTAGGGGGTTGAATTATGTAGGTCCACCTAAGGGCATTGGCTGCATATTCAAATAATAGCATCTTTTGGCTGACATGTCAATTATGTAGACTACTTATGCAAGGCCTCCTAAGGGCATGTGCTGCATAGTCAGGTAAAATAACTCTTAGAAGTTTACTTTTCTATTACTAAAAATCCTGTGGATGTTTATAGGGATTCAAATTTTCCAATGCATAGTGTTTGTTGTATGAAGAGAGGTACTTGAATATGGAGAAGATATTTTCAAACAAGATTTTCTAGAAACTGGACGAATGTCACTCTTACAATGGTCTGACGCAATCGTACGGAAGGGAAATATAAACTATATACTTTAATACTTTCATATCATGAAAAATATTATGGGACAAATATGTTAAGGATGGTTATTTTTTGCAGACCCCTACATATTGTCGTTAAGACAACTATGGACAAAAGAGGTTTCCCTTCCAATAATGAAGTTTCCATTATTTGAAAAACCCCGTTAGGGGTTCTAATTATGCAGGGCCACCTAAGGGCATTGGATGCATAGTCAAATAATAGTATCCTTTGGCTGACAAGTCTGTTATGTAGACTGTTTATGCAAGTCCACCAAAGGGCATGTGCTGCATAGTCAGGCAAAATAACTCTCAGAAATTAGACATTTTGTGACTAGAAGTCAAGAAAAGGGTTATGGAGATCTGGAAGTTTTTATGGTAAGGAGTATAACACATGAAAATGGGTACTGTCTAATGCATGAAAGAGATACATAGATTAATAGTAACCAAAATCAAGTTGTGGCTGGGTCCTGAATTGAGATGCTGGACTTCACTACGTATCCCATAAGGATAAGAATCAAGCCATACGCAGTTCATTAAATATAGTATAACATCATGTGGGACGAAACTATGGTAAATATTAGTTTAGGGTCATAGAGTTCAGACCATAATAATGAATATACAGTGTGAGTTTTCACAGGGACTTTTCATCCATGGGACTGAAAGTAAAATTTGGGGTTAGGCCCAAATACGTGGGGCTAGATTTGAGGGATGCTCGAACATTCCAATGTATCCCATAAGTATGGGAATCAATATGCATATATTTCTAGAGATATACTCTTTATAGATTTGGTTCATACCAGTGAAGGGTGAAGGGGATTTTAGTGCAATGATGGTTTGACCCAAGATAAATGTCTTGGGCATTGCCATGTATGCACAGAGTCTTTAGAATATAACATGATTGGAGATCAATGTAAATAATGATTCTCTCTCAGGTGAGGGTATCAATGAATGTTGTAGTTTAATGTGATACAAGGCAAAAGTGATGTATAGTTTAATGTCACGTAGTAAGGACAAAGGTGAACCAATGTGAAGAGATTGATTCTGGGGGTGGCTTCATGAATGAACATCGTATAACATGGAGGTAAACCGATGTGAAGAGACTGGTTTTGGGATTGAACCTCAGAAGGATGCCTATGCACCCATCCTAGAAGGCAAGGATCAAAGTCCGCGTAGTTAAACTAAAGAATAAATTAGTAATCAAGTTTTTTTTTGAGAATAAACACATAAAAATGGTGTTGGGACTTACACATGGATTGTAGCCCAGAGAGAGTGTTATAGTTGAAGTTTAATATATGATCACGTGAGTCATACTCGGTGTGAGAAACAAGAGGTAGCAACAACCTTAACGGTGCACAGTTTAATGTCATGTAGGACGTATGAAGGGACTATGCCATTTAATGTCCTATAGTGAGGACTATTGGTGCCGCACAATTTAGTGTCATGTAGCAGGGACAAAATACAGTTTAACATCATGTAAGACATATTAAGGGATACATTTTAACGTCATTTTGGATGTGAATACAGTCTTGCATCATGTTGGAAAATAATGGTGTTGTACAGTTTAGCATTCTATAGCTAAGACGACGGGGACAATACAGTTTAACATCATGTTGGAGGAAAGGGGGACTGTGCAATTTAATGTCATGAAGTAAGGACAAAGAAGACATAGTTTAACATCATATTAGACGTATTAGGGATTTTTTTCACAGTTTAATGTCTTGCTAGATGCAATGGACTTCTGTACAGTTTAGCATCACGTAGCTAGGATTTCACAGTTTAACGTCATGTTGGACCATGGGGCAAATAGTTTAAGGTCATATTCTTGGACTATTGATGCTATAGTTTAACATCTTGTTGGACAATAATGTGTTTGTGTTACGCAAAATACATCTTCAGAAATCAAGCATTGGTTGGAGTAGTGAATAGTTATCCATCCATTGAGATTATAGAATAAGCTCCATTGAAGTAGACCTTATGTATTGAATAAGATCTTTCCCATTTTGGCTCTATCTTGTGACGTTTCATTCCTGGTATCATTGGAGTTCTATGAAATAATACCAATTCTCCCGGAATGAATGAACGAAGAAGAAATTTTTTGTTGAAAGCTCGTGTTATTCGATTATGATAGACTTCCAAGTGGTGCAGGGTGCACAACATTTTCTCATCTATCCGTTCCAATTCATCCAATCCCTTTTGAGATTGTTCATCTGTAGATGACTGATCACAAATGGATAATCTATGCGAGGGTAATTGAGCTTCAATAGGCAAGACTGCTTCTGTTCCATATTCCAATGAATATGGAGTTGACCGCGTTGTAGTGTGGGTGGTGGTTCAATAACATATAAATCATGAAGGAGTTTATCAAGCCATGATTTCTTATCTTTATCTACCATATTTTTTAATATGTTTGATATAGTCTTGTTGAAAGATTCTATATGGACATAGGCCGATACATGATACCGAGATGAATGATTGGATTTGATGTTGTATTCTTGATACAACATCCTCACCTCGGATGAACAGAAGTTGGTTCCATTATCCGCTAGTATGGTATGAGGGACACCAAATGTGGTAATGATGTTAGACTTTATGAAGATAAAAATGAATTTATTAATGACTTCTTTGAGGGGTATTTACTTTTCCCTTTTAGAAAAAAAGTCAGTAGAAGTATGAATATACTTCAACTGCTTGGATGTAGCTAAAGGATAAGGTCCCACTACATCCATTCCCCATGTGGAAAATGGCCATGAGTATTAAGCTCTATGAAGAAACTCTGGGGGTTGATGAATGATGTTGGCATGTACTTGGCAAGAATGACACTTCTTTTTGAAATCAACACAATCTTGTATCATCAAAGGCCAAAAGTATCCAAGCCTTCGAATTTGATCAGATAATCTATGTCCAAACTGGTGGGCACCACAAACTCCTGCATGCACTTCTTTCATGACATCCATTGTTTCTCCACCATCAATGCATCTGAAGAGAATTCCATCATAACCACTACTTTATAGATTTTGTCTAGGTGATCTGGGTTATTGTAAAGATTGAAATTGGCCACATGTCGCCATATTTTTTCTTTCCTGACTATATCAGGTGGAAGTGTTCCATTTTAAACTTATTACCAAATAGGTGTCAGGCATCATGTAGTATGACCATATAGTTCAAATATGGGACTTATTTCATTGATTTCCTCTGTTTTGATTTGAACATAAGGTTAAATTGTATGAAGGTGGGCAATACTAATGGTTCTCTCATCCCGATTTGGATCTTCCAGAGCTGTGGCTATATTAGCCTGTGCATCACCTTGGGTATTTTCTGATCGTGGGACATAAGAAAATGTTGGTTACGAATGAAATTATTCCATTAACTCTCTGACATAATCATACAAAGGTATTAGTTCTTCTTTTCTTATTACATAATCCCCATTGACTTTTTTTATTACCAGGTATGAATCACCATTCACCTTTAAGTGACTCACTTGTTCTTGAAGTTCCAACTCCAATCCTGCGATAAGAGCTTGGTATTCTGCTTTATTATTTGTACTGCCTCCCAACAATGAGAAGGAATACAGTATCATTTCCTTTTCCAGGGGAATGAGTACAATTCCTAACCCAAATTTGTTGAACTTAGGATCTTCCAATTTCCTCCCTGTTGGACTTCTGGATGCACCATCAAAGTATATTTCCCATGTTTGAAGACTATCTTGAATATAAAAGACATCCTCATCCAGAAATTCAATATATGAATATGTATCGTCTTCTGAAGGATGTTCAGCAAGGAAATCATCCAAATAATGGCCCTTTATTTTCTTTTGAGACACATATTGATTATCAAATTGCTGCAAAATGACTACCCACCTTGCCAGACGTCCTGTAAGCATTGGAAGACTAAGGATAAATTTGAGAAGGTTATTGTGAGATACCAATTGGACCTCGTGATGTTGCAGGTAGTGTCTCAACTTCTGAACTGCAAAGATTAATGCTAGGCAGCACTTCTCAATATTTGAGTATTAGGTTTCTACTTCAAGAGTAGTCCTACTGAGATAGTAGAGGTTGTTTTCATTCCCATCATCATTCTTCTGAGCAAGAAAGGCACCCAATGATCACTCTAGAGCAGTCACATAGAGGATAAGTGGTCTTCCTTAAATAGGTGGCATTAACACCAGTGGACTCAAGAGATACTTCTCGAAAATATCAAATTCTTCTTGACATTCTTCAATCCACTGGTAAGTGACTCCCTTATTCATAAATTTTGGGAAGGGTAAACTTTTTCCTTCCAAATTGGTGATGAAATAATGAATATAAGCCAACTGTCCTTAAAGTCCTCTCAATTCCATTAAATTTTGAGGAGGTTACATACCATGTATTGTCTTTGTCTTCTCAGGATTGACCTTGATACCATGATGGCATACAAAAATTCCTATAAATTCCCACAATGATACCCCAAAAGCACATTTTAAGGGGTTCATCATAAATTTATGTTTTTGAAGTTTGTGGAATATGATTTTCAAATCCGCCAAGTGATTTGAACATTGTTTGGATTTAACCACCAAATCATCCACATAACATTCAACAAACTTCCCTAGAATGGGTTTGAGGATTCGATGCATGGCACACTGATATATTGCGCCAACATTCTATAGGCCAAAGGTCATTACCCAATAGCAAAAGACACCCTAAGGGGATTTGAAAGATGTTGATTCTTAATCTTCTAGAGCCATTCGGATTTGATTATATCCAGAATATCCATACATGAAGGAAAGTTCTTCATAACTAGTTGTTGCATCAATTTAGTGTTCTCTAATTGGTACTGGAAAATAATCCTTAGGACAATGCCGATTAAGATATTTTAAATAAATGCAAACTCTAATTTTTCCATTCTTCTTTTTCATATGGATAATATTATCCAACCACTCGGGATATTGAACATCTCTGATGAAGTTAACATTGATAATCTTATCCACTTCCGCTTCAATTTTGGAAGCATAGGTCGGGTGTGTTATTCTAGTGGATTTTTACCTACTTAAGAGAAGACTGACTTTATCTATGGGAGAGATTGAGGATTTGAAAAAGTACCAAACCCTGTAGACTGGGGTTGTTCCTGCTGTCTTTGCTCAACTCCTCGAATCATATTTGTTAATTCTGTGGGTTGGGTTAAAAGAGTCCCTAGTTTGGAAAGCTGGGGTGGATCTTGAGCTGTTATATCTTAGAATTTCTTGAAATATCTTTGGATCTTACGGACATTATTCCATAAAATAGCTGGATGCATCAAACTGCATCCACTCTTATCACCCGACTCAAAAGACCGTTGGATGATTTCTGACACTTCTGTCACTTGATGATGTGCTTTCTCCAAACGTCATGCATGTTCAATATTCTTGTTTTCTTGAGGCAGGAGTAATTCAACAACTTGTTCTCTGTATGCTTGATTTTGAGAATAACTAGTTGAGTCCTATTCTTGAGTGAGCTTTTGATTACAAACAATGCCAATTGGTTGTGGCCAGCCATGGGCAATAACATTTCATGAGACCATTTTTGGTGGGTTTTGATTAATGGAGAGTACAGTAATCTATAGTGTGCAATGAACACCCCATCCCCTGATATGAATACCAGATGGGGCATTAGCAAATAACTGGTCAAATATTCTTAGTTCACCAAGGCATGAATGCTGAACGGATCTCTACTGCTTTTCTGCCTTCGGATGTCGAGAAACTGAGAGAGATGCCAAATCAATTTGGTGTTGTAACATATCTACTATCTTTACATGATTTTCATATTCTCCATAAGATAATATTTTATTTTTAAACTAACAAAGAGTTTTCCATATGTTGAGAAGAATATCATGAATTTCATCTTCCGTCAACATCTCTAGAATGTTATACTTAGAATCAGCCAAAATCCAAAACATAATTGGCACATCACATTTTTCCAGTTGTTTTCTCATATTAAGTACTTCAAATTTATCATTAAATGAATATTCTTATACCTGATTAGACCAGAGCTGGTGCTACCTTTCTGCTTCATCAGATTCAACAATATTGGTAGAGAATTCACTGATCAAACTAAAAGATGAACGACCCTGGGGTGGTTCGGAGAATGACTACACCCCAGGATATCTTCTGAATCAGAAAGTGTTTCACCTGATAGTGGTAAAGCATCATACATGACTGGCTTCACATATAAAAGTGACTCAAAATATGAGGGGTTTCTCTCTACTACATAGTTCGTTTGAGAATTTTCCAGGAAATGTGCATTATTACAATGAAGATGACATCCGCATCTAAATTCATCATCATGGGGAGGACCACCATAGTGGGTTACAACAAAATATGAAACATTTTACTATTTGATCATCTGGCCACCCAGAGGGTTCTTGTGGCTCTCATCTGATGATGAAACATCGAGATCGACCAAATGGTCATGAAGCAAGCCTTCATGAGGAAGTGTATGATGTAGACCTTCAGAATTAATGTTCCCACTATTGGGAACTGAGAGAGTAAAATCTTGAGTTGCAACGGATAATTGTCTAAGTGCATCAAGAACTTTATCCTTGAGTAAGGCCTTATTATAGATTGGACCTTGATTTATTGATTTTGTTGGGTGGGTCTTCTTCTTAGATACCTTCTATCACACTTGAGGAACCACTTGTGGATGGAAGTGTTCATTATGGGCAGGTGTATGTGCCTGCTTAGGAAAAATGACTAGGCTAGGCTGATTATATCCACTCAAATCAGGTGTATGTGCCTTACTTGGTTGTCCATATGATATGGGGGAATATGCCCCCACAAACCTCTTGGACTGGAACAGAGTTGTGTGTCTGTTCTGGAGTGAACTATTGATGTGACACTCCACTGGTACAAATAGCTTTGCATTTATTTCCCTAAGATGCTATTGAAGCTGTTATAATATTCTGGTAGGCATCCAGAATATGAGCATGGATTTGCTTATTCTCTTTCACCATTGACAAAATATTCTTGGTGACCTCAGCTGCCGAAACGGGAATATACGTCCATTCTGTGCTTGGAGTAGGTGTGCGTTCCTACTCCTATCCTACTTTTTCTCTCAGTGGATTCTGACAGTACTCATGTGTGGGGGAAGAGAGTTGAGTACGCCTCCTGTTTGTCGTCAGATCTTTCATACTAACTTCTCTGAATGATACCGAATGAGATATTGGTAGTCTTGATCAATGATAGCAGGTGTATGTGCATGCTGATTGCACTCTGCCGAATGTGGGTGATGAGCTTCCTTCAATACTGATAGACGAGGCTGTTGGCAGGACTAATGAGTGTAAGCATGTGTATGTGCATGTTTACTAGTTGTCAACACATTTGGTTGGTGGGATACATCAGATGTAGTCATACAAGCCTACTGAATAGCTGATGATTTATAAACTGGTGTATGTTCTTGTCTGTAGTACTCCACCAAAATTGCCCGATGGCATTGGCATGCTGCTTCCAGACTAGTCTACTGGACATCCAAATTAAAACGGATGGGTGTGTGTGCATGCTCGTTTCTTGCCCCCCCATGTTAGGTTGGTGTACTTCTCCAGAGATGGAAGAGATGATAACCTACTCAATGTTGACCGGATTTCGCCTCTGGCGGTTCGTCTTCCCTGCTCGGGTTCAAGGAACCTGAGCTGAATGCCTGTAGATGATACCCTCATCATGTTGAGGGTTCACTACCACACGAGTCTGGTAGATATAGTTAGTGTGAGCCCTCGGGAAACACTCATGTTTCCTTGAATTAAGGCCTTGAGTGGCCTTCTCATTCACCTCATCAAGATATGGTAGGGAATGGTTGTTGTGTTCCTGGGATAACGACCCGAAACGGTTGGAGACGGTGGTTAGCACCGCCTGCTTCTTGATCGATGGTTATCGTTGTCTCGACAACCAGGGTGATTTGTTCACTTGGAGGGATTGTCGATCATCCTACAGAGTGTTAATGGTATCGTGTTGACGGTACTCCTTAACCATTGCATTCGATACCCAGTGTCGAAGACACTGAGTAGGTGATGTCACCCTCAGAGCGGACGATGATCCAGCAGGAGTAGCAGCAAATGCATTCACAGTAGTGGTTTTCACATCAGAGACATTCACGGACGTGAACTTAAGAAAATCCTTTCTTATAATGCAGAAGATCTTGGAAAAGAGAGCCTATATGATATAACAAACATAATCAAGATAATTTCGGCTGCTATATCTTTTGGATGAGCACATATGTTATTGATTGTTCTGTTGGCCCTCTCATTGAGTTTAAATATGGGCCTAACAAAATAGGTAAAACATAATTTTAACTAGGTTAAGGATTCACGTTGGGTTCACCATTTTTTGCTTCCTCTGGAAATGCGGATGACCTCATTGATTTATGGTTCCAACATTCCAAGAAGTTTTTAATGGGTTTTTTCGTAGAATCAGAAGCACCCAATGAATCTTTATCCATTTGGACCTACTTTCCAAAGGTAGGTGCTCCCTAGTTCTGGATTGATGAGGCTTAATAATTTGCATTGGTCGAGAGGATGGGAGGTAAGACTCATCACACTTTTTTGAGGGGAATTATTATCTACTTCAGGACTCTCTTTATAGATTTAAGTTATGTTTGTGAATCCTTATTATATTACCAAGTATGAAAAATGAGCTTTCCTTTAGATATGACAATCAATAATTAGGATGAATAAAATTTAGATAATCTTTTATATGTATTCAAAGTTCTTCATTAATAGAGAATCATCTATATTAGACATAGATTCTTAGTCAATGGTAACCTTTGACACATTATATAGAAATCTCTTGGTCATTATGATAACCATACTAGTTTTAAAGCCATTCAGCGGGGCACTTGATGTTTTTTGTCATTCATAAGGACATTGAATATTTTAGAGTTGGGATCGTACCTGCAGATGGGCTACCTACATATCCGTTTTTTAAAAGGAATCAGAACCCATGTAGTTCGAGTAATGAATTATGAGTTTTATGCATGATTGATGGCTCAAATTAAAGATTTCATAATTACTTTTACACTATAAGAACACATGAGTCATACTTGGTTTGACAAACTAGAGGTATTGGTAAAAATAGAAAATTGTTCCATGAAAGATGCAATTATAAGAAATGATGTGGGGATTATGTATGTATGACAACCCTGATAGATGAAGATTAGGAGTTCCTTCAGGGAAGAAACCCGGGAACAATGTCCATAAAGGTATATGTTCTTTATAGAGATTTGGATATTCTAACATGGGGCTTATTCCTGTGTAAGATTCCCAAATTAGGAGGGGACTTTTGATTGGTTTTTACTCCTAAGAAGGAATCCCTAGTCAAAAGTAAATTATGACTGTTTAAGAGAAATTATGACTGGAGATTATTCTTAAAGAAGATGACCAGGTTAAAGGGAATTATGACTGGGGATTACTCTTGAAAAGGATGCTCAGGTTAAGGAACTTTGGATTTTGGGAACATGGGGCTCACTCCTAAGGAGGATGCACATATTAAAATAATTATGGTTGGGGATTACTCCTGAGGAGGATTCCCAAAATTATGGAAACATAAAAACTAGGGCTTACTCCTGAAAAGGAGGCCCATGATATGGGACTATGGGGCTTACTCCTAATGAGGATGCCCATATTTGGGATTTTTCGATTGGGACTTACTTCTAAGAAGGAGGCCAAGGTTAAATATACTCTCATCTTTAAAGGATGAGGTTGAATGAATGAAATCTCTAACCTTAGTGATATTAAGATATGTAAATCACTATATTTTAAGAGATGTTCCACAGAATTCCTTTCAGATAAGGGAGCCAACAAGGGAACCATGCCAAAAGAAGTGGCTTTAATGAGGGTTTTTATGGCTGGATATTGAATATGAGAGGTGAAAAAACATAAGAGTGGTGAAATAGGCAGGAGAGGCACCCAAAAAGAAGTGGGTGCATAGGTCCTATGTGGACGCGCAAGTTATGGTCACATAAGTATACTTGCGCGACACAGGGGAACTTGGCGACGGTCAGCCCTGATGGTAATACTTGAGAGATACTTGGTTCAAGCCTTTATAATTATCCCTAGGGCTTCTCGAAAAGTGGCACACACGTTCTGTTGAAGAATCAAGGTGGCGCGCAGGTTTGGTGATTTCCCTTAAGGGCTGGCCACTTAGGCGCGCAAGTGATGATGAATTTCAACACTTAGGTTGTTCTCCCCCTCATTATATTTTCTGTTATAGGTAATAAATTACCTTAAAAGTGTTCAAAAGCTTCGATAATATAATAGGGCACCGGGAGCTCAAATATGAGTTTCTATAATTTTTTCCTCCTGAAACGGGGGGCCCACTAGGGGTATTTATAGGCCAGGGAAGACCCTGGGCAAAAAATCAAAGAGGGTGCACAAGTCACATGTGTGACCATTGGGATGTGCGCAAGTATACATGCATGACCATGGTGGAACTTGCATGACCCAAGTGAAAAGGAATCATTGTTCATGCCTTTATCAATTTTTGATGTTTCTTTAAAGGATTAATCTTTTTGGTTTTATGGTATTTCCCTTTTCATTCATTTAGACTCTATGACAGAAAGGAGCACCAACAAGGGTTAATTATTATCATTTATAATCATTTCACTACAATCATCATTATGATGTATATAAGGTAATGTGATAATATAAATAGCTTCACTCTATAATAAAATTATCGATGAGTCCATTATTATGATATTAATTGTCTAAACTGTCTGGAGGAGGATATCCAATGTGCTCAGGGTTTAGTAGGCACATTGTATTTTAAAAACAGGGAGTGTGACGACACATACAGTAAAGATTAATCATTGACTATTAAAGACAAAATAAAATATTTAATTAATGGTTTAATTATGTTAATTCTCATGGAATTACTATTTTCTTCCTAACTTCATTATCCTTGTATCTTAAATTTGATGTTCATTGTTTTTTTTTTGCATCCATTTTCAACCCCCACTCATTTTTTTTGTTTTCAAATATATTAAAAATACCAAAAAATATATCCTAAAGTGATAGGAATAATGAGTAACACAATTCAAGATCCCTATGAGATGACCATTTTCAGTTATGGTTCTACACCAGGAGAAAATAAATATCAGTTTGTAGTTCCCCATGATTGGTGTGTCAATGACCATGGGCTTATATGGATAGAAACAAAAAGCAACATGGGAAATAGTGAAAATATGATTTCTCTTTTAAACTGGTTTGTTTAAAACTATGTTATTTTGATATTGAGGAAGTATTATTTTGTTTAAAACTATTTTATTTTTTTGTTTTAATTTCACATTGTGCCTTTTTTCATGGTATAAACTAGTTTTGATTCTTAATTATATTATTATTATGGTTTAATGTTTTTTTTAAAGTTAGATTGATCAGAAAACTAAAGTAATATGTTAAAAATGAAATAACATGAGAAAATAATGATACTAGATGGATATAATTTCACCACCATCAGTGTCTTGAAAGATGTTTTAAGAAAATTTTATCCTAGCACAGACATTTTTTCATTATATTTCATTGATCAGTGATAGCATTCCAGGAATAACATAGTAACATGACTGAACATCAACAAAAAACTTATTAACATTGTATAAGTAAATCTATGTACAATATGATTCTTCACCAAAACATTATTGATGGTTTATACAGGCTACAGATTCAAGTTAACACAACTTCAAGATAACAAACAAAGATATTTATCAATCACTGATACAAAATCCAAAACTAAAAATAACAATAAAAGTTAGTGAATGTTATAGCATGAACTTACAAGGTAAATGTTTACATTGTTACACATTATTAGGTACCAAAATTGATAGTGAAAATTTATCATACTCTATATTTATGTTTATTATAATAGTATCAATATTATAATCATAAATTATATATAAACACAATAAGATCTACTGACACATCAATAAGAAATTGAAATATAGAAACAGTGATGTTTTTCCATTTCAATAAATATAGAAATTTGATAATTTTTTCTTTTAGTAGAATCAATTGTTGTGGAGATTTCAATTATATAAGAAGAATAGAACGCAAAGATAACTATTATTAAGAAATTACAAAAAACTACATCTACATTTTAATTTCTACCCCCATTTTGATAATGCTCCTTCGATCACCCAATCATCATCATTATATTTTGGATAAAAATTTGTTGTTTAAATTTATATATAATACTCTATACGATTTATCCAATTAATTTGGTCTATGCGTATCATTTTTTTATAATAATTAAGATTTGATTCACCCCCTTATTTCCATTAGTTTTTAATGTATTTAGTGAAAGAATTATTATTTGGGAACATTGATCTACTATTGATACTTTCATTACTAATATAATCATTTATATAAGGGAAATTATATTTTCCATGTATGATCATGGTATGAATGATGGTTGGGGGTTCTATAAAGTCCACCATACTTTAATGATAATTAATTGTGTTATTAATATCCACTGAAACTATAAAAATATCTAAATTTTTTATTCTTATAGAAAAATACCTAGAATTCAAGAAGTTTGAGAATGAGGCAGTGTGTCAGACATTCCATATATTAACCAAAATAATGATGGGTATGAGTGATTTTGAAGAAACATTAGAGACTATAGCCATGGTGGAAATGATACATCATGTTTTACTCAATGTTTTGAGAACTTAATCAATTTTAAAACCTAATGTGGGGTCAGGTTCTAAATTTAGGATGTGGCATGTTTACAGAAGGTGTCATTTTATCGACATCGAGTAAAGAAGTAACATTGAATATGCTGGCTCACAATGTTGTATTTGACAACGATGTGATGTTTGATTGGTTGGAAATTTTTTATGGTGATGAATTTTAGAATAATTTGGATATATTACATTATATTATTTGGTAATGCATAATATGATACAAAATTAATATTGTTTAAATATTCATTCTCAACTAGATTAGTGGATTACTTAGAAGCTTAAAATAATCAGAATGAATTCCTGATAACTAATGTGAATAGATGATCTTGATTTCTTATTTTTGAAATGTTTTTTATCTATTTCATGGACTAATATCTCTATTTTATATTCCATTCAAATTAAATCTTCCCTATTGTTCTCACTCTTTTTGAGAAAAATTGTTTTTTTCTATGATCATTGTAGTTTCAGGGTTGGTATTCCTTGATAAACTATTCGAGGTCTTTGTCTCTCTCTATTATTTTAAATTTTTATTGAGATTATAATCATATTTTTAGGGAATGTGTTCCTTGAACCCCCCCCCCTCCTTCATATTTTTATTCATTCTATTTGTATAGAATTTGGGACTCACAATACTTTCAAGAAATTATGGAATCGTCTGAATGGGAATCATCATCAATATGAAAAAATAACGGTAAATAAAATATTTATATTTCATATTTGAACAATAAACTTTTATAAAGAATACAATCATTCATTCCCTAAAAATCTATGCGAGAAACATATATTATTCTTGAGGTATTTTATGATATTTTGTATATGAGGATGATAATGTTCATAAGAATAGATAATCCCTAATGTTCATGAAATTAAAATTTTATATTATCATAAATTTTATAATTTTGTAATAGGAAAAAAATAATAATCAACATCGATAATAGATTGATTTGTAAAAGAGTGTCAAGTGAGTTTTATTCAAACCTCAGGATCATTAAAAATACTAATCATGATACCATTATGTCTAGAGAAAATTGGATTTAAATAAAACCATCCTTGGATGAAATTCCTGACTTGTTGGGAAGGAATCACATTTGAAATTTGGGAATGAGATAAAAATCATTCATTCATCAAATGGAATTCTATCTAGAAAATATAAAAATTTGTTAATTTGGAAATTAGAATAAGTATTGATATTACATCTGAATCACCTACATAAATTCTTTGAGAATATTATCCAACTGACCAAATCACAATGACTAAGATAAAAACAATGTTAAAATGTAGGGGTGACTAAAAATTGAATTTAGGATATTAAATAAGATAATTAATATAAAAGATTTATTTTTATAAATTATTCTTGTCATGGATTCTAAAAATGTAGGATAAAATATTGCATTATTTTATGAAATATTCTTTTTTCGGCTCATACAAGGATTGTAAATCTTTGTCGATAATAAGAAAGTAAAAATTATCAAAGAGAATTATATTATAGATGGTGAGTTGGGGGAAATTCATATTTTGTGGGATCCATAGACTCTAAATTTATTGATGTTCTCAATTATTTTTTATGTAGTATAATCCTTGATATTTAGCCACTACACCATAAATTGAATCAACATCTGATCTCACACCTAGATAGGCTCAAAGTGCTGTGATTATTTTATCACCTACATTATAGGATGAGATTTCAAATAAAATGGTGAAGGAACCCAATTATATAAATATTTATATATTAAAGAATTATTTTTATAGGATGACAATATAATTTGAGGAAGAATTAAAATATTTTATGTTGAAACCAATACATCTCTTATAAGTCATGGAAACATAATTCATTAAATAGAGAATGAAATACACACTACTTTCCTAATAATTTCTTATAAATGGAAATTCATTTTTGTCAAATTTCATAACTCATGTTGGTGATAACTCAAATTGGAAATTTTATAAATACATAAAATTCACTAGGATAAAAGTTTTCATCAGTCACTCCTTCTAATTGGAAGGAAAAATTATGTTATATTAACACTCTTTAAACTTCTGACGAAGTTGGTAAGGCTTTAGATAAAGAATATCATAAGGATAATGATCTATCAAATAACTATTTTGGGGTTTCAAATTACTTTTTAATATATGTTGGAAAATATTTAAATAATATGGTTAATAAATAGAATCGGATTTTTATAAAGAACTAAAATGATGCTAAGGAATGACCCTTATTTGAGAATAGCTCAACCCATGAAATATCATCTTCTATAATGTGGCTACTAGTTAATAAAATGAATGACATGATCTCTATAATAGATGATAATGTATGCAATGATTCAGTTTCAATAAAATCCTTATTAAAATCAAATATATAACTCACCTTATTCACCATTGATATTTCTGTAAAAATCATCTTTGACCTACATTGACCATATCACACACCATTGAAACACTTACCATCCATCCATCATAAGAAAAATGATTAAAATGATTTCACACAGCATCTTGAAGCCTCGCATTCCACTACCCCATCGATCCTCACACAGATTTGCCTCATGCAGATGTTTCATTGCATCTAGAGAATCACACATGCTCAACTATCCACATTCTTGAACAAAATATCCTCTTGTGTTTCTAGATATTGTTATCCAATGAAAAAGGGAATAATGTGGAAGAGTGATAATAAAACCTCATCGATGGATGTTGATGGTTATCATTACGAAGGACCCGCCACCGATCTTCCAACGTGGAATTCCCAACAATATGA
Source organism: Viscum album (assembly GCA_963277665.1). Classification (NCBI taxonomy): domain Eukaryota; kingdom Viridiplantae; phylum Streptophyta; class Magnoliopsida; order Santalales; family Viscaceae; genus Viscum; species Viscum album. The sequence continues at coordinate 1,778,087,541 of OY728137.1, forward strand.
ATTCTGGAACAAGTAGTATATGATAATATAAAATAATCAGTTTATTTATATTGGTTCAAGTAAAAGATATATCAAGAATTTAGTTCAAATATTGGAAATTCTGAAAAGCATAAAAATGAAATTAAAATCACCTGAACTACTTTTTTTTGGATTGTTCCATGGTGATGATCATGTTTGCTCCAACAATTGGCAATTCCTTCGAAGCGGTAATTGTCCAGTTCTATATCTCAATTATACAAACACTTCCCCATTCACTTAGAGTTTTGGTCGTTAAGCGTAAATAGAATGAACATATAGGGTGATTTAGGATTCTAAAATAAATAAATTACTTTTAACTCATTTATTTAATAATACCCATGTGACAAAATCTCTCATGGACCCATGTTTCAAACAAATATTAAGCCAACCCAAGAATAGAACTCAATTCTGAATGCAATGTCAATGTATTTTTTCCTATATGTGGACCCATTTAATAGAAATAACATATTCCATTGATTTTACCCACATATGTTAAAATTAAAATATTATACTTAATATATTATGTTTCCTCCTCCATATTTTTGTTTTCAAACACTTTTCAAAATAACATGATGTTGCTTGAAGTAAAGCATACTATAGAGAGACATATGCTAGATCACCCACAATGCTGCTACTTTGGGATTAAAAATTATTCTGATAATGACTACATTATAGGTCCTTGATCAATTTGGAACTATTATCAATGACACAATACTATTTTTTGTTGTTCTTAATTTCTATATTCAATTTCTAAAAAAATAAAATATATATAATCTATATAAAATGGAATTTTGTTTTTAATCACCATCTTCTCAAAGTGACATAGTTTCATTGTTTTCATGGAAAGTGAGGGGAATTGGAATATTTTGATTTAGGTAGGAGGTATTTCAATAACTAATTGGTGATATAAAAGAAGATCTAGACCCACTATTCCTTGATTATTTTTACAAGGAACTAAATGAGATATCCAAATACATTCTATACTTCCAACAATATGTGTCCCTAAAACAACTAAAAATAGTACATTTCTGTCCCATTGTTAATGATGAAATCCATGAGATTGAAACAACACTATAAGTTCACCCATTGATCAAACATTCCATGAACATTGTCGATTCACTCAATTGGAAGCAAGAGATACTGGTTGAGTTATCATAGGGAGATAAGGAAATTTTGAATCCTCAGACATTAGCTTTTATAAAACACAAAATATGGACATTTTTTGTTTTCCCTCATAGTTTAAAAATATGAGGCAATAGAAGAGGTGTTCAATTTATAAGATAAAATGGATGATCTAATTGAGTTTTTCATTGGTTCACATGAGGATAATGGTATGAAACTTCATATAATTATAGAATTATTTCCATAAACTGAAACAGAAGAGAAGACACAACCTATCAAGGTGCTTTAATCACCAGTAGACTCCACTCCTCTATATAATTAAGGATGGAATCCATTTATCATGTTCCCACCCTAGATTTCTAGAATATGTAAAATACCATGTATTTGTACAAGAAGTATTCTATATATTTTACTCTCCATATCTAATTCAAAGTGAATAGAAATGAATAAAAGGTGATGTGATGGTTCTAACCACATATGACTCATTCCCCATTTTATTGGGGATGACCTAATGCGATTGTCTAGTATATTGTATCATAAAAATGACACCCACATTGTATTTTATCCATGATTTAATATCCCTTTCAAATTTCATTTTCCTTATTCAAAAAATTTTAACTCGGTTGCATTTTTCTTATCATATTATGAAACGAAACTAATAAGATCTTAAATCAGACCGCCTATAACAAAGAAACAATTCATGTCTATCATTCTCCATGATTAAATTACTATCCAATTTATTTTTTTTGTAAACTACTATATTTTGAGCTGAAATACAACATATGTGGTTAAATCAATTTGTGGGGGAATTATATCAACTTTTTTTTGGATTGTGTCTTTGATTATATTATTTAGTTTTTTTGTTTTTTAGTGAGTACATGATTTTAAATCGAGTATCAAAGGTTATTGGTCACACATGATACATATTAAATTAATAACATGGAATCTCTTATGTGGAAACTGAGGAAATTAATTTTAACTGAAAAGTTTTTCGTGAATCAAAAATTCACACACATGCATTTAATTATTGAACTAAATATTTTTTAAATCATTTAAGTTAAAAATAATACACTTTAATGTACCCTTTTAAAAAATAATTTAATAAAATTAATGAACCAGATTATTTCATTTTCTAGATCCAAATAAATGTTTTTTATGATATCCAATTCATAATGGATGTGTGTGAAAAATAAAATCCATATATAAAAGTAATTGTTAATATTATATTCATTTGAACGAACATGCTTCCATGAACATAATATTATAGTTAGCCTTTGTGGATGACTACTATTTGGGATGTTTAAGTTATGAATTATCCTTTCTCGTTAAATAAATTTTATACAAATGTAATGGTTTAATTAGAATTTAATATGGTTCTAGTTACTTCGAGAGATTAAAGGAAATGTGAAAACAAATTGAAATTAAAAAGGGGTGAGGACGAAAAATTATATCATACATAAATATTATATTATTTTTTAAGAAAACACAATCCGTATCATAATATTTCATGCCTATGAACCATAATGATTTAATGTAACACCCTATGATTTTTTGAAATATTTTTATTAAAATAAGTTTAATATTTTTGACATTTTTTGTTTCAGATGACATTATGATTGTCTTGGGTAACATGAAATAATTATTTTATATTATGTTACATTAAATACTAATTGTATCTGCAGTTACACAAAATATTATGTTTAAACAAAAAAAGACATTCTATTAAACTAATATTATTTAATATGATAGTTATCAACTAGATGTTGCAATTGTGGGTATGAATCAAATTAACTAAAATATGAAAATATATGTTTTAAAAATGTATATAAAATTAATTCTTTTTTCACCAATTAATTAGAAATGAAATATAATCCAATTTTAAAATAAACGATGTTTTTTTAATAAACAATTATACACACAATCAGATTTACCTGAATAAGTTAAAAAATCCACATTTGGTGAATTATTTTAATAAAAATTATATATTATAAATTCAATAAATCTTTTTAAATTTATCCTCTGTGTTTTCAAGGAATGAGATAAGAATAAATCAATTTTTTTCTTAAAAACTGTATTTAGCAAAAACCCAGTTTTGTTGCATTTTGAGAACTTATTTGAAAAGTTATTTTCTCAACTTTCAGAACATTTAATTGAAAAATATTCTAGTTTATAAATAATTTTCATTAGTTTTAAAGTATTTAAAAATAGAGAAATAATTTTAAGATTATTTTAATAGTAAAGTATGATTAATTATATTTCTATTAATCTAATTTAGGTTATTATAATCAATTTCATATCGAATTTTTATTTTAGAACATTTTATACTTATGAAATTTTTCTCATTGAAATTTTTCTTTATCATTATATATGTAGATTTATTTTTAAATTAAATTATTCCACCTATATGAGTTGAATTTTTGGAAAAAATTATTATATTTTATAGACATAATAAATTATATTACCTAACAATTTCAACATAATTTTCTAACAAAATGAATAGTAAAAACAATAAAATTTAATTCTTGTAGTTAAGGTAAAAAAAATTATGTGAGGTTAAACTATAATGATTATAGTGAAAATTGTCCCAAAACGTTTCCAAACCCCATTATATGGACATATTTACAACCAATGTCTTATATGTTCAATAAAGGACAATTTTGGTAGATATATAATCGTGAATAGGTGAGTGGATTACATAGCTTCTTTGGTTAGTTATAAAAATTTCTTCATAATTAATTTGAAGGTGTGTTTTTGAGTTCCTTTTTTTGAACTATTGTTTATCTATTTCAACAAATAATCTCTCTATTTTATATTCCATTCAAATGAACTCATGGGTACTATTCTCAATATATTTTAGGAAAAAAATTTCCTTTCTATGATTATTTTAGTTTCAAGGTATGTATTCATTGATGAACACTTGGATGTTGTTCTCACTCTCATTTAGTTTCAATGTATGTATTCTGAGAAAAGGTTTTCCTTTCTAGGATCATTAGACATAATGTATTACACTAATACTATAAATATCATATCAAGAAAAAAATATTAACTTATCATAAGAATACATTATGTCGAATGGTTATGAAATACAAATTTTATATAAATAGAAATTTTATAATTTTATTATAGACTTAAATATTCAGATTCAACCATAATGGATTGATTTTTTATAAGGCCTCCATAGAGTTCTATACAAATATCAAGGTCATTGATAAGACTTATAATGATACCAATACATGCTGATTAAATTGGATTGAAATCAAACCATCCTTTATTGAAATTTGATGTCATATTTATAACAATGCACATTGGTAATGTTGGAATTACTTAAAAATCATTCATTCATGAGATGGAATTGTTTCTCCAAGATATAAAAAGGGTATTAATTGAGAAATTAGTAATTAATATAGTATAGATATTCCAACTTAATCCACATCATAGATTACTTGAGAATATTATTCAACGGATATAAGCACAAAGACTAAGATACATACATTATTAAGATTCATGGTATCAACCAATTGAATTTTTGGTAGTTAAATAAATTGATTAATCTAATAATAAGGGTGTTATGGATGACTCATGTAATTTTTTTAGAAAAAGTGAGGTAAAATAAGGAATTATTTTATGAACGATATATATATAAGTTCTTACAAGGATTGTATATATTAGTGGCTATTAATGAATGAAAAAAAAATTCTCAGGGTGCATTGTATTAGATTTTATTAGTTGGGGAAATGCATATATTGTGGGATCCCAAGACTCTAGGTTATATTAATGTTCTCCTAGGATTGTTTATGTAGTATCATACTAGGGACAACCCCAATAAACTAGAATGTGAATCATCATTTGATTTCTCACCTAGAAAAGATCAAAGAGATGTAATTATTTCATCACCAACTACCCAGGATGAGGGTTCAAATAAAAAGGAGAAGGGACCCAATGATATCGAGAATTTAATTTCAATGAACCATTTTTTTAGAAAAAAAACTGAATTTATGTTATAATTATGATAGTTTAAGATTAGACCAATAAATCTCTTGTTATATAGGGAATATTAATGAATCATATAGAGAATAAAGTCTACAGTTTATTCAATATAATTGGTTTTAAATGTAAAATCAGTTTAGTTAATTTTTTCAATTGAAGTCAGTAATAAGTTAAATTATATTTTTCTAATATATAACATTCACAAGGATAAAAAATTTATTCAGCCACTCTTTTTAATTGAATGAAAAAAGATATTTCTATTAATCATTTTTAGACTACTAATGAAGCTATTAAATCATTGGCTATAGAATCTTAGAAGAATAATTTTCTATAACATGATTATAGATGGGGTTAAATTAAGTAATCAATGTCACCGGGATAATATTTAAATATGATTTTTTTGAAGGAGAATCTGAAACATTCTAAATAAGAAAAAGGATACCAATGAAGGACCTGCATTTAAAAATAGCTTTACTAGTGAATGATCATCATCTTTGATGACGATACCAGTTATGAAAAAGATTCACATGATTGCTTTAAAAGAATATAATAAAGAAAATGAGTTGGTTTCCATATAATCCTTGCCTCTATCTATTATATAACTCACTTTATCCCCCCTAGATCTTTCTCTAAACATCATCTCTTACCCAAACTATCCATATCACACAAATTTGGGGCCTCTTACATCCCATCAATTACCAAAAATTCCAAAATATGGCTTCAAACATCATCCCAATTCCCCTCATGCCACTGCCCCTTCAGGCCTCAAACTGTTGTTCTTATTGACGATTGTCCATCACCTGTAGAACATCAAACATGCTCAGATATCTTCTATTAAGTAAACAATGTCCTATCTTAGATCTAAATACTGAATGTGAAGGTCAATGAGGGACACACAATGAAAAGGGGATAATGATGAAGATTGAGAATAAAACCTCATTGAGGGATGTCGATGGTGGCAGGTGTAAGGATCTGGCAACTAATTTTCAAACGTAAAATTTCTAACAATTTGAACTAGGGAAGAATTAGGATATGATAAGATAAAATCTTCAATTTATTTATTTGGGGTCCTGAAAAATATAAATAAAGAATATAGTTCTTAGCCTATAAATAGAGAAGAAAACAAAAATAAATTAAAATAATTGTACTTACATTAATTTGCGAATGTTTGTTGGTGATGATCAGGTTTTCTCCGAATATTAGAGATTCATTCGAAGAGGATATTGGTATGTTTCATATCTCGATTCTACCTACTACTACTCTATCATAGAGTATCTTTTTGGTGGACAAGCCTAATTAGAATGAATATATACAGTGATTTAATGTTCTAAAATAAATTAATTACTATTAATTCAATTAGTTAATAATTCACTTATGATAACATATATCATGGGCCCTTGTTGCAAACACATATTAAACCATCCATGAGAAAAAAATTCAAAATACAGTCTCGATGTTAGTTTTCCAATATGTGGAGAAATTTAAGTGAAATAAAATTTTCCCTTTATTTCACGTTAATATATTAAAAATAATAGATTATACTTTATATATTATATTTTCCCCCACCTTATTTTAGTTTTCAAAAACTTTTTTAAATAACATCAATTTTCAATAAGTTTAGCATACTATAGTGGTAGACAACCTAGATCACCCACTACGTTACTCAATTGGGATTACAAATTATGTTGATAATATCCAAATTATAGGTCCTTGTTCAATTAGGAATTATTATCAATGACACACTACTGTTGTTTATTGTTCTTAATTTCAATTTTCAAAATAAAAAAATAAATAAAATATTGAAAATATTTAGAAAATGGAATATGGATTGGAATCACCATTTGATATTAGTGACATAGTTTCATTTTATTAATGGAAAATCTATGGAGTCGAATGATTTATTATTAAGTATGAGGTATTTGAAGTACTCATCGGGGATAAGAAAGAAGAACTGGAACCAAAATGCCTTGAATATTTTTCCAAGGAACTGAGCGTGCAATATAAATAACTTTTATAATTCAAAAAAAAAAATGTTGACATGAATCAATAAAAGGAAATAAAATTACATCTATTTGTTGATGATGAAATCCATGTGGTTGATATGACACTAGAAGATCACCAACTACTCAACCATTCCAATCACTACGTCGATGCAATAAATGAGAAGGATGATATATTGGTTGACATATTAAAGGGAGATGATAAACATTGGAATCCTTATTCATTATCTTTTTGGAAATTTACACTATTCAATTTTGATGTTTGATATGGAAGATGAAGATGATGATGCAATAGAAGAGGTGGTCAGTTTAATAGAGAAAATGGATGACCCAATTGTGTTTTACATGGGTCCACTTGTAGGAAATGTTATTAAACTACATATTATTGTACAATTATTAAAAAACTAAACCGGAAGAGAAGCCACATCCTATAAAAGAGGATTATTAACCAATGGACCCTAATCATCACGATAAAGAAGGAAAGAAACCAGTTATCATGTTCTCTAACCCAAAACACTATAAGAAGTAAAATACTATGGAGGGGACAAGAAGAATACATAATATGGGACTCTCCAAATCCTGTGAAAAGTGTATAGTGTTGAAGAAAATGTGATTTTTTTGGTTCTAAACACATATTCCATATCCCCCTTTGCAATGGAGATAACCAAATAAAATTTTCTAGATGATGGTAGCATAAGCTTAACACCGGTATGAGAGTCAAACCATGATTTCCAATAAATTTTCCTTTTCATTCTTTTATTTAAATTTTTTTACCTATGTTGTGATTTTATTATCAAATTATAAGAGGAAACTAAGAGGATATTAACTCAAAATAAATCTTTCAATTAAATAGGTAGTGTCTATATTTCTTTGTGATAAAATTACTATACAACTCATAGATTGTGTAAATTTCTATATTTAGATCTGAAATACAATTAAGGGTAGTGAAATAAATGTTTTGTTGGAGTCATATCATATTTTTTGATTGTGTTTTTGTTTAAACATATTATTTTTGCAGTTTTTTAATGATTAATAGAGATTAAATCAAGTATCGAAGGATATTTTTCATAATTGAGACAGATTACATTTATAAAATGGAATCTCTTGTAATAAAACTAAAAAAATTGATTTTAACTGAAAAAATATTGGTGAATAAAAATTTCACATGTATGCATTGAATTTTTTAACTAAATATGTATTAAATAATTTATTGTAAAAATGTAACACTCCAAATTTCCATTTTAAAGAAAAAATTAACAAAATATATGTACGGAGTAGTTTGAGTTGTGGGGATCCAAATTGATGTTTTAGGATATCCAAATCATAATATATGTGTGTCAAAAAAACAAATCCATATATAAATGTGAAAGGTGAAATGATATTCAGCTGACCTGAGATGCATCCATGACCTGACTATTATTAGCATCCTTTGGGGAATCCTACTATTTGGGATGGTTTTGTTCTGAATTATCGTTACTCATTAAATGAATTTTATACCCAATTAATGGATTAATAGAATGTTAATAAGTGTCTGGTTATTGAGATATATTAAAGGGATGGGTAATACAAAATTGAAATGAACATCAGCTAAGGAGGACTATGAATAAAATACTTACATATTCTATCAAAATAGAAGAACACTTAATACATCTAACACCAATTCATGCCTAACAACCATAAAGATTTAACTTAACACCCTAATTTTTTTTTGAAATATTTTATTTCAATTAAATTTAATCCTTTTATTATTTTTTGTTGGACACAACAACGATTATAGCTTCAGTTACATGAATATCTAATTTTATCTTATGTTACATGCAATAATGATTTTATCTTATGTTACATGAAACACTAAGATTAAACGAAACATGACATGATATAAAAATAACATTATTTAACATGATACCTATCACCTATCCATTATAATGGTAGGTATAAAAATGATTAACTAAATTATAAAAATATATGATTTATCCATTTATAAAAAATGAATTGTTTTTCAACAATAACTTTTAAATGAAAAATATAACTTTTTGAAAATAAATATTTTTTACTAAAAATACTTTTTTATGTACACCAACATATTTTACCTAAATAAATGAATATAAATAAATTTTAGTTATTTATTTAAATAATAATTATACATTCTATATTCAATCAAATTTTTAACATTTATCTTATGGGTTTTCTATACAAGAGATAAGAATAAATCTAATTTTGAGCTAAAAATAATTTTTAAAAATAATTTTTTTTGCGGTTTGAGCAGTTATTTTAATATTAATTTTCTCCAATTTTTTAAAATTAATTTGAAAGAATATAATTTAGTTTATAAATAAGTATGGAATGATTTTATAGGGTCAATTTTTTTAATTTACTCTAATGATACATTTTTCAATGAATAGTGAAAAATATTTGTTTTTATAATAAAATGTAATATATTTTGAAGAATATTAAATCATAAAAATTATATTAAGATGGATTTAAATTTAAAATCAGTTCAATTAAATATATATTTATTTAATTTAGGTTATAAGAATCAATTTCATGTTGAATTTTGATATTGAATCTTTTTGTACTAAAGAAATGTTTCTCATTGAAAATATTCATTCTCATCACAATTGTGGATTTAATATTAAATTAAATTCTTCCACATATACAAGTTGAATTATGGAAAAATTGATTCTATTTCGTATTCAAATGAATATATATTACCTAATAAGGTCAACTTCATTATTGACCATAATGAATGGTAAATATAATATAAATTAATTATCATAGTTAATGTAAAAAATCATTTACTATGGGGATAAACTAAAGATATTAGAGTAATAAATGATGGAAAAACTATTTAAAAACACTTTATATGGAAATATTACAAACATATATCTTGTTGGTTTGATAATATACCATTTTGGATCTATTTAACATGTGAAAAAGTTGATACACCTATTTCTTTTCAAAAAATGCAGGTGTTCCACTCTCCTCACTTATATAAGGTCACCCATATCCTCTCCTCTTTATACTTTTAAATCACATTGTTTCAAACATTACCTAACCAAATATATTCGTTACTTCCCTCCTATAACCCATTAGTTAGAATTTTGGTCAGAAATCCAACTTGTGAGTCTATTTGGTGAAAATTAAAAAAAGTTGGTCGAAGAAGATGTAACCTCCCTAACCATGTGTTTAATTTTATATATTCCTCCAAATACATATATTATTATTCAAGAATGATTAAATAATTATATCATTATATTACATAATATGATATGTTATTATTTTAAAATAATTATCTAAATAATTCTCCTCGTCCATCAAATTGGTTATGAAATCATCATTTATGTGTACGTCGAACAACGCCTCATGAACCAATGATGTTATTTTTCCATCACCACCTCTCACAGATGGATTTAATGATGTATTAAATGATTATATATTATTTTTATTACATTATTATACGTATAGAATTATTTTATCACATGTAACATCTAATTTATATTCTTTGAAAATATGATAATGTCACTCGTTTTTAAGGTGGACTACCAATACATGAAGAACTTTGATTCATTCACACATTACATGAAAGTTAATAAGGATATGTTATGTGTAAATATGTGATATATATGATATAAAAATTATTCAGTAATGGTAACATATTTTTACCTTTATTTCAATCAATTTACCGAGAAAATGAAAACAACATTAATGCATATGTATGACCTACCATCTCCATGAACAATATATTTCATTTTATATCAATAACATTTATAGATTACTCCCAATAGGTATATACATAATAAATATTATATTTATATCACATTTAATATTATTTACATAATATATTAATGATCAATGTAAGAGCACCAAAAATAAAAAATCAAAACACGAATGAAAAACAATGTGATTATTAATTGAAACGCGATTTAAACAAGGAATTGTTAATAAATTATTAATAAATGAGAATATGTAAATAATATATGGAATTATAAAAATAAATATGGTTATTAAATATATATATATATATATTTAATGAATTATATTTATTATATAAGAGTTTTGAACATATATGAAAGAAATCCATACCTAAGATAAGGGATCTCTATCTCACTTTTTTACTCCTCTAAGACACATTCCATATTCACTGGATATTTTTTTATGTGGTGTATATACAGACCATGAGTTAATTTTATGATGCTATCCAGAAATTTTTTTATATATATCTTAGGATATCTCATTCATGTTGATTAGGGTTCAAAAGTTACCCAAAAGATCAGGAATTTTTGTTTCAATTTTCTTTCTTTGAGACAAATGTTGCGTTATCCTCCAGTCTTAATTATGAGTTGTACATACAAGTACATTTATATGTAATATCATGGGATTACTTTTTATCATGATAGTTTAATTTTAATTTAATGTTATTATTTCATGGGTATGATAATTAATGTTATAATCTAATCATTAATTTAAATTTTTCATGATTATAATTAGAATGATGAAATATTATGATCCATCCAACCTGAAAATCATGAATTTTTATATAATCTATTTATGACATGTTAATACATTTTTCCTTTAATTTTTCTCGATTTATGTAATCAAGAGTTCAAAAGAATTTTTTAACGAAAAATATTTCTCATTTCTCTCTTCGGTTGAAAATTTTTTTTCTTCCAAAATACACACCGTTATTCCAATTCCATTGGAATTGGAGATTTTTTCAAAATCATTGCAATTTAAAATTTAATAATAATATAATTTCAAATCATGGTTTTATAAATTAATTAAACTCCATTTATAAAAATAATTCAAATCATGGTTTCAATTACATATAGAATCTAAAATGAAACCACCAACCATTTATCAGGGATCAAGATCTAGCATGTACAATGGGATTATCAAACGATGAATAAGGGAATATTTGGTAAACAAATAAAACCTAAATATAAAACCTAAATAAATAGATTTTAGATCCATAAAATATGTATGATAGATTAAAGTATAAGTAATAAAAATTTAGATATTAGAAGGAAATATTAAAGGGGAGATCCAATTATTATGGAGGAATCAGATCATCCACTAGAACATTGATTCACCAAAACTGGAAGATGGAGGAGAAAAAAAATTATTATATAGAGCCTTATCAACCGTAGAAATCATAATAAGGTTTATCAGTGTGATAAGGAATATTAAATGGGGTCTCATTAATTTTTAAAATATTATTTTTTTTGTTTAATTAGAAACACATTGTTTCTTATAGGGGGCACATAGATAGATAAACCATGCTCCATAACTATATTACCCAACCATTTAGGGTTCATGATTTCTCCAAGGTGGGAAGTATTTTCGGAAAAATTTGCACCAACTGTGTATTCCTCATTACACAGGGTGTACGATTTACATTAATGGGGTGAACAATTTGGGAAAACTTGCGCCAAATGTGCACAGCTGAGAGAAACTCCCAAAAACCCTAAATTCCCTCAAAACTCATTGAAACGGATCCAACCAACATGAGATCAATACTAGTGTCATGGAATAAATCTAAGAGTTAAAAAGATGATACAACATCCAATTGACACTAAACTACAAATAACATAATTTTAGTGGTTATTTCGATAAGAGAAATAAAACATTGGGAAATATTTGTTACATACTATTAATAATAATGGTGAATCCCACACATTATTATAGTATTTTGAAATATTAAAACAATATATAAATTTCAGTCAACATATTTAATTTTCTTCACTATTAGTGAAATAAATTTGTAGGTCTAGAAATTCATATACTGGTGTCACATCATATTTAATAAAATGTTTATAAACATTCATAATAAGAAAAAAATAAGTTTTGTGTCTTAATAAATTAAAACAATTGAAATTTATATGATAATTGAGATTCATGGAAAATAAGTTCATCACATTGATTACAAAAAAATAACTAGTTACAAGCTCCATGATATCTCTCTTTTAAATAATCACAATCATTTCAAGCCCACAAATGTTATAATCCACTGGAATATCATAATATATCGACAAAAAAGATGAATATGTTGATAATATATCATTTCTAGAAGATGTAATAACTAATTTCACTAAGCCTATACTATTTGTTGTCTATATAGTATATATGTATCATAATGGTATTCCCACAAAAATATATATATAAAATTTTAAAATTCTAAAACCAATTTTACAACAATATGAATAAAGGATACAATATATACATATCTCAGTGATCATTCATTGAGCATGTCAACATAAAAAACAAATAAGTGGATGCTACTTTGTCTGATTATAGTGTTCTCATATGTAAGAAATGACACTCTTATTGTTCAATATATAATATCCTATATAGTGGCCCCAAGATTCTCAATATCTATCTATTTATAAAGAATGGTATCCCTAATATAATATATAATACCATATAGAAAAATTTGATATCTGGGATCCTCAAAACATTAATCAAAATATATGGTAAGCTTTGGATAAGGGTTTGTTAGAGTTGGATAAGCATGTGGAGGCGGAGGAGTGGGATTTGTAGGCCGAGGTGGAGGAGTGGGATCTATAACATGAAACTATATTATCATGTTTTCATTCGTTAAATATACTAAATATATAACTCTATCCTCCATCATCTAACCCATATCCTAAAATTATTCTTCTAAAGCTTCAATTGTAATTTTATATAAAAACTTTTTTGGAGAAGCATCAAAATGACCAAACACATTTTTCACCGATTCACATATCACGTTTCTTCATATATGACCCATGTGTTTTGGATTTCCCAATGTAGTAGCTAAAATACCCTTCCTACCCTCATGAATTTATTCCCCCTATGTTCGTTAATCCTCAAGGAGTTATTGTATATAGAACTAAAAAAACTCATTAGAGAATCACAATATATCAAGATTTCAATTTACTTAAATAACATTAATAAATTAAGTGATTTATTTCCATACTCATATTTATATAACCTAAATATTCTTTATGATATTGTCCAGATTTTTACATTTAATCCCCTTTTATCTATCATGTTTAGCTGGTGGGGAAGGGGGTCCATCTCTATAGATCTCAAAGACTCAGCCCTCATTTTTTGAAATTTTATAGCCATCACAAGCTCATAAAATAATTTTTAACATCTATGAGACAAATTATGAGGATATATGTTTTTGGATTGGATCTAAAAATGATATATCTTAATTTTATATAAATTCATATCAATCAAATCAATAATATGGTCATTAATTTTAAAAAAACAAAAAACATACATTTCACTTACCCAAAAAGATCCATGTCTTCTACTTTCAACAAACCTCTTCCATGTTTCCTCATCTATAAGAGTATATATATCACTAGTTTATTTATATTATTCTTTCCAAATGATTGAAATCTAATGTGAGGGAAGATTTAAAATTCTTTTATATCCTAATAGTCAAACCTAAAAATTTCTTCTCGGCTTCTCTAGTTTTTGGTATATCAAATTGTAACAACCTAGTTTAATGTATGAGGAATTTACTACTTAGTTACCCATTTCAACCCTTTTTTATCCTTATATATGTGCCCAATGTACTATGGTAGGTCTCGTGAGTGGCTGGGGATTTCTTTGATCATAGAAATCTATGTTATGGACTAATGGTCTAGGTGCACGGTTTGGAAAAACTATATCGGGTGTTGTAGGCCTCTACAGATGAGAGAACTTGGGTAGAGAATGGTTAGACAAATCATGAACCCCAATTAAGTGGGTCCACAATCCATTAGAAGTAATTAGATCATGATCGGTTCATAGTTTGAACAACTGTGTAGCCAGACCATGAGCCTCTTATGAAGTGGGAAGAAATACATTTTTTCCTCTATAAAATTTAAATATATGCCCATTTTATCACATTTGATCCATAAAAAACATATTCTAGGAAGAGTAATCATCACCTGTTTCTAGGTTTTAAAAAATCATCATCGTAATACCTTTTATACATGTTTCATCTCTCATGTTGCATCAAAATCAGTAAGTGCTTTAATCTATTTCCTTCCTTCCAATCATTATATTTCCATATTCACCAATATTTTGGTACGATCTCATTTTTCCGATTTTTGGGTGATTTCCTATTTTTTCATTTTCTTCCAATCTAGACCAAGAAAATGGAATATACTAGTTGATTTTTCCTCTACCACCATAATGTGTGTGGTCTATGAATTTTACCTCAAATTATTGATGTTCATATTTTTTTATTGTGACTTATTCAGGTTTCACCATGCATTGTCCATAAATTTAATCTACATTAATTTGGATTCCCTACATGAAACCTTATGATTATTTAAGATCCATAATGATTATAGAGGTCATCAAATTCAATGTGATCCAACCATTTGGGTGTGCCTATTATATTAAAATTTTACAACAGTGGGTTTGTAATCAGAATACCCATATGTGTGTTTGGTTGGCTTCAAATTTTTTATATAATTAATGAATATGGATTAATTATAGTGTTTTATCATTACTAACACACATACATAAATTTATTAATCATTTATTAAAATATAAATTGACTTGGTAAATTGGAATTATTTGCAATGGCCAATGATATAATTCATATTCGAATACTTGGTGCCTAATATAATGGAACTTAAAACCGGTGATCAATAAATGAAAGGTAATTATGTGAATTAAATGTAAGAGGTAAATTGGAAATATTATTACAAGTAAAATATTAAACATCATGTATATATGCATGGATCCTTTTAGGAGAATTTTTCTTATTATTGGAGTGGTCAGACTTGATACTACATTGGAATCCTAAGGGGATGCTTCAAGAACTCAAGGAATTCACCTTCAATTCATTAAGCCAATTTTTATGGGAGATACCCACAATATAATCTGATCCTTATATTATCATGTGAATGGATCTGAACAATTCCAAAAGTTATATTTTCCAAATGGATATTTGAATTCCATGGATTCACTCCATGGATTTAGCTTAACATCTCTAGAAACATAACACTATTGATTCACCCCATTGGGAATAGTCAGTATTATCCCAAGACATACTATAGATTAGATACATGGACCATATTATAATATTTTTATTTTAATTACTTGGGTGTAACCCTTGGATTACACTCAGACATTAATAGTTAGACATCATGAGTTATTGTTATGAGTTGTCCCAACCCCTAAGGGCATGGATTCACTCATTTCACATCAGGTCCTTTCATTATATTGTCTCTATTATGATGATCTATTTAGAGATTTGAGAAACATGAACTAATGTCACAATATGTGGACACATAGACACTAATACACATGACCACATTTGAACATATATATATATATTCATAATATTATATAATGTATGTATATATACACATAATGTAAGGGGTGGAGATACATTTCAGGATTAGTCCGAAGTAGGTCTGGTCAGTTTGGAATCCCATTAGGATCTCATTATAACATGTTTGATACCTTATGCATATTAAATCATTTCTGATTATTATATCTTCACATTACTACATTTATGATCACTATTTGGATATGTTTAGACACTGTTAGTGGTGGCCAACTATGTTTTTCTCACACCCTGTTTGGACTACTATTTTGTACCTGTATACACTTCATGGATGCAGTTAGGGATAAGGGAAAGCATTGCATCTTGAATGATTGATTAATTGTATCATGGGAGCATGGGATCATGTATTTGAATATAATTTTATTAGATGGACTTTTTTATATATTTTCAATGTATCTATATTTATGGTGTGACTTTTTCCTACTATGATGGCATGTTTTATATCTCCATGAAATATAATATATTTTTAATATGATTCCACCTTGGATTATTTATTATTACTTTTAAGGGTAATTACTTACACTATCATGTCTTTAATTTATCATGGTATTTCTATTTATTCATTTATCATACTAGTGTGATACTTTAATCATGAGGGTATAATCTCCCCGTTGCACCACTTTGGACCCTCACTGCTTATCGACAACCTATTATGTATGTTGACTAACTCTTGATCCCATTTTACTGATGGAGTCATGTCACATTTTAGTGAACTGGGTTCAGGATGTTACAAATTTGAATTAGAGCATCCTTTACCTTTTGTCATATTATTTGGGTTATTATATTGTAGAGAAGGATGTGTTGATATTTTGAAATAAGCCTCTTCATGGGAGTAGCTATCCAATGTATTGAGAAAATCTAAATTTCTTAGGATGGGATGAAATGTTATTGGATTATTGCTTTTTCATTTTCACTAATTTCACCATTGGTTATTGCACATGGATTGTGGCTTTCATTATTATTGTGGAATCTATTTTCACCTTAGGCCTGGTATAATATGGTGGTAGTGTCTGAAGTATCATTATAACTAGGTGGGGAATTATATGTCATGCATTATTCTATTCCATATTCACATATTGTGTGCATTGTTGATTCATATTTGTTATTTCTTTTTAGTTATGTTTGAGATTTTAGTACTTATACTTTCATAGATGAATAATTGTAATAATTAATGTTCCAACCTCAACCTAAACAGGGTTTTCCAAAATAAGGTGATGTTTTCACCATAATTAGCCTATTATATTTATTTTTATTCATGAAAAATTGGTTACATGATCTGAAACGTTAGTTGGTTGCAATTATATGTTTGATTATTTCAATTCTAAGATTGTGTGTTTCTCTATAAATTAGGGATGGTGATCAATCTAATTGAACAATATTAAAATCATGGTTTTGGTTTCATGTAGTACCACTGTCAATTTAAAAATCATAGTACTTCATAATAGGGGAATGATTGATGCTTCTAACGAGACCTTGACAGACACACACAATGTAATATGGATATTTTTAATGACAGATTTGATAACTATTTATTTATGTATGTAAATAGAAATGGTTGTTTACAAATAGGGATTCCAATTTAAATTTAATGTGCATTTTTTGCTATTACAAGCAAATCACACTCTTTATACATGGACAATGATATAAAACAAAGAGATTAACCTAGACCTAACCTTATATTGAGGCGGTAGAAAGTGTCTCTATCATTTTATCATTGTCTTATATGATGCCCAGACCTGGTTTTACGATCAGGCAGAGGGGTCTGATTCTTATATAGTTACTCTTGCACAAATCCTATTCTTATATAAATTATGTTTTCATGTTAAATCATATCTGAGGCATGGGTTTTACATTTGAAGATTTTTGACACAATGGCATCCTAAAGTCGAGTGCTATGAAGGTGGTGACGATAATGTTTCTGAGGTGGTGGGACCTATCCCACCAGGGATTATAGATGTGGAATCTCCATTTATACAATACTTGGGAACTAATTATCAATTTTGATATGGTTTTTATAGGTTATAGTGACTATTCTGGGAGCTTCATGAACTTCACCTACAATGGGAAACCACATTCGTGGGTTTCACCAGGTGCATCCACCCACAGTTTCATGGGATGGTGGCACACTTTCCATTTAGACATGGATAGAGTCCATGTTATCTATCTTTGACCACAATGAGACACCTCAATAGAGGAGGGTCATGCTCACATCTTATAAGCATTGTGGTTCTAGAAAACATTATTGGGATGGTATTACTCAGGTAGATGAGCATCCAGATATGGTCTTGATATATTTTTTGGATACCTTCTTCACATTTATCTATTTGAAGACACTGAGAGCTAATAGACCTAGGGAGTTCCTATATCTAGAGAAAGGGTCCATAATATATATTGATTTTTATTTCACTTCCCTGAGCATTAATTTATTCACTATCCTAAACTACTGTTCAGTTTTCTAGATGGATTCATTTTAAAGATGGGCTCATGTACACAATCCAATATTAGGTAAATGTTTTCTGTTTTACTACTATCTAAAGAATTGTGAATATATCCCTTATTAATGAGTTTATTTTGAGGGAATATTAAAAAATAGGACCCGGTAGTGAATTTTTGAGATATGGTAGTAGTTAATCTAGTGGAAGGAAGTACCATATGGAAGGATATCGATAGACCAAAGGCAGACAATGTATCAGAACTAGTAAATATATTATAATCCAATAGTGTGGAATATATGGCCCCAAGAATCTTAAGTGCGACAAAGACCTAGTTGAGCACTAAGATTGAAGAAGAAAGGGTAATTTCAAAAAAAATCAATCACTTCCATATGTTCATATTGAAAGAGGATATGCACTAGTTCCACCTTCTCGAGCAGGATCAATAACATCATGTTAGGACAGAAGCAAGACTACCAAATGACATATAGGTTGAGGAGGTAGATGTGGTTGATGTGTTAAGACTAAGGATACACAGTGCCCATTGATTAGACCCACTCCATGTAGTCAGGTAGAATCATAGGACCATGGATTGAGAAAGACATATGTAGTAAACCCTATTCATGATGAGGGGGTTCATACCTTATACAGTTAGATGTTCAATTTCAGATCCCTTAAATTCGTGTATGAACTTTTTTATATAACTTCATCACATTATATTATATCTATGACTGTGATTGAATGAATTTTGATTTATATTCAGTATTTATAGGGCATGATAGAAGATGATACTATATTTTTTTATTGGTTAAAGAGCTTACACTAGTGCAAGTAATACCCCCTTGAGGTAAGAAGCTATCATTTCTTATGGGACCTATTCATCCGTGAGATTAATAGATTTGATAAAATTATCAAGTGAGAATTTTTTGAACCATATCATGCCAATGTAGATGCTTATCACAATAGGTTAATATTTATATTACCTGAGGGTGATAATTATCTTTACAAGGGTAAATGGGATGTACAGGAATGTAGAGATGGACTATAGAATCCAGGGATGGGTGGGGTTAATTCCCAAATTGTTAGCCTTTATATGGATTACCAGGGAATACGTCAGGATAAGGTACCTACATTAGTATATCCTTTGGGGGATATTTCCAAGAGTACATTTTTGGACAAAATCATCAGAGAGAAATAGAGTTTACCAGCATGATGGGGCCAAGAGCAACCCTAGTATCGATTTATCCATAAATGATAGTTTCTACCGATTTTATGGAGATCAAAAGGTGGATAGAGGATTTAGAAGCTAAGGGTTTTATACATAATAGTAATTCACATTGGAGTTCACCTGTCCAATTATGAAAGAAGGAATACAGTACCCTTTTTATTTGTTTGGATTACTATTGGTCGATCTAGTTTGTAATTATGAACCAGTATCCATTTCATCGTAACTATGACCCCTTTGATTTGATCTGAGGTTTGAGGGTTTTCTACAAGATCGATTTGGGGTTTGGTGATAATCATGTATGAGTTAGACCTTCAAACGTACCTCATAATAAATTTTATTGCAGGTATAGTATTAATGATTATCTTGTTAGGTTTTTCGATCTTACGAACACACCAGCTATTTTAATGGTCATGATGAATCAGGTTTTCCACCAGTATCTTTATTCACTTGTGATAGTATTAATAGAATATATCTTAATGTTTTATCATAATCAACAAGAACATATCAAATATCATGGGATAGTGATAAATATTCTAAGGGAGATTAAATAGTAGGTCAATCTCATAAACCAACCCTTTTGTTTATAAATAGAACACTTCTTAGGTCACATCATCTTAGAGTAATTATTTTATATTATCCTAGAGAAGGTGAGTGTCATTTTTCCTTGGTAGAAGATAAATAACATTGTTGACATTAAAAGTTTCATGGGGTTTTCTAGCTATTCTACATACTTTAATCAAGAATTTTTAGACCTAACATCACATATTATAGAGTTTGACTAAGCTGACATCTATGTTCATTTGGTCAGAATCCTATGAGACATCCTTTTAAGAGATTAAAATCATACCAACATTAATGTCAATCTCGATTCTCACATTGTTGGAACTAAAAAAATATACATCTAACATAGCTAAAAATTTATTTATCATTTCGTTAGAAGTAATGACTAATAGACTGAGATTAAAATTCCTTGTCTTTTATTAGCACTAAAAATCATTGATAAAGGAAAAAATTTATCAGTTCATTCATTAAGAACCAACAAAAGGAAATTTTATCAGGTCTTATAGAAGGTCTGATAAATGACCCCTTATTAGTGATTTGTTTAGCACTAAAAATTTGTCCCTTATTAGCCTTTTAAAAGGAGCTGATAAGGTAGCATACTACACTATGTCGAAATAGCACCCTGCATCACTGTGTTATGTGTTGTAACAACACACCATATAACTAATTACACACCAAATATTAACAAAATTATGTAGAAATAAAAAAAATGAAATAAAATTTACAACACAAATAAAAGAATAATACACTATATTATGAAAATTTCAAATATTGTTTTATACAAATACATATGTAAAAATTATTACATACATCAAAAATATCAATGTCTCTTTGTATTTTCATCCTGACATCAATTCATGATGTTGTCGAACAAAAAACCCCTTATTGAGAAATATTATTCACCAGTATAAGAAAACTCTTATTATGTAATTAAAAATATAATTAATGAAACATGATTTGTTAATTTTACTAAAATTGTTGTAAAATTTTAATATCAAGATATACATGGAGTCATACCAGTCACACATTACATCGAATTGAGGTTCAGATGATTCCAACAAATCTCAAATGACATATGTATCATTTTACTAATGTATCAAAAAAATATAAATGTGTTTTTTTTTTGATTTGGAGTACATCACTTTTCTATTTTACTAAAATTTCATTTTAAAAAAGATACAAGCACGTTGACTCATAAAGGAAATAGCAATTATCGATATGACATGAGACCAATTCCTACACATAAAAAATGAATTATGATTTTTTGTCTTGTATTATCAAGACAATCTACGCACATATGACTATTTTTAAGCAAGTGATAATTTTAGAATATAGATGTTAAATTGATAATAGACACATTAAGTCATACTTCTCATATCGTGTATCAAATTATGTTTATTATGATTTCCGCATTCCACAAATGACATATGTATCATTTCAATAATGTTCCAAAAAACTCTAATTAGTATTTTCTTGGTTTTGAGTCGTTCGTTTTTCTATTTTACTAAAACTGATGTCAATTATAAATAAAAGGACACACATGGTGTCATATCAGTCACACTATGAATTATATTGAGCTTTGTCTGATTCCTAATTATATATAATGACATAAGTATTTTTTCATAATGTATAACATCAATCATAATTTGTTTTAATAGTTTTGAGTATGTTGTTTTTATTTTTTACTAAAATTTAATTTTAAACTTGAATCATGCACATTAAAATATACTGGTCACATAGTGTATTGGTTTGAAGTGATTCCAATTCCTGAAAGTCACAATTTAATTAAAAATAATATCCAAAAATTTTCATTGTAGTGAGAGCGTTTTTGAATATTTATTACTATGTGGAAACTTTTGAAATAATTTTTTTAATTGATAATGGACTGATTGAGTCATACTGGACACAACATGAATCATATTGAGGTGCGTCTGACCCTTACATGTTTAAAATGACTTATGTAATATTTCAAAAATCTATAAAAATAATCATAATTTATTTTATTAGATTTGAGTAGGCCGCTTGTCTAGATTACTAAAATTGATGTCTATTTAAAATAAAATGATGAACTTAGAGTCATATCAATCACACTGTGCATCCGATTGATGTGAAACATATTTCAAAACATCTCAAACAACATATGGATAATGTTAATAATGTGTAAAATCAATAAGAATGTGTTTACTCATTTTGGAATACATCACTTTTTGTTTTTGCCATAACTTAAATTTAAACTGTATACATTCACTTTGAATATTACTCATCACATAAATTACTGGTTAGACATGATGCTGATTCCTCGCATGAAAAATAACATTAAAATTATTTTACTAAATTATCAGGAAATTCCAAGCACGATTGAGTAGTTTTTAGTGATTCATTGTTTTTGAACTAAAAAATAAATTTTAAACTGATAATGTATACATTGTTTCACACCAGGAAAATCGCATATTACATTGATCTGTGGATGATTCTTAAACATCAAAAATGACTGATGGATTATTTTGGTAAAGTATAAAAATATTAAAATGTGATTTCTTGGTTTTGATAAGGTCAGTTTTCCATTTTACTAAAATTTATGTCAATTTTAAATTATAAGATGCACTTTGAGTCATATATTCTATAACATGAGTCAAATTTAGGTACATCTAATTGTTACACATCAAAAACTTCTTATGGATCATTTTACAATAGTATCAAAAAAATTGAATATATTATATCTGTTTCGAGTTACTAATTCTTCTTTTTTACTAAAATTACTGTTCTTTTTAATAAATAATTACACTTTTAGTCATACTGGTCACACCATGTGCTGGATTGAGGTGAGATTAATTCTTACAAGTCCCAAAATCTCAAAAGAATACTGAATACTAATGTAATAGTGATTTATACTACATTAATTTACTGATCGTCCAACATTTTATATTTACTTTGTGTTATTGGTTGAAAACCCATTATCATTGTTGAAATCCAAAAGAGTATCGGATGATATGTACTTATTATTCCATGATAAGTCCCCACAATAACCAGATGATCTTCCTATACTCTTAGGGATTTCAATGAGAATGGTTCTTTAGAAAATAATATCGAGTTAATATGACTTCCCTATATATTTTCGAAAAAACTAAATAAGTACTATATAAGAAGGTTATGGAAATTAACAAACAAATTAAAGAAAAAATGATGAAGAAATTAATTAAACATGTTATGGTGATTAACCATTTCATGATGGTTTTATTCACTCTTGATAGATTTCCTTATGTTCATTATCTCAGTTCCACTCCAACAACAAAAAATAATCCACCTATATAAGAAAACAATTATTATATGAATAATTGTAAAAATAAATAAATAATACTTAAATATGAATAAATACATTAATTATATAGAAAATTATTTTACTATGAGAACATCTAGATTACTTCTGTGATTTATCATTTGAGGTAACATAATGGAAGATAAAAATTTCATACACTACAAGGGTGAAAAGGTTGTGAGGGAGAATATGACTGAAGAATATTTAGTGCAGAAAGGTATGTAAGATGGACACACAAGCCATCTCGAACAAAAGAATCAACTTGTATAAGAGAAAAATTATTAAGTGAATAAAACTATAAATTAATAATTTAAACAAAAAAATTAAATGATACATTAATTCTATATATAATTATTTTATTGTAAAAATAGAAATATTTCCTCTATGAATGAGTAGAGGCAGCGTTGTTTCTCTTCCTAGAAAGGTATTGTAGGGGAAATGAAGGACTGGGGAAAATGGAACACTGAAAAGGTGAAATGTCTTTAGGGGGGTGATTTCATTGGATGGTTTGGTTCTGAAATGAATGAAATATGGATATACTACCCCATATCGATCAAAATAATACACCTGTATAAGGGAAAAATTAATATGTGAGTAATACTGGAGTGATATAAATTTTCCAAATATATTAAACAATACATCTCTGAAAACATCATGATTACCTCTATTATTGAGGGGTGGCAGTGTCACTTATATTCCTACAATGGAAAGAATGATATATATGAATCATCTAAAAAATACTTCGATGAATAATGAAAATTAATTAATGATCCATTATATACTTTTTTGGTCAAATAAAGAAAGTATATCGTAACATTATATTTACATCATCCGAAAGGGTTTACATTGTTATAGTTTGTTCATCCAATTTATTGTTTACATTATCATGTGGAAAAGTCATATTATCTACGTATAGTTAAACATTTAATTTATATTATGTTAATTTAGTAGATAATTTATAATATTATAAGGAAAAAATAGTATATTAAAAAACAAGTCTACCTTTTTATTGAACTCACTTTAGTTTTTTAGTGGATATATTGATTTTGTTCCTCTATTGAGAATCCAAATACCTTATATATAGTCCCCTATAACATAAAATTCATTGTCTTCATTGGGAATGACATTAAAAGAATGTGATATCTCAATGAATGGGTCATTCTGAATTGAATTTTCATCTGAACTGAAATTTTTTTTTTCACAAGTTGGACCATCAACAAATTTTTGTTTGTTGGATCTACGTAAAAAAATACATCCACTTCTTGTGATTATAATATTAAAAACTAAAATTTTCCCCATCCATTATGAAATTCACCTTCACAAAGTCTATTTCACCAACATTTATTTCACTCATATTTTCAACACATTTTAAATGGAAAATAATCACTTGAAATGTCATATAATCCAAATCCTATTTCTGTTTGATAATGACAAAATAAAACATATTTTCATAAATTTGATTTCTGTCATAGGAACCAGATATCTTCATCTCTTCCACCATAAGTATAACACCACTATTTTTTATTGTACTATAGTCATTGTGTTCTTGTGTATAGAATTTATAAGCATTGATTACAAAACCAATATAAGATATAATATTTAAATTTGGCCCCTAGCTATCCATTGAAGTAATTAAAAAATTGAATTCATATATTCATATAACTCCTTGTTAATTTTGAATAGAACTATCCTATAAAATTTCTATTATGTGTATTTGATATCAATCCTTCATCCCTTTATGGATTAAAATATCTAATAATTTATTTGTGGGACTCAATGTATGGATGAACAAATTATTTATTATTTAAAATGAGAAGGTAGGATTTCTCACTCTATAAATGTAATTGTAACAACATATCTTCCAGAAATCCATTATCTCATAATCCATTTGTTATGACAAGACTTTGGGAGAATGATACTATCATCACCTAAAAGGTAATCATAATATAATTTGATACCTTCTTCAAAAATATCTTATTCTTCAATGCAACTTTCTAACTCGCTTAAATTAATGACATACCCATTAAAAATAATAATAATCCATTCAATTGGTCACTTGAATCTATAATATATAAGAACACATAGTTGAACCTCTCTATCCAAGTGAACCATCATATAGACCATTATATCAATGAATCATGGTGT
Organism: Viscum album; assembly: GCA_963277665.1. Classification (NCBI taxonomy): domain Eukaryota; kingdom Viridiplantae; phylum Streptophyta; class Magnoliopsida; order Santalales; family Viscaceae; genus Viscum; species Viscum album. The sequence continues at coordinate 1,778,113,687 of OY728137.1, forward strand.
GAAGAACATCACTAATTTACATAAGATGTTTCAAACCTTTTTATTTATGATTGGAAACATAATCGTGACTATATATTAATTTATATGGATTTTAAAAAAAGAACTAGAGTCTAGATAATGTATGTTATTGATTTTGGGTTAGAATGCAATGAAAATAAACAAGAATCAAATCAGGCATGAAAACATGACAATCATATGATTTTAGTCCATGTAAATCAATGTTAGCCATTGAAAACACATTCTTGATATATGATGAATACCCTTGTGAAAATTTCAAACTATTATGGAAATGGAAATATTGAATTATTTTTATCATAATAGACTGTATGCTACTGGTGGATGAAAATTCCACCTTTTACCCTTCACTGATTCCAACTCATCCCTTATCCAAATTTCAGTCAAGTCCAACCCAGCCATTAAGATCGATTTTTTTCCAAAAACATTTAATAATGTTCCAATAACTCTATCAAATATATTTCTTAAATTCATGACATCTATAAAATGACTTAAATAAAAACTATTCCAATATGAAAATTCATATAAAATTTAAAACCTCTCCCAACCTGATTTTGTAGGTTTTTTTAAATGGTTTACTGAATATAGTTTCAATAAAATTAAAATTATTTTACAGATTATCACCTATTACAAGATATGATGTTGTACATTGGTCTATATTTCCATCGAATGTTGTCATCCAGGATCAATATTTATTTCATCAAGGTTAACATTTTATATTTCCTAAAAAAAATCTTAATATAATGTATCAACCATACTGATTGTGTTTTTTCTTCATAAATGGGGCACCCCAACATTCATTGAGTGCTATAGCCTGATAAATTTCCATAAGAGGTGAAGTCTTTTATCACGCCATACAACATGGCCCTAAAACTAAATTCCTCACTTCTATGAGCATCATACATTGTAACACTTGTCTCAAAAATTAATATGATATCTTCGAACAATGCATCCAAACACAGATCCAAATCATTATCGGGGTTTCTTCCAATATATAAGCATAGATACTGTAATTTATTTGCATTTAATGTATTTCCATGGAATAAAGTTATAATTTACCAACATGACTGGCCTTATAGTGTCAGTACTACTCTACACTAAAAAAAGATTTATTCTATATATTGTTAATGAAATATGAAAATTTCTAAACTCATTTATAAACAACAATACTCATGATTAGTTTTCTTACTCTGGTCTTAATGTCACCTATCACAGGAATGTCTATGGTCCTTTATGTGACCAACCTGGAGTGATCTCTCCGCACCCTTCACACCCAGGAGAACAATGAGGGGATGGATAATTGCATCTACTACCTTAGCCACATGCACTTAGATATGGAGACTAGATACTACCCTATCGAGAAGATCTAGCTTGCACTAGTATTCATAGTAAAATAATTGTGGCATTACCTCAAGCATCATGAAGATTTTAATCACGATGGGCAGTGATTCTCTAGTTGTTCAGCATCAGGTTCGTGCCTTAGATGGATATAAAAGGATGAGCATCGGTAGACTTCCTTGCTTTCAATCCAGCTCCTGCTGACCAGCCCCTGCACCTCGATTTCCCAAATGAAGAGTTTCTATTTGTAGACCAAGACATTCCATGTTAGAAGATTCACTTCGATGGTGCTTCTTGATGCCCCACTGGCAGGACGCATAATGATACAAGACTCAATAGGGTAGGCCTGGGTATCGTCTTCATTACCCCATCACAAGCCATTCTTCCATACTCATTCCTGTTGTCAGAAGGCTACACCAACAATGAGATAGAGTATTTATCTCTCATCACTAGCCTCATGCGGGACCTCGAGATCGATGTGCCCCATTTTCATGTGAAAGGGGATTCCTAACTAGTCATCCAAAAGATGAACGTTGACTATGTCTTCAAAAATCCAGAGCTCGTACCATTGTTAGAGAACACTCTCCAGTTAATGGACCAGTATCTATATTGGCCAGAATTTACTCATGTCCATCGATCTCAGAATGGTTAGGATGACGCCCTAGCTAGCCTAGCTACATCACTTGCAGAGGCTCAAAAGATAATATGATTATCCACATGGATGACCGATGATTCATTTCTCCCATAACACCATATGATGAAGATAACCCGCCGGTAAGCCACCTTACTATTGGAATCTATACATTACTACCCCCAGGTCCCCAAGATGTAGTGAATGAATTGACTCATGATTGGAGAAATTATTTTGTCTAGTACCTCCATAGTGGTATTCTCCTGTTATATCGGGCTGAGCGCGAGTGAATATGACACCACGTGATATAGTTCACCCTCTAGGATAGACCTGTTCATGAGAAGATCCTCTAAAAGCACAAGATTGGTGGGGTTTTCCTCTATTTCACTCAAGGATTCGAGATTTCTCAGGTCATGAAAGAGGTTTACATAGGTTCCTGTGGGGCTCATTAGACCTGGCTGATGCTATCTCACCAGATCTAGAGATTTGGGTACTTTTGGCCCTCCACAATCCATGATTGCATCGAGTTCTCCAAGAGTTTTCATGCATGAAAAATTCATAATAATTTCATGCATCGACCTCCAGAGCCTCTCTACTCTACAATGTACTCTTTTCCATTTTCAGTATGGGGACTCGATGTCGTTGGGATTTATCCACTGGCAACAGGTCGCTAGTGTAGGTTTATCCTAACTACTACAGATTTCTTCTCCAAGGGGGAAGAGACAGTCCCGCTCAAGGAGGTCAAGGCCCATGACATTTTTGTCTTTGTGAGATACAACATAAATCTACTGATTTGGAGTCCCTCATGTTTCCCTCATCGATAAGGGTATGAACTTCCGGGCAGCTAATCTAAAGAAACGTTATGATAAGTACAACATCTATTCTAACCATACCTCATAGTATCATGTTCAAGAAAATGTAGTGATCGAGTCATTCAAGAAAAACTTCTCCAAAATTCTATAGAATTTTTTTGGCCAGAATAAGAAGAGTTGGTCGGAAAAGCTCCCCCACACCCCCGGGTCATACCAGACGACAACTCATAATTCCACCCAGGTGACCACATATTCCATGGTGTATGGAATGGAGGTCCTCATTCCCTTATAGATTCAATTTCCCTCATTGTTCATAGCTGACTGTGATCAGAATGTGCCAGATAAAGTAATGGAGATCCTCCTGGCTGAGATGGAAGTGCTCGATGAGAATAGGCTTCATGCCCTACACAATCTGGAAAGGCATCAGAACAATATAGATAGAGATTTCATTGAGAAAGTCCACCTCTACTCTTTCTTGAAATTCGACTTGGTAATATCCTTGAGGAAACCAATTATACTTTCCAGGAAACCACACATGTTGGAGCCCAAATGGGAAGGAACTTATGTTGTTCACAATGTATACCCAATGTTGTATACTCTCTGGTTACCAAGGTTGGTGATCGTATAACTCCTCCCTCCAAATCCAAGTTCCTCATGAAATACATTGACTGAGTCGAATGGTCCAGCATGACTTTAACCTCAATGTTCTAGCATGACCTTAAACATTACAGCCTCGCACGACCTTGAACTCCATCAGGGAAATTCATGACCTTAAAACATAATGTCACACATGATAATAAATTCAATGTCGTCCCGCATGACATTCAACTATATGTTTTCCCGCATGATGATAAATAGTATGTCATTCCGCGAGACGTTAAAATGCAAGAACTATGCATGGATTGATTCCCATCCTTATGGGATACATAAGAACTCTCAGACACCTTGTCCTGAGATGATCCCCATGCTCTTTTCGTTTGGATACCCATACTGGGTGTAGTTACCTTGGAGGATTTCATGTGATGCAGCCTACATTTCTTTATCCCCACTCATGTAATGATTTTGAAGTATGTTCCATGTGACCCTCCTTGTTCTTATAGTCCTCCCACGTCCTTACCGCATTACATTAAATTGCATGTCCTTTTCTGAACTACATGTGGTTTTATTCCCAACCTCATGGGATATGTAGGTCCTCCCAGACATTTTTGTCTGTAGGCCCAGCCCCAATCTCCTAAATCCCCCATTGGGTTATAACACATAGTGTGGTGTATACATCCTCTCTAATTCACATCAATTTCATCAAAACCCCTCCATACATTTAACCTCGGGGGACATTCACCTCTTTCACCGCCCTGTGTGATGAAAAATACAATGGAAAATCTATGCTTCACTCACTCCTTTTCTTGGGAATCCATTATCTTTCATATCCAAAAGGACCCCCGACTAGCATGGATGCTTGGCCCAAGGGATCTCTTACCATTTATGGCTAACGTCATTGAGGGTTTTGAAAAACAAATTAAAATGAGTCCCACGTTGTGAACATGTTCAGTGGTCGATGCTTGTTTGTTGTTCCCATTTCAGGTCACACGATACAGATGTTGTGTTTCAAAAATGTTTAAAAACTATCATGGGTCTTTTTCACCACCCTATATGGCCCAAACATTGATTTTAGTGGTTCATTTTTCCCAAATTTTTCCTAATACGTTGGTCTGCCTCTAGCAGGAGTGTGATTCTAGCTGGTGTACCCTAATATGATAGGGATAGCCTAGCCCTACTCCTTGTTTCCTACACCAAGCAATTCTACCATGGGATTAGGAGCATTGATGAGTCAAATCCCACATGAGACGTTATATGGCTATAGTTGGCTGGGATGCCCGACCTTAGGTCATCGACCATTTTGGCCTCTTGGCCCAACTTCTCATATAGGATTGTACGGTGTGGAATGGACATACATCCTCATTCACGTTGGGCTATTTATAAATTCCCCACACATCCCCATGAGACATTCCCCCCTCCATTTATTGTCCCTTCCACGAACATAGGCCCCACCATGCTTCGTGAGCCCCATCATTTGTGTTTCAATCATCTTATACGTCCAAAAGGTCCTCTAAATGGCATGTATACTTTGCCTAATGGCTCTCGTACCATTTCAGGTGAACATCCCCAACACCCCTCGACCTTCCTGGGCCCTTGGACCAAGGTCTCACATAGGATTGTATAGTGTGGAATGGGATAATTTCCCCATTCACGATGGGTTACTCACCGTTATGTACACATCCCTCGTTAGGATATCTTTCCCTTACTCTGCGTCCTTGTTACAAGATGATAAACTGCACAACATCATCTAGAACTACCTATGGCTTGATTCTTATCCTTATGGGATATGTAGGACCACCCGAATGCCTAGTCATTGGGTCCAACCCCACCTCTTATAATTTTCCCTATCATTTTGGCCCCTCTCCTGAATTCCTTCTGGAGAGGGGTTTACGGTGTGATATGGGCTTATGTACCCACTCATGTTTGGTTTATAACAACCATTCCACATTCCTCTCCCTCCTGAGTGGATTTTAATCCATTTCTCTAATTTCATCTCACTGATTTAGTCACTCCTAATTCAGGTCCCTCAAACCTCTTCTGTGATTCCACAATGTGCACAAGAGTACTCTGATTTAGAACCCGGAGTGTCAGATTCAATCTGAACATGCCTTCACCCATTTTTCATGCTTAGGGTTGCACTTCATTTCAGATTTCATTTTCTTTCACAATCTAAGGGGCCCCAAAATGACATGGATTCAAGTACCAAGGGATCTCCCACCATTTCGGGCTAACGTCTTTGAGGGTTTCGAAAAACAAATCGTTACAAGTACCACATTGTGAATACGGTCAGCTGTCAACACTCATTTGTTGGTCCCGTTTCAGGTCACACAATATGGATATTGTGTTTTGAGTATGGTAAATAGTCATCCCTATCATCATTCAAACCCCTTCAAGCCATAAATTTTGGTTAGATGGTTCACATAACATTCCACCTCATTGTGTCCATGTGGAATTCCAACCCTCCTGGTACTATCCCTTTGTGTAAATTTGAATTTTAAGAGGATAGAGACATGATAAGGCATCATTCTGGGCAATGCACAAACTTTCCTTCAGCATGTGTTCTATGTATTGAAAAAAATACCACTTTTTTCATTATTTCCCACATTGAGTTTGAATCATGTGGGATTAGGGATCAGATTGAGGCTCGCATTTACTTAGAAGGATTCCACTTCTCTATGGTCCGAGCTCTGAGTCCTTAAACTAATATCACTTTTAGAACTACACATGGCTTGATTTCCAGTCCCATGGGTTATGTAGGAACGCTTGGACATTTCATCTTTGGGTCCGGCTTAACATATATCTAGTCTCTATAACCCCATATAATATAACATTTTTTAGCCTCCTTGTCCCGAGGTTTAATTCATGGAATATAAAACGGTGTGATATTGGATTATGGCCTCATTCACATCGGGTATGCTTTATCATGTCGTGCACATCCCCACACGAACCTCATATCTCATATATATGTCTGATCCATATGACTGTAGGCTATGTTGACTAGTCCTACATGTATTTAAATTGTTACATCTATACATAATGACGTTAAAATTCACAGTGGGACCCATCATATGACCCTAAACATTGACATTTTCATCCTGGCCGCACAACAAAAAACGACAATGCATCGTGGTGTCCTCACTCGAGGGGACATCATGTTTAGTATCAGTCACACACCATACTATTTTCCAATTCCTACACACATCTTGATTCTTGTGGCGATGCCCGATCATTCTATCCTAGGTCTATCACTTCACCAAAAAAACACTCATTCATCTTAATGGACAAACAAGACCTATCAAATTCCACTACTTTTGGTTCAAGGGCCACACGCCACACAAACTTATTATCACTAGCATTGGTATCTTACCGTGGCATTTCTAGAACTACGTGTGGCATGATTCCCATCCTCATGGGGTACATAAGACTTCCCATTCACTTTGTCTCGGGCCCATCCTTAATTTCCTTTCCAGTCCCTCAACCTAAAACCTCTCCAAAGAACACATGGTGATCTGGACTCCAGGTACTAATTCACGTCGGGTTTCATAATTACCTCACCTTGTGTCTCTTTCATTCCCTACCATCTCTAGTCTGAGTTCTATGAACATAAACTAAGATCACTCCACGTCCTTTCCACAAGATGTTAAACTGCATGACATCTCCCATAACTGCATATGGATTGATTCCCATCCTTATGGGACACGTAGGAACATGTAGACACATTGTCTCAAGGTCCAGCCCTATGAATCTAAAATCCTACTCACTCTCATTTTCCCCTTATCCCGAAATCTTGTGGTAACATATGCTGTGGAGAGTGCCTCATAGGTTATCATTCACGTCAGGTTTTGCAATAGATGTACTATGGGTCCCCATTTGTTTTCCAAACCCGATCCGAGTTCTATGACCTTGAACTAAGATCTCTCTATTGGAACTATGCGTTGGGTTTGGCTTCTTCGCCACCCTGTTCCGAGTACATTATGTCAATCTCCCCTTAACAGTCTACCATAGGACCATAATCTAGAATCGTGTGGCCTAAAGACCCCTGTCCATGGGAAGTGACTCGACTCCCTCTATCTGATACGTACTATAGTCATACTCATATGTGTTTTGACAAATAGCCCAATGTGTGTAATTTTCATGGGGTCATTCCCGTCGTTCCATGTCCATGATTTTTGAGCCTGTTATTTTAATCATCATCCTCTTCTACATCCAAAGGGACCCCCTTCACGGCGGAGTCTCATGACACATCGGCTCACCTACCGTCTGGGGCCAATGTCCCTGAATACCTCAAATGACATTTTCCACAGGTCCCATGTTTTGAACATGATCAGTGTTCGACCCTTATCCGTCTGTCCCCATATCTGGCTATCTCGATTTGGATGCTTTTTTTTTCAAAACGGTGAACAACCATCCATTTTCATAATGCCATAATCATTGTTGTCTAGATATCAAGAACCATGATTCACATATTTCCAATTCCATATGTTCAAGTGGAATTCTGATATAGTCAGTTTTACCCCTTTACACATATAGGCGCATCAAGTAAGTGTGTTGGAATGATTGGGACATCATTATCCCAGCATCCCATCACACCTAACATGTTCCTTGCTATGTCAGTAAATCCCCATCACTACCCTTTATTTCCCACATCGGCACCACTCACGTGGGCTTAGTAGTTTTGGAAGGAAGTGTACTAGTGTAGCTATACCACACATACCTTTCATTGTCATGCATTATGTTAAACTATGCTTTCAGAACTACGTAATACTTGATTCCTATCCTAATGGGGTACATAGGAATTCCCGACCACTTTGCTTCAGGCCCAGCCTAGATTTCACTTTTGGTCCCTCGACCTAAAGAACACCCTCCAGAGATGTGTGATGTGGTGTGAACTCCATATGTCCCCATTCATGTGGGTTTTGTAGTTACAACACCACATACTCCCTTCTTGGGATCATCCATTTCACTCATCGTCCTACCATATGACGTTAAACTATACGGGTCCATATGTACTCAATTCATGACATTAAACTACAGTTCTACCCAGAAAAAGTTCAAGAATCACCATGATAATAATGGGATGCTTCATCTTCCTCACTAAATAGGATTTCCCATACTAGAATTGGTCCCAAACCACACTTCTCCTCAAAAACTACGTTTGGATTGATTTTCATCAATATGGGATACATAGCAATGACCATGCATTCCACCTCGATCCCAAACACTAGGTTGTTGAACCTTCTAGCCCCTCAGCCCCGATCATGGTCTAGTCTCTATGACATTGAACTAGGAGCCTACAGTCCATGTACCTTGACTTAAAACTATTAACCTTGGTATAGGAATAATTCCCTTTAAACATTGTGAATCATCCTCTCTGTACTATGTTAAAATACGTGTCTATCATCCTCATTGGTATGATGCAAAACTAAAAATCATTCTAGGTACTTACCAGAGAGATCCTATTCAGAAATATGTTTGATCCCTAATTAGACAGATATTCCCACCTAAAGTGTTTCCACCACGGTGGTGTGATTTCCATAGTGTTGGACCCTATTTGAATAACCCATCACTCCACACTCAATGCATTGTGTGCCCTTTATTCAGAACATCATCCCATTTCACATCTAATAGGACCCCCTAACAATGTGTATGGCCGACCAATGGCTCACCTACTATCCTTGGATATTTTTCTCAAAGGCTAATTGATAATATTTTGAGTCAGGCCCTGTCTTTTGAACATGGTCAGTGGTTTTCCCTCAATCGTTATCCCCATTTTAGGCTAACGAAATAAGGGTACTTCGATTCGAACATTATCAACTGTTATCCTTGATTTCCACACCATCCCCATAGTGTTCTGAATTTTCAGTGTCTCAATGCACACTATCCACTCCCTTATTTTCGGATTGACTCCCAACACCTCTGGTGTTACCTCATCCTTGCGCTAGAGCACATTGGGAAAATGGCCACTTGACTATTATTTTACCTTCCTATTCCAGTCAGGCCTCTTCCTTTACTTCCCATAAATACGGATTGGTTTTCCAAACCACCAGATGTTCAAATCATGGTTGGGACTCTTATATTTGGGTAAAATAATAAGGTGGTCATCTTTTGTTTTTTACATCGGGCCCGACCCATGTGAGCTTAGGGATTGATCGCTAGATGTTCCATGAGTATAACAGGAATGCAATGAACCAACATAAATAACGGAATTAATGAATGTGGCGAGCATAAAATGATCAAATAAAGAATGTATATTCAAATGTTAAATGAATTAGAGCACCAGAGGATCGATCCCTCTCATGGATAGGTTGACCCCATCAAAACAATGTTGCAGTTCTGCCACCACTAGCTTGTAGAATCCAGGATTTTCTATTGCATGTTTAGCTCCCGCTCCACCTTGGAAGTGATGTGGTTAAATTCATCAGCTGAAATTTTGTCCCGCTCTACATCGGTCAGGATGACGGTAATTTATTCGAAGTCTTGCTTGATGTGCTCTTCAGCCTCTTCCAGATGGGCCTTCAATCACAATATTAGCTCTGATTTCTTGTTAAGGGAGGCTGAGTGCTCATTCTCCCAGGCCTGCTGCCACTGAACCTCATTTTTAGACTCTTGGAGCCTCTTGATGTTCATCACATTCCTTCAATACTAGCCCACATCGAGGCCACGATCATAATCCAAAATATTATCTGCTATATGATCTTAGATGAGCATGTGGGATCAAAGGGAATCCACTCCTCCAGCAAACAGTTCACGCAACCACGAATGACATCTATCCATATCATTCGGCCATTGCACTGGGGGGAATTTCAACGATGAAGCACATGATCAACTTCCATGATCGGCGACAAAACCATTTTCAATCCGCTTCATCAGAGGTCATATCATCCCAGTCGGCACGGTTGGTAGTCTCATACGTGGGGAACACCCCAAAGAACTCATCAGTAGGGTCCGCATCTGGTGTCTGATTATGTATGGTGGGACCTGGGCTGTCTGATCGATCCTCATCATCACACCCCACCTCAATAATCATAGTCTTAGCCCTCCTGATGGTCCCAGAAGATATTGGGAGCACCACATCTTGATCATTCTAGATATCTTCCACAACGATCACCGGTATTCCCCTGTGAAATGCCCCACCAAGAGTACCGACCAACCTCACTATGGAATCCCTTTCCAGTTGAAGAAATGTGCACACCAAAAAGTGGAAAGGACATCAATTGACAAGGTCAATGGGTGAAAATCATGAATTTGGAATAGGAGACTCATAGAGACCAAATTCCTGGTCTCATTCTTGGGTTGATGCCATTAGGATCCCAATGTGTGACCCTCCCTGTATATTGCATGATGGTCTAAATGCTCTGAAGGAGCCACCTCAGGTGTCCTATCCCCATTGGATGTGGTAGTCTATGAAACTGCAGGTGTAGATCCTGAAGGCCCCACATCTGCATCTGTTGAGGTGTAAGAATGGGTCTTGTGTATGAAACCCTCTGGAAGAGTTCATGTACTAGTAAGGTGTCTAGAATGACCATGAAGAAGAACCTGAGGTAGGGTCTTGTGATTTTACCTCAAGGGCCATTAAAAATTATTCAAGGTCCGAGTCTTGATCACCGACTTCTCCCTACTCCAATGGGATCCCTCTACCAGCCTCTACCTCCAGTAGGACTTTTTTGATTTCTTCGGAAAAGGATATTTCTCTCTCATTTTAGCAGTTGATAACTATGGGTGGTGGGGATGCTTGATCCAACAACACCTTCACCCAGTCCGTCATTGGATGTGGGACACCTCAAGAGTGCACAAATTCTTCCATCTCTTCCAGGTATTGCTCCTCCTCTGTCTGGCATATTGCAAAGTCGACCATGATATGGATGATTCCCAGAAAATCTATCTCCAGATGGTTCAAGTGTTTCCACATCTCGGACGGGTTGAGGAATTTACTATTGAAATCACTGATGTCTCAGGCCTCAGTGAAGACAACATTCTCTGGCATGTTTATGTGGCGCAGCCGCTTCTCTAGAGACTTGGTGGATATTCTATGGAATCCTCTTAGTGGCCTCCAATCTGGATTACTCTATTCTTCTAGGATAATAGGGTTCAATGTCATTGTAGGATCCGTTACCAATACCTCCCCCTCAACTGGTGAGGGCCTTTCCACCATGGTATCCCCGCCACAGTAGGATGTCCTTGCCGCCTTCCGGCCCCAACATCGAGATTTGGGAGACACACCATAAACAACCCGAATGATTGGACGCTTCAACATCTCCCCCGGTAGGCCTCCTCCCAGCTTTTTGCATACTCGTTCACCAACCCGAAGATGGTGGTGGGTGGAGGAAACTTGTTTAGCCTCTTCATTTCTCCTCATGTGATCATGAGCCACATCTGCCTCATCATACACGTGTGTTTCTCATAACGCACCCCTAAATAGACTTTTGGGACCAGTCATTGCATACCCCGAAATTGTCGGTCGAATCATCATGGGGTGTATGGCTCGAAGTGGGGATCACGATAAATTATTAACACCAGGACTCCACCTCAAAAGGCCAGGATATAGGACCGGTGATCTTCCATTCCTTGGCTGTCATCAGTGAAAGCACCCATTGGTGACAGGAACAGATGAATGTTCAACTCCTCCACCTTCCACACAAGGTTCTGTATCGCTTGAAATATCATATTGGATGGAATTCTCCCAGAGGAATTCAGAATGGACGGGGTGAAGTTAAACCATAGAGGGGAGATGGGGTTTGGGTATTCATATACACCCCCTGACGTGAACCACTCTCCACCCATACAGGATGTGGAACAACCCGCATATCCATTATGGCCTCATCCTCTCACTGATATTCCATGATATCATTTATAGCGTGACGAGAATCAAAATTCCTAAGTTCACCTACCCTCATGTCACCAAAATGGATACCAAGATAAATGTTCTTGGTCGCACTCCCATGTTCTCTTGTCGCACCAATAAGATCCAACTACAGATGAGATCCGCGATGAATGCCGCCAGCCTGACTACTAGTTGCTTCTCCATACAGAGGTTGAACCCCCAAATATTCCATTGGCTATCCTCCATTATCTGTCATTATGGGTTCTCCTTTCCTCATTGACCCCACTTTGGGAAAGTCCGAGGCCTCACTAGAAATTTTATATCTTCCAGAAAGAACATGAAATGCTTGAACCATTGCCTAAAGTGAACGTCTTTCACTTCTTCTTTGTCCTCTCCCAGCACCATCTCCATCAATGACATCGCCAGCAGAGAAAATTTCTTTGGATCCACCCATGCACCCCTAAATTGGATGAATTAATCATATATTTCCCCTAGTATTGGAACCCCCAAGATTTGATTCACATACCACAAGATGATGCTAACCTCTTTGTAGTGTAAGTGGAAGGTATTGATCCTTGATGACCACCTATATAACAACTCTGGAATCAGGTTCATTGGTTGGTAGATATAAAATTTTGAGGCCCAATCCACCTCATATAGGCCCACACTCCTCAGATCATTCCCGAACTCTTCACATGACACACCTACCCCGTAGGTCCAGGCCCATTCATATGGGAAGTTGCCACCCTGGCATAGATCCCTCTAATCAGACCATCCCTTCCTCAGGATCCACATGGCTTCCTACAAGAACGTATGGTACAAAGGGGGGATGTCTTATGCACCAATTCTTTCCCATCAACATTTTTCAAGTGGTTGTACATGCAATCATCAATAGTAGGTGTTATGTCCTATCGGGCATGGCTGTCAGCCGCCCTAAACCATTGACGCAGGCACGACGTCCTCCTGAACCAGTAAGCTGTCTCATCCCTACATGATTCAATGATGAAGACGTCATCCCTCAACTCAAATCCATACTGCTACAACCTCTTACATAGTGGATAGTTCATTTGTCTTCCTAACAGCAGCTCTACCGGTGAATTATTGTTAGAGTGGATTTGTATCAACTCCCCTAAACCCAAGATATTCTCCATCTCCTCCCTTCAGGCATCGTCTGCAAGGAACCCCCTAGAAGCCTCCTGGTGAGCCATTCAGTTTTTAAGTTGGGGCATTCTTTGGGTTTGGTTCTCGAAGCTCTTATATAGAGCATGTTCATGGAGACCGTTCGCGAAGGATGTTTACGGAGCCCTGCCCCGGGCTTCATATGAAATTTGAAAAGCACTCCGACATGAAGTCATAGACTTGATGTGCACCACAAAGTAGAAGTCCTGGTTTGTGGGGAGTAATCATGAAGTACGTGGAGCTTCGTGAATCGATAGTGCTACAAGCCAAAAAGGCAGATAAGAGAAATAAAAAAAGAGAGGTCATATCTCCTTTTTATAGGCGAGGACCCTAGGTGCTTCGTGGCGCATATGATCCAAAGAGAGCTTCTCAGCACACCCAACCTGTACACGCCTCCCCACCTCACAAGCCCCCTATGCAAGTCATCTTCGTGATTCACTGATGAATTTTGTAGGGTGACCCTATGAATGTGACCCTTGTATTCTCCTCAGTTTCATGTCTAAGGGGGGGAATTTGTTTGCTCCAAAATATAGGAAGGATAAAACAAACAGAAATAATTAGGGTTTGACTTGCGAAGCATGGACAGGGAACCCCATAACTCTGCTTCCAATGCCAACCCCACCCCCCACCCCTGCAAACCCACCATCGAGAAAGGAGGAGGGATACTCCATGAACCCATTTTACATTCGAGACCCGCCACAGAGCAAGGAGGCAGGATGCTCCTCTACCCCATTTGAGATTCTTGAACCCATCGCGGAGTAAGGAGGGGAGATTCTCTATGAACCCATTTGATGTTCACGACCTACTGTGGATCAAGCTCCACCATTACACTAAGCGAGATCTGCTTCGCAGTGCCTTTTGCCTATAAATATTGGTATAACCTCGAGTGCAAAGGATGGATCCTCTGACCTAATTTATTCTTAGCTCCCAAATCACTAAGAAATCCCTACTCTTCAAAACATGAGATATTCAATGTACTTTTTTCATCGTGAAGTGCCTTCCCCATTGCATGAATTAATCCTCTCTTAAATGTGGTATTCCCTTCGTCGAGCCCATGGGCCTCTGTATAAGAAGGAGATCCCCCAGGGGAATTTGGTATTCGTGAAGCACTTATGGTTTGTGAAGTACAATTCATACACATTTGACCCACATGATAAGGTAAGGTCATTGTGCTTCACGAGGCACATTGCTTCACAATACTACACATCGTGTGGCACCCTTTCTTCGCAAGACATTGCTCCACGAATTCCTTTCCACTTCGTGAAGCACCATCCTTTAAAACCTATTCCCTATGACTAGGCTAGGCCACTTCACATGGCGTAGCATACCCCTGCGTGAAACCCCTCCACTACATGGATCACCAGAGACTCACAAGGCTTCTCCCATGAACCCATTTTCATTGCACCTAATTTTCCCATGCAATGTTCTAGGTTTTCACGAAGCAATTTCAATGTCCCTTGGGTGAAACTACATGTTTCATTGCATCACCTCATGCTTCTTCACATAGGAATGCTAACGGATAATTCTTCTTCGCATAGACAAAATAGTGTGGACCGCCAATGGATCACTCCATAACACCCCTCACTACGGTGTTGATGATTCCTTGCCTTCCCCATGGGCGGGTTGGTATTTCTCTAAAAATTCATAGGGGTCCGGATTGATCCACCCATCTTTTGAGTTGTATGACTTTAAACTACCAAGACCCATAATCCTTTTCACATGATGTTAAACTATGGAATATCATCGTGCATCATACGCGGGGTGACCCGTCCCGGACATTCTCTACACCCACTGGTCTCCATAAGAGTGTGATCGTTCCTCACATGGAATGAGATAATCTTCATTGGAGTGGATTTTGTCTGCCGTGAAAGGGAAACTATCGTGGTGTAATCCCCTAGCATTTATTATAGGAGGCAGCCTCACTGCTCCTCCTTTCTTCTTCAGTCCCAAGGACGTGAGAGAGAATTTAGGCACCAGAGCCCTCCTTTCTTCGATGCCAAATCCATATTCTTTTAGGATTTTTCACCACCGAGCCTCCCTCTTGTATAAAGTACCACTCTCGGTCTCCCGGGGCCACTAATCATGCATAAGCCCCTATTTACTCTTTGGTCCATGAACCATGTGTAATACCCTCTATCCATTTTGGGCCACTAAACACATGTAATTCCCATTCGACTTCCCACATATTCACATTGCATGATGTGATTTTCAGGTCTTTGATGCCTCTATTTTCTCAAACCGAGCATGACTCATGTTATCTTAGAGTATGCATCAACCATGACATCCTCTCTGGGCAGCCTAGAGTGTAATCCCTACACACCCATCCTGAACTACGTGGAATTTGATCCTCTGCATGGCAAGGTTCATAGGAACCCTCCATGAGGTCCATTCCCAATGCCATCATCCATCCAGACCATCTACACGTCAGCTCACCCACACCACCCCAAACTACGTGGACATTGATCATGGCCAAGGCAAGGTATGTAGGAAGCCTCTTTGAGGTTCAAGCCCAACATCTATTGGTCTCGACCATCTTCATGTTTTCTCACCACACCATCCTAAACTACGTGGATTTTGATCCTTTCCAAGGAATGGTAGGTAAGAATCCTCCCTTAGGTTCAATCCCAACACCTATAGGTATCAACCATCTTCATATCAGCTCAGCAACACCATCGTAAACTATGTGGACTTTGATCCCTGCCAATGCGAGGTACATAGGAAGCCTCCCTGAGGATCAAGCCCAACACCCCCATTGGTCCCAACCATATTCATGTAGGATCACCAAAACAACCCCAAACTACGTGGGCTTTGACCCTTTCCATTGAAATGTACATTGGAATCCTCCCTGTGGTTTAAGCCCGACACCACCATTAGTCCCAACCATCTTCACTTCAGCTCACCCACACCATCACGAACTATGTGGACTTTGATCTGTGCAAAGGCAAGTTATGTATGAAGCCTTCCTGAGGTTCAATCCCAACACCTGTTAG
Organism: Viscum album; assembly: GCA_963277665.1. Taxonomy (NCBI): domain Eukaryota; kingdom Viridiplantae; phylum Streptophyta; class Magnoliopsida; order Santalales; family Viscaceae; genus Viscum; species Viscum album. Next base: position 1,778,130,070 of record OY728137.1, read on the forward strand.
TCCCGACCATATTCACGTCAACTCACCAACACCATCCTGAACTATGTGTAATTTTATCCTTTCCAATTCAAGATACGTTGGATGTCTCCCTGAGGTTCGAGACCTACATTTTTTCTTCTAGTCGACTCCATCTCATTATCCATCAACTTCACGTAACCACCCATCACACATTCTAATTCTTACATGGGCTACCACATCCCTGTAAGATCATTCAAATTAACAACTTCACTACTCCTTGAAAAAATTGTGTATCTAACCACATGTTATCCCCAACATCGGTGTTCCCAACAAGATTTGAACTAATATGATCCACTCTAGTCAGTGTTTCGATCAGTATGATCTGTGTAGACATTAAACTTGCAGCATACCCCATGTTAAACATAGGATGCTGATCGAATCATCAGATACATGCCTATGGCATCTAATTCCCTGCACTCGACGTTGGGTTCATTGGGATTTCTTTCCCTTGAGAACCCCTATAATAAGAGGGTAGAAACCCAGATGAGCCAGTGTTCTAATGTCCAGACACACCAGTGATGTCCAACAGGGCTACTCCCCATACTAAAGTTGCTGCCCTAGCTGGACCCCATGGAATGTCCCAACATAAGCAGTGTAATTAACCAGTTTCCATGAAGATATGGAACTATGAAGTGTTTCACGAAAAATGTATTAAGTCTATAAGGAAAACCCGAACTAGGTGACGAGTTCCGAGGAGGAATCCATGGAAGGAATAAATGACATCTCATCATGCCATTTCGATCATGAAGAAAATGTCTCTGAATAAGGAATGGATGTTGCCCTCCATTTTAAAGCGTTAATGCAGGGCCACAGCCATAATGTCCTCGTCATCCCCAAATAGACAAATGCGCGCACCTCGATGAATGTGTCAGCAACAATAGTGAAGGATAAGACCCCTATGGTGGATAACTAATCCAATGACCATGGATATGGTAGTAGACTAAGTGGGACTCCTAATAACATATCGTTTATTTATTTAAATTATCTACTTTATATCCTCTTTAATTCATTCCACTTACTGGAGATTACATTATTTAATGACATGTATGCCATTTATTTAGTTTTCCGCATGTTTACTGTAATTATATATTATATTTCTTATTATTTCTTATTGATCATATGACATGATGCTGAGGGTATAGTCTCCACACTAGTGGACTCCTACCCTAACTGCTATTTAATTGCCTCTTACGCATGAGAAGGGGCACATGAGGCCACAAGGAATTCTTGCTCGAACCTAGGGATTTGGGTCGGGATGTTAAAAAGAGTATATTTTTTCTAATTATTATTAGCAATAAATATTGTGTGTATTAACAATATACTAATAATGAAATTTTTTTATATAATAATAATATATATATATTTATTAATATTATATATATATAATAATATTTTATATATTTTATATTTTATATACTAACAATAATATATTATATATTTTAAAAATTTTATTTATATATAATATATGTTTGTATATATATGAAATCCATTTTTTTATATTAATATTATTTATGTTTATACATATGTTCAATTATAATGTATTAGTAACTTATTTTTTTTATTATTGTTAATAATGATTTTTGTATATATTAATAATATACTAATAATAAATATTTTGTATAAGAAAATAATATTTAGATATATATATACCTCTCTGTGTGTTTTTATTTATTTAATATAATTAACAATACATACTGATAATAATATTATATTAATAATATTTTTTTATATTACATTAATATATTATTTATATATATATTAATACAATATTATATCTAGCCATTATAATATTTTATATCTAAGAATTATAATATATTCAAAATAATATTTGTGTGTGTGTGTTTATATATATGTTTTTCATTATTGTTATTATCATTAAATATTAATATTATAATATATTAAACTATTATCACAATATATACATATTTAACGATATATATTAATAATATAATTTATTACTATTGTAATGTCCTCGACCAAATACTCCCTCACATGACTGAACCGAGTGGGTTACATGACGCACCCCCCCTGCTAGAGGATATCTACTAGTAGTGAGGGTATATGGAACATAATATAGAGACTATACACTCAGGTATAGAGTAAATAAAATAGAGGAAATGATAAGATAGTAGTATAAATAGTAAAAACAACATGAATAATAGAACAAGAATTAGTAGTAAAATAAATTATGAATCAAATATTCCAATAATAATAGAACCATTTAGTGACACATTTAAATTTATCTAAATGACATGTTGTATGAAAAAATATAGAAGACAAGAAGACTCAATGAAGGACTCCAAGAACCCTGGTCTCAAACCCCATGTTGGTCTCATTATAAAGCTCAAACCCATCCAGTATTTAAAAATAAAAAATGTTGTCTCTTTCCATTTTCCATAAATATATCTATGAAGTCTACCTAGGAACTATATAGTGTTTTAATAGTTTCTATGTACAAATTAGTACGCCGAAACCCGCGGTGTATAAAGAATCCTGCCTAAAATGTATTATGTGTAGTGAAGCGATAAACATGGGAATTGATTAAATAAATTAATGTTTCACATGAAATAAACATTCTAAATCTTATGTTCTAGTATGAAAAAGTAGGAAAACCCCACCTACATTGAAACCGTGCCATAATAAATTTCAAGGGGTGGATCCTTCTATTTTGGGATAGATAACCCAATGTGCTAGTCAATCCTCGTAATTTTGGAAAAATCTCATGTATCATATCTCATGTAAAACATTTGAAACCATGTGAATTATCGTGCTAGTGTCTTATAGGTATTCCTTAGGTATACCTCTCCAAGGGTCAAATCACAACTCATCTCATATTGGGCCCCATGAAAATTACAATGACGGAGTCTCTTATGTCTTCCCATGTGCACTTTGGAAAGGGAGAATATCATCTCATATCAAGTGGTGTATTCTCTTGCATGATGAAGAATCAGTGGTTCCATGTCTCATGAGGAAGTAATCAATTTCTCTGGCATCATCTCAATAATATCAATTATAGTCAACCAAAACATATAATTTATCACAATTCACATATTATATTGGGTTGAAAAAACTATTTAGTTATCGAATGACTTGGAATTTATCCTCTAATTGAATTCATCCTTTGTTAGTTTGAATCACTAGTATCAAAACATTCCATTTTATCATTTTTCTTGAATTATAGGTTATGAACAAAATCATGTTTTCAAGACTACCAGTTTAGTAAATGTTCAAGGTTAGGCACTTCTATTGGGAGGATTAAATTTTTATCTTAATGCTAATCGACCGGAAGGGTTCAAATGGTTGGTCAGTAAATAGTAATTTATCCCTTAGGTATACCACACATATGGGTATCACAGTGATTACACGTATTTCTCATACTAAAGAGTATAAGAAAACACTTGAGGAGTTGTTCGACACCACCTACCTCAAAATAATGGTAGAAATATATAATTTATTATGTCTGAGGTATTGTTGGGTTTATCCTTCCTAATTTTCAATTACCATTAGTAAAAATACCTAAACATGGACTTTTTCGGTTAGGTCTCCCCAATCTAGGGTTCTCCACTTGGGAAAACCCAACAAGGTGGTAAGGAGGATAAAGACTGAGTATTACCTTTAACTCTTAATCCCAAACATGATGATCCAAATGAAAGAGATTATGATTAATAAAGTCCCATAAATTACTATTTTAAGGTCTTTATATGATAGATACAGAGAGAGAGACTACACATTATTGTAACTTGACATGAGGAATCAGAATTTTTAAAGTAGGTTCAGAAAAATGGATTCAAAACATAAATAAATAATTTTCTTCATGAATCTCTCATTATCTATACCTTTTGAGAATCTCACCACCTAGAATTAGAACCTTAAAAAATCCATATTACCTTATAAAACAATTTTACATAATTAATCTCAGATTCATGGATTTCCACAATAAATGTATATCTTATTTCTATTTTACAGGTTCTTCCTGATGAATTAACATCATAAATTAGTAATTTATGATTTAAATATGTTTACTAGCCAAAACTCACCACATATCCCTTTAATAAATCATCAACCAAAAGCTAGATAGACCCAAATATTGACAATAAGTTTTTAACAAAAATTACCACACTAAAGTTATGGGTTATACAAAAACTAAAAGTGGAATGTTCTTAGAAAAAGGTGTTATTGTACACCATAAAAAAGTACATCCTCGAGTAGGGTTCCAAACCATCTCAGTGGGTATTGATGAACTAGTTTGGATACTATGTATGTTTGTAAAATTCAATCTCTATGGTATCTTCATTAAAATTCCCATACTTTACTATGAAATCGCTCTATTGGTAGATTCATTCACCAACTATTCCTACCACTATGGTCAAAGATATGAACCAAATGGTCCTCAAAGGTTGAATTAACATATTTCTTGACATCATCATTTTCTATCGTATGAGAATGGTCAGGATTATATCACTGAAGTTTTGACAAATGAAAAAAATCAGGCATGGAACTGTATATCTATATAAGTTCCAAATTGTATAACCCTAGACTAACCCTTTATATAATCTCAAAAGGCCCGACCAACATGGGAATTGGATTCCCCTATTTCTGGATACTGTGATTCCTCAGCCAAGGTGAAAAACAAATAAAATAGAGATGACCAACCTCGTACCAAATGGGAAATATCTGATGGCCATCATAGGATTTGTTTTTCTTCTGTGTGTTTATTAATGGCTTCCTACTCAACACATCATGCATAGATGTCTCATATATGATCTAGGTCCAATGAGAACTAACTCAACTAAAACTAACCCAAAAATATGTGAATGATATAAAATTACATAAAAAGACTCTAATGGATACTATAATGACCTAGAGTTGGTAAAATATATTTTATTCTTGAAATAAATGTGTATAATATAATATTTTATTTTATGTCATCATACACATATAATACTTATAGAAATCCAAAAGACCTTATTTCATAGATGAAAATCATTATAGTAGTCATTGAAAAAACCTAATAAAACTGAAAATATTAAAAGGGGATAAGAAAATATAAATTACAAAAATTAAAATGGGAAAATATTGATCAACCTAGTCTACTAGAATCCTTCATAAAATAAAAAAATATAAGAGAACCAAAATATTAGTAAACCAATAAACATTATAGCAAATGGAAACATAGAACCCTGAGAACAATAGAAGTGAATAATGAATCAAGTAGTTATGTTGTTTTTATATGAGGACATGTTACCATTTGAACAACAATGAGACCGTTGTAATAGTATCTTTACTATTGAGAATAGTAACCTGACCCTTAGGAATTGTAACCTGTCCATTCAAAGAGTACTTTAAATTCAAAATAATAAATATTGATATAAGTAATATTTATCATGAGTAAATAAATTAAATATATATATTATAATATAATTAAATTTATATCATGATTAAAGCACTCAAATAAATTATAAGCACATTTTTAATAGACATTATTTTAAAGGATATTGTATAATTCACAATTTTTATATTAAAAATTATATTTACCCTTGTTATAAATAAATTTTGATAAGTTTATATATTTTTTTAAGTAATTATATCAAAATATCTGGGGGTTATTTTTTAATAATATTGAAAAATAGATCTTTTATTAGATGAATAGTTAAAATACAGTTTTTCACATTACCGGTGAATGATAAATTATATCATTAATGATGAAATAATGACCTAATACATTATATAAATTTTGAATCTTCCATGGTATCTTTAATATAATAAATTAATCATTAAAATAAAATAAAAATAAATTCCAAAACCTACTTTTTTCCAACACCCAAATTCAAAAGTGTTCCCTTGAAATAACAAATGTTATTTCACTCCACATTCATTAAGTGTATTAGAATTATAATGTTTCTTAAAGTCTTAAAATGATTATATTATAATTATATAATATTTATATTGTCATAAATTTACTATTACAAGTACTTCCTTTGATATAATATTTTAGTCAATATTGTATACTAAAAATACCGCTCTCTCTACCCTTAGAAAATCACTCATCTCTATCTTACCAAATATAATAATCTTCCAAAACACACCCTATTAATACCCTTACAATACCTATGGACGTTGTAGATTAAAAAAACTCTAACCATCAAGGTATTTTTAGTGTCTTAGAAACGAATCTACACCATAGATTAAGTATGTTTCGATCAACTCCTCTCTACATTTTTTCTTCTTCATCTTCTCTTTAGTTTTATCCCCCCAATTCAATACCAATCCTTAAAGTATTACATCAGAAGAAATTTAAAATTATATTCATTATTTTAAACTAATTTATGTATAATATTTATTATATAAATAAAGATAAAACCTTCATTTCCTTCCTTTAAATTAATGTTCTGTGAAAGGCCAGTTAACCACCTATGGAGACATTCCCATTTGAAAACATACAATTATAATGATGAATGGATATTATTAATAATATATTATATATATAAATTTAATAACATATATTAGAATATTCTTTATTTATTTCTACAAATGTATAAATTATATTAAACCAAACTAGTGAATTCAAAGAAAAACGTGAAATTTCTAAGTAAAACTGATTTCAAAATGTCTGCCTTATAACCAAGGAAATTAAAAAGTATAGATAAATAATTAAAAATGAGAAATAGTGGAAATTTTTTAAATATTTTACTTTTGGATCAATTTTTTAATAAATATATTTATATTATTTTAGAGGCACAAAAGAAAAAAATAAACTGGGATTTGAGGTAATGGGGTCATTGAACCCAACTCCTTTTATTTGGGTTATCCCTTTATAATGTTATTTTCAGTATGGATATTCCTATGATTTTCCTAAATTTAATTATATATTTACTTTCTTTTTTTAGGATATTCATGATCCTTCCATATGAATATGATTCTCTAGAAGATTATACTGTTTTTCATTCAAAAGTGTTTTCCTTCCAATACACATTTTTATATCCCATTGAGTTGTTTCTTCTCCACTCAATAATTATTATTATTATTCCAATTTTATTTATTTCTTCATTTGTGAACCCCATATTTATTCATGAAAATATTCTTCAGGAAATACTATTGAAACCCAATCCTTTCCATGGGTTATTTCATGACTATTATTGTTATACATTCTATGTGGCATACATGATTATGTAAATGTTATGATGTGATGTATGTGAAAATAATTATATATTCCTTAAATTAATTGGCTAATTCAATGTATCTCATGAAATATTGTGTGTGAATATTCTTCCTTTTTTCATAAGGATGACATTATGATTTATGCACAAAAGTTTTATATAAACATGATTCTATATTTGTTCACTACTATTTGTGGTACATAACCATAATGAAATGATGTTTCATTTAAAGAATTTTTATATTACATGTCAATATATAATGTTTCCCTCATGATTAAAATGATGATCAAATGCTGATGATTTTATGATGATGATTATTCTCACCCATTTTATATTGATTCAGGTCCTTTATTCATCCTCTTAGTGGAATTTTATCTCACCCCTTTATTTGATGTATCTTATTAGTTAATTACATGAACTAAGGAGAATATGATATTTTATAAAGATAAACACAAATTATTTAAATAATTGTTTATGTTTTATTGTGTACACGTTATGTATGACACTAATTTTCTTCAGACACTTATCCTTTTATTCTTGATTGTGTTTATCTATTATGTGGTTTATCATAGAATTATGTAATAGTCATGAATTATAAATTTAGGTCACTATAGATATATTTGGATCGATTCCAAAGAACATTTATTATATGTTAACTCCATGAGAACCATGTGATTCTTCCGAGAACCATCAAAGTCCAAAAAATAGGGTTGTATCATATCATCTTGATTCTGAATCATCCATTAATATATATTTTTAATATGAGGATCGTAAATTGTTAATAGACGAACATAATTTTACCTTTCCTTTGGAAGTCCCTACCAAAATTGATATGTGAAATGATGATGTCCATCTAAAAGGGTGATTCTCATAACACCGTACTATCAAACTATCTCTCGCACCTAAAGACTACCTAGATTATGGATGGTGATGGTTTCACAGATTGATAAGCAATGGGTTTTTATTATCATCATATCCACGATCACACATACCGAATAATTGTTTTGAGGTTTAGTAGGTAAACCAATCATGAAATCCACTGTGACATCATCCCACTTCCATTATAGAATGCTGATATTCTATAACAACCCCATATGACTTTGGTTCTCAACCTTCATCTTATGATAGGAAACAAATCTTTCCATGATGGCCTCTATATCCATTTACATTATTGGTCACTAGTAAAGTCTATGGAGATCACAATGCATTCATTTTAAACGTGGATGAATTCCCCATTTACAACAATGAAACCCCTTCATCATCTACACATGAAGACCCTTAAAAACCCATACATGGTATAAAGATGAAGAACATTATTCCATCTAAGGGATGATCCTAAAAGGGGATCCCCACCAAATAAGTTATCCCTATGAGATAATCCCTTCGAATAAGATAAATACTCCATCTAGATCTATTTGAGAATAATTATTATAATAGATAATAAAGTCAAATATACTCATTCATGAGACTCCTAATCAAATAGATATATATCCACAAAGAGTTTCATCACCTTCCACTCATCCAAAGACTACCACAATACCTTTGTTTGGGTCTACTAACATATAGAATAAGAAAAAAATTATTTTCTTTCTGTGTAAGACAAATAAATCTAAAAATACTATACATACTAAAATCATGTACTTTATAGAATCTTTAGGAATTAGAAAAGATAATATGTAAATGAGGATCTTGGCGTATGTGTATGCCAAGAACCAATCACCCAATAGATAGTGTCTACAGAATATTAGGTAATGTACCATAACAAATAACTCTAGATCATGAGTAGAATAATTCCAATCATGCGGTTTTAGTTGTTTATTTCCATAATCTACCACATGGTCCTCCTAAATTAGAATTTCTCCTTTTATGATTATGGTTTCATCACAATACATGATATACTATATTTCGGGATTTTGAAAATCATGTATTGTTGATGAGGTCATCATGGTCTTCATTTCCTAAAAATAAATCTATTTTAATGTGAGTAATAAAACATCACCCATTTAATTTTCATCTCGGACAGTAGTGGTTTCATATAGATGAAGTCATGTGTTATGTTCCAATATTATCCTACTAAACCCAAACAACTCCAAATATTGAAAACATTTTTGGGATACTCTAAATATAATATTGTTCAAAAAAATATCTATGTTTCTGGGTACTCCATCCTCTAAGATAACATGACCCATGATGTGTAATTTTTTAATCCATAAGATATATGTATATAGTTTGCCATAAATTTGATGAGTTTTCTCTATAATCAATATGATGTACAATATTTTCCATGATTCTCCATAAACATGGATTAAACTCTGATTTCAACAACAAAAAATGCAACAAAACTGATCAAGTGTATGAATTTGGATCTGATTTATCAATGTCAGGAATATATTTGGTGAATTCATCAGACTGAATGAAAGCACGACAAACTCAAATAGGCCATACCTACTCTTAAAAATAGTAAGAGTTATCTATGATGGTCTCACCCTCAAATAATGGTACCCTAAACATAGTTTAATCTTGGAGAATATTATGGAACCTCATTGCTAATAGAAAATACCATTTATGCATTGATGTGGATACTAGTTGTTGACCATCAACTATTTTATTGTATGATAATATACTTAAAATCTCAAATTCACATCATTTTTCTTGGTGAAAAGAATGGTAGAACCCCATGGAGTTATACTAGATCATATAAAAACTTTTTCATCATGATATTACAATTTAACATTAAAATGACAAAGCACTACTGTCTCCATTCTATATGGTGGGATATAAATTTGCTCATCACTCATCAGCAACACGATCAGGAACATGATGTCCCACTATGATAGTGAACTGGGGAACTCTTCAAAAAAACAGCATGGATATGGTTTACAACTAGAGAAAAAGTATCCTGATGAATTCTTACATCATCTAGAAATAGACCTATTATATAATCCACAAGAAAATATAATCTACATTGAATAGGTCATGTATAACCATCCAAAAGATCCCATTCCCCCTACTGAGAATATTTTCCTCCTTCTATAGGTATAAAGGTAACTCCCATTGAATAAAAACTTATATGATCCTATTATAGAAAAAGAAAATTCATACCAATAATCATATCAAAGCCAATAATTTCCATCACAAAAATCTCTTGAAGGAGACAATATCTATCTATATCAAAAGAAAATTCTCTAAATCATTTGATATCCTTTGAATGAACTCCTAGCGGTGTGTCAATGGTTATATCGCCATACATTATCTTCAAAACCAAGAACAATCCATTTCAAAAATTAAGAGACTAAAAAGAATGTAATATTACAATGAAAAAAATCAATTATTGGTAAATGATACAAGAATCGTATCCCTGATGGTAGAAGGTTCCATATCCAGACTAGTTGGAGTAGAATATATAGCATGCCTCTGACACACCCTGCTACCTTTGGCTTTCGTATGAATCCCCTGTTCAATTATCTATGTTAGGTACTTTCATTCCTACACTAGGATACCATGTTTACTACATCATCCAAAATTTATGGTGCAATTCCAGCTACTAATCTACTGAGGGGTATTCGAGTCACTCCCTAACTTGGTTCCATTCCTAATCCACTACTTTTTTTCACCGGTGATGGAAGCCTATAGAAACAATAATGTTTTCCTAACAAAACACAATCATGACACACCATAGTGGTGTAAGTATAATGACTCCACTGGTAGCTATTATTGACACAATACAATCACTCTAACAAGCTATGATTATGACATGAGTGCCCACTCCCTTGCCTACTTAGTCCAATACATCCCTCACATGAACTCACAAAACAGAACATCCTGCTACCTAAAGAATAATTCCCATATTTCCCTTTTAAAACTACATAGACATCACTCAAGGACTGTATCAGGTTCCATTACAAGTTGAATGATGGAATCATAATTTCTATAAATATGATCTAGTAAAAGATGTTCACATATGACATTATCTCAAAGTGAATCCCATCGTAGAAATTTTTTTCCCTAACAACGTCGTCTGCTTCCAAATTCGAAGAAAAACATTGATGATCAGTGAAATTTTTGACACAATCCATCAATGACATTCCCTTATATGACAATTACATGAACTCATAATCCATATCATCCATCAACATGTCTATGTAGGAGTGTCTCATTGACTTTGACTCAAATTTCTTCTCGTATATCTCCTATTACTAGTTGGATTACTCTACTATGTCTCAACAATTATTGGATGGTTATTGAATATTACATAAAATTGGTTCCACCCTCCAATATGTGGGTATTTCATGTTTATTGACAATAAAATGGGCTTACTCAATACAGAAACCAACATAGTAGGAGAATCCCTCTATAATGGGTGCAGGATGATGGCGCATGTAGAACTCTCTCATTAACGTAGACATGAAATTTATGATATAAATAGTTTTCCTCTTGATGGATCACATGATCCTCATGATGTTGTCAGGATGGAAATAATCTGTCATATTATTCAGATCATTCGGATGTTTTTCCTCATCCTCATTAAGAGTGTGTTGATATATACTCTTCTAAAGCTCAATCTAAAATGATGATGAGTCATTTTCCTATAAATTAACCAATACAATCCTTAAAACACAGGAAAAAAAACAAGATAAACCCAACAGGTGATGACACAGAGAAACAAAAACTGATGGTGTCTATGTACATGTCATAATAATTGAATAGGCATAACATAATTTTTTCATTCATTCCATTTTCAAGAATATCATGGGATTTCATTTCACAATTCATATGGATAGTTATGTCACATGTGATAAATATGTACTTATCCTGAACAATGCATGTAAAAATATACACCTATCATGATTTGTGCATAGTCATATCGTTCCATATCATACCTTTAATATGAATCTCAATAGGAAATAACATCACAATTTAAGTGAGTCACTCATGCTTAAATAAAATTAAAACAATAACAAGTGTACAACATGAAGAACAATATCATCCTAAGGAAATTAGGTTTTCTTGCACACATGGGTTAGATACTCATATGCATGAGATTATTACCAATTGCCAACACAAACTAGTGTCATATCTACCTTTCCAAAAATGTAATCTACTATTAAATAAACTCGATGCTCTGATACCTCTTTCTAATTTCTATGTCCTGGTGCATAATTATGTGACAGATTCAGGTGCATTACATGACCTCACCCCCCCCCAATATTCCAGTGGTTGTAGACTAGTAACAGGGGTGTAAGGAACATATTTTATAGACAATGATTTCTCGTATAAACGAAGTAAAATAATGGAATAAATAACATATAAATATAAATATTGGAATCAATGTGGATAATCAAATAATAACCCATATCATGATAAATGAAGACAATCCATCAATAATAGAACCAGGTAACTCAATGCTAAATTGTATCTAAATGACATGTTGTATGTCAAACAAATAGAAGACTCTAAGAAAAAAAAGACTCCAGGGACCCCAATCCTAAACGCCATGTTGATCCTGTCCCCATACTCAAACCCAACTAGCCAACAATAATAAATAACAAGGCCCCTTTCCCTTTTCTATACCTATTTCCATGAAGTATTTTGGAGTTCCAAATTATGCCTCTAACATGGGGGGGGGGTATAACTCATTAGTATGTCACCAAAATTGTCTAAACAATCCTACCTAGAAGATTAATCTAGAATAGAAGTGATGGAAATGGGTATTAAATAAATAAATTAATACTACATAGAAATAATCCTGCTGACCCTCAGGCTCTAGGATGACACCCTAGGATAGAAAAACATTATTTGGCTCCTTGATATAATCTCTGTTAATATATGGATCCTCTTATGTCAATATGGATCGTCCAAACTGTCAGTCGAATGTTCTGCATCAAGAAAACACACTTGTATCATGTCTCATGTAACCCAATGGTCTCTATGTGAATTCGCATTCTAAGTATATTAAATCTTCTCGAGGTGAACATCATTAATGGAAAATATAAACTCATAACATATTGGGCCTCATTATAATTCTCATGATGAAGCCTCTTACACTTCCCATGTGCAGGTAACAAGTGGTAAATCACATCTCATATAAAGTGGTGGATATTGTAGTGTCAGAATGAACCACCAGTTCCATGTATCCGATGATAGTAATCAAGACCATGGGTATCATTTTAGAAATTTAAATGGGAAGCATCCAAGGAATATAATTTATCATAATTCAAACACTATTCTGGGTTGGCCAAACTATACTGTTATCAAATATCAAGTCATTTATTTTCTATGGGTATAACCTCCTATTTTAGGATGGATCACCACTATAAAAACATTCTACGTTAACATTTTCCATGAATTACACGTTATACCAAAATCATGTTTCAAGGACTTCTTGTTAATTACTGGTTTAAGGGTAAGCACTCTTCTCGAGATATCGCAAGTCTGTTCTAATCAATAATATATCTGACAAGATCTAATGTATGTTTGGTGAATGGTAATATATCCCTTATATAGGTCAAGTGTCTGGTTTTTGGTGTGGTCGGACATATTAAAAAAAATAAGGATATGAAACATACATTTATGGAATAATTCTAGACCACCTACCTCAAAAGAAGGGTATATGACGACACTTCTCTTTGTCTGAGGTATTGTTGGGTTCATCCTTCCTTCCATTCAGTGATGGCATGGAAGAATATGTTATCATGGAATTATTCTAGATATTCCCTCCATATATAGGTTTCTCTACCTAGGAAAAACCAATGTGACATGTGACATGAGAATGACTGAGGCGTACCTTCAACTCTAGATCCCGAACAAGATGATTCAATAGCACAAGATTCCTGTTCGGAGAGGATGTCATGTATGTCACCACTATAAGGTCTATAAATGAGAGAGAGAGAAAGAGAGAGATAGAGAGTTAGACAGTGATACTGCAAATTATCAGAACATGACACACACTGCTGGTGGTTTTAAAACAGGATAGGCGTTACTTATTCAAAACATAAATAGAGAATTTACATTTTGAATCTCAGTTTTTCCATATCCACCAAAAATGTAGTTTCCTAGAATTATAAGTTGAATAAAAATATATTTTACATCATAAAGTCATTTTACATTATAAATCTTAGAATCAAGGCTTTCCAAAACAAATTTATCGATTGTTTCTATTTTACAGGGTGGGATTAATGAATTTACATCGTAAATTAATTAATTAATGACATAAATATGTTCTACTACTAGACCTCACCGCCTCACCATATAGAAACACTACAACCAAAAACAAGATAGACAAAGGTCCTGACAACAAGTTTTAAACTACAATGATTGTTCCCAAAAGGGAGGTTTTATGAAAACCAGAAGTGGGACTTACACAGAAAATGGCTGGATCTTACAATTATATTATTAATAAAATATTTTAATAGTTATGTAATAGTAGTCCTATATCATAACTGTTGTGCATTTATAATATATTATTAATATTTTTTAATTATTACTATTAAAAAAATATTTTCTATGATTATAATATACATATTTTAGATAATATAATAATAATACTTTGTGTTTGTGAGTATATATTTTTATTTATTATTATTATTATTATATATTAATAGAAATACTATATTAATACTATATATTTTTTATATAATAATACATCTAAGAATTATAATATTGTATATCTAAGAATTATAATATATTAATAATAGTATATTTGTATATATATATATCTGTGTGTGTGTGTGTTTTATTTATTATTATTAAAAATGTGTTTTAATAATATATTAAATTAATATATTATTTATATATATAAATATTTAGAGATATATATTTATAATATAATACATTTCACTGTTAATAAAATTATATATTACAAATTTAATATATTAATATTCATGTTGTGGCGGTCCCACATAGAAACTGATGTGCGGTTGAAATATATTAAAAAAATATATTTTTTATTTATTGTTATTAATGACATATATTGTACATATTAATTATATATTAATAAAATATATATTTTATACAATATATTAATAATATATATATTTATCCTTGGGTGTGTGTTTTTTTATTTATTCCTATTACAATAAGTATTAATAACAGTAGTATATTAATATATATATATATATATTATATCTATTCATTGTAATAAGCTAACAATATTTTTTATATATATAATTTTTATTTATTATTATTATCAATATATATTTTATAATATATATTAAAAATATAATATATTAATAGTTATGAGCTATACTCCCACATCAAAACTGATGTGGGACTGGAAACCATTTGCTTGGAAATCAAGGGAGAGAAGGTTTATAGAGGATTGAGGGGGGGGGGGGGTCGGTGACGGTCAATGCAAGGGGGTCAGCGAGAGGGTGGGGGTGTTTAGCAAGGGTTATTGGAATGGTTGGTGTCACTGGTTGGGTCGACGATGATTGGAGAGGGTTATAGGGGATCATTAAGAAGGAAAGGGGTAAGTTGAGAGTGTTGTATATTGCATTTGGGAGCCCATAAAGTCATGTGGGAGCCAAAAAAAGGGTAGGGAGCCCAAAAAAATTTGGGAGGGGAATATATTTAATAAAATTAACCATTGAAAAACCAGATTCACAATGATTATATTTTTTTAAAATAAGCTAAAATTTCCTACATTTCTCTAAAAATAGGTAAATTACTAATTAGCTAAATTTATATGTATAACTAATTAAATAAATAACATTCTATGACATTTTTATAAAACATTGTAAAAATAATTATCTTTGTTTTAAGACATCATGAATGAAAAAATAGATAAATTATGTTTTTCTTGTAGTTCCAACACACATAATTCCTCCAATTATTACCATGATAAAAATAAAACATCATAATCTATGTCTATAATTCCAAAAAATCAATTAAATCCAACAGACAAGAAACATAAAAAATCGTGGTAAATTCCATTATAAAACACCCTTTGAAACCCATTTGAAGTGAAAATATTATTTAAAAATTTTCAATAAACACTTTATATGCACATAACTCTTTTCCCTCAACCACACATTTCAAGCATCATTAGAAAAAAACCAATGGAAAATGAAAAAAAAGGCATGTCATAGGAAACACCAATTATGTATAGAAACCTACATCGATTCTAGAAGGAACCCATCTCCCACGATTAAAACCAAAAGATATAAGGATATCGAATCCTCACTAACCCATAAACTTAAGAGAGACACTCATGAAACAATCCATAACCCTGGGGTTTCCCCAATTAGAATTTAGGGGTCACAAATCCAATGAAAATTGATTGAAGATATAGAAATACGACATGTTAAACCAAAGATAAATTGAGTATTTTCCTTGAAAAAACTCACTATAATAAGGGTAGATCACCATAAATGAATGGATCCTTCGAAGCGGAACATATTCCATGGAAATGGGAAGAAAAGAGGGAAGGGATTAAATTTTGTTAGGGGATAAGAAGTAAATTACACATTTTAAGAGACCTGGGTAGATAGGTCATGGAGTATCCTTTCTTTTTTCTATGTGACTCACCTCCCCATGGAAACAACCACTTGCCCTGGGACAAGTCATAGATTAGAATTCCTTTCAAAAACCACCACACTTCCTCAATTCCCTTCACAATGTAGCCTCTCTATACCATGGATCAATTCAAATCATATAAAAATCAACCCTTATTCCTCATATGAGTCACAAAAAAACCTCCACCCATCACAGAATGATCACCCCCTTCAACACCAACCGCAACATGGCCATCCATGGTCGGATGATGACTTACTATAGTCGAGAACTGTAGGCTATAAAAAATCCAAAACACCCACAAAAATCCCCAAATAAAAATAATTAATGAGTAAACTAAATTAAACAAGTATCAGTGACTCGATAAATGTCACAATACTCCCCCAATTACACTTTCTTCACTCATAAATCCCTTCATGTTCCATTTCATAATATAAGTGATCATTTCTCTTATAGAAAATCCTCACCCACTAATGTATCATAGTGATCTTGGACCCAAATCCTTGGATATTGGATGAGAAACATTGAATTCTCATGTGTGTGACACTAATATTTATATGTTTTGGAAAATATAATAACAAATTATGAATAAATTTATAGTATAAAAGGAATTGTAGAAAAGGATAATGTATGACACATATGTTATGGTCCTGAAATGTTTTGTAACATCTCGACACAAATTTTAGATATAACTCACTGTTTTGTTTCTTTTTCACCTTTTTTGAGTTGATTTATAGTCGAGCATATATTTTCATAGTTGTTTCATTATTATTTTAGCCTTTAAAGGGGATATGTGTGTGTTTTGGCTTCCCTTGGGGAGTCCAGGTGATGTTTGAGGAGTTTATCTAGGTATTGTACTATGTCCTGAAGATAGAATCACTATAAGAGGTCCACCTTTTAGCCAATGGAAGGCTATCATTGCGAAATTACTATAGGAATCCCACCGTACAGTTGGTGAGGTCCACCATAACAATACTAGGTGGATAGAAGATTATGGTTTCTATATGAACTCCACCTTCCTTCTAGTGGGGTTCTAAAAGGAACATTCATTCTACCCAGTTCCAAAAGCTAGTCATCGAAACCCCGTGGCTTGTCGGTGATGTCCTTTAGGGTGAGTAATTACATGGTAGTATCAGAACTTATTTCATTTAATATTGTTTTTATATCTCTAATCATATCCATCAAAACAAATTTGATCAAAATAATCTTAGATAATCTTTAGTGGTGAATTTGGGCCATCTAATATTGTTTCTTTATGGAACAATGATTAAAGTGATCCATTTATTATCTTATGATATGTTTATCCTTGATTTGATCATGAATTCTTTTTAGATCATCTCTCTCCTTTATTGATATCGGTGGATTATAAAGATTTAGATGGATCCAGATCCAGACTATATGACTTGTTGTTCTAGGATTCTCCATTGATTTCTCTATCTTTTTCATCTCTCTCTGATTTAGGATCCCATATTGGGTGTTAACAGTAACATAATTTTAGTTTGGTGGTTTTTTGAGGATATTCCTATAAATTGAATTCATTGATGCTTTATTAATTTGAAATGTATTTCCAACTAATTTCAAAATCATTATTTAAGTCTTCATATATATGATTTTTAAATGTTGTGGAATTTGGGATGAAATAACTTTGGAAATGGATTTTTTAATAAAAATTTGATTTTTAACAAATTATTTTGATTTTAAATCAGTGATATGATGCAAAAGTTTGCTGATTAATTTTCTTATAAATGGAATGAAATGTTTTATAATTCAAAATTAAATATATTCATTTGAGATGAATGGTTTTTTTATGAAAACCATTTGATGTTGGCCTTTTAAATTCAAATGGAATGTCGGGAAACATGAACACATGGCTGATTTAAATAACTGTTTGAAATGATTTGATAGAGACTAAATTTAATGATATCCCTAAGTATGATTTTTTCCATGAAACACATGGGATATTCTGTAGTTATCTTGGATGAACACATGCTATTCATGTAATAAATCTTCCTAGAAATGGATTTATAATGACAATGAAAAATGAACTATGATGGGTCATGGAGTTCATTCATTTGGGTGTCCCCTTTTTCCACCTAGGTCAAAGATCTAGGGATGTATGCAAACCTGCAGTTAGCATTCACTGAGATGTGTTAGAATATTTTACTAACATAACCAAGGGACTCTTAACTATTACAATATTTTTTTTAAATTATTTGTACATGTAAATGTTGATTTAAATGATTATTCATGCATGTTTTGAGAAAAATGATTACTCATTCCTATTTTATCAAATATTCATATATATGTATATTTGACAGAAATTATCATTTTAATGTGTTTTATTCTAATGTAGAAATTTTTTGAAAACCCTATTTTTATATGATGATTTGAAAGTTTCCAACATCATATTATGTTTATATTAGATCAGATTTGTTTTATTTTATATGGATTTTTTGGAACACATGGTGAGATCATATTAGGATATTGTTTTTTCACACCCTAATATTTCCTTTGGATGTTTGAATATTATCTTATGCAAGGTCCAGGAAAGTGAAAATCACCACATGGATTCAATAGGAGTTCTTGATTAGGAGGACCTATTTGTGGATTACATGATCTACTAATTACATGGATATATTTTGTGATGTATTTGATGATTTTTTGTGATGAATTGACTAACATACCATTTTTTGGAACATTTATCCTACTTCCTATGGTACTTTTCACATATAAAGTGTTTGACATACTGACTATTTATTGATTCTTATTAGCTACTTTGTCTTTATTAGTTATTCTTATGGAGAAATTGTACCCTCTAGATTTTTTTGGTCTCTATCCACTAATCAATAACCCCTGGTGATTAGGAATTCTCTAAAATTCATGTCAGGACTAGTTTGGGTACCATTTATTTGGCGTATTTGTGTATGTTCTGGAAAATTTATTATTAGAGGACGTCATGACTCTTCTTTAAAGTTGGTATGTAGTTTGGGATGTCCTAGTAGATAGAAGACAGTATAATCAATACATATGAGGCATGTTATGAGTGATTGGATGCCCAAATATCATCTCAATGAGCTTTTAGTAACCATATGTAATTTCCTTTGAGAAATGTTAATGATTTGATCCCAGATTTTTTCTAAACATTGTCATAAAATTTATGGTTCATAGTAGAATTATGGCTAATATATTTGATGTTACAGTGTTTCTTGGTTTCTTTTCTCTTATTATCCATTATCTTTGTGTATTAACATTCCCCCAAGAAGATGTTAGAATATACAATAGTGGGTAGCTACTGATTAACCATTGTGATCAATCTGTTCTATTGACCATAACCTCTTGGAGTAGTTGTGCATGCGATCCAAGCTTTGGTCCATGTGGTCAAACCGGTTTCTATTCAAGCACCATAGGTGGTACCTTAATGGGATTATAGTAGAGAGAGTTCATATGAGTTTCATCAATATAAACTACAACCGTTTTTGGGTAACAATGATCATTGGGTTCCATAGTATTTTTTGAAATTTTTTGACCAATTCTTTGAGTTTTTGGATAGATTAGATTCCATTAATGTCAACCATGTTATCTTAAAAACTAAAGTGACTAACAAGATATCATGGGATGCAACATATATGGTGAATTAGAATAAATTATTATTGGTTAAATAATTTAAACATAGATTTATGAAGTAGTTCTATCCATAACTGATGGTATATTCTAAGTCCATGGAGTTATTAGTTATTTTTTCATAGTAACATTCCCCCAAGATGTTGTCTGAACTAAATTAAAAGGGAGGTTTCTTAAGGAACTATAGTGAGAAAAAACTCTAGATGAAATAAACCTCAAAGTTGTATTTGTGCATGGGGTCCAATTTCTAGGACATGTGGATGCACCATTTACCATTCCAAAACCAAAGGAGGTACCATGAAGGGATGATGTCAAAGAATATTCCCAAGGGTTTCTTCGATAGAAACCACCATATTTTCAAGGTTCCAACAATACTTAAGAGGAACAATA
Organism: Viscum album; assembly: GCA_963277665.1. Taxonomy (NCBI): domain Eukaryota; kingdom Viridiplantae; phylum Streptophyta; class Magnoliopsida; order Santalales; family Viscaceae; genus Viscum; species Viscum album. Next base: position 1,778,150,766 of record OY728137.1, read on the forward strand.
TTATATAATAAATATTACGGATTCTTTTCAGTTTATAGAAATTATATATTTCATCATGGTGAAATGTGTTTTCATTAAACATGAAGGGCCTAAAAAGAGATGGTGGGATGCGATAATTATAGATAATAAGAATAAATTCTTGGAGTATAAAGTCTTCAAGGATCATTTCATATACCGATTCTATGTAGAATAGATGGTATTGGATATGTACTTGAAGATTCTTAACCTTCATCAAGGTGACTAGACAATGAGTCAGAATGCTAATTTTATTGATGAACATGATCAGTTGTCACATGAGGTAATGTAAAATGAGATTTTGAAGGTCCATAGGATTTTTATGGGACATTTAAAAGATATTTTTTTATGTATTGATGTTAAAACATACTACATATTTTGATGTTATATATAGGGATTTTATGGACAAGAGAAACATGACTAGTAAGTCACAGTTTATGGGAGTTCCTCCTACTTCAAGTTGCAGTTTTTGTAGTCCCTCTAAAGAGATGATAAATCATGATGAGTCTCGTAGTGAAAACCATATTGGTGGATCTAAAAAACACAATTCTTCAAAAAAATTATATATTGAATTTTAAAGTTCCAATTAATTTATTCTAATGAAGTTAGTACGAGCACAAAAAATGTACTTACACATAGGTACTAAATATCAATAGCATTTATGGATGATCAAGATATATAGAAAAGTTATTTCATGTTTTTAACACTCCTCATAGTGGTATGGGATAAATAGTACCAAAAGAATCCAGAAAACTATAAAATGCTACCAAAAAAGGGGTTCTAGAAAATTTTATTAGGAAACACCATTCATCTTGTAGTGGATGAGTCTCAAGTGGAATCTAATTGGGGTCCTATGACAGTGATAAGTTCAATTAACATTAATTAATATTTATTTACTAGTCTATTTGATACTAGTACCTCTCATTCATTCATATCTACCTATACTATTAACAATTTTAATCATCTGATGTAGATCATGCATTATGTAATGATGATTGAAACTCCTCTCAGGATAAAGATATAGTATGGTCTTTGTTTCTCCTCTTATACATTATCTTTATAAAAAATCGATCTCTACTGTGGTATTTTTTTTCTAGATATGGAACATATGTATTTAATTATCTTGGTGGATTGGTTGATTTCTAATAAATATCACATTGACTATAATATTTTGTGGGTCTCCGTTACTTCCTAAAATGTGGAGTTCCATGTTTTTCATAGAGAATGGGGCCCATGGTAAATCTTATCCTGACCCCTCTTATGAAGTTGGATGGGATGATAACCATGACTTGTTTTGAACTGGATTATGATTTTTCATGTGGTCATCTTCCTCTAGTAATTGTTGAGTTTCCTAATGTTTTCTCATATACATTTATGGTTTTCAACTTATGAGGGAGGGGGAGTTATTTATTGTTTTGGTGTTTGTAACACCCCGAGATTTTATGAAAAATATTCTTTTTAATTTTATTGATGTCTTTTGTTGTATGATACACCAAAAAAATCTAGCACTACAATCATCCCTAACTTGGCTTGCTTTACATGCAATCGTGACGTTCCACAATAGCGTGTGTTGTAGGCAATATCAAGTTTCACTAAACAACGATATGTTATTAATATATTATATAAACTATCCGTTATGAATAGTAATACCCACTTTTTGAAATTTTATAAATTTTATCTTTCAAAATGGACTTCATTTTTGGAATCGGAATATCGAAATTATCCTAGGGTGAATTTTTGGTATTTTTCTAAAAACATTCAATTTTTGATGAATAGTGAAAAACACTGATTATAGTTTAAAACCGAGTTCTTATTTAAATAATTATTTATTTTATTTAGATTTATTTTAGGTCAAAATTGATATATAATACCTATATAAGTTCAATGTAATTCATTGGAGTCATCTTATAACAATTTTAGATATATAAAAATTTTATTGAACTTTTCATCGTCTTTTACCCACCTCCTAGGAGATTTTGAAAATTTACATAAAACATAATTTTACATCTTCTAGGAGTGGAATTTCAAAAATACGAGACACAAGATTAATATCAAGGAGTAAAATGTGGTTCAATAAGATTAAAATAATATTTTATGAATAGTAACTTTTTACTTTTATTTACCACGGTTAAAAGTAACTAGGTTAATTAAGGGTAAAAAAGATATAATTTTTACCCTGAAAATGTCCTAATTCTATTGTATAAGTTTAATTCGACCAAAAACAACATTAGGAATAAACGATGACCATTTAGGTCCTCTTGGATTAGATTAGGACATTTATTATTAATTTCTTTAAAGAAGGGTTAAAATATTTAAAATCAATGTTTAATAACTAAAACATTTTTAATATAGGTTTATACATAAGATAAATTCGACTATAAATATTTATTATAAAGATATAAATATTTCCTACCTAATGGTAATTTATTTATAATTTTTAGACATTAAATAATTTATGTTATTTATGACACAATGATGATGCAATAATTATCTTATTATTGAAATATTAACATAATTGATGTTATAAATAACCAAATAAATGTAATTTGAGACTTTTTATGAATTAAACTAATTTTATAGGCTAATATGACCTTTTAGAATTGATATCATTAACTTTTTTCTAACTAATAATTTTGTTATGGTTTTCACAAAAATCAATTACCAAATAGTGTCAAAATTGTCATAATTTTTTTAAAACAAATATTATATTATTAATTGATATTATATTCCTAAAGATATATGGTTCGGCCAAGATACTTATATCATGATAGGTGTATCATTAATGGGACACTTGGTGGTCTCTTGGATGTATATGGTAATTTTATTAACTAAATAATATAAAAATACAAAGTGACATGGTAAATGTCAATCTCATTAACTAAGAGTTAAAACTAAATGATAAGGTTAATATAATGCCCTAAACATGTCTGAAAAATATTGGTTGAGAGTATTTCAACCATCCCCACCTTATCTTTTAAATAAATCAATTTTGAGCTATTAAAACACAAATATAAATTTATTATAAAATAATATTTTATGTTTTTCCAAAGGTGCCCCTCTCCTCCCCTATATAAAGGGCTCCCCTTCCATAATAACTTAACACCCTTTTGAGCCCTGAATCTCGGCCAAAACCTTCCCATTTAACTTATCCAATTCCGTAGAAAAATTTTGGAGGTTCTGGTATTCACAAAAGATCAACTATACTTCCTTAATATGAATCTTAAAAGAGGTGCGTCGAAGAAGAGGTAATCTCTTATTTCTATTCTCTCAAGTTTCTTTCTTCTTCTACATCTTATTCTTTAGTTATCTCACACCATGTATGAATCACATGGGCTTAGGGGTATGTAATTATCACAAAATTTGCAAACACCAAATAATTGAATGAACTAAAACAACTATTATTACCGTTATACATGGGATATATTGGAATTATCTTTAATTCTATTGATATGCACTATCAAATTTATAAAATAAGAAACCAATATCAATTCACTTAATATAGGCATCCTCATTAAGGTTAAGCCCAGAGTTAAACCCCAAAATCCCCATTAGTTAAAATACCATCATTCACAACGTTTGGGGATCCTTTATAGGAGTATTCCCCGAATATATAACACATATTATCGTAAGTTAATACATTTATCATGATACCCTCTAAAAGGAATACTACTCAGCAACATATCCAAACTCATTTACCTCAAACGAACACACTATATTGCAATACATTCACAAACTAAATGGGATTTGATAGGTCCCATTCAAAAAAACCATGGTTATGAACATTTCTCCTAAATTTTCTTTCCACATGACATTAAACTATATGGTTTTTTCTTTATCACATCACCTTAAAATGTTTGATTTGTCCCATTAAGCCTCACCGAACTACGTGGGATCTGATTCCTTTCATGAGGAAATGTAGGTATCTCATCAATGGATTGAATACCAACATTAAAAATATATTGTATCCTTGGATGATGATAAACTACAGAGTAACATATTATCTACCATAATTAATATAAATTCCAGAGTGGCTCACAAATTGGCATTAAAACTAGTGTAGTCATAATAATGACAAGATAATCTCTACATAATATAAAAAAGGATACCATCTATGGAAAACATCAAATTCATATAGATGTATCACTTTATGAAGAACCTCGGATATATACAATCTAATCATTTGATTCCAAATTATATGGGAAACTCATGTAATACTATGTGAATTAATAATTATATGTGAGAATATCATAAATCTATGAGAGAGCTCAGTGTAGTCAATAAATCCCCTCACCAAGGTGTAATGAGACCATACTCCAATCATATAGATTAATTTCTATTCTAATTAATCATCTACTAAAATATCTGATGAATTCCTGCATTTATAAAGCATGTCCCATTATACATAGAACCATTGGGTGTTTCTGGTTCCATAAATAAATTTGATAGAAACCGTTTGGGAATATTGACACCAATAAATGTCCCATTTCCAAGGGAATCAAAAAATTGGGGATCCCAATATGAATCCTTAACAATGTTAATGATAGTCTACAATGATGAGAATCATCTAGAAAGAAAATTATTAGCTATTCTCCCTCAGAACATTTTTTTAAATGATATGAGAACAAAAAATGGTTGCTGCTCAAATGGGATCCTTGCCTACTCAAAAGATTATATCAAAAACTCAGTATCTTCAACTCAAGGTCTTCAATTCATTGGTTAAATAATATCATCAACACGGTACTATCAAAACCGTATAATCTTCCCGACATGCTCTATAGTTAAACAACAAACCCCGATAATTCGTTCAACAATGATCGACAGTCAAGAAGCCGATAGTGCCAACCACCGTCTTCAATCATTTTGGGTCCTTATCCCAAAAAATTAATAATAAATCTCTTCCATAATATAGGGAGGTGTATTATGAGGTCACTCATGGACTCATGTCTAGTACATGATAGTCTTTCTCAATGTCTCATACCAACAATCACTACTACCAACGTCATGTGGAAATAGACCCTCAACATGAAGAGGGTATTATATTCAGTAGTCTATCCCATGTCCATCAGACTCTAGAACACTATTGGAAAAATCATGAAAAAATCCTATAGGGAGAAGGTTCCTCCATTTTTTCAGTTGAGATAATCACCCCATCCTAATTTGGTGGTAACCAATGATCGGGCATATACACCAACTCACCTTAAATTCACCAGCCAGAATACTTTCCTTGCAGTTCCCAACCAATCTCTTCATCCATATGTGGCGGTGTTCTATGATAAGGCACACACACCATCTTAAATTCATCAATTAGTTTAGTATTATCTTCTGGTATCACGACATGAAGTTCGTCGACCATGAGTGGTGGAAAATAACCAGCTGGCACATTTATTAACCAATGACCACCAACACAATCAGCAACCTTGTTTAGAAGAAACTGGAGAAGTTAGTAGAAAAGAACATGAGACAAATAGGATCTGGAATCAACTCTATTCCACCACACATGATTACTAACATGTTCCATAAATAGGAAAATTTGGATAAGAGTAGGTACAAACAACTAATCCACAAACAGAATATATGTATATTCCAATATCGACAATTGAAGACACCAAACACATCCTCAAAATTGTGATTTCAAAGATGAAAATTCCTACACATATTATTGATACATGTTAGAATAATGTAATATCAACATCATAAATACTATAGATACAAACACATAAATTAATCCCCACACATATGATGAATCATCATCACATTACCCCAGAGAAGATACAGACCACTTCTCCCATTTTGGAGGGTTATGATTCATACTCCCCCATATCATATGTACATTTGGACCGGGCACGCACACCCGCTCCAACTGAAGATAATTGGCCTAACTCGATAGCCACTCCAAGGAAGGCTCATTCACCTACCCATGTTAACCACTTCTCCCAACAGGTGGCCCAAATTATTGGTAAGAAGTCAACAATGAAAGAGACCCATCAAACACAATTGAAGAATGGATAGCCGATATTTGATTTGGATCCACTTAATTCTAGAGTTTCTAAATCCCTTATATTTATATATATTCTAGCTCATGATGCTACCCTCTCTTTAAAAAATTATGGGACCAATACCAATAATTCTAAAGGTCATCAATAGTGGATTATTTACGAAGTATTTCTTCATGAAAATTTAGTCACTCTTGAGACCACATCTCTTAATGAGTGCCACAACAACCCTATGTGTGTCTAGATGACCAATAAAAAAGAGGGTATACCCCTTTCTGTAACCCACCAAGGTAGTTCTCCCCATGGTGATGACATTATCTAAAAAATCACTCTCCACACTAGTAATTTTGATTTCTAGTTGAATTATTTAATGGAAAATGTAGTTGTGATATGCCCAATTATCTTAAGGCACTTTCAAATACAAGTTATGTCTTTTCTGAGGTCTATTCATTATCAAAAGAAGGATTTTTTTATATGGAAGTTAGTACAAGGTGACAATAATTGTTCAAACCTCCCTTTGGGCAATTTCTGTTTCATTTCAACAATGGAAACCCCAAATTGTCCCATTTCTTGAAATGAAACAACTTAGAAGTATCCACGCTACTCATAAAATGTTGAGGAACCTATTGAAATAGTTGAGGAAGATATACTGGTCATGGGGAAACAACTGAAAAAAAATCATGTACCATTCATGGTCTAGATATTGACCACTCCACAATAATGTATTCTAGAAATGTTGGTAGAATATTGAATTCATGATATCCACCTCACCATATGAATGAATAATTTTCATTTAAAGGAAAATGTATTACCTTATGATATATATCGATGTCATGTAAATTCTATAGAAGGGTTGCAACACCAAATATACTTGGAATCCATCTCGGTTTCCCAACATCATAGGCTGAGAAGTAGCAGGGAGCCCCTTTGTGTGCAATCAATGATGAATTAAAAAGGTTGCACCAATTAATTAATAATACCATATTATATGTTCACATTAGAGTATTGTGTTTCTATGGCCCATTTTATTTCACTACACTAACTATTTAGAAAATCCTGCCAAATGTGGTCTCATGCAATGTGATTTTCCATGGCTGGATACAACCAATTGTTTTTATGTAAATAATGATATGATAAAGAACATGCTTTGACTAGTTCTCATCAGAGTCAGACCCCAAGAGAGTAGGTTGTTAAAAGACTTTTTCATTATTTATATGTGAATATTGATAAGGCTTTCCTTTTAGAATGAGAAATTATCATATGATGAAATTTCCAAAAATAATGAAATGCTCTAAAAAATATATTTGACTTAAAAGGTTGTGAGATGATGCACACAACCAATGTTTGGACTCAACTCTACAAAATCAGAAGAGAAGCTAAAGAAATTTCATTCATAGTATAACAGAAGCAACCCCATCCTGTAGGGATGGGGTCTTTTTGATATTCAAAAACAATTATTGATCGAAAGTTAGTTTTCACCCAATTATAGAATAAAACAAAAAATTAATATTCAAATGAGTTATCATAATATCACCTTCATGTAACTATTCATCATGTAATTCAAAGGGAATCAGCTAATAGAATAACTGTGTCTCATGGAGTTAATGGAAAAAACAGTCTCGTAGAGATTCTAACAGAACAATGACACATTATGGCTTGGTGAATGTCATCAATGTCCTCACTATGGGTCATCAAATACACATGTCAAGAATAGGGGAATTAGAAGAGGATGTTCCTCTTCATGATACATTCCACACCGAATAAAATAAAAGATGCATTGATACCAAAAACCAGAGGATGACTAAGAATCAATGAATTCCCTAAAATAATCTATTTCTATCTTTTTGAAAGGTACCTACAAAGGAAAAAGGTGAAAATCATACTATGTCTCACCTAACCTTTACAGAACATCAATACCTTTTTTTTTGAAGAATTATTTGTGCAGATAGAAGTAGATATTAAGGATATAAGGTGACTCAATGAAATGTAACTCCAATATATAAATCCTATAATGTTTCACAAGAAAATAACCAATTGGGATTTCTAATTGGAGAACAATGACAAGGAGGGTTTGTCTTAACAATAGAGGATGACCATGAATCACTTACATTACAAAGCCCCATTTCAATGGGTTATACATTACAAATTCCAGTGGTGCCACCACCAGTGGTCCTACCAGCCATTTTACCTTTTCAATCTTCAGTCGCTATGCCTGATCAGGTCCCAACTCATTTGAGTGTTTCTCAAACCCTTACGAACACCATTGAGTCATTAATATCTTGATTTGAAGTTATATAGTGATACTGTGCGCTGTTATAACCAGAAATCTATGTGTATACTGAATGGGTAGATCAAACTCCTCCATCACCAAACTCTGGGAATCCCACATTCCCCATATTTAAGGGATCATGAGACCCAGGGCAGTTGTTGACACATTTCTCTCTCACAGTGATTTTATGATTGGAACCATGAACAACAAAAATCAATGAAGCTCAGATGCAATGTCAAATCACTGGAGGGGCCATCCTTCATCTGATATACTAGTTTAAAATCTCGATCAACAACTCGATTGGAAGATCTCTGCCATAAGTCCCTCTTCAATTTCAGCTCAACACTATAGTAGACAAAAATATTACTTATTACAAGCTTCATGTAAATGGAGATTGAAAGAGTCTCATATTTCATTTCTTGGTGGAATGTACTGACAAATTTATTATGTATACCAATCCATCAAGAAGAGTTTCTACTTATTTTTGTACCCAATATCTGTGAATAGATGTGATCACCACTAATCCTTGTGAAATACACAATAGGGTTTTGAGACTCGCATAAATTTATAAATAAATGCAGAATTCCTTTATAGAAAGAAAGGCTCAACCCCATGTAACTCTATAATCTATGGGAAATTTTATAAGAAAAGTAGTGGATGCTATATTTACACTCATGCTTGACTCTATACCCTCTCCTACTTGAAATACCTCATCATACTGTAGGGATCCACCTCCCGACCATCAGAAATAGATCATGCCTCATCAAGATGATCAAAAAATATCAGAGGATGAAATAGTTTGAGGAGTTAAAGAATAGATTCTGCTCATTATGGATTCATAAATTTCTAGGGTACTTCATCTCAACATGGGAGAACAACTTGTTATGGTATCCAATACCAAATAATATGATGAAAGAAGGAGGCTAACACCTTCCAAACAATTTTTCCTTTCATAAAATATTGTTTCACCCCATCCATGTGTGTTTTTTATTCAAATACCTTTTGAAAAAGATGGTAGATTTTGGGAAAGTGAATTTGAAAAGATCATCAACCTATGTTCCATCTATTTCTACTATTGATATAAAAGATGAAGGTGAATGGCCTAAATTAAAAATAATTAGTGCACAAATGTTTGATGAATGGATGGTGAGAAATTAAATAAATATAATTCATGCAATTTATGAACATGGATGAAACATCCATTTGTACATCATACCACTTCCACTGCTGCAATTCCATATTCATAAAAATATTAATCCGTTCAAGTCCAATCCTCAAAGAAGTAACATAGAAAAAAGGATGAGAAGTCAAATGAAAACGAGTACATGTCAAGAATGGATTTTTCATTGAGTTTTTCAAATTTCATGAAAACAATCTACAACGAACGGGCACTGCCCTACCCAATGGAACAACAATTTTCAACATTTCAAAAATAATATTCATCATAAGAAGAGTTTATTTTAGGTTTGGTTAATGTTATATAACTAAAATATCCCCTCTAAAATAAATATTATGGTTATAAATATAATTTATCTAATTAGGGAACTTGAGAACAATATCATCAGGTTTAGAGATACACGGGAAGACCTGGTTATGCCAGAAGTCACTACTTCAACCACACCCCTTCTCAAACCATTTATACGGTAGAAACACATGGGAGATCCCTTTAGTGGGCTCAGCATGAACAAGGTAATTCCCCAACATATGACCAAATCTACCTTGAAATAATCACCATTGAAAAATAGTTAGAAGCTATGCCACAACATGATCGGTTAGTGGGATAGTCTAGCCAAAAAAATCAATAATGAGAAGAAACAATTCAAGATCATACTCCAAAAGATGGTCTATCCACATCAGGGACAACAGCTTACAAGGCACCTGTGAATATGCTTCTCTATATGGGGAAGAACATACCATTTAAAAATAAGTATGATGTTTTGAAGCAATTAGACCATGTTACTGCCCAATTATCAATCATGTATTCCCTAAAACTATCAAAGTATCTTTGGGGAGAACTTTTTGACTCTCTGTCAATCCCTCAAGAGTTTTAAAAAGAGGTTCCTACTGCTGAGGTTTATTGTTTAGAAAATGATCATGTATAAATCCATTAGTCATATCATTCATAGGCAAGTATAAAGATGATGTTATGCAGGGAAACATTAGTACCATATTATTATCTATTAGTATTAAAGAAATTTATATCTGATAAGCCTTCATTACTAATTTCCTAAGATTCAACCTTATTCCAATCAGTACACTTCATCAGTTGGGTCTCCCTGAATACAATTTTTCTCCTTCCACATCTAGGTTGCAAGGTTATGATAATAAGGAACAATAAAATCTCTTCAAAATTACTCTCATAAACCATTATAGAGATGTAATTTTTTATTTTGAATTCATGGATTTTTTGAAGGATACAACTTTCAATATTATATTGGGATGAACCCGGTTACATCATCATGGAACATAAACATCGTCATACCAACAATGACTTAACTATTATATCAGGGGTAAAATTTGAACATTAAAAGGTTATAAAAGCCCATTAATGAAATTTAAATATCAATAAATCAAAGAGGAATCATATCACTCAATGAAAAGATGATACCTGAAAAACGTGGTCACTAGGATCAATTCTCTAAATGGTTTGGAACAGATCTCGATTAATCAATTCAAGCATCTCAGTATGGATTAAATTTTACCCATTAATCAAGTTGAATGTGTAGTCCCAGATCAGAAAGGCACTCATTCATTAGATTATATAATATAAATTGTTGAAGTTGAATTTTAAGGCATAGGATAAGTCTTCAACTCTCCGAACAATGATGAAATCCATGATGAAATCCCATATTTTGGGCTTCATATTTTTTTCATCGGTCAAGCTAGAGGAAATTGTCACACTCATGGAGAAATATAAAGGTTCTGAGTCACATCCCATCATTTTCTATTCAAAACATCAAGAATCCCCTCCATAATTAGTTTGGTTTAAAATGGTTTCCTCTTCTTGGTGATGTTAAAATGTGGACATCTCTCCTAATCCTAAAATTCTCTGTTCATTGGTTATTGTCTGAACTATTATCCCTGAATATGTAGAAGATGCAATGTACAAGGAAGATGATGAATAATTCCTTATATATTATCCTCCTTCATTTTAGGAAGGAATCTCCACCACTATGGATGAATATAGAGACAAAAATTTGGGAATGGAGGAAGATCCATGATCCACTCTGATTAGTGAGACAATGACTCCTGAAGAGAAGGAATCATATATTTCCTTTCTGAAGCATAATCAGGATGTTTTGGTTTGAAATTATACAGAAATTACAGATCATGGCCCTGATGTGGCCACCCATCATATGGAATTTCTAGAAGAACATCCTGGATACACACATGCATCAATTGAAACACACCCAATTCATGCCTCCAAAATTTATCCTGAACTCAACAGGATCATCAAATTTTACTTCATTAGAGAGGTAAAATATCTCGAGCGGATTGATAATATTGTCCCGAAGAAAAAAAATAATTGGTAAATTAGAGTGTAAATTGATTTTAGATATGTAAATATACATTTTCCCAAATATGACTTCTGGGTGCCAATAACAGAACTTTTGATTGATGTAATAGTTATCTACAAATATTTCCCCTTTATGAATAGCTACTCTGGGTACAATCAAATGTGAGTGGACCCAAAAGATGAGGAAGATATAGCATTCAAATTTCATAAATGTTTATTTTTATATATGGTAATTCCATTTTTCTTATTGAATTATGGTTCAACATACCAACATACTATCAATTACATCCTTAACCCCTTTATGGATTTTTTTTTTCAAATGCTACGTTTATTATTTGGATTTCAAATCCAGACTATGTTGAAATCACCTCTTTGATATGGAGACCATATTTAGTATTCTATATCAATATAATCTTAAGGTGAACCAATTAAAATGTTCTTTCTATGTTACATTAGAAAAATTACATGGCTTCATTATCTGCCATCGTGGCATCAAAGTTGATCCTGATAACACAACAGTTATACCTAGAATTTCGCCTCCTATAAACTTTAAATAATTAATAGGATAATAATTAAATATGGCCTATATAGAGTGATTCATGTCTAGTATTCAAGGAAAGTGTTCACCCTTCACCAAATTAATAGATAAGGGAGTCACTTATCAAAAGGACTGATGACTTCCAAGATTCTTTTGATACCCTCAAAAGTATCTCTTCAAACCACCAGTATTAAGGACACCTATTGAAGGAATTATTCTTATTCTATATGTGAAATATTTAGTGAAATACCTAGGTGACTTACATGCACAAAATATTTATTTCGGGAATGAAAACAACCTTTACTATCTTAGTTGACCACTGGTCAATGTTGAGGCACACTATTTAGAAATTGAAAAAATATGTCGGGTAATAATCATTAAAATTCAGAAACTGAGGTACAACTTCCATCATCATGAGGTCCACATGGCCTCTTATAATAGCCCACTCAAATTTATCATCATTTTTTCTATACATAAGGGACATCTAGAATTATCAGTATATATTCTATAGTACATCTATATTTATTTTGTACCTTATAAATCAGTAAAAGGCCAACATTGGTAGACCTCCTTGTTGAGAACCCCTCAACAGAAAAGACATCATTTAATATTGAACATCCTAATGGATAAATCTTATCTATTAAATAAAATACATGAATATGAAAAAAGTTAATTTGGCGGTGCATCTAGAAGACTGATGGGGAAGAGAATGGAAGACCCTACGCTCAACAATGTTTGGTAGGGAATTGTGATCTTCTCCCTAGAAAATGAATTTTTGTCATACTAATTCTTATTATCTGAAGGTGGTGCTGATAATGAGGTAGAATATCAACAACTCATTGTAGGCTTGTAATTGGGACTCCAAGTACTAGTGAATCACCTATAGGGTAATAGTGATTCTGAACTGGTGATCAAACTAGTCAACATGGATTATTATATCTGAAAAGAATAACTAATTCTCCTATGTGATTATTTCATAGAGTTAATGTCATAATTTCACTCATATCCAACATTGTATAATGTTCCATGGTCACAAATCTCCAAAGATTATATATGGGATAATGCAGCTACTGCCTTATAAAATCTAAAATGGGATGAGATAATCATCAACATTACCCATATTCATGTTTTTCTATATTTTGTTTCAAATAAAAAAGAATGAAATTAATGAAATAAACCCAATCTAGGAACCATATGGTCATACCATAATATGGATGTCACCTATCATGTAACACCGCCAAAATGGAAAGGTTCCACTAGAAATAGCTGGAATAGAATAGGTTTGATGATGAGTGGTACATATCACTCTTTATGATAGCCCAATAACTATATAACTATCTAACAATGAGGATTTGAGAAAATCCTATTCAAATGTATTAATGGAGATGAGACAACATATGTTATGAAATAAGTACATATTTGAGCCTATGTCTCCCACAGGTTTTCACATATGATTTTAGATCAAATATGAAGGCATGGATACTTGTGGCCTTCAAAGATGTATGATTGAAAATATTTCACTAAAAAGTGTCATTCATACCAAGTGCATGGAAATTTCATTCATCAACCTCTAAATTTTCAACATGCATATAAACACTCATGTCCATTTGATACATGATGAATGGATGTAGTGGGACCTTATCCTACAGCTATGACCAATCATTTCAACTACATCCTTACTGCTTCAGATTTATTCTCCAAATGGGATGAGTTGATACCTTTTAAATAAATTGGATCCAAAATCATTTTTACCTTGAAAATTCTAATATTCTTACAATAATTGGTTCCCCTCATACCATATTTATAGAAAATGGAAACAATTTATTTTCTACTGAAGTAATGATGCATTAACAAGAGAATAGTAGGAAGTCCAACCCTTCATCCCGCTATCATGAAGATGCCAATGGATAGATGGATTCTTTTAATTAGACCCTATCATGAATATTTTATAAGATGGTGGATAAAGAGAAAAAATTGTCCTGATAAACTTTTACATGCCTTGTGAGAATATCAGACTACTACCCATACTACAACATGTTCAACTCCGTTCTCATTGATATATGGAACTGAAGTAGTAATTCCCATTAAAGTTTAATTTCCTTCACAAGGATTTGCTATTTGTGATCATTTTTCTACATGTGATAAATTTTATAAGCGATTGGCTATATTGGAATAATTATACGAAAATATATTGCAATCTATGAATCATTTGGAAGTATATCAACATAGAATAGAACGATCATTCAATAAGAAATATTTCCCCCATTTATACCCTAAAGGGGAGTTGGTATTGGTCCTCATAACTCAAATGATACTAGGAATGAAACATAAAAATCATTATCCAAAGTGTTATGGGCCTTACTTTGTAAATATGTTTTACTCTAATGTACATTAATCCTTAATCTCAATGGATGGGGAACTAATTACAACTCCAACCAATGAAAGGTTACAAAAGAATTATTTTTTATAATACAATAAAGGCCATATTATTTGTTTGACAAAAAAATATGTAACAACCAAAACCCTTGTTTCATGATGTTAAATTGCATATCATATATATATGTACATACTGTATGACATTAAACATCATAGCATCTTAATTGTGTCTGCATGACATTAAAATGGAATATATCATTTGCTCACTACACGACATTAATCTTTATGATTAATTTCTCATTTATTTGATATTATTCTATATATGATTTCACCATTAGAAATTACACAAGGGATCTTAAAATATGATTAGCATTCATGTGAAAATATCAATCACACAAAGGCCACTCTTTAGAGGCATATGATCCCCATTTCTCAATATTTTTTAAATAGATCTACATTGAGACTATTTATAAAGAACTACATATATATTGCTTCCCATTCCCCATAAGATACATAGTGACACATAGACCTCCAATCTTTGTCCAAGCCACAGTAAAAAAATATCCCTCATTCATTATGTGTATGTGTCATATCATCACAAGGAACACCATTCTCAAGAACTATGTTATCCTTGATTCTCGGTTTATATGATATAGGTATAGACACCCAAAATCTTCAATTTTGGTCCCAAAAACATCCATAAGGAGAACATGGTCCCCATTTCATGTATTTGAGCCTACACTATTCAGGGAACTCTTCCAGAATAAATGATCTAATATTCATGCAATCCTATGACTTGAGAAAAACCATTATTCTAGAATGTATTAAATTTACATTTTCTCACATCAAATATTAGTGGGTGTCTGGAATCATATCAAGAACTATGTATGTCTTTATTCTAATAATTATAAGATATGTAGTGATTCCAAGGTATCCAATATTATGTCTACCCACAATGACCCCCCACCCTTTCCTTTTATCCATACATGAATTAGATATTCACAAGAAGCATTTCCCAATAACTATGTCTTGAATCCTAGACTACATAATTTATTCCAAACCACTAGTTTGGAAATTATAAAAATCCATTTTCCCCAAATAAAACCCTAAATAATGTGGGGAAAAATTTAAAAACTATGTGTGGATTGATTATCATATATATGAGATATATAGTGACATCCAAACATTCATATCTTGGTGCTAGTTGCAATATCAGGACATTAATACTTTTATTCTCCCATGTATGAGTCAGATTTTAATGAGATGATTCAATTCAATCTTTTATTTTGTGTATGAACTAGTATTCATAAAACCCCCATTATACCCCACTGGTGAATTCAATTAGGGCAGGGTAACCTTTACTTAAGAACAATGTGTGTCTTGATTCTTTTCCTAACAAAATATGTTGTGACACATAGGACTTATTCCCTATCCAAGTCACAATATTCCTTTACATGTCAGAATATCATCACATCCCCACCACATGACGATAAGTTGCATGGAAATTCAAGAACTACGTGTGTCTTGATTATCATCCTTTATGAGACACATAGTGTAATCTAGAAAAATAATTCACAATCTCAACCAAGGGATAAAAT
This sequence comes from Viscum album, assembly GCA_963277665.1. Lineage (NCBI taxonomy): Eukaryota > Viridiplantae > Streptophyta > Magnoliopsida > Santalales > Viscaceae > Viscum > Viscum album. The sequence goes on from OY728137.1 coordinate 1,778,167,072, forward strand.
AATGTTTTACCTTCCCCCGCATATAATTGAAAATCTATGTGAGAGCCTTTAGCTCGAGTCCACTATTTAAGGAAACCACTAAGGACACAAAAGATATCCCCACTAACGAGTCAGATCTTTGTAGGAGACTCAAAACTCATTTCCAGTATTGATTTAAATATTTCTCTTAGGCATTGGACATTTTCACATTCACATTATTTATTATTCATCATGAATAGTTTTATATTTTACTAATCATTCTAGGGTTTCTGTTGATAGAATATATGGTTCATGAGTGCTCTTTTTCATAACTATGTAGTATGTATCCATAGGCGGCCCTACCTTAAATTTTCCTACATAAAGGGTATGTATGAAAAAAAAGAAAACACTATTTTACTATTCAACATATTCCCCAGTTGAGCCTAAATAATACAACCCCCATAACAAGTCTCTCAAATAGCAGCGACTTGTTATTGAGAGAATCATCTTATGACCCCTCAAAAGTTGATGATATAATGCATGAACTCGTATTTAAATGTGGTCATTTAGTGTATATTTATCTCATATCATGTCTCCCAACCAGAACATCACCAAGACTATGCTTTACACTATTCCCCTTCATTTGTTAGAGTCATACTAAAATAACCTTGGATCATTTGACCCCATATCATCCATTGTTTCCTCAATATAATGGTCATTATTTTATTCCCTAAAACTATAGAAATCATACATCCAAAATATGGATTAGACCCTCATAGAGAACCTATTCCCTTGATTCTATGGAAATCATGACTGGAAATAATCATTCAATATTCAGGTGATTTTATACATAAATCAAGTTTACTTCATGGGAATATCTGAATCTCCAAAACCTTTCTTTATATTTTAGTAATATAATGTCAGGAATCTAAAGAGATCTTTTACAAGACTATGTAGTACGTTCCCTTTGGAGGACATAAATAAATTATAATGATATAACTGGCCTATTAGCCTATGGATTTTGTATTTGGATTTGAAACATATTCCCTCTTTGTCCCTTCATAATACATCCCCCATAAAAGGTTTTATAAATAGAGGTAACATAATTAGTGGAAGAGACTTCTTCTAATGCCTTTATCCCATTTCCCATTCCATTCAACAAATATGGAAATTCCTTAACAATGGTTTACAATTATTCCTTTAAATGCAAGAAAATGGTAGAACATTTCTAGACAAGATACCAAGAGAGTGGAGAATCATATAGATTTGGTTAAAGCTAATGACATTAAATTAAATCCCCATAATTTCCTTGCTGCAAAAATCTATACTGCAAAACATCCTGTTAAAAGGACCCTAATTTCTTCACTGCATGAATTTAAACTACATATTATAAAGTCCTTGCTGAATGAATTTAAACAACATAGTATAATGTCCTTACTACATGAATCTAAACTGCATAGTATAATTTCCTTACCGCATTAATTTAAACATCATAGTATAATGTCCTTACTACATGAATATAAACTGTATAGTATAATGTCCTTACAAAATTACTTTAAACCTCATAGTATAATTTTCTTTCAACATGAAATTAAACAACATTTTATATTGTCCTTACTACATAACATTAAACTTCATAGTATAATGTCCCTACTAAATAACATTAAACTACATAGTATAATGTCCTTACATCATGACATTAAACTTCATAGAATATTTTCCTTACTGCATGACTCTAAACTGCGTAGAATAAAATCCCCTAATGTCCTTGATGCAATACATTTTACTACACAACATAATATCAAAAGGCCTCTATCTTGAAAAATGTAACCTCTGTCATAAACGATGATTTTGTAAGAGTGGTTTCTCATTAATAGCATATATCCATATAGATGACCTTGTTATTCTCGGTCATGTTTCCATTGAAAAACTAATGACTGTGGTCTTGAGAAATACAAGTCTTAATTCATTTTTTCCATCAGGAATCGAATTTTATAATACATAATATATCCTTTACCTTACTATGGAGTACGTTCCCCAGTTATTTTTGCATTAAATCAACCCCTATGATGGGTTTTCAATGAGTGATAGCTTTATTTTTGAGAAAGACACCCTCTATTATAATATTTCATGTTCTATATTTGGTTATCATAAATTAGAGACTCACGATTCCATTTTAATGTATTTAAATAAAATTAGGACCTTCCTAGACATCTATTCTTTGTTAGGATGGTAATAATAAAATTAATTGTCAAATATTTCTAACCAATTTTTTTTCCTATTAGTCCAACTAGCATGACATTATACTTCCAACATAAAGAGACATAGTACTCAAAAGACTGGAAACCCATAAAGGGGTATCTGGAAAAAAGTCGAGTCTCAGCTCACTAGAAATATACATTTTATGGTCTAGGTTATCTCGATAGATAAATTTAAAAGGCATAAATCATTTTAAGATGATAACTTGAAAAATGAAATATATGAAAAATCCAGGCCTTTCCAGCTAAGGTTCTTTAATATTGATCTTAAGTTAAAAAAATAGGGCATTGAACTAAAAGATACAAGGTTTTTGGGTTAGTCCATATGACCACATTAAAAAACACTATGATTAATAGGCCCATTTTATAATGAAAAAATTCAATCACCCTCATCCCTTTTATTTTCATTATAATTATCAGACATAATGATTTAATGTAGTGGAAATCACTGTTGATATTGCAATTACAAAAATAAATAAGGAATGAAGACATATATTGTTAGAGAAGAAATTATTTTCATTCAAATCAAAAAATTATTGGAGCATCCACATAATGGTGTACCTCTATCATGTATTACAAGAAACTCTCAGTGTGACTCTTCATATATAGAACCCATTCATGATATTTATCAACTACATTCCAAAACATGGTTAGTTGAGTATCTTCAGACTCTTCTGCCTAATTATGCACTTCCATAGAAGTTGAAATTTCAGTTATCCCATCTAACTAGGCTTCTCTAAATGATTGGTTTAGTTGATTAATCTTATTTTGAAGAACATACATTTTTTGTTTATGTTCTATCATCTCCTTCATTGTCTCCTGAATTTTCTAGCCAACTTCTTCCTCCTTTTTTTATGGTTGGATTCCGCCTTAGATACTACAGCTAAAAATTGTCAACATCAAGGAGTGGTTTGACATTTTCAATATCTTGCATTGTTTTTTTTCGTTCTACCATCAATGAATGGTCTCTTTTACCGATTTATAAATTTTGTGATAATTAAATCCACCAAATCCCAGAACAAAAAATACTTCTAGAAGTTTTCCAAAATTGGCGGGAAGTTCGTCCAAATGTTTTTCTAAAATCATATATCAAAGAAGATACCTTATATTTTTACGATCCATTCCAAGAGGAACATGTAACTCTATATTTGAAACAGAGTCACTACCATGGGGAAGAATGTAATCTAGAATGAAATAACCTAAAGAGGTGCATTTCTATACTTTTTTAGAGAATCAGATTCTTTACACTCCACTGATGTATAGGACAACACATATTCTTCACCTTCATACCTAAACATTAGAGATTATAACCCTAAATGGAGAACTAGAATTATTGTTAACTATATAAGCTTAGCATGGACAAATAGTGATTAAAACAATCAACGAGATTTAAGTAGTGATAAGTTCTCTATTTGATTGGATTCCTCCCCAGATTTTTCACATTTAATAGTTTGAGTATGTAATCCTTAGGCAGTGTAATTCTACAAAGTTTTATCAATTTCTATAATCAAAGGGCGTGGGAAATCTCCATGTGCTAGATTTTCCATCGGTACTCCTCTGACATCAGTAAAAGCAGGATAATGTTGGATTCCCCATTCTTAGAAGGTCTTTTGCAACATTATCTACAGATAAAGTTTCATAAGTTTAATTTTTTTGTGAAATATAATATAAAGGAACAATTATTTATGGAAAATTCAATATTGAGAATATACATCCATCATTCTGGAGAAATGGGAGCATCAATATTAATTACCAAAGTATCCTCTAATACACGCAATAGGTCTGAGATTTTCTGAAGAGAAGAATATTAGCAATAACATTTAATACCCATATGAAATGCATCTGACATTAAAATGACCCATATCTATCTCTGAATAAATAGTTGCAGATGCAGGTACACCTGTTGGCATAACATCCATGAAAATAACATATTTGTTTTCATGAATATGTAATTCTCATGGGGTTTTCTTCTCAGTTATTATGGGACCAATTTCTAATCCCTTAAAATAAGAGAGAGATGTAGATCCAGAAAATGGATGGATATAGTCATAAATGTTTCCAAGAAAATTTTAAATACAGGATGGTGGCATAAATACTCACTTTTCTTACATACACTTCAGATTAATCTTTTTTATTTTCTAAATTTCTTGGCATACACATGTGGAGGGTTTATAATAATCCACTTTATAGGGGAATACTAAGTTAATAAATGAGTATTTCCTATCACCATTACCTCTATCATGAATTTACCTCCTGGAAAGTGTATGGTAGAATTGATTTTTTTGTCTAATGTTTCAACGGGAGAACCTGTAGGTCTATACCTCAGTGACCCGAGCACCCTTTTAGACACTCCTCCTCTAACATTGAGATGAGAAACTAATATCTCATCAAATTTAGTTATGATATATGAAGGAAAAGAATAGATATAGAAGAAAATAATACATTTTCATCATTAACATAAATGATCCATTGCTCCTCAGGTTGAATAATTACTCCTTGACATATCTCGTGATCCATTATATCAGATACTTCTTTTGAAGGAGGGACATGGTCATCAATTTTATATACAATATCTTATAGCTCCATGATATAATCTTGTTTTTCATCTTATTATTATCCATATGAATATCATGATTCTCTCTAATATCACCTAAATCTAGCATTTGAATACTATCTTAAAAAAATACCCATGAATCCCTAAGATCATGATTTATATCTACACAATTCTGGACTACAAAAGGTCAAACATCTGTAGACATTGATGGGGTTAGTTGTGGATAATATTCTACATTCTCATACAGGAAGGCTTCTTCAATCTCCACTTCCTATTCAGAAGATTCCACATATGGGATTAGAGCTTCTTTTTTGTGATGGTGACTAAATCACCTCAATGGTGGAGGTTGTTGTCTCATTAGGCCTTGTATCCTTGGTATATTTTATCCAATGAAATATAGAAGGCATTGAGTTCTACGAATCTTCTTCATCATATTTGGTTTTATATTTTTTAAGATTGAACAAGAAACAGTCATCATAGCATCTACCTGATGTATGTCTCTTGTTAAAGACCCCTAAGGGTATGAAAATTCCCATGCATTAGTATATCTATACTATATTGTAATTGATTTATCTGATGAAGGTAGTGTAATTTAAATTTTTAGTATCTCTTAATAAATTAGAATCTATAATTTCTGAGATACCATTTCATGTTTTTTGTGCCTCACATATATTGGAGGAACAGTGGTTGATTTCTGAAATCATTTTAACTAACAATAAAACCTATAAGATACATAAGAATCACAGTTAATTTCTCCATCAATAATGGTCCATAACACACTAAATATGAATTCCATCACATACAACCTCATCTTGTTGTAATTTTACTTACAATCATAAAAAAATGTACCAGTAGGTAGGTTACCAAAAGGAAAAAAGGCTGAAATCTCCTGATGCATTATGTGTCCCCAATAACTCATAAGTCTTCAGATTCATAGGCTTAATCCCATATTTTTTTAAAAACAATTATGTAATTTTAACAATGTTATATCTAAATAAATTCAATATTGAATGTAATCAAAAGTGTTCTGTAATCCAACCCAGCAATATCTGGAATGGTCCTTAGAGTATAAGTGTATACTTCTTGTTAGAAAAATGCTACATGACGCGATATATTCTTGCTAGCATAGGGGTATCCATCCTGATATATTTTTCCTTCTACCATTTTTGTTGTAATAAAAAAATCTATTGGCCATACATTGCTACTATAATCATAAATGGGTTGAAAATAATGCTTACCCACAAAAAAAAGAAAGCGGGATAAGACTAAATTTTTATTAATCATGGGTTTAAGATGATAACCCCAATGCTTATAATAACCCCTCAACAACGTGTGACAATATGTACCTAAAGAACACCAATTATCTACATGTGTGAAATTATTAGGAAATTGTCAGGTGGGTCCCTTAAGTTTCGATAGTTCTAAGAATGTTTATATCCACACATTACCATGAATGTTATCCCTAGGACCGGACACATTATTTTCTTTTGGAAGCTTGTTGGATATTTTTTAATAATTCATGATCCCATTGGGGTCCTCTTAGAAACCCCCTATATTGTCGTTGGAGGAATGAATTCTTCCTACATCTCTATGAAAATGGGAACCACAAATATTTGATAAACATCCCATAGACTAATTCCAACCTCATCATGCATTGGATGGAACCAATTTATTTTCGAGTTCCATTGGATTAATAATTCTGGGATGATGGATTTTTTGTTAATTTATGTATGGCCCACCTAGATAGCTTTGTAAATGTGAACATATAATAGATATTTCTTGAACTGAGTACACATCTGTCATAACAAAAATACCAACACCCATTCGGGTTTAACTCATCCTCTAGAGAGAAGATCCCAATATTACTTCAAACCATTTGAATGAATGCAGGAAATTTTGAGTCATAACAATGTGGTCTTGGCTCTACAACATGATCCCTCGCATAGGGAGTGCAACCATTGTGATGTATAATGTATGTAACAGGGGAATTTTCTTCTATAACAGGGACACCCATCATCGTAATATTCATATGATGATAGTTCAAATGTATTGAAAACCATTCCAGTGCATGCCCTGCCCGTACAACCCAACGTGTAGCCCCATATGCTGGGGATCTCTTCTAGGTTCCTACGTAGTAGTATAATTTTGGAACCCCTACATAGAAGATCTTTATAAAATATCTATACACATTAACCCTGTGAAAAAAACACACTTTTACTAGCCCCCTCCTTGCCTAAAAATAGGACCCTTGGGATCCCCAATTTCTTACCTAAAAAATGTGAATAACCTCCATAGCTCTTATAGTTTAACTACTTCCCTAGTTAGCCAGAATATTCTAAAGTAGTTCTCTAAAACACGATAATATGAGGAAATAAATTGGATGAGAAAGACTGATTCCCATTGAGAGTTTGAAATACAAAACATCTTATTAAGGGCTCATCATCGATAAAGAATAGGCCCCAAATTAAATGCTCATTCTCTAAGGAAGGACCTTCATGGGGCTCTTCCAAAGACATCTAAGGAGACACGAGGTGCTTAGACCAAAACATTACCCAATGATTTTTCTCCATGGTAGTTCATTAAATCATGAATGTAATTATTTTCCCTTTGTTAAAGAACTATTTTAGTTCCTCCTAGGACCAACACAACATACCTGCTCTGCATACTTATGTGGTATGCATACTTGACATACATATAATTCATAGGTACACCCCAAACCTATGTGATCCAACCATTAAATCCCTATTTGAGGCCACTCATGTTAGGTCCTCTCCATCCATGGTTCCCTTTTCGGAATGGGGGCTTGTTTAAACCTCCACCAAGACCTCCTAACTTACCAAACCATTGGAAAATGCACATCATCTAGTCTCCCATTCGGGTTTGTTTTTCCATAATTAGTGGTTTTAGACATTTTTTATAAGGTATTCAGGATCCTAAAAGTGTCTATAAGACTTTATCCATAGTCACATAGACCCATACCCCAAAAATAGTTTTTGGGAGTTCGCGGTTTGGAGTATTAGGGTTTTGGGTAGGCATGTCCATTATTATCACTAAAACATGGTGCCTCAGGTCCCTAGTAGGGATGTTACAGTTCACAACTTATTTTATTTATAAAAAATGAAAATTATCCCTCCTCTATAAGGATAATATTAGGGAAAAATCATATTATATAACCATATTTTTTCAAGGTGGACCTAATGACATTCACAATCATTTCACATTGAATGGTTCAATACTTTGCACCCTCATCCCCCAACACTACAACCTAATCTACTATAGGCTCATCCACATCAATAAAAGAATAAGGATGGGGTATTATTTTGTTGAATATTTCAAAGCCTCTTGTTTCTCACATTGATAATGAATCACATGATAATAGATGTTTGAAATCATCAGAGCATTTACTCAACCACCTCTATGAATGAACTACAATAACAATGATTCCCATCATACATGGGATACGTAGGAATCCTTCCAAATTCATGATTTCTACATCATCTAATTCATAAAATGAAACTCTATTCTTAATTACCTTAATCATGAAATCATCCTTAGGAGTAATATTTGAGTTAAACCACCAAATCCCTCTGAGTTAAAATACCATCATGTAGACTATTGGTAAATCCATTATAGGATCAAGCCCCAAATCAATCTCCTATAGTATCATGAGTCAATACATTTATCATGATACCCTTTAAGAAGAATAATTCAATGGAAAATTCCATAAATCATTTCTCTTGAAGGACTATACTATCTTGTGAGACTTTACCAATCTATATGGGCTTTCATTCATATTTTAATGGGATATGTAGGAAGCATCCCTGTGGTTAAAACCCAACACCCCAAAATCAACTCTCTTCTCTGGGCCACATTCGAATTAGGGTTTAATACAACTTGGAAATTCATATCCCTTACATGTTCTTTTGGCTTCTTTGACATATGTCCCACACCAATAAACATGGGTCAGGCACTTTCCACCTAAATGTTTTACAATATGAAATTAAGCAATACAGTTTGGTCCTTTTCAGATGTCCATAAAAGGTATGACATGTCCAATTAAGCATCACAAAAATATGTAGGTTCTGATTTTATTCATGAGGATATGTGGGTATCTCATTTATGGGTTCGATCCCAACATTAAAAATTCTCCCTTCACCCTGGATAATGATAAACTCCAGAGAAACCTCTTGTCTACCTGAATGACAGTAAATTCCAAAGTGACTCAATGATTGGCTTTAAAACCAGTGTAGTAGTAATTATGACCAAATAATCTCTTTATAGTATACTAAAGCATACCATTTATGGATAAACACAAATTAATAATGATGTATCCATTGATGAAGAACCTGGGATACATATAGATGGTTCTAGACTTCCATACATGAAAATCATTGATTTCCAAAATACAAGGGAAACTCATGTCATTCATAGTTAATTAATAACTATGAATGAAATTATGTTAAATCTATGATAGAGTAACATAGTAGGAAATAATTCCCTCCTAACAGGGTATGATGTGCCTTACCCCCTTCCTCTTGACCAATATGTATTCTCATTAATTTTTGTCTAATATACCTGAAGAACGCATGACATTGGAAAGTAGTTCCCATTAGATATAGAACCATTGGGTGTTTCTGGTTCCATAAATTAATCTGATGGAAACCGTTTAGAAATAATGACACCAATAGAAGTCTCATTTTCAAGGGAAATAAAGTGGATTATATGTTAAAGGACATTATGTTGGGTGGTGATTGATCATTTAATCAAATCAACTCACTTTATAATCATTCTCAATATAATCAATGTTTATGAATTGAGAAATCATTATGTGTGGGATACCATCAGATTGTATGGAGTTAATTGTTCCATTTATTATCATAGTTAACCTTGATTATATTATTTTTTTTAGGGATTCTTATAGGAGCCTGTGGGATATTATGATAAGTTGATCATGGTGTTCATCCCTAAACAGATGGTCTGATAGAATATGCTATTCAGATTCTGGGGGACATGACTCATGCATGTGTCTTTGACTTTATAGGATCTTAGGATTTTCTTTTGGGGTTGTTCGAGTTTTTATAAAACTATTAATCCATTAAAATGGATCCCTTTTAGGCCTCTTATGGATTGCCTCATAATTCTGCACTTTTTTTAGAGATTAGTGAAGCTTCCATGGGGGAACCAATTTTCTCCATGTGACAACCACAATGATTCGGTTGATTCATTATTGAATTGTAACATCACAGAGGTGATTTTAATATTATTTTGATCTTCCTAAATGGCCTTTTTATTTTTTGGTAAATGATCATGTGTTTTTTAGGGTCTCACCTAGGTTGGTTGTTTGATATCACGGATGATACGGTACGTTGGAACCTATATATGTGGGTTAGTTTAAGATTTTCAATTATATTGTAATAGTAGCACAGTGTTTGGTTTTACCCCATCAAATGATATCAATACAAAAATTCAAGTGTTACAGCATAATAAGTACCTTTCAAACACAACTCATGTTTCGAGTTTGGAGGAACTTCATGTGGAACCTGCTATGGCCATGATTGATTAGCAAGTTCAGATTTCTGATTATCAAAAAAAGGTTCTTATGGAATGTATACACACTGATTTTAGGTGATATGGAATCATTATTCTAATTATCATGGGATTTTGGAACATAAGTATTTGATGAGAGAGTAGTCGCCTTATCTATTTTCTATGGAGTATTCTTGGAAGGATTTATTATATATGAAATCATATATTGTAGGGAGAATAGTTACATCATAACACCAAATTTGAGGTACTATATATTGTTTCCTTTTTGTTTCTTCTTTTTTCATGTTATTTTATGGTTTTGTATACTGTTTCTTGGCATATTATCGATTTTTTGAGAATTAGGAGTGGACGAGGGTGTGTTTAGCTTTCTATTTGCGAGTTCAAGATATGGATGAGGTATTTTTCTCATGGGTGTATTTTCACATGTAGATAGAATACCTACATGAGTTATACTCAATCATTGGTGAGGGACACTAGCCAGTCTATAGAAGGATTAAAGTTGGGGAATTATACAAGAATCATGTCGCCTAGCTGTTTAGGGCCACCATCTAGACGATGGGTGTCTAGAAGATTGAATCTCTTATAGAAACTCTACTAGACCAGGGACCGAATTCCACTAACTAAAAGATGGGATTTGTAGAGGCCCAGGAATTCTACTATACACAGCTGGCTAGCCAACGGAACCATACAGGGTGATGAATGTTATGTATGTATCATAACATTTATTCTTTTAATGTCTATTTTATTTCTCTTATCATATCCCTTGAATATAAAGTTTCCCTATTGATCTTGAAGACTATATAGAGGTTACGTTGACACTTTGAATCTTATATATTCAATGATCAATGTGTATGTCGATGTGTTGATTCTGATTAGATAATATTATCTTTTATTATATCATAAATTATTATTTTATCATATATCTATTTCATTGATAATGATGGATTCTTATAATGTTGATATGTCTTGATCTTGACTAATATAATTGCAGTTCAAGGATTCTCCATTGATCATTCTGTCCTTTCAACTCCCACCAAATATGGATCCAACATCGGGTATTGAAAATATAACAATTTTCTATAGGTGGTTTAATAAGACAATTATATTCACTTGAAAACATTGTTTCTTTTTAATTTTTAAAAGGATTTATAATTTATTTCTATATATTATTTCAATTATTTTGATAAATGATTTTCAAATGGAGTGGTGTGCATGATGAGATATCTTTGACAATGTATTTTGTAATAATGTTTTAATTTTTAAAAAATGATCATGAATTTGAATGAGTAACCTAAATAATGATTTTGATAATTATTTTTCACAAAAAATTAAATGAAATGCTTTATGATTAAAAATGAATGTGATTGATTTGAAAGGTATCATTTTTTATGAAAACCATTTGATGCTACATTAAAAATGAAATGGAATGGTTTGAAACATAAACTCAGTCCAATTGAAATGATTTGATATTGATTGAAATAAATGATAGCCCCATGTGTGTCTTTCCGTGAACCACATTAGAGTTCAGGTAGTTAAGTACGATGAAGAAAAACAAGGCATGTGTTGTCTCTACCAAGAACTGGATTTATGAAGGAAATTCTAACGGAACTATGATAAGGGTTGGGATTTCATGCTTTAGAGTTCCCTCATACCCACCCTAGTATTTAGATCTAGTTATGTATGCATTCTTAGATTCTTAATTCACAATAATATATGAGAATCCCATACTAGCTTTACCTCAAGACTCCTGACTATGGTTCTATGATTTAAAGTGATTTATATATTTCAATGTTGATTGAAATTCATATTCATTATTTTTTTTGATAGAAATGACTATCCATATCTATTTTTTCAGAGATTCCTATATATTTCTATTTGATAGAAATGAAAATTTGAACATTTTTTATTATAGAGATTCAATTTTTTTTAAAATTATTGTTTTCATATGAAATATGATAAGGGTACCATGCCATCTATTATATTGATTTTGGAATATTTGGTTTATTTCATATAGATTATTTATAGAACACATTGTAATATCCTACTGGGTTGTTGTTCCTGACACCTAAATTTTTTTCCATTATCCATTTGTATATTTTATTATATTAGGAACAGATAAGGGAAAACACTACCGAGAAGTGGTGGATGTTCTTACATAGCAGGACAATGTTATCTAGTATTGACTAGTGGAGTATGTGATCTAATTATTAAATGAAGATCTTGTGTTGATTTATTTATTGTTTTATGTGGAGAATTTAGTGGGAATTCCGTTTTTTACGACTTGTATCTGTATGCATGTGGTACGTTTCCCTTGAGGAGTGTTTGACATACAGACTGTTTATTGATTCTTACCCACTACATTGTCATGATGAGTTATTCTGGTTGAAAAATCAGTCACAATTGATTGTATTTTCTCCTTAATAGATATTCTATATCTCATGGGGATTGGTAATTCTCATGGGGTCATGTCCTGACCGATTCGTGTACTGTTGAGGCTTGTTATCTGGGTAGATTCATGAAATCGTGGGAGGAATAAAAATTATTAGTTGAAGACAAAGGGTGTGGAAACAATAAATAACTATGGTTCTGAATAATGGTGAGGATTATCGGTAATAAAAAAGTAATCATGGTTTAGTTTTACTATAATATCAGGGAATGCAATAGGATATTAGGTGATTTTATGAACAATACCAAATGATTGTTGAAGGATTAGGGTACATTATTAATATTTGTTTTCAAAATAAAGAATTAATCATACAAAATATTTACCTAAATGGGTCGTCACCACCAGGCCACTTCACATCACGAGCACTGGACATTATCATTATTGTTCAGCCATGGCAATTTATTTAATTTCTTTTGAAATATTTTACATTTTGAAAGGTTGATTATTTTTTCCAGTTTCACAAATTATAATAAAAAAATATATTTATAGTCATAATATTACTACATTCATTGTATTATTTATAATAAATTTAATAATATTATTTTATAAAAAAATTTATTAAAATATATAATAAGAGAATTATATAATTGTATTTATTGTAAATGAATATATAATTTTAAACTATATACAAATGAATTTATTATCAATATATTTATTAATAATATAATAAATGGAAATAAATTTATCACATATTTTAATATTCAATATCATAATGTAAATGAATCATAAATAGTTTTAATAAATAATAGTATAAGTCATCAATTTTCAAATAGACGTTGATAAAAACTATACTTCATATTCATTTTTATAAAAATGTTAACAAATAATAACTTTTATTGTTATAAAAATAATTATTCATTATCATTTTTAAAATTATTATATTTATTATCTTGTATTATCGTATCTAAAAATAAGAACAACTTATATTATCTTCTTATTATTTAATGCTTTATCAATTCTAATATAATTAATTTTTGTAGGGATAATTCACAAAATTAAATTCATATTTGTTAATGTAAATATTTTTTATCTAGGGATGATTGAAAAATTTTGACATACATTTTCACCACCATTAATAAATATTTCTAACAGAAAATCGGGATTTTAAAGTAACATTTATATCATAATCCATCATTTTTTGATCAATGAGTCTTAAAATTATCAATTTCTTAAAAACCACGGTTTTGAATATTTTGTTTTTAATATTTTTAAATGAAATAAATTTATTTATATATAATTCAATTGAATGTCATTTTTACCCCAAATAAATGTTTATCTATATGTTATAGAAGTAATAAAACATACATAATGTTTGTTGGGATTACAAATAGAAATGACATTTTGTGGGGGTTTATGTGAATCATAATGTATTAGAATTGGAAGAATAACATGGTAGAGATGTGATAGTAGGTGATAAAACATGAGAGTTGGACATGAATGAGGTGACGGAATTTTTATGATTCATCACACTCTGGTAAATTAAAAACTATCCATAATGGCTTTTTTTTCTTTTGTTGAAGAAAACTCATTTCACTTCTCCAATAGATTAATTATGTTCTTGTTGTTCTCGTATTATTTATCATAAATCATGGTTTTCTTCATTTAGAAAAATTCATGTTATCTACTACTACCTTTTAGGTTATAGTTCTATTCTCCTCATGGAATAAAGTGTCAAATAAACTCATTGTCATGAAAAACATTTCAATTTGGATCTCTAACCAATCTAGTTGACCTACACAATACTTCTCTCTTGGGAACATAAAATTGTTTAAGTCAACTGTTTCATCCAATACCGAACTTGTAGAAATAGACAGATGGCATTCAATGAAAAATATACCTTCAGTAGAAACACCACCTTAATTATTTTTTCATGTATTGAAATTATTATTAACATATCCTTTCTTACCACATACATATCATATTGAATCCCACTTTTTGTTGTCGTTTTGTATCTTTTTTATTATAAGAGGGGAAATGTGTTGATGGCTTTGGATTGGATTTATCATTTGAAAACTTCTCCTTGTCTTTCCTCCTTTTTTCACTATATGCACTGGAGACATTGTGTTAGAAAAATCCTTATCATCTTGGTGAACCAAATCATATTGGATTGGGATAATATTTTTCAATTTACTCATATAATAAATAAAAATAAAGTAAACAAAACATGGTGGTAATGATGAAATATTGATTTCAGTTACGTGTTCATTTTTCAATTTAAACATATTGGATTCCATTTACTCAATTTACCCAATAATTTTAAATATATGAGGTCCTTATTTATTCTATTCTCTTAGCCTACACATATAATGTTTGTTATATGTCTCATATATCTCTTTTCCTGATCTCTTATAGTATAACTCTTGGATATGATATGACATCTTTTTTTTCATCTTCATCCTCATGGGGTTTTTTAGCACATTGTAATTAAATGATATCCTAATGAACTAGAAATATATTGCATAATCTATATACTTTATATATTTATCTTAATAAACCATTTTTCTCGATGAGGTAGCGATATACGAAGTGGGTATTCTAGTATATATAGCTTAATTTCTTAGCATATTACTTTTCACAAGCATCTATACCACTACTATATGTTATACTCGAGCAGGATGATTTTTACGAAATATATATCTTAATAAAATTGGGTTATTTGTGGTTTCTATTTATTCTAATATAAATAAATTTATCATATTAGTACTTTTTCTTCATTACCAAATTAAAAACATTGTTTATTATGGTTTTATTAAATGTCACCCAATATTTCAACAAATTGGTACTTCTAGATTGGAAATATCCTATTTCTTGAATATTCTAGTGGTAAGGATTTTTTAAACATATACTCATAGTCTATGTTATGGAAATTTCACTATATAAATATATTCAATTTTAGATATTTATAGTATGTTTGATGTTATATTCAACCCATATTTAGTCTTTCCATTAATATCGAACAATTCTATAATCAAACTGTCACAGATATTACAATAGACATGAATGACATAAATTTTATGGTTGACCTCATGATATCTCCAATATATAAGTTCAAAAAAATATTGATCGTTTATTCTAAATATTATTATCATTAAAAAAATTATGTCTTTCCAGATGTGACATAAATTTTTTTACCCTCTCAAATTACTAATTAGTGGATAAAGGATATTGAGAAATAATAAATTATTATGAGTCATTTAATTAAATTTTTAATCTTTGATAATATTGGACCATAAACAAAAACATATTATCTCCCATGTACACTATTTTTCTCCCATGTTGTAGTTGATAATACAATTTATGTTCTTACCAAATTTGAAAAGATTTATTCCCATTAACACTATATCATTCCAAATATCCATATTCTAGGAAGTCATTTATAGTGAACATAATAATTAGATGCAATTAAAAATGATCCATTTTCTATGAACTATAAAATCCATTAACTTCCTCCCATAAACATTTAAAAACATAAATTAATTATTACAAGAATTAATCAATACCATTTATAAACTATTGTGGTCTAGAAATCATTAAAATCAACATGATATATTTTCAATTCATATAAAAATCATGTGATAAGTTGTAAATTACTAATAAAATATACAATGAACATTATTTTCTACAATGGATTTGATATGTATTTATTCAATCAATGCACTATCCAAGACTGATATTTGAATATTCAGCTCTAAATATAGGAAAATATTGATCAATATTATTCAACTATAGACAATCAGATCAATGTAATATTTTTTTATCATATATTCACTTGTATTCATGTCATGGTAACCTTTTTACAACATTTGAATTTTAATATAATTTTTTCAAATGAGGAGTTATATAAAGATGTGAAATTTCAATGGCCTGAGTCTTTGTAAATTCAAAATCAACTTATGATTTTTATTTTACCTATACCATTATGTCCCTCATTTCGGATAATCTGGTAAACCTTCGTATTCATTCCTATATAAGACATAGTCATTTGAGTAGGAATGTCTCTTTATACATTCCAAATCCATTGGTCATAATATCTTCATTTCATTAAAAGGTGAATATGGATGATCATTTTCTTTATGAGGTATGTATTTCAACATATGTAGAAACATTATAAAACTATTATTTCAACATCCATTTTTCTCCTAAAAATTAATAAATCTTAACACCATTAATAAAACCATAAATTTCATACAACCTGAATACAATGGGTTTTCATCATTACCATATAGATTCTCAACTATCAATTTTTTCCCAATTACCTCAACATAAATATCATGAGTCATTTCTTCTATATGATTAGACTAGTCATATTGATAATAATCATCATCAATGGATCTTGAATTATACATATTTTCACCATGAAAAATCCACGGTTTGTAACTCTGATTAAAACCAAGAAGAATTAATTGATGTCTGATTTATACTCTTTTTTTACCTTTTTAATTTTAATCATTTTAAACATAGAAAAATAGGTTGTTGGTTGGTACATACCATTAATAAAATTAAAAAATCATCAACACCATCCACATATTAATCAATTGTTCATAGTAGAGTAATCCACCTTTGAGTCATTGTAATTTATAAAAAATTGCATGAATTAAAAAATAGGTTATTATAATTTTAAATGAAATATAAAATATTCTATATATATATATTATTAAAAAATGACCAAGGAATATCTCACAATTAAAATAAATACAATATATTTGATCAATAAAGATTCGCATTGATAAAATTTATTTATCATTCATTCTGGGAAAATGAAAAAGTTTATTTTGATCTGTTTGATCATCTAAATAAATATTATAAATACTCTATATTAAAACTCTATAATCAATTATACCTTCAAAACACTATTTGAAAATGAAGATTAAAAACAAATTGTTCACACAAATTAATTAGTAAAATAAAAAAATTTTATAACACTATTTTAAAAAATAATCAATTAATCAAAAAATAATCTCAAAACAATCACTCATCAATTAAAAATACCTTAATGCATGAACTATTATAAATGTAAATATTAGTTTCCATGATAGGTCAAATAGAAGAGGTGATAATTTATAATTTAAGAAAAATATCCCAAAATAATATTTAGGAATCAAAATAAAACTGAGATGCATAGAAAACTAGAAAAAAAAACCAAACCAAAAATAGATATTGGAAATGGAATGGATGAAAATGCAACCACATTGGAAAGATATAGAAGGTAGGTAGAAAATGGAAACTGATGATGGTAGAGGGTGTATGACTATGGATAATGCCAACTAAAAGTCATTCAAGTCTACCAAATGAATTATTGAGGGTGAAGGGTTTATATGAGATAAAAATTACTTTTTTCTAATGTAATAATTTAATATAAAATTCGTATCCTCGTGTATTATAATAAATTTAAAGGATTTTCACTCTAGTTATTAAATAATAGATGATTAAATAAAACACCACATATTTTTCATTTTGGGTATTTTATAACTGTGGTGGGAAACTATTTACAACATATCTTATAAATAACTAGTTTTTGAAAATCATTATTTTAAATTTATTTTATAGTAGTGTTATGTTCTATAATCTATGTTTTCCAAAATCAAGTCTCCATGTTTAATACTAAACTTCCATCAATTCTAAACAAAACACCTTGACTCTGATAACCCTAAGTTGAACATTATTTTATTACATTATCACGACATACAAGGTATTACATCATAAATTATTGAATAGTTTAGTAATCATAGGATACTAGGTACAAACATGATTCTCACATTACATCTGAAAACATGGAATACAAGATAAAAATTTTGGTGATAACTTTATTATTTATTCTTGTAAATCCTTGAAATAATTCATATATCACTTATTAGTATCTTGGGGAAATTAAAACATAATAATGGGGGAGCTCAAATTTCTAGTTAGGGAAAGCGTTCAATAGTATATATCATAGGGTAAATATTGCCCAAATAATATGGCAGAGATAAAAAATACTAAAATATGTCATATAGCTAATATCATAAAGAGATCTATATTTCCATTAAATGATATAACAACATAAATAACAACATGGATAATAATAACTACTTTCATAATTAGGAAATTCATATTTTTTCAATATATTAATACCTTCAAGGGCTTGTGCAAATACATCATAAACATATTCTCAATGACTCATGAAAATACATCATAAATAATTGGGCATCCAAACACCAAATACTCAAGCTTGTTTGTCTCATGAAACCTACAAATTAATGGATGATCTATAAATGGACCTTACAATCACTCAACAATACTAATTAATTTATCATATGACTGGTTGAATAAAAAATAAACACATAATCAACATAAACAATCTTATTGAAAAACTGGCATATGATATATTATTATTTTTCACAATCGATAAATAAAACATAATCATAATCCATATTTATTTTTATAGCACAAATTATCAATATAATATTTCCCCATTAAATAAAAATATTTATCAGAGTATGTCTAAATAGATGAAAATACATTAAAAAGATTAATAGAATCTTTCTTAAGGAAAATACCCCTTTTATTTCGAAATCCCTTATTTTAAAATCATAAATTTAAAGAATATTAAGGAAAAATTTTTATTTGAAAATAATTATGTGAATCAATAAATAATGTTCAAAATAAAATATTACTCTTAATGGAGGTAAAAGTCCATTGTGATGTAAATTCTAAAATAATGATTTTGATAACTCCTTTGGTAAAAGGTACCTCATTTAGAAAAGGATAGGAAAAATCTTCTTGAACAACTTTAAACAATGTTAAACAAGGGTAAAATGACTTTAATAAATCATTTTATAATACAAAAATCAATCTTGAATAACTTTTAATGAATCTGGAATAAAAATATTGTTGATTGAACCGAAAAACAATGTAAATATTCTTTTAAAACATTGTTTTTTGACATTTTCAGTGCCAAAGAAGGTATGAATGGAAGTAAAAATTGAAAAAATAAAAATAAAAATATGACAATAGAAAATATTATATTTAATTTATAAAAATCATATAATTTCTCAAAAAAACAAAATCATGTAAAATATAAAATAAACATGATATTGTTAAATAAACCCACACCTTGAGTGTTAATTTCATTGTAAGTCCTTTTAAATTCCTTTATAATAAATATTTATTTATTTTAATTATATTGTAGAACTATATAAATACTTAAATTATCATATATAATCCACTAATAACATTGAAACACTAATTTATCAATAATTACTTATTAAAATCATTTTTTCCGAATGAAAACTATTTATTTTTTCATGTAAGTTCCAATTCAGTAGTTTTCGTCCTTGAATATTTCTCTTGGTTCCATTATCTCCATAATATTATTACTATTATAAACATATTATAAAATCATTTTATACATATTTATAATTATTCTTTAGTGGAATACATGAAAAACAGACCGCATCGCTTTGTGCAGGTGGTAATTTACATATACAGACGAGGGACATTATCATTTTTTAAAACTAGGAAGGGTAATAAGTTATATGATATATTATATTTAAATAATAATTATAATTTCATAAATATTATATATAAACCTTATATTCATAATAATAACCATCCATGTATGGTGGTGATGAAAAACTACAAAATACATCTCTTTATGAGGCGGTATACATTTGTACGAATGGTGATTTTCTTCCAATTTAATAGCGAATGAGATGTATAAAGATTACACCATAAATATATATGTATCTAGTACCTATAGATAAAGAAACACTAGTTATCCAGGGAACCATAATAGTCTTCCTATGGATCTATTTCATTCAATAACATAGTGAGGATAAATAAATAATATAAGATGATTAAATCTAGTGGTATCTATATCAATAAATAATGATTAAGTTGCGATTAATGATGTGGTTAAGGTAGGGGTATAAAATATGAAACAATTTTTTTTGAGTTCTTATAATCATACCTAGTATGTAAAATATTATCATAATATAAATTATCATAATTTTATAGTGATGGTACTAGTCAAGATTTCAATGTTATTACTGAGGAAAAAGTTCTAAAGTCAATGATATCATCTCTTCAATAATTTTACATAATTGAAGTTGTAGATAATTATTTGCCATGTCTAAAAAAAGTCATACTTAATGGATAAATTCATAACTCAGTAAAAATAGGATCTTATCATTTGAGAAGTTAATGTATAATGGATATGAAGGTAGATCTTGTGTTAGTGGAAGTGTTTTAAAAGAGGGGGTCCTAGAACCAATGTGAGTAATACATTTGATTACCATATCATTTATGTATATAGTTACACATGATGTATTCTAACAATAACAGTGTTGATACTTCTACATCAACTATTTACAGAGTAATTTCCTTATAATTTTTATCATATCAACTAGTTGTAGTGGTTCCCACCAATAAAAATAACCTTGAGATACCATGGTAGTAATATTAAAACATATATCATGTGGAATATATACATCATACTGATGAGAAAAAGATAATTTATGACTGTCATGTATCAGGGTATCATTACCATTGAGGATTCTACTCATGAAGTTCATAGATGATGTTTAGAGTAGAGGGGATCATGAGGAAAGACCTGCCAAAAAGAACACAACATGTTCTGAGTGTCATAGTTTATTTCAATCAATAAACTTCAGAATTGTTCTCTTAAATTGATATCATTATAAATGTGTAACATTTGATCATATAAATTGATGAAATAGAAATATCATTAAATTTATGTCATGGAATTGTATCTTTTATTTGGTTTGTTATTGGTGGTATTCCATTGATTGAATTGTCAAGATAAGATTTGAGACCACCAAAATGAAGAGATATCTCAGGTCTAGTATATAGGATGGTAGGACCTTTATTAAATCAATGTTCATGGTAGAAGAAGGTAAGTTCGTCCAACAAGGTCATTTAATATATAAAATCATTAAAATAATGATGAAATGATGTATGTAAATTGGTTTTATGATATTCCTCGAGACAAGGATATTTTATTAAATGGGACATCTTTATATAAGGTAGCCCTAACATCAAATTATCCTTATACAATTAAGGGCTAAGATGTATTTCCTGTTTCTACTCCTGGTATGTGAGTCTAGCTCACTCCTATTATGATAAGGTCCCAGTGGTCCATAACAAATTTTTATCCATAAGTTTCACTTATTCAGATTAATATGTGTTTAAAATGAAGTGGCCCCCCATGTGGGTTCTAGTGAATGTCCATTTGTAAATGATTACAAGTAAAATAAATCAGTTTTGTTATTTTTCATTAGAATAACAATGGATGAATTGATTTCTCTACATATTAACAAGTAATTTAACAAAAAAGATAATATGAATAAATATTTGTTTTTAAAGGAACATTACTTATTTAGGGTTTTCTAAACTATAGTAAGAAAAATGAGTCAGTTCAATGACTCATAATTTATCACATGAAAATTAAAAAATTTAGAACATATTGGTGAAATATTCATGAAATTTATGACACACTTATTAAGTTATTCATGTCATTATAGAACATTTTGAGATGTTGATCTTCTCTTGGGCCTCAAGTGAAATTATAGAAATAATAACCTCTTATTTATGCTCAATTTTTTATGCATGAATAGTATACATATACATTTTAATGAATTTAGAGAGGTATTATCTCCTCCCCTCCCCTCTCTCGTGTTCTACTGAGAGTGACTAAAGTAATAACAATAACATATCAATCAATAATCCTCAAATCAAGTCTTCATTCATTACAAGAATAAAGGGACTTCAAAAGCACATTAATTTCCAACACTAAAACTAGATAATTGAAGAATGATTTTCAAGGAGATGTTTTTATAATCTAGATGGTCTAGAGAAGGCCTTTCATATCACCCTCAAGTTAAAATATTCTCACAATGAGAATATAATATATGTTTTGATGAATGAACAAGTTTCCATTAGTAGTTTCATTTTATTTTTTTCTTCATGATTAAATTAAATTTCTTGTGATCAATGGGAGAATCTAGGAAACAATATAACAAATTAGATGTTATAACACTAATTAGGTTTAAATTTTTTAAAATATAGGGTATTTCACACTTATTTAGTATATGGGTTCCATTATAAGGGGGTTCTAGTGTTGTCGACGTGGTCCCCAAAACAACATTGCTTCATCAAATTTAGTCTCCAATATTTGGAGATCCATGTGATAAAATAGAATGTCAGCCTTATATGATAACATGGGGAGTATGACTCAGAAGAACCAGACTAATGACCTGAGATTGTAGTGTTGGGATATGATGCCTCGTTTCATAGAACAAAAAGGTCATTCATCAGATATTCAATTATTGGAATTTAAATTAATGACAACTATTTATCTAGAGTGACAAGGCATGAGTAGTTCAACTAGTGGATGAAAGAGCATAGAATATTTGGATCATATAATATAATCATGAATGTATAAAATATTTAAAATCATTATAGAATAATGTATCTTAAATAATGGCTATAAAGATTACCAAACAAAGTTATTGAGGTTAACAGTGTTACGAGAATGCAATGGTGAGTTCATAGATAGAGGCTCTCCATGATTGCAGAAAGGTAGTGTGACCAAGACAAATAACTAAATTTTCAATAAAAGGAAGTGTGTATTAACATAGAACACTACCTAAAAAACATGAATACTAAATATAGATCACAAACATTTTATGTTGAAATTGCAAAATGAATCATTGTGTTACAAAGGGTTTAATTTTATGTAATGACATATTATAGATAGATTATTCAGATTTTGAAATATTTGTATTACTAGAAATATAATAATTTTGTAGTCATTCATATTATGAAAAATGTAAAAAAATTATGAATCACATTATAATCTTTAGTCCATTTTATGATTTATTTGATTCTTTTTTTACATTGATTGTTTTAATTTTCATTGCATTAAATTCATATAATTTATACATGGTTTTATGTGTGAGCATAACTTTGTGTAGTGTGTAGGGGTTTTTTAATTTGAGTTTCTAGTATATATAGTTAAGGTGAGGTGATGATAAAAATGTTTTATTTTCCATCATACTGATAATAATATGTATCTTTGGCGAAAATGGTGTATGTAATGTTACTCAGGATTATATAGTTGTTTCCAAGGGAGTAAAAGATGGAACTCTTTTCATTACTATAAATTTGGTTGGAGGTGAAGTTTGAAAATGCATATCTTCCGATGATTCGGAATTGTAGCTCTGTTGGATTTCTCACATTACTAAGAAAAATAATAAAGTCTTAAACGATAAGGTCATACTATAGCTTGACCACATGGAAATTGGAATCTGTGAAATTCATGTTCTAGTAAATCGTGGAAGATTGTATTTTGACTTGAATGGTAAATATCCTATCAATCGGAAGATAGAGATAGTACAATTAGATGTTTGGGGACATACTCGTGTCAACCCTCTAGTGGTGTCCTTAACATTATTACATTCATTGGTGATTCTACTATAAAATTATTAATTTACATATTAAATTATAAATCTATTCTGTTTTAATTGATTACTGGGTGTAATGATTTAGTAGAATGAGAAATTGGTCTAAATTTAAATTTTATCTGGATTGAAAATTGTATTGATTACACTATATGTAACATTTAGAACTTCTACCACATTGAGGGAATATGACATGGGAATATAGTTCCCATAAATCAAAAAACATAATGGAGTGGCAAAAATAATGGACAAGACTCTAATGGATAATGTTAGAAGTATAAAGTTGTACTGGTGAATTCATAATGTGGTTTGAATAGAAGCACTCAACATAATGATATATCTCAAGAGCATAAGTACGACATCAGCAATTGAGTAAGAATAGCCAAAGCAATCGTGGCTAGGAAAATGAATTGATGATAATCACCTAAAAAAATTTGGTGTCATTTCATATATACATGTAAATGCTAATGAAATAGATAAACTTGACATAAAATAAAAAATGTGTTTCTTTCGTCAGTTATGGAGAGAAAAAAATTTGATATCATTTATAGCATAGTGAAAGGGAAAAAAGCAATAGTAGAAGCGATGTTGTATTCATTGAAAATATTATATGAAAAGAAAAAATAATTGACTAAAAAATTAGTTGAATATGAATCAAATTTTAAAGACCAGGATGATCAGAGTAATGTTACCAAAGGTTCAAAAATTATAATGGAATCATATGAGAGTGTTTAGAAAACCAATTTTATAAGAGTAGGACCATCCGTAGATCAACCATAGGGTTAAATAGTGGTAGAAGATTGGGTGGATGAACTAAAACTAAACATTTCTAATGAAAGAGTACCAATATTTTAGGCACTCACTAATTGAGTAGAGCTAAGATGTGTAGTTCAGCCAACATAGTTGAGCAGATCAACAATTGTCAGGAATCCAGTTATGAGTTTGGGGATGATGTGAATTTTCTACTCTTTCCCAATATAGGTGGAGATGAAAATATATATGATATAGAGTTTCCCAAGGACTCTAATTAGTGGAATTCAACCCTGATTGTTGGAATTAATTTTATAAAATTAAAAAAACATTACATATAGTTGAACTTCTAGTGGGTAAAATATTACTTGAAAATATGTGGGCCTCCCAGATTAATGAATAAGATGATGGAAATGGGAGATACAAATCATGAGTAATAGTAAGGGTTTTCAACAAAAGTAAGGAATATATTTGTTGAGATTATTCTCACCACTAGTTAAACATTATACCATTCAAATAGTTCTAAATATGGTGACCTAAATATAAATATATCTAGAAAACATATATCTCATGGAATCATTCCTTTAGGGTGAGTTGGAGGATGAAATATACATGGAACAACAAATAGGTTTATTAGAAGTTGGGAACCAAAATGTGGTATGTAGACTGGAGAAAATCTTATATGGAATGGAAGAAGATCTGTAATATGGAATCATAAATTCTACTCATTTATGTTAGAGGAAGGATTTAAGAGATGAATGTTGATCAATTGGGTGATCAAAAGTAGTATAATTATGGGACCATCATCATATTCCTTTTAAACATTTATAATATATTGATAGTTGGACCAGATGAGAAAAGATATGAAAATTGATTTGTAAGTTGGATGAATGATTCAATATGATGGTTCTCTAACAAGTAAAAATGATATTGATAATTGGAATTGAGATATATTTTATGGAGAAAACATTAATTATATCTTAATAGGAGTTAATATAGAATAATAAGA
Source organism: Viscum album (assembly GCA_963277665.1). Classification (NCBI taxonomy): domain Eukaryota; kingdom Viridiplantae; phylum Streptophyta; class Magnoliopsida; order Santalales; family Viscaceae; genus Viscum; species Viscum album. The sequence continues at coordinate 1,778,193,053 of OY728137.1, forward strand.
ATGGTTTTGGATTAACATATGTAATTTAGTATGGAATCCTTTTGTTGGAAACATCAAACAATCAAAAACATAAAAAACTCTAATGAAAGAAGACCATCAGTACATGAGAAAGAGATTTATTCGTTAGTTTATGTAATTTTACTATATGTTATGATATGTACTCAACCAAATACTTCTTTTTTAGTGGGTTTTTTTAATAATTATTATTTCCTACCAATGTAAATATCATTGTGAACTAATTAATTGCATCCTTAAATATTTAAATGGTTTAGAATATCAGTATCTTTTGTAGGAGGAATATTTGTTGCAATGATTTATTGATGCTGACATTACATAATACTCAGATAGTTATAAGATCATAATGCGGTTATTTTTTACTTATGGGGAAAGAACAGTGATTTTCATTCTACATCTCTATAATATTATTATATTATGTAAAATGAAAGAAATTTATATAGCATTAATGGAAGTTGGGAAAGACATAGTTTGGTTGAATCAATTACTGAAGGAATTTTGAATAATTTACGGAGGAATTATTTTTCATAAGATCCACCTTAAGAGTCACTTGGCTAGAAATTTGGGTTTCCATGTAAGGATTTCTCATATTGACTAGAGATACCATTTCATCAGAAATATGATGGAGGAGAAAATGTTTCATATTTAGAAAATCACTGGAAATCAAAATTTGGTATACATGTTCACAACGAATTTATTTCATAAAATTATGAGGCAGAATTATGCATTGATGGAGATTATGTGAATGTTAAAAGGGTTAGGAAATTTTCATGATATGGAATAGTGGAAGGAATATTGTTTGTTGGAAGAAGACACCTTAGGTTTTTCCCTAAACAAATCTTCATTTAAGATATTTCATGTATTTAAACCCTAATTTCAAGGAGCAATAATTGAACTCATAAAAAATACATTTTTTGTAATTTCATTAAATGTTATATTTTTTAACGTAGTGATAGGGTAATGAATGTTAAACCAGTGATAGTGGGACCATTATAATTTTAGATCTTTGGATAAATTCATGAAGTTCTATAATGTTGGTGAACTTGTAAAAAGAAAAACTTCTGAGTAAATACTATATATGTTAAATGGAGAAAGTAGTTTTGGTCAATAGTGTTATGAGTGATAAATAGTGACATTCCGATTGGGGGATCTCCAAGAATGTGGGAAGGAGGTGTGACCAGGACAATAAGATAAAATCAAAATAAAATGAAATAATAATTGACCCTAAACAGTGCAAAAAATACTTAAACATTGAACCCTATTCTCAAATAGCGTATATGAAAAGTACATGGGGAATCATTGATTTAAAAGGTGATTAAATATTTTTAATGAAATGAAATTGATATAGGTGTTAGATTATGTAATATTTTTACTTATATAAATTTAATAATGACATTTTGGTTCCTCCCATGCATGTATAAGGACTCATTTGAAGCACATAAATCTATTTTGTTCATTTACTACATTATATACTCCCATTGTCTACAATTATGGTTTTTGAATTTCTATATATTTATATTTTTTTGAGTTATGCTTTGGTATGTCTGAAAATTCGACAAAGTGTGGTGGGTACAGTGTTGTGTATTCCTACTTTCAGTACAATTATTCGAGGTAATTGAAACATCATAGGATTGGTTTTCCACTATGTTAATCTAAATTGGAACTATCGGTGGTTCAATGATAATGATACTGATGTTTTTATCGATATCTCATGTATATTTATTTTTTTCATATATAATATGTTTTTTAGTGGTTACATGTTTCTTTCTCCCAATGGCGAGGGGAAAAAAGTTAACAAAGAGATAAATTTATTAAAGGATAAAAAATGAATATTTATATTTTTTTAGAACATGTATATAAATGTTTTGTAAACATTTCTATAGAAAAATTTACACTTTTCTATTAAAAGTTTTGTTGATGTTATATGAAAGAAATTGTATATATATAATGTCATGTGTTTTTTGATCAGGTAACATATGTTTTTAATCTATGAATGCAATAATTTTTATAATAAAAAAGCAGTCGTTTCATATTGTACCACTAAGTTATTCATATATATAATTATTTATTTTAGGTAATATATCATAAAAAAATATGTAATAAATATAATAAAATAAGTAATCATATAATTATAATCAATAAAAAATAATATTTATATGTCAATTTTATTATCGTAATAATACTTAATTTCATTATTGTTTGTTATGAAATTATTTTCATATATAAAAATTATGGCTAGTGGTTAAATAATCATTTTTATACGCAATATACTATAACTACATTTTCATTTATTGGTCCTCGAGTTATCTATTACCACAATTGGGTTAAAGAGTGACCTTTTCTCATGCATTATCAATCCAAAAAAATTCATTGGACTAAATTTTTAGCAGTTTTAATCATAGAAATTAAATCTACCCATTCCAATATTACATTAAAATAAATCTATATATATTTTTGGTTTCAAATATAATCTTTGAAATAATTCAAAATTTTTAAAAATATTGTGGAATACAATGAAAATATTATCCATAAATTAATTATAACTATCTTGAGATTATAATAATAATTAAATTACTTTAATTGAGTCCTACTAAAATATTATATTTTATGATTATAGAAAGTGATTAAACATCACCACTAGTATAATATTTACCCTGAATTGTTCAAGGTGTTTGGTTGCTCCCTTGACATTTGGATTTCTGTGTTTGACTCTAAAAATATATATTAATGGATCGTGATTCAAATCTAGAAAACTTAACCCACAATATATGAATATTCATGTGGATGTGAAATAGTTTTACCCGATTTAACTAGAATAATGATGTGTGAGATCGGGGACTCAAATTTGTGACTGGGATTCTACATAATTGGAATCGAGAACATGTAATGGGGGGATGGGTATTATGTGGGGAAAAAAGTGAATAATTATATTATTAAAATATATTTATTAAAAATAATAATAATACTAATTAATTTTTTTCATGTTAAAGGCTTCAATGGAATGGGAGGAGAAAACACCCAGGTATGGTGACGCATGAGGTGGAACTTGTGGGGAGGATTTTCCATTAAGAATGGGTAAGATCACATGTGGTAAATCAGTAATAAAACACAAAAATCACTTATAACATCACACATTTATTACCACTTGTTTACAAATGAAAATATTAATAAAAAAATATCATAGTGGTTCTAACCCCATACACAACACCAACAAAACATTGGGTAGATACTCACCCTCCCAATGTTTTGAGTGTTATTGGTTGTTACTGTCTACAAACATGTCTTCTGTTCCCTTGACTTGATATTGTTATCAATGTGTACCAATTAATTTCCGACATTGATGTAATAATAAACCATGAAATTTATGTCATGGTGTCGTAGCTTTTGTTGGGTGATTCATTGGTGGTTTGACCAAAGTTGAATGGTAATGATCAATATATGTCGCATCCAAATATAAGAGATAGCACATGCCTATTTAAAAAGTATAGTAGTGGATTTATTAAATTCACGTCCATGGTAGAATACGTTAAGATCATATAATAAGGCCATCAAATAAATAAATAATTTAGAGGATGATGACAAAAATTATGTGTCGTGATTTATAAGATACTATGAGACAGTGAAATTATAACACATGGAAGGTTTTCGTCGGAGGTAGTAATAGATATGAATTATCCTTATCTATTTATGGGCAATGATGTGTTTCTAGAAACATCTCCAAGTCAATGATTATGAATCTCTACTATCAAGATGTGGACCTAGAGGGTCACACACAATGCATATCCACAAGTTCAACTAATTTTGATGAACATTTATTTAGGATGAAGTTGTCCCCATGAGGAAGTCTCGGTAAACATGCATGTCTGAAAAATAACCAGTAAAGTAATTCAATTATATTATTTTATCATATAATAATAATTATTGAATTCATATTTAAAGGTATTTCAATGTCATTTATTTATCAATGTGAATATAATATAATATTAGTTTTTGAATAAACCTTAAATGTTTATGTTTTGTAAAATTTAAAAAGGATGAATGGGTATAGTTAATTGCTCATAATCTTTTACATGAATGTTAATAACACTAAAAGATAGTGGTAAAATATATGTGATATTTACAATGAATCTAAAAGGTTATTCATGTTATTTTATGATAGTTTATGAGGTTAAAAATGTTCAGTGACTTAATTGAAATTTCAGAACATCTACCCTTCTGTTTATGCTCAATTCATAGCCATGAATAATATCCCTAACCATTTGAACGAATTTATAGATGGATTGTCTCCTATCCATTCCTATCACAAGTTCATGTGAGGGAAACTGAAGGAATAATGGTAATGTGTTGATCAAGATTACTCAGATCGAGTCCAAGTTCTTTAGGTGATCAAAGGGGCATCATAAAGTCCTTTTGTTTCCCATGATAGCACATGAGAATCAAATAATAACAATTAAGAGGTTTTAGTGCATGTATAGAGGATCTTGATGAATCATCACTTGTATCATTAAAGAGATTACATGTTGAAAAAGAAGATATCATATTATAGTTAATGAATTACAAAGGTACCATTGACGGTGATCCATGAGAGAATTTGGGAATTGGTATACCGAATTATATATTATTATGCTAATAATGTAGAGAAATTTAAGATATATTGTTATTTTATTATTTTTTTTAGTTATCAATTTCCATCATAAAGGGGATATGGTTTGGGAAATGTGGGACCAGTTAAGATTTTTTGGCATCATAGTTACCCTCCATTGTAGGGTGATTCATGTGTTGAAAATGAATGTTAACCCTATTTGATAGTTCAATTTGTTTTAATCGGTGGAAACAACCTCGTGTCTTGGGTTGGAAGTGCTGGGATGTTAATATTAGTTTTGGAGAATCTAATGGTTAGTAATAAAATATATTTTCAATGTAATTTCAGTTAGTGGTTACATTCTTGTTTAGTGATAAGGAAATTATAGTTCAACTAGTTCCAGTAGGACCATCGGAAGATCAGTTTGTCTAATGGAGTCTCAATGTTCTATAATTTTGGTGATCAATCTAGAAGTAATTCCTTCAAATGAAGACTCTATAAGTTATACATATAAAGATATTGAGGTTAACAATATTACTGATTATCAAATATGACATTCCAGATGGAGAATCCCCATGAATGTGGGAAGGCAGTGTGATTATAGAACCCAACTAATGTTCTTATAAAAGAAAGTGGGGACTAACCTTGAATTGTACATCAAACACTATAATATTGAACCCAATTATGAATAATGTACGTAAAAATTTTAATGTAAATCTTATTTTCACATAGTTTTAAATACATTGTAATGAAATATTTCTAAAGGAGTTGTCAGTTGATCTAGTCATTGTACTTCCAGAAATATAATAAATATATTGTGGTTCCTCTCATGAATGTAGGATATTTTTTCTAACATCAAAAATTTGTTTTGTTAATTAATTACTTTATGTACATTTTTAGTTAGGACTTTTGTTTTTTGAATTTCTAGGGAATTATTTGTTTTGATTTTTGCTTCATTGTGTGTGTTAGGTTGACATAGTGTAGTTGGTAAGGTGGAATAACTACCTATATCCATTGCACTTAGTCAATTGGAGGAAAATAACTAGATGTTCAGTTTTCTACTACACTAATTTGAGTAAGAATTTAAATGATCATACTAACCATAGTTTTATCTATGGCTCTCATGGATCAATTTTTTCATGAAGTCATAATTTTTGTGGTGGTTCCCTCCAGCCTCCCAATAGAAAGGGGTCTATGTCAACTATACTATTAGCCTTTTTGAAGAATAAATAATTAATATCTATATTAAATTTTTATTGAGAACATACATATAAGTGTTATGTGATAATTTTTATAAATAAATTGAACATTTATTTCAAAATATTTCTTATTATTTTTTAAAATAAATTTTATACGTATAATATCATGTGTTTTTTTCTCTGGTCACGTATGTTTTGTAAACATCAAAAGCCAAATTTTTTAAAATATAAAAAACTGTCATATAGTTTCACACCACAAAGTTGTTAATAAATTTTTTTTATTCATTGTTTGTTTGATATAACAAAAAAATAATTAAGAATTATAATAAATTAAGTAATAAAATGAATGGAATAGATAATACTTAATATAGATATATTGTTATTTTTTCAAAATTAAATATAACATCATTTTAGTATGTTATTTGGTAATTGGAACAACTATAAAATATGAGTGGAGGCCAACACATTGAAATGATAAGTTACTCCCACTATTTTAAAAATTATGTTTATAGAGGTTTCTGTCATTGCGGTTTTGTTAAAGAGTGTATATTTCTCACCCATGATTAAACAGTAGCAGAACAAAAGATGTGGAATGATTTTTTAGAACCATTAATCATAGAAAACAATTACCACGTTATATTTTACATTAAAGTAATTCTATAAACAATGTCAAATTAAAAAAAGGTTTTTTCTTGCACAAGAAGGCATTATTTCCATTGATTCATTACATGAGGTGTTGTATTTGTGCAATCTACCCATTTTGGGTACAATATACTTAGATGGTCTCCAACGGGATTATTCCTGATGCTAAAATCACCCAACATCTCTCACATCCATGATTCATGGACCTAAATTCCAATAATTCTTTTTTCATTGTTTTATTTGGAAAATGATAATTAATAACTCATATTGATATAGAAGATGGAAACTCAATATCATTACACCCTTTTGTGGGGAACTGTTTCCTATTTCTAGATTCTCTTATAGATTTAAGAAGTGTTATTATATTAATGAGTCCTTTGTTCATTAGAAATAATTTGTCAGTGAAACACTCCAATGATGTGATATCAGTCATGAATACTCATGGGTTCTAAATCATCAATACGTATTTGAGGTTCTCTATTAGTGAAGATATATGTATGTATTTGAGGTTCTTCATCAATGTTATCCATTATTGGGATGATTAGGAATTTCTTTGGCATTTATTGTGAAAGCATGTCTTCAAGCCATGTAATGAGACGTTATAGAGTTTATCATCATCTTAAGGGTGGGAATTTTTTTATGTTGAGTTAAAACCCATTATATATGATTTTTATCTATTCTATTGAGAGGAATCAAAACCCACATATTTTGGTACCACTTAACAAGACAAGTCACCATTTATGTTCTTGTGAAAAGGACCCAACCATGCAGCTTAACATCTTGTGGAAAGTGCATAAAAGTGAAAGATACCTAGTCGTGATTTGATGCTGGACTTAGGTTGATGTGTCCCAAAGGACCCAGAAGATATGTGGACTACTGGGGATGTTCACAAATGAATTTTGGTTGTATTTTGGAACTATGTTTAGACTTAATAGAGTCTTCCAAGATAACTCAGTTTTTTAGGAATCAAATTCCATGTAGTTCGGTGGCTCATGAAATGTAACATCATGCTAGTAGGATGAGGGTGAGCCGATGTGAAAATGATGGGATGGATAAGATGGGTGAGGTATCAGGCTTGAACCTCATTCAATATTTCTATGTTTCCCAATTAGTTGGGAATCAATGATCACGTAGTTCTAGACAATTTTTGGACTTACACATAAAAGGAGGCCCATTGAATCCACTTGATGGGACATACACATGCGAGCTGGACATTGAAGGGGGAATGAATGGGTCAAACATCGAATAAGAAGGCCCATTCAATTTTTGGGATTGTGGGGATGTCATGACCACCACTAATCACTAATCCTTCATGAGTCATTCTTCGTGTGATATTAAGAGTAAGTAGAAGATATGTTGATCACACAACCCTTCCCATCCACTGATGGATGATCCTCGAGCACAAAGGGGGAGAGTTAAAGGGGATTCGAATGTATCCATTTCATCTCATGTTTTCATATCCAAGATATTCATGTTTTAAAATATATCTGCATAAATCATTGTCAATGGTTAAGAGGATGAAGAGTGTTTATTACTATTAGAAATTCTAGGGGAATACCTAAGGAGGAGTGCCCTGAAACTTATTTTGGGGATATTTCTTTTTATTGAAATATATCTAGGATAATTGCATCACATTTTATAGTCGTGTTACAAGGACTAATACCATATTGTTTAACATCATGTGGTCAATACAAAAAAAGATAATTAAATCATCGGGCTTGATCCTCAAGGCAGATTCCAATATATCATGGTTAGTTGGGAATCAAATTTCACATAATTCTAGATGATGAGGTTTACACATGGATGTTTTCCATAAAGGGGGAATGATTTGGGACTCAAAAGTTGAGAGAAATCCCTTATTAAATGGAGTTGGGGCCTACACCATAATTTACGCATTATTGAATTTGAACTTTTGATTGGTGATAACTTTTGAGGAGGGTACCCCTTAATATCAGGACATAGGCAGGTGTCTTATGTATCCTGATTAGAGTAGGAATAAGAGTTCTCATAGTTCAGCTGGTTGGGTGAATCGTACATATTCCATGATAATCGTTTACATAAAAGACCATGTGTGTCATGTACAGTATGAGAAACAAGAGGAAGGTAATTATTCGTAAAATCACACAGTTTTCAATCCCCACTATTGGAAGAGGACTGGGATACATCACTTACATGTTTTCACTTTAAATTGGTCATGAGTCTAATGTAAGGAAGGTATGAATCTAAAGGATGCATTGGTAGAGATGAGAAAGTGTGTAGCCTCTTTTGAGATAAGGGTCTTACTCAAGGAGGGATTCCATTTTGAATGTCATATGGGGTATAAAAAAATATAATGTCATATATCATAGAAACTAACATCGTAGTTTTAAGTTGTCTTGTAGGGACTAATACCGTACGATTTTATGTCATGTGGCCCGGACAAGATCCATGCAGTTTTTCATCATGTGGATAGGATTATAACACATAATTTATGGAAATAGAATTTTGATCACGTGGTATAGAAATAAATATTAACAAGAAGATAATAAGGATATGATGTTTTGAAATACCTCAAACATGAGAGGGAAATAATGTTTAATCAATGATTGTGGGGATTCGTGGATCAGGATAAATAATATGGGGCATGAGAGCCATTGGGGTAGAAAGAGGTACGAAAATCATCTAATGATGAAAATTGGTCTCCCTTTTACATGCCTTTTTATGGAAAACAAATGTGGAGCCACTAGGGAATATTGTGAATAGTCAAATAGAGGTTCCCTAAGGACACTGACCATAAATATTTGATGGCTTTGGTGGTTTATGATGATCCAAAATTTCCCAGTACATAGAGTTTGATGAATGAATAATATGTGTCTAGGCATGTAAGAAACATTCAAGCCAAAACTTTCCATGTAGTTCATAATAAAAATGGTATAAGAATATTATGATGGGGGATTTAGAAGTGTCCTGACTAGTAGTTAGACTCATTGTATTGAAGAATAAGATGGTGGAGATGAATAAAAGTGCAATAGAAAATATCTTTGAACCGGCCCGAAGAGTTCACAATGTGAATCCTCATTTTTCATGGGGGTTATTGATGGTAGTGAAGGGACTAGCCTAGAGGGACAGAACAATAACTTGTCCCTGATCTCAATTGAGGGTGTGGGAGTACAACCCCTCTGGACTAGACATGTGGGTGCATAAGGATTTATAAATAAGGATATCAACATAAAAAGCTATTTGCAAAAGAGATTTTAGAATAGGATGTTGATGCAAAGGAGCTGGCTGCATAGGAGTTCACTGCATATGAGCATCTGTGAAGCATTTCTTTCAAAGGGTCATCAATGAAGATTGTTGACTGCATAGGGGCGTAAGTGAAGGTTTGGCCACGAAGGTTCCATCCAGGAATTTTTTCTTGAAAAGGGACATCTGTGAAGGATGTTGTCTATATAGGTGCATTTGTGAAGGTTCTTCTATGAATGGTCCATTTGTTAATCCTTTTTATTCCTTTGTGGGGTCAAAAAATAATGGATCTATCTATAAATTTCATGTCCTCTACATTGAATCCTTTTTAGAGGTTATTCTAAATACATTTTGATGGACGGATTCCACGATGGGATAACATTATATAGTTTGCAAGATAGAGTCTGTGAATATCTTTGGGAGTGGGATATATTTCCCCAGACCCTCTATATTTTTTTAAGCTTCATCCCTTTTTCGCACGTCCTTTCTAGACTTTCATATTTTTTTATAGAGGGTAATAGAGGGCCACAAATCATATTTAGTTGGGACCGATAGAGAAATCATTCTCAATGAGATGAGTTTTTAGCGGGTGGGGGGAATTAATTTTTGGGCTATGGAAATACCACCCCCATAAAATGAATTACTATGTTCATGGGGGATATTCATTCATAGTATAAGAAATCACCACCTCCTTCTACAATCTATTGAGTTTTTTAATTCTTTCATAAACTACATATGGCCATGCAGAGTAGCGATTTGCGAAGGGATTTTTTCCTCACAACTACTTATCTTTGAAATATTCTTTAGGGTTCTTATGAATATTATTTTTACCCTTTTCTAACTCTGATATAATTTTCTTCATAATGATTGTGGAATTTTTGGACCCAATAAATGTCTCCCATCAAAATGGGATCTGATCAGGACAAAGAGGGGGCTATTCTAACATAGAATCAGTCGTATTTAAAATGAATAGTCAGATAATGTACTAATATTTTCTTACGTTGAGGGACCTGGTGACTTTATCATGACTATTTCTTGGGGGATATAGAAAACCCTACAATAATTGGGTCTTTTCTAATGTTACAATAAAATTTTCCATAACCCGATTTGGTGCGGGCTTAGTGGGTATACAATGAATTTTTCTCAATACACACTTTTTGGGTTTTCAACCAAACAATATTTGTGTCTATTTTTTTTATTTCATGACATATTTCCTAAATTTTACTACATATAGGTTTAGCGAGCTAGTAAAATAAATTCAATGGTTCCCTTTTCTGATTTTTATACTGGTGAGTTTCATGTCCCGTTCATGGGTAGTTTAGAGTCTTTCAAACCTTTCTATCATTAATTCTGTTTTATGTGGAATATCTTTCACCATGAATTGTGGGGTGATGTCCCTAACAAGGACTCACTAACATAGGATGTCCCAATAGATTTTGGACATTGATAAGAGATTTTTCCCGACCCTAATGTGTTAGTTTCTTTTCATATGACATGATATGGTGTATTGGATCCATGGGGTATATGGAGGTAGGAAATTATTCTCCTAGGAATGAATTTTCTTTTGGTTTATTTGAATTTTTTTGGGAAACATATGTAGATCCATCTGGAAATTTTGGGCATAGTCGAATAATGATGTCCTCAATAAACTAACCATCCATCCTTGATGGCCAGGTAATTTTATGAAAATAAGGATTTGTATTGTTTTTTAAGACCATAGCGGGTGTCCTATTATGGAAATTATTTCTCAAAGTTAAGGGGGAATTTTTATCATCTTATAAGAAGAATGTCACCGCGATAAAAATTTTACTTATGTAAAAGGGGGTTAATGAATGGTGTGGTGTAACATCATATATACAAGATATTTGAGACTTATGATTTATGGTCCATTTTTTTAACTATATCAGAGGGAATAATATGTTATACATTTTCTTTATAATCTTAATAGAAAGGTTCTATTGTCTTCAGGATTGAAAAGTGGAAAAGGTGTAAATGGTAATATATGGGGTTTTAAAAACTAGGGAGTGAGGAAAGATGTATATTTCATAGTGTCATATAGATTTTGTAAAATCCTCTCATGAGGAAGAATTTCCCTTTGGACGATATGACATTTTTTTTGGGAAACATATGTAGAACTGCTGGGGTGTTTTATGCATCGTCAACAAAGGTTTCCTCAGGACAGAGACCTTCAATTTCTAATGGATAGGAAAGATTATTGGGATTTAGAGATTTTTGGATTCAGACTGTGGTTTATAAATAGGGGTACCAAAACATGAAAGGGTCATCTCAAACCAAAACATCCAGATAATAGGTAGAGATGTTCCCACCATACAAGTGTGAGGTGGTTCCCTACGTAGGTCTGGCCCATGTACAGAAAAGGGGGTCGATTTTGTTTTATGGATGGACCTAAGATAAGATAATTTAGTTTCTCTATTTGTCCTGTGATGATAGGAATCAATATATATTCATTTATCTAAAGGTTTCTCCATATTCTAATGTGATTATCACATAGGAATGGGTCACATTCATCATGTATATGATATCACCAATGAGGTGGGACACATATAGGACCTCCTTGTACTGATATATTTCATTCATAGAAGTATAAGGGAAATATTCCACGGGGCGGGGGGATGTCTGGAATCAATCATAATTCAGTTTTAATGTCATTTGATTATGCCATTCATATAGAACCCTTGGGTAACTGGAGGACAACCATGATTAGGTGTTCCGACATGTCCAAGAAGTGAGTACGAAGGGATGTGAAAACCTCGCTTCTGATGTCTCTTGGATCGAGAGAAATGACATGGGGATTGAAATCCGTTGGGTGTATATAAATAGAAAAGCCTCTCCTGAGGAATAATTATCCTTCAATTGATAGGCCATTTTTGTTGGAAACATATGAAAATACATTAGGGAACTGTATGTATAGTCAAAGAATTGTGTCTTTAGGACACTGAACTTCCATTTCGGATGGATGAGGAGGTTTGTGAATATATGAACCCACTCAAATCATAGTATTTGATTGATGTAAAGGAACTGTATGGAAATATTAGAATCATTTAGGCTGCAATTTTCCATGGAGTTAATAATTTCCCTTCATCGATCTATACAGTACGTAGGGGGGTATTTTATTCCTTAATTGGAGATAGACTGATATTATAGGATTCTAGTGCCTTAAAATTCGTCTCCATGCATAGGTTTGGTTAGTACATATGGATAAGGGAATTGTAGATATATTATTTCCATTGGGGATGGTTGTTCCGGATATCTATCACTTAGGCATTACTATGTATCATTTATGTATATGAATAAAGAAAAACATTTTTTGTGGAGAACCATGTAGTTTAATGTCGTGTGATTAGTACTTTTTCATCCCCAATGTAGAGGGAATACCCCTAAGGTGACATTTAATATCATGCAACTAAGACCAGATATATCAGATTGATTTTCGATGGCTCTGAAGGAAATACCATTCTGAGGTCCCTAATCTCTCATGAGATATTATAGGTGTCTGAAAATATGGGAAATAAGGATTTATTACACCACATAGGGGAGGAATATTCAAGTAAAATATCATTATATATTTCAGGTACCTAGATAATGATGAAAGTTCAAACATCACTACTTATCCTGTATGGATAGAAATTATGCCATACTAAGCACCGTTACATGACATGGTGGGTGAAAAATGCTGGGGGTAATGTCTTATTTGGTAAGAACATAGGTTATGCTATGAAATATAACATTATACAGTTAGTAAATTATTCCATGGATTTTAATTTCATACGATTCAGAAACTTTCTGTATAGTTTGGTGCCATATAGAAAGGATGTGGATGACCTGACGTGAAAGTTGGGAAACATTGTTATTCTTGGGACATAAATAGGTTTGTTTTGGTATCCCTCTTCATTAACATATAAATCATCTATATGAAAAGTTTTATGCATTCCATGGTTGGGTCGGAGTTGTAGGATATGAGTATCACTACATATCTGATGATAATATGAATCAATACACATGTAGTTTGTTGTAGAATACACTCATCCTAGGTCTATCCCATACAGAGGGGTCATTCTTTACTTTTTGTTGGTGGATCCATGATGAAATAATGGTCATCTCTATGTATCTAGTTTAGGAACTAATTGTGCACTATGTTGTTCTCTAACATGGCATGGTAGGTCATCAATGTCATAGGAAATGGCATATCTAGTGAGAACACTATTATTCAATAAAGTATAACATTATAAATCATTGAAATTTTTTTCCATGTAATTTAATATCATGCGGTCAGGAAAAACTATTATATAGATCAGAAATTATTATGGGATAATCGGGTCGGATGTTCTGGCATGCCCTACACACGAGGGGGTAGGGCAGAAAGTGTAATCCATGACCCCCGAGACCCTCATATTAGGAGGAATAAAGTAGGGCATGGAATCCAATTAGAATATAGAGGTAGTAAAAGCCTATCTTGGGGATTTATTTTCCTTCAGTTGGCATGATTTGTTTTGTGGAAATATTATACAGAGCCATCAGGCCATTTTGTGCATAGTCATCCAATGGTGTCCTCAAAACATTGACCTTCTATTTTTTATGGCCAATGTGGTTAATAAATATCCAAAATATCCCGGTACATAGAGTTTGATGAATTTGAATGATGTATTCAGATATGAAGGAAATATCTAAACCATGATTAGTCAGGAACTATGGAATCCCTTACATAGATCTAACATGTATATAGGAGGGGTGTGATACTTTGACAAATACTTGAGGTAAGAATCATGGTTTGGAATCTCCTATATTTATTTTCATTTATGCACAAGAGGATTGGTGATTTTTATATTTTTTTTTTTTAGGGATGGACCTGGGAAAAAAGTTGAGGTGTCACTGCATTTCTCATTATATTGAGAATCAAGCATAACATTTGTCTTGACACACAATGAAATTCTTCATCATATGGTAATGACATAGGTCCAATGTTGTAAATTGGAAATAATAGGTGTGTCCATTTTATGTCTTACTACTAGGACCATGGAAACATTTTTGTGGATTGATTCTCCCTGTCTATGCGGGGAACCCTCTTGTCGATGCTTTTTATCAAACTTGAGCTACCCTTTGTGTGGGATAAATGGGATGTGATAGGATTTTTCTACCACATAGGGATGACGTTACCATGGATTGTGAACTTTTACTTCCTATCCATTATCATAGTTGGTCCAATATTTGGATACCTGGGTGGTGATATGTACCTTTATAGGTTAAGAATCAGTCTAAACATAGGTCTAGGAAATTTCACTATTCATGCCTGACCATTATGTGGGGAAGGGGAATTTTTTTGATTGGTAATTGGGCCAAGAAGTAGAATCTGAGTGTCCCTACATATCTTGTGAGGGAAGGAATCAAGCCACATGTGGTTTTAAATAAAACTCCCTAAATAGGTCATGTACACATGTAAGAAAACATGCATTTATTTCTTGTGTTGGTGGTGGTTGGGCCAAGATGTAGAATATTGGTGTCACTAAATATCATGCAGATGTATAAATCATGTCATACATAGTTCTAGAAATATTTTCCCTATATCGGTATTACCCATGCATAGGTAGGGCCATTTTTCTCAGTTCTTTTGAGGCGATGAGCATTCCATGCACCTTCACTCTTTGTTCATGATGGGGGATCTCATCAAATCATTCTTATGATCATGTGACCAACAATCGGTGTGAGAAACAATGAATAACCAGGGTTTCGATCACAATACAGAGGCTGTTGGAGATATAATATAGGCATTTTGTATCGTGTGGTGGCTGGAACAAGATCTGATATCAGGGCATCCCTACATATCCCATAAACAAATGGAAATCATTCAGTATTTAGTTCTATGAGGAGACATCCCTATATTTATTTGGTCCTTACAAAATGTGGGGATCATTTTATTTATGGTGGCTAGGCCTGAGACGTAGAGTCTAGGTGTCGCGACGTATATTACTGAAACAAGAATCATGCCACACATAGTTATAGATAAATAGATTTCCTTATTGGGATTTGACTGTCACACAAGAATAGAGTAATTTTTTCCGTATCCTATTCCAATTTGACTCATGTGAGACAAATCATTAATTAGAACACAAAGATCCCTACACATTTTGACATCATGCAATTAGGACGATAGATTTCAAATAATTTAACGTCTTTTAGTAAGAATGATGATCTCTTGATGTGAAAGGATAGGCATGTTGTATCCTATAGTTTAACATCATTTAGTAATAACAAGATTCCATACAACTTATCATCATATTGTAAGTACATTATTTCATGAAGTTTAATGTCGTGTTGTAATGATAATTCATGATACATAGTTTTTCAAAATACAAAGTGGACATTGTGGACATATAGTTTAACGTTATGCGGGAAGGACCGGTACAATATAAAGTTTAATGTAATATAGAAAGGAAATTTTATCCTACAGTTTAACATCATGAAATAATGATGCCTCATTTGGTAACATTAAATATATCTTCAATAACCATGAATCATTAGGAGCTATAGAAATTTGCCTTTCCATTTATTTTACAGAATAAACTCCATTGGAGTAGGATTTTTTGACATATGATACCTCCCATTTTTCTCAAATTTTTGGGGTTTCTTTCAATGATTTATCATAGTTCTGATTACCAACACCAATTCTCATTCGAGGATGGGTCATAGGTCATCATTTTATTAAGGCTCATGCAATCTGGTTTTGGTTAACTTATATATGGTGTAATGTGTGCAAAATTTTCTCTTCCAATTTCTCTAACTCATCGAGCCATTTTTTAGATTTCTATTCTATATGTAGTTGATCACAGATGGAAATGATGAGAGAGGGTAATTGAAAATTTATGGGTAGAACTACCTTTGTCTCATATAGTAATGATTATAGGATAGATTTAGTGGTGGTGTGGGTTATGGTCCAGTATTACATAGAGAATAGAAGAGCTTGTCAAACCATGATTTCATGTCATTGTCTACCATATTTTGGATAATGTTAGATAGTGTATTGTTGAAGGCTTCTATTTATCTAGTGGTAACTCCACAGTAGTAGGATGAGCGGTTTTCCTTGATATTAGACTCTTGATATAGCTTCTCCAATTTAGCTGAGAAAAAATTAGTCCATTGTGCATAATTATTTTATGAGGGACACAAAATCTGGTGATGATTGGATTTCACAAAGATGAAAAGGATTCTTTCCCCCACCACTTTATGGGGTACAATTTCTTCCCATTTGGAAAAGCAGTTCGTTCCTTTGTAAATATACTTTAATTTTTTGGCCATGGAAGAAGGGTACAACCCCAAAACATCCATTCCCACATGGTGATTGGCATGGAGTACTAGGATGTATGAAGTAATAATAGGGGTTAGTGGATGAAATTGGCATGAAATTGATAGGAATGTTATTTATTTGTGAATTTAGTGAAATTCTACTCCATAGTGGGACAATAGTATCCGAATGAAAAAATTCAATGAGAGATATTGGATGATGGTTGATATTCCCCAACAATCTTCAGAATTAAAATAACATGGAGTCAGTGGTCTCTTCTCATCCAATTTATATAAGAAAGACTCCATCAAGGTTATTCTTATAGAGGAACTTTTGATGGCTTGTGCCACCATACTAAACAACGTTGACTTCTCATCTCTGTATTTTCTCCCTTCTATCCCTATTATGTGGGATTTCTTCTCTCTTATGATAATCAACAATGGGAGTCTTCTATCCATTGTTATGACCATATAGCTCAAATATGGAACTAATCACATTTATTTCTTTTGTATTGGGATTGAAAAATCGTAGTACCGTCTTAATGACTACCATCAAGGGGATTAAATACTCTTACATGATGGAAGTGGTACTATTGATATACTTGAATACCATTTTGGAATTAGCTTTTATATTCAAGTTATCTGTTTGTACATGACATACTAGCTCCACGCATGCAATAAGAGTCTGGTACTCTACTTTGTTTTTTGTGCACCACTTTGATAGTAGATTTATTTATGATATGACTTCCTTTTCCAAATATATGTGTATGAATCACAATACAACTTTGTTGATCTTAGGGTCTTCAATCCTTTTTCCTATCAGACTTTTGGTTTAACCATTAAATTACATATCAGGAGTTTAGGAATTCACATGAATTGAGAAAACTACTTCATCGAGTATATCATTATCCAATGGGGTCAGTTCTTCTGAGGGATGTTCAACAAAAAATTCTTCTAATACGTGGAATTTGATGGAATTATGAGGCACAAACTATATGTTTAAATTCTATAGTATGACCTCCCACTGTAACATGAATTCAGTCAACATTGGATGAATGGGAGTACACTTGATTGGGGAGCTAAGAGAGACTAAATGGCCCATGGGGTGAAGCAGAAAGTGTATCGGGTTCTAGACTGCAAATATTAGGACCAAGAATCTCTTCCAAATATTAGAATAATGTGTCTCAACATAAATCATTATACAGATGAGATAATAGACTATGTTCACTCTACTGCTATAATTCTACTATGATAAGAAAGATCCTAGGGATTGATCCAATGTAGTCACATAAAGTATAAGCGGTCATCCTCAAAAAGGATTCATTATCACCCATAGTTTTGTGAGATATTTCATTATATTATCGACTGATTCCTATCAATCATTCATCAATTGATATGAAACCCATTTTTTCGTCATCCTGTTGAGGGGAAATCATTTTCCTGTGAAGTTGTCTATAATGTACTAAATGTATTCCAAATATCCTTGCATACCTCTATAATCAATGAGGTTGTGATGAGTTGACATTCCAAGGATATAAATTGTCTTCCCAGGGAATAATTTTATATCGTGATAGAATGTTATGAAGCCAAAGAATTTCCCTATGGTGAAGTTGAATAATCATTTCATGGGGTTAACTTTTATATTTTTTATTCATAGTTTATTGAATATTATTTCAAGATATTCAAGGTGGTCCAAGTGTTTGAGGGACCTTACCACCACGTCATAAAAATACCATTAAATGAATATCTCTAGAAGGGAATGAAAATTTGATGCATGGAAAGTTGTTATGTGGCGCCATCATTTTTCAAACAAAAGGGCTTTACCTCATAGAAAAATACCCCTTAAAGAGCTTTGAAGGCGGTGTCTTCTTCATCTTCTCTGAATATTTAAAATTTTTATATCCTAAAAAAAATTCATGAAATATAGGGCTTGATATATGGTTGTTTCAATGATCATCAGTTCTATGATTAGGACTACAAAATTATCTTTCAGGCATGGATGATTATTATTACTATAATCTATATAGACTCTAATATATCCATTAATATTTTTGAAAAAGAAAATATTATTCATCCAGATAAGAAAATGGGATTCCTAAATAAAGTTTTATCTAAATATATTATTGATTTCGACCTCTATTTTTACATCATTCATCGAGTGCATTCTCCTCGCAGCATGGTTATAGCCATAACAGTCTTCCGATAGGCCTGGGTAGTGAGTGGCCACCGTAGGATCGATTCGTGAAATTTATTTCTAGTTATAGGAGAAACAAATCTAGATCATACCTTAGAATGGATGTGTATAGTTCTTTCTCCTTAAATGGATTGTATTCACTAATCATGGTGGGTCACATATAATAATCAGTACCATGATTTATTTCCATGATATCATTAATTGTGGTACATACACGCTCGAATAATGATAGAGGCGAATCCCTAAGGTCATGTACCTCATCCTATTACAAATCCTCCTCATCATATTCCCCTTATAATGGGGACAAAATTCACATGATTTTTATTTCAGTGTTAAGAGAAGAGTCACACTTTTGGCATTTTCAGGATGAAGCGACTTCTTCTACCCTTATTAACAATAGGGAATTTTTTATAGAGGATGGAGTGAGAGGAATAATAATGGTCTCACATATTTTATGCATTAGTGGGAGAGTATGGGATTATTTAGAAATCTGAAAATGGATTGAGATCATTTCTATCCAAACAATCACCATCTTCTTGGGTGTCAGTGGGATTTTAAACATTATTTGTCTCAGTGGCCATTACTAAAATCATGAGGATAGAGGAATAAAAATCTAAATTTGGACTCATTCATTCAATATAGTTGATGGGAATTAAATATTCATTTTGAGATTCTTAAAGGGGTTTGTTGGGACCATTTCCCATAAATTTATTGTGGTGACCCAATAAATACTAACGACTGAGGGTCTATTCCCTTTCTGCTCATAAAACCCAGCTTCAATATAATGGTAATTGAAAGATTCAAATGGGGACTTATAGGTATGAAATGTCACATATTATCTATTAATGAAATATTTGATGTACTGATGGTATGATGAGGGAATCATTGGGGGTTGATTCATCTAGATCCTTCCTATAAGAAAATTGAAGGATGTGTATTCCAGAAAACAAAATATTCTATCTCAGATATGAGATCCCCAAACCAAGTTTTACGCATGATTTGACATAGAATTTCTACTCACTTTTATCATATCACAATAGGGTTGTGGTGTAGGATATGAGGTTACCTTCATTGAAGCCTAGTTGATGAAGTGTCCGCAATAGGATGAGATTAACTCCAGAGCCATTGTAGATGAAAACGTTTTGGACATCAACATTATTTATCATTATAGACTCATATAAGTATTTAATGCACCTTTTCATGATGGTGTCTTCATCCCAATCTATGATGAAGATAACCATGAGTAATTACGCGGGATTAGTATCTATCTGATAGACTTTAATAGTGTCCACCTCGACATTGAACTCTTCGGGGCTTAGAAATGCTTCAATAAGCGCATCCCTATTGTCTCTTGATAGATTCAATGAATCCATGATTTATTGTATGGATAATACTGAGGCCAAATATTTCACAAAATCTTATTTTTTTACCTAATAGTTGGTGCTTCTTGGATTTATGATTCACATTCATAGGTTCTTTGGGCACTTTAGCATTGGATGTAGATGTACTAGACCCTAAGATAGAAGCTAGTGGTGCTTCTGCAGTTTGTGGATTTGGCCAGGTAGGTCTACCGACATTCCATGGTGGATAATACATTTGTTCTTATTCTGATGGATATTCTAGGATAATCAAGCCATATTTTCTTCTAGTGGAGGACGAGAAATGTTAGTTTTCCTCTCTGGTCCTCTGAAGGTCTCTTCTGTGAGTTTACTCAACATTGATGGTTTATCTAGTTCATGGTTGAGAATTTTCTTTCTTCCAAAACTATTTCATCCTAGGTATCCTTGGCTCCTTGAGCCTCTTCCCCCACCTCCCCAATTGGGTACAATGAACTCAGGTTTGTAACCATATTTGTCATTAGATAAGTGTTCCATTATGTCGATGACATTAATGGTGACATAAATTAGTTCGATGTATAATGATGACTCTTCTTAATTGAAGTTTTTCTATTGTATCATTTGGTGAGGTGGTGCTCATCTATTTAGATCTGAGGGCAAAAAATTTGATAGTGTCAAAGAAAAAATTAGTGTTAGTATAGGTTGGTCTTGTTAAACATTCTCTCTTCATTTCCGGTCAAATATCTTTTTGTAAGTTATACATTTGGAGAATTTTGGGGATAATGATGTCTCCTGCATTACATTATAATTTTTTGGAGGCACATTTGGTTGCTTCAACTATTCCTGGAGTATGTCATGGGCTGGGTTGACTATTTTTTGAGCAACTTATCTATCGAACTTCTGTTCCCTTTTTCTAGTGACTTTTTTCCACTCTCCTCCCTTATCCAAGATAGTGGATGAAACATATACTACCTGTCATGGTGGTATTCCCAGTATGACCTATCTAGAAATAATCATTATTTATAGTATGTCCTTGAATAAAAAAAACTATTTAATGTTGGGTCACAGTATCCAGTGGAAGGGACTATAATCTGGTGTGTCACCAAGCCCTACATCATTATCTCTCATTGGTTTAGGTACCCATAGCATGTTACAATTCAAAGAGGTTAAAAAGAATCCATATACTTTGTCATCTCAAAACGAGTAATAATTATTCATCCATTCCATGAATTTATTTTTTATCAGCCTTCTTCACATGTCTTTTCGAGTTAGGGGATGTTGTTGACATCTAGTGGGCCGTGTAAGGTTTGGTACATGCCTAGGATCTAGAGTTGGTGCAATGGGTGGCTTATGTGTGTTGCAATTCACTTAATATCATCCCACTATTTTTATGGGGTAGATTGGGTTGCCTAATACTTTATATTATTCCATCGTATGGAATCTTATATTAATCGGGAAATGGAAGAGAAATCCCAAAAACCCACTTGAATATTTCATCAAAATTAGTGGTGTTCACAACTCATCGTAGAGCTTATCAATACACATGGAAATCATCTCATCTTGGGGGAGTGGTTGGTTCAAGAAGACATTCATACCTTTCTATCTAAAAATAAATTATATAACTCTCTAATTCTTCTAATATTTTTGGTTCTTGAGGTCACTGATGCTTGTCTTTGGAATCATTGAACTAAACTATAAAATGGACCACTATTAGAGATCCTTCGATATTATTATAGAATTTACTAGAAAACAAGTTTTCCATACAAAGGTGAAACCTTATAGAGTTTTTAAGATGAATCTGAGTTTCACAACTTCTTATTTCTTTTGGGTTCCCAACATAGGGTAATTGTAAGAGTCATAGTGCATCATATGTTGTTCTAGGTCACTTGACCCATTTAATAATGGAAATATGGGGTTCCAAAAATCTAGTAATTATGGGACATTGCTCAACTTGTCGGGGTATGGTTTCTATTCCGGTTGTATCAGAGTGTTCCTCCCTTCCATGGCTTCAATTCGAGTTTATTGTGACATGATGGTATTAGTGATCCCTTAATGACTGTCCTATTGAACCTAAGAATAGCTGGAATCATTAGAGGTAATGATTAGATGTGTTGGCTCTATTGGTATACGAGGAATATACCTAAATAGGGGTATCCATTATGGATTCACCTGAATTTTTTCTAGTTATTTCCTTAATGGATGAAAATATTGATATCCTTTAGGGATTAGATTCAGTTAGACTGATGGTACCATTGTAATGTTGGATGAGAATCCTGGCCTTGATTCTATTTTCTAGGATGCATTCTTATGGCTGAGGCACACTAGCTAGATTTGTATTTTGAGGTTCATCCTAGAAAAAATATCTGGAAAGATGGATTCATCAGAGTAGTTAAACCTTGATTCACCTCATATCATTCATTTCATTATCCTACCAAGTTTAACTATACTTGAGTGTGAGGGTATCATTTTCATGTAGAGTAGGTGGTGGGTCATGTGAAACCTTGTTATTATTCTTCTGGTTGATAGAGATTTGAAATGGAGGTAATGATGGATTGGATGTGGGAGTAACAAGTTTAGGGTGGATATTTGGTTCTGAGTATGCACACCTTCAGGCTCGGGGTGGGCCACACCTAAGAGGGAACCATATTCACTTGAATCCTCATTATTTTTATTATTTTTAGGGATGTTTTCAAGACTAAATTACATGATGTTCACTGATGCATAATTCAGTATTGGTGGCATACGAGCTGATGAGGGAGATATTCTGATGTCCTTTGTTGAATCTATTCATTTTGTTCTAGGGTCCTCTTCAGGTTTCTTAGTGAATGGAATCTTGATTGGAAACTTTATATAACTTGTTGTGTGCCTTCGTTCTACGGGATTTGAGTCACGATACATGACATAATGGGTGACCTCTATAATTTTCATCCTCCATAGGTGGGAAAATACTGATATCTTCTGGGATTATGGTTGAGGTAAAATTCTCCCAACCCTAGAGGTGGGGTTACTTATGTTCCTATATTATTGTGCCTCATTCAATATTTATTATTCTTATAGTGATATTTTTTGTTAAAAATTCCTCCAACACTACAAGATTGGGATGATCACATACAACAGTGGTTTCTACTAAAATTTATGCATCCTTAAACTTGAGTATTAACATTTGAGTGTGATTGAGATTTGATTCTGGGTCTACATGTGAATTTTATTCTTCCAATGACTTGAGTAGTTATAAATGATTGAAATCTCGTAGGTGAGAAGCCTACTAAATGTTATTGTTCACCTATTTCAAGAGTTATTTAATGTCTTTCACTCATTTTGACTGATTCTTTTGAGAATTACATGATTCAAGTTCTTATTGATCATGACACCTTTCAAAACCAAGTATTTCATTATATTTATATCTTTGGATAATGACATTGCAGGATGTCACTTATAATGGCGTTTTATAGATGGTACATGGGGTAATGTCTAAATCCACATGACCTCCCCATCCATGAATATGAACACTATATGAGGTGTTGTTGTTAAGGCAATGTAACATATGCAGTGCACGGATGCAGGTTAATTCAAGATCATTCTTCCGCCTCACTGATTGTGGTCTTCGTGCAGATGGAAGAGATTCTAGATCAATTTGACGTTGAATCTCCCCCAAAAAAATTACATGGTCTACATATGAATCATTGGAAAAAAATTACTTTCAAATATAAATGATGTTTCCATATATTAAGATTAATTTTTTTCATCCATTCGTGTTACAAATCACTTGGTATGTCGAAATGGAAAGTCGCTATAGACCAGAACATAATGGGTATGTCATACCTAGACAATTGTATTCTCAAGGGCAACATATCCTTTTTTTCATCTACTAGATACTCATCTTCATGGTCAATCCAACATTAATTCCTCTGAATGAGTTCATACTAAGTAGTGGGATTAGCAAGATTATTATCAATATTTGAATGGTACATAGGTGGCATAGTAGATGAGTGAGGTGATGCACCATCTTCTAACTGAGAAAGAATGTTTCTATTCATTAAAATAGTAACCAATAAGACAAAATCCATATTTCCAAGTGCCTCAAAATATGATGGATTTCTCGTATTTGACTTGGTTAGGGGGGGAAATTCTCACCGATGTGAATCTTGGTCGTGGGGAGGACCTTTGTAGTGGGAACTGGAATGGTGAGGACTACCACTATATCTTGGTATCCATCCATGTGGATAATTTACATAGTGCTTATCTTTGGGAGGACCTTTAAGATAGAATGTAACTTTGGGAGGGCCTTCATTCTTCTTGATATCACTATAGAGAGGGCCTTTGAAGTGACTACCATTATGGTGAGGACTACCATCGTGGATTGATGTAAAACTGCATAGAGAATTTTCCTAGAATATACCCTATGGAGGAACATCAATGAAATTGATAGTAATTGGAGGACCTTATTAATATTCGATCTTATGGTTAGGGGGGATACCATGACACTCTTTAGTAGATTGGCTCTTATGATTAATCATTTCTTTCCCATGATGTATGCCTTTATGGGTGCCCCAAGGAGGACCTTCACATGGTGAAACCATTCAAATACTACAGACATTTACCAAACTTTTTAAGGGATTGATAGGATATTGATCCACTATTGACATGTGTTTGATGTTATCAAGAACTCCACCATCTGGTAGAGTAGGATCATGAATGTGCTCTTCATTTTCAAGTTTCTTTTGGAGCATTACATTTTTGGGACCTCTCATGCTGGATACTGGGACTACATGTTGTTGGTAATGGATTTAAAATATGGTTTCATGTCAAAGTTCTTACCATGATACCACTCGAATTTTCTGGTGACAATCTTCAGTTCTTACAAGGATATATGCATAGCCTAGAGTGGCCACCTTGACAGACCTGTGTCCTCTAGTAGGAATGAATATTTTTTCCCAATCCAATTTTCCATTTATCATAGAATATGAAAAATGGACCTCCGAGATTATAGAAGGGATAATGGTATACTCTGATGTGACCATCATTGTATTTGGATGAGTCACCACACATGGGGAGATAGGGTTGTGGTCCTGAATCTATGATATGGGCGTGATTACAACTCGAAAAGTCTAGAGAATATGATTATGAAATCATGTCTAACCCTCCATTATTTCCAAGATGTTTTGAGATATGGATTTGGCTATAATAGGGATATATGTCAATTTTGGTATTAGAGGAAGAATATGTGCATGGTATGGACCTCCATGTTCTGCCAGTGGGTAATAGTGGTTTTCATATATCAGGGAAGAAGAAGGTGTATGTCCCTAATTTGTAGCGTGGATATTCCATCGATTGTCTCCAATTACAACTGAATTTTACTAGTGGGTTAATATTTTTGAGAATTAATTTCCATCAGCTCATTTCAATTGTATTATTCTGATGGGCTTGATATGCATCCATAGAAATTTCCATCTACTTATATTTGGTGGCCATAATATATGAATGATGGGCTTGATACGAGGGAGTATGAATTTGACTCTTAACATACTTTATGGTCACCATATTTTACTGGTGGAATTCAAATTCATTAATAGGGATATGCACCAGACCATAGTATATCATCCAATTAGGATGACAGGCTTCGTGGGAATCAGTGGGGATTTTCAACTGCCTATAATTTCCTTCCCTATTTTTTTGGAGGCGTTGGAGAGTATAGGAATTAATTATTTATATCTCTTAATATTCCTACCTATTTTCAAGGAAGGATGCATAAGATAGGAAAGTGATATATCCTTTCCCGTAATACGTCATCATATTTTCACAGCTGATCTCTTCCTTAGGAATCAGGGTGATATTAAATTCTTGATTATATTTCTATTGTTCATTGCATGTAGCGAATGGGGTCTTTGTTCACAGAACTTTATCAGGATCTCATAGTGTGATATCCTCTATAGAATGAGGATAATGGGTCACACTATGTTGATAGTGATGTCTTCTAGTAGGGGCCCTAGACTAAGGCCCCTATATAGTAGGGACAAATTCATTGGTGAATACTTTTTCTTCCACCCTAAGAGAAGGGAGGTATCATTTTAATGTTTTGGGTAAAATATCCCAAAACTATTAGAGATATATAGTGGACCCAACAGGTTCTATACTGTTAGTCATTTCTATGTGGGAGGCTGGTTTGATTACATCGACATATGGGCCTATCTTGCTAGCTCTATCATAGAGTGAGTACCATTCTGTTGGTACTTCTGTATTTGTGGAATTGACACCTAGCATTTGGGACACTAGGTGGGTTAGGTTTTCCTCTATTTCATGGGAGGCATGGTCGTTGCGATGGTTGACAGGCATGTCTTCAAGAACATATGGTCTTCCATTGGATTTAAGAAAGCTCTTAATAATGCATGTAGTATATATGAAAATTAAAAAAACCCCATCAAATTAGTATCTCACAACCACATGTATAATTGATGATCTATCTTTTCCCTCTTCCCTTTTGGATTCAAAAATGTCCTTGGGTGGGTTAATGTCGCCCACCATGGTTATGGATTCACATCGGGTTCAGAATTTTTGTTTCGACCCTAATGTTTTGTGCCTCATGGTTGACTGTATGGGATTATGTTTTTGTGAAATCGAGATACATCGAGTACAATATACTTTTATGGTATCCAAAAGGTATATTATAGGATACAGAAACAACCTAAGACTCTCAAATACATGATTCATGGACTTTGTCTTCAAGGGAAGGTGTTCATTGGATGATTTGGTAAATGACACTTAAGAAGTCTCATTGGTCTATAGAATGGGACCTCCCTATCATATCAACCATTTGGGTGGAACAAATTCCTAATCCAAGACTCTATTATAGATTTAAGAAATGTTCATATGTTCTTGAACCCTTGTTTCATTCCCAAATTTGTGTTCATTGATTAAAACTTGGTCGCGAGATTGATCAAAATTACCCATGGTTCCAGAATCATTTGTATGTATATGAGGATCTCAATTAATGAATATATTTGTATGCATCTGACGTTATTCATCAATGTTACTCTTTTTTGGATAGATTAGGAATTCGTTTAAAATCTATTGAGACAATGTGGTTTCAGGACACAAAATGAGGTGGTCTAGAGTTTATCTCCATTTAGTGGGGATGGTAATTATTTCTATGTTAGGATTTATCCCATAAGATGGGCTTACAAAAAATACTCATTAGATGAATCAGAACCTATGTAGTTCAGTGCCACTTAACTGGACATGTATCCTTTTAAGGCCATGTGTTTAACCCCTAACTATGCAGTTTCACATCATGAAGCAAGGATGTTTGGGAAGAATATTCATATTCAAGATTTAATTCTTGACTTATGTCGAGGAGGGAACAAATAACTAAAATATATTTGGTCTTTTGGGATAACATAAGCCTACGGAGGATGTGCCTATAAAATATTAGCGTGTATATTTTTTTCATGGTTTTGACCTGATTTTGGATTCCTATGTATCCCAATTTGATGGGAGTCAAACCCATCACAGTTTAGTGGATAAAGTAGTTTAACATCATGCTTTCAGGATTGGGGTGAGATGATGTGAAGATGACATGATGGATGAGATAGGTGAGTTATTGGGATTCATATTCAAGGAGGATTCCTATATATCTCAGTTAGTTTAGAATCTATGTCTCTATAGTTTTGAAAATAATATGGGGGTTACAGTTCAATGATGTCCCATGCAAGTCACTGGTTGTGAATTATGCATGGGATTTTCCAATTGAGTGGGACATGAGAGGGGACTACATCTAGGAAAAATGTTTGTTCGATGCTTGGGATCATTTGGATGTCATGATCTCCTCTAATATCGTTGTAAATTTAATACATGATTAGGGAGAGAAAAAAAGAGGAAATGGTGGATCCAATGATCTCACAACCCTCCTCATCTGCTGATGAATAATGATGGAACTCATATAGAGAGATAGAGAGAGAATTTGAATGTTCCCATTTCACCTATTCTTTTCTTATCCATGTTATTAATTTCTGGAGATCTATCCAGATATTTCCTAGGTTGAGGCTGAGAGGATGAAGTGTGTCGCCTCCTATAATAATTTTTAGGGGATTACCTCAAGACGAGTGACCTGAAACTAGTATTTGGGTATACTAAAGTGTAAGTCCTATACATTGGATGATAGAACAATAGTTTAGTGTCATATATTTCAGACTAATACCGTATAGTTTAATGTCATTTGGTTATAATAAAAAATATATTTGTGACGTATCGGTCTTGAACCTCCAGTAGGTTTCCTTTGCATCTCTGATGTTTATCAATCAATGTCCACATTTATCTGGATAATGGGTCGTATTCATGAAGGCTGCCCATAAAAGGGGAATGAGATAGGGAATTCGTCTATAGAGAAGGAACTTTTGATTTGGAATTGGGTCATATACCATAAGGGATGACCTGATGAATTTCATGTTATGATGAAGACTTATTTTTGAGGAGGTGAACCCTTGATCTTGGGCTTTGGGCAGGAGTGGTACATATCACGATTAGAGAAATATTTATAGATCTTCTAGTTCAACTGGTTTGGTGAATTGTGTATATTCCATGATAATCATTAACCTCAAATCCCACAAGAGCCATTATCGGTGTGATAAATAAGGATAAGTGAATGATCTGGCATATCACACACTTTTCCTTCTTCCTTAGAGGAAGAGGTTGGGGATACGACACTGCCCTATCTTCACATTACATTGGGAATGATTCCAATTTGAGGAAGGTATGAAGGTGAATCTCACATAAGTAGAGAGAATAAATATTGAAACTTCTTATGAGAAAATGGTTTACTCTATGAGGCATTCCGTTTTGAAGGTCATATGTGGTATACTATAATTTAATGTCATAGAGCATGGATGATTTCATAACTTTTAATGTCATGTTTTAGGGACTAATACCATACATTTGTAAGTAATGTGGTTGTAACATGACCCATACAGTTTATCATCATGTTTATAGGACAATAAATCCATGTTTATGGTCATAGAGTTTTTATTACTTGTTATAGAAACCATGACTAACTGGAGGATAATCGGGCCAAGGTGTTCTGAAATTCCTCAAACAATATAGGTAAAGAAAGATTCACCCATTATTATAGGTATTCTTATTTTTGGAGAAAGGAAACTGAGCATGATGTCCATTGGGTAATACGAATTTAGGAATATCTTATCCTAAGGATGAAATTGTCACTAGTTGATATGCATTTTTGGTGTGAAAATTATATCGACCCACCAGGGAATATTGTGCATAAACAAACCGAGGTGTCGTTAGGACACTAAACTCCATTTATGATGGATAATGGGGTTTATGAAGATCCATAATCACTTGAGAGACATAGTTTGATGAATGGAAAGGATGTGTCTGAGCATGTAAGAAACATTCAGTGTTCTCTTGTCTAAGGATTTTTTGATAAACCTAGCTTTGGAGGAAGGTGATCGGGGTTTTACGATTTTCATGAGAAGTAGGTCAAATCATGGTATTAAAGAGGTGGATGTTGGGGATGCATAAGGGTGCATTAAATGTTTCCTTTGACGCGGCACTAGAAGTTCACTATGTGACTCTCTAATTTTCATGGGGATTAGTGATGGTAGTTAAGGGACTAGTCTTAAGGGTCGACACCATAGTCCAACACTAATCTCGATCATGGGTGTGGGGGTATAGCCCCTACATTATAGACTAGT
Organism: Viscum album; assembly: GCA_963277665.1. NCBI lineage: Eukaryota > Viridiplantae > Streptophyta > Magnoliopsida > Santalales > Viscaceae > Viscum > Viscum album. The sequence goes on from OY728137.1 coordinate 1,778,223,244, forward strand.
GAGAATATTGGATTTTCTCCATATGGTAGGTCACGTATGAGATGGATCCAAATGATATTTCCATATAGTAGTTGGCTACAAAGGAGCTATCTTCATAGGATCTTAATTCATTGGATTTTCTAGGAATCATTTCCCATAGAGGGTCATTCGCAAATGATTTTGTCTTCATAGGGGCATCTTAGATGGGTTCTCCATGAAGGGACCATATGTGAAGCATATACCACAAAGTTTCATTTGTGAAGGATGATGTCTGCATCGAAGAATCGTTGAATGGTTGGTCATGAAGGGTCCATCTACAAATCCTTTTTATTCCTCTTTGGGGTTAGAAAATAAAGCCTTTTTTAAAAATGACATCACATCTACAAGAAATACTTTTGCAGAGGGTCTTCTACATATCATTTTTAGGATGGATTTTTCAAAGGGCTACATGTATATAGGTTTTATGATGGAGTACATGAAGTGATTCAGGTGAGGAAGGGAAATATCCAACACCCTCAATATTTTTCTCTACGTGTCATCCCATTTTCACTAATCATTTCTCATCTCCCCTATCTGCATTTTATCGAGGAACATAGTGGGCCATAGTGAATATTTTGTAGGGATCCAATGAAAAATTCCATGTCTATCAGATTACTTTTTTAGTGGGGGTCATTTTAAGGTGTTGTGAATTCCACCTCATCCCATGAACTACTTAGTTTACAGGAAATATTCACTCGGGGCTATATAAATAAATGCCACCTTCCAAAAAATGCTGAGTTCTATGATCTTTTGAGAAACTGATGATCACCATGTGGAGCGACGATTTTTTAAGGTATTTTTTCTTCATATTTTTATCCCTTTAAAATGTTCTTTTGTCATATTATGTTTTTATTTCTACCATTTTATTAGTTTCATGGAATTATGATCATTTTGAATGCACAATTTTTAGGACCCAATAGTTGCATATAATGCTCAATCTAAAAAATTAATGAGGGAATAAAATGAAATTGGGAGACATTAATTAATATTAAGTTGTTCAATAGTAAAATAAAAATTCATTCACAATAATAAATACAAGTAAAATGAAATTTAGCAGTTGTTTTTTAGACAATCAAGAATAATGTTGTTTAAAAAATTTAACTGTGGTTTTCTAAAAACATGTAAATAAGTAAAATACATTATAAATAATAATCATACAAATATTTCTGTACAGCCTATTAAATTCTTTAATATCATGCATACCTATAAGAAACCACAAAAACATGGGTAGGTCAATTATACCATGGATTTATGTGGGTCAGGGATTTGAATTTGTAGGCCTTTGAAAATTTAGGCCAACTTTGATCCAACCTACAAATCTTACAGCCCATGTAGATAAGCCTATCGGTTATTCACAGGTCTCATTTGGGTCATAATTTTAATTAGACTATCTAAAAGCTATGATTGAAATGTAAAATAAAACAACCTAAAAAAATTAAAAAACATGAGTGTGGGAAAAGATAGTTCATTTTTAGACACAAATAATACAACCATACAAAAACCACCAGAGATATAATTTTTAGGGGTTGTTTTTCTTGTTATTTTATCTATGGTTATTATGGTTAATTGGAAACTAAATATTTTCTCCCAATTTCGAAAATTATTTTTTTTCACACATAGATCTGTGAAATAACACTTTAAGCCCATTGTTCAGTCGGCTAGCATATTCTTTTTTGTGTGATAGAGCCTTGAATATTAAGGATCATATTATATTGACCCAACTTTTCACAAAAGTTTTGGGTCATTTTTTCATCATTTTAGATTTATTTTTTCACTCAATAAACATGCCCCATGGCATATGAAAGGTTATAGGATCGTATATATCTTTTTTAGAGCCCAGATCTCTTAGAAATTAGTAAACAATGTTTGCCAAAAAGTTACCACATGATAGTACTAACCGTATTGGGTAACCGTGCAAGGAACTTAGTGGCATGTAGGAGGCTGCATGGTTTTTCTGAAACTGTGTGAGCATAGGTCCATGCCTATATAAAAAACATCTGACATTTAGACAGATTCAAATCAAATTATTTTTCATGGTATGAAAAATCATCTTAACAAACCATGTGGGTTCTCTCTTTAGACAGTGAAGGGTGCATAGTTGGAACATTGTTTTTCCAACCATGCGACCCAACCGTGCGACCCCTATTTTGTGGGAAAATTTACCCAAATTCCCTTAATAATGTTAAAAACATAATTTTTTATTCCTCATCCAATTCCATTGGATTATTTTATCTTCTCCTCATGTGGGTTCTCTACCTCCCTAATATTGGGATTTTTATTGCTTTGTTGCCTGGAATCCAAATCAAGATCTATCATAAGAGTTGGATAGATAAATGCAATTGATACGTACTTAATTGTTTTCAATATACATAGAAACTGAAGCCTCTATTAGATTAAAAATCATCTATGAACCTTGGTTAGGTGGTCTAGAATTTATTTCTGATGTTTTATTATTTTACATAGGCACGCCATTTTTCCGCACACCACCCATTACAATGCATTTCCATAAAATGTGTTATTTAAATTTAATCTAATTGAATCATGTTGTTATATTCATGATGACACTTTATTGGTTACTAGTTGAGGTTGAATTCGTTAGTCGATACCCCTTTGGGTGTCCAAAATTGATTACTCCTGATTATATAATGTTATAATGGACTGAACTCTGCCTATGAATTTGAGTTTACTTTTTAATGGACTTTTATGCTCTTAAATACTTGTTCTATTTACCAAGAAACTCCTATGTTCTTAAATAATCATGAAAATATAATTTACATCCATTATAATTTCAAATATTATATTCAATGTGGTATTCATTACTCAAATTAATTATATGTATTAATTAAAACAAATAATAATGGGTAAAAATGCCACGCCTTTTGATGCATGATTTTATTAAATAGATCGTATGAATTGTGACACCCTTTTATATAGTGAGATTGATGATTAAAATACTGATGAAGTTATCTATCATGTTATTATAATTATTTCCTTGATTGCAACATTGAAATTGATTGTGGATCATTGGTTAAGGGATTAGGTAAGGATGACATTTCCATCTCCCTTACATTATGAGTTGATCATGGAATCTCTCAATATTATACTATTATCATTGTGATGTGAATAGTGTTTCACATTCATCTTTTAAAGGTGATAGTCATGATGACTCACCGTAATTATCTCAAGTGTTGATCATCATGTCTCCCATTCACCCTGAGATATAGGGCATATACCCTCTAGTTGAGCCTATAGCTCATCATACTAGTTAGGGACGCATGTGTTATACCGTGTTTCCAATCAGAACGTAGTATCTAGGTATATTCATATTTATTTCCTCACATAATAAGTTCCTATAGGTGGATATAGTATATATCTAAACAATATATAATCTTACTATATATACATATGGTTACCGATCAAACCCTTACACGAATGTTTACTGATGCATGTAGAGCCATCTAGGAGACCTTTTGGAACCTAAGATGACTAGTGTTTATTCATTAATAATTGTTCATTATTCATTATACCAACACAATTTTGATTTTATGTAAAAATGTTAGACTATTTCTAGACTCCATTGGTGGTGACATACTAGGAGTTTATGTAATTACTTATTCTAGACACCTCTAGTACTTGAGTAGATTTCTAGTCTGTGGGTATGGATATGGGAATGTTCCCTGCTACATATTCTTAATTTATTTTCTGTATATTATAGAGCATGGGTTTAGAGGACTAATCATATACTCAAGATTCTAGGGGATCAGTATTTTTTACTTTTTTATTTTTGTTTAGGATGTTTTATATGTTTGTTCACTATTTCCCCATCTTTTATATCATCATTCCATGACATAATTTTACAAGACATCGCCCATAAGATTCTGATATTAATAGAGGTATTGTTTCTCATTTAAATTTCATTGTGATTTTATTATGTTAGTTTTTATTTTTCTTATAAATTGAGGGGTTACTAATCAAGTTATCATAGTATATATATATATATATATATGATTCTATTTTATTTTTTTTATTTTTTATCCATTGTCCCCGTATGATATTAGGGTATACTCTCCCCATTGTAACACTCATACACCCTCGATGCAAGCCAAAAACCTGTAGAATATATAGAGGTTCCCATGAGGCCATGTGACCCACCAACACAGGGAACGAGTTATGTGGATCTTGGTTCAGGACATTACCAAGTTGTATCAGAGGTGTTTCTTTTCCTTTGTCGTACTATTTTGGTACTATAAAGGATACTAGGAGGTTATTGAAATTGTTAAGGAGCATGTTCCTGGGAGTTTCTATCCCATGTATAGGGGATACCCATGTAATAAGGGATATCTTATTATTGTTATTTTGTATGTCTGTTAAAGTTCATATAAACTCCCCAAGGGTGACCCACATGTCTTATGATGATATTATTATTGATGTTAATGTAATTGGATTTCATTTATTTTGGCCCGGTGCGTTGTGGGTGTGATATCTAATTTATCATCATAGGCACTATAATACTAATATTCCATGCATTTTTTCATTCCATGTTTACTTTCAACATGTAATTTCCTATTGCAAATAGTTAGTATCTATTTATTGTATTTATAAATTTTCTGATGATTCATATTGGGATGAGAAAAAATAATTGAATCATATTTTTTCTACATTAACCAGACAGTATTTTCATGTATGGGTTAAAGCTGAGACTCTTAGAACTAGATTATGGCATGTTGATTCAGGGACCATCAGTCACATGGCTTGGAACGTGTTATTATCTAGATTATGTGGATGCCACATTATAATTTATAAGGTGTATGGGACCTTATGAAGTGGAAATGGTGATCAACCTAATTCAACAATTTGAAGATATTTAAATATACTAATGATCTCAAATTAAAAATTAATATAACTTTTATAATGAAATGTCCATATAATATGTGTGTTATGAGACATAGACCAAGACCCAACGTTAATAGTGGGTATATGAGGGCCTGTTATGTTTTTATAGACCTTTATGGTGTTTTCCTTTTAACCTAAACCCAGATTTTGGAATGAAAAAGAGGTTTCATCTTTACAAAGGAAGATTTTTTTCCTATCCAAGATATTTATCTACAATCTCATGTCTGTTAGTTTTGTATGCATGCAATTGTCATTAGAGAATCACTCCACCACGATAGCCCAATGATTTATTATATGATGACAATGATGACCTGGAACTATAATTTGTGGGCCCTACATCTACAGTGATCCCTAACGTAGTTCCACGTATATAACTACATTTTGATTCAGATATTAGAATTCATGCCCAGTTTTGAAAGGGTTATATTCTTTATGATGAAAAATATGAAAGAATTCACTCAACCTACCCCGACTATGGTATAGTTCACTATGGAGATTTAGTTGCAGTATCCTTCAACATTTTTAGGGAATGGAAGACTAAATGATGCTTAGTCATGGATGGAAGCCATGATATATATCTTTGAGGAATGGAGACACGTCCAGATTAGAGGGAAAAAATTTATACTTATATTCTACAATATTTGTTCATGCGATGGTGTGATGTTATTACCATGGTAGACAGACATCATGATATGGCCTGGGAATTATTCCAAATGATTGTCCATGACTACTTATTTCCACAAACTCTAAGGGATCATTTGCATAGAGGATTTATGAACTTGAAGTATGGATCCATGTATGTCATGGATTAGTCTTCTTTCATTACAGAGCTGTAGTGTTCCATTCTGACTCTATTACAGGATGGTCTCATAACCACAATTTAATTTTAAGATGGGTTGGAATATTCTATATGATTGTAGGTTAATGTTATTAGGTATGATACTATTCTAAGATATTCAACCAGGCCCTTATTACTAATTGAAATCTGAGGGAAGTGGAATGATGGAATGCAGGTGGTTCCACACCTAGATTTACTAGTGGTTCTTATAGAAGGAAAAATTTTCGTTTTGAGGTTTCTTACAGGGGGTAGATATTGCCAAGTAACTCTAAATGATATGAATTTTACCTATCATTGGTTTGGTAATCCAGGAAATATGAAACTCAATTTTTGTGGAATCTAGTGGAATACAGATTTATTGGAAAGACTGATCATATAAATCACTTCTTCAAAACATTTCTATAGTTTCCTAGTGATCATGGATCTACACTTACTCGATGTTCCACAGTGGGGATGGTGGTTTCTCACTAGGAAAGTAGCTGAAATACTACTGGCTTCTTAGGACGAGGTGTTAGTCAAGGAAGGTGTAATAAGACTCAGCATTCTTATCACCAACTGAGCGGGATTGCCTAGGGAAGTAAGGATGTAACTTAGGTACATGGTACATTCCAGTTATGTAACATCCCCTAATCTATCTCCCTCTCAAATGGAAAAATGGTATGGTTACATTACCTCCAGAATGACCCCCATATAATAATGGCTTCATACTAGAAGCATGGTGAGAAATGTACAGTTTTGATATAATACCCTAGGGTAATAAGTGGGATCATGGCATAAAAAACACACAAAAACACAAGAAATCATAGTTGAGACAAACCATAAACCAATATTAAAGTCCAACTGTATAATAAATAAATATTAATAGGAATAATTTATTGATGTAATGAAATTTAACTAAATTTCATGTTATAAAAAATAGATGCAAATGACTAGTATAATCAATAAAGACACCCTAGTCCCCAATCTCGAACCCCGTGTAGGTCCCACCTCTATCACTAGATCATCTAGAATGAAAAATATCAATAAACATGTATTTTTCCATTGTCCTATCCTACATCTATTTAATCAACCCATGAACCAAATAGTTCCTTAAATTGGATGGTATTATAATTTTGTAGGTTGACACCGACATGTGTCAATAAACAAGTCTGATAAGAATTGTATGAAATAAAGTGATAAAAAGTGTTTTAATCAATTTAATAGTTAATAAAAACAATAAAAACATTTTACTGATTCATTCTTGAATATCTCTGACCATCTCTTACAACCATGCCCACCATACCCTTATAACAGTGATAAAATAAACTACAACGGTGCCATTCCAAAAATATCTCAGAGCATGTATTATCACCATTCTCACCACAACCATATAATCTTTGTATAGTCAAAACAAATCAGGTCAAAGCCCTATAAACATTACAACATCTTGTTCAAATCTATATAAGTAATACAACATAGTATTGGGTAGAGCCTTATCACTATAATAATTACATCATGGGACTAGTTCTAGCCTGTAACTCCTCAATATTTTCTAAAATATACTATTTTGAATTAATTTAATATTTTGTCATTTTCCATTTCACACAACACTAAAAATAGTTTTTGACTAGGTCAAACAACACATTCAAACAAAATATTATTTTCTTATGTTACACAAAACATTGAATCTACGTATGTTACATCAAGGAACAATGTTATCATACATTACCTGGAAAAAATATTCTTCCTCAATGGCTTGTGTAACAACCAAGGCCCATTGTTTCCCAACTATAAAATATTATTAAAAATATTATTATAATGGGATATGACAAAAAAATTATGTTGATTTATATGATAATTATTATCTAGAAATTATAAAAATATGTGGTTTACACAAATATAATATCCATTCATAGGTTACGATTAATTAGAAATGAATATGAAAACCAATTGAATATAAAACAAAAAATTAATCTAATGGAAAGGCTGATTTAACCAGGTAAATTAATTTAATTAAAATTGTTATGTGATATTAATGTAATAAATATATTATATATTTAATCAAAATTTTTTAATATTCATTCAATATATTTGATAGATACAATATAATAACAAACATAATTTTATGCATAAAACATTTTTTATAAAGGTAGTTTTACTGCCTTTTAATGGAGAACTCTTTTCAAATATATTTTATTTATAACTTTTATAGATTTAATATGTAAAAATAAAGATCATATTTGGAATAAAGACATAAAAATTATTTTAGTATAATTTTTTGGTATTATTCTGTAAGATTTCATTTTTAAATAAATAATTAAAAATTATCGAATTTAATTCAAAACTTATTTTTTTATATTATTTATTTATATTGTTAAATTATATTTTAAATTAGTTTAGTGTTCTATATAGATAATTTATTTTTCAATTAATCCAATTTAGGTCATTTTATATAATTTCATTAAAAAATACATTATGATAATTTTTTCATTGAAAGCACGTAGTGTTATCACATTAGAGAGATAAATTTCAAATTAATTTCAGCCACATATGTGATTAGAATTTTCCAAAATGGATTAGATATGTTTAATAAGAATAATATATAATGATTAATCAGTACAATTTTTCTTACCAAAAATATTATTGAATGTGATTAAAATTAATTACATCTATTAAGAGAAGAATTATGTTTCTGAAGTACCAAACCTTCAATATATGACACAAAACAAACCCATTTAATGTCTATTAATCCACCATTAAGCTTACATTACTGCGTTTGGATGGATTTTTATGACTTATGGTTTTGAAAAAACGTGGTTACACCTAACTTGTTTTCAAAAATTTCATGGGTGTCATTTACCTTGCCTATAAAAGGACACCACCTCTACCAACATCATCATAGCTCTCAATGATCACGGATCATCAAAAATATTCTATAATAATCTCTCAAATTTCCTCCCTTAAACATATAAGCCCTCTATTGGTAAAAATTCAACTCAAGGAAGCCTTTTGGAACAAATCAAATAGTTACCCAATTAACAGGTAACGACTTCTCTCAAACTCCATTACATTATTTTCCTTTTACCCCCACTGCACTCTCTTTGTTCCATTATTGTTTCACAACAACAATATATGAAACATACTTGGATTTTTTATATTTTAAGGGGTTTATCTACAATTACACATGTCTAAATCTAATGAATATTGAACATACTATTTCTTTGTATGTCAAACTACTGCCTCCCAAAACGATGAATGTTCATTTTTCCTTACCAGCAATCATGGTGGAAATTATGATGTAAAATATATATATATTATATATATAATATTTATTATGTATCTAATATTATGTATTTATTTTTAAAACTCATACCATATTACTTAACCTTTGGTGTTAATATGATTATCTCATAGGAGGAATTATTTACTATTGCCCCGTCAAAATGATGTGATTCGTTCACCCACCACATAAAATTTATTAATGATGAGTTTAGTGAACGTAAATTATATAATAATTATATAGGATTAATTATATATATATTTAATTTATATACTTTATTTCAACATGATTTTTTCCTCTGGAATTGGAGATGATCTTTTTGATTTAAGATTGAAACATTCCAAGCGATTTCTAACGGGTTTGTTCGCTGAACTAGAAAAATCCAATGATTCAATATCCATTTGGACTTACTTTACAAAGGTAGGCGCTCATTAGTTGTGGACTTATGAGGCTTAGGAATTTTCATTGGTCGATAGGATGGGAGGGCGGACACATCACACCAATTTGGGGGGAATTATTCTCTACTCTGGGACTCTCTTTATAGATTTATGTTATGTTTGTGAATCCTTATTACATTACAAATTATAAAATGTGATTTCCTTTAGATTTGACAATCAATTATTAAATATGTAATAAATTTAGAGAATCAGTTATATTTATTCGAGGTTCTTCATCAATAGAGAATCATCTGTATTTTCTAGAGATTCTTAGTTGATGGAATCCTTAAAAACATAGAAGTTTCATGGTCATTATAATGACCATACTGATTTTAAATCCACTCAGTGGGGAACTTGAAGTTCATTGTCATTCAAGAGGACATGAATTATTTCAATGTTGGGATCGTACCCGCAGATGGGCTACCTACGTATCCTTTTTTTAGAAAAGGAATCAGAACCCACGTAGTTAGAGTAAGGGAGTATGATATTTATGCATGATTGAAGGATCAAAGAAAGATGTCATGATTACTTTTACACTCTAAGCTCATGTGAGTCATGATCGCTGTGAGAAACAAGAGGTATTGGTGAAATCAGACAATTTTTCCATGAAAGATGCAATAATGTGGGGCTTATGTATGTATGAATTCCCAAATAAATGAAGGTTAAGATTTACTTTAGGGAAGAAATTCAGGAACATGTTCTATAACGTTATATGTGCTTCCTAGAGATTTGGATACTCTAATCTTGGGGATTACTCTTGAAAAGGAGGCCTAAATTAGGAGGGGACTTATGACTGGGTTTTAATCCTGAGAAGGAAGCCCAAATCAAAAGTAAATTAGGGCGGGCCAAGAGAAATTATGAATGGGGATTACTCCTGAAAATAAGGCCTAGGTTAAAGGGATTTGAAAATTAAAGGGATTTGGGGTTTACTCCTAAGGAGGAGGCCCATATTTGAGACTGAGGCTTACTTTTGAGAAGGAATCCGATATTTGAGACTGGGGATTACTCATGAGAAGAAAGCCCAGGTTAAGATAATTATGGTTGGGGATTACTCCAAAAGAGTATGCCCATATTAGGAGACATGGGTCTTACTCCTAAGGAGGATGCCCATATTTGAGACTGGGGATTACTCCTGAGAAGAAAGCCCACATTTGAGACTGGGGATTACTCCTTGGAAGGAAGCCCAGGTTAAGAGAATTATGGTTGGGGATTACACCTAAGGAGGATGCTCATATTAGGGTAATTGGGGATTACTTATAAGGAGGATTCCCATATTTGATACTGGGGATTACTCCTAAGAAGGAATCACATATTTGAGACTGGGGCTTACTCCTAAGAAGGAAGCCCAGGTTAAGAGAATTATGGTTGGGGCTTACTCCTAAAGAAGATGCCCATATTAGGGGACTTGGGATTTACTCCTAAGAAGGATGACCATATTGGAGACTTTGGACTGGGGATTACTCTTGAAAAGGAGGCCCATGTTAAGAGGTTCTCTCATCTTAAATGATGATGTTGAATGAAAGAAATCTCAATCTTTAGGGACATAAATATGTGTAAATCACTAGGTTTCGAGAGATGTTCCAGGTAGTTACTTTCAGATAAAGAATTCTAATCAATAAATCATGCCTTCAATGACTTTGAAGAGTGTCTTGAAGACTAAATCATGAATAAAAGTGGTGGAATGGCATAAGAGAGGTGAAATGGGCAGGAAAGGCACCAAAAAAGATAGGGGCACGTAAGTCCTGGTAGGGACGCAGGTATTGCATGGGAGCGCAAGTCCTGGTCTCACAGGTATACATGCACAGAACATGGGTACTTGTGCTATTGTTAACTATTAGGGTAATACATGGGTGATCCTTGACCGAATCGTTTAGAATTAACCTGAGGTGCTTCAAGAAGTGGGGCGCGCATGTTTTAATGAATAGATAATGAGGCGAGAAAGTATGTTCATTTCCCTTAAGGGTAAAACACTTTAGGTGCACAAGTGTTAGTGATTTCTAACACTTAGACCATATTCCTCCTGTATAGTCCTTCCATTCTAGGTAAAGAATTACATTATAAGTGTTTGTAAGACTTGAAGAAGAGACTTGGGCATTCAGAGCTCTGTATCTGAATTCTCGAAAAATTCCTCCTTAATGCTGGGCCCACTGGGGGTATTTATAGGCTGGAGAAGACCCTGAGTGGTTTTCAAAGAGGGAGTTCAAGTAAATTGCATAAAAATTATGCAGCGCACAAGTGCAGTTGCGTGACAGTGAGGTAGCTTGCGCGGTGCATGTGCATTTGAATCCTTGTGCATGCCTTTGTCTATTTTTGATGTTTTCATCAAAGGACAAATCAATTTGTGCTAAGTCAATTCCATTTCCATTCCATTAGATAGTGTGATGAAATGGAGTGTCAACAAATGTCCCCCCTCAGAGTTGAATCTGGAAGAATAAGAATGCCACTCTGAGGAAAAGAAGAAAACCAAAGGGAAAGAGGCATGCAAGTTTTTGGCGCCCAACAATCATCGCGCAGGTGCGACGCGCGCAGGGTGGGAGCATGCTGTCTGTAGGCGCGTATGTGGCCATCCTGGCCTATAAATATGCGATCATTTTTCATGCATTGCACAGAACATCGGATTTTTTGTGCTCTTGACGCACAGGTCATCTACGCTGCACAAGTTTCTCTCTTTTCCACTTTTCCTTTGTTGTCGTGCTGCTATCAGGGTATCTGGTCCTACGCGGTGATACTTGTGCTCCAAATACATGCGCGACACATTATAATTGTGTTCCACATCCACACTTGCGTTCCTTAATGCATTTTCCATTTTTTCTTAATTCATTCACAAATTTTATAAAAAATAAACCCATTTAAGAGTTAATTTATTCAACCTTTGTGCAGATTCAATGGCTCCCAAGAGAATTGTAACGGCTGACGAATTGGAAAGCAAAAATCTTGTTGATATGATGGACATCGTTGGACATGATTATTATACCGTCTATGATAGAACCCTCACAGATCTGGCTAAGTATCTGATGAAATATCACATTGATTTCCCACAAAGCACTAATCTGCTATTGTACGGTTGTGGTCATCTGCGAGAAGTCACTATTCCAGATGCAAAGAACTATCTCCCACTTTTTTGGTTTCATAATTACACCAATTTTTCTTCAGCGAATATCATATGTGGAGGAGGATTTATAAATGATGAAACAGTGGAGAAGGCCCACATGATGCATCATATCCCTTGTACACCAGATCTGAAACATCATAAGCCTGAGCTGTAACGACGTTTTCATCTTTCAATCTTCCGAAATGCTCAGATAGATCAATCCATAGGCTGGAAGAAAAGTTCGGACTTTTGTCATGGGGGAGGTGTGAAGCCATCTTCGATGTGGGCATACTGGGTACAAAAAACCTGTGAAATGTTTGTTGAAGATCTAAAAGGATTTAAGATATATGAAGTTGTCTAGGTTGGGAAAACATGTGTGTACAGACATGATAACTTCGTGCCGGAGATACTCAGTCATTGGATCCCAGAAACCAATTCTTTCCATCTGACTCATGGAGAAGTAGGAATCAGTCTGTGGGATGTCCACAGGATCTCAGGGGCTCTAATTTTGGGTGACATGTATGATGAATTCATTCCTCCCATGGTGGCATAGAATGATTCTTAGAAGACTCTTGATTTGGATCAGGAATTATTTAAAATCTTCCACAAGCTCAAGAGTTCAGATACCTCCTTAACACATTCTAGAAAAGATATTCATCAGGAGGAGTGGATGAATATATTTCTTGTTGAGAAGAAAAATAGGGAGCCAAAGGAGAAGGAGCCGAAGGAGAAAGGATCTAAGAAAAAGAAATCCAAGGATAAGAGACCCACCCATCCTACCACCTGCCCAAAATCTAAGAAGAGGGGTGCTCCAGGAACATTTTGTCCAAATCTAGAAGCAGGAGAGTTTGAGAAATGGGGATATGAGTTGAATCAAAGGATCCAGAAGAAGACTCATCTGGAGGGATTCTTGGCTTTGTGGCTCAGTGTTAATATCTTGTCGGTCCAGGATTTGATGGGAGGCGTCAGGCCGGGGACCTTTATTATTGCGGCAAAGTTGGCTGAGGGAAAAATGGTTGGGTTGGATACCCTGATTTTAGAAATAATTCATAGGAGTTTACTTCATGTCTTTATGGTTAAATCTCCTTTAAGAATAGTGGGACCATTCCATGATTTATGGGGATGGATCACCACTAACTTTAAGACTTATAATGTAAATAATGGAGTACAAATTCCTGGAAGTTCTTTCAGGCTGTCAGTGAAAGAATTCTCTGGAGTTTCTCCATTAGATATTAATGCCTATGACATGAAAGTGAGGCTGACCATGTTTAAGGAATTCAACTTCTTTCCCTATGGAAATCCGCCAGCCGGGCGGTTTGTTGATGATGTAACATCACACCTAGATTTGAGGGCATACATGCTAGCTTGCAGAGATGGTGTGCTAGTTGTTAGGATTGATGGAGAAATTATATGTGAGTCCTATGCTCCATATAGATTTGCACTTCAATTCAAGTGTCTTCAAAAAAATATGTCGTATCTCCCCTAGTACATGTTAGGTTAGAGAAACATCCAATGGTTGCTCAGCAACTGTGGCTGCTGACGTCAACAGAGAAGACTGGGGTGGTATTTGATCTACCTGTTGAAAAAGCAGTACATAACTTGACTACATGGTATACCGAGCACTGGATAGCATCATACCCTAAAGGGGAGCTATGTCAACCAGTTTATGAGGTGGGGAAGAGGAAGAGGACTGTAGAGAAAGGAACCCTTACTCATGAAGGTAATGCCTCCCCACTTGAATCCGATTCGCCAGATTCCTCCTCTAGTACTGATTCACCAGATTCCCATGATGGGGATGATGAGGCACAACAAGTGGAAAAGCAGCCTCGTGCCCAATATAATGCTCTGGTTGTAATCAAAAGACCCACTCCATCAACACCTGGTGAGTTACTTAATTGTGCTAATTTAATCACTACTCCTTTATAATGCAATAAGTTTTATTTTCTTATTATATATCCATAGTTGTAGGATATGGGAAGAAACTGAAATAAAATATTGTAGGACCTTCCTCGCAACCTTCATATCTAAGACCAGAGACTGTCCAAACATGAAAGAGTTTATACTATGGTACTGAGACTGCCTGGCAGGATTTGTGTGAGGGTATACAACTCCCTAGAATAGGGAATCTTGTGGAATCTTTAGATATACAATACGAGGATAACCCCAATGAAGTGTAGGCTTAAATCAGAGAGCTAGAAATGATCATATATACCACTGATGAGTCTATTCCTATCACCAGGTGGGTGAAGGAAATGATTGATCGTGGCGCCACTGAGGGGGCTGGTGGTTCTGGAGATGAGGAGTGGCATGATTATGTGGCTCCTGAAGATGTATGTTTTCTTTCTTTATTTTAATTGAAACTTGATTCCAGTCGAAGCTTTTTTATATAAGGAAGTTATTTTCTTCATCTTGAAGCTCGCAATGAAAGGAACTACTAAGGTTCCTTCTCCACAGTATAGCCCTAGTGGTACATCCATTGGGGCTGCTGATGAATCTCCCCATGAATCGGGCGAGATATCTCCAGGCTAGCAGGCCATGAATGAGGAGTTGGACATGGTCTTCCATTCACTAATTCAAGCTCCAATAAGGGAGACCTCTGATACTCATAAAAATAAAAAAGGACAAAGGGGATGAAGGAGGAAGTCCACCTCTAAAGGATTTATCAGTAGTGGTAAGTCCTTATGATAATCATGAATTTTAAACCCTCAAAAGGATTTCTCATGTTCCTTAGGATTACAGGGGACTCATCAATTTCCCCTCTGAGGTAAAGAACTGATCCTCCTTTGGGGACCATCGAGGGTGCTGTGAAAAAAAAACGCAAATTCGTGCTGACTTGGCTACTTCTGAAAAAAATCCAACATCTATTCCCAATACTGCTCCTACTACTGCTACTTGTAGAGAAGAATATGCACCAGAATCATTAGTGGCTACAGCAACTGAATCTTTCGTCCTTCCTAAAGATGCTATGCAGGGTCATGGTCCGCATAATGAGGGTCACCAAGAGAACACATAAAATGCTCCCACTGGTGAGACTAACCAGGATTCTAAAATATAATTGGATGAAATGATGAATCATGGAATGTCTTTTGAAATTTTTATGATCATGCTAAGTTATCAAGTGATTTTTAAGTCCTTCGGTGTGAGTGTTATCCGTTGTCCAGTAAATTTTCTTATAATTTACACTTTTAATCATGACTGAAAATAATATGGAGTTCCATTCATAGAAGCTGCTAAACTACCAATGCCTGAAGAGGGTGTGGACATTGATATCAACCCTACCATTTCAGAAACATTAGCTCATGTGGAGCTAAATCTAGTAAACCCTCCAAAGACCCAACTTGAAGATCCTGTTGAAACTGGGAAAGATGGGGAGGAGTCTTCTCATCTGCTGATCTACTGTTAGGTAATAACTGTTCTGAGTTTTCAATATAGACAACCAACTTCCATTATTCTATGAAACTAACGATAATTTTAATTAATCAAACAAGGCTATCAACTTCAATGGATAGAACTGGAGGTGAATTCTCATCCTTAACCCAAACAGTACTAGAAGGTGAAGCAACCAGGGTCAGGGGGGAAGGAGCAGAACAAGGAACTTCCTTTAGTGAATTAATCCCAGATTATGTTCCCCCATGTGATGATGATGTCGAATAAGACCTAAAGGTGCTTAAGGCGCTCAACTTTTCACGATGAAAGGCATGGAAAAACATATGGAAAATCATATATGAAGTGCCTCTTGAAGATCTGTCATCAAATATTTCCCAGTTGTCATCCCAATTTGTCATGCTAGGACTTGGCGGTTTTGGATACAAAGAGATGCATACCTCAGTGAAACAAGTCATCTTAAGAAGGGAGGAAGAGAAAAACTGTCGTAAAGATCTGACCAAGGTGAAGCTTTCAGTAAATATCAGCGAATTTGAGGCTGTAGTATCCCAAGATGAGGCTGATTATGCTGCCAAGATAAAGGAGCTGAAGCATAAGATCAAAGAAAAAGTTTTCCAGCAGGTGCAGCTCCATCAACAGTTAGATGCTGTTACTGGGGAACATGTCCAGTTCAATAATTTATTGGAGGGAGCTCAAACAAATGGTATGAAAGCCATTACAGATGCCTAGAAGGTACTCCATCAAAGTGAGAAGAGTGAAGCTGGTCAAGTGCACGAGCTTCAAGTAGCTGCTGATGAATCTCGGGATGTTTTACATCAAGTGAAGACTTATTTTGATAGTCTATTGTAATTTCCTGAAAAAGAGAAGAGGCTCCAATCTATAGATTTCCCTCTAATTATTGTGCATCAATGGAGAGTACTTTAATCTTCAATCATTTATTCTTTTATTCTTTCGCTACCTGTATTAAAATTTACCTAAGCCAATGGGCCTAGTAAGCATAGTTTGATTTTTAATAGGATTAATGTAAATAACACTACAAACATTGAATCTTTTAATTTATCAATATTAAATAAATCATACAAAATGTATGTTTAGTGACCTAGAACCTGACTTTTATTCAGATTTCATTTTTATTTTGTGGGTAGTTTGAAGTCATGCACATCGGAAAAAAAGAGGCTAATGTTTAAGGTCGAAATAGATTTGACCGAAATGGATTAAAATTGACTCAATTCATTGAAAATTTATCAGAAAACACATTTCTATACTCAAGTAAGAGGTAAAATATGTAAACTATGACTTACGAATATTTGAATCTGAGGAATGATTTGAAAAAGAGCTAAAAGACATTAGAAGAAGTAGTTTCCATGATTGAAATTACCATTATTTAACAAACCCGTTATGGGAGAGAATTATGCAGGGCCACCTAAGGGCGTTGGCTGTATAATCAAATAAATAGCATCTTTTGGATGACATGTCCATTATGTAGACAACTTATGTAAGGCTGCCTAAGGGCATGTGCTGCATAGTCGGGAAAAAATAACTATCAGAAATTTACATTCGTAGTGCTAAAAAACCAGTGAAACTTAATGAAGATTCAAATTTTCCAAAGTATAGTGTTTGATGTATGGAAAGAGGTACTTGAATATAGAGAAGATATTTCCAAACAATATTATCAAAGAAATGTATTATTATCACTCCTACGAAGGTCTAACCCAAACGTAGGGAAGGAGAATTTAAACCATAGACTTGAATACATTCAGATCATGAAAAAGGATATTGGACAAGTATGCTATGGATGGTTATTTTTTTGGATCTCTACATATTGTCATTAAGACAAATAAAGACAAAAGAGTATTTCTTCCCAAGAATGATGTTACTAGTATTTAACAATCCCATTAGGGGGTTGAATTATTCGGGGCCACCTAAGGGAATTGACTGCATAGTCAAATAATAGCATCTTTTTGCTGACAGGTCTGTTATGTATACTACTTATGCAAGGCTGGCTAAGGGTACGTGCTGCATGGTCAGGAAAAAGAACTGTCAGAATTTCAGGCCTTTTGTGATTAGAAGTTAAGAAAAGGGGTTATGAAGATCTGAAAATATTTAATGTCAGGATTATGAAACACAAATATGGGTGTTGTCCAATGTATGCAGAGATACACATATCAATGCTAACCATAATCATGTTGTTGCTGGGTCCTGAATTGAAATGTTGGACTTCACTACGTATCCCATAAGTATGGGAATCAAGACATATGTAGTTCTTAAACTACAGTTTAACGTCATGCAGGACAAAAAGTATTGGAGATCTTAGTTTAGAGCCATAGAGCTCGGACCATTATAAGAAATACACAGTGTGTTCTTTCATGGGGACTTTTAAGCCAAGGGATTGAACGTGGAATTTGGGGTTAGGTCCAAAAAACATGGGGCTCGATTCGAGGGACACTCGAACGTTCCTACGTATCCCATAAGGATGGGAATCTAGCCCACGTAGTTCTAGAACTACCCTATGTTCAAATTTGGTTCATACATGTGAAGGGTGAAAGGGGACTTTAGTACAATAATGATTTAACCCAAGAAAAAAGCTTTGGGAATTGCCATGTATGCACGTAGTCTTTGGAATGAAACATGATTGAAAAAACAATGTAAATAATGATTCCCTCTCAGGTGAGGGTATCAAAGAATATTGTAGTTCATTTTCATACAGGAAAAAAAGTGTTGTACAGTTTAACGTCATATACCAAGGATGAATGTGAACCAATGTAAAGATATTGATTCTGGGGATGGTTTCATGAATCAACATCATATGAGATGGAGGCTAACCGATGTGAAGAGATTGGTTTGGGGCTTGAACCTCAAGAGGTTTACTACGTACCCAGCCTCGAAGGCAATGATCAATGTCCGCGTAGATCAATTAATGAATGAATTAATGATCAAGTTGTTCTTGGGGACAACGACCTAAAAAATGATGTTGGGACTTACACGTGGTTAGCGGCCCAAAGAGGGTGTTATGGTTGAAATTTTTTCTAAGCTCACGTGATTCATACTCATTGTGAGAAAAAAGAGGTAACAAAAACCTTAACGATGCACAATTTAATGTCATGTAGGACATATGGAGGGACTATGAAGTTTAATGTCATATAGGACATATTTGAAGGACTTTTGTACAGTTTAGAGTCATGTCGCTAGGATAATGGGGACAATATAGATTAACGTCATGTTAGATTAAAGGGGGACTGTGCAGTTTAATGTAATGCATTGAGGAAAAATGAGTACACCATTTAACGTCACGTTAGACATATTATAAACTTTTTCACAATTTAACTTCATGTTGGATGAAAAAGGGAAGATACAGTTTCGCGTCATTTTGGACATAAGTGACAATAGTTTATGGTCGTATTCATGGACCGTTGGTTATGTAGTTTAACATCTTGCTGGATGTAAGGGACTTCTATACAGTTTAGCATCATGTATCTAGGATGTTACAGTTTAACATCATGTTGGATGAAAGAAATGAAAATAGTTTAAGATCGTATGCATGGACCATTTCTGTATAGTTTAACGTCATATAGCAAGAAGGATGAAGGGGACATAGTTTAATGTCATGTTGTATGAAAGTGTGAATAGTTTAAGGTTATATGAATGGACCCTGGATGGTGCAGTTTAACGTCATGTTCGATGTAAGGGATGTGCAAATAGTTTAAGGTCGTATGCATGGACCCTTGGTGGTGATACAAATAGTTTAAGGTCATATGTATGGACAGTGGAAATGTATTTTGTGTTTATAAAAAATACTTTTCAGAAATCTGGCATTGGTTGGAGTAGTGATGAGTTCTCCATCCATTGAGATTAATGAATATGCTCCATTGGAGTAGACCTTATGTATTGAATAAGGTCCTTCCCATTTGGGCTCACGCATGGGAGGTTTATTTCCTGGTATCATTGGAGTTATGAGAACTAATACCAATTCTCCCAGAATGAATGAAAGAAGAGGAACTTTTTTGTTGAAAGCTTGTGCTATTCGATTCTGATAGACTTCCAAGTGGTGAAAAGTGCACAACCTTTTCTCATCTAATTGTTCTAATTCATTCAATCTCTTTTGAGATTTCTCATCTGTAGATGACTGGTCACAAATGGCTACTCTGGGCGAGGGTAGTAGAACTTCGATTGGCAAGACTGCTTCCATTCCATATACCAATGAATATGTATTTGACCATGTTGCAGTGCTGGTGGTGGTCTTATAAGGCCATAAAGCATGAAATAGTTTATCAAGCCATGTTTTTTATCTTTATCCACCATATTTTGCAGTATATTTGATATAGTATTGTTAAAGGATTCTATCTGGCCATTGGACACTACATGATACCGAGATTAATGGTTGGATTTGATGTTGTATTCTTGATACAATTTCTTTACCTCGGATGAACATAAGTTGGTGTCATTGTCCTTCAATATGGTATGAGGGACACCAAATCTAGTAATGATGTTAGACTTGATGAATTTAGCATTGAATTTAGAACTAACTTCCATAACAGGTATTCCCTCTTCCCATTTGGAAAAGAAATCCGTAGCAGTAAGAATATACTTAAACTACTTGGCAGTAGCTGAAGGGTAAGGTCCCACCACATCCATTCCGCATGTGGAAACTGGCCATGAGTATTTAACTGTATGAAGCAACTCTGGTGGTTGATGAATGAAGTTGGCATGTACTTGGAATGAATGTATCTTCTTTGTGAAATCAACATAGTCTTGTATCATTTAAGGCCAAAAGTACCCAAGCCTTCAAATCTGATCAGACAGTCTATGTCTAGACTGGTGGGCACCACATAACCCTACATGCACTTCATTCATGACAACCATTGTCTCTTCACCATCAATACATCTGATGATAAATCCATGAAAAATGAATTTGTAGAAAATTTTCTGTAGGAAATCTAGGCTATCATAAAGAGTACAATTGACCACACGTCGCCGTATTTATTCATTCACGGCTCTATCAGGTGAATGTGTTCCATTTTGAATGTATTCCCTGATAGATGTCATCCATACTTTAGTATGATCATATGGTTCAGGGATGGGACTAATTTCATTAATTTCTTCTATTCTGGATCGAACATAACGTGAAATTGTACGCCGGTGGGAAATACCGATGGTTGTCTCGTCCCAATTTGGATCTTCCAGAACTGTGGATATATTAGCCAGTGCATTAGCTTGAGCATTTTGTGATCTTTGGAAATAAGAAAATGTCGGTTCCGAATAGAATTCCACCATTAACTCTCTGAAATAATCATACAAAGGGTTTAGTTCTTCTTTTCTAACGGCATAATCCCCATTGACTTGTTTGATTACCAGATCTGAATCACCGTTCACCATTAAGTGATTCACTTGTTCTTGAAGTGCCAACTCTAAGACTACGATTAGAGCATGGTATTCTGCTTTATTATTGGTACCACCTTCCCATAATAATAATGAATAAGGTAAATCTACCTTTTCTGGTGAAATGAGCACAATTCCTAAGCCAACTTTGTTGAATTTAGGATTTTCCATTTTCCTCCCTGTTGGACTTCTGGAAGCACCATCAAAATACATTTCACATGCCTAAGGACTTTCTTGAATAGAGAAGACTTCCTAATCAAGGAGTTCAATATCGTAAGATGTGTCTTCCACTGATGGGTGTTCAGCCAGAAAATCATCCAAAGCTTGGCCCTTTATTGCCTTTTGAGACACATATTAAATGTCAAATTGCTGCAAAATAACTTCCCACCTTTCCAGACATCCTGTAAGCATTGGACGAATAAGGATGAATTTTAGTGGGTTTTTTTTAGATACCAATTGGACCTCGTGATGTTGCAGGTAGTGTCTCAACTTTTGAACTGCAAAGATTAATGCTAGACAACACTTCTCAATACATGAATATCGGGTTTCAGCATCATGCATTGTCCGACTGAGATAGTAGAGGTTGTTTTCATTCCTAGCATCATTCTTCTGAGCAAGAAATGCACACAATGATCGCTCTAGTGATGTCACGTAGAGGATAAGTGGTCTTCCATAAACAGGTGACATTAGTACTGATGGACTCAAGAGGTATTTCTTGAGAATATTGAATGCTTCATGACATTCTTCAGTCCACTGGTAAGTGACTCCCTTCATCGTCAATTTGCTGAAGGGTAAACTTTTTCTTGCAAAATTTGCGATGAAACGCCGAATATAGGCTAAGTTTCCTTGAAGTCCTCTCAATTATTTCAAATTTTGAGGAGGTGAAATTCCAAGTATTGACTTGGTCTTCTCAGTATCGACTTAGAAACAATTATAGTGTACAACAAAGATAAGAAATTTTCATGAGGATACCCCAAAAGCACATTTTAAGGGGTTCATCTTCAAATTATGTTGCCGAAGTTTGTGGAATATGACTTCCAAATCATCCACAATATTAGAATGTTGATTGGATTTAACTAACAAATCATCCAAATAACATTCGAAAAACTTCCCTAAAAAGGGTTTGAATATACAATGCACGGAACGCTGATATGTTGCGCCTGCATTCTTTAAGGCAAAGGGCATTACCCGATAGAAAAACACAACCTAAGGGGATCTGAATGCTATGGATTCATCATCTTCTAGATCTATTAGAATTTGAATGTATCTGGAATATCCATCCATAAAGGAAAGTGCTTCATAGCCAGCTGTTGCATCAATTAAAAGTTCTGTAATCGGTACTGGGAAATCATCCTTTGGAAAATGCCGATTAAGATCTCTGAAATCAATGAAAACTCTAATTTGTCTGTTTTTATTCTTCACAGGGTCAGTATTATCCAACCACTTGGGATATTAAACTTCCTAGAAAAAGTTATATTTGATAAGCTTATCCACTTTAGCTTCAATTTTGAAAGCATAAGTTGGGTGTGTTCTTCTTGCGGCTTTCTTAAATCCTCGATGTTCTTTTGGTAAACCCAAATGATGATTAGAAACATCAGGATCAATCCTGAGGATCTCTGTATAGTTACAAGAAAATATGTCACGATTTTGCTTTAAAAAAGAAATATACACCTCTTGTTCTTCAAGAATCATGGTCGCACTGATTAAAGTTGGGCGTGGATATTATTTTGTACTAAGATTTATTTCTCTGTGTTCATCCACAGTGGTAGATATACCCTCTTCAAATGCTGGAGGAGCATCTCTGAGATCTCATTCTTATTTAACATGTTTTATTTCTTCAGTTTCTACTTGCATAGTAAATGATGAAGCCGAATTTTCATAATCAGAAGAGATGTTAAAATTTGAACATCATGAAGAAGAGGCTTCCATTTATGACCTGATTGATGATGACGGGTCTTCCCTGGGTAATAAAGAGGAGATGATGGATTGAGAATCGAAATCATTGTTCACCACTAACGTTTCTATCACTTCTTCTTGCCTAGTTGGAGAAGTATAGACTTGCTGGATTTCAGCAGATGAAATGAAGACATCTCTATTTGAGCTTTCATCATAGCCTGGTGGATCATTAATTTCTCCCTTGTTTTCTGGATCAATTGTCATTATTGACATTATGGATCTTTCCATAAGAGTCTTTAGATTTGGGTCTATCCTATCAATATGACTGATAGGCAACACATAATCTATACTCACATGTGAAAATGGATTTACTAGAATCTTTTCCAAACCATACAGAGCATTAACTTTGGTAATCTCATTTGTTGTGGATTTCTCTATTCCTTTCATTCGATAGAATTCCACCTCAATATATTGAGATTCACATGTCTTGAACGAGGCCTTATCACCATACAATGTCCCAACATGACCATCAAAACAATATTTGAGACATTGATGGTATGGTGAAGGGATAGCCACATGTTGATGTAGCCAGGGTCTTCCAAGAAAGATGTTGAAGGCTGAGTCTTGATCAACAAACATGAAATCTGAATTGGATACAAGATCTCCAAATTGAGTTCTGAGTGTATCTTCGCCCAGTGGTTCCTATTCATTTTTATCATATCCTTGTAACATTATTGTTGAAGGAGATAAATCAGATTCCAAAAGGCCCAATCGAAAAAGTGTACGAATGGGCATGAGGATGACTCCTGAACCATTATCAATGAGTGCTATTTGGATGTCTACACCATTGAACTTTCCATATAAATACAAAGGTCTAATATGCCCATGTGGGACATCATCATCATCTTCATCTGTAAAAGATGTCACTGCATGGAATTCCGTAGGATTATTCTCTATGTGATAGACTTCACCTGTAGAAATTTCAATTTCAAACTCCTGATGACTTGACAAAGCCTCGATGAGTGCCTCCCGAAGATCCTTTGACAGATTCAAAGCACCCAGAATTGATAACATGGCCGGTACGTGGTCCAGGTGTTTCAATACATCATACTTTTTATCCAGAGGTCTTCGTTTCCCAACAAGTACATGTGGTTTATCATGTTGCTTGGAAGTTGATGCATCTTTTATCAGGATAAGAGTTTGCAATATTCCTGGTTCGGGACGATTAGACTGATTAGATCCATTTACTTGTTGAGAGGATGAAGTTGTAACCCCCAACCGATCCTCCAGAATAAATGTACTGGGACTGAATTTTCTATTGGTGGAAGAACATTCTTGTTCTTGCTGAGCTCGCTGATAGGCTCTACAACAAGTTTCTACTGCATACACAGTTCTAGAAATGGTAGAATTGGAATAGTGTCTTTTGAAAGATCCATGTCTTCCCCTATATCCTGAGCCTATGGAACTTCCTTTGATTTCTGTATTTGATACAATGAATTCAGGCTCATTGAAATTAGAACTGCGATTAGAATATGGATATGTTAAACGAATCATATTAAGAGAACCAAATATTAACACTTCATTTGATGAAGAATCTGCCTGACTATCCAATTAAGTTTGTACCATTTGGTGGGGCGTTTCCCGTTCCTTTGAAGTAGATGACATGAAATCTTCCAGAGTCAAAAACAGCTTAGGCTTTGACACATACTCATCTTCTTCTGATTTTTCCTCTATCTTGTAACTGTGTCGTTTCTTTGAGGATTTTCCCTCTGATGAAGAGATTTTTGCTGTGTCATTTATGGGAGAAGGCACAATTGGTTTCTTCAATTGTGTTCACAAAATAGCATGAGTTCTGTTGATCGTCTTTATGATCTTCCAATCATCATATTTTTGTGCAGTTTTGTTCTTAACTTCTTGCCATTCTCCTTCCTCCCCTGGATCTATAGCAGTAACACATGCTACCTGAGCTGAATAACCTTTTAGTATAACTTGTCCCAAATCAACCGTTTCTTGCAGGAGGTCGTTGAAAACAAAACACTCCTGAATGGGATGCTGAAACATTTGATGAAATGGGAAATAGTTGGGATGGTCTTCATCTCCTTCCTTGTTTGGCCTCTTGGGCCTTGGCAATTGAACCAAATTATTTTCCAAAGCCAAAATAAAATAACCAGGAACTTGTTCATTTCGGAAAGAGTAAACTTTGATATTAAAATCCTCAAAATTTTTTGTCATTGATCTCATTGATTATCTTGACGGAGCGACTGATGTTGTTGGCACTCATGAGGTGGAGCCCTTCGAGAAGATGATGGTTTTGAAGTAGAAGTAGGTACAGGTGATTGTTTTAGCATTACTGTAGCAGTCACTGCTTTACCCATTCTCTTTCCTGGAGCTGATGGAATTACACGAGATTTATACTTAGTCTGTATAGGAGAATCATCAATCTGTTGAGAGATTGAAGTAAGGTCTCCAAACCCTCCTGTGTATTTCATAGGGATCACCGGTGTGCGCAACTCATCACACAAATATTCCATACATATTGGCAGTAGTTCATATTGAGGGAGTGCTAATCATAGAGAATATGTTAATCCCTTACAGTGAGAAATAAAATCTATGGCCATTTAATTATCCCTTTTCTTACAGTTTGTAAGATCAATAACTATTGTCTTTGGCAACATTGAGCTGAATTAGAGAAGGATTTTTTGGTGAAGATCCTCCCATCTAGTAATTGGCCGGTATTGCAATCTTGTATACCAAACAAAAGCCGGTCCTTTCGATGTTCGCATGAAGTATCTGAGTTTCACTGCTTGTTTTTGTTCCAGAGTTCCCATCATAATATCGCAACAAGATAGGTAATGTGTCAAATGTTGTTTAGGATCACCTGATCCATTGAAAATAGGGAATACAGGGTTCCCAAAACATGATGGGGGAGAGATTGAATATACCCCTTCAGGGTAAGCTCTCTTTTCTGGTTGAACCTGCGCATGCTTCCCTTATATAGTCTCTAACGTAGATGTTAATGACTCAATGGTAATTATTAACTTTTGAGAAAAATCCGGTTGGAATTGTACTTGGGTAGTTGCAATGACTGGAGCTGGTACAGATATGGTGGCTAGTGCTGCAACTGATGGGAGCACTGCCAATTGTTGTTGCACTGGACCCATAAGATTAGACCTACGAGGGTGTACTGATAGAGGAGGATATTATTGATCTATCTTAGTAGCTGCAACAAACTCCCTTGGCTGACTGACTCCAGCACGATTAGGGGGAAGACTATCTTGAAGTAGTTCTGCATTCATCCTTCTCAATTACTTCATTTCTTCCTCTTGTTCCGCAAATCATTACTCTAGTGAGACCTATTGGCCTTATCAATAGGAAGGATATGTAACATGATTCTTTCCCTTCCCCTTATATGATCCCTTTCAGAGAGGGGGAACTGGGGTATTTGAAGGAACACCCAGAATTTGGGTACACCATTGATTTTGTGTATGCACACCTTCTTCATTTGTGTTTATGCGTACAACTTCTTGAGCAGGAAACTCTTCATCTGATCACTCTGAATGAGCCTCATCTGGTGGATCAACAAAAATGACATTGATGAAATTAACTGATGCATAGTGCATCACATCTATTCTATCATCATTTATGTGATATTGTATTCTTCCATGTATCTGATGATACATTGCCTCTCGTTGATTCAATACCTCGAGAACTTCTTGGCGAACCATAATTTGGGGAGAGTCTCCTGATAATTTGGCTCTTCGTTCCTCTTGGGGATTCTTCCATAATCTAGAAAAGACCAACTTTCTTTGAGGGAGGGATTAAGGATTTCAAAAAGTCCCAATTCCAGTGTATTGGGGTTGTTCCTGCTATTCTCCCTCAACTCTTCTAATCCAATTTGTTGATTTCGAGTGTTGGTTCAAAAGAGTCCCCAGTCTGGAAATCTGGGGTGGCTCTTGACATGCTATGTCTGAGATTTTCTTAAAAGCTCTCCTGATCTTGCAAACCTTTGTCTGGAAATTAGCTAGATTCATCAATCAACATCAACTTTTATCACCTGGTTCAAAATACCTTTGGATGATTTCTGACACTTCTATCACTTGATGATGTTATTGCTCCATACGAGAGGCCTTTTCAATGTTCTCGTTTTCTTGATGCAAGAGTAATTGAACAACTTGTTCTCTGTATTCTTGATTTTGATAGGAACTTGTTGAAGCATGTTCATGGGAATGCCTTTGATTACAAACAAAACCCATTGAATATGGCCAGCCATGGGCAATAACATTGCATGAAACCATTTTCGGCGGGATTTGCTGACTGGAGAGCATAGTGAAATATAGTGCTCCATAAACACCCCATCCTCTGACATGAATACCAGATGGGGAATTGGCAATTAACTGGCGCAATCTTCTTAGTGCGCCAAGGCATGAATGCTGAAGGGCTCTCTGTGCTTTTTAGCCTTCGGATATCGAGAGACTGATAAAGATGACAAATCAATCAAACATTGTAACTGTTTTATTACCTTAACAGGATTTTCATATTCATCATAAGATAATACATTCTTTTTCAACAGACAAAGTGTTTTCCATGTGTTGAGACGAATGCCATGAATTCCATCTTCCGTCAACATCTCTGGAATGTCATACTGAGAGTTAGCCAGATGCCAAAAAATGACTGGTACTTCACCATTCGCCAGTTGTTTTCTCATGTTTAGCATTTCCTCTATCATTTAGTGAAGATTATTCTACCTGATTAGACTAGAGCTGGTGCTTCTTTGTTACTTCATCGGATTCAACAGGATTGGTAGAGAACTCACTGATCAAACTCGAAGATTCATGACTTAGGGGTGGTTCAGAGAATGACCTAAACCCTGGGCTATTTTCTGGTTGAGAAAGGATTTCACTTGATGATGGTAAAGAATCAGACATGACTGGCTTTACTTTTGCAAGTGGCTCAAGATAAGAGGGCTTTCTCAGCACTACGTTAACCACTGGAGTATTTTCTAGGCAATGTGCATCACTAATACAGAGAGGGATTTCGCAGCGAAATTCATCATCAGGGGGAGGACCACTATGGTGGGTTACAGTAAAAGATGAGGTCTCTTTCTGCTTGGTCTTTTGGACACATAGAGGGTTATTGTAGCTCTGATCTAAAGATGAAACTTCAAGATCAACCGAACTATCATGAATCAAGCTTTCATGAAAAAGTGTCTGTTGAAGTCCTTCGGAATTAATGTTCCCACTATTGGGAAATGAGGGAGTAGAATCTTGGATTCCAATAGATAACTGTCTGATGGCTTCAAAAACTCCAGCATCCCGAAAGGCCTTGTCATAGATTGGCTCTTGATTTCTTGACCATGCTGGGCAGGTCATCTTCTTAGACGCCTTCTTAATTGCCTTGGAAACCACTTATTGATGAATTTGGCTACTCTGAGCAGCTGTATGTGCCTGATCAGAAGAGATGGCCAGGTTAGGCTGATGATCTCTACTTAAATCTGGTGTATGTGCCTGGCCTGGTTGTCCATATGATATGGGGGAGTATTCCCCACAACCCACTTGGACTTGAAAAGATGTGTGTGTCTTTTTGGAGACAACTGTTGATGTGTCACTCCACTGGTAGGGATAGATTTATGTGTATTTCTGTGAGATGCTACTGAAGCTGTTATAATATCATGGAAGGCATCCAGAATATGAGTTGGGATTTGATTATGATCTTTCACCATTGATAGAATGTTCTTGGTGACTTCAGATGCCGAAACATGCATATACGTCCATTCCGTGCTTGGAGTAGGTGTGTGTTCATGCTCTTGTCCTCCTTTTCCTATTAGTGAATCCTGACAGTACTCAAGTGTGGGGGTAGAGAGTTGAGTCTGCCTCCTATTTGTCGCTGTAGCTTTCTGAATGACCTCTCCTGGTGCTACCAAATGAGAATGTTGGTAGGCTTGATAAATACTAGCAGGTTTATGTGCCTGCTGATTGGAATTCGCCGAACGTGGTTGATGAGATCCATCATATGTAGTCAGACGAGCCTTCTTACTAGCGGATGATGTATAAAAAGGTGTATGTTCCTATATATAATACTCCGCCGGAATTGTCTGGCGGGATTGGCGTACTGCTTCCAGATGAGTCTGCTGGACAACGAAATTAAAACGGAAGGGTGTATGTGACCGCTCATTGCTTTCCACCAAGTTAGGTTGGTGGACTTCTCCGAAGATGTCAGATATGAGAACCTACTCACTGTTGACCGGATTTTTCCTCTAGCGATTCATCTTGCTTACTCGGGTTCGAAGAACCTGAGCCGAACACCTGGATTTGATACCCTCATCATGTTGAGGGTGCACTGCCACACGAGTCTAGTGGCGATTGTTGGGGGGAGCCCTCAGGAAGGACTCTTGTCTCCTTGAATTAAGGCCCTGAGGGGCCTGCTCATTCACCTCCCTAGAATATGAGAGTGTGTGGTGATTGTGTTCTGGGGATAACGACCCGAAACAGTTGAAAACGGTGGTTGGCACCACCTGCTTCTTAATTACTAGTCGTCACCGTCCGGGCAACCGTTGTGTGTTTTTCACTTGGAGGGCTTGTCGGGCAGCCTCCAGGGTTGGAATGGTATCGTTTTGAAGGTAATCCTTAACCAGTACATTTGATACCCAGCATTGAAGATGCTGAGTAGGTGATGTCGTCCTCAAAGCGGACGACGATCCAGCAGGAGTAGCAGTAATGGCATTCACAGTAGAGGTTTTCACATAAGACATATTCATGGGTTTGAACTTGAGAGAAGCCATTTTTGTAATGCAGAAGGTCTTGGAAAAGAGTTCGTGTTTGATAAAATAGACGTAATAAAGATAAATTCAGCCACTACATCTTTTGGATGAGAACATATGTAAATGATTGCTTTGTTTTCCCTCTCATTGAGTTTTAAAAAAGGGGCCTAACAAATAAGTAAAACATCATTTTAACTTGGTTAAGGATTCAGATCGGGTTCACCATTTTTTGTTTCCCTCTAGAATTGAAGATTATCTCATCAATTTAAGATTCAATCATTCCATGCAGTTTCTAACGGGTTTGTTCGCCAAACTGGAAACATCCAATTATTACATATCCATTTGGACTATCTTTGAAAAGGTAGGAGTTAATTAGTTCTGGACTGATGTGGCTTAGGAATATGCATTTGTTGATATGATGGGAGGTCGGACTCATCATAACTTTTTTAGGGGAATTATTGTCTACTCCAGGACTCTCATTATAGATTTAAGTTATGTTCGTGAATCCTTATTACATTACCAAGTACAAAATGAGCTTTCCTTTAGATATGAAAATCAATGATTAAATATGTAGTAAATTTAGAGAATCATTTATATGTATTTGAGGTTCTTCATCAATAGAGAATCATCTGTATTTGCTATAGATTCTTAGTCGATGGAATCCTTAAAAACATAAAAGTATCTTGGTCATTATGATGACCATACTGGTTTTAAATCCACTTAGTACGGAACTTGAATTTTATTGTCATTCATGATGAAATGAATTATTTCGACGTTGGGATAGTACGTGCAGATGGGCTACCTACGTATCCCTTTTTTAGAAAAGAAATCAGAACCCACATCTTTCGAGTAATGGAGTTTGATGTTTATGCATGATTGATTTCTCAAAGAAATATTTCATGATTACTTTTACACTCTAAGCTCACGTGAGTCATGCTCGGTGTGAGAAACAATAGGTATTGGTGAAACCAGACAATTGTTCCATGAAAGATGCAATGATGTGGGGATTATGTATGTATGACTCCCCAAATAAATGAAGGTTACGATTTACTTCAGGGAAGAAATTCAGGAACAGGGTCCATAATGTTATATATGCTTCATGGAGATTTGGATACTCTAATCTTGGGGCTTACTCTTGAAAACGAGGCCTAAATTAGGAGGGACTTATGACTGGGTTTTACTCCTGAGAAGGAAGCACAAATCAAAAGTAAATTAGGACTGGTCAAGAGAAATTAAGACTGTTGCTTACTCCTGAAAAGAAGGCCTTGGTTAAAGGGATTTGAAAATTAAAGGGACTTGGGGATTACTCCTAAGGAGGAGGCCCATATTTGAGGTTGGTGCTTACTCTTGAAAAGGAAGCCCATATTTGAGACTAGGGCTTACTCCTGGGAAGGAAGCCCAAGTTAAGAGAATTATGGTTGGGGATTACTCCTAAGGAGGATGCCCATATTTGGGGACTTGGGGCTTACTCCTAATGAGGATGCCCATGTTTGAGACTGAGGCTTACTCCTGAGAAGGAAGCCCATATTTGAGACTGGGGCTTACTCTTGATAAGGAAGCCCAGGTTAGGAGAATTATGGTTGGGGCTTACTCCTAAGGATAATTCCCATATTAGGGGACATGGGGCTTACTCCTAAAGAGGATGCTCATATTTGAGATTGGGGCTTACTCCTAAGAAGGAAGCCCATATTTGAGACTGGGGCTTACTCTTGAGAAGGAAGACC
Organism: Viscum album; assembly: GCA_963277665.1. Lineage (NCBI taxonomy): Eukaryota > Viridiplantae > Streptophyta > Magnoliopsida > Santalales > Viscaceae > Viscum > Viscum album. The sequence goes on from OY728137.1 coordinate 1,778,254,917, forward strand.
AGGTTAAGAGAATAATGGTTGGGGCTTACTCTTAAGGAGGATGCCCATATTAGGGGACTTGGGGCTTAATCCTAAAGAGGATGCACATATTTGAGACTTTGGACTAGGTCTTACTCCTGAAAAGGAGGCCCAGTTTAAGGTTTTCTCTCATCTTAGAGGATGAGGTTGAATGAATGAAATCTCAATCGTTAGTGTCATTAAGATGTGTTAATCACTATGTTTGGAGAGATGTTCCACGGAGTTCCTTTAATATAAGGAAGTCAAATCTAGAAGTCAAGCCATAAATGGCTTTAAAGAGTGTCTTGAAGACTGAATCATGAATAGGAGATGTGGAATGGCATAAGAGAGGTGAAATGGGCAGGAAAGGCACCCAAAAAGATAGGGGTGCCCATGTCCTGGCTGGCGCGCAGGTACTCCGTGGGCGCGCAATTCCTGGTCACACAGGTATACCTGCATGGAACATGGGTACTTGCACGATTATTAACCAGTTGGGTAATACTTGGGAGATCCTTGACCAAATCCTTTACAATTATCCTGAGGTACTTCCAGAAGAGGGGCGCACAAGTTTTAATGAATAGATAAGGATGCGTTCTAATATTTTCATTTCCCTTATGGGTAAAACACTTTAGGTGCGCAGTGTTAGTGATTTATAACACTTAGACCTTATTCCTCTTGTATAGACCTTCCATTCTAGGTAAAGAATTACCTTAGAAGTGTTTGGAAGACTTGAAGAAGAGACTTCGGGGTTCAGAGCTCTGTATCTGAATTTTGGAAAATTCCTCCATAATGTGGGGCCCACCGGGGGTATTATAGGATGGAGAAGACCCTAAGCGGTTTTCAATGAGGGCGTGCAAGTCACTTTCATGACAATTAGGCGGTGTGCAAGTGTACTTGCACAACAGTGAGGGAACTAGCATGGTGCTTGTGCATTTGAAGCCTTGTTCTTGCCTTTGTCGATTTTTGATGTTTTCTTCAAATGAAAAATCAATTTGTGCCAGGTCATTTCCCTTTCCATTCTTTTAGACAATGTGATGAAAAGGAGCATCAACACATGACAATAAAAATGGAAACAACATTCATTCATACATACACCTTACCATCTCCATGAATAGTGTATTCCATTTCAATCTTCATTATGAAATATGTTATAACAATAAAAATTTAATGGATATACATGATAAATATATCATTATTAACATTCTATAATTGTGAAATATGTATAAGGGAAAATTATATTACAAATTTAGACACATGCGAAGAATATAGATAATATTACCCAAAGTGAAATCCTAACATAGGATCATTGACAAGAATGTAATATAAAGTCATAATCAAACATTATATGTCATTCTATATAAGAATATAATTCTTTAAAACTTTTATAATAATCTTATATTTGTTATACATTAATCTTGTGTGAGTATGAAGAGATTCATGACACAAGGTAAATTGAATTTCATCTAACTTTTAATTTCTATGTTATAAAATCTACGTTATCCACTATTTCTATTTGTGTGCTGTACGTAATTACCATGATTGTATTCTATGTATCTTATACATAAATTTATGGGAATTCACATGTCCATTTGATGGTCATTCTTTCATTGTGTTTGTGTTTTACAAGTTACCAGATCGGTAAAATAGTTTGGTCTCAATATTCTTTCATTGAGAATAATTTTTTGTTATATTCCTAAATAATTTTTCAAGGTATATATACATCCATTTTATGTGTTATATCATTAATATAATTATTTTAATTATATTTTATGCTTCATGTAATTTCTTTTTCTTAGATGAAGATTATTATTCCATCATACAAAGTAATAACTGTTTAGTGAGGCAATCTCATAACTTTTGGAGATTGTTTTTATTTATGATTCCTTTGATGAAATATTATGATACATATCTAATGAACACTCAAGGTACTCCTCCCCATATATTATTTAAAGATATAGCCATGTTTTATTACCATTTTACAACTTGTAGGTACTTAAGATAATGTTTGAGAGTAATATTTGATTATCTCTCTTTTTGATTGAAAATCTATTGTATTCAAAATCCATATTTCCAGAATTGTTTTAAAAAAATGTTTTGAAAAGATCATTGTAGATAATATTTAGTGGAAATGGATTTCAAATTTTTTTTTATTTTTTTCAAATCAACATTTGTACTTTTTTAAAAAATATATTTACAGAAAAAGTTATTTCAAAAGATGTTAGGTTTTAAAAACCATTTTCAGTGTAGAACAGATATTTTCCTCGATAATTTTTTTAAAACAACATTAAAAATTATTTCAAATCTCAGATAACATCCATTGGTGTTACTCATGAATTTATGAAGAAACTAATCAATGTTTCAATTCATATTAATTCTCTGAATGGATTATGATTTGTTAGAAATAATTTTATGAAACATGTTTCTCTTTCACAGGTTATATGATTTTGGGAACCCACATATTTTCGACGATTATTTTTATGATAAAATTTTATTGAAACCTACCTCTTTCCATAGGTTATTATAGGTTTAAATGTTTATAATACACATTTTATTTTATATGATATAATATTAATCATAATTATCATATGGTACATTTATGAATCATTTCACTATGATATGTGTGGGACCAATATCTCCCTCTAATTCCTTGGGTAATGATAAGTTTTTATAAGAGCTCAAAGGGTAAATGAGTTGTATCCCACAACCAATAAAATATGGTTCATGGGTTGTATCTCAAGTCTCAATGAAACTGGTTACACGAGTTGTTTCCTAATCCCGAACGAAATAATTTTCATAGGTTGCTTCCCAAAGCCCATGGGTTGTAGCCAAAGCCCAAAAATCATACATTTTCGTGGATTTTAGATCATTAATTAAAGAACGAGGGTACATCGGTTATAGACTAATCCCTATATAAATTATTTTCTTTAGTTGTAGCCTAATCCTAAAAGAAAGTTGATAAACGATTTGTACTATAATACCAAAAGTAAGAAGGTACATGGGTTGTAGGCCAAGCCTAAAGTAATAGGGTACACATCTTGTTATACCAATCCAAAAATAGGTACACCAGTCGTTACCCAATACTAACATGTTATTGAGTTATTTTAAGGTTTCCTTGACATAAAATATCATGTTCTTATATATATTCCATAATTATATACCTTATTACTCCATTACAATTTCACGTCTCATGATGTTTGTTCCCTGAAGATTCATGTCTTATGTAATTTCATGATTTATTCCATGATTCATGTCTATGATCATTTATTTATAGGATATGATATTCTGTTTTCAAGATCATTTCCTCATACCCTTATTCTCTTGATTATTCTTTCAGGTCTCTATTATTTATCCTTACTGAGTATCTAAGGTCACCCCTTTTTATGTTTCATTCCCCATGTTATGAAGATTTACATTTTTTATGATATTTCTAAGAGGGGTTCTTGTCTTAGAAAACCTAGTGGTATATATTGTATCTTTCTAATTTTGTAATGTTTATGTTTCTATTTTTCCAAAGGTACTAGACCAATTACAATCTATTTGAATATTTTTGTATAATTATTATGTATTCAAAAAAATATGTAATTTCAATGTTTTGAATAGAAAGGGTCAATATTGTGGCTGATGAAAATTAAAATTATAGCATATAAGTTTGCATGTTAGAGGGATAAGCCCAATATATAAGAATTTTACCATAGAACACAATTCCTATCATATATAATGGATATCAAAATATCACATCAAAATTCTCAATGGATAATTATGTGAATTACAATTTATATTTAATATAAAACATTAATTTAGATCACAATTGATTTGCATTTATTACAATTAGCATTAATCCTCCACAAATAGATTCTATATCAATAAATCACCAGTGGTATTGTATCATAAAAAACACACATAAATCCATTATTCAAAACAATTACATTAATGGTTTCCTCACCCAATGTGTAGACATAATCCATGTCCATATCTAATTGAAACCAAATGACATCAAGTAATAATATCATTCATTATTTAATTTATTTGGTCACACTTTATGTTGGCACAATTACAATATTACATATACTTATCAATAATCAAACCATAGGTTTATGATTTAGTCCCCTACCTTTATCGGATGATACAAAAAAACATCCAACAACAAAATCCCAAGAGGAAGATTGTTCGGTTGATTGTAACAAGGTTCCTTGATCACAATTGATCAATATAAAATCCACCAACCCACATAGACAAAGGATTTCACTAACAAGGCTTCAAAACAAAGGGGGAGAAGGGATAAAAAAGACTATTACTACATACCAGGGATCTAATGAATTATCAGGATATTTGGATAGATGGTTGGCACTCCAAAAGCACTTATAAGGTTCCCTAGGGATGAGAGGAGAAGGTTGTAGTGTAGAATTAAAATTCAACTATATAGAAAACATTAATATATCAGGTTTTGGAAATAAATGGAGTGTAATTTTGTTACACATAATTTAAATATTCTTAATGGGACACACTAAAAACATGTCTCCTCATATTATTTTATTAAAAAAACCTTAACAATACATAATGTGTAATCCATTTACATGGTGTTTAAATGATTAGTGGATTGTTTTTTAGAAAATACCCCTAATAGACCACCCTAAACACATTTAAATCATCTCAACTTTCCAATAAACCATGAAACAATTATCCTATTTACCGAGACATCATTACTTCAGATAAACATACATCTTTATAAATTAATTCATTTTCTCCAACAAAGCATGACCGGTTTCTTCAAGTCTCATTTCAACCTAATATTGTGTTTATTCAAAAATATGTTATCCAAAATGGAGCATGTCCACCAATGATTAAATATGAGGAAAAAATTACTTCAATGAAAAGTTAATGAAAAACTCAAACATAGACATACCTGGATAAAAATGGGATCTTACAACCTCTCAACTATATAACAACTCATCCTTTAGATGAAACGATAACCACTGTGAGGTCTCAATGAACATGTCTAGACACTGTTTTCACATATCAAAATCCATCTCACATGTTTCCTCTTGAAATTTCTTATTCTACCACTACACTGGAACCAATGGTATTGTCATAACCTCATTATATTTCTCACTGTGATCCATAACTCGTTTGAGATTATCCTAAAATCATGCATTCCCACAAAGTTCAATGTCTTCTACATATATCACATGTGAAGTGTCTCGATAATATATCTATATCTATGACCCATGAAACACATCATTTATGTCACTATAGCACTATGGAAGGGATAAATGGTCTGCCGTTGGACCGACCCTTGCAACTATCTCAAATGGACTGAAAATCCTTGGTGCTAGATTTATCTGTTTCGTGTCATGGCATTACCCCAAACTAGGATACACCAAAAGGAATGAAATATGACCAACCTATAGTTATAGATTTCATATTTGATGGTCAAAATATGATTTTTTCCCACTCTGCATGGTCACCAACTGATGTCTAGTCAACTGAACCTTCCCAGATGTCTCATGTATGTGACTAGGCCCAACAAATACCGACTCGCCTGCCTCCAGCCAAAAAAGTGGTGAAATACATTGTATTCCATAAAAATCATGGACATGTTTCATTTGGCTATCAATCTGAGGATGATAGGTTATACTCAAAATAACCCATTATTTCAGAGCCTTTAGAAGTCCCTACATGAAACATGATGTGAAATTAAAATCTCTGTTTGAAATTTTACTCTTTGGAACACCGTGCAACCAAACCACATTAGGCACCTAAAGACAACTCATATCATCAATTGTGAATGTCTAACTAATAGGTAATATGTGGGTTACCTTCCTTAGTTGATCCAAAATCACACATAAATCATCAGTATTATGTTTTCTTCTAGGTAAACCTAACACAAATTCTTTTCTGACAAGATCTCATTTCTACATAGTATTGGGTAAAAAGATACAAAATCCTAGATGGCCTCTCATTATTGGTTTTCCATTATTGAAAAATTAACCAACTATCAATAACGATTTCTACCTATTTCTTAATTCCCAACCACTATTATTGTATATGGATATCATGATTCATATTTCTCTAAATATGAAAAATTTACCATCAAGTGGAATCATACTCCTTCATCATCACCTTGCGTAAGCCTGTAGGAACCCATACTTGGCCATGGAAAAAAGATATTTTCATCTACCGAGAGAACATCACGATGGTGTCTCCCCAAAATATATGTTTTCTCCCATAGCTTATCCCTCTATATAAGATAACTTATCAATCAAAATATGGTCCAAAATATAAGGTATAATGGATATTGAAGTCAGACCCACTCAATCATTAATCTCCTGGATATCTAGATACATTTCTACAAAGAGGTACATCATCTACATGTCATCACAAGTCTCCATAATTTCAACTGTTTGCATCATTTGGCTAAAATCATTGGAAAAATGTCACCATTTCCTAGTGTATACACCAACTCAAAGTTGAATGATTGTAGATACATGGCCCACTGCATCTACTAAAGGTTCATGTCTCATTGGGAAATGATATAACTAAGGCTCCTGTTATCCATGTATGACCCACACCTCTCACCCATGAGAAATTGTCCCTAAAATATCATGTCATGTACCACTGCTGCTAAATACTTATCATGAGTAGTATAATTCATATCAAGGGGTCTCAGCTACTAGGGTCCATAAGTGACGACTCGATCCTTCTGCATTTGATACATTCTGAGTCCAACTCTAGATGTTTCATAAATAATGGTATATTCTTTAACTAGAACATGTAAAGTGAGGATATGTGTTGATATAATCATTCCCTTAAAGCCCTGATAATCTATCTTATAAAATCTATACCAAAAAAGTGTCACCCCTTTCATGGTCGGCCCAGACATTGGTGCTTCCAAATGGGATAAATCCTATATAAAGTGTCAATAATAACCTACAAAACCTAGAATAATTTGAATTGTGAAGATATTATTGGGTTATACACAAGATACCATGTGTGAAACAGTATTTAGTTCCACTGAATCTCCTTAATCTGATATGACATAGACTAAGAAGTGTGCATTATTAATCAAAAAGTAACATATGGTTAGCCTGGAATAAAGCTAAGGCTCTATTAATGTAATCAAGATGATTTTAAGATGTTTAGCTTGATTCTCTTCTGACTGGTAGTACAATAATATTTTGTCAACAAAACCACCACAAACCTATCTAGAATGGGATGAAAGATCTTATTTATGTAGTCCAGTAATACCACCAATCCATTAGTCAACCAAAACAACATCACTATTAATTCATACAATCCATACATTCTCCTAAAATTAATCTGATGTATGTTCATTATTCGCATCCATAATTGTTGGTAACCAGATCTCAAATATATGTTAGGAAAAATATTATCACATATAAACTGGTTGAAAAGATCATCAACGCCTGGAAGAGGATACCGGTTCTTGACAATCATCTGGTTGAATATCTGATAATCCACACATAAGCACAAATACCCATCAATATTATTAGTGAAGAGAATTGGAGAACCTGAAGGAAGAGTAATAGTCTGTATAAAGGCAATAGATTCTATATCCTCTAATATAAGTTTCACAACCAAAATCTATACTGGTAAAATTTTGTAAGGTGGTATAGAGACTATCTCTACTCCCAGAAGTATCTCGATCATGATATCAATCTCTCACTCAGGTTATAAGCCATAAAAATCAATAGGGAAAACATCCTAAAAATGGTATACTATTTGAGGAAAATAATTATAATTTATTCCACCATCATGTACAGAAATACATTCTATTTTATCCATAAAAAAATCCAATATGCACTAAATTAGTCTTTCACAACCAGTCTGAATAACCCACTCACCTTGGTAAAAAAATATTCCTCCTTATTGAGATAGAAAGGTAACTCTCCTACATTAACAATAAAAATAATTTAGGTATAAAAATAAAAATATCATACCAATCATAAATATGAATCCCATCATTTCTAGAATGAACAGTTCCATAACATAAATTGTAACCACCAATTTCACGAGAACCCGCCTTGTAATGTTTTATACTCACTGATCTCATTTTCAATGGTATATCGATGGTCAATGAAACATCAATGATTGTTATATCCATGCTTATTTTTTAAAAATGATAATATATAAAATAATTTGATTCTATTGTATCATAAAAAAACACTATCTAAGATACATGATACAATAATTTTAACTTCAATAGTAGAAATTCCTACATCTATGTTATCTAGAGTAGTTTGAACAATGTCCAGCTAACTTTTGCCTCTAACTTGGGCTCCATCCTGACTACTATGAGCAATTTATCTTTCTTGGTACAACTTCTATTGCACTGGGGTACCACGTCCCCTATCTTGACATAAATGGCTTAGGAACTCACTGAGGGGGAGTTGAGTTCTGTTAGGAATCAGGCTTTTTTCTTGATCCCCTGCCACATGTCAATGGTGAAAAGTTCATACATTAACTATTTTGATGACCCGGTATTCTGTAGATGTGTTATTCATGTATACTGTGAGAACGTTGTGGTCTCTTATGGATGAAATTTATATACTAGTATTATAAGAATGGAACCCGGTCAAACGATGGTTGTCCCGCTTCCTGACGTCACTTCCCACTACTACCTTGGCCAAAATATTCATAGATTTCTTCTTGATACTTGAAGAAAGTGATCCCAGATCACACTACTGAAACTACCTGGACACTTCTCTAGGCCTCTCTATGATTCCCTTTTATAATGAGTAACTTTTTCATCACATCCTCAAGATTCCTGAGAGAAATATTTTCCCCATTCATCTGATCACATTGTGGTGACTATCCCAAAAATGTCTTTCCTAGTAGATCTCATTAGATGATAAAGTCAATGAATATAAAATTAGGTCAGTGAAACTACCAACCTAGTCCAGCACTAAAATTCCCTCCTATTATATATGCATGAAGTCACAATAGTTTTCATTACTAAAAAAATTTGGATAGGTATGGATCATGAACTTCATATAGAATTCATTCAATGATATCTTATCATGGTGGACACCTTCCTCCAGAATATCCCACTAATTCTTAGCAAGTCCATAGAGCATAAATTAAGTAAGCTTCACCCTCCATTTCATAAGCGTATAAATATTCATGATGATTTGCTAGGATGAATCGATCCCAAACATGGCTACTTAGCATCCTCCATCCTCAATGAACAAAGGCAGATATTGCAGTTAAAACCCCCTTATTAGCTTGGACATCAAAGCCACCAATTGAACAATCACCCTATCCATGGATCACATAACCCTAAAGAAGATATTGTGTAGATGAAAATATATCGGATCCTCATGAACTATTAGAAAATGTGGTTCAATTGTGATAAGATCATGCTAATTTCTACTCTTCTGATGCTCATGTCTTATATAAAGAGGAGGCATTTTCTCTTCAATAAAAATGCACACCTTGAATCATGGGGTAGAAATATGGTCAACCTCAATAGGTGACTACAATAAAGAACCAAAAAATCTTTTTCTCTCTATGTATGTATTACATGTTTTTTATCATGAAACAATAATAAAATTAATTTATCTAGTGAAGAAGATATCTTATATCATAGTTTAAAAAGCAAGAATATATCACGTGAAAAAATAGATATGTATATATAATGAAAATGTAGGTCTATATATCCCTATGTGCCTATTATGATGTATATAACCTCATCGTGTGCCATACCAGGCCATGAGAACAAATTTTAGGTAATGGTAACATTATAAGACAATAACATTACACAACATGTTAATTAGTCAAAGTGAAGAGATTTCAACTATAATAATCAAATATTATGAAGAACAATATCATCCCTAGGAACTCATAATTTTCACATTACATTATTTAGATACCCCCATTAACATTCTCATCACCATGTCCTGACATGTCATAGATTCCTTTATAACTTTCCCAAATAGTAATATAGATGAAAAGAAACACTGAACCTTTCATACCACTTTGTAACATCCCCCAATCTTGCTTTATCTCATGCAGTCAAATAGGGTTGGTTACATGGCATTAAGCTCACCCCTTATACCCAAAAAAGGCTAACAAGTAGTGGGTGTTTGAAATGTATAGTGGGGAGACAACACCTCTAGTAAGAAGTTCCATCGTAGTACAAATTAGATATATAAAATAAATAAATCTATGTATAGAAAATGTGGAATCCAAAAATAAAATACAAATTAATAATCAAAAAATGATAATAAGATTGATGTAATGAAATTCTAGAATGTAACTAAATATCATGATAGAAAACATAAGAGTAATATACTAGAATGATCAATAATCACTATTCCAGAAACCCTTGTTTGTCCCACCTCTACCTCTATCCCATCCAGCATACAAACAACCAACCGTAATGTCCATTCCCTTTTTCCAATCCTACATCCAAGAAATCTACTCGGGTACTAAAGTGTAGCCCGGATAGGGTGTGAGTTTAACTGAGTAGGTCACCACTTCCATGTATAAAAATAGCAGTATAATAAGATGTGTATGTAATAAAGACAAAAACATGTATAATAATTAATTTAACAATTAATAAAATAAAACAACAACCTACTTAGGCTCTATGCTATAATATCTATGAGCTTGTATGACAACCACGCCAACTACAACCATATACCAGTGATAAAATAACCGACTTCAGAGCCATATCATAATATATCGAATCATGTCTTATGATAATGTCAACCAAAACCATATAACCATGGTATAATAACAAGAATTTTGGTCAAAGCTCTATATTCATTATAGAATCTGGGTCAAATCCCTATAATAATTACAACATGGGACTCGGTAGAGCTCCCTCTATATAAGCATTACAACATGGGACTGGATAGTGCTTTCTCAATATCATCATTAGAATATATAAGTGTGTATTTTCTATATCTATGACCAATATATAAGAATTTCATCATGGAACACAAGTCTTTTAAAATAGCATGGATATCACAAAAACATATTAGAACTCTCAATTTCTAATTATGTGAATTACCATTTTTCTTGCACATACCACTTTAATTTATTTCACAATTGATTAACAGTTGGAATATTAATCAATAATCAAAAAATTATGAATTCTATTTCAATAAAACACCAAAGTGCTCATATAGTACTAAATGAACTTTTAGTTATTATCCAATTTAGTTATATTCATTGTTCTCTCACCGAACAAGTTTATAATAGCCCACTCAAAAGCCAATATAAACCAATTGACACCATGGAATAATCCTATTAATTATTTAATTGATTCAGGTACATGTTAAATTTTGATAATTACAATATATCTTATACATGGAAATTATAAAACCATAGGGTTATGATTGTTACCCCTACCTTTATCTAAAAATAAAACAATTTTCCAAATAGAAAACACCCAAGAGGATGAATTTGTTGACAATCACATTGAGGTTCCTAGATCAAATCAGTTCATGATCAAAACTAAAAACCCTCAAAATAAAAGGATTTCCCAAAAAAATGTGTTATAAACCAGGGAGAAAAAGCAGAAATTGGTCCAAGACAATGTACAAAAGATCACATGTGTTATCCGGACTTCTGAAAAGAAGTTTGGACTCCCAAATCACTTAGAAGGTGGAATAGGGTTGATAAGAGACAGTTGTAGTAAATTAGAATGACAATTATACCAGAAAACAATCCATAAAATTGCAGGTCATGGAATTAAAAAACAATTAATCTATTTACTTTTCATATAAATATTTTTCCTGTGATATACCAAACCAACCATCACCTCGATTTATTTTATTAAATACAGTTGAACATTATGTGATGTGTAATCCATTTTCATTTTTTTAAAATGTTATATAGTTGGATTTTTAGCCTATTATTTTTATAAATAACCTAGAACCCCTTTTAATATTTTCAAAATAACAACAAATAATGAAACACTTAACCCATTTACCCCGAATCCAATAAGTTAGATAAACATGAATCTATATAATTTATATCATTTTTATCCTAAAAGGATATCCACGTGGATCCTCGTTGGTTTTCTCTTGTTTCCTCACAATTTAAGACAATGTTTATTCAAATGATAGGTATCCACAATGAAACATGACCACCAAGGTTTAAGGACAAGGGAAAAATTAACTAATATAAAAGTTAATGAAAAACATATAGATAGGAATACATGAAAAAGATGAGAAATTATATGTTACATGTCATACAGCCTACGCATAGAAGAGAAGAGTCAAACCTTCTACGATTTGAGGTAATATTCTAGGAGCTACGTCTTTTGGTGTATAATTGTTTTGACACAAGAGTGTAAAATTCCATTATATATGAGATGATTATGGAGATTTCATGCCTTGTTATAGAACACCTTTATGGTGTTATAATTCTTGATACCTTATTAGGTATCTGATTAGAGAGTGTATTCCATTTTAAGGATGGTCCCCTAAGATAGGAAAATGATTTTTCATATGCAATATCTTTATCCATTACGTGATAGGTTTTGATGTAATCATCAGGAAGGACTGGTTAGCTCCCTATCAAGCCCATATTGACTGATATCATTGAAGGGTGGAATTTACATTGCCATAGGGTAGTAGTGATGTTTTTTTATGGAGAATATGATGTTCTTTCGACTCAAGCTGGACCAGAGCATCAAAGTCTAGGTAGTTTAATAGCTCATATCGAGTATTTTTAGGGATGATTCATGATTACAACCTATTTTCTTCCTTATGTAGTGGATATTTTTAGGGATGTATTCCATAAAAATGTTTCTGGGTTACCTCCAAGGCGAGGTAGAAATCATTATTGACCTAGTTCTAGGAGCAGTACTAGTTCCCACTCTTCTTAATAGGATGGAAACTAGAGAGCTTCAAGATCTCAACAACAGTTATAGTATCTAGAGGATAATGGAATTATTTGACCCCTAACATATCGATGGGATTCACTAGTAATTTTTCCACAAATGTAGATATTACCCTCAGGATTTTCATGAATTAAAATAAATTGAACCAACTCTTAGTTAAGAATCAATATCAACAGCCTCGAATAGGTGACCTCTTTAATCAGTTCCAAGGATCCTGAGTATTAATAAAAATTAATTTGATGTCAGGCTATCATCATGTCTGTGGTAGGTCATCCAAAATACCTCACAAACATTTTAAGAGTTGGTATGGTCTCTATGAGTACATGGTCATTTTCTCGGTCTCATAAATGCACCTGCTATTTTTATGGATTTGATGAATGAGTTTTTCCAACCATATATAGATTTATTTGTGGTAGTATTTGTTTATAAAATCATAGTGTATTAACATTATAAATATTACCATTACAACTATCTTGAGATCATGATAAATACACCACGTTATCATCAACATTATTCTTATCTTAGGAAACACCACTTTTGGATTGACAATGTGACCTTACTCTGTCATATAATCTAAAATTCATGAGTTTTAGTAGACCTAAATATAGTGAGGTTTTTGTTTCTTGGGAACTCCCCTATAATATCATTGAGATATAGAGATTCATGGGTATTTCCTGATATTATAGACTCTTCATCCATGATTTATCACACCTTCCAGCACCTGTTACATGGTTGAAAAAAGGGGGTGAAATTCATATAGTTAGAAGATTGTGAAGAATCCCTTTTGGAGATGAAGAGAAGATTAACTTTAGCATGGATCATAATTAATCTAGATCCTGATAGGATCTATATAATATATAATGACACATCAGGTATCGAGATGGGATATTTTAATTCAAGATGAGTGATTAATCATGTATGAGTCTCATTAGTTGAGGCCTCACAAGTGGAATTACCCAACACCCAAACATGATATAGTTTCTTCACTACATGTCTTTTGCTATTGGAGAAACTATTTACATGGATAGTGTTTTTTGGTATTCATTTATCACAAAGTCATTATGTACATCTTTACACAACATGATCTTAATATCTAACAAAGTAGATGGGTTGAGTATGTCAAGTACTTCAATTTTGAGAATGTATGTACATCTAGAAAAAGTAATATTATAACTGATTCTCTAAGATATAAAACTCAAATAAAATTGGTTTGGGAGTATATTAGAGATTTGGAGCTCATGGTCTTGTTTTCAGATATGCATGTTGTGGTTCAAGGTGATCATGGGAAGAAAATTATATCTACATTAGCAGTGACCTCTACTCTTATGAAACATGTGAGAATAATGAAAAATTCAGATCCTAAGGTTCTATTACAATGAAAACATATCACAAATGATGATTCATATTTTTTTGGACCATGGATGAGGGTGAGACCCTATGATTTCAGGGGCATGTATGAGTCACCAAGGACATTAGAGATGAGTTGATGCCAAAAATTCATGCCTTAGTTTGGGTTGTACATCCAAGTGTCACCAAGATGTATGAATACATATATTGATAGTATTGGTGGAATATTGAAAAATGGGATAAAATATCAATTATATTAATGTGTTTGACCTTTGAGTAGGTTAAGGAGGATCATCAGTGACCGATAGGTATTTTATAGTCATTGTCTATTCCTAAGATGAATTGGGATATTTTTTCTGTGGATTTCATCACTAGTTTACCCAGATCAACTCATGGAAATGATATAGTTTGGGTATTCATTGGTCATTTTACAAATTTCACAATCTTCCTATCTATTTGAGATACATTTTTGGTATATGATCTTGGGAGGTTATACATCATAGTGCCTATACAAATTCATGATGCTCCATGTTCAATCGAATCTAATAGGGATCCTCATTTAATGTATCGATTATGGATGGGGATGCATAATTCCATGGGTAAAAATGTAATTCAAGGAAAACCCTATCACCCCTAGACCGATGGACACAATGTGAAAACAATTCAAGTGTTAGAGGTCATGTTTTGTGCATGGTTTGTTAACTTCAGGGGTTCTTAGGAGATGAACAGACACTTAATCAAGTTCACTTATAATAACATATTTCAATCACCATAAAGATGGATAATTAAAAGGCCTTATATAGTAGATATTTTTATTCACATATATGATATTTAGAGGCATGTTAGGTACCATTTCTTGGACTACATCTCAATCGGGATACATTAGAGCAGGTCTAATTAAATAGAAGGAGAATTATGATAGCTCAATACAAACAACGGTCATATGCCAACAGATTGTAAAGAACTATGGATTTTTTGGTCTTTCTTTTGAGTATTAGCCAATATGATCCATCAATATATTCGAAGGCATCTTAAGCTTTAACCATGATTTTTTGGAGACTTTGAGGCTGTAGAGCAGATCTGACCAGTGGCTTATGAGATTGCACTTCCTTAAAGATATCGATTTATTCATGATGTTTTCTATATATCACATCTTTGTAGCAATAATCCATAAACAATTCATGTATTGAAACCTGATGAGGTTGAGTTAGAAGATGATTTTTTCTTCTAAGAGTATTATGTGTGTATTGTCGATCAGAGTATGAGGATACACTGAGTCATGTCTGTTCCATTGGTACCGGTGCTATTGAAGCTTGAACGAGTATAGGATGAGACCATGGAATGGGAATATGATATAAAAGCCTAGTGTCTAAATCATTTATCACATGATACCTCTTTACCCTTATAGGTCTAACTCAGGGATTAGTTGCTTTATGGATGGGAGGTTGTAACAATTCAATTTTTCTTAATGGTTTGGCTTGTTTTTCGTCATTTTCACTCCTTTATTTTCTCTTGGTGGAAATGAACCATGGCCTAATAAAGTATACGGGATATTATGGGATTTATTTTGATCTCATATCTTTGATAAATGAGGTAAAATTCTTACATCTTGTTTTCCAATTGTTTAGTACTAACAGTGTGGGGCACTCAGTGGCCTGCAAGAGGCCACACAATTGTCTACAAATTTGGGAACCTAGGATAATTCCATGAATAAACTTATAGGCATTTTGATAGATCCAAATCACATGGTTTGGGAAATTTGGTACATAAACCTTGTGGGGTCCCTCCCTAGATAGTCAAGGGATCACAGTCGGGGTAAGGTTTGGCCAACCATGCAGTAAAATTGTGCAACCCCTAGTTTGTTGAAAAGTATTACCATAATTTCTTTAATATACTTAAAAACAGAATTTATTTTCTTCCTCCATCAATTCAATCTAATTATCTCTTATTCTCCTCTTATAGGTTCTCCTCCTCCCAAATCTATGATTTCCATTGCATCCCATCAGATCTCAAAATCTCGTTCCATCGAAAGAGTTGGATAGCTAACAGGTGTTGATCTATTATTCATATTTAATAAAATTTTAATTTAATATGAAGCTTATATATGATTATTATTTTTATACAACCATAATTAATGTGGTCTATAATATGTTCCAAAATTATTAGTTCTTTCCATATCCCCATCATTCTTCAACATGTCGTCCATTTCCACACATTTACACAAAATGTGTTCTTTCATTTTATGTCAATTGAATCATGTAATTATATTCTAGTGGACCCTTTCTAGGTAACAATGGGATGTTGAATTCATTCATGGATTCCCATTTTTGTGTACTAAATGTATTCCCCCCCAATTATATAATTTTTTAATGGTCAGAACTTCTCTTAAGAATTTGAATTTTATTGTAAATTTTTTTTCCAACTCTTGTATACTTACCTAGTTCACCAAGCACTGTATAAGGGCTTGTGAAATCATGAAACAAAAAATTAATTACCCTATAATTGAATGAGTTAGCTTCAAGGTCATTTTTTTCTTAAATTTATTAGATGGATTAATCAAAATGAATTATAATGGGGGGAAAGGCAATATGTTTTGATGCATCCATTTATTAAAATGACCAAATGATGTGTGAAACTCATTTATATGATGGGATTGATGATTAAAATTATTATGAGGGGATCCCTATAGTTATTATTATTATTACTATGATTATTCCACTATCATTTTCTGTGGAATGTTGGTTAAGGGACTTTTTGATCATGATGTTCCACTCTCCCTTACATCGGTTGTTGAGGATATTATCTCTCGCTATTATACTATTATCTAGGTGATGGGAATGATGATCCACATTCCACTATTAAAAGTGTTGGTTACGATGAATCACCCCACATATCTCGAGTGTTGAAAATTATTTCTATCGTTCACTGTGTGATTCTATGCATGTTCCCTATTATTGAGCCTATATCATGCTAGACTAGTTATTGATGCACGTTTTTTCCCCAATTCCATCCAGAACCTGGTATCCAGGTATATTCCCACTTAAATCCTCACGTAATTAGTGAATAGTGGTGCATATATTATATAACTATACTATATATATTATTACAATATATAAGTATGGATACTGATCAAACCCTTACACTGGCCTATGCTGAAGAGGCAGAGCCAGTTTGGTCCCCTAAAGGAACCAGAGCTAGCTAGAATTTATTTATTTATAATTATTCATTATTATTTTTTACCGAAAAACTGTTATTCTAGGTTCACATGACAAAATATTTCTAGATACCGTTGGTGGTGGAATACTGGAATTTTAAACTGAAGAAAACATTGTAGACAATATGATTGAAACTATAATATTGGTCAAACTTTGTTTATCAAAAAATATAATATGTTTACATAAATTTAATTTGAATATACTTTACTACAATACATGTAAAATAAGTTAAATTCTATATTGCATAATAATAAAAGAAAGTTGAAACTATTGATGTAGAACTCTGTGAGGAAGTTGAACCATCGTTATTCATATTTTTTCATCTTCTACAAGATTATGTAGTTGTGTAGAAGATAAAATAAAAATTAATCGAAACACCAACAAAAAATGTTGAATTGGGATTCTAGGAAATAAAAAAATCATCATTAAAAAAACATACAACATTCCAATCAAAAGTGGTTAGTCATGGAGTATAGATTGATGATTTGTGGAAGAGCACTTAGAATTCGGGAGGACTATAGAAACACCATATATTGAGTTGTGGATGCGAGTATCCTAGAGGTGAAGGAACAAATGTAGGTAGAGGCTAGAAGCTGGTAGGTGGAGTTGGGTAGCCGGAAGGGTGAGGAGAAGTTAGATATGGTGTGGAGGCAGTTAGCTGGAAAGAAGATTCCATTATCCAGAAGGTGGTGGTGGATTTTTACAGTGAAAGATGAAAAGAAGAGGCTGGTTGCTAGAAGGAGAAGAGGAAGGAGAATACAGAGGCGATGGTGGGTAGTTGGAAATTCATTTCCTTCTACCACACACTAGAAAATAATGTTATGGGATTTTAACACCTTAATTAGTATAATGTAATGAATGATATTAATGAAGTTTGCATTCATGGTAGGAAATAGTTATTAATATGATTCTTCTAAATAGATAACATAGATATATAATTACATAGTATTAACCTAAGACAAAATACAAATGGAGTATTTCATTTAATGATGCAATCATTTACTTATGATGAGCTATGATAATAAATTAGATTTATTTAATCTATCATGGCCAAACAAATCATAATTTTTATACCCAAACCAATATCACGAATATAGGAAAACATATACCAATGTCCAAAAAACATATTGCTACAAATTTATTTAAATGATATAAAAATAATGAAAAGGTACATAATTACATATAGTTAATTTTAATGCAAGTAAAATTATATAATTACTATTATATAATTTGAAATTAAATTCAATACTATAAAACAATAGTTTCATATCATTGGGTACTGGTAGGTGCATGTATCATAAAAATTTACAGAAAGTGACTATAAATAATTCCAACAAACTATCAATTGAATATATTTAATAATTAAAATACATATTATAATGATTTTTAGACCATATAAAAATCATACATGTAGGGAATCCATTTTTACCTCGAAATGTGATACTATCCTACCGAACCAAAATTTGGGGAACCCTAAATAGAGATAGAATACACCCTTATAGAATAACATTTGTTGTATGGAAAAATATTATATAAAGTGGTTAGACACATAATTCATGGGTTTAATAAATATAGACATGGAACTGAGGAGGGTACATTTAGTAGAGAAATTTATGTGAAAATAGAGGATGGAGGAATTTTTAAAAGAGGTTTTTCATGTAAAACCAGTAGAAATAAGGTTTTTTGGATATGGATGTATAAAAATAGGTCATTAGCCAAACCTGGTGTGTGGGATCTGCATATCAATTATAGGATTTGGAGTAGATGTGATGAGAGGTGGACACAATGACATGAAGAGGGAGAGGGAGGGGGAGAGGGTACATGATTAAGGTAGGTGGAGAGTGCAACCGAGGTGGGAGGATCTAGGGTGGCCTCTGGAGTTTTGGCGATAACAACAAGTAGAGGGAAAGGGATGTGAATAATGGGAGGGGAGATTGTGGGGGGGGGGGGGAATTGAGGTTGTTTTTATTTATGTTTATTTACCACCTTTGGTTGTCTCTCATCTTCTCCACCTAAAAAAATAATTTCTAGTAGTGTGGTGTGTCCAAATAATATTATAATTTAATAAATATCCATGAATGAGATTTTGATATGGAATTTATCTATTTTGAGATAACTTTTTTATCATGGTTTCCTAATTTGAATATATTTTACTTCTTATTTTGATAATTGGTAGTAAATAGTTGAGTATGTTAAAAATATTTTTTATTTCAAACATGAGAGAAGAAAATGTTCCCGAGAAAACATTATTTTGACTTTCTATTTCATTTTTTCCTAAATAATATTCTTTTTATAGCCCTATATTCAGTGGTGGGGTGGTATGTTCTTTGGGGTGAGGGAAAGGTCATGGGGTCAAGTCTTTCGGCCTACTATTTACTGTAATTCTCTTCCATGTGTTGGGTACTGCAATGTCAGATGTAATCAAACTAATAGAATATTATTTGTTTCATTGTAGGGTATGAATTTTGAGGTCTAATTTCATTAAATATTAATCATTTCTTTAACTGAATAGGTGAATTCATTTAACTTCATCAAGTACTATAATAAATTTTTTTTATTTTTTTTCAATGGATCCACTTCTAGTTTGATATTCATAAATTTAGGTTTTAGTGCATCACATTTGTATGAATTTTGGAACTCAAATGACAGAATCCCAATGAGTATGGAGTGGGAGTGAGGTTCCAAAGATGTCTCCACAACCACAATGGGATTCTAGTATATGGGGCTTCACCACCTTGAAGTTATTGCACTCCACCTACATATTTTTTATGGAGCCCTTGATTTACTACTATTGGAATACATCGTTGACAAGAAAAATATATTTTACGAGGATATGTGCCAATGTATATTTTAACTTTTGAGGTATTCATTTCACACATCCCCTTCTAATGATGCGTATTTGCCAAATTCTATTTTTTATTAACCATAGCAAGAGAATAAAAGGATGGTAGGTCAAATGTAAGACGCTTCAAATATAAGGAATAAGATGTTGTCATTAGTGAATATTTTTTTAGCAAGTTTTTTTCAATTTTGACAATTTTTTTTGGAAATTTTTTGTTAATATAATTTTTAGAGTCAATTTTATGTGTTAATTATTCTATATGTTTTTTTATAAATTGTTTACATATATAAATATATATATATTCAGGCTTGTTGGTTGATCCTCAAGTTCGTGGGTCCCATCATGATATGGTCAGGGCCTTTATTTTATGGTCAACATTTTTTGAGGACCATCCTAATCCGTTCTATTGAATCTATAACCCACATGGACCAACTTGCGGGTTGGCCCAGCCTAGTCTGTTTACAACTCTACCTTGCTCCGTTTCATCATGGTTCACTATGAATGAAAATATTATCATATATTATTTTCCTTAACCCTAGGGGTTGACCTGTTAGTCTGTGAGTCCTTCATAGACAGGGATGAACCTTAATTTTTAATGTCTGATTTCTATATAGAGTGGAAAAAATTGCTTAATAAAATCTACAGTATGTATGATTCACCCTATGGGCTTACCCGCCCCACCACATTAACACCTCTACCAAAACAAGGGGAGACAACATGTAGGGAAGGTCGCACATGATATAGGTCCCAAAACAATAAGAGGGGAGGAGAAACACTAGAGTTGTTGATTTCTAACTACACTAATTTTCATAGGAACATTCGATGGCTCAATGATCATACTACCGATGGATTTATATGTATCTCGGATGGATTAATTTTTTTTCATATGGTAGGAATTTTCTCAATGGCTCCCCCCATCCTCCCAACACGGAGGGGATAAAAGGACGTATAGAGATAGCCTCTTGAATGAAAAACAAGATTAATATTAATATTTAATGTTCATTAATCTTTTGTGCATAAATGTTATGGAATAATTTTTAAAAACAAACTGCACATTCATTTCAAAATCATTCTCAAACTAGTTAGAATGAAATGTCACATATACAACAACATATGTATTAATAAATATGAATATTAAATTTTATCTGAAGTTATTACTGAAATGAACTAATTAAGAAGATTTGTAGGCAATTGGGTCATGTGAATAAAGAAATTTATTGGTAAATTAATTATGTTTTATATGTATATTTAGTTATTATAACACTAAATTATGGAATAACATGTCATCATTTCCAAAGAAATACATTTCAACTATAATACCCCACTTTCAAAGATGAATAGATTGAGAAAAGAAATTTAAATGTATATAGAAACTAGAATGTGATGTCCTGAGCCAAAAATAAATATAAATCGGTCTTTAAGAGCATGCACAGCAATGATCAAAATCTAGGTAAAGAAATTTAAAATCCCTAATTCAACTAGAAATAGAATATCTAAGATAAAAATAAATGGAAATCGAGTTTTAAAAGCATATAGGAAACCATTCATAGATGAGTAAAAATAATTCCATTTATTATATATTTAATACATATTGAAAATTATTTAAACATTCTTAGGATGTTTTTTATTAATTAATTATTTTAAAAGAGATTTATTTTATTAATATATATTAAAATTAAATTGTGTTTTGGGTAATTATATAAATGAATTAATTAAAAATATTTGTAGTTAGTTGGCTCCATTGAATAAAAAAATTAATGATCATAAATCTATTATGATTTTTATGTATATTTATTTATTACAACACTAAAATATGGTATTTAATAAAAATACATTTAAAGTGAGAATACCAAAGATAAAAAAATATAAATCACGTTTCAAGAAACTATGTTAAAAATATCAAAATGTCATAAATGAAATTGAAATGATTGTTTCACCTAAAAGGGGTGTTGAGAGTGATTAAATAGTGATAGAGGGATGATACAACACTTAAATCAGACCGTTTAGTGTGGTTTTATAGATAAAAGATAAATTATATAATTACATTTATTATTTTATATTATATATAATTAAATTTACAAATATATACTTATAACTGAATTTATTAAAATATAATTATACTAATAATAGACCTTCATTTTTAATTTCATTTTACAAAATTTAATTACATATATATATATATATTTAAATTTATTAACAATTTTAAATCATATACAATTGAATTTATTATAAATATACTTTTTATAATTATTGTATAATAAAAATATTTCTATTTACTATATTAATGAAAAATATATTTATAATAAATTTAATTATATAAAAATAACATTTTTAATATAAATACAATATTCATAAAAAAAATAAATTTATAATTATAATTAATAAATGCATTTATAAGATTACAAATATAACTCAATTTACAATATATTTTCATTTTTTATAAAATTTATAATAAATATAATTTTATTGAACATAATAATAATAAATATATTTATAATGGAAGTAGTTGTTTATGATATATAATTATAAATATATTTATAACAAATATAATCATATAACATATTTATCATATATTTTAATATATATTTTTAAATACAATATAATTTCATTTATTATAAATAATATCATAAATAGAGTTATATTTCTAGATTAATTTTATTTTTAAAAATAATTTTAGAAGAATAAAAATAATCTAACTGTTAAAAAGGGAATAAAATTAAAAAAATCCTGATGTGGAATAATATAGTCATAAAGTTTTTAGATATAATATAATTACATTCATTATTTATATATGTTTTATATTTAAATTTCATAAATATAAAATGATTAAAATTATTCTTCATGTTGACATAATTGTCGAGAAAAAATTTAATATGTAAACATTAGGAGGTAATGTAATGATGTAATGATCATTGAAATCATTTTTATAACACTTCACTAGGAAATGGAATAAATTTACAAGTGTAACATTATTGAATTTTTTTATATAAGAAACATTTTGATTCATGATATTTTTGAGTGGATAACATTATTCCCTGGGTCAAAACGCTCTTTTAGTATAGTACCCTTCATATCCACAACATATAAAAGAGATGACCAGGAAAACATGGGAAAAATTATGTTTTAAAAAAATGATTAATTATTTAGGATATGAAGATGAAAATAAAGTAAGAGAATGCATACTGATTAGAAAAAGAGACTCATCCACTATATTTGAGAAATCATCATTGCAAGCCCTAGATTCAACAAAAATTAGAAAAACATGAAAAATAAATTAGATAATTAAATCACAATCATTTTGTATATATAATTAATTGATGATTATGACTGGATTAAGAATTGAATTACTCACGGAGCTATTCGTATGTAAGAATTATGTGGGGTACAAGAATAATTTTTTATTAATAAAACACTGCTCATGTATATGAGTCAAATAATACAACTCCTTCAATTGATGTTTACTGAATCTTCTATATTAATTGAATATATCAAATCATAGAATTAAGTCAACTCATATGAAGATATTTTTCTACTATCTTTTGAAACTATATTACTATTATTCTGTATTGTGTCATTTCTTTCTAGGTGCCTCAAAATTTGAAATTACTTTTCTATTCCTTTTGATCATTACTAGGGGAGTCATATAATTTAAATGTATTCTATTTCAATGATGATATACTATTCTAAATTTCTATTTTATAAAAAAAATTAATATGTAAATCATAGTGAAATTATGGTCATCCATTTATTTATTTATATGAACTATCAGGCTACAAGTCTTCTTAATTAATTACATTTAGTAATTACTCTAGGTATAATTTAATTTTCCTATTTTTTAATAAAATATTTCTCATTTATAGGCATTAAATAGAAATATCCTTTTCATGTATGGTTAAATAAACAATCAAATGTATTAATTTCCTTGAGTAAAATTTAATCTTCATATTTATTAATTAAACCCATGTATATTCATTAATTAATACAACTATTTCATTATAATTTTTATTTAATTTTCAATATGTATTTAATAATACAAATAATATAATTTTTTCATTCAATCTAGTAATAGTTTCATGTAGGCTCTCGAGGCTTAATTTCAATTTATTTGGTCCTCAGGTTTTCTCTTTCTAGGTTCAGTGGGAATTTCAATTTATTTTCTTGATTTCTTATCTTTACAGGTGGGGCGTTATAGTTGAAATTTATTTCTTTTGAAATGGTGGACTCTAATTTAAATTCAAGTTATACAGAAACCAAAAATACATATAAATCATAATGATGTTTATATTTTATACATATATATTTAGAGAATGATGATGAAACAAGATTCACTTTTTCTACTTCATTATTATCCAATACGCAATTATTTTCACTTGTTGATACTTAATGTTTTACAATTTATTTTCTAACTAAAGAAAGTAATTTCAAAAGCTTTTTATAATATTGTATGATAATTATTTCTGAAAATTTATTTCTTCGATGTTGTTTTCTATAATGAGAAACATTAGGATAAATAATTAGATATATATAATGTTAAAATAAATATAATTTTATTAAATAATAATTAACAATAAACATAAAACAATGTTGTATATAAATAATTAAGGTATTTCAATGTGTATTCCCTTTCTGACATGGTTAAATAAAATATGTGTAGCTTCAAATCTGGTATGGGTGGAGATTGAGTATGAAATACATAGCTCGTTTGTTAATTGGTTCTGTTTTGGTGGTAGATGATGTTTATTTCGTAAATTTTATGCAAGGGATGTGACATTGTATTTATTTTTTTATTGTAAGTTTTAATAATTTTGTAATTTTTTTATATCAAGTTAAATGAAATGGATAAATAACATAAATTTAAATTAAAAAAATTAAATCAGAGTGAATAAATTATTAATTATGATAAAAATTTATAATTAAAAAAATAATCATTTTATCTCAAATGATTAATTTAATATTAAAAATGTTTCAATATGAAATTAAAAATATTAAAATAATGTTAATCATTTAATAAATTCACAAAAATTATGAAAATGTTAATTGATTTCCTATAGGGGGTCATATGTCCCTCTCCATTAATATCTAGATAATCGAATATAAAACTATTTAAACTATTCATGGGTTTAAAGATAAGTGATTTGGTTTTTTTGGGTGAATAAAATATTAAATTATGTCTATAACATGTTATAGTGATTATTGGTATACAATGGATGATAAAAAAGAGGCATGAAATAAACCCCACTATATGGGTTTATACATATATAATTAATGACTTCTATGTAGAGATGATAAGCCTTGATGGCGTTTATTATTAGGATTTATGAAAAATTAACTTTTTATGGTATTCCTTTTCAAAGAGAGTTGAAGGTGTTGTACTATTTGAAGTGGAATATTGGAAAAAGAGTTGTAGTGGAAATCATTTTTATGAGATTTACAGACAAATAAAATTATGAAATTATATTTAGGGAGTTGATGTTTTGTAGTGTTTTTCTAATATACTTGGATTGAAACAATAGTGCATAAATCCTTTTCAACATCATTTTTTTCATTTTATGTCAGTTATTAGCCATCATTATTAAAGGTGACATTGTAAATATGTCTTAAAATCTCTTAAAAAACATTTTAAATTAATCATGGAATTTTTTTTTCAAATTTGTTTTCTAGGAACCAATGTAGAACAATCTTTTTTATTGCAATTATTTAATAACAAACAAAAACCACTCTTCCACCTTTGTCCCTAAATAACTGGTGTGGAAAATCTTTTACAAGAAGGGGGTTTGAAATCATTTGTTTAATAACCGACTTAAATACTATATTAAACATATTTTTTTAAAATAATCATCATTTTAAACCATAAATATATATATTTTTGATCGTTTATAAAATAAACGATGTTGAATGTGAAGACCCGGCCCCATTTTCATAGATTTTGTGACTTATTTTATTACATTTTCATCTAAAAAAGTAATATACATCCCGATGGACATAGTAGTTTAGTAGCATTGGAAAAAATATGCATACATAATCTCAATATTACAAATTAAAACAGAAAACAATATTGAAACTCCTTTGAAAAAAATACATAACTTCTTGGTTATTTCTGCATGTCGTTCATAATATACCTATTCATTTCCTAGTAAAATGAAACTTAAGAAAGTGGTGAGCTCAAATGATCGGTAAGGGTAAGCAATACTGTGTAATAATTTATAAACATAAACATTCTTCATTGCCAATAACTAAATGATACATATATTTAAAAAAGAACATAAACACTTTATGCTAGGAATAAGATCTGAATATATAATTCCATAATAATGCTAATATTTGGTATTATAATAGTCTAATAACATCATGAACATTCAATTACAACTTTAATATTGAGGGAATTAATTATTTTGTATATAATAACCATACTACCAAGGCCTCATTCCAAGTCCATAAATAATCATTTTGTCAAGGCCTTTTGCTATGATAGTAGGTTGTACTTGGATACCTACTAATGAATAGAGGGGATATAGAGGTTCCCAAATTTCACATAAAAACAAAAATTCATTCCTCAGATAAATGGAGCTAATAAAAATTAAAATATAAATTCATATTGAAACTAACATATGAAATTTCCATAATGTCCCCCAAACATTAAGAATAAACACGAACCATTATGAGTAAATTGCTAAATGTTTTTAAGATAGAACATCAACAATAAATATAATCATAAACCATTAAATTATATATGGTAGACGATATCATAAATAATAATTGATAAGTATTTTGAACTATATAAATATACTCCTATAAAATCGTCGAGTAATTCTTGAGATAAATACTCTTTTACTTTGAATAGAGGAGTTATTTCGATAAATTATTTTTATAAAACCAAAAAAAGTAGTGAAATTGTATTTTAATAATGTAATTAGTGATTTTATAATGATAATTTTTGCTAAAATAAATATAGTGTTCCATTGAAAATAGGTAAGAATTTGAAAAATTCCCTCGAATCAGGTTTCTATTTCGAAATGAATTTTGAATGTTCCTTTTGAAATGTGTAGATCCCCATATAATAAAGAAATATTCTAGTTGGTAAACATTTATAGAACAATCAAACATAACTTATGAGGAGTAAATAATATTAAAAAAAATTCATTAAGGTATGTAGACAATATGAGTAACCCAAATGAAAATCTATGTTCGGGTAGAAAACCCTTACCTTAAGTCCAATAGTGTTCCTTACATGATCTTAATGACATGAATAATGAAATTTAGGTTCATAAATTTATGTTAAAAGAACCTGATATACATGTAATTTATTTTTTATAATGTTTTCTATATTAAATCATGGCCTTTTATTGGTCAATAGATTTAATTTCATTGTTTGGGAGTGTATTCTTACTTGGTTTTCATGATCAATTTACATATATTAATGTACGGATAAACATGTTGAATGAGAATGGTTTTCAAGATTACAAGTTTTATGTTATTATTGAACAAACATAATATAAAAAGGATATAAAATTCATTTGGTTATCGAGAGTGAATATTTATCATTAGATAATACATTAATGATGATTTTTTGTGCCAATTGGTGGTTTTTATCACAAAAAATTCATTTTGATTTAGAAATTAATATCATGTGTAATAAAAGATTCTACAAACTTAAATAAGTTATAATATATATATTATAGAATTATTCAACCATAAAAATGATTTCATGACAACAATTGATTATAGTAATAGAAATTGAAATCTCGTCGTCCTTGAATGTGATAAATTAACACATCTCAAATGCTATTTTCATTTCTAGTATAAAAGAGTGGAAATGAGAGTTGATTATGAATTATTTCACTATCATAAAAAAATTACATTTCATTTAAGGTACTATAGTTATCATAACATTTTTATTATTGGAGGTGTGGCATGAAAAAAAGAAAAAAATGAACTCAAAATAAATGAAAAGTTGACAAATCTCCAACAAACGTTTTCTAGCCTAACGACGTCACATAAAAATTCATAAAATTTACTTTTTAGTAAAAAGGGATATCTCATAATTCATAAATAATATGGATAGTAAGGGGGTATGTAATGAAATATCCCAATATATTTTAATTTAATATAAAAGATAATAAATTAAAAAGATTTCTCAAAAAGGAGAAGGGTGATATATTCCCTTACATTGTATAATAACTCCCAAAACATGAACGTTGAGACCTTGGGGGATTGAGGAAACCTTAAGAAGACTAAAAGAGTGGTGAAACATTCATATATTATAGGATTATGAGTTTATAAATAATGAAAACAAAGGAATGAGTGGGTATTTATATTAAATGAGATGGAGTTTTGAATTAATATCCAAGGACACATCATGAGTGGTTTTTAAAACCATGGGCTTGCCCATGGTAGTTTCCCATGGTATTAGCCACATGGGACACATAATATAATATTTTAATTTAAAAAAGTAGGCCAATATTTTATATTAGTTATTACAACATTATGATTTCATTAAACATACCAAAAACAAAAAACTGTATTTTTACTATTCCGGAGAAAATTCATGTATTTTAGAAAAATCTGAAAAATTCACCCAAACCATTTTTCAACATGCAGAATTTAGAAATAAAATCCATTTTTTGAAAATATGTTTCTATATATTTTCAATTTAATTTTTAAATAAAATCATAAATTATTCCAAAAAACAAATTTAATATTATAACTTGTTTTATAACACATTGGTAAATTAATCATGGTCCAAAAAATTATCTTATAAACATATGACAATAAAGTAACAATTTATTATTACATTTTATAAAAATATATTCACATTTTTAATTATTTAATTAATCACAAAATATGAATTAAAATATTTATGACATACAAAAAAACAAATACTTATACTATGAAAGTTGTTTCACTTATAACATTTTTAAACTGTATTTATACATTCGTGGGTGATGTTTCTATTTATTGGACAATTTACTATTCATTACAATTCATAACAATGACATTACTATTCATAAGGGTGTGTTACTATTTATAAGGGTATGTTAATATTCATAAAAAGTTTCTTTTGTCTTATCAAACTCTTTATATCTTACTGAATGCAATAGTTTATGTCACTGTTTCCAAATTCAACTCACAGAGGTGGAAAAATTATGTTTACTGGCTATATTATAACAAAGTGGTTTTTTGTGGAGACTCAGTGCTTTGTGCATTGAATATTAAACATATTTTTAAAATAATGGGGTGTTACATTATCCCCTCCTTACGAAATATTAATCCCCAAAATCCCCAGAATGTTACCCCACAAAGAGAATTGGGTAGTTTTTCATCATATGATCCTCATGATCCCTTGTTGGCTCTTTGATTTTATGATTTTCCCAAAGTATCATTACCAATATAGTTTCATGATCCCCTAACACTTGTTATTTGGTGTCAAGAATCTGGATAGGCTCTTCACATTAAGATAGGTCAGGATCCAAGTCGATACATTTATAAGTGTGGGCATACATTAGGTATGTCATATACATCCTCAATAATGAGACATTGAACACATTATGTACATTAGACAGGATATGTGGCATAGCCAATTGATGTTGATCAAATATAAATCTCACTTGAATTTAAAAAGGTCATATATAACTTAGAACTAGTTTACCTTTCTACCCAAATCTTATAATGACCTACCATGGAGATACAATCATGAAACTCTGATCTACCACATGAAAGTCAAAATCTTGCCATCAATTATTGGCATAGACCTCCTGTATAAATTGAGTTTATTTCACATGTATTTGAATAGTATTTACCTTAAATTTTGTTTCCTCCACATTCTCTAGTCCCACAATCTTTCTTTCACTAACTTCATCCCATCAAGTTGGTGTACAACATCTTTTTCTGTACAATGATTCACATGGTTGCATTTGAATACTTGAATGGAAACTATTTCTGTAGGAAAACCCCACCATGTGTGAAGATTGATCCCACATACCATGACAATAAATTGATCCTGATCTCATCATTTATTCTAATTTTTTGGAACATACTTTCTAATTTCCCATTAGTTTGATGGTGAAAAGTGGTACTCAATCAATGATCAGTATCCCGGGCATTCATAAGACTTTACCGGAATTTTGATGTAAATCTTGTATCTTGATCAAACACAATTGAGAGAGGTTCTCCATTAAGTCTCACAACGTCATTGGTATAAATCCATTCTAGGTTCTCTAGTGTAAAATTCACCCTCATTAGATGAGAATTTAAATATTTCATAAGTCAATCCAAAATTACCCATATTGTATCATTCATTCCCAAATTGTTGGGTAATATAGTTAGAAAATCCAAGGTTATGTCATCCCATTTTTAGGTAATAATATTACTAGGTGTCATGCCTCATCTAGGATGTTATCGTCTTGGAATCACTTGTTGATGGACTAAATATATTGATATGTAATTAGTAATTTTTTTCTTTATGTTATCCCACCAGCACTGTTCATTTAAATTTCTTTTAATTTTAGTGCTACTAGGGTGTGTGGAGAAATTGGAGTTATGATAATCATTGTAACACCTAAATATTAAATAGTACATTACCGTTTTAAATTATATTAATTGATTATATTGCATGCAACACCAACTTGGCTTGCATTATACGCAAGATTGAGTTTTTGTGAAACAACACATTAGTTTTGAAATTATTTAAACCACATATTTATTTATCAGTTACATATAGTAATATAAGTAGTAACAAATAAATTTTAAATTTTATTTATAATTTATTAACATAAATAAAACAGTTTTATAATGAAATGTATAACTTTTGTTAAAATAGTTATATAAATATAAAAACTAATTTCTTAAAAGAACTACTTTCTATTTCATATTTTGAATAATAATATTATTAATTTTAGACACTCCTAGTAATATAATTTTTCAAAATATACTTTATTTTTGAATTCGTAATATCAAATTTAGTATAGGGTGAATTTTTGGTATTTTTTATGAAACATTAAATTTTTTATGAATAGTGAAAATACTGCCTAGTACATAAAAATAGTCTCTTTCATTTACATTATTATCTTTAATTAAAATTTATTTTAATGTAAAAAAATAGATTAATAATACATATATTAGTCTAATATTAGTCATTTCAGTCTTTTTTTAAATAAAATTAGATATATAAAATTTTATTGATCTGTTTAACGCCATTTACCCACCTTCTAGGCACATTTTGAAATTTACATAAATGTTGTTTTACTGCTTCTATGAACTGAATTTCGAAAAACTGACAGACACAGTTTTCATCAATAAGTAAAATTTGGATCAATAGGATGGAAATATTTTTTTTGAATAGTAACATTTAAATTTTATTTACCAAGGTTTAATGTAAATAGGGCAATTAAAGGTAAATATAATATTATAATAAAAGAAAATTACAACAACCCATGTCCAAATTCAACTGGATAAGTGTTTTTTGACCGAAATCAACCTTGGGACAAAAATATGATCTTACTTATCCATTTGGGTAAGATTAGACCATTTATTATATTTTATTTAAAGAAGAGTTATAAGTGTTAAATTCAAATTTTAATAACTAAACCATTTTTAATATAAGAATACACAAAATATAAATTAGACTATATAATATTCATTATACTGATAAATAGATTTCCTAAAATATGACATTTTTAAAAAAAAATTAGACATTAAATAATTAATTTTATTTTTGACACAATGATGATGCAGTAATTACCTGATTAATTAAAGAATAAAATAATTTATATTATAAATACTAAAATAAATTGAAAATAAAAATTTTTTTCCATGAAAAAATTTTACAGGTTAATATGATATGTTAGGGTTGATTTAATTATTTTAGAAGTAATAATGTTGTTATGAAATTCACAAAAACCAAACAATAAATAGTGTCTAAATGGGCATAAAAGAGTTTTTTAAAAAAAACCTTTTTTATTAAATGATATAAAGTTCTTATAATTATAGAATTCAAGAAAAAGACCTATAATATGGTCGATGTGTCATTAATGAACCACTAGGGGTTCTCTTGACATTTTATAGCCAGTATATAAAACATGTAGTATAAAAATACAAGAAGACATGGAAAAACCTAAACTATTTAACAGAGAGTTAAATCTAAAAGATAAGGTTAATATGGAAACCTAGAATTTTATAAAACCTAATTGTTGAGAGGACATCGAACCATTCCCACAAAATCTAGGATATAAATTTATTTTCAGATATTAAAAACCTTAAATAATTTTAAAATAAATTAATACTTTAAGCTTTTCCTAAAGTGCCTCTCACCTCTATTATAAAAGGGTACATCCCCTTCTCTTAAATTCACACCTTCAATGCCATTTGGCTTTGAAACACTAAGCCAAAATCTCCTTCCAACTTCCCTCAATTTATCCTTGCGGCTTTACCTTGAGAATAATGTAATCTTAAGAATCCATTTTGTTCAATTCAAAAGGACGCAGTCGAAGAAGAGGTAATTATTTTATTACCTCTTTCAAAGTTATTTTATATTTCTACATCCATTATCTTTTTTTCTTCCATAGTAAAATAATAACTATAGTACCTTATACATACTAAGATTTTATTATAAATATGTTACCACCATATTCATTTTTATAACATTCCTATGAATGAAAAAGTCCCCATATTTGTGTATGTACGACTTACCATCTCCACATGGTGGTGTAGTTTTTTATTCAACACTTCATCATTTGAAAGGGTATAATAATGAGTATAATTGATGTATATAATAAATATAAAATGTCAATTATTATGTATATATAATATAAAATCCAATTTCATACAATTTTACCATTAATAATAATTTTTTGACGCTCATGCGTACGTAGAGCTTACCATCTCCATGATGCGATGAGATTCATCTTTGACGATCACCATTAAATAATTTTTCTAAAAATATATATATTTAATATTTATGAGATATATGAAATTATATTTCGACTAGAATAATATATTTTTATTTATATTAATATATGTCGTTCACTTACTTCCGTACAATACAATAAGAAATTAAAAACAACGCTCATGCGTATATACAGACTACCGTCTACATGAACGGTGTTTCGATTTAATATATCTATATATAATACATATTTATATTTGGAATATATATTATATATAAATATTTTTTTAGATTCTAGAACAATTTGAATCGTGATCTATGTTATACGATCATGAATACCAAGTTCAAACATGTACAATGAAGAAAGCGATTATTATCTGAAATGTTACTTTAACATAGAAATTATTATTAAATGGGTAGTATAATGTCATAAATGAATCATATATGATATCATAATTATTAATATTGTTCTGGTATAATTTAAAAACATACTATGGTTAATATACAAGAGGTTAAGCGTACCCAGAGTAAACGAAAGTACAACGTAAGGGTTAATTACTCAATCAAATTGTTATATGAGATTGTTAATGTGTAAGTATTTGATGGGAAATATTTATCATCCATTTGGATGTTTCATAAAAATGTTTTCAAAAGGAATATTTTATGGGTTTTTGGAAGGGTCACTTTAGCAATATCATCATTTTAAATTTTATAATGATTTATTTTTCTCAATATTTATAAATAAATACTTTATTTTCAAAATGTTTTTAAGGATTTATTTACATGGAGAAGATTGTTTTAAAAAATTTAATTCCTTTAAAAAGTTTCAAATCGGTATAGAAAATTTTATTCTAAAATTTTATTTAAATCAATTCCTTTATAAATTTTTGACTTTTAAATTTTTTTAAAAAATGGCATATTTCATTCAAAGTGTTTTACTAGTCATTTTCAACTATGTCAAAATTCATGACTGGATATTTTTCTTGATTGAGGTTAGTTGATTATAATAAAATATTCCATATTTAGTGAATGAGTTATGATATTTTTTATTTTAGATGTTAAATTTTTATACCATTCATCGATTATGGTTATAGTATTTACATTTTTTATGTTGGTATTTATATGAATGTTTCGGTTACGTTTCAAAATTTTCATATGAGGAATGCATTATACTTAGTAAGTGACGGGTGGGACCCGTCATAGCCCCTTGATGCATAGGTAGGTCTCATGAGACAAACTAGTGTTCTGGAATAATGTCTTCAAAAAATTTAAATTCAAGGACTTGAATTGAGTCCTTGAATTTATTGTTAAGATGTCTGACATTATTCATTCCATCATTATGAGATTAGTTATTAATGATACATTTGATTATTTTACTAGTAGAATATCTATGTGAATATGTAAATTGAAATATTTGATTTATCTTTTCCATGTTATCCAGATATTTATGTTTAAAGGGCTTGTGTTACAATTTTATTCATTTCCATAAATGTTTATGATTATTTATGATAGCTTCTATTATATTGTTTATGCTTGCAATACATTTGAGCTCACACATATATTAAGATTTATTTTCTTAGGATACCCAGAAGTGTATTATGATTTACATGTAGGATTAAGATAGGATAATAATGGAATTCTCAAAAGAATATCTATTTTTATTTAATATTAGAAATTTTAATGTAAAGGTCATGTATGTAATCTATTTTCCAAGACTGCAAAACTCATCTGTCTTTCGGGACTCAATATCCTATGATCCTGCCAATTTATTAAAATAATGCACCAGATCTGGGCCTCTAGGGTCAGGAGTTACAGTTGGTATCATAGGAAGGATAGTAATAACACTGGAAACTAGATATAGATAAACATTGAATAAGAAATATTACCCTAAGATAGAATTTCATGATTAGTATAGAAGATCATCCAACATTTTTGGTATTGTAGATATTATATGTGTTTTCAAAGAAATAAATCCCTACCAGGAATCTACAAGTGGACATTGTTCTAGAATAGATGTACCTAGGAGTGAAAACTCTGACAAGGAGTTCTAGGATTGACCCGAGGTATCCTGGTACATGATAATAGGCCTTACAGTGCACCTAGTTTTACACTCCTAGGGGATATACTTAGGATAATTAGAATGTTATTTTTAAATCATTATTAATTATTTATGACTAAATATATCAGCACTAAAACCATTTTTATGATAATGAGACTAGATGTGTGAAAATATTCAATTAATGTTGATAATTTTTCTAGTTTTTGGATTATAAATTATGAAATGGTCTACCCTTGTGTATGTCATCATTTAGAAATGGAGCACCATATAAAGAATGATAACTCCATACAAATACTTGATCTAAAGAATATAATGTATTCTATATTTCATGGTCTTAAGAAAAAAGTTTGAAGGGAAATAGTCTCTCTTGTATTATTATCATTTGAGGATTTAGTATCATGTGTTAATAAGATATGTAATGTTTTATCTGAGTCCTATGGCTTTAAAGTGAAGCCAGAGAAGAAGAGGATGATAGAGAGAAATATTGATAAAAGGAATAATGGAAAGAAGGATTTTACCCATATGTGAAAACTATGGAAAGTATCACCTAGGGAAGTTATTGAATGGACTACATGTTTGTTATAAGTGTAGAGAAAAGCGTCATCAGGAAAAATAGTGCAATGGAAAAAATAAATACTAATATTGAGTGTTTCAACTGTAGTGAAATGAGAAAATACACACATAAATATCCTAAGATTCATGTGAAAATAGGTTAAAATAATCAAAGGGGCCAAGGTCAAGAATAAGTTGAAAATGTGGTCAACATAGAATAATTAATGTATTTGTGTTTCTGCATTGAAGAATTGTGTCATTTGAGTGTTGTATCAATGATGTATTGGTTATATTAATTATAAATATAAATAAGGATTCCACTAAAATAATATTTCAGTGAGGATTTGAGATTTTATGGTACTATGAAATGTGAATCAATATCATGTTAAACTTTTTGGAAAATACATGTTTGAGGGAAAGATAAACATTAATATGGTCATGATACTCAGGTTGTGATTTCGAATAAAGAGATGATTGATTTGGATAAATTATAATGTATATTAATAAATACCGTACAATTAATTAATTGTTTGTTTATTACCTCACTATTGGAGATTGCATCATTTTGGTATTTAAGAATTATATCAAGTATTCTAAAAGGAATAAGGGAGCATGAATGTATTTAAATAAGGTTTTATGGTAATTCAGGTTTTTAAAATGTTTTAATAGAATACATGATGAACGTATTCACATATTGTTATGTGATAAAAGAGATATTAATTATGTTATGTTGTCCTTACTTATAAATTTTTGGACTCTAAATTTGGATACATGTATTTTGGATAAGTCTAATGGTTGTGATTGAGTAAGTAGAACACTTGATATTTTGTTTGAGGTTAAAGTATGATTTATTTGATACTTTGACCTGATCTTTTTGTTTTCAGTAAACATATTTAGGATTACGGGAATACATGTTGACCTTATGATTTATCAAATTCGCTTTAGTCATAAAACAATAATTTCTGAACATTAATTTTCTTGTTTATAGAATGATGTAAAGATATATTGAAACACAACCACGGGACGAGAATATGATTAGGACCTTTAATCAAATCATGTATGTTTTCTTGAGTTCTTATCATGATAGTAAATTAATCCCTTCTGTTCAAAAAATAATGTATCTAAAAAATATGTAATCTTAATATTTTATGTTTTGTTGAAATGATGATATTTTAAATAATCATATATTTTTGTTTTTGAAGCCCTCAGTTTTCTGTTTATTTTTCACTTATTTGTGATTGATGACCTTAATCACTTCCAATAAATATTTACATTTTTAAAATAATTATGTGTATCTAATTGCCACCAATGTTCTCCTATTCAAAATCTTAATTTGGTGGTGACTTTTTCATTTTCCTTTACCTCTTATTAGGGATAATTTTTTATTAACCTTATTTATGTTGTGGGTTTTCCACAAAAGTATTTATTTAAACCTCTTATTTTCGATGAACAATTTAAAATTGCGAGGAAGCAATTGAATGAAGTAGGATAGAATGTAACACCCCAATATTTAATAGTACATTACCCCTTTAAATTTCATTAACATCTTATATTGCATGAATCACCGACTTGTCTTGCGTTATACACAATATTGAGTTTTTACGAAACAACACATTCGTATTATAATTATTTAAATGATGTATTTATTAATTAATTAAATAATGTAATATTAATAGTAACAAATAAATTTTAAATTTTATTTATAATTTTTTCACATAAATAAAACATATTTATAATGAAATTTATATGTGTTGTTAAAATAGTTATATATTTAAGAAAACAATTTAATTTGAAGAAAAAATTTGTTGTACTTTTTTGAAAAATAAAAAATACGCACTCCTAGAATTTGAATTTAATAAAATAGAACTCATTTTTGAATTTGGAATATAAAAATTATCTTAGGGTGATGTTTTGGTATTTTCCTGAAAACATTCAATTTTTGATCAATAGTGAAAAATAATACATAGTACAAAAAACCGACTTTTTCTTTTAAATAAATATTGTTAAATATAATTTATCTTAATGTCAAAATAGATACATAATAAATATATAAGTCTAATCTAATTTATTAGATTCATTTAATAATATGATTATATATACAATTTTATTTAAATTTTTTAAATTTTTTACCCACCTTTTAGGCACATTTTCAAATTTGTATAAAACGTAATTTCACTGCTTCTATGAATTGAATTTCAAGAATCCAACAGACATGGTTGTCATCAGTAAAGAAAAATTTGGGTCAATAGGATGATAATAATTTGTGGTGAATAGTAACGTTTGAATTTTATTTACCACGATTAAAAGTAAATAGGTTAATAAAAAGTAAAAAAAATATTATAATAATATAAAATTACCCCAAAACGTGTCCAATTCTATTGAATAAGTGTTTTTCAAAAAAAAAATCAACATTGGGAAAAAAATATGATTCTTGTTGATCCACATGGTTTAGATTAGAAAATTTATTATATTTTATATAAAGAAGAGATAAATGTGTTAAATTCTAATTTTAATAACCAAACAATTTTTCATATAGGGTTATAGATAAGATAAATTAGACTATAAATATTAATTAGAAAGTTAAAAACTTTTCCAACAACATGGTAGCTTATTTATAATTTCTAGACATTAAATACATAAATTTATTTATAACACAATTATGTTGCAGTAATTTCCTTATTAATGAATGATTAAAATAATTGATATTATAAATAATAAAATAAATTTTAATTGACATTTTGATGTTATCCACAAATTTTGGAGGTGGAGATGTCATTTTAGGTTTGATTCAATTTATTTTATTTCTATTTAAACAAGTTTTTATGTCTTTCACGAAAACCAAATACTAAATAGTGTCAAAATTGACATAAATGAGTTTATAAAACAAATACTATTTTATTAAATTATATAATATTCCTAAAAATATAAGATTCACCCAAAGGAGATAGATAAATTTATATATTTCATTAATTAACCACTTGAGGATTTCTTGGAATTTGATTATAACTAAATTAACCATATAGTATATCAATACAAGAAGATGGTAAGAGTTAAACTATTTAACTAAGAGTTAAACTATTTAATGAAGAGTTAAATATAAAAGATAACGTTAATATGGGGACTAAAACTTGTCTAAAATATATTTTTTAGTTGATTTAGACCCATCTCTATTATATCCTCGAAATAAATCTATTTGGAGCTATTATAAACTGAAAATAATTTTCTAATAAATTAATATTTCAGGCATTTCCTAAAGTTACCCTCACCTCTCTTATAAAATGGTACATCCCCTTATCTTAAATTCAAACCACAAAACCCATTTGGTTCATCCAAAGTCTTCCCAAATCTCCTACCAACTTCCAGCACATAAACCTAGATGCCTTTCCTTGAGAAGAAATGCAACCTATGGATCCATTTTGTTCCAGTCAAAAGGAAACATCCGAAAAAGTGGTAGTTATTTAATCAACTCTTTCAAAGTTCATTTATTCTTATACTTCCTCTTTTTTTCCCATACTAAAATAATAACTCTAGTACCTTCTGCATAATGTGATGTTGTTATAAATATTTTACAACTAAATTAATTATTATATACATCATTTGAATGACAACGTCACCATACGTGCGTACGTATGACTTACCATCTCCGTATTGTTGTGTAGTTTGTTATTCACAAAATCATTATTTGGATGGGTACAATAATGAGTATAATTGATGTAAATAATAAATATAATATTTTCAATATTATATATATAATATTCCATCCAATTACATACAATCTCACCATCAATAGGATGATATTTTCTCTCGTGCGTACGTACGACTTATTGTCTCCACGTTTCGAGGAGATTCATCTTCAATGATCACCATTAATGATTTTTTTTAAAATATATATATTTATTATGTATGATATGTATGAAATAATATTTATAATTTAATAATATATATTTATGTAGATAAATATATGTCATTTACTTACTTCCATACTATACGACAAGAAAACAGAATTAACGTTCATGCGTACATACGGACTACCATCTCCAAGAAAAGTCCTTCCATTTCATATATCTATCTATAATTCATATTTATATTCTGAATATATTTGAAAAATAAATCCTGTTTTATATTCCTTAATTATGTAAATCATGATCTAAGTGATGAAATCAAAAATAACTAGTTTATACACATACGTTGAAGAAAGCGATTGTTACCCAAAATGTTACATAAACAAGTAAATAATTATTAAATGGCTACTGTAATGTCATATATGATTCAGATATGATATAATAAATATGAATATGGTTCTGGTATAATTTAATAACATCCTATGGTCATTATACAAGAGGTTAACCATACACTTTACTATTGGAATGTACATGGTAAGGGTTAGTTCCTTAATCACATTATTATATGAGATTCTTTATATGTAGGTATTTACTAGTACATATTTATTATCCATGTACATGTTTCATAAAAATGTTTTCCAAAGGAATATGTTACTATTTTTTGTAATGGATTCTTTATAAATATCATTATTTTAAATATTTCAATGATTTATTTTTCTAAATATTTTTAATTAATGTCTGTGATTTCAAAAAGTATTTAAGGATTTATTTATATGGACATGGTTGTTTTAAAATGTTAATTCCTTAAAAAAGAATCAAATTGGTATGTGAGACTTCAATTAAACAATATATTTTAAATGTCTTCATTTATAATTGTGTGACTTTTATATGATTTCACAAAAGTTATATTTTTTCCTCAATGAGTTTTACTAATCATTTTCAACTATGTAAACATTCTTTATATTATATTATTCTTGATTGAGGGTGATTCATTACAATAAAATCGTCCATATTGTATTGAATAGGTTATGATATGTTTGACTATGGATTGATATTTTTATACCAATCATTTATTATGTTTAATGTATTGACATTTCGTATGATAGTTTTAATACAAATGTTTATGTTATGTTTCAACATTTTCATATGGGGAATGGATTGGACGTACAAAATGATGGGTGGGGCCCTCTATATACCCTCGATGCATTGGTAGGTCTAATTAGAAAATCTAGTGTCTTGGCGCAAGGCCTTTAAATGTTTTCTATTTAGGGTCTTAGAACGAGGCCTTCACTTCGTGGTTAAGATGTTTTACATTATGCATTCCATCATTATGAGATTATATATTAATTATTCATGTGATTATTACACTAGGAGAATATAGATATGAATAATCAAATGGAATTATTTGATTTAAAATTGAAATATTATGCTGATGTTTTTGTTTAAAGGGATTGTGATAAAATTTTATACCTTTCCATAAATGTTTATTAATATTTTTGACAGCTTCTGCTATATTGTTTTCCCATACTGAGCAAATGAGGTCAACCCTTTCTTATGTTATATATACCAAGGATTCCAAGAAGGGTGTTATAATTTATATAAAGGGTTAATATAGGATAATAATATAATTCTTAATGTATTATCTATGTTGTATTTTATGTTAGAAATTGTATTGTAATATTCATGTATGTAATATATTTTCTGAGGCTGCTAAATTGATCAGTATTTTGGAACATGATCACTTTTTGTCATGAAAATGTTTCAAAATAATTCACCAGCTCTAGAATTCTGGGGTCAGGGAGTTACAATCATTTTATAAATCCCTTTTCTGCATGGGTATAGAGGGAACACATATCCACTTCCCAAATTTTATAATTCCATCTTCACAGATGAAGTCGGACAACTTCCCTACTTTCACAGAAATAAATATATTTTTAATATTCACGTCATCAGACTATGATGGTTTAATTATTTCCAATTTAGATGTTTGGGAAAACATTTGAAAAATAAGTGTTGTCCCACATTCTTTGATAATTCCCATATCCATCATAAATAGATTCTGGTACAATGGATCCTTATAAATTATCATTTCTTTGAGAACTCCATGATACTTCTTACTCAATGCATCATATACCTTATTTTCCGTCATAGATGGTAGTGTATGGTACAATTTTAATCCTTCATTTGTTTAACCCATCTTCTTTTCCCCATATTGTGTTCTTTTTGTGACAATATATACTTCAAACACTTTTGATTCGTATACTTCTCACATCATTAACCATAGAGATAGTGTATCTATATTTTCAGATCAAATATTAATATTGATAACTCAAGATCGTGAGTAGGATAGTTTTCTTCCTGAATTTTTAGCTATGTTGATTCATAATAAATAACTATATCATTCTTCATAAGGACAAAACCAAGTATTTTCTTTGATGGATGACTATAGATCATTATCCCATCATTCATTGATGGTCATATTTGGATAAAAAATTCACTAATATCCTCTTAAATTCCTCAAACAATTCCTCTCATTATTTCTTACATACAAACATAACCCCTTTACCAGTAATATTGGACAATAGGTTGGCTAAATGGATAAAATTCTGAATGTAACGCTGATTATAACCTACCAATCCAATAAAACTACGTACATCAATAATGTTTGTTAGAGTAGTCCATTCCTTCACAGCCTTTTTCTTTGTAGGATCAATATATATTCCATCCTTGGAGATAATATGGCCATGAAAAGAAATTTCATTGAAGAAAAAACTCACACTTTATAAGATTCCCATATAATTCATTTCTTCTAGGAGTCTTCAAAATATTGCGCAAGTGATTTTCATGATTCTCGTAGTATTTGGAGTATTCAAAGCTATAATCAATAAATACCACAAAAAATTCATCAATATATTCATTGAAAACAATATTAATTTCAATCATGAAGAAACACGGTGCATTATTTAGTCCAAAAGGCATTATGGTAAACTCGTAATATCAATACAAGGTTCAAATATGATTCCTTGGA
Source organism: Viscum album (assembly GCA_963277665.1). Taxonomy (NCBI): domain Eukaryota; kingdom Viridiplantae; phylum Streptophyta; class Magnoliopsida; order Santalales; family Viscaceae; genus Viscum; species Viscum album. The sequence continues at coordinate 1,778,297,553 of OY728137.1, forward strand.
ATATCTTCCTTCCCTACACACAACTGATGATATCCAAATCAAATTTCAATACTCAAAAAATAATGGGATCCATGAATATGATAAAATAAATTATCAATGTGAGGTAGGGGATAATTGTTCTTTATTGATATAGCATTGATATCCCTGTAGTCAATGTATAATAACATATATCCATGTTTCTTCTTAACAAAAAGGATATGGGTTCCCTGTTGAGAAACACTAGGGTGAATAAATCCTTTATCAATCAATTAGAATAGTTTTTTCTTCAATTATAATATTTATAAAAAAGGAAATTCTATAATGGGTCTTTGATATGGGCCTTGAATTCCGAATTATGTCAATAGAAAACTCAATTTTCTACTCTGGGAGTTTTCTAGGTAAATACTCCAGAAACACCTCAAAATATTCTTGTACAATATGTATAACCCCTATTTGTACATTATTTAGCTTACCCTTACTTACACAATTCCGTTTTTCCAAAATAGTTTAATTCAATTGAATTACTAGGGGTTGATCTATATGAAAATCAAATGGTGGTGTTTCTTCCCTAATGATAATGGATTCCCCATCATCCACAAAAATTGTAACCTCCTTATTGTAATAAATTTTAACAACATGGCCTGAAATCCAATCTATATAGATGATTATATCAATTTCAATCATTAGTATGATAATAAAATAAGTAGATAAAGTATTTTTACTATCTATAATGGGAACTCCTTGGCACAATATTGTTTTAATGATACTTCCCTTAAAATTTTAGATTGACAACTCTATTATTAAATAAAATATATAATATTTAATTTTCTTGGAAAATAGTGAATAAATTAAAGATTATGATTATAAAAAATCAAATAATGAATTGGATAAGTTTTTGGAAATGATTAAAGTTCAAACCACCACATATTTATGAACATCAACCTCTGCATTTGTGACTACATAAGCTTGGTGTTTCTCCCTTGGCCTTCTTTAGGGAATGTTTACTTGATGCCTATGAGAATAATTTGAATAATGTGCCCTATCCTTGAAATTATATCATTGAAAATTGGTAGATTCTTCCTTACCCTTACAATCTCATGATTTTTCACCTTTTTCTCCACACGTGTAACAAACACCCATACCCTTAAGACATGTACCAAGGTGTCTCTTCCCACAATTTTCACTGGGTCAATGGTCAACTCTTCCCTTCTATCCCATTTCCTTATTTCATTTTCCATATTTTTCATCTGCCCACTTCTTATATTGGTTTACCATAAAATTATAAGACACAGATAATTACTTTTCTGTCTTGATAGCACATGAGAAAATATCATAATATGATAAGAAAAATTGGGGGACTAGATTCCTTTTGAGGAATTGTTTTAAAACATAAATGAATCAGTCAATATTGATCCTTGGATTATTTATGTACTCTGTGTCATGTGCTGAGAACCTTGTTAAGTTATCATCAAACATTTCAACATTTTCATCCTCATATTGCCTCATATTCAGAAACATTCCTTCCATATCTTCTTGTTATTTGCAAGGGAAGTATTTTTCTACAAATATTTCCTTAAATTCCCGACAAACATTGTATTCTATTTATTTATCCTCCATTATTCTTTAAATTAAATACCACCACATATCTGCATCTACTGGGATATGATAAACCTCCATGAGAACCTTCCTTCTTTTGTTACACCCCAAAGTAAGAAAAATCTTCTCTAATGAACTCATCCACTACTCCCCTGTGAATGTGATTTTACTCCCATTAAACGAAGGAGGATGGTGTTTCCTCAATCAGTCTAACATAGATCCCCCACATTGTATATGTAGATACTTCATATGGGTAATGTTATTATTCATATCATGAGTCTGTAGTCACCATATAGTTATATGTTTTTTAACACCAGTCACATGACTAGAGCCAACATCATTTTCTTGCATCAGAATGAAATCCCTACATGGGACACGTGCATTCATGTTGTTTCAATTCCTTCCACTGGGCACTATTTCTAAATAATGGAATACACTACATTAGGTTATATATATCATATTGTATAATCTCAACATAGAAACATACACAGAATAAATTGATATTCTATACATCTCTAGTCTCAAAATTATAAGCATGGTTTCATTGAATAAAATTTACATATAAATACGTTAAAATTTCTCATAATTAAAATGGTAATTATTTGATGAATATACCCCTTGTTTGTCAAAATAGGTGCACATTAAATCTCGTTGTCGTGTACTAGGAGACCATGGGTCAGGCTGAAAACTCTTTTTTTGAGTTTTCACTCATAGGTAAATCTCTTCCAGAATCATGTCTAATTGTAGTATCCAGACAATGATTTATTTTCTAAAAAGATCCACATGATCTATTCCTTACCAATAATACTTGGAGGTTATTTTATGTTTATCCTCAAAGACAATATTTTATTTCTATTCCCTAATATACACTTTATAAACCTAGAACCTTAGTTTTCAACTAAACATCCACTGATACCAGCAGTAAGGGCCTGACCCCAGTTTCCCAAAATTTGTGCCTTATTTTATTACAATGTCATATAAACCTGAAATTTGTATCATGAAGGACTAAGTAATTCTTTATCTTGGGAACCAAGATAAAAACATAAATTCAACATTACAAATTGAAATAGAAAAAAATATAGAAACTCCTCGTAAAACATTTATAAATCCAATGTTATTTTTTCATTACATTCATAATATACCTCTTCATGTCTTATTAAAATGGAACATAACAAAATGATGATCTCAAATGATATTTAAGTTTATAAAATACTATGGAATATATCATAAAATAAACATTACGTATGTTTAATAACTAAAAAAACACATTACTTTAAAAATGAACATAAAAACATTATGGCAATAATAAGAGGTGAATTTAAAAAAATCCCATAATAAAGCATAATCATGGGTAATATAATATTCTAAAAAAATAATGAAAATTCAATTACTAGTTTTATAATGTTGGAATGAATATTAGAAGACATCATAACCATACTTTTATGGCCAGGTGTTAAGACCATAAATAACCATTTTTTCAAGGCATTATGCCATGATTGTAGATTGACTCATGAGGCCTACCGATGCATCGAGGGGCTATAGAGGTCCCCACCTGCAACTTAGTAGGTCCAATGAATTACTCATATGAAAATTGACAATCACAAACAACATATATATTTATATTTAAATTAACATATGAACTGTCAATAATGTCCTCTAAATATTAAGTATGAACACAAACCATTTGGAGTAAATTGTTAATTTTTTTAAGATAACACATCCAAACTGAAACTAATAATAAACCATACAATTAAATATTATAGATGATATCATACATAATAATGAACAATAGTTTTGAAATATATGGAGATGCTCTTATAAAATAATTGATTAATTCATGATATAAATACACTTTTACATTAAAAAGAATAGTAATTTTGGAAAACAATTTGTATATAACCATAACTGAAGTAATATAGTATTTTCAAAATAAAATGTGTGATTTTATTAAACTAATTGTTTCTGAAAACCGATTATAGGCTTCCCTTGAAAATAGGTATGAATTTGAGAAATTCCCTTAATTCGAGCATGTAGTTCGAAAATAATTTTGAAAGTTCTTTTTAAATTGTGAAGTTCCCCATAAAATAAAAAAGGATTCTGGTTGTTAAACATATATATAACACTCACATAGAATTTATTATGAGTAAATAAAAAAACATAAGAATTTCAATGAAGAAATTAAACAATAAGATTAACCTGAATGAAAATAGAGGTTCTGGTAGAAAACCCTTACCTTAAGTATGAAGGTTTTCCTTATATGATCTTAATGACTACAATTATAAAATTTATGTCTACAAATTATTGATTCTAGAACATCTTATATAGGTAATTGATATATTATAACCTTATTTTGGTTCATTCATGGCTTTGTTTGTGATAATAGATTCAATTTCACTATTTGGGAGTGTTTTCATACTTGGTTTTCATGATCGATTTATTTATATTCATGTACGGATAAACATGTAGAATTAAAATAGTTTTCTAGAATAGAAGTTTTTTGTTAATAGTGAACCACCATAATATTACATTTTTATTATATTTTTTTGTATATTGGTAGTGAATTTTAATCATTATATTAAACATTAATGATAATTGTTTGAGTTTATTGATGGTTATTGATCTTAACAAACTCATTTTGATTAAGAAATTAATATCATGTGTACTAAAAGATTAAAAACCGTAAATAACTTATAGTACATATTTTATAGTTTGGTTCAACCATCAAAATGGTTTCATGACCAGAATTGAATATGGTAATAGAAATTGAAAACATGTCATCCTTGAATGTGATAAATCGACACAGCTTAGATGGTGTTTTCATTTTATTATAAAAGATAAGAAATGAGAGATGATGATGAATTATTAAATTATCATGGAAAAATTATAGTACATTTATTGTAATATAGTAATCACATAGTTTCTATTAAAAGAGTTGTGTAAAAAAATAATATAAAGAACACCAAATAAAAGAAACATTCTGAAATCCCTTATATAAATTCGGCAGCCTAACAATGTCACTTAAAAAATCATAAAATATTTTAATGTTAGAAAAGGGGAATATCATCATTATTAAATAATATAGACATAAATCGGGATATGGAATGACATATCCCAACATAATCCAATTGAAAAAAGAGAATAATATAAAAAGAGTTCTTGAAAAGGAGAAGGGTGGTAAATTCCCTTATCTGGTAGTGAAACTCCTAAAACATGATGTTTGGGACCTTGGGGGCTTTATGAAATCTTGGGATGACAACTAGAGAGATATAAAAACAATAAATTTGAGAATAATTAGTTTTTAATTAATGAATACTAGGGAATGAGTGGGTATTTATAGTAAATGACAGAGATCTTTTTTATTTATATAAAAGGTCACCTCATTAGTGGTTTTTGCAAAACCACGAGCTTGACCAAGGTATTTTACGATGATATTAGACACATGAGACTCATAATATCATATATTAATGTCAAAAAGTTGACCCTAATTTTACATTAATTATTACATCATCATGATACCATTTTCGATGTGTATAATTAATAAATGATATAAATTTTTGGAAAATAATTTTATAAATAATTTTTATTTTTTTACATAAAATCATAATTTTTCCATAAAAATCATTAAAACAATAACTTGTTTTATAACACCTTGAGAAATTAATCATGGTCCGATAAGATTATATTATAACCACAAGAAAATAAAGTAATAATTTATGGTTAAATTTAATGAAAATAAATTCCCACTTTATTTTATTAAATAATTCTTATAATTTTAATTATAATATTTATGACATACAAAAATACCAATACATATAATATGATCATTTTTTCACTTTTAAGATATCTAAATTGTGTTTATACATTCATGTGAGAATTTTAAATTTTTTTTGGCTGATTTAATGTTCGTTATTATTCATAAGAGAACCATTACTATTCATAATGATATGTTTTCATTCATAAGGGTATGTTACTATTCATCCAAAATTATGTTTTCTTATCATACTCCAAATATCCTACGAAGTGCAACCATGTATGAGAATTTTTAAAAATTCAAATTAGGGAGGGGATAATTTATGTTTACTATATAATTTATAACAAGGTGGTGTTTTGTGGAGACTTAGTTTCTAATGAATTAAATATTAAATTTATTTCCAAAATCAGGGGGCGTTATAATAAATTTCATTAAACAAATATTTTATTTAAACCGTTCGCTCCAAAACCCACCAAAATTACAAAAAAAAACCAGAAGCACACAAAAAATAATTAACAAAACCCCATTTACATTTACAAAATTAATAAATAAAATATTAACTAAAAAAAAAATCCAAGAAAAATTGAAATTTGATTTTCCCCTTAAACTTTTATGTGTGTGAGATCTTCTTCAAAATAAGGTCAACATTTATCAAAAACATTAATATTAAAATGAATTGATTTACCATGTATTATGAATAAAAAAATCAAATATTAGAAATTTTTATTAAAGAAATATAACCTTCATGAACATCATAATTGTCCCAGTTGAAATTATTTCACACATAAATAATAACACATAATATTTTAATTCTTTTAGACCTTTTTTATGATATTGTTGTTTAAATGAGTTTTTCATTTCAATATAACATTATTATGTAATACATCCAAAAATGTACAAATTATAAATGAAGATTCACATTTTATTTTACATATTTGATCATGATGATCCTTTTCATATTGTCTTTTTAACGGAATTTCATCCCCTGTTAGAAAATAATATGAATGAAATAAATTTAAATTTCACCATAATATTTGAAATTATTAAGAAATTCAATCTTATAGTTCCAATACATTCTTAAAAGATCCTTTCACATCTCCATAGATAGAGCATAACTAGTAAAGTGTCTTTTCCCACGGAAAAAAATCACCTAACTTCCAATAACTACTGATATAAATGAAAATTTAATGTTAGAGGCTATTATGTTAAATGATAAATAAAACATTGTGATATATATGTTTCGTACTTCTCATGATAAGAAAACATCTAGCACTATGTAATTGTATTCTGTTCAAATATTTCATCAATATAAATTTTTTTTTCATCTCTTCCCTTGTTCACACTTTATGTGAAATGAACTACGAGGCAATAAATCCATATATATCAGACTTTTCATGTTCCTTATATAATTTATAAGGATACCTAATACAAAATAAGGAAATGTATAATTTTTTAATAAATTTAATCCATGGAATTAATTATGTTAAGACATGCATGAAAAAAACATGCATTATGTTGATTCCAAAATGATCTCAAGTTACATGCTCCATGATATCATTTTTCATAATACCCACACTAATTACACACCCACATACATCATCTTCCATTGAAATCTCATAAACACCTCGCAGTAAATTTGAGTATCTTTACAATTTGTGAAGACTACGAGAACCTATATATGAAGTCATATAACTTTTAATTTTTTGTTGTCTATACAATATTTCATTACCCTTAAACAATTTATATAAATAAATCGATAAATATATAAACATTAAAATGATAAAAAAATTTAATACTAAAATTAAATAAGAATAAAATGTACACATTCCTCGATTGTAATATGTCACAGAAGCCTAGATGACCAAAATAAAATGTAACTTATAAATTTTCCAACATATCTCACCTCATATATAGGGAATGTTTCTATAGATTATATTTATATAATATCATTTATATTAACCCTATGATGTTATATTTCTTAGTGTTAAATGCTAATTGTATCTTCAATATAAAATATCATCTCATATTCAACAATATGATATTGGGGATTATCAACATATAACTCACAATATTAAGGAAGATGTGGAGGAGGGGTGTATGAGTCAGATAAAAAGAGGTTTCTATAGTTGGAGTGGATGACTGTGTTATAAATGTGAAGGTGTAGAAGAGGGATCTGCTGGCAGTGTTGGAGGAGTGGGAGCTATTTTATAAAACTAACATTTTATGTTTGCAAACATGGACCATATTGACACTCTAATTTTATTCTCCATCAACATATTAATATTCTAAACATCATAAAAAATATTATATTCTTAATAAAATCCCAACACAGTAGAATCTTATGAATGTGGAAATACTTTCTCACCAATACACCGATCAAGTATCCTCATACACAACCTAGTTGTTCGGGAATTCTTAACACTATAGATGAAATATCCTTCATACCCTCAACTATAAAGATTCCATGTGTTTTATTCTTCCCAATAGATTTATGTATGAATTATTTGAAAAGAAATTATTGATCAAAAATATATAATGAATTTAGTTAACTTAAATAAATAAATAAACATCTTATAATCCTATCAGTTGTAACCCTCAGGTCTACTGTAAGATGTTTTCATTTTTGTTCATTATAGCCCTATTCCATTTTCCATGTCTACCTGGGGTGGAAGTGAATCCTTTTCAGAGCATGAAGACTGAGCTCTCAGTTTTTTAAAAATTTCATCCATCATTTCTTCTTCTAATAACGTATACCCTACATGAGATAGAATATGGGGGTATATATTTTAAGATTGTATATCCTAATGAGATCTCCTTGATTGCTATAAATTAATAATACAAATCATTAATATAACCATTAATATTACAAAACCTCTAATATTTTACATTTTACTTATAAGGAAATATGTTTTTCATTTATATTAAATAAATTACTTACATGTGTCTTTATTTATAAAAGGATATATTTCACATGGATTTTGATGTTTCATATGCCCAAAAATGAAATCATATGTGAGGGTGGATTTGAAATCCGACCATATCCTAGAATCCAATGACAAACAGTTCATCCTGACTCCTCTAGTGTAAGGTATAACATATTTCATCTTATTAGAAAGGTATGACATATATTATTATAAACATTTCAATATTTTTTTAGAAATAAAAAACAATCTTACCAAAATGGTCTCCCACAACAGAGGTAGTTTTTCATTGTCAAAAATTCTTTGATCATTAATTAAAAAAATAATATTTCTTATCCCATAAACTAATAGAGAACTTTTGATTTTTTTTACATTAGGACATCTTGGAATATCATTATCATCAATGTCTACTTCTATCCTCTGGTCCTAGCTTCGAGAAACAAATAATTTTGGTAAACATGTTCCACCATGATTACCAACCTCCGTACTCTTTTTCAGCTCAATGGGAGTACATGAATCTGGTAAAGAAGGATCGGGATCATCAAGGGGATCATGTGTATGGTCCTTCCCATAGGTATGAATATGCTCATCTCTAGAAGTATGTGGTTAATCAGTTGATTGCTCTTTCATCATCCTACAAATAAAATCAACAAATAATTAGTACACAAATAAAAAAATTAAACATACAATCTTAGTGTAAATAAAAAATAAATAATTATGAATTAGAAAAGTAAAATAAAACTTAAGAAATTATCATTTATTTTTTTATTGTGAAATAAAATTATAAAAATAGCAATGATATCTTAAATGACATTTAAATTAATAAAAACAAATGAAAAAATGGTGTAGATATATTAAAAAAGGTCCAACCAAATTAATAAAAATCACAGAATAAAGAAAATTTCTTCAACATTCTCTTCTAAAATATTTTTGTTCTTATTTAACATATTATATTTCAAATAATTTCACTTCCAAAAAATCAATAAATAGATAAGTTACTTAAGAATAGGAAGGTAAACTAAAAAACTAAACTAATATAAACTAACATTTTAACTAATTAGTTTTAATACATGTTTTAATTTGGAAAATAATATTAACAAATCTAAAATTATAAGATATTTTTAAAAGTAAATAATAAATAAACATATATTTCACGTAATATTAGGAATGTACTAAAAGATTGTTTTACCAAATTCAAAATCTATGATCATTCCTTATGGAACAAACCATGTCTATGACGTTCTCATTATTATTTTCTGTTAATCCTTCCATGGAAGTAGAGCTATCACATAAATTAGCATATTCTTCTAGTTGATCATCACCAATGTATATTTTTCCTAGTAAAACAATAAAAAACTTCATATCAGATTAATCAAGAATAATGAATTTTTTTTCATGTGTTTCCATTATAAATGGATCACATTGTTAGTCCAAACTATTTAGACTAATCGGTGTCATTCCAAATTCATCATGTATAAAACTGCTGTTACTGATAAACCATTTATAGTTAAACACTAGAATATTAAATTTTAGGTCATAAAACAACCATATTTCATTAATGACTCCATAATATGCACTTAATGCATAAATAAAATTTTGGTCTTTTGAACTCGAAAAATGTATTTCTTATTCGAACACCAATAGTGTAATTCCCTGACCCCACAAGCCCAGAGATAGTGCATTATTTTAATACATCGGCTTGATTACAAGGAATAAAATCATGATGTATTGAGTAGTACAGTAGTTTTATAAAACACGATACATACATATGTTCAACATTACAACTTGAAAAGAAATAATGCATTTTATATTTTTTGGGAGCATCCATAACTATAAATTTATCCCTGCAGTTCATTCATAATAAACCTCTTCTTGTCTTAATAAAATGAATCATAAGAAAGGGGTGAGATAAAATTCTCAGTAAGTGTATGAAAGAAAGAAAAATATATCATAAACACAACTATTAGGTATGGTGAATATTTAAAAACACATTACCTTAAAAATAAACATGAACATAATATGGTAGGAATATGAGATGAGTAAATATTTATATAATAAAAAATTACTATGGGTATTATAATATATTGAAAAACCATGTGAACTTTCATTTACTTGTTTCATAATTACGGATTACATAATGCGGGACATCAAAACCATACTTTCAAGGCCTCATACCGAGACCATAAATATCTATTTTGTCAAGGCCTCGTGAGAAAGGAATAGTTTGTCTCATTAGACCAACTGATGCATCAAGTGGCTATTTTAGTCCCCACATGAAACATAATAATTCAATTGAATTACTCATATGAATATTTATAACATAAAGAAAATAATCATTCATATTGAATACAAACGTATGAAATGTAAATAACATTCCCCAATAATTAGACATAAACACTAACCATTCAGAGTAATATGGTGAATGGTTTCTAGATAGAACATCCATAGTGAAATTATTAATAAATAATTCAAAAAAACATGGTTTTTGATATCATAGGAGATAAACCTCAGTTATTTACAAGATTAATCAAGGTATGTTGACATAGATGAAGATACTTTTAAATGATACCATTGAAAAATCCTCGATAAAATAATCCTTAATCACTCCTAAGTGTCCCATAACACCTTCAAAAATGAAAGTCATAATCCATTAGAATATCATGAGAATAAAGATACTCTTGATATGAAATACCATATGTTAGTACATACACCAAAAACAATAAAGAAGTGGTGAATAAGGCCAATATCTCATAAAAGTTAAAGTTAGAAGATAAAAATCATTTTTAATTTGAAAATAAGAGTAGTTTTGAAAAATCAGTTTTTTTGTCATGAAATCAGATTAGAAACATGTACATATAAGAAAATAAAATTTAAGGTCAATAAAATGTAATCTACGTCTTAAATAAAGTCTTATTGAGGCGAAATAATTTAAAAATAGTTTTTAAATAAGATTTAGAGATAAAACATTTTAGTTTTTGGAAAATAATAATGGATTTTAAATCACCAAAGTATATTTTCTATCATAAAACTAGTAATAAACCAAAATAGATTTTTTTGGTCCAAATTTGTGACTTTATAGAGATAAGTATTTCTTATAATTGATTATAGTGTGTACTTAAAAATATGAATGAATTTTTAGAAGTTCCTTGAATCGTCTTATACCTTGGAAAAAGTTTTTTGAAAGATTATTTGACAACATTTAATCACCATAAAATAAAAACGTATTAAAATTGTAACAAATTTAGAGAAAATTAAAATATAATTTATGAATAGTTCATATAAATTAATAATAACTTCATTCTGCCTAGTATTGATTAATTGCAACCCAAATGAAAATGGAGGTTCAAATGGAGAATACTTAAAACATTTTAATAAATTCAATCCTATCCCCACAAAATTAATAAGAAAAATTGATAAATTAAACATATTAAAAAGAAAGATATTAATTATGTGAATAATTAATGGGAAGTATACATACACCACACACAAGTATTAGTAGTGAATAAGGAATATCTCACAAAAATTGAAGTGAGATTAAAAACCCCTTACGAAAATCCAGTACGCTAATGGTGTCACATAAAAATTCCTAAAATATTTTTATGAGAGATAATGGGTATCTCGTAATTATTAAATTATATGGACAATAATTTAGATATTTAATTACATATCCCAACATAATATAATTTAAAATAAAAGATAATAACATAAGAATATTTCTTGAAAAGGAGAGAGATTTTGAGATGAAGATTATGCAGCATAATGGCTATGCCACATTGTTTTAAAAAACATCAATAAGAGGGGGGATAGTAGTACAACATTAATAAAAGAATCATAATATAGTATATGGACATTATAAAATGTGAATAATAACATGGTATGGAAACTTGTAATACATACCACATAAAAGATAACTTGAATGGAAAAGAGAAGTTGAGAATTCCCTTACCTTGTAATGTAACCCCTAAAACATGATGGTTGGGACCTTGGGGGGATGAGGATACCATGGGAGGACTCCTAAGGAGGAAAAATAATAGACCCCTGATTGTTAAATATTTTTAATGAATTAAATCGAATTAATGAGTGGGTAGATAAAGTAAAAGAGATATAGTTTTTTATTATTTGCAAAGGACACCTAATTAGTGGTTTTTGCTAAAGCATGGCCTTGACCATGGTATTAGCCCATGGTATTGGCCTATGGTAATGTCCACATGGGACACCTCATATAATATTTTAATGTAAACTAGGAAACCATAATTTTATATTATTTATTACTTTATTATGATGTTATTAAATATATAGAAAACTCAAAACTGTAATGTTACTATTCATAAAAAATTCAAGTATATTAAATAAATATAGAAAATTCAACCCAACCATTTTTTGATGTGCATAATTCAAAAATTTAATCCTTTTTTTGAAAATTATTTTCTAAATATTTATAATTTAATTTTTAAATAAAATAATAATTTATTCATAAAAAACATTAAAACTATAACTAATTTTATAAAAACACAAAAAATTAATCATGGTCGCATAGTATTATGTTATAATTATAAGAAAATAAAACAAACATTTATGATTACATTTTTTGAAAATAAATTTTCATTTTGAATTATAAAAAAACCATAAAATTGTAATTAATATATTTATGACATTCAAAAATACCAATACATATATTATGATCATTTTTTCACTTATAATATGTAAAAATTGTATTTATACATTCCTGAGTGACATTTCTATTTTCGTAGTTGATTTACTATTCATTACATTTAATAAGAGTAATATTAATATTCATAAGGGTATGATAATATTATTAAAGTTATGATACTATCCAACAAAAATTAAGATTTTCTTATCGGACTCTAAATATCATACGTCATGTAACCATGTATGTTTTATTTTTAAAATTAAAATTAAAGACATGGATAAGTTATGTTTATTGGCTATGTTATTACAAGTTGGTGTTTTTTGGAGACTCATTGTTTTTTAAATTCTATATTAAATCTATTTTTAAATTCATGGGTTGTTACAAATATACCACTATTATAAACATCACATATGTTGGACTAAACTTTCATATGTAATGTATAGCCACTTGTGTAAAACCCAGACCATGTTATCACATTTAAAAATAGAACACCCTCTAACCATATTAATGTTTCTGATTCGTTACATATAAAAATAATAGTTTTTAAAACCCTGTAAAAAATGTTTTTTATGATCATTCAAAATACACACATCTTTCTTCTTAAGATGAAATTGTTTCAAATCATTGATATTAATTGTTATATATGGTAGATCATCATCTTTTTTATTAAATATGTATATTTGTACCTTCTTTACCTATTCACCTGGAACTGATTTGACATTAATGCCATGAATCCAATTTCCCCCCATAATTAACTCTTTCATGGATAGATGGGTGGAAAACAATGTGCTCCACCACAGAAAAGTAGCTTGTATGAAGCTCCTAAACCACCTAGAAATATACTTTTCAAAAATAGATGATTTATGTTGATATGTATTCCTAATGAAACCCATCTATATCTTCATATAACTTTTAAAAGGATACATCTAACATAGATATATAAGTCCAAAAATAATTATTTCTTGAACCAAATAGACCATTAATTTTGCCATTATGTCAAAAAATATGGACGAAAATACTTTTCAAATTGGAAAAATATACAAATTGATTTATTTTCCAACATTTTCAAATCATTCAGATCAATCACCATATTAAAAATTGAATTGAAAAACTAACACACTTTCATGATAGTCTTTCTGATACGGGTAAGAAATATTCCATGCATTGAAATTGATAGAAGTTGTTGCATCATGATGTGACAATCCAATGATTTCATAAGTATTTCCATCAAATCCATTAAATAAAAAAAGTTTTTTACATTTTAAGAATAAACCATAGACACTTGGATATAATAAGTACACATACAAAAGATAATTTTCTCCATCTTGGATTATATTTGATAGTATGGGTCACCTTCCATCAAAGATGCGAGATAACACCGAATGTATTCCCATTAACATTGATTAAAATATTGCATTCATTGCATATTTAGTATTTTCATTACTATCTAAAAATATTCAAATCATGTTGTCACATATATTCTTCTCCACATACATTACATCAATGTTATATTTCACCCCATGATACCTCCAATATGGCAGCTCAAAAAATATTGACTGTTTCTTCCAAATATTTATATCATTACCAGATTTATGTGTCTTTTAAAATGTCACATCAATGTTTTTAAACCTATCAAAATTATTATTAGTTGGAAAATCATTTGTAGAAATATCAAATTATTGTGATAAATTAAATGCATTTTTTAATATTCTATTAGAGTTTTCCATAGAGAATAACTTTTGATGACCCATATATACTATTTTTCTCCAATTATGAAGTTGAAAATATGAAGTCTATTTTTTACAAATTTGACACACTTTATGACCCTTAACACTGTATCAAAGAAAATGACCATATGATGGGAAGTCATTTATAGTTAACACAATCATTTCATGCTATTGAAAATATTCCATTTTATAATAATCATACACCCAAATAAATTCCTCTAATAAGAGATTCGAATAATCAATTAATGGTGAAAAGAAATTCCAACGAGCCCATTCCCGAGTGGTAAGGTCTCTTGCTTGGCATCCAAGAGACCCATGTTCAAAACCAGGTGGAGGCGAATTTCCAGTTACTGTAGCAGTACTGTAGCAGGAATTGTTTGGTACTGTAGCAGCCAGACTAATCACCGAATTTGGGCTTTCGGCCCACCGGTTTGGGCTTACGGGTATCAGGGACATCGGGTCATCAAAGGCCTTCGGCCATAGGGACTTTGGTCCATTTAAGACCATGAAGTAGCCTAGTTCACATAGAGAAGGACCCAGATGAGGATCAGAGCACCGGTAGTAGTCAGCAGAAGCAGAGATAACCAGATTCGAAGAATGAGAGGGTATGACAACCGCCATCGGGACCAGGCACCATGCAGCTTTGTCCAGGGAAATGCTGGCCGATCATTAATGAAGGTGGGGAGCTAAAGGAAATCAATGATGCAGATGCTAGGGAGGGGATGTTCTAGTGGACTGGGCCTATGGGTCATGTATTTGGAATGGTATGCCTCTGGTCCTTTGGGTAATGTATTACAGGTCATGTCGGGCCCTGTGCCTTGGGCCTACGGTTCATGTACAGGTTCCCCTTCAACCCTTAAAATGGGGTTTGTCTATAATAAAATAAAAAAGAAGGACTTCGGGCCATTCGGGTAATGGTGAAAAGCAAACATCGATATCATATTTGGGTTGTTTTGGTCCAGATATCATTAAGTTCAACATGACATATTAGCAAATCATACAAAATTTTAAACATAAGTTGTAAATTTCCAATAAAATATGCCATGAACTATTTATTCTAATAAGGATTCTATATGGATTCATTTTATTCATGAACATTTTATGTATGATATTTAAAATTTACTTTTTTAATGTAGGAAACAAAATATAAATTTTCATCCTATGAGAAAAATTATCTAGATAACTTTTTTCCCCACATATCCACTCATCAACATTCCATCTTATAATTTTTACATCACATTAATTTGAAAATAAATGTTTCAATTGAGAAATTAAAGGAATATACCATAATTAATTGGTAGTGTTCTTTGTTACATCAAAATCCTCATGTAATTTTTCATTAAACATATACCATGATGTACCACATTTAGGACACTCTAATAGAAATTCATATTTCTTCTAATATAGTACAAATTCATTCATGAGGGGATGTATTTTTTATACCATAATCCCATCAGGCATTTTATTTTATTCACTTTATAATGTTAATTAATAAGATCATTATCTTTCTGAATAACATATTTCAATAATTGTAACGATTTTAGCAAAAAAAATCAGTCCAATCATGTTTCACCTTCATTTTTTAAATCTTAACACTGAAAATAAAACACTAAATATCAAAAAACTAAGATACAATTATTTTTCCTCATCACTATATATAAACTCAATTATCAGTTCTTTCTAAATTTCTTCTACTTAAATATCATGAATAATTTCTATAATTTCATGAGAGTTATCATCTTGCAAATCATCATCATCAATATATTTTAAATTTTTCCCAGTTTCACCATATAAAATCTAAGGGCTGTAACTCAGATTAAAAGCATGAAAAATTAAATGACAATTGATCTCTCTACTTTTTAAATTATTACTATTTAAACATTTCAATCATGGACCAAAAATCATGTCTTTGTTTGGAATATTTCATTAAGAAATTTCCAAAAAAGCATCAAAACCATCCTCATATTCATCAATCATTTGATGTTGTGTAATCTACTTTCCACTAATTATTATCTATAATAAATATCAAAAATATATATCATTTCAAGATAAGATAATTTTGTATTTATATGAAATATTCCACATTTTGAATGTAACACAATTTTGAAATATAAAAGAAATATATGCAGATTTGAAAAATATAATTATAAATCATATACAATAATAGAAGATAATTTAAAATATAAATGGTAAATTATAAAAACATATGAATGGAAATAATTGAAAAAATAAAATATAGATTGACTATAAATTTTGGCACCTAATAAACATAGTTGTGGGGATATTAGATATGCACATTCATCAAGGTTGTATGTTTCTTTGCTGACAATGTCTTTAGTTGGGGAACTATATTGACTGAAAATGAAATTTATGTACGGATCAAAAATATATAATAATTCTCAAACATTTAATGATATTTCCCTTACTAAACTAATTATTTAAAGGTGGGATCTAATATAAAAACTAATTATTGGTCTATTGTTGATCAGTTCATACCCCCAATATGGTTTTGATCTATCCCCCTTGTCATTTCCAATTACTAAAAACCCATAACATTTCCCTGAAAATATTGATTTGAAAGATCTATAAATATAATATTTTCAATACTTATATGTGGAAGACTAATCTATCAGCTAATTTCCATCTATTATTCTATAATAAATTTCCATAATCTTACTATAGTACAAGATTCTCAAAATATTTTGAGGTACATGATGATATAAATTGCCAATTAGGATTTTAGATTGAGAAAAATCTAATATGAGGTACTTATAATAGAAAAAATACATAGTCGTAGAGCATAATCATGATCCCTTATTTAATTACCACTGGTTCATAAAACTTATTCATGGTGTATTGATCCATCAACAAAAAGCTACATGATTCATACAATTATAAAAAATAAACCATAATAAATAAATCACTTTTCATATTCAATACCCTCTCATGAAATATAACCTTTTGAGGTTCATTAATGAGTCATGTAATAATATAAAACTTTATATTGATGTAAAAACTCTATACAATATATATTATATACCATGGTGACAACAAATATGGGTATCAAAACATCAATAAATCCTTTTTATGGTATAAAACAATACATTGAAGAAGAATTTGATAAAAATGTTAAAACCATCCATTGAAAAACAAAAAGTGTTTGAAATTTGAGAAGTAAATTGTAACGTTAATATTAGATAGTTCAAAACCAAAAAATATATATATATTTAATAAAAAATAAAACTTCAAAAAAAGTGTTCTATTCATCAGAAACTTAAATGGTGTAAAAACCCTTCTTTTATCATCAAATTAATTTCAAAAATACCCACATAATAATTAAAAAACATGTAATACATAACATTTTTAGAAAATACAATCTATCAAGACCCTCTATTCCATGTAAATACAATTTTTAAATCATTTCACAAAGCCCAAGTATTTCCTGGTAGGTAAAATAAAGGAATTGTATAAAATCTATACCTTATTAACCTAGAAAGTCCATCCACATTCCACAAAAAAGGACACATCGAAGAAAATATATTAATTCAACACCCAAACTATCCAATAGTTTTTTGTATATTTATTCATAACGGGACCCAAAAATTTGATCCCATGTCCTTGGGTTGTATCATACTTATTTTGATGTTAAGGGAGTTTATCCTAAGATGTACCCCCTGAGAGATAATCCACCATGACGAAAGGAGATGAATAATTATAATTAAAAACATGGATACATTTAAAGGGAATATATGAGATAAAAAGGGAAGATTAAACAAGATATTAATGATATATTTTAGTAAAATAAATTGAAAAATGGATAGTTAGGGAATCCATGAAATTGAACGTCCAAAAGAGAGATGTGTGAGGCTTACATGAGAGTTCAGAGTTGATCAGATCGAATGTGATGAAGAAAATGAAGATGTATGAAGCTATAAAACATAGTTGGAAGCAACTGGATTGAAGAAAGTTAGATAGGGTTTCCACATGACATAGGATTGAATCTGCCTTTTCCCGATCGAAAAAAATTGAAATTACTCATAAATGGAATTCCTAAAATTATAAATGATTTATCACATCATCTATTATATAATGGATGTAATAAAAAAATTGTTATATTTCTCACATCATTGTTTATATAACCGATGTCATAAATTAATTTACCACCTCATTTATAAAATAAATGATGTTATAATGCAATGATATTATTGTTATAACATCAGTTATAGAATAATTGATGTGATAAAACAGTATTATTCATTTATCATGTCGGTTATATGATAATAGATGTGATAAATCAATTTACATGTATTTCCACATTGGTTACCAATAACTAACTAAAAATTATTTTTTTATTATTGAAATAAAACTCTTTTTAAGGTTTAAGGGGGAACACATGACATTATTGGCTTAGACAAAACAAACAGCCCCAACGGACCAAAAGCTCTAGACCAAAAATAACTCGCACTAAAATATAGATGCTCCTCCCAGAAACAAAAAACATTAAATCTCGCTTCCACTATCTCAAAGCTAAATGGAAAGCTTTCCCATGTAAAATAGCACGGGAATGGAACCGATGGCCGAAGCCATACCCTCTCAAACATCAGATTCTGAAATCCATGAAAAAGCAAAATAAAAATTCCCTACACCTCATCTGAGATATCTTCTTGTAGACAAATGGTTTCAAAGAACCCTGAGCAGTGGACCATGAGGCCAAAACCAAATTCATATCATGAGAAAGAAATAGCCTACAAAAAACAGACCTTATCTAGTAGATCAAACAAACTGTAACCTCAAATCAAGTGTCCCAAAGACCAAACCAACATATCTGAAATATCGTCGATGAGAAGAAAACAGCCTCCCCTCCATGGGAACCCTGTCACACTAGCACCACCACATCTCATGAAAAATGATTCCTGAGATAAGACCTACCATCATGACCATCGCTAAGCCAAAAAGCACACATTGTCTCCATTTGTCACAGTATCAGCATTCCCACCACGGCTGAGGTAGATGCCCCATGAGACAGGAAGTCGACTCACCGCCACCTTCGAATGGGTGACCCAAAACCTACCCACAACATCTCACCAAAGAGGGGGCCACAGCCGATCCAACATAGAAGCGCTGCCTTGGGGATGAGACCATGTGGATATGAGCCGGGGAAAAACAAAAATTGGTGACCAGCATCCCTGAGCAGACCATCACCACGTAAGTAGAAGGAAAAAAATCATGGAGAAGGGCCAAGGGACATCTGCAATGTCATGCCTCCAGTAGAGTGAATCTACCTCCATCTAGTTCAGAAAAACTCACTAGGAATAAGAGTCGGATGCAGGTCCAGCCAGTGACAACAAAAATCTGACAACCCATCCTCCACATAACCGAAGAAAACTCCAACACAAAAGCCTCAAACGCAGAACAACAACCTTAATAAAGAACTAGATTACCTCCCCTCCCCAATGCCACTATGGAGATGACGACATGACGCTCTAGAGAACTCCAGATCCATCGTTGAGTCGCTCCAACCCCGCTGAGCTGATATCTAGAATCTCTAAGTATTTTGAAGTCATAGATTAAATAATATCTATCAGTATTTGGCCATTGTGATTAAGGATTCAATCATATCTATCAATATTAGGCCAGTGGGTTTAAAAGGATGAAATATATGGCTACTCGTTGAGAAAATAGGTGAGAGGAACATTGAATATTGGAGGAGGAAAATATAGAGTGGATATATTTAACATTGTTACATGGGATTACATTAATGATCTTGTATATTGAATAAGATGAACATCATTTTCATGGAGTTTTGGTGTTTGAGAGACATGAATACTGGTTTGGATATTTTTATGATATTATTATAATAGGCCATGAGCCTATTTGATTTTTCTCCTTCTAAAAAAAACTTTACTGGATATATTGGAACTTAGAGTATCCCTAGGGTCACATTGGATGATTTCTCTATGGGGCCTTGCTATAAGATTATTCTATAAGGAGAATTCTTGAGAGTTTCTTAATTTTGAAAAAATCTCATGTATAATAAATTATATAATTTTAACTATATACATATGGTTATTATTTTATTATTGAACCATTAACAAATATTTATTCTTATTAATTCCACATATTTAATAATTACAATATTATTATTATTATCATCATCATATCCAAGGAAATGTGTTTATTTAAATATTATTGTTAAAATAAATAAATTAATATTTATATTAATGATATTAAATAAAATATATCATTTTAATTTTTATAATTTACCTGAATATTCAATCCTTCACAAAATTTACTGAATCCTTGAAAAATCTAATATTGAATCAAATAAAAATTATTCATTAAATTAATAAATAAATAAATTATTCGTAAAAATCTTGTATGAATTATTATTTTAATATTCATAGAATGAAATAATGAAATATATTATACTATTCACTAAACATGTGAATAAATTAATATTTATTTCCTTGTGAATAATAAACAAGAGATAATATTCAATTCACATATTCTAAACATTAATATTTTGTGATTGAATTTCAGTGATCAAAAATAATTGAATAATTATTATTCTATAAGTTGTGGATATAATTTATCGTTAATATATAAATTAATTGAATTTAAAATGATTCGAGATATATCCCTCTTGGATGCTTTTTTAGTGAAATTAGGTGAATATAACTAAAGTCCATCATGAGAATATAATAGCATGTCAACACACCCCTAGAGAAATAAACCGATGTCACAATGATAAAAATATTTCTATGAGAAATGTTGTGTAATATATTATCAATTCAAAAAAAATCTATTTCGATCAATAATCCATATATATATTCATTTATTAATATGGAAGGGAAAAATCCTTTCTTTATTTATTCAATTAATTATATGCCATCTCTAATTTACCTAATGTATTCTACCCCTCCAATAGAATATTTCATCACCTTTTTCATTAATGCATAAAATTACATTATTCATGACACACATTAATTATAAAATCATTTCTAATGACCAGTATACAAATCTGTATATAGGAATATATAAAGACACGTGCGGAATTCCTAATAATGGGTATGTCCTCACAACCTCTCTTTTTGGAAATCACCTATTGATAGATTTAAGATAAAAAGTCTCATTGTATTATAAGCCCCCTATACATGAAAACAAAACATATTATATGTCTCATTTGATATATGTTTTATAAACTAGAAGGCATTGTTAATAATATTGTAATAGAATTCATAGGATCTTTTTATAACAAATAATTAGTACACGTTCTTTATTTGAAACGCCAGGCCTACCCTTTGGGAGGTTCTCAACCACATGTAATAAGACTATATTTTTATGGTATCTAATCCTTAATTGTGTGAGAAATAACCCATATGTCACAGGGGGATCCAACATTCATCTTTTTCTTCCGTGGATATGCACTTTCTACATAATCAACATGTTTTTTCGAAGTGTGTATTATATCATGATTTTAGTTTCAAAGTGCACAACACGCATTTTCATAGGCCAATTACCCTTCCAATGTACGAACTATGGATTTATGCATTCCAACCCCATAGATCTACCTTATTAGATATTTTTCTCTCAAACATGTGAACCTATATTTTTTCATTCTTGGAGGGATAATTTTATCTCACTCTTCATGAAAATTAATGATAATAAACTATTTTTAGATTTTATCAACATATTTGACTTTGGAAACCATGTTGTTCATACTAACATCTTCTACACACATGACTAAAATTCATCCGTATTAAAAAATACATTTCCTGTTGATTTATAAAAAATGAATATTCTATGATCATGATGCTTTGTTTAATTTCTTAATATATCTTTGTAAATTTAATACCTTACTTGTATTATTTTGTACGAATAACATTTATCGATGCGTTATATATAAAATTTCTATAATAGTTTCATTCATAAAGGTGGTCTTAACTTATAATTAACAAAATTAAATTATCATTGAAGGTTTTTATAACATGTATAATTCTAGTGGATTTTAGCATGATGCTTCGTGAAAGGGTTTTTTATCATAGAATGTTCCTCAACCTTTCTTGAAACCTTAAATTACAAATCTTTCATTATTAATATCAGCATTACTATCCATGTTTTGTATCATCTTAAATACCTTCCACCAAAATTAATAACATGATATCGGTATATGAAATCCAGTTCTAAATCATTAATAATATAAAACTCTTATATTGATTTCATTTATGAATTCCTTATAGGATTCAATATTCATATCAAATATTATCTCTCACCTCTTAGAGAATATATAATTACCTCTTTGGTTTTATCATTCTACTATAGTATGTGTATATGGAACAACTCCTCCCACTAACTATGATATTCTCATCATAGCATCATATACTTAAATAAATGTATCATGCATATGTTTTTTGAAATAATATTTATTTTTCATGGCTTATTTATCATTTCTTAGTTCAACATGAGAAAAATATATCGTATGAGCTTTTTTCCTTCACTATGAAACACAAACCCTTATGTCGTAATCCCTTAGAATATAGTTTGGGCTAAAACTTTTATCCTCTAACTCTCACAAATACCACTAACATTCATATTGAAATGGTTCATTTCCATGCATTCCTCTAGGTGGATCACTCTGATCCCCACCATGAAAAAGAGTTTTAGATTCATAATATGGAATATTAAAATTTAATTATTTATTCACTAAGATTATCTTATGATATTGTTTATTACTCACATAAACCTGCTTTTGATAGATAAAAAATTATCCTTATCATATATACATTCAAATAATGAATCCAAATAAATTCATAATGAAATCTATAGGTGATAAACCCTATTCATTTTTTATTCACATGAGGAACCTTGTGGTTGTTTGGTGATAGGTTGTTTTGATTTTTTTCCTTTTATAGTTGTTCTATACAGATCAAGTGCATCTTCCTCGAGATGGGTAGGATGTATCTTTGATTGATACTATTGTGACCTCTACTAAAATGTCCCAGGATGGAAGTTCATCATCCAAATGTATAAATTGATTCACCAAGTGAATGTTGTTACATTCCCATAATC
This sequence comes from Viscum album, assembly GCA_963277665.1. Classification (NCBI taxonomy): domain Eukaryota; kingdom Viridiplantae; phylum Streptophyta; class Magnoliopsida; order Santalales; family Viscaceae; genus Viscum; species Viscum album. Next base: position 1,778,321,247 of record OY728137.1, read on the forward strand.
TTAAGAAAAGGTGTAATTTTTAGGGGGACCAGGACATGTCAGCACAACTTGAGACAATATTTTCTTGAGGTAAGTGATTTTTATGTTCAACACATATTCAGATGAGGATTTCATATGTATAAATAGTATATACTCAATAAGGTATCATTACCTCTATATCTAATCAAATAGAAGAGGTGTCTTATGTTACATGGGAAAAGGTTTTTACCTTCTGAAGTTGGTTTCATTATTATAGTCTGGACTAAAATACTGATTTCCAATGTTTGTTGAGTGATAAGGACAATAAAACAACTATACTACACCATTGGATGTGGGCGAAGGCTGGGATGAAAGGGAGACCTGGCGAAAGACTAATAATGAAAAGCTTCCACACTAAAATAATATTCTAAACTGGGAAACATCCTAGCTATAACTATTTGATAGGTATTTTTTTAATAGGATGTACCATGTGAGAAATAATTAGAATACATAATTATATAAAATAGGGGGATGGAGTGAGTGAGGTATACGAAGAATATTACTTGTTTGATTTTGTATTGGAGGACTGGGAATGAGCGCTCAAAAGGCCTCTTATGTATTTCCATTTTAATCCTCTTCTATATTCCTCCTGTAAATCTTTCACATTCTCCCTTATATATATATATTAAAATTATTACCCTCTCGTTGGGTTATTGGTTCCATGTTTCAGACATATGATTTTTGGGTATCTAGTCAGTAAAAGTGTGTATTATTGACCTAGGTAATTATGTTTTATAGACCCAGATAATGAGATTTGATCTTCAGAGGTTTATAGAGAGATGTAGAGTCCTATGTTTATAATTATTAATAGATAATAAACCCTTCAATTTTGTAGATAAGGGGTTATCAAATGGATATATATTTTCTAGATTGAGTGTTATGAGTCTTCCCAATCTCTGATAAAGGGTTGATGAAAAAATTAGCAAAAGATGGGGTGTATCTAATTTTAAGGATTTTCCTACCCCAATTTTTTTAGTGGAGTTGAACCTCAGGACGTTTAAAGGATTTTTTTAAGAGTATTCAATTAATTTTTAAATGTTATTATACTCGATATCGATTATATGTGGTATTTATAGTTTATTAACTAGAAGGTGATGCTTATAAATTGTGGATGGCCATGCAACTGTCAATAAGAAGTGTAGGGTAATCTTGGATTGTTTTCCACTGTATCTCTTATGTGATGTTATGTTATTATTTAGTACACCTATAATGGTTATAGTGATTCATGATGCTCCATTGATTTGGTAGATAATTAAAAAATTAATTTATTGAGTTTAAAAGTTTGTTATACCATATAATAGATTTGGATGGAGATTGTTAAACCTACAGAGGTATTTATAAACCTATACAATCTAGGGTTATGTGTCCATTGGATGTTAGGATTTAGGCTTCATGATAATCAACAGTCTATACTTGGTAATGGTGGTGTGAGAAAATTAAATTCATTATGACCTAGATCTAGGCTAATGAATTGAGTTAGTTTGGTTACTATTATAACGACAAATAAACAATTGTGCTTCCTGTCAATGGAAATTAAATGCATCAATTACCAAGGAGAAACATGAATGGATAAACCTTTGGTGGGGGAATACTTTTGATTGTTTGATAATTTAATCTATCTCACATGTGATGAATGGTGAATGTTGTGGGTTCATGTCTGTGGTAATGGTTTTATATAGATTCCTAATACAAACATGTATCCTATGCTGAGTGAGAAAAGGAATGCTTGGTATGAATTTTATTTAGTAACACTTAGTAGGAATCATATTCTCTGGAAATCACTAACAAAAATACTGTGTTTTTATTATTGTGATAATGAATCATGACTTATAGTTCTTTTGTAGCGATGGATATTGAATGCAACGTTCCTCAAGTAAGAGATGTAGATAATCCAATGATGAGGAGAACACTATTTATTGGTTGATAATTTAATCATTATCATAAGAGATATATGTTGAATTTCATGGTATAAATTTTAGTGGTTCTGGTCTTACATAAGATTCTTGAAACAATCATGGAATGTGTGCATAGTGAGAGAAGGAATGCTGAATTTTAATTTTAATCATTAACTTTTAGTAGAAATCAGGTTGTTTGGACATCACTGATAAGTATATGATGGATGGAATGCAATTCTATTGGATAATTAGAGAATATTATAATTATAGAATGATGCTCATATTTGGGTAATTTTCAATAATTATCAAAGAGATAGAGTATGTTTGGTAACCAGATAGTTCAAAATTCCAGTGTCAAGATAGTGGATGCCCATAGTAGGGATTGCCAGTATATATTGGGAGAGTTTAATTACCATCTAATTTTTGAAATGTGATGTATTTAATATCCCAAGCTAGAGGATAACAATTTGGTGCAGAACTTAAGGTAATCCTCAAATGAAATTCAAACTAAGAAGTTGTATAATTTAGACCAGTGTTGTTGTCTATTATTAGGTGGATATCAATGATTGGGTGTTTAAATTGGGTGATTAAACATATATTCAATAATCTGTGGAAAATTTGTTCTAGTAGGATGAGATTATGTCCAATAAAAAATATATATATTCTATTATAATGATCATATAGTCTCTTGGTACAGTTATGAATTAAAAGGTAAAAGTTCTGCTAGTATATCCTAGAAATAGTACATACCAGTCTCATGATTTCTACTTGTTTAAGAATTTGGGCAACCTCCCCTATGTTAATGATGTTCATAGATTAAATTTAAAAATCTGAAAATGAGGCAACAAGGCCAAACCGTTTCCATATGATATATATCCATACACTCCTCCAACTGAACAACCACTTTTCTCCTACATAATTCTCATATTTTCCATCCTCCAATGGAAATTATGTAATATCTTGGGTCAAGGACTAGTATCCATATTAGATACTAGATTTATAAAATTTCATACCTTCTTATGTGAAACCTCATACCTATGTTTAATGTATAGGAAATGGTAAAGAATCTTATCATTATCCTATCATGTGGATTCATTGGGTGATTTTCCATTCCACTGGATGTGCAACAAACCCCCATTGATTCACTTTTTCTATTTTTGTGGATAAGATATCATCCCATTTAGCACATTGAGTAAGGACATTGTGGCATAGTTTTGAAAGAACTAATTAAATAGGATATTTCCTAATAACTCATTTTAGATGAGATACATGAAACACTAGGTTGATGCATGTAGACTCGAGCATAGAAAGTTTAAAAGAGGAATTCCCCAACTGGGATAAAAATCATTCGGGGGCATAATAATGTTACACCCATTTGGATCATATATTTGAATACATTAGAGGTAGAAAATTAATTCTATGTGTAACAAATAGAAAACTCTCCAAATTCCAAAGTTACATAACTCCATTTCATGTTTTAAAACATAAACATTAACTTGTGGGTGATCGTGTTGTTATGATAGATTTGGTGATTTTTTTTTTCAATAAGGTATGTAACAACTATGTTAACCAGAGTGTAACCTACCGCAAAACAAATCTCTATTAAGTGTTTATTTCCATAAACCACCTCAAAATGAGTCAACATAGTGTAAGAATGGTTTTTAGTATTATAGTAGTACTCAACCCAAGAAATATATCCTTCCCATGAATGTGGTCATTCCAAACTAAATTTCAGGGTGTTCCTCTCCACCCAAAATAATTATTTCCGAAATATTATTGAAAAATATAGTGATAAAGACATGGTTATATTGGAACTAGTGTTCATCTACACAAGTGAGTAGGTTAGCGGTATCTTACGTCAACTATAAGGGGAAATGATGTAATAAAATTAGTTAGTAATGAAATTAGGAAGATATTAATCAATATTTTATAATTGTGGTCTAGTATTATGGTTAGGGTACATATTTTTAGAGAAACATTAAATAGTAGTTGAGGATGGGTAAGGTCATTAGTCTGGGTGCAACACAATCCAAGGTTCCATTTATCCCTTATTTCTTCTTTTTTATATTTCTATTTCCCCTCCATATTCAATGTACATGTTTTCTATAATTATTATAAAATGAAAAAATGATATCAATATATTCCTTATATCTTCTCCAATAACATATAATTTGGTGATTTCATTGAGAGAGTGAGACGGTCAAGGTTCTATAGGTGTCCTAGATGAAAGCACAACATGACAGTTACTGAAAGAAACATATTTTTCCTTCCAACCAGGTGGGCCACATGCAATTAATCGAGCAACCAATTAATCCTACAGAGGACGTGAGTTTATCCTTTGTTCCACTAGTGTAGAATGGTGCATGCATAGAATAAGAACCTGAAACATACAGTTTGGTTTCATGTGGAATAGCAGAGGAATACAACATATAAAAATTCATTCTTAATTGGCACTTGGTATGTACATCAATTAATTCCCACACAAATGGAGAATAGTGTATTTATCCTTGAGAATATAGTGGGGGATATGTTATCTAGTTAACAATGATAAGATTCCAAGAATCTGTGACTTAAGAATAAGATGTAGGATTTGATGGTTTTTCTTGACCAGTAAGGGATGAACTAGAAAAATAAAAAAGAACATATAGAAGATAATGGAAAATTAGTTATTTTATATTAATGTTGAAGGAGTTTATTCATTAATGGTATACATGATGATTTTATACTAGACTGTAGTGGATGGTGGGGGTTAGTGAAATGTTGAGTGATATGTGTTGTGAAGGATGTTAACTATACGAGTGGAAATGTTTGTTCTCCATAGACTGTATAATTACATGGATAACCCATGTTGAAATGTTCATTTCAATCTACTACACATGTGAAGTGTACAAATTTACTTTAAAAAAATAGTATAAATGATATGTTATTATATTGGATATTGTCATTATGGTCAGTCTAGATTGATCTCACTTGGTCGAAACTCAAAGTGGAAATGCTTGAACAGGGTTTAAATCCAGAGGAGGATGATTCAAAAAAAATTGAACGAATTAAAATAAGATAAAACAGTGGATGGATATATTAGTGAATTTAAATTTTTAACCTTATAGATTAGCAATATTGATGAAGACTAGTAGAAGTGTCTTCTTGTTTGAGGCTTCCAACCAGTTATTAGAAGCACAATTATGACTCATGAGCCACCAAAAATCTAGGATCCTAACTCTATCCAGGAGATTATAATGTGAGCTTGTGCCAATGGGATAATTTTACAACATGAGGCTCTAGATAAGAGGAATATTTTTAGTATCCATGGAGGAATATATTTTACAAATATATTCAACTGTATTCCTCCAATTGGGAGGAGAACAGAGGGATCAATGGGAAAGGACAATGCAACTTAGGAGAGGAGAGTATAAAATCTATCAAATGGGGAATTTGAAGAAAATAAAATGATGGGATTGTTTTAGGCCTTGTAGAAAATAATAATATTTTGTGTAATTAGTTCAAAGCGAAGAGATTCAAGATGATGATATGGGAGAATATCAAACTGTATAGGGAGGTGGAACTAGGACCACTGGTGGGAAAAGTGATAGATGGACCATATGACTAAGAGGGAAACAAGGAATATTTCCTCCATGAGGAAATGATGATTTTAATGGGAAGACAATGATAAATACATGGGTATATAGGAACTGGGGAGCTACTATGTAGCAGAGTGAGTGAGTTGGTATATTCCTTCAACTCAGTGAGGCAGTGATATAATATAATTAGTTAGTTAATATTTTAATAATTAGATAGTTAATATTATATAATTTATTTTATCAGTGGGTTGAGGGTATGTATTGTTATATAATCCTTCAATAGTGGTTGAGAGTGGGTTTGGACATCAGCCTAGTGTGGAGTGTCATTTGAGGATCTCTTTCTCCATTGTTTCTCATTTTAATCATTTCATTCTCACCTACATCATATTCTATTCAGGAGTCTAATGTAGTTATTATATAATGTATATATGATATTAACATTTACTCTCTTTTAATATACCAAGAACCCTATACAATGTAATCTTTATTTCAAGGGATGGAGCTTGGTATACTATGTAAATCAACCAATTCATAAAGAAAAATACCCATACCAAACGTTTTGATTTATAAAGATGACCCATCAATATAAAATGGGAATATTTTTAAAATGAATCTATGACCACTAGTTTTACATTTAATATTTGGTACATTGATTTTCCAACGATAAAATCCATTAAAATCACATCCCAAACCCAATCTAGAATCAGCAACGACTAAAGGAGGTCATAGGGTGACGTGGCTTGAGAAGTGTTGTGTTGTAATGTATAAAATCCAAAAAAAATATAAATATATATATTGTTTCATACCCTGAAAAAAGAAATCAAAAACCAATATTTTATATGTTTTCAGAAAAAAAACTTGTCCATCTAGAATTGGAGGGGTGGTTGTTAACAAATTTCAGAATGTGGCCTTATTGTCAAGACATAAATCAGCATTCTCATATAAAATAGCAAGTCATCACATAAAAAATTCCTAGATTTGAATCTGGTTGTTTTTCAAAAATGTTTAAGATACTATTATGCTCTATAATATGTCTTCATTCTACTTTAATGGTGTTGACCTCCAAAAAAATGGTTCAAACACAGTTTCCCAAAATATTTTCCTCGATGTATCCCTCCAAATATAACATCCCATAACCTAAATCTACAATAATTAAAAGATTTATAAACTGGGTTTCACTTCATTACATTTTGAGGATATTTTTACTTTATAGATTTAGAGAATTATGAAGAACTATTACATATCAAACCCTTGAAATAAATTGTGTACAGTTACACTCAATGCCAGTTTTTTATATAGAAAACATGATTCTTATATTTAAACTCTTGTTTCATTTTAATCATGTTGGCTTCTCTTATTTCAATTTTACATAGCAATAATATATAATTTTATGTATTTCTTAATTATATTTCAACCTTGTGAATTTTTTTTTGAAAATGTGAGATATTTTAAAAAAGGCTTAGTAAAGGATATAAAAAATGAAACCCATTAGTGCATTTGAAAGTTAGTGAAAATCCATAATAAATTTTTCCTTTTTAATAATACATTTAAAATTATAATAATCATATAATTACCTAATAAATGAACTTAATTTCCCAAAACATTTACAAAACATCTTATAAGTAATCATAAAAAGTCATAATCATGACGGTTTCCTATATAAAAAGTGAACTAATGAAAATAATTTATTGAAAAAAAATATTTTTCACTTTTATAATAAATCATAAATATGAAATAACCCACATAGTTAATCCAACATATATTCCTTGGAGAAAAAATAATTACCCAATTCATTGAAGAGATATATCGTGCTCACCTATCATCATAAAAATTTTACAAGGACCAAAAAATACATAAACAACATATAATATTTCATTTCCATCATAAAAACTCATAAAATACCCTTTTAAAATATATGTAAAATCACTTTTGGAAAACATGTAAAATTAGTAGAGATATATCTTTTCATTGGAAAGTTATAAAATGAAAATTTTCAAAAATAAAATGGAATAACATTTTATTTAGAAAAACCATGGAAACATGTATAGGAATATTCTTAAAGAATAATGGTCATGGAGGTAATAAATTAAACCTATGCCGTAAATGATGAAAAATCATTATTTTTCACCTTAGTATTGAGTTTTAAGTGATTAGTATAAAAATTAATGAAAACATTAATTTTTATATCATTGTAAAGAAAGTCAGTTTTTTTAAATTAACATAGTATAAATTGAAGTATAAATAAGATAATTATTGAACCATTAATAAAATGGATATGGAGGGAAAATCTATGAAAATTAAACATTAAAATAATGTTTTAAAATATACCTTACCTATTATCCATATTTTTTTTGTGTTTATCAAACCTTGTGAGTATTAAAATTATATTAGTTTTCAAATTGATTAAAATAAATTTTCATGATCATACATTTACTACTTTTCCTTTTATCTCATTTACTTCCACGGTTTAGTTAGTTTATATTTTAGTTAAAAAAATTTCAGACGTTTTGAGGTTGTTCGGTTCATAATTTCAGAAATAGATTTGGTTGGTTGTTCATTATTAGAGGTTTCATGGCTCCGTAATCAAAATAATATTTAACATGATATCAAAAAAATTCATATACATTCATTATTCTTTTAGATTCACTAATATACAGAAATTAAGAAAAGTGAATTACATTATTTCATGAATAATGTGGTCTGTACATATGCATGAGTGATGTTTCCATTTTTACAAAGGATAACATTGAAAGTAAAGAAGTTTAAGGTTTAATTTTAAATAATCATAATAACATTCAAAATATCATATTTATTCATTATATACATCCTTATGATCATATATTTAGGATTAAAATGGTAATAGGATCGCATATATTCATTTGGATGGTAGTCCACACATACGCATGAAGGATGTTATATTTTTCAAAAAATATAAAGAAAATAAGAAAATTATAATAAAAAATTATATTAATAGTAATTTCATAAGAAACATATGTATTCATTTGATCTATCATTTTAACCAACCATATTAGAGAAAGTGATGAAAAATAGAATACATCACTTTGAATAGATAGTAGTCCCTACGCACGCACGAGTTCTGTTTTCCTTTTATGTTGGATAGAAAAGAAGTTCACAATAGGGTTATAACATAAACATAATAAAATTTTATTATATTAAATATACTGATTTTTCATCATCCTAGCTATGAAATTTTATAATGTGGTATAAGGATAAATAAAATGAAATAGTTTAGTTAAGAGCTATATCTCTTCTTTTTAAAACATTTTTGACATATACCATAAGCCTTATTTTATGGTCTTTTTTTAGAATAGGTACTCTAGGTATTGGAGAGGAGGGTTGAAAAGTATTTGGGTAGATCATGGTAGATTTAAATGGCTAATGAAAAGTGAGGAATAGGGGAGAGGTGACCCATTTTTATAATTGAGGGGGCTTTAAAATTTTCTCATCATTAAATATTATAAGTATCTTACTCATAGCAATGTGACTCAAAATGGTCAAGGATTCAAATATTGGAAACTTAATATTGAAATCCAATCAACCAATTAAATTTAAGAAAGTGGTTTTAGTGCTTTAAACATTATTTATTAGTTTAACTCTTTCATTAATCCTTTTTATGAACAGACACACTAGTAAGAATTTTGGTTGTTTTAGGGTTATTAGATATCCCTATATGTTAGAATGTGTAATGGTCTATATAATTTATTATTATCATTAATTTATTTCATGAATCATGGAATTAGGTTTGTCTATGGAAAATGTGACAACATTTTTTTTACGGCAATGTTGGGTACGTTTGATGCATCGTAATTGACATGTAATTAATAGATAAATTGGAAAAGTATTTCCCATTAAATTTAGTATTAGATGATATATCAAGCCATTGATTATAATAGAACCATTACCCTAAATTCCATATCGATTGTTTAACGATGTGTTTATTTCTGATATTCAAATATAGACATATCGAGCATATAGGTTGGTGACACATATGTCTAACCTTATTGATGAGACATTGTGATAAAGGGACTATATTATACAGTAATAATTCTCTTGTTTTTTTCATTATTGAAAAATTATGTTCTTTATCTTGAGTTCCAAAAACCATTTCTTGTTATTAATCCTATTCTATAGGTACTCCAACCTAATGCCAATGAGACAAAAGCCTATAGGGTGACACAGTATGTGTTTTTGATGATCTCTATAAATTTCAATTTGAATTTAACTAATTGAATAAATATTATTCTTATAAGCAAGATATAATTTTACTCTCATTTTTTTGATCCAAAATAATTATTGATGACTGAAATATTTAAATAAAATATTTATTCAGGTGATAAATAAATACTAGAGGTGTTGGAATAGAAAATGAAAATATCTAGTGAAAAATATAAATAACATTTGATATTACGCAAGTTGGTGTGAATCAAATCAGTAATACTAAAATTATTATGATGTGGAATAAGGTTTTTTATATGTTATATTTCTTTTAAGTACTGACATGAAATTGAATAGCCTTTTCACATAATCCCTTGCTCTATGAATATATGATTATGTTTATTGTGTAGGGTGTGCAATTGAAAACATGGAATTATTGTGCATAATTAATTCATTGTCTTCTCCACCTTTTCTCTCCATCTCATGAATGAGAAATACCGGATAGATTCCATCAATACCAAAATTTGAGTGATCAATAAAAAAACAAGACAATTTATTAGACGTGCAAGCATCAAGATATCAATTAGCATTTCATTGAGACCAACAGAGCACATGTGGATCCCAAATAAAGGGATCATATCATTGGATCCTCACAGAGAAATGAATATAATCTAAAAGGATATTTTAGAATGATCGAAATCATAATCAAAGAAAGATCCTATTCATAGGTGTTCATTTATTTTGATATTAAATATATTAATTATAAATTGGATGTGCATCATCCTCGCTTGATGTTTTCTAAATTTAAATATTCAATGAAATTTTAATATATCACCCACCACTGATAACTTTTTATGTTTCTAGAACCAACAAATATATCTATATCAAAAATTATATCAAGATCATATAATTAAATAGTATGTGAAATAAGAAAAAAGGCACGAAATTCATTGGATAATTTTGTTCATCGGGTTTTAGTTGGTATGGTACATATGCAATTACCTGATAATTTTCCATTAATAAATATCCAAGAACATTCAATGAAGCATCACTGTAAATAAAAAATTCTCTAATTCCCAATTAAAAGGATAATTCTAGTTCATTATCCAATCTTCTTTTCAATTCTTAAAACATTCATCACCAACTCTAATTTTTAGATGAATTAAATAGATTTTTGATTCAACGATGTAAGTGGGATAGATAACCATGAAATGTTTTGAATAAACAATTTGTAATGACCAGTTATTCCAAGAAAACTATGAACCATAGTTAAATTTGTAGGACTTTAATACAATTCCACCATTATGGTTTTAGTATGATCAATAGTTATGCTAAAAAATATGCCTGATGAAAGAAATATATTATCAAAAAAATTCATATTTGATGAATTTTACATATCACGTATTTTCTGTCATGGTGAAAAATATTTAGATTCTTTTTATGATCCTCATAGATATTAAAATATACGAGAATCTCATGAATTGAAAATCCCATATATTTATCCACAAACTAATTAAAAATTCTCCTCATAACATCATTTAATATAGTGAGGTAATAATTAATTGTTATTTATAGTAATGTTATTAGGTTATATATAATTAATGCATAGTCTTGTGGAACGATCCTTTTTATTTAAAAGGGATCATCTTAAGGTGAAGGACTCTGAGGAATGGAAACTTTATCAAATAAATATTCTAAATTATTTTTCATTTCCAATTTATCTAATAGATCTATTCAACAAGGGTGTTTTAAATTTGGATTATCTTCCATAACTAAATCAACACTGAATTCATCCTCCTGATAAAGAATAAAACTAGAACACATATCATTCTATTTGATTCTCGTCCCTCTTAATCCCCTAAAATATCTTAAAATAAATTTATCTCATTTAAATATCCATTCTCTCTTCTTTCTGCCATGTCAAATCATGAGCAACTAACTAGTTCTTATTTTGTACTCATATTAGCATTCCCATAATTTCATGAATTGACAACATCGTATGATATATACTCCCTATTTCCAATCCTATATAACTGAAATGTCTCTCTATCATTGTTTACATTCATGAAAAAAATAAGACTATGGTGAACACAGTCTCATCATGATTTTCCTATTACAGTCTCCAAATATTCCTATCATAATGGTTAACACAACACACACTCAATGATTAACAGTCTTGAACATCATCAATGACTATGTAGTGCTCCCCTATGGAATCACAAAATGTTTTAGGCAAATTTATATCTGTGTTAGGAGATTAGGACAAAAAAAAACTATTTGTATATTCAAGTTCAAGGATTCTGTAGTATCAAGGTACAATTGAGGAAAAAAATTAAAAAGTACTGCAAGTTGGAACTAGAGATATAAACTCATAAGACCTTATTATATTTTTTGTAGAAGAATATAAATAGTTACCTACTTCCTATGTGACTACTTACTATAGTTCACTTTTTGGAATAAAAAACCAAGGGGGTGATCCTGATCTACATCAAGATAATAAATAGAAAATCATTCCCCAACTAACTAACTAAACTACTTGCACATAATTCCCACATTGTCTTTAATCCACTGATAAATTTATAATATTTTTGTTCTAGGAATAGTATTTGACCGAAAATATTAATAAAAAATTCATAACGAACTGATAATACTTAGTATCAATTATCTATTAAGTTAGATCGATGATCCTATAATAACTTTATATGGATATGTCAAATGTTATTAATTTGAAATTTGTATTTACTCTTGTTTTTAGTGAAGATATATTTTAATTTTTATCATTGTTGGGATTCAAATAACTTTTTCGTTGAATACTATTATAGAATCATCTCTAATGAAAGCAATGTCGAACATAAAATAGTGACCTTCAAGTTGGCACTCAATGTCACGATCTCTTATTTTTATTATTCCAGGTATTTTTTAATGATTTTGCCTAATTTATAGGATTAATTAATTTTTATAAAGGTTTAAATGTGTTGAAAGAAATAATATTGACCAAAACACTTTTATAATCATGTTAATATGAAATAAAATGAAAAGATAGAGATTTGATGACAAGACTATGCAAGAAAAAAATCCACATTGGCATTTATTGAAATTGTTTTTATTAACAATTTAATGTGGAGGATGTTGAAAAAGAATTATAAAAAAATAATACACATAGTCGTGACTAAGGGATTGAAGGAGGTCTAGAGATGCCTATATTTTGTCTTCATGGGAGAAAAAAAACCATGCTGCAACCTAGTATGTCAAACTATGGGCAATATATTGTGCCCACATTGGACATGTTGAAAACATACAGGTCACAATATAATATAATTTTTTTGTACCCATTGGACATGTCATATACTAATCAACATTTGGGATTTTCATAATGTCATTCATATTATTTCAATTTTGGTGAATGATTATACCATTCTAATAGTCTTCCCTTGTAGAACACACATGAAAATTACTCTTTAATATCATATGTGAGACTCAAAGAAAAATGTAAAAAATTTGGGTTCCATATATGCTTAAATAAGATTATTAGGTTTGGAATAAACAATCTAAGAGGATTCAAGGAAAGGTACTCCCAAGTTGACAAGATAATAAGAGGTCCCATGTCCCCTATATAATTCTTAGAGTTTGGTATACTCATATATACTAGAGTTATGGGTTCTCCAATTCAGGAAAGGGGTCAGTCCTCCCACACAACTAATAGAGTAAACACCCCCGAGTAGGGTGTGAGACCTCTTTTAGTATAAATTTTGGTTCAAACATGTTCAATGTGTGCCACTTTATGGGTTGTGGATGTCTTATTTGGGTATACACTATCTCAGATGACATTATTATAATTTGTAAAGGTGCAGGTGCCACACTATAGTTTCTTAGAGGCGATGTGGGTTTAGAAGTGTCAGGTATTTTTGTTTCTTGTGAATCTCAAAGTGATTGGTCCTTTTCTAGTTGGGTTGGTAAGAGTAATACTCTCTTAAATCTCTGGATTACCATAAAGAACATATGGGTTATTTCTTACCTTTGTATCTATGTGGTAACTAGTATTTCCGTATATTCCTTTTTGATTTTTGGGGAATACTACGAGATATGTATATAACCACCATTACATGGGAATTTACCCAAACATATCATCTTGGAGGAAGTAGGTGGGATATATAGTGGTGATATCAGTGGAAACAGTTCCAGTGGAGTGGGATCATAGTGGTTCTCAGTTCTGATGGCTATAGTATTTTTTCATATTAGGAGATACACATCGAGGAAGTTTGTTCCATGAAAATAAAAATTGTGCTGTGGTGGGTGATATATTAAATTTTCTTTTAAAAATGAATTTACCAAAGCCCTAAGAAAGAATATTTCATATCAAATTTAAAATTAATTTATTTAAGATTGGATGAAATTAATACTTGTTCTGAGAATTCGTTCCTAAATGTGGATATTTATGATTTAAAAAACACTTTAATAATGACTTCATTTCACTATGATGATTCATGGATAGAATCCCTCTAGTTGTGATCCAAACTCATTTCATCTCTGAGTAATTCTAACCGATATCTATGTACTAGTGAGGGAAATATATTATCTTTCATAATTTTTATTGATCCCTCATCATTTATTCTTGAATTTATCACTCTTGTTTTCATCATTATTGAGTGGTATAGGGTAGTAGGAGTTGATGGAGAATTCTTTGTGCTAAAATATTATATATTTTTCAATTTCCCATACAACACAACTGATATAGCTCTATATTTATAGATATAGGGTTTAGGATGAAATAACAATTAAATTTCAGGGTGGAACTTAATAATATTATAACTTTTAATGAAACCCATTCCATATAATAATAATAATAATTTCTGGTTCACGCAAACCTGTGCAATATAAAATATCATTTAACCGACCTGTTGATTAATATTTGTCACTAAACATGGACTTGGACCATTCGAACATCTCTAGATCTAGTTAAACACCTAAATAAATATTTTATTCAAATATTTCATTCCTAAATAATTATTTATGATTGATAAAACATTAATAAAACTATCTTCTGGTCTTGAAAATAATATTTAATCAATTAATTAAATTAAAAAATAATTTAATAGAGATCATCGAAAACACTTAGTTCTTGACCATCTAGGATTCGTTCACATTGGAATAAGGGAGGCTTACCAAAAGTCCAAAATTAATACATAGAAATGGGGTAGGGTACTCAAGATAAAGCACATAATGTTGCAATGAAAACAACCACATATGACCACTCACTGTAAAATATAATCATTTTCTCTCAATATATCATCAATTAGATTTCACATATGTGTCACAAACCTAAATTACTAATATGTATTTCTTTGACTATCTGATATAAACTCATCATTTCCACCTGAACATGAAATTTAACATGATTATTCTAATCAATTTAATGGTAAAAGATATGAACATCTATAAATATGTAAAGGGAAAATCATTCCTTTATTTATCCATTAATGACATGCCAATTATGATGCACCCTACATACTCTACCTCACCATGAATATATGGAAGAATTATTTTCATTGAAAAATATGTGTGTGTGATTCATGACATGTATTAATGATATTCTTAATCTATATGGACCATTACACATACGTCTAGATTGTAATATTCAATGGCACCGAAACATGAAAAATTATTACCGACAGGTCTCTTATCATAATCTCCTCTCATAGAGATTACAAAGGACCAACTACATGAGAAGAATCCTCATATACATACAAGTACATGCACCTAATAATCTATGTACTATGTGTCCCATCATATTATCATATTCAACCACATAACATTATTTAAAAATATCATCATAGTATTCCAAGGATATCATCCTAGTGGGGAACTAATATGACCTTATCAATGAAACTTATAGTCTAAGACGTTATTACATCAGAGTCATGCAGATTAATGAACAACAGGAAAAAAAATTATTAATATTCAATATATTTAATATTCATGTATGAAAACTAAAAATATTTAGTCCTAGGACACCAACTCCAAAAAACACCCCCTTAGACTAGAGACAACTACCTATGAATTTATGTCCACTAGACCTCATATGATAATCTTGTTTATAACGAGTCAAGGCTTCTATCAAGCGGTTCTCCTTGTTTTCATCCATGTAAATACACCTTCTTTAGCTACAATAGAATATTTATTTTTCATAGAGTTTGGTGTATAATCTGTGATCGTAGCCTACAATGAGATCATCCAGCTCCCAACACATCCATTCAAAGTGAATATGTATCCCATTTGTGATATCATGTAAACATGATTAGTTTGGAAACCATAAACTACATATCCTATAATTCCTAATTCCTAATATCCTCCAAATACCAAAAACAAATCCTTATTACACCTCAAATACTTAAGGATATATTTTTGATCACCATATAATAATGGTCACCAAGGTTAGTTTGATATCTTCCTATTACAATTAATGAATAGGCGAAATCTACACTGGTAAATATAATAACATACATGACTGATCCAGTAGAATATGATTTTAGAATACTTTCAATTCTATTGTGTTCCTCATGATTTTGGTGACATATTTTCTTAGATGTATGAATGTCGCGTGATGGTGGCAACAATAACTTCTTTGATTTTCCATACTAAATTTATTCAATTTTTTTCCAGTGTGTGTACTTTTATTTAAGCCAAACAGCCTCCTAAATTTATCATGATGGATCTTTATCCCAATAATATATGCTACATTTCCCAATATCTTTAAAAAGAAATATTTATTCTTACATGCCTTAACAGAGTGTATGACTTTTATTTCATTTCAAACGAGTTATATTTCTTTAACATATTTTATTATGAAAATGATTGTACTCCCACTAAATCATTAATAGATATTAGGATCACACTTATTCTTTATGAAATTAAATTCCATTATGGATTCATCAAAATAAATTTTCCATGGTCCCGATTATTTATTTAATCTATAAATGGATATTTGAAATATTCATATATAGATGTCATCATTTTGAGTAATAAACCTTTCATGTTGTTTCATATAAGAATATTTATAAAATTTACCTTTTAGGATGGTTATTTTTATATCTATTTTTAAACTCATAGTCTTGGTAAAAGTCAATGTAATGTAGAATTATAATAGATTTCAACATTGAAACTGGTGAAAATATTTCTTCATAGTGAATGACTTGATGTAATTTAAACTACATTGAAACCACTGATTCTGTATTTGTACTAACTTTCCCTTCCTTGTCTATTTTTATCTTGTATACCAATTTAAAACCAATTGTATTTACATTCACTAGAGGATCTACCAAAATCTAGACTAGATTTTTGTACTTGAAATTAATTTCTAAATTCCTGGATTCTTGCCACATTGAAACATCTACACCATATAATGATTCCTTATAGGTTATAATATCATTATTATCATCAAATAATATGTTAACATACTTAGTGATGTGAAAAACATACATTTCTTGTTTTCTATCCCCTATTTTACTCTTTTATAGTACTCGTGTCTCTAGAATAGTTTCTTCTACAATGGGGATTTGTAGAATATATTCTTTTTCTAACTCTTGTATACCTTGAGCCTCAAAAACATCGAAGTCTATCTTTATCCCACATTATCTTTTAGGTATAATCTCCCTATAAAGTAATATGAGCCATCTTGAAACTATTATCCTTTTTATGAAGGTCCATATAGGCAATATCCCTTTTTTTCTTCGGGGTATCCTATAAAGGTAAACTTTTTTCCTCAGGGTAAATGTTTTTTTCCGAATAGGCCTTAACAAATGATTCATATGACAACACATGTAAGTATGAAAACATGAATCTTTTTAAATTACATAAATGGTATGCTATACCTTCTTCGGCTTTATTTTTCCCTTGGTTTATTATTTTTTATGTTGTTTTTAACACATATCCTCAAAAGGATAATCGAATAATTGCATGAATCAGCATAGATCTAACTATATCCAACAAGGTATGGTTCTTCTATTCACATACACCATACCATTGTGGTGTATATGGAGGAGGGAGTTGAGATAGGATCCAAAACACCCATAAGTAATCAATGAAGAATTTATTTAGATATTATCCAACATGGTCTGATTATAGTTTTTTAATCATCCAACCATGATGGTTCTCAAATTCATTTTTATATTCCGTTAATTTATTAAAATAATATGAATTATATCACATTAGGTTGACATATACATATATTCAAAAATTATTACTAAAAGTTATGAAGTATGATTACCCAACCCTATACTCAACAGAAAAGGGTCCACACACATCCATACAAACTAATTCATTAAGGTCTTTTGAACATTAACTTTTTCCACTAAATAACTATTTGTTCATTTTACCTTGTAACGATTTGTGAAATAAACCAAGTGGTTTTAGTTAAAAATAATCTTCATATCGTTCTTCATATAATGTATTCATGAAATCTTCCTTCACAAGGCATATTTGGTGGTTCTATAGTTGGGTGTGTTATGTGTCATGTGATGTCGTTTTGTTATAAAGTTCCATTACTTGGTTTATATATTCCAACACATAAAATCCATTATTTAAATTCACCTTACCATAAAATGATATATTTAAAAACGAAGAACCATCCTTTTCCAAACCTGAAAATAAATCCATATGTATCATGTTTGGATACAGATATAATGTTTTTGGTAACAAATAAACATAATTACAACCCTTTAAAGTAATGGTCATTATGGTTAGCAATGTGAGGTGGTAGTCCCTGATAGTTACAACAACATTTTCCCCCATTTACTACTCATAGATCTACATTCCCTCCTTCAATTTCTTTGAATCTAATTGTTTCTTGTATTTGAATACATATGGGAGAACCACAAGTTGTATCTAGTACTCAATTGGACGAAAAAGATAAATTTAACTAAAAAATAAAAAACTTGAATCATCCCCATTCTTATTTGAATGGGTATATTTTTTCTTCTAGTGTCCGATCTTACCACATGTGAAGTATACAACAACATATTCCCTTTCATTCCCCTTGATCATACAATACATGGAACGACATTAAGAAGATTTGGTATGAGATCTCTTCACGTTCAATTTTAATTTTTTAGCATAAGGAAAAATTGACTTTCAAACTTCATATAATTATCTACTTAGTGAAGGAGATTAAGATTATGTAACATATACTTCTCAATTTTGTTATTATTAAAATTTTCAATAAAGATGGAGAAGCTCTAATAGAGTCAATCAAGAATGAGATCGGTGCTTTGTTGTTTAAAATGTTTAAACACTCTAACTTCTAAATGCCTAATGTATCCAATGAGCTTGACTTAATGAGTCCCAACTAGTTATCCTTCTCAAATATCTACCTGAAAGAGTGTCTTAGAAAACTCTTACCACACCTTTCTATCTCTCTCCAAAAAACAAATATGGAGGTTCTCAAGCTTGTTATACTCATTCATTTTTTAATGAGACATCATGAATTCACTAGACATGAATAAACATCAAACATTTAACATTATCCACACAGATAAAATGTTTTTCTTAGATAAGGAACTCTTCATCACTCACCTCCATGGTAGGTGAATCAATTATTGGGGATTCCAGTACCTTATTTTTCAATTCATGGTGTTCCACAATCTGAACTCATCTAAACCACACATGGATGTTACATCTAATGATGAGTCTGTCTTTATGTAATATTCATTGAATGGAATGTGTGGATGATGAGCTTATCATTTTATCCTAAAATTAAAATATTAGATTATTATTACATTTCTTGATCAAAAATTATGTGATAAATGATATCTTAGTTTAATTGTATTAAATATCCCACTATTTTATCTGGTACTAATATCCCTCACCATTAAACTCAAAATGTCTATTTATTGGGAAATTCAAGAGGTAAGGATCCATATTTACCATTGCATAACCCCAAGGATGTTTTCTTAAGATACTTTATGGTATTTAGGTAGGTAGGACTTTTCAAATTGTGGACTTGCATATCCTTGATCTGTTGATTTCACTACTTGATCATGAAATCGTTACTTGGATTTCCTCATCACTTTCCTCCTGGACACATCATGTCTAGGGGGGAATATGTCTCTTGGTGTAAGATGGTTTTGTCAACTCATAGACTTTATAATTACACCATATTAAAATTAAGTGACCAAATGAGTGATGGTCAAACACTTAGTTTAAAGGCTTTCATTCATAATCAAGTAAAAGGAAATGGAATGTCAAACTAAATATTTAATTGAGATATTTTAATTTAGTACACGTAAATTTCTTATTTTTTTACCCTTTATATTAATTGTTAAAACTGACTGGATTTTAATTAATTAATCATGATGGAAAAAAACTACACATAATCTATTCATTTAAATTCATTGATTTCACATTAATTAAATAATTAATGTTATCAGAGCCTTGTATCCATAGAATATAATAAAGTGTAGGAAAAAATAAATTTATAATTATATGACCTATATATGAGCATTATCTAATGGTTGATTTAACAAGATGACATTAAATCAACATATGACCTATGGAAAATAAATCATGTTTCCAATCTTGTAATGAGTTACAACATTCCACCTATCTAACTATGTAACAGAATGGTTGACATCATTATAGTTCTATCTTAAACCACCTCCACAAACCTTGAAAAACTCCACTAATTACATGTATTTATAACTAACACGCATGTGAGGGTACCAAAGGACTGGCTAAAGGGGAATTACATAATTATTCTTGGACACATAGGTATTACATAAAAATGGAGGTAGGGATGAATTGTAGGCCATAAAATTTAAATTAATAGTAAAAAATTACAAAACCATGTAATAAATTAAATTAAATAAATAAAAACACATACATTTGTCTTGGTAAAGCTCATAAAAGATCATAAATGATATAAAAAAATAGTAAATGGATATCATTAATTTATTTATTATTTCATTATAAGTACAAGAAACATTTTTTATTAATTAATTATTTTCCTCTAATCTTAATGACATCTGAATTCATTGTCGATAAACATCATTAGGAAATTAATGAAAAATAAATGGCCAAACAAATTTTTGTAGATTTATTACAATAAAATAATTGATAATTTAAAATTTTTTAAAAACGTTATCAAATTATCAAGAATTTAATGTGTTAATAAAAGAAATAATGATTTAATGCTGAAATTTTCAATTTAATATAATTTAATTATATTACTAATTGGGTGACCACATGGACTGTAATATCCAGCTACATGCTGCATACCTCTATTATTGTGTTCCTAGGTCACATTATTGCCAGACTCCTTGAAATCTAAATGCCAGCACCACACTATGTATCATCTTTTTTGTGTGCCAAATATAATCACCTAGGTATTCAGTGTGTATCTTGGTGGATTACACGATGTGTTTACTCTAGCTATAAACCATGTAGTCCAAATTATGAATGCCCATGCAATGAACTAAATGACATGGAATATTATTGGGTGAAAGATTACATGAAGTGATCCTCTAGATAAAAATTGGGTATGTATAATGAGGTATGCCCATAAAATAAGATTTATGACTCGCTGTGTATCTCAGATGTGGGAATTGATGAACTATCATATAAATTTTATGTATAACATAAATTCATTTGGTTTTCAGTCTCATATGGTTTGACAGTGTATAATGACCAGAAGGATTGCACAATTTGGACTGCTAACCTTTGTCGACTACACGGTGTGTATAACATATACATGCTATGTAATCCACCAACCACGTTCTAGGTGGGCTAGTCAACCCGCAAAGTACACCATATGTAAAAATTGTGTGGAATTTCATGTATATTTTTACATGGACATGTGAAACATACTAGGGTGCGCATTTTTTACTCTGCATACATGTTTTGTAAACATGTGTTACAGAATTTTTTTGGCAGTTCCTGATATAATCTTTTGTTATTCTTCATCTTTTCTTAAACCATTAAGAAAATGAAGAACTGAACAACCATGATTAATCTATCAATGGAATTTTAATTCAAAAATAGATTAGTGAATAAATAATATGAATTGAAAATTCATACATGATTTTATATAGATCAACAAAATAATAAATATATATACATTTTAACATGACCCATCTGAAACTATTTTTTGGTTCCATCAACAATGCAATAATGTGATGGTGGGAGATATATTAAAATTTATTTTAATATTTAGTTTCGTGAAACCCCGATTGATGATCCTTCACATCATATTTAAAGTATTTTATTTAATATTAGATGAAATGAAAACCAAATATGAAAATTATTTATGCAATATGGATCTTGATTATCGAAAAAGACCATTTCATATTTCCTTTGTTGTTATGTCATGATCCAGGGATTGAATTACTCCATATATAATCCACACATTCTCCTTTGATCTATAAGTAAGGCTAATTGATCTTTAGATACTAGAACAAAAAAAAACCAAATTTCCTATATTATTAATGTTGATCTCTCGTAATCTAGTCTTCATGGAATTTATATTTCATTTCTCATTATTTAGAGGCAGTTTGGATGAGCCGATAGGGAATTATTTGTGTCAAAAAATTCCCAATTTTTTAATGTATCATAATATATAATAAATTTAATCATCTACTTATATAACTGGGGTTTAGGTTAAAATAATAATTTAATTACATGTAGGACCTTAAATAATATTATAACCATTAATGAACCCCATTACACATGGTAATAATTATTATAATAATAATAATAATAATATATTTTGGTGTGTTCCAACTAGAACAATAACAAATATTAACTGTAACACCCCAGGATTTCATAGTGTGTTATTTCTTAAAAATAATTCAATAACTTGCACTACACGCAACACCGAGTTCAATCACACCATGACGTACAAAAAAAAGCCATTTAAAGAGGTCATGAATAGTATTAACAACATTTTGAACTTTATATAATCCTTATAATTTTAGAATCCCTATTATGAGTTTCTTAGTCATAATGCAAGAACAGATTCATTTTCAGTATTTCACTTTTATCAACTTTAATAGTGAAACCTTTTTAAATAAAATATTTTAAACTATCTGAATAAATTGGGACATCAAAAAAAAATTTAAAATGAAACATCCCAAACTTCCACGGTACGCTTTCCTTTGAATAAAATAGTAGCGTGTGTTGTACGCAACCTTGAGTTTTAACACACGCCACAACCAATCAAACTAGCCGTTATGAATAGTAATACCTAAATTTTGAAATTATATATATTTTATATTTTAAAATGGACTTCATTTTTGGATTCGGAATATTGAATTTAGCCTAAGGTGAAATTTTGGTACTTTTCGGATAACTTTCATATTTTGATGAATAGTGAAAATTACTAAATTTTAATTAAAAACAATTTTTTTAATCAAAATAATTAATAGTGATAAATTATGAATTTTAGTAGTTTTAAAGTATATTTAGAATATATTTTTGCCATTTAATATAATGTTGGTCATTGGACATAATTTTACAATTAAACCGAACATAAACAAGTGTCAATCTTTTGATAGTTATTATCTCTTAAAAACACGCTTTTTGTTTTGACAGCAGGAATTAATTTTAAATTAATTTCTGCCACTTCTGTGTTTTGAATTTAGAAAAATGGATTCCATATTTGGAATCAGGATGTCCAAATTGTGTAAATAGGTAACTTTTATTTTTAGACATTTTGAATAATTACTGTGGTAAATATTTTATTTACCATGGTTAAGGGTAAATCCGGTAAATAAGGGTTAAAAAATAATATTATAATAATACAAAATTACCCTAAAACGTGACCTAACCTTATTGGTGGACACATACCCGACCATGAGCATCCTTGGGTCAATTTGGGGACCCCTTGGAGCCACTTGTATGTGGTAGGGACACATTATATTAATAAAGTTAAAATAAAAATAAAAATGGCATAAGCTTACATCTTTTAGAAGAAAAATTTTTACATAGGGTTATACATGTTGGATTTTCGATTATAAATATTCATTAGAAAGCTAAATAGATTTCATACATAATGGTATTTTATTTATAATTTTTAGACATCAAATAAGTTAAATTATTAATGACTCAATAGTGATGCAATGTTTACCTCATTAATAAATCATTTAAATAAATAATATTATAATGATTAAAATATTATCTAAAACCTGTCCAATTCTTATTGGTTGATGTTATTTAGAATATGAGTCATCTTATCTTAGACCTCAATGATTTTTGGACCATTATAAACCGAATATAATTATATTATAAAGTAATACTTTCACTCTTTCCTAAAGAGCCCCTCCTCTCCCTTATAAAAGGTGACCACTTCTACTCATTCCTCACACCTCTCAAGCCACTTGGCTCGTCCAAACTCTGCCCAAATAAGCTCCCCACATCCCTCTCCTCCTCCTTGAAGCTTCCCCTTAGGAAGAAAGCATTTCAAGAAGTCCTTTGGTTCCATCCAAAGTGAGTTACCTAAATTAAAGGTAACGATTTCTCTTAAATTATTTTCATTTATTTTGCTTCTCCAACCCCCAAACTCTTTTTATTTCCTTTCATTTGTAACAACACCAGTATCCTCAATATACTAGGATGTTGTTATAAGAAGTATTCAAACTACACATACACACAACTCCATCTAATGGATGATGAACATAATGTTTCTGTGGATGGCAAACTAACGCCTCACGAAACGATGATTGTTCAAATACATCTTACCGCCTCTCATGGTGGCCATTATGATGGCACTGTAATTAAATATGATATTAATGATATATATTTTATATATAAGCTTCTGTAATTCCATTTTATTTCATACCATTATTCGTTTCATGTTGTATATATATACGATAATTTCATTTGAGGAAGTGCGGACTACCGCCCCCTTAAAATGATATGACTCGTTCATACCACACATGGAACGTATAAAGGATGGTGTTAATGAACTTAAGTAACATATATAAAATATTATATTATATTGTAATAGTAATATACCTAAGTATCATTTGGATTCAATTCTTTTAAAATAAAAATTAAATGGAAGTTGCGTCCGTGCGTACGTACGGACTGCCGTCTCCACGAACGCGATGAGATTCATCCTCCATCGTATCCATTCAAGTATAATTATCATTTGATGATTTAAAAATGATGTTTAAGGACTTGATACCATTCTGGATTTGAATAATATACAACCTATCCTTTACAAACATGTCTTACGTAACAAAACATACAAAAGAAAACAAGTAAGTTAACACCCGAAACAACGATAATACTAAGATATTATTATCAAATCAATATTAAAAGATCATATATGATATCATATTAATATATATGATTCTTGTATAATTTAATAACAATTATTTCACCATTATACAAGAGGTTAACCTACCCCAACCAAGGAAAAGTACAGGGTAAGGGATTTTCTTATCTCACTTTCAATTCCGTGAGATTTCCATTGTTCGCCACTAAATTATTGAAAGTGGTGTATTGTGTACTGCCATTTGATATATATTATCATGATTATATTTATATTCATGTTATTCTGTAAATAATTTGGTGGTTATTAACTTTTGGCCATACGACTCAGTTGATTAACGTGGTAAGGGGTTTTCATCTCACTCCTTATTCTCATGAGATTCATGCCATATTGCCACCATTACCTTTTGTGTGGTGTATGTACTGCCCATAATTATATTCTTTGTGTAATACACTCTAATTTATGTGTACTTACATATTCATTATATGATACCTCTTTCATGGGTTTTATGTTTCATAAGTTACCAAACTGGTAAGGGTTATTTCACAATCTCTTCATTATCTGAGGTTGTTTATACGTAATAATCTACTGGGATCTCGTTATCATCCACATCCATGTTTCTTCAAAATGTATTTCAAAACAATTTTAATATTTAAACGAATATGGGTTAAAGTCATTTATACCCTTGTTTGACTTTTTATAAGAGGTTTATAAGGGAATCTTTCCGTCGTTTTCCAAACAAGGTGCTTTTTAACCTTTTCGACAGAATTAAGATAAGAATGTTTTTTTAACTTATACGGCGGGTGCGGTTATTTTTTGCCGTTATAAAATCTTCAAAGCTTCCCTTAAAAGTTTATAAGATTATTTTCAAAGAAAATGTTTGATTTTATATGGATCTTAAATGATTTCAAAATAAAAGGAGATATTTCTTTAAAAAGAATTTTTATTTCATCTATGTCAACATCCTTTGATGGGTTTTAAGATTATTTGAAGTTGATTTATTATGATACAAAACTTCTATATTGTTTTGAAGGTTTTGTGATATGTTTGACTGTGGATGTGCTATTTTTATACCATTCATAGTTTATGGTGAAAGTATTGACATTTCGTATGCTAGTTCCAATAAGAATGTTTATGTTATATTTCAATCTTTACTTCATATAAATGTGTTGGACAAGTATGTTCCAGGTTGGGGACTGGTTAAAGTAAGCCCTCCAGGTTGGGGACTGGTAAAAGTAAGCCCTCCAGGTTGGGGACTGGTAAAAGTAAGCCCTCCAGGTTAGGGACTGGTAAAAGTAAGCCCTCCGGGTTGGTGTCCGGTTATTAGAGGCACTCCGGGTTACTGTCCGGTTATTAGAGGCACTCTAGGTTGGTGTCCGGTTATTAGAGGCACTCCGGGTTGGGTTCCGGTTACAGTTAGCCCCAAGGTCTTGGGACGAGGCCTTGAAAAGTAATTAAAGTTTAGCATTATGCATTCCAACATTATGAAAGTGGTTATTGATTTTTGCATGTGATTATTCGATTAGTAGAATATCCATGTGAATAAGTAAATGGAATTATTTCATTTTACTTTTGCCATACTATGTTGAAGTTAAAGTTTAAAAGGCTTTTGTTTTAGTAATGCATTGCCTTAAATGTTTATTCTTATTTATGAAAGTTTTTGCTATATTGTTATCCTTACTGGGCATTTGAGCTCACCCCTTTTCTATGTTTTATTTTTCCCAGGATGTGAAGAAGTAAGTTATGAATGACCTGCAGGGATTTTATGAGGGGTTAATAGTGTGGATTGTGGAAACATTATGTTGTTGTAGTAGTTTTTCATTTTATAATGTAATGTAAAACTTATGAATATATCTAGTGTTTCCAAGGCTACTAAACCAATCGGTCTTTCGAGATTTGATCTTTCTTGTGATCATGCCAATGTTATGTAATAATGCACCGACTCTGGGTAACTGGGGTCGGGGCGTTACAGTTGGTATCAGAGGAAGTTTAGTACAAACCTTGGAAGCTAGATTTAGATAAACTCTGATTAGAGCACCTAGACCTAAGATGAACTTTGAGTATTAGTATAGAAGAACTTCCTAGAATTTTGGTATTGTAGAGATTTTGTGAGTTTTCCGAGCAATACATCCCTGTCTGGATACGATCAGGTAGAGGCGGCTCTGGCACAGATGTACCTAGGGGTAAAACCCGAAAACACCGCTTTGAGCTAGACTCGAACGGGAACTGGTGCACGACAATGGGCCTTGCTGCACTCTTGGTTACGACACTCCCGGGGGATATGCTTAGGATAACTCTCATTTTTATTACAAATCATTATGAAGGGTTTATGAGTATATACTTCCTCAAAGAAAACATTCTTATGATTATGGATTATATCCATAAATAGTTCAATTTATGTTAAGTGTTTTATAAGTATGGGATTATGTATTTTGATTCATAAACTGATCTAGTGTATGCCATTGTTTAGAAATGGCGCCCAGTATAAGGAATGGGAACTCCAGAAATGAACATGATCCAAAGAGAAGGAAGGATCATATCTTTCATGGTCTTAATCTAGAATTTATAAGAGAAATAGTCTCCCATGTATTATCATCATATGAAGAAATAATATCATGTGTTGATAAGATAGGTAAAGAGTTTACTGAGTCCTATGGCTTTGAAGGGAAGCAAGAGAAGAAAAGGATAGAAGAGAGAAAGATGGATAAAGGGAAGAGGGAAAAGAAGAATTTTCCCATATGTGGTAATTGTGGAAAGAAACACCCTGGAACTTCCCTGAAAGGAATGGGAGTTTGTTATAAGTGTGGAGGAAAAGGGCACAAAGTACGTGACTGCAAGGGTAAGAAAATGGTTTCAAATGTACAATGCTTCATTTGCAAGGAGTTTGGACACTACGCGAACCTATGTCACAGTCATCAGACTATGCCGCAAATGATGTTAATGGATAATAATCAAGTTATGATACTACCACAGATGAAGAGGAATGATTATAGTTCTTATATTGATTATGTCAATTGAGTGTTGTATCAACAATGTACTTGTTATAATAATTATGGAGTATATAAGGATTGTACTGCAGTACTATTTCATTAAGGACTTGAGATTGTGTAGAACAAAGAAAAGTGACTCAATAGCAGGATAAATTTTTGGATAATATATGGTTGAGAGAATGATAAACCATAATATAGTTCTGATACCGAGGTAGTGATTTTGGAATAATACATGATTGCTTTGGATAAATTATATTGGATATTCATGACTACCTTGGAACTAATTAATGATTTGTATATTCCATCATTGTTGGGGTTTAAAACATTTTTGGATTGATGAAGTATATCCAGCATTCTATATGGAATAGGGGAGCATGAATTTAAACAATAAGGAATATGGTAATTCAAGATGTTTCAGTTTATTAAAAGAATACAAGATGGAGGTATTCATATGCTATTACGGGGTAAAAAGGATATATATTATGTTTACCTTCCTTATAAATGTTGGACTGTGAGTTTGGACAGAAGTATTTTGGATAGTTCTAGTTTGGATTATTTTGGATTACCATAAAAGGACAACCCAGAGGTCGGGCGACAACCTGTCGTGTCCGGCAAGGCTGCGAGACTTGAACCCGCAACCGAAGGGCGACAAGGGTGTATCACCTACCACTGGCCCACGAGATGTCCTGGATTAAATAATGTAGTTTTTATTAAGAGATCTTGTAGATGTATTATAAATTCGTTTATTTTGGAACCCTATACAAATAGTGTAAATATAATATTTTACATTCTATTATCTTTTAGAGTGAAAGATGAGTTTGTGGTAGAAATTTATTAATGGATAAAACTCTAATTATAAAGTAAGTATATCTCCTTATGATCTTAGCCAATCTCATAAATAAATTCCTCAACATTAAGAAAAGCTACTTAGAATAAAAATGTTTTCCAAGATGTTACCTTAAATCAACACTAATTTATGGCTTTGGGATTGTTGGCCTTTTCATAGCCATGTTCTCTACCACTCTCCATCAGATAATTGATGGTTATATTTTTCTTCCATATCCATATTTTCCTACATGGAACCCTAGTATGTGTTATTTTCGGTAATCTTCATACTTTCGACTCTTTATTTTAAATAGAGGCCTCACTAATTCATTTTTCGATATGGGATTTCAACTAAGATATTTTGAAACATCAAAAATGTGTTATCCTAATACCCTATGTTTTGTTGAACCGATGGTATTTGAAATCATCATAGATTGATGAATTTAAGGACCTCAATTTTACACTTGTTTGTGATTGATGACCTCAATCACTACCTATAAATATTTACGTTTTTCCTCCAATTATATGTCTCTAATTGCCACCAATGTTCTCCTAATCGAGATCATAATTTGGTGGTGACCCTTTGATTTCTCTTTTCCTCATATTAAGACTAAATTTTAGTAACCTAATTTCCGATGTGGGTTTTACCACAAAGATATTTTCTATTTTCAACCTTTTATTTTTGAAGAACAATTTCAAATTGCGAGGACGCAATTTATTGAAGGAGGGGAGAATGTAACACCCCAGGATTTCATAGTGTGTTATTTTTTAGAAATAATTCAATAACTTATTCTACACGCAACACCGAGTTCAATCACACCATGAAGTACAAAAAAAAGCTATTAAAAGATGTCATGAATAGTATTAACAACATTTTGAACTTTATATAATCCTTATAATTTTAGATTCCCTATTATGAGTTTCTTAGTCATAATGCAAGAACAGATTCATTTTCAGTATTGCACTTTTATCAACTTTAGTAGTGAAACCTTTTTAAATAAAATATTTTAAACTATTAGAATAAATTGGGACATCAAAAAAAAATTTAAATGAAACATCCCAAGCTTCCACGGTACGCTTTCCTTTGAATAAAATAGTAGCGTGTGTTGTACGCAACCTTGAGTTTTAACACACGCGACAACCAATCAAACTAGCCGTTATGAATAGTAATACCTAAATTTTGGAATTATATATATTTTATATTTTAAAATGGACTTCATTTTTGGATTCGGAATATCGAATTTAGCCTAAGGTGAAATTTTGGTACTTTTCGGATAACTTTCATATTTTGATGAATAGTGAAAATTACTAAATTTTAATTAAAAACAACTTTTTTAATCAAAATAATTAATAGTGATAAATTATGAATTTTAGTAGTTTTAAAGTATATTTAGAATATATTTTTACCATTTAATATAATGTTGGTCATTGGAAATAATTTTACAATTAAACCGAACATAAACAAGTGTCAATCTTTTGATAGTTATTATCTCTTAAAAACACGCTTTTTGTTTTGACAGCGGGAATTAATTTTAAATTAATTTCTGCCACTTCTTTGTTTTGAATTTAGAAAAATGGATTCCATATTTGGAATCAGGATGTCCAAATTGTGTAAATAGGTAACTTTTATATTTAGACATTTTGAATAATTACTGTGGTAAATATTTTATTTACCATGGTTAAGGGTAAGTCCGGTAAATAAGGGTTAAAAAATAATATTATAATAATACAAAATTACCCTAAAACGTGTCCTAACCTTATTGGTGGACACATACCCGACCATGAGCATCCTTGGGTCAATTTTGGGACCCCTTGGAGCCACTTTTATGTTGTAGGGACACTTTATATTAATAAAGTTAAAATAAAAATAAAAATGGCATAAGCTTACATCTTTTAGAAGAACAATTTTTACATAGGGTTATACATGTTGGATTTTCGATTATAAATATTCATTAGAAAGCTAAAACGATTTCCTACATAATGGTGTTTTATTTATAATTTTTAGACATCAAATAAGTTAAATTATTAATGACACAATAGTGATGCAATGTTTACCTCATTAATAAATCATTTAAATAAATAACATTATAATGATTAAAATATTATCTAAAACCTGTCCAATTCTTATTGGATGATGTTATTTAGAATATGAGTCATCTTATATTCGACCTCAATGATTTTTGGACCATTATAAACCGAATATAATTATATTATAAAGTAATACTTTCACTCTTTCTTAAAGAGCCCCTCCTCTCCCTTATAAAAGGAGACCACTTCTACTCATTCCTCACACCTCTCAATCCACTTGGCTCGTCCAAACTCTGCCCAACTAACCTCCCCACATCCCTCTCCTCCTACTTGAAGCTTCCCCTTAGGCAGAAAGAATTTCAAGAAGTCCTTTGGTTCCAACCAATGTGAGTTACCTAAATTAAAGGTAACGATTTCTCTTAAATTATTTTCATTTATTTTGCTTCTCCAACCCCAAAACTCTTTTTATTTCCTTTCTTTTGTAACAACACCAGTATCCTAAATATACTAGGATGTTGTTATAAGAAGTATTCAAACTACACATACACACAAATCCATCTAATGGATGATGAACATAATGTTTCTGTGGATGGCAAACTAACGCCTCACGAAACGATGATTGTTCAAATACATCTTACCGCCTCTCATGGTGGCCATTATGATGGCACTGTAATTAAATATGATATTAATGATATATATTTTATATATAAGCTTCTGTAATTCCATTTTATTTCATACCATTATTCGTTTCATGTTGTATATACATACGATAATTTCAATTGAGGAAGTGCGGACTACCGCCCCCTTAAAATGATATGACTCGTTCATACCACACATGGAACGTATAAAGGATGGTGTTAATGAACTTAAGTAACATATATAAAATATTATATTATACTGTAATAGTAATATACCTAAGTATCATTTGTATTCAATTCTTTCAAAATAAAAATTAAATGGAAGTTGCGTTCGTGCGTACGTACGGACTACCGTCTCCACGAACGCGATGAGATTCATCCTCCATCATATCCATTCAAGTATAATTATCATTTGATGATTTAAAAATGATGTTTAAGGACTTGATACCATTCTGGATTTGAATTATATACAACCTATCCTTTACAAACATGTCTTACGTAACAAAACATACAAAAGAAAACAAGTAAGTTAACACCCGAAACAACGATAATACTAAGATATTATTATCAAATCAATATTAAAAGATCATATATGACATCATAATAATATATATGATTCTTGTATAATTTAATAACAATTATTTCACCATTATACAGGAGGTTAACCTACCCCAACCAAGGAAAAGTACAAGGTAAGGGATTTTCTTATCTCACTTTCAATTCCATGAGATTTCCATTGTTCGCCACTAAATTATTGAAAGTGGTGTATTGTGTACTTCCATTTGATATATATTATCATGATTCTATTTATATTCATGTTATTCTGTAAATCATTTGGTGTTTATTAACTTTTGGCCATACGACTCAGTTGATTAACGTGGTAAGGGGTTTTCATCTCACTCCTTATTCTCATGAGATTCATGCCATATTGCCACCATTACCTTTTGTGTGGTGTATGTACTGCCCATAATTATATTATTTGTGTAATACACTCTAATTTATGTGTACTTACATATTCATTGTATTATACCTCTTTCATGGGTTGTATGTTTCATATGTTACCAAACTGGTAAGGGTTATTTCACAATCTCTTCATCATCTGAGGTTGTTTATACGTAATAATCTACTGGGATCTCGTTATCATCCACATCCATGTTTCTTCAAAATGTATTTCAAAACATTTTTAATATTTAAAAGAATATGGGTTAATGTCATTTATACCCTTGTTTGACTTTTTATAAGAGGTTTATAGGGGAATCTTTCCGTCGTTTTCCAAACAAGGTGCTTTTTAACCTTTTCGACAGAATTAAGATAAGAAAGTTTTTTTAACTTATACGGCGGGTGCGGTTTTTTTCCGCCGTTATAAAATCGTCAAAGTTTCCCTTAAAAGCTTATAAGATTATTTTCAAAGAAAATGTTTGATTTTATATTGATCTTAAATGATTTCAAAATAAAAGGAGATTTTTCTTTAAAAAAAATTTTGATTTCATCTATGTCAACATCCTTTGATGGGTTTTAAGATTATTTGAAGTTGATTTATTATGATACAAAACTTCTATATTGTTTTGAAGGTTTTGTGATATGTTTGACTGTGGATGTGCTATTTTTATACCATTCATAGTTTATGGTGAAAGTATTGACATTTCGTATGCTAGTTCCAATAAGAATGTTTATGTTATATTTCAATCTTTACTTCATATGAATGTGTTGGACAAGTATGTTCTAGGTTGGGGACTGGTTAAAGTAAGACCTCCAGGTTGGGGACTGGTAAAAGTAAGCCCTCCAGGTTGGGGACTGGTAAAAGTAAGCCCTCCAGGTTCGGGACTGGTAAAAGTAAGCCCTCCGGGTTGGTGTCCGGTTATGAGAGGCACTCCGGGTTGGTGTCCGGTTATTAGTGGCACTCCGGGTTGGTGTCCGGTTATTAGAGGCACTCCAGGTTGGGTTCCGGTTACAGTTAGCCCCAAGGTCTTGGGACGAGGCCTTGAAAAGTAATTAAAGTTTAGCATTATGCATTCCAACATTATGAAAGTGGTTATTGATTTTTTCATGTGATTATTCGATTAGTAGAATATCCATGTGAATAAGTAAATGGCATTATTTCATTTTACTTTTGCCATGCTATGTTGAAGTTAAAGTTTAAAAGGCTTTTGTTTTAGTAATGCATTGCCTTAAATGTTTATTCTTATTTATGAATGTTTTCGCTATATTATTATCCTTACTGGGCATTTGAGCTCACCCCTTTTCTATGTTTTATTTTTCCCAGGATGTGAAGAAGTAAGTTATGAATGACCTGCAGGGATTTTATGAGGGGTTAATAGTGTGTATTGTGGAAACATTATGTTGTTGTAGTAGTTTTTCATTTTATGATGTAATGTAAAACTTATGAATATATCTAGTGTTTCCAAGGCTACTAAACCAATCGGTCTTTCAAGATTTGATCTTTCTTGTGATCATGCCAATGTTATGTAATAATGCACCGACTCTGGGTAACTGGGGTCGGGGTGTTACATTAACTAACCAGATTGTTGATTAAAAGTTTTCACCAGACATAGTCTTGGTCTATCCAATCTCTTCTAGAATTTATTGAGCACCATAAATAATATTTCATTCATAAATAAATATTTTTTATTGATAAAACATGAATAAAATTTTCCCTCAATTTTGAGAATATTACTTATTCAAGTAATATTAATCAAATAGAATCTAATCGAGATCATTGAAAAAACATAGTGTGAAACAATCTAGGATTCTTTATCATTTAAACTAAAAGGGTGTAACTAAAGTTTAATATTACAATTTAGTAACAGTTCAAGGATCCCAAGAGAAATAACATAATGTATCAATGATGAAATACACAAATGATCATTGACTATGAAATATAATCCCTTTTTCACAATATCTAATCCTGAAGATTTCACATATGTGTCACAAAACTATATGCCCAATATGTCTTTCATTCACTATATGAAATAAATGCATTGTTTTAAAATGGGCATGAATTATAATGAGATGATTCTATTATAATAAAATGGTTCATATATTTACTTCCATAAATATGGAACATAAAATTCCTTCTTTGACTTATACATTAATGACATGTTATTCATGATGCTCCCAATGCACCATAACTCACCACAAACATATGAAATCACATTTTTCTTCAGAAAATCTATGTTCATGAGTGATTACTTGTATTAATTATAATATTGTTGTATATGTACCTTTAAAGATTCTTACATATTTGAATATATGATAAACCAAAACAAGCATAATTCCATCTGGAATGTGTTATCTCATAATATCTAATCTGGGAGAATATCATGTTTGAACTTCATGAGAAGAAGACACATCTGCTTAAGTGTACACTCACATGGAATTATATGTACTATGAGTCTGCTTATTGTATGTTATCAAAATACAATAGATTATTTAACAATTTCTTCATAGTACATTATTGTTATCATCAATTTTAGGAACTACTTTGAACTTATAAATATGGCGTTCTCTATAACACATTTTAATAGTTGAGTCATGCATAATAATGAAAAATATGTAATAATATGTTCTATTAACATTAAATACATCATATATACATGTAATAAAAGTAAAATAGTTGGTCTTAGGACACCAACTACTATAGAGGAGTCTCATTTATAGTGTCCTATGGTTGTTTACTTTTTGAGATATTGAGATTATGTTATTACTTATTTTTATCATGGTGTACATTGTGGGAATTATTATCATGTGTCACATTAATTTATACATTGAAATTGGTTTTATTTTCCAATTTTCATTGTTTTTATATACTTTCTGTAGAAATGTGATTTTATATTAATATATCTAGATAAGGCCTCTCAAATGTGTTATTGATACTCGATATTAGTCATTAGCCCTTAACCTATTGAAGGTGATCTTGGGGTAGCATACCTAACTTAATTCCAACCCATGTGGGTTCATATAGTGTCGGGTCATTTCAATCCCATAACAAATATTTTGAAACCATTTTTAGTTTCATTTTTTTTTATTAAAATATGAAGGAATATTTGAGATACTATGATAATTCCACATGTCCCCATACTAGAGATTTTTCATAGAAGTTAATGAGTTTTCCTCTTAATGATTAATTATTAGGAACTAATTTTTAATTTTCTACATTAGTTTTATGTTTAATTAAAAATATATGATAATCTAATAGGATCTTTATAATATTTTATATAAACATAAAATTCCTAAAATAATATCCATCTCACTTGTTTGGGATTAGAATTCATATTATTCAATAATAACCTCTTTATTTCATGGTAGAATAGAAAATTAATATAGTTTTAATTTTTTTATAGTGAAAAATAATTAATAGAAAGTTTTTTATAGTAGATTAATTGATTTATGCAGGATCCATGGGGTTTTAATTTCACATTATTTGATTTCGAAAGTCTAAAAACACTATTTGAGGAATTATATATTAATTTGAAAGGGAGTTTTATATCCTAGAATGGTGATTTTATAATTTCTGGGGTGGTTGGACTTCTTTCCAGTTTATCAAATGATTCATTACTTTAATTATCACCCTATATTTCCTAGAAACAATATCATGTGATTCAAACATATTGGTTATGTAAAAGAAAAAAATATCAATAAAAATTAGTGAAACTAAGTACAATAGTCCTTAAAATATTTAACAATAATCCCCATGATAAATAAAAATGTTCATCCTGTATTACACAGTCTAACTAGGATTCTCATACAAGGAAAAGTATTAAAAGGTCATGTGAAGTCCGTTTTATCTTGACCCTATAGTGTAATTGGAACATAAAATTATCTGTAGGAACCATATAAAAGTAATGGTGTGTTTCTCCTATTATCCATTCAACCATTTTGTTAATGAAGATGATTAGAAACTAATATTTTCTTGTCAATTTGTTCTAATTTTTATAATCATTTAAAATGAACAAATTGTATTGTATCAAAACATTTACTAATTTATTCATATATATTTTGACAATATTTAGACCAAATTTCTTAGGAACTATCTGAATTATAATCTCCTATTGTGAGTTAAAAATGAGATATACACTTCCTAACTCTAAAATATTTTCTTCCTCTTCTTCATCTACTTCAGGCATTTTTAGAGAGAATC
Organism: Viscum album; assembly: GCA_963277665.1. Classification (NCBI taxonomy): domain Eukaryota; kingdom Viridiplantae; phylum Streptophyta; class Magnoliopsida; order Santalales; family Viscaceae; genus Viscum; species Viscum album. The sequence goes on from OY728137.1 coordinate 1,778,357,794, forward strand.
TTTTCTATGGGATTGAATAACTAGATGGACCCATTTTCAAGTAACAATTTTTTCTTAAATATTTTCAAAATAATGCATGGGATGTCTTATAGAGTTCAACCTATTGATGTCATATTAACTTATAATATGTTTTTATGTTTAATTTATTTATTCAGTAAATATTTTTTAAAATTATTATTGGAAACATTTATATGATCCTTAAATTAGTTTGATTTAAACTTAAGGGTAATGATTTAAGATTATGTCTAGATTGGTGTGTGAGAGATGAAAGAAACTAGTCCTCATGATATGGAAATCATGAATTTTTTATACAGAAGATAAAATATAGGTTTCATTATCATATAAAAGCTAAAAATCAGAACCATAATAAAATTCCTTCAAATTGGAATCAAAAAATTTCAATTTATATAAAATATGGGAGTAAAAATTACTTATCAAACACTTACTTAATATTTCTCATCTCTTATCCATTGATAATTTATTTACATAATTTACTTTATAGTAATTGGATAATGTTTTATACATCTCATGTAGAGACTTTTATTATCTTGATCATTACTAGTTTTAGATATATTATCTATGAGCTTATATTTTATATACTAGATAGTTATATTTCCTCCATTATGAATTTCAATTTTTCGTGGAAATTTATTATGATATCATGGAGGAATTTTGGGGGTTATTTTAATGTATTGAATAATTTCTATTTTTCATAACATTATATGTCTATTTATCTTCACAGTTAATATTCTTCTATTATTATATATATTTACTATGAATTTTTTTATTTATTATCCATTTTTTAATCTTTTAAATAGTGGTTTATGACTAATAGATTTAATTTTATACTATGGGAGTCAAAAATAGTTATCAAATCCTGGACCTAACTTTTAATTCAACTCTAACAAGTCAATGGGTTCAAATCTATGAAATATTTTATTCATTTTCAATTTATATCCCTCTATACATTGATTGGAATTATTTTTCCTCTTATAAATGTTTTCTTTATATATAAATATATATTTATTCAAATGGTCTATCCAGTTATCCCATTATTGTTTTTCCATATCATGTATGAGTTATGTTAATTTAGTTTAGAATTAATATCTTTATTCTTGAAAGGAGTAGTGACATATTTAAACATGTTTCATTACATTACACAAGTCAGGATATTTTTAATTAACTTTACCTATAATATGGTTGAGAATTTCTGTCAATCCTTCTAAAAATCATGATCTATACATTATAATATGATCAAATGGATATGAATAATATAGATAATATCTATATTACTATATTATAACAAATGTAACAAAACAATATAATGATCTTATTGTAGTATCCAGTCATGAAACAATATATGATGATGTGACTGGAATGGTTTCCATTGAAAAAATAAATTACACCATGTTTCTTCCCCATAGGAGAAAAACCACTCTTCGCCAAAGAATACCCAATGATCAAAGAATTATGTTTGATGGAAAATTCAAACCATGAACAATGGTAAAACATAAATTCAGAGTATAAATATGTTAAAGAACTAAAACAATTTAACCATGATCTGAACTATCATATTTTTTTTCTTCTCTAATCAACCAAAGAACCTACCCAAATGTTAAATTCACATTCTCCAATAATAAATCCATTAGTAATGACTTTTTATTTAATGAATAAAATTTCATTTTGTGCATTTTACTCTTATTATTCATTAATGGGTTTTCAAATACTCTTGAAAATGAATAATATTAGTATGATAATACCAATTTAAAAACACATGTAAACCTTTTCAACAACTTCATTCAAACCAAATAAATATGAGAAAAATAATACACTTTAACTTTCTCATTAAAAATTACACTATCAAATAATTTTATCAATGATAAAAAATGATTTAAATAAATTTTATTATAAAAGGAGTCAGTTATTAGTTTTCACATGACCAATATTTTTGACATGTATAATTTTATATTTGGCACACATAATTCATGACATTAAATTCCAATGATTCTATAAATATTTATATAATTGAGTGTTGTTTCTCTGTATAATCATTTATTGATTTTTTAGCCATACAACTTGAAAAAAACTATTTCCCAAAATGCCTAAATTTGGAAACAATTTCCTAATACAGGCATGATTTTAGGTGGAAAGGTGTAGAAGGGTCGACCATTTCACAACAAGCACATATTTCATATTTTTTATGGAGGATGATTTCTTGAAAAATGAAAAACATGAAACATTTTCCAAGGTGGTGCTTTATATAAACTTATCCTCTTAATTTATATATATATATATAATAAAATATTTAACTATTTTTAATATTTTTAGAGTACCTAAATTCATTTAATATAAAAATAATAATATTTAAATAAATATTGTTATATATATATATATATATATATATTCTAATACAAAATAAAAAATAAAAATTATTTTTTTAAGAAATATTAGGAGGGAGCATTTCTGGAAAGTGCCTTCTTTTAAACAATTTTGAGGACGAAAATTTCTTGGAAAGTGAAATCATGAATAAAATAGCATATGATATTTTTTAGGAAATGGACCTAGAAAATAAAAAATAGGCACTTTTCGAGAGAGCTTCCACCATTCTACACCCCCACCATCTGGAATCATGCCCAGACTGTGAAATAGTTTCTTGATTTAGCCATTTTGAGAATATGTTTTTTCTTATTTTAGGAATATTAAATTAGTAAAATATTTAATGAATATACAAAAGTCAAATATATAAAAATTTTAATTTAATACCATGAATTAATGATGGAAAATAGTGTATTATACAAGGCAAAATTATTTCTCATAGGAAAACTAATAATTGGTCCATTTCTTACTATATTTTTTTTAAAAAAATATTATTGATAAAATTATTTTAATTTTGATAATTTTTTTATGAGAAGGTTGAATATTATTAATTTGAAACTGTAGATTTTGTTTTAGTGAATTGTAAGTATAGGATTATAAGGGTTGGATAATTTTTTTTAGGATGTCAATATTTCTCATATGCAAGAGGATTTAAAAAACCATGCATGAATCATGAATGAATCATGGAAAAAATCAAATTAAATGGATTGAATCAAAATCAGGTACTAATGGATTTATTAAAAGAGTACAAGCATTGTACATATGGGGATTTTCTTCCATAAATTAGAGATGAAAAGTTTGATCATGGGTATATTTTTTGGTTCATTGAATTCTTTAGACTCTGAATTCTTTTCTTTCCAATGGTGTAGGGGAAAATTTTCTATCAAACAGAATTCATTTATTTTTTGGACTTATCCTATAAAGGGATAGTCTTCTCCTTTGGATAAAGGAAATTATGGTTACATAAGTTAAATTTAATCCATCCAGTTCACATCACCAGATAGTGTTTCCTGACTAGATTATAAATCATGATAAATAAATTTCTTTGATACATCTATTATAAAAATGTAATATAGATATTATATATCTAATTCAAATATATTTGATCATAGTCTAATGTATATATCATTAGTTTTATAAGGATTTATATAAATTCAATACAATATAATAGTTCAATTTAATTCCAATTATCTTGACTAGTGAATTGTAATGAAACATGTTTAAATACATCACTGCTCATTAAAAAAATTGTGATATGAAATTTGATCTGAATAAACATTACACATAAATGATAGGGACAAATAAAATAAGAGCTAACTAGATAGACCATTAGATTATATGTATGTTTAAAACAAACATTTCCCAAATGGAAATATAAGTACCATCATTGTACGGAGGGATGTAAATTGAAGAAGAAAAAAAGAGTTAATGGATCTAAACCCATAGACATATAAGATTTTGATAAAATGGCAGTGTCATGATTTAATAACAAGTTGGGACTCCCATAGTAGAAAATCAAAATCATAAAATACAAAATAATATTTCAAATATTCCAAAATGTATACTAAATAAAAAACCACAATATATATATATATGAATATAATACTCTTATGTGTGAAGATAAATGGATGGATCATTGTAGGAACTCAATTAAATAATAAGTAAATTAAATGAACAAAAAAATATCCCCCATGATATCATGATAAATAACCAAGGAAAAGGTATATTTATTAAAGGAATAAACAAAACATCCAAATAGATTAAATATAACCTCTTGGATAATATATTTACAACCAGTAATGATCAAGATAAAAAAAATATTTCCATTTTATGTATAAAACATTATGTAATTACTATATCGTAAACTACTAAAAATAAGTATGGTAAGATAAGAGATAATAAATGTAAAATAAGATTACGATAAAGAATACTTACTCCCATATTTATATATAACTTAACATGTATCAAATACTATATGGTGATATTTTTTTATGGGCTTAATTTTTTATTTTTAGATGATAATGAAACAATAATTTTATCTTCTATATAGAAAATTCTCGATTCCCTTATAATTGCTCCCTAGTTTAATTCATCTCTCACAAACCCACATAAACATGACCTGGAAATATTTATAATCACAATTTTAAACATTATTTTCCTAAATAAATCAATAAAACTGAAACATATATTTGAAGATAATATAATGTAAAAAGGTTTAATTATAAAGGATATCTTGTTCCTTATTTTTAAAGTACGTATGCACATAATAATAAATGAAAATGTGGTAAAACTAGATATACAACCCCCAAAGATGAGTGAATCCAGTAATTCATGAGGTAGCAGAAAAAGAGGTTGAAAAAATTAGATGTAGGGAACATATATTTCATTTTCAACACACAATAATTGATTACAATTATGATAGTTCCTAATAATTCTGGTCCAACTTTTGTTGAAAATTCTATGAATAAATTAGTACATCTTTAGATTCAATACAATTGGTTATTTTTAAATGATTATAAAAAATTAAAGAAATCAATAAGAAAATATTAGTTTCTCATCCCGTTTATTAACCAAATGACTAAATGGCTAATAAGGAAAAAAATATTTTTCTTCTTCTTTTTAGATGGTTTATTTGGTTACCTTCATGTTATAATTACTCTATAGGATCTTGTGAAAATTAAATTTACAATATCTTTTGATATTTTTTCTATCATGAGGAATCTATTTGAACAATTTAATACCTAAGGAACTTTTCAAAGATACGTGATGAGTATTATTAATAATTTTATAGTCTATAGTTCTTAATCAGACCAACTTCTATTGATTTTTTTTATTTATTTACATAACCAATATGTTTGAATCTCATTAGTTCATTTATTGGAAATGTATTGTGGTAATTCATGTAATGAATCCTTTGAAGATCTTAAAATAATTCTAACCACCCCCTAATTATCAAACCCCCATGATGGGATCTATAAATCCCTTTCAATTTAATGTATAATAACAAAAATATTGGTGTTAGAGTTTCAATATCACAAAAGGTGAAATAAAAGTCACATTGATCCAACACAAGTAAATTTCACAACCATAGAAAAGTAATTTTCTAATATTTTTCCATAAGAAAAATTTAAAACAAGAGAAATTTTCTATTCTGATCATAAAAAATTGAGTCTCTTGTTTAAGAAGGATGGTATTAGATATAAAATTAGTGAGATGGATTTTATATTAGGCATTTTATATAGATATAAAACAATAAATAGATCCCAGTAGCTTATTGAATAACAAAACATAAACATTCAACTAAGTTAGAACTTTCCCAATTGATTTTTCTGAATGAACCTTTAATAGGTAAACTAATCATTAACTTCTAGAAAAAATACATGGTATGATAAAATGTGAAATTATACAATATTATCATAAATTCATTACTATTTTAATAATAATACGTCATTGAAATTAAGAACAAGATCAAAATATTTTGTATGGGACTGACATTACCTGAAGCACAAAGAACCCACCTGGGCCAAAATTAAGTTGATTTTTCTACCCCAAGACCATCTCTAATAGGTCTAGGGATGTTTACTAACAACGAATATGAATAAAACACATTATGAGAGTCTGTATTTAGATATACCTATTCACAACCACATCACTCCACACAAGATATAAAAATAATAAAAGTGGGACAATAAAACCAACTTCTATGTATAAATGAATATTCCACATGTAGACCATTCACACAATATTAAAAAAGTTACACCATAAAATAAATATTAAAAAAATATCATTTTCCCAAAAAGTAATAAAAATGTAGGACAACTATAAAGGAGACTCGTATGTTGTATTTTTTGTTCTATGATCAACATTTTGTACATTGATTACATGTATAATCGATGTGGGGTGATCCCTGTTCAAAAAAGAATTTAAACTAAGATGAAAGTTCATAGTGTTTGGCTTAGTGGAATAGGCCTAGTGACATATTTCGGAGGGATCAGATGTGGAAAATAGTTTTTCAGAATCAATAGATCATTAATCAGATATATGTTTACATTAATTTTAGTTACTGGTCTATATTTTGGCTTAGTGAGAATAAAATTACAATTCAATGAGGGTTAGTTTGACCAATAGTAGTAAAAATATTCTAATAGAATCTCAAAGATCCATAATTTTGGTAACCTTTATAGAATAAATTCTCTCCAATAAATACTATAAGTTTTTCATAGTTTGTAGTTCACTTAGAAAGTATTAAGAACAATCAATAATTACATTGTAGATGGAGACTCTCCATGACTGTGGGTATTTAGTGTGATCAGGATGATGAAATAATTATCCTATAAAGGTAATTGGGGACTGAACCTAAAAAATGAATTAAACACTTTAATAGTAAACCATGATTATAAAAAATGTATTTTAAAAGTACATAGTGAATCACCGAGTTATATAGTGTTAAATTATTTATAATTACACATTATTGATAGAGTATATACTTAAAAATATCCAATAAAGTCATACTGGTTCCTCTAATTAATATGAAATAACTTGTTAAAAGCACATTTATCTCTTGAATTAAATAATTACATTATTCACTTCTATTGATTGTACTTAAATTTTTTTAATTTCCAATACAATATATGTTTTTAATTCTTCTTGGGTGTGTGTGCAAGGTCGACATAATACAGTGGGTTGGGTGTAATGACTTCCTACTTCTAGTACACATAGTTGAGGTGAGGAAATAATTTGAGGGTTTAGTTTTACACTATGCTAATCTTCATAAGAACTTCCAGTGGTTCAATGATTGTACTTTCAGTGGTTTTATTACTATATCAACAGAATCAGATTTTTTATGTGGTCATCATCTTTTCTGTTGATTCCCTCCATCCTCACAATATGGAGGGGACAGATTCAAGTATAAATATAACCTTTAGAAATAATAAAAAAATTAATTTTTATATTAAATCCTTTTAGAGTACTCACATATCAATTTTATGTGAAAAGTTTTATAAAAAATTACACATTTATATCCCAATATTTTTCAATATTCCAATAATGAAATATCATATATATAAAAAATGTGTTTTGATATCAAGTAACGTATCTTTTTAATCATTGAAATCCAAAAATATTAAAACAAAAAAAATAGCCATATTCGGTTGGACCACTAAGTTGTTAATAGATTAATGTATTCTTTTCAGGTATTATATCATAAAAAAATATGTAATAAATATAATAAATCATGTAATCATATACATGGAATAGATAAAACTCAATATAGGTATATAAATTTTTTTAATTAAATATAATGTTATTATGGTATATTATGCGGTTGTTGTCATAGTGACATATTTTAGTAGACGTCAAACCATCATAGTCAAGGGTTACTCCCATTAATTTTTAAAATTATGATTACAAGGGTATTTATGGTCACAAATTTGTTAATGAGTGGATATTTATCACCCATGATCAAACTGTAAGAAAACATTAATGGGAATTTTTTTTAGAACCATTATTCTTATAAATACAATTTATCATTTCCTATTTTACTTTAAAATAAATCATTAAATAATGTCACATTTAAAAAAAGGTTGTAGATATGGAAAAGTTTAAAAAATAATTGGGGTAGATAATGAAACAACAATACATAAATTAAAAGTAAGTAATTTAAGGGTAAATCAGAAATGTTTTTAAAAATAATCAACGTAAGAAAAAGAATATTTGGTGTTTGGTTTTTAGACCATCATAAAATAATTATGTTAAAAAAAATTAGTGGTGGATTTTTATAAATAAGTAAATAAGTAAAATACATTAAAAATAATACTAATTGTGAATATAATTTACTAACTGTTAAATAATTAACTAACATGATAATAGATAACATCTAGGGAAGGTCACACAAAATGTAGGTCCCAAAACAATAAAAGGGTAGGAAAAACTCTAGAGGACTGATTTTCCACTATGGTGATTTGTATAGGGTATTTTTATTGTTTAACGATTATACTACAAATTATTTTATTGGTAGCTTAGGTGGATCAGGTTTTTTCATGAGGTTGACATTTTTTGTCATTTCCATCTTACCTTCCAATATAGTATGATCAAAAGATAGTATAACAATAACTACCGGAAATAAAATCAAAATATTTATTTATATTTAATGTTCAAAGGTAATGTTGTGGGATCTCTCAAATGTTGTGTGGTTTTTTTGTACATGGGAGTAGTTGAGTAGCATACCAATGTTGTTCTCTATGGTGTAAGAACATAAAAGAACATTTTAATGGATTGTAGAAAATTAAATAAAATAAATACACTATATAAAATGATGTGGGAGAGGGGGGTTTAATAATTATAACACTGGAATTAGTATGTTAGAATATTTTATTTTATATTAGATTATTTTAATAAAACAAAAGGAGAATATTTTTTTAGAAAATATCTTTTTAGAAGGTATAATGGATCTCACTCTACATCTTCACTTAATTGTTAATAATTTTTATTCTAATTACTATCCTTGTAATTTTGATCCCTTAACTATTTACCACAACACCCTTTGAGAATTTACCTAAACGAAAAAGTTAAAATAAATTAAACCCCAGGATAAGATTGGAACATGAAATCATAGTACCTAATTTTTATTTCCATTACAAGGATAACTATTCATCACTAGTGAATTTGGGATCACATCCATTCTGGAAGTGATGATGAAATGAGTTTAGGGATTATATTGTAACTCATTAAATTGATCATTTCATGTTGTTTATTACCAATTAATAACACCTCTAAAAATTCAAACAATACTCAACATCACGTGTTTTTAGAATATTGTTCAATTTCTTTTTAATTTTTTTATAAATGTTAAAAAAATAAATACATATATCATATTTTTTGGTTTATTGGGTGAATGAGAAAAGTCATACGAATATTTTAATCCTCAATTCACATTCTAATTGACCTAAAAATAATGTTAACCATCTATCCTTATAGTATGATTATTTTTGTAGAAGTGGTTCCTCTATACAATGTCCAAATTTAAGCCTAGTCGAATGCTATATGTTAAATATATGGAGTAAATAGTGAAGTGGTGTCCAGTCTGAAGAGTCAAGTGTAGATTTTAATTAATATACAATTTAATCAAATAAAATGATAGGTCTAGTATTCATGGTATAAATGATTATTTTACCCCATTGAGTTTGAAATTCGTTTTAAAATTTTTTATATCAAATAACTCATAGAAGAATATTTATTAATATAATAGTACAATTCACATTAATGTTTCAAAATGTTTATTTTTATAAAAATTTATAATGAACGATCTAATCCCAAATATTCCATAAAATAAACATATTTAACACAATGTGAGAAAATTAATTCATTTATTATTAATCAAATATTCATTAACATGTTTTTAATCAACACCCCCACAGTTACCCTTTGTTACTTCTTGGAAAAGTTATATTCCATATATTCGATATAATTTGTTATATGATATGAATGATGATATTTACAAATGAATAGTGAAAATATAGGTATGGTAAAAGTATCATCAAGAAATCAATACTAATAAATTTGAAATTCATTATCTATTAAATTGTTTCGAAATATAATCTAGTGAGATTAATGATAGTAACCATAGAAGAACATGTTATGGCTCTACTATACCATTAATTCCCCACATCTGTGTGTTCCAAGCATTTCAAGCTCATATCTCCACCCTTTATTTACTATATTAATTTCAAGTAAATAATTACTTTTTACATAGATTAATTCCACCGAATCTATTCTATGTTCTATTTTAATAAAATTTCAAGACCCACTTACTTATGAATTACCAAATTTGATACCAAAATCTCCAAACCTATATGTCCCCACTTTTTTTACATTTCATCATTCACCTATTTATTAATATAATACATATTTTCATAGTTTGATTTTATTGAATATACAGAGGGATTATAAATTTTGGATATGAGGTGCCCACACATAATTCAATTTGGTACATCAATAAAACCAATAAAAAGATAAACAAATATATGGATCAAGTATTGATGTAAGATAACCAAAATAACCACACATAAATGTAACTTCATCTGAGTAATAAAAAATTCACAAGTAATGGTTCTATGTAATGTAATGTAAACAAATAAACGACACAGTTTACCATGACCAAATTTCTCATATTTTGGTGTCAAAATCTAAAACCCTCTATAATGAGAAAATGAAATCATATCTTTGATTACTCCCATTTAGATAAACACAAACCATTAATGAGGAAATATTTCACATTATTGTCTTATACCGATAAATTTATAAATTGAAACAAAAAATTTCTATATATTCCACATGTAATTGAGCATGTTACATGGGTTTTTATTTATTTAACTTTGTTATTTTTTTATCTTTTTTCTAATTAACAGAAAACACACAAAAAACACTAAATCCTAAATAAAAAACACTAATGTGTTTTCCATACCCCCACACATAAAATATTACATTATCACTAATTTTAATCTATGATATAATATATGAACATGAAAATTAAAATTAATGTTTGGGAAAATAACATAAAATAGATAAGGTAAGGGACAACCTGATGTTATCAAGTGATGATTGGTGCTTGAATTGATATAGAATTTTCTACATGTTTAGAGAATCCCTAAATGTATTTCTTTAAACAATTCCCATTTAATGTAAATATCCATCCTAGAGCCTCTTGAGTGACCTCAACTACACAATAAAAAAAACATGAGATACAACATTAGGACTCCACCATATAGTACCCAACTTACTATGATTCATCTTCAATCAAGATCTATAAAGAAGTACATTTTATTTTGAATGATCCTACCTTTTTGGATCATTATATCATGATCCAATATTGAACATTACTTATAGAATCATGAGTTATAATATGAGGAAAATCTAGTCCTCTCAAGATCTTTAATTTTTAATAGTCTTTATTATCCATCGTTGGCTAAATCCATGTTGTATTTATTTACTGAACAATATGATTGATGCTAGACCTCCATGGGAATTTGAAATTATTTTCCAAAAATTATCCCAAAGTGGGACATACCAATTGAAAATTTTAATGTAATCATATAATCTCATATCTCATCATCGAAGGACTTATTTTAGTCCTTCTTATTTGGTTTCACCATTTTCTAAAATTTCTAATTCAACATAAGATTTCAAACATTATCCTAACCATTTATTTGGGGGTGGTATAGTCTTGTTGTTTTGGGTTTTATTCTATAATTTTAAATGAGGGAATCTAAAACATTGTTCCAAAAGTGTGTCCCTTTCTCTTTGAAATTATAATTTTTTACTCTAAACCTTTAGTAAATATGATCCTTGACAAAATCCACATCAACATGAGAATTATAAATACTAATATAATTTGTCTCCACTGATATAATAACATAAGAAATAGAAATAATAATGTAAAATAAACCAAATTACATTGAAAAATACATTAAATAAATTCCCCATACATAAAAAATCTCAATAAATAATATGGGATGTTTCTAGTGTGTTGTAAATGAGAGAATGACTTAAAACACATGGGCATCCTGAAACAGGGTAGTCTAATTTAATCATGAGACTAAGACCCTCTTATCGATCATGCAGGGTTCAAATTGTCCACCAGAAGAATGTACATGAAATAAATTAAGAAAAACATAAACTCGTGATTGGGAACACATCTCTTAATATCATTTCGATACAAATTCACCTTTGGAATGGATCAAACCACACATAATACCAAGATTAAATCTCTAATTTTTGAACTAGGTGTTTATATAGGATTGTAATAATATCAATGTCAACCACATAACTCACTAAATCTGCATACCAAGGGTGCATACATGAAATGAAATAGATATTCTTGTTAGGTAATGTGTCTTGAAGTGGTACATAGTTTTGGGTATCATGCTCCAACATTTGAGTGATCTTGATCATGTTTTATATCTATTAAGGTCCTCCCAATTTTCTTAATATTACATTTTAATATTTTAAATGTTTTTTTATAATTTTTTGGATATTATTAGGAATTAATATAGGTAATTTCTCATTATTCAATGTTTATGAATATTTTATGTTTTGTTGAAAAGGATTGAGTTCCAATTTAAGAGGTTTATAATTATATGGAAATGATGTGGGAACTGAAATATGTTCTGAATGAATGTTATGGTATGAATATAAATCATTAATATTTGTTAATAATGAATCATATACATCTAAAAAATCAATATCCATGTCATAATTAGAAAGTACATGCTCAAAATTGGATAAATAATCAATAGATTAATTAGAAATGAGTGTGGTTTGATCATGAAAAATTGGTGTGTATGAATTTTGTAACATCAAACTATAAATAATCATCAATATCAATATATTAATTTAATTGTCCCCATTTTAAAATAATTAAATATAATTATTTGGATAATCATCATAGGATGGGTATCAATGAGAGATAAAGAGAGTTTAATGGTCTTCTGAGAGGTTCTTCATTGCATATAAAATGTTAAATCATAAGATTTCATATCCAAACTCAATAGAAAGTGTACCCTCATGGAAATTAATGATTGTATCGGAAGTATTGAGGATGGATAATCCAAGAATGATGGGATAATGATAATTTACTTAATCATTCTCAATATCCAGTTCATAAAAATCTTGCATTAAAGATGAAGTCTCATACCCAAAAAAGTATATCTTCATGGACTAATGCTAGATATGTCATAGAAATATTTTCCAAATTAACTAAATATCTTTCTATATTTATCTCACCAATCAATAAAAATGATAAAAATAGTTAGGAATCACATTTAGAAATTCTACCAAATCAAATAAATCATTAGAGAAGTCAAAATCGCTTATAGTGCAGAGAATGGGGAATGGCCTAGGGTCCTTGCACATTATTGGAATTTCCATTGTTGATATTATAATTGTAGATATATTCTAACCAAGTAGGATTCAATAATTTCCCTTTATCCCATTTTATTTTTACATAGTTCTTTCATAGAATTGGATACCTTGGAATTTTTATGATTTCTTCAAGTAGAGGGATGTAGATCTAAACATTCTAGAATGTATCCAAAACGTATTTTTTCATCACTTATTTAGAAAAATTAATTGTTTCTATATATTTATCTATAAATGGGAGGGGTTTTATGGGGTATCATCATAAATATTTTTCTTACTATATTCCTTATGCTTCGACTGCTCATTGTTTGGTATTGAATGGGGATTCACAATAGTTATTGTTAATATCGATGAGAAAAAAAAGATAATATGTCTCAACTATTTTATTACCTATTCTCAGTGTAATGGAAAGATGTCCCCATTGGGATTTTTAGTGGAGATTCTATATTTTATATGATATTAATTACTAGTTCATGGAGGGAGGTGGAAATATGGCTCATTTGCGTCTCCAAACCCTCAACTCTGAACCATCACTCTTCAAATTTTTTTATAGATAAAGAATAATTGTTTAAAAGAGGTCATATGTATTATAATATACCTTAGGATGAGCATTAAATTTTTGTTTTTGACTTTTTTATACTTGGACATCAAATCTCATTTGGGGTTGTTGAAAACAGCATTTATAAGGTAGAGGATTCTGAAAATTTTATTCAAAATGGGTCCTTTGTTGTTGTCTAGATACATACATCCTAATTAAGTAATATTTTTACGCTTGGTGGTATGTTTATGCAAAGGAATAATACTTCTTCTATGGATGTGGGTTTTTTTTGTGCTAATATGGTCTCACTGGGAATATGGATTCACAAACCATTATCTATTGTAATTATTGGAAGTAATCAGTAGGGTGGTATATTTTAGTGAAACTTCCATAACTCCTTACATGAGGGGGGTTGGGAGGTATTTGATACCAATAAATATGTCTCATCATAATTATTAATTTGTCTTACATCGTATTAATTAAATGATTTTTAAGAGAAGATGGACTTAATTGATGTACTCTATTATCATGTGGTTCGCCATAATCACCATATTCTTGGGTGTTTTGTGCCATCATGTTAATCAACACATTTGAAACTACTAGTGTTTTGTCAACTAATCCCATGTAGTTGTGGTATCCACCATGTTTCTCTCCATAGGTGTGATGCATTAATATAAGTATTGTTTGAGAAGTTTCACACTGATTTGGATACATAGGAATCCTTCACAAATATTCTTGAAATGCTACCTGTACTCTTCCATCGAATCCTCTAGTACTTTCTTGATCCTATAGATCTCTTTTTAAATAGAAGTGATACTTGATTCTAGAAAATATATCTTTAATAAAAGATGTTTCAAACCATTCCAATATGTTATATTTTAAGGCTGTAAATAATACATCCAATCATTTTCATTTACATCATGGGATAATCAGAATTCTCTTAGATTGATTTGGTGTTTAGAAACATTCCATTGTTTCAGGGTTGAGAAAAAAATAATATTCTTTTATATGTTTGTTGGGATCCATGATAGAGAGTCCATGACATTTTTGAATATGGTGTATCAATCCATATTTTAGTACAATGTATGATTCCGTGTTTTGGAATATAGTACAAGCTGTTTGATAATTAATGTATACTACATCCAATTATCGAATGTTTCTATTATGTTCATAGTTATTATTTTAGGACATTATTTGTGGTTTTATTTTAGATTCAGGAGTTCTACCAATTTCAATGTTTCTATAATGGAGGACTTCTCAAACTGGGTGAATGATGAAACTTCACATAGAACAAGACCATCTGATCCAAGCACTAAGACTATTTTCAATACCAGTTTCAATATCTAATATATCCTTGGGATTCTTTCATTTAATAAATAATTTAAAAATTAAATTAAAATATATAACAATTTTCTTCAATAAAATTTTAAGAAGAATGAATTGATGGTCTAAAAGGGAAGGAGAAATAAAATTTTAGAAAGGGGGAATATGGAATAATAAAAATAGAAGAATAAAATTAAATAAAAGTAAGAGAATTCTTATAATTAATTGAATAATTTACTTTTCTCACTATAAATAATTCCAATTTTAACGGTTCTATCGTGTGTAATCAAAAAATGATTTGTGAGATTTGTGTATTTAGGTGTGACAGAGTTTATGTCGAAGGTCATTCTATAAGGAGTAAATAATTAAATAATTACTAAATATATTTTTAAAGTAAAATAAAAGAAAAATAATAATTAAAAGAATAAAGGTAGTGTTTATGTAACATTTATAAAACATGACAAAGTATATAGGAAGAATATTTTAGATTTTTTAATTTGATTGATATAACACAACGAAAATATCTTTTTAAGATTTTTTTTCTGAAGGTGTAATCACTATAACATTACAAATTCACATAATAATTAATCATTATAATTTAAAAAAATACATTTAAATTTGATACCCTAATTTATTAACCCTCATACCCTATAATTATTTACCTCAATCACAAAGATGTAATCATATAAACCCGAAGCTAGCTTCAGAACATGAAATCCTAGCACCATGGTTTGATTGTGATTCCAATTATAGATTATATTGAGTGGTTAAATAAGGATAATATCCATATTTTATGTTAGTGTGAATTGATTTTATAGATTATATTTTAACACTATAAATGGATCATGTTTTGTTTTGTTTTTCCGATAAAGACAATGCTCTAATAATTCACATGTTTCTCAACCTCTTATGTTTTGTGTTAATTGTCCAATTTCAGGATAATTTTTTTTTGATAAAAATTAATTAATAGGTCATATTATGTGAAATATATTTTATTATTGATTGAAAACAATTAATTTAAGAAGGTGATAATTAAATGATTTACTAAGAAAAAACTAATCTTCTATGGGAGGAGTAGTCATCGCAGAATGGGTTTTCATGTGTACATATTTAGAAAGGGTAAAACCCAATCACATTTCATACCATTGTTTACAACCCAAATAGGAAAACTATAGTGGATATAGATTGGATATAATATAATAAATGGAATATTAATAGATGTTTTATTCTGATAACCCAAACATTACAATGTGAAGAAGGAGGAGGATGAGGATTCTACAAGGGGGTATGTTATTCAAGAGCTAGCCCTATTAAAATTATTTTATAATTGGATTGGAGCCAATTATAAGCCATAAAATTTTTAATTCATGGACAACTCCATCCAATGGAGTAAAACCCACATTTATAAATGGGAGGGTAGGTTGTGGTTACAAGTGGTTACAATCATGAATGAAAAAAATCAACCAAATATTTTAATCCAAATTTCACAGACTAGTTGATCTAAAATACATGTGAACCAAATATTATTCTATATGTATGATCTATATTTAATTAGGTAATATATCAAATGTATAAATTTGATCCCCATCCAGACATGTATGTAGAAGATATGGCTCTACTGATAAAGTGGTGTTCAGTCTGATGAGTCTAGTCCATCTTTGATTTCATGGACTATTTTCTCCAATAAAATGAATGATTTAAATCTGATGATATTAATAAATATTTTAAAACATTGAGTTATTATTTTTATTAAAATAATTATGATCAAATAATCCATATAAAAAAATTCCACTAAAATACTATAGTTCACTTTAAGGGGTTGAAACTAGAATTTTAATTAAATATGTAAATGAATGATATAATCAAAAAATACTCCATAAATAAAAATATTTAAAAAACTATGAGAAAAAATTGTAATTTATAATCAATAAAACATTCATTAAAAATGTGTCCTATAACCCCCCCCCCCCCACACACACACACACAAATACCAATTAGCACTCGTGGGAAGTGTCACACATAATCTATCCCATAGAATTATCATAAGATATGAATGTGGATATTTTTTCATCCATAGTGGCAATATAGGGAATGTAATAATTTCATTTAGAAGTAGATATTTGTAAATATTAATGTCATTATCTCATAAATTATATTTAAACAATATCTAGTGAGATTAATTACACCAATCATAGCTAAATAGGTTATTGTGAAACTATTCCATGGATTCCTCACATGTGTGTTCCAACAACTTCAAACTCATATATCCATCGTTTATTTATTATATTCATGTCAATAAAATAATTTCTTATTATCTAGTTTATTTCCAATAAATGTCTCCATTGTTCTTTTAAAAAAAAATTACAAGAGCCACTCACTTAAGCATTCCTGAAATCCAAACCCAATGCTACCAAATTAGATATCTCGACATGAAATTCATTTCATAATTTCCATATTTTTTGAGATTATATATATATGGTCTGTTCAATTTTTTTTAACTATTTTGTATTTTTTTATGAGGGAGTAAAACTATTGAATATCAGGTTCACAAATATAGGTCAGATCAGAATTTTAATGGAACCAATAAGATGATAAATGAATATATGTATCAAACATTTAAGTAAGATGAAAAACATTACCTAACATGAATATACCTTTAATTGATTAATAAAACATTCACAAGTTATCATCGTGTGAAAAGTAATGTAAAGAAATCAGTGACACAATTTACCATTAACAAATATCATAATTAATTGTGTCAAAATATAAAAGGTTTTATAATGAAAAAACCAAATCATATCATCAATGACTTAAATTTTAATAAAAATAAAACATTAATGATGAAATACTTCCTATTATTACAATGATACTAATGAATTTATAATTTTAAACATGTATTTTCTATATGATACTAATGTAAATAATCATTTTACATGGTGTTTTTATATATTTATTTTTATGGTGTTTTTAATTATTTTTGTTTAAGAAAATTAATAAGAAAAAATAATAATACACAAAAAATAAAATCCTAAATTACCTACCACAAAAATATTTCCCTATTACTATAATTAAAATATTTCATTGAATTTAATTGGAATCTAGGATATAATTTATTAACATGAAATGAATAATTAAAATTTGGACAAATAACAGAAATGCAAGACTGTATATAGAAACACAATAATTTCATGTGATGATGGTTGCATGTAGTGTGAAGAAATAAAATTCATGTGTGGTAAATATTTCAATATAATCCTTCAACTACTTCCCATTTACTATAAATTAACTTCTCGTATCCTCTTGAGTGACCTCCAATGCACCATAAGGAAATATATGAGATATAGAATAAGATTCCAATGATCTAGAACAAAATATAACATGCACACGATTTAATAATGAACTTTAGAGATGTATTTTTTCTCCTACATGAAAAAAATTGGATCATTCTATCATGAAACACTTTTGATATTTCCTTGTAGATCATTTATTTAGTATATGATGACAGTTTAATCTCATCAAGATCATGAATTTGTAGCTTCCTTTAATCTTATCTTGGAATAAATCTATGTTTCATTCATTTATAACCCAGTATGACCAATTATCAACCTCCATGGGAATATTAATTTCTTTCCCAAAAATGATCCCGATGCTGGACATACCAATGGAAGTTTTTAATTTCATCCTATATTCTAATAGTGCATGATCTACATGTTTTCTCCAATCCTTCATATTCACCTACACTGTTTTCTACAATATCTACTTCAAATGATGAATTGAATCTTCCACATGACCATTTGTGTAGGGGTGGTATAGTATAGACATATTTTTTTACCGAAAACTATAGAAGGATGAAATAAAAATATAGGTTAAATTTTTTTTCTCCTTGGTTAATGATGATATTCTTTGGTACTCTAAACCTGCAATAAATTTAAACCTTGAAAAAATATATACAACATAATAATAATAAATCATGATGTCCATCTAATCAACCAATTTACTAACATAATCAATAGTGAGAATAATACACAAGAAACAAAATGATATTATAAATATAACCGTAAAATCAATATCACCATTCATAAAAAATTTCTCAAATGATGTGTTATTTTTGGGTAATTAGGTGCAGCAGAGTAGCTAACAAGGTCATTATCTAAGGATAAAGAACACAAAAAAATACTAATGCTATTTATAAAATTAAATAAAACAAAATAAACACACTAAATTAAAGGCATATATGGGGATATCACTTATAGAACTATATGTTTGTTGGAATAATATTTCTTCCCTTTTTTAAATTAGATTGATAAAACACAATGTGAAATTTTTCTAATAAAATATTTTTTGACGAATAATCAATATAACACTAACTATTCAATTAATTATAAATCATTATCATTTATATTAATAGAAACTTAATTATTGTTCTCTAACTTGTTAACAACTAAACCCTATGAGAATTTATCTCAACCATAACGATCAAATGTATTCAACCCTACACTATTATTGGAAAATAGAATCCAACCCCCAATCATTGATTGTCAATCCAAGAATGATTATAGTCTGAGTAAAATTAGGTCTCTTATCCATAAATTATGTGATGAATAATTGGTTTTATGGATTTTATTCTGTCTATAAAAATTGATGTCATGTTGTTTTCCTTTACCAATAGAGATCTCGCTCTCACAATTCACACATGACCCGACCTCTAATGTTTTGTGTTAATTGTTAAAATTATTTCTAAGTTTATTGTAATTTAAATTCTCAATTCATAGAACACATTAATTAATATATAGATTCACATTTATTTAAAAAAAATATGTGAAATCTCCTTAATTAGATCAATTATTAATAAAAACCACTCTTCATTGGGGGTGCAGTCACTGTTGAAGCATTTTTCATGTGAAATGGTTTAGAAAGGGTATTGTCCAATAACAATTATACTCTTGATTTTAATACAAAATTGGAAAATTATAGAATAATGAAATTAAAAAATAGCATGACAAATGAATTATAAATGTAGGGTTTATTATAAAATAGAAATAATATAATGCGAATAAGGAGGAGGCTTTAATGAGGGGATCCTTACTTTAAGAGAACCCCCTATTGAAGTGAATGGATAATTGAATTAAAACCACTTTAATCTATCCAAAATAACATAATTCATGGAAAAATACATCAAGAAGAGAAAAATAAACTTTTATAGAGGGTATGGGATTCAAGGGTTATAATAGTTTATAAGTCTCAATGAGAAAAATTTTCAAATTATTTTAATTCAACATGAACTGAATTTTTATCCTCTAAAATGGATGAACCATATGTACTTCCATATGGATTATATTTTTTAAATTGGGTTCTATATATACATTACAAATATTTTGTCAATATAACAATTTATCTAGAAGATATGTCCCCATTTGTGGAGTAGTGTCCAATTTGATGAGTCTGGTACATATTTGAATTCATTTACTCTTTACTTCAATAATATGATATATCCCATTAATATGGTACCAGTGAATGTTGTATCACATTGACTAAGAAATTATATTGTGAAATTTCAAGTTCAAATAAGCCACAAAAAATATATATTGCCAAAATACAAAGGAGAAATTTAATGGTTCAACACTGGACTTTTCACCAAATTTTATAATGAATAATCTAATCCCAAATATACCATAAAGAAAGATATTTAACACAAAATGAGTAAATTAGGTAATTTATGACAAAATATTATTCAATAAATATGTGTAGTATCAACACCCCCCCTAAACCATTTAGCTCTCCAAGGAAAAGTCACATGTCATCTATTGTATAGAATTGTAACAAGATATGAATTTTTAAATTTTTAAATCCACAATGGAATTATAGAAAAAGTAAGAATCCCATAATGAATTAAATATCAAACAATATCAAATTAATTGTCTAACAAATTTTATCAATAACAAATCTAGTGTTATTAATGAGACTAATCATGGTGAAACATGTTATCGGTATACCATGCCACTAAATTCTCACTTGTGTGTGTGCCAACCCTTTCATGCTCATATGTCTACCCTTTATTCAATATATTTAGGTTTAGTATACCATTTATTCTTACCTATCTTAATTCCACCAAACATATTCTACATTCATTTGCAATCAAATTTTAAGACCCACTCACTTATGAATTACAGAAAGCCAAACCTTAATCCCCTAACATAGATATACAAACATTTATTAAATTTATTCCCACCTATTTATTAAGATAATATATATTTTTTAGTTTTGTTTTTTTATAAGAGGTTGTACAAGTGATGGATATCAAGTGCACACACAGAAGTCAATTCAGTACAATAATAAAACTAATTAGAAGATAAAATAACCCTTGATCAATCATTCATGTAAGATGAAAATTTTACTTAACACGGACTTACCTTTAAATGAGTAATAAAATTTTCAAATATCATGGTTGCATGTAATGTAATGTAGAGAAATCAATGACATAGTTTTCAATATACAAATATCATAATGAATGGTGTCGAAATTAAAAATAATTTATAATGAGACAATAAATCATATCATTGATCACATTATTTAAAAAAACCACCTTCAATAATGAAATATTTAACATTCTTATTATGATTCAAATGAATTTAAAATTTTAAACAAGTATTATCTATATGTTCCATGTAGAAAACCAACCCTAGAATGCCCGAAGCCGGTGTTGCACTTCATTTAAATTGGAATAAGATACAGGTAAATCATGTCCCAAAGTACTGAACAATTTAATATTACTGGTAAACTAGATACATACATGAGACATGATTCAAAAATGAGTATATTAATTACAACATATTTTTTAGGATAAAAACTTTATTACATATAGTGTATCATTTCATATAGTTATCAGTACACCTAAAGGAATATTGGGGAGAAGAAACATAATAAGAGTATAATAAAATGAATGGTAAGTGTAATGTACAATATGAGAATAATTAATCATATTAAATAATCAATATGGAAAGGTAATAACCGGATACACATGCCATGTAATCAATAAACTGATAATGAAGTGCATAAAAATATGTAAAGGTAAATAAATGAAAACACAAGGCATTTAATCAATAATATGATCATGAAATGCATCCATAGATATGTCAATATAAATATCATGGATAAATAAGAACTGCATCTAAAGAAGGTTAATACATAATTATTCAATGCAATGTTTCTATGGTACATGGTAACTTTACCATCAAGACCATTCACAAGATCATTTATAACATATTGGGACAAACCGCCATTTGATTAGGCCAGCAATCTGATTCATCCCATGAGAAAACTATTACATTGACTCAATATCAACAACTAGTCCACACTCATGTCTTACCTGTCCAATGCATTCCTTATATATCCAATAATATATTTAACAATGTTCCTTATCAAAAATCAATATTAATTAAAATATAGAGACTTATCAGTATATCCCCAGTAAATCAAATAACATACATGTACACACCATATGTAAAAATATAATAGGGTTTAGGAAATAATCATATCCATGATAAATGGTATGGATATTAAGGAGAAATTAAATGTTTAATGATCAAAAGAAAATTTAATATTTCAAGTGGACTAACAAGGAAATCAAGTTTGAGAATGTCAATACTCTCCTTGGTAAAAGGATTAATAAACCATATAGAGATAGAATAAAGATTATTTAAATATAACATATCCTATGTTGAGTAAAATATAGGGTTTTTTCCATTAATGAATTGAAATATTATTAGAAGATATTTTAAAAACATTCTTGATTAAAATATTCTATTCATTTAGAAATTTTTTTTGAAAATAGTTTTCTTTCAAAATCACTTTTCAAAACATATTCATTAATAATTAACCTATAAAACATGAAAATTGAGCTTCTTATAAAATATGGCAGATAAATCCATACATTTCATACAATGTTAAAAGAACATTACTTTTTCATGGTAAAGGGTTAGAAAAATGACTTGTTTGGAATGAGAAAATATTATGACATCAAAAAAATTATAACAGAAAAAAAGAGTAAAAATATATCTATGAAATATTTTTTAAGGATTAAAAATAACTTTTTTTTTCAAAAACTATGTTTTTAGAGGAAAACTTTTTCTCTTACCAAAGGGTGAAATGGAGTCTGTTTTTCTTAAAAATAGTTTTCAAAACATTTTAGGTAACAAAGAGCAATAAAATGGAATTATTAAAAGATAAATTTCATTAATAACTAAAGTAGAATAAAAATAAATTTTTTAATATAAAATTATAAAAAACAAATTCCTCCGATGGAAATTCAAGTATAAATAATACCGAACTAAATGATATTGTAATGTAAACCCTTGAAAATGTTATAAATTTGAAGTCGAAATCAATCAATGAGTATCTTTTTTGTATCAAATATATAACTAAATAAAAAAAATTTAATTAACAAATATGTTGTCAAATTTATAATACAAATAACTATAAAATATTAATCATAATTAGGAATTAGTATAATCTAATGAAAATGAGTCGGGTTATGAAATATATTTTCCACATGGAAAAGCTTAAATATAATACACATTGAGAAATAATTAAAATTAATACTGAAAAAATAATTAATAATAAATGAATCATGTTATTATATTAAAAATGTGCACTATAGATTCCATAAAAAATAATTAAGTAGTGAATGTGACATTTATATCGCTAATGTAAAAAACTAAGAAGAAAATCTCATACATTGTGTTTCCTTTCGGGTGAGCATTCTATGACCTCATGTGTAATGGTTTTAAACATGATAATACATTATTTTTGAACAATATTTATTTTTATGATATCATATATCATATTCTTATAATATATTATTATTGGTTTGTTAGTAATCATTCATTATTTGCACTATTTTGGGATTCAATTGCATAGTTTCTCGAGTATGTTTTTTCTTTTTTTTATTGTTCGTATTACTTATATATTGATTTAATCATACCTATAATGTTAAAAATGATTTATGTATCATATATATTTATTATATATTTAATTATAATAATCCATAATATTTGTAGATAATTAATGAAATGAACAGTCTATGAAGACGGTAGGTCGTGTGTCCGTATGAACACCACTTTCATTTATTTTCTATAATAAAATATTGAAATGAAATGATATTTATTTATATTAAAATTAAATTAAAATATACATTTCATAAATATCACATATTTTATTAAAACCATCATCTATGCATTCCATGTAAAGTGTGAATGAATCTAATCGCTTTGAGGTGGCAGTAGTCCACACGTCCACAAACGATCTTACCCTTTTTACTCAAAATGGAAAGCATAAGGGTTTTTGATATATAAAAATACAAAAAACATAATCTCATTATAAATATCATATATATCATATATAACCTATCGTTCCATCATAATTACCAATCGTTAAATATGTTAACGGAGAAATGAACTATCGTCGTTTCACATGGTCGTAGTTCGTTGTACATGAATGGAATGTTTGTTGCCCATTTTATGGAACTCTGTGTAGGTTCAGGTAAAATACATAATATTAAAAAAATTAGTATATTTATTATAATTATTTAATTATTCATTCATGGAAAAATATGAGTTGAGTGGGTGGATAATGAAAATATCATAAATTATATTGAGGAAGGATGTAGCCCCTTATTCTAGTAACCTATTTTGGATCGCAACAAATGGATTACATTGATGAATTTATGAAACATTTGAGTGTTATTTTATGATGGGATATATTTTTAGGATATATATTTGTAGATATTTGTATATCCAAAGTGGATTTATAGGTGTAAGTAAGTATTAGGTTTGAGTTCTTTTTATAGTGCAGGAGGAGTGAAATTCTTAAAAAAAATTGAAAGGGGAATTCCACCAAATTGTTTCTTATATAAAGTGGAACTAATAATGGAAACAATTAATTCAAAGGTAGTATAGGGTCGATATATTTCCATAAAAGGGATTTTGGACAAGTTTTTAGTTCAAATTGGCTCTGATGTTTAAGCTTTAGTCCGTTGTTATGCTAATTTTTTATCTTAATCATTGTAATTAATTTTATTTATCATCACTAATTTTTTTTAAATTTAATTAAACCATATTATACATCATTAGTTATTTTGATTCCAAATATAGAATAAATTATTTTAATTTCCAATAATATGGTTGTCATAAATTATTTTAATTTTAATCATGCAGATAGGACACTAAAGCGGGTTTTCAATATTAAAAAGTTCAACATTATACAGTGTTTTCAGGATCAATTTCAAAGTGAAATTGATTCCAATTTAAAAATTTGATTAATTTATTTATAATTTGTCTAATTAAACATTAAAACCAATAAAAAATAATTTAAAATTATAAATAAATTAGATGAAAATCACTTTTGAATTAAAATTCAGAATTTTTCACTACTCATCAAAAAATGATACTTCACAGAAAATACAAAAAACCAACCCCCATGTAATTTTGATGTGTCTATTTAAAAAATTAATTTTATTTTACATATAATTTCTTAAAAATTTACATAAATTGGATTTAAAATAGGTTCCAATTAAAATGAGTTAAAAGTGTCATTATAATAAAATATGTTTTTATTCATTAAAATGGGGGTTTTCTCATCCTATGCTTATAAAATCAGTTGGATAAAAATAAACTATATTTTATTGAATATATTAAATATATATTTAATTAATATTTTTCAATAAATTTACATAAATAAATTTATTAAATGAAACTAGTTTTAAAAGAATAAAATAAAAATATATCATTTATATTCAATTTGTTTATATTTTTGTTTCTAAATACTTCGTACCCAATGAAATTATCTTATATTATTATAGAACATATATTTTAATAAGTTAGTAAATAATATTCATAATTGATAATTTAATGTCAATTTTATGACATATTATTTTAAATAATAATGTTTTATTAATATATTTTTGTTTGGTAATACACAGTTTTGTGTGTAACACAAGAAATTTAATAAACCCTTTGTTGTGTACGACACATGATAAATCAGTATCATGTGCATTGAACGATATGTAATAGATTGATTTCATTTAAAATAGTAAATATATTATAAATTATCAAGATATTTTATTCCCTTACGCGCTTTGTGTAGTGTATCAGACAAGCCATCCAATACAATGTTCTTACATTAGAATTTCAGTGTGTTACATTATCACCACCCTAAATCAATTTTATGCTAGTAATTCAAACATGATATTGGTAATTTATTTCTCAATATATCATATTTCTAATTCCCATATCATGAGAAGCGTTCATAAATCATCCCTTATAAAAATATAATGGTATTTAGAAAGGTCACATCGACTAACATGTAACTAGGTCTCTAAGTAAGAGATCATTTGTGGAAAGTGTGCATATGTACATAGAGGAAAAATATAAATATTTATAGGGAGTGATTGAGTTATTCCATCCCAAAAAAACTGAATGATTCATTGAAAATTAAGGTTCTCAAGGACATAAATATTTGATTATATAAAACCCATAATTTCAAGAAAAATTAAGGTGTTTGGACAACATTTTATTTTATCTTATTTTTGTGATCATTTTCTAAATGATGAGTAAACCTTTAACTTCCTAATAATATATGGAAATATATGTACTTGATATATTCCTATAAAAACAATTTAATCATTTCGTTGTTCATCAATCATTTTTATAATTCATCTAATACTTCTACAAATCGATATCCAAAATGTATCTTTTGAATCCAAATAAACTAAAATAAACATTTAACAGATTGTAATACCCATAATGTATTTACATTTATCTTTAAATATATTCAAAAACCATTATTGTTATGAAATTAATATCTAAACCTAAGAAGTAATTTTATAGTCTCATCATTAATATTTATTAATAAAATTATATATCTAAAAATAATTACCTATTAACAAGAACATTGTGTAGGCTAGTGGTAGGAAAAAAACACTTATTGTATTTCGATCATGGGTTCATGTCCCATGGACTTTCCGAACATGATGGGTTGTCACTAGAAATAAAGGGTTTCTTTTTTTAAAACCATATTTATATAATTTCAAAAATAATGAAGATGGAAATCCTTGAAATTTAATCATTAAATAGACTTCTACATATGGTTTTCAATACAAATATAATACATAAATACTTAATCTATTAATTTCAACACAGTTCCCTCCTTGGTATAAGGTTTAATCAATTCCATTAATTTTCAAAATAATTCAATATGGTTTGTAATGAAAATATAAATTATCATAATTATATTCCATAGGAGTGTCAAACATGGTGCGTAGTAAGGTTTTATATCACGTACTAGGTTACGCTCAAGTTAGGTTTGACACACCTTTTCGAAGTTGTTATTCCTAGGTACATGTTTTCCATAACCACATCCACATGTACTATCCAGACATGCATTTATTGTTAGGACGACCCACATAATCTCTACCTTATTATAATTACACGATGTTCTCCTAAACTTATCCTCAAAGTCTTACTTCGGATTACATTCTCTAATATCTGTTTTCCTACATATTGTTACTTATGTATTTATTAAACTTTATCTGATACCAAATGTGGTGACCCAACCCCAGAAAGCCTAGTTCATGTTTAATCATACCAATTAATAGACATAATATACAAGTAAATTAAGTACAAAAAGGCCAAATAATTTGGTATACTTGGTAAAGAAAATACATACATGTGCCTTGTTTTAAAAATTAATAAGGTAATTACAACAAAATTTTCTTATTCAAGGATAATAACTTTATTCCATATAGTGTATCCTCGTATATCATAATTTGTAAAAATTAAGGAATCTTTGGGAAAGGAATAATATAATGGTTGATATAAAATTTGTAGTAAGGGTAATGTAGAGTGGAAGAAATAATGAATCATTTAGTATACAAATTATGGGAAGGTAATAACTGAAGACACTTGCCATATAATAAATAAACTAAGAGGGGTGTGCGTAAAAAATATGGTAAGATAAATAAATTAAATAACATTAAATTTAGTAAATAAGATGATAATGAAATTTATCCATAGATATGCCGATAAAAAATATAATTGATAAATAATAATAGAAACTAAATGGTAGTAATTAATAATTATTGTATTCCATGATTCCGAGGTACCTGGTACCTTTACCATGAATACTTTACACAATAATGATTATAACATACAAGGTGAAAAACCCATAAACATATGATATCCAACAAATTCATCCCATGAGACTACTGATTCATCGAGGGGATATCTATAACCAGACCCCACTCAAGACGTACATATCCAATGCATTCCTTGTATATTGAACAATCGATTTATCAATGTGCCTAACCAAATATCTGTATCGACTAAAAGATATGAGATTTTCAATATTTCCCTAGTTAATATAATAACTACTAAGTACACAATGTATGTAAAAATGGTATACGGTTTAGGAAATAATCATATCCATGATAATTGTAACATATATATAAGCGAAATTCAATGTTCAATGATAACTGGAAAACGAATATTTCAAGGGGAATAACAAGTAAATCACAATTGATAATTTCAATACCATACTTGGTCAAATAAATCATAAATCATATATTAAAGAATAAGGATGGTATCAATAAAACATATCCCTTGTTGAGTAAAATAGAGGGTAGTTATAGATGATGAATGGGAATAATATAAAAAGATATTTTAAGAACATTCATGAGGAAAATATATTTTTCATTTTGAATAACATTTTAAAAATCCTTTTCTTAAAAAATAACTTTTAACGAAAATTCATTTAATAATTATTCTTCTAAACCTTCAATAGAAGATTTCAGGAAATTATGATGGGGAAATCCGTACATGTCATACAAGGTAAAAACAATCATTTTACATGGTAAAAGGGTAGAAAATTTCTTTGTTTCGAAAATGATGAGAGAATTAATTTGAAAAAAAAATTAAAAAGAAAAAATGGTACAAATTTCTCTAATAAATAATTTTCCAATGGGTCAAAACATTTTTGAAAACCATTTTATATAAATTGTATTTTAAAATAAAACAAGTTCTCTAACTAAAGAGAGAAATGGAGTCAGGTTTTCTTAAGAACATTTTATAAAATAATTTAGGAACCAAAGAGTGGAAAAATAGAACTATTATTTGATAAAGGTCATGAATAACTATTTTATAATAAATTTATATGGTTTATTAGACAATTATCATATAATTTATTCCAATGTGAATTCAAGTGTGAACAATCTTGAACAGAATTATAGTTTAACGTACACCCATGAAGAGGTTATGACATTGTAGTGAAAATCATTTAATGAGAAGGTTATGAGCATAAAAATTAAATAAAAATATGTATTTTGAAATATATCAAATTAATATTTAAATTCATTATACTTATAAAACATTGATGACAATTAAGAAGTGGTATAACCCAATGAAAATTAGTTTGCTTATGATGTTTCATTTCCAATTGTTAACACTTAAATCAAATAAAATTAGATGAAATAATTCAAATTAATACACAATATCGAATTAATAATAAATAAATCATGATATTATATAATAAAATGGTCATTAGATACACCAAATAAATGAATTAATTGGTTAATATGTTATTTATTTCAAAGATTTAAAAATTGTGATGAAATTCCCTTTTATTGTGATTTGTTTCGGGTGAGCATAATATAAACTCTTTTATAATAGTTTTAATATTTTTAATAACTTATTAGAGAACTATATTCCTATTTATGATATAATATAATATTTTTTACAATATTCTATTACTCGTTTCTTAGTTTTATTCTATTATTTTCACTATTTTGGGTGTTAATTACATAGTTTCTCTATTATGTTATGACTTGTTTTATATTGTTACTATTAATTAGATCATGATTTCATCATCTTAATAATTTTAACCATTATTTTTATATATTATATATATTTATTATAATATTTTTATAATTATCCATAATATATTGAGATAATAAATGAAAGCACAGTTCATGGAGACTATAGGTTGTACGTACACATGAACGCTACATTCATTTCTTTTCCTTATAAAAATAATGAAAATTAAATTATATATATCAATATTATAATTTTATTATATTATCTATTTCATGTATTTAAAAGATTTTTATTAAAACCATCATTTATATGTTCCATGTATAGTTTGAACAAATCCCCTCATTTTAAGGAGAATTTTGTACACACATCTTCAAACAATGTTATCATAATTACACAAAATGGGAAGCATAAGGGTATGTGTTATTAAAAAATTAAATAAGTAGAAATAAATAATAAATATAATATATATCATATATAAACATTGTGCACATGATAATTCACAATCATGAATGTTGGTAATGAAAATTACGAACAATCACTATTTTGTAGGGTGGTAGTTAATCGAACAATAATAATAAGATTGTTACCCATTTGATGGAAGTGTGTGCAAGATTAGGTATAAATATTAACATAGAAAATCATAGAATATGGTTAATACTAATTTTATTATGTAATACTTGAATAATAATACATTATTGGATGGGTAATGAAAATAAAATAAAAGATATTGAAGAAAGATGTAACCTCTAATTCGAGTAACTCCTTTTTATTTTCACCAAATAGATTACATGGATGGATTTCATCCTAAGGATTGGATTTTTGGATTGTTCGAGAGGTATTTGGCATCTATTTTTGAAGAGAGTAGTCGAGATTAAATGTCCTAATAGGTGTGAGGAAGTGGGAGGGGTGAGTGTCTTTTTATTGTGGAGGAGGAGTGGCATGCTGATAAATTTTTGAAGAGGGAATTCCACCCACATTTTTACTATGAAAAGTGGATCCAATAATTTTAAAAATTATATAAAATTGTTTATATAGTCTATATATGAAAATAAAATTGATTTTGGAAAATATTCTACGTTTTCTTTTCCCTTATCATTATTGTTTAGTCCCTAGTTAAGAAAATTTTTCCCTTAATTACTGTAATTAATAGTAATTACATTCACTAATTTTTTTTTCAAAAAAAAAAGTTGAAAAATATTGAAATTATAAAATTTTATGATTACAGATATTTTATAAGTTTTTATTAATTCCATTCACATAATTGGATGAAATTAATTTTAATTTAATCTCATAGACGAGACAACAAAATGAGTTTTTAACGTATTAATATTCAAAAGTTTTCTACTTTTTATTGTTAATTTAAAAGATAAATCAATAAAAATGTACTAAATTGGATAAATTTATATAAATTTATCAAATTAAACAATAAAACCAATAAAGATCTTAATTTATCCTTATAAATAATTATAAGAAAATTTAATTTCTAATTAAAATTCTGTATTTTTCACCCTTTATCAAAAAATAGATCTTCCCAGAAAATTAATTAAAAATCATCCAAACATAATTTTTATGATTATATTTAATAAATTAAGTTCATTTTGACATTTAAATTTATAAAATTTTCGAATATTTGAGTTAAATAATGTCTAATTAAAAGGTAATAAATGTGTGTTTATAATAAAATATAGGTTTTATGAATGAAATTTGGTTTGTTCTCATATTATATTTATAAAATTTAGTTAATGTTTATCAGAATTATTTTATTGAATATATAACATATACATTTCATTAATATAACTCACTAATAGTAATTAATTTATTGTATTAAGGAAAAAAACTTTTGGGAGCATAAAATAAAACAACATGCTCTATATTAAATTGGTTTATATTTTTGTTTCTAAATAATTAGTAACCGATGAGTTTGTCTTTTATTTTATAGACCATATACATTCATAAGGTAGTTGATACTATTCATAACTACTAATTTAACAACAATTTTATGTCATATTATATAAAACAATAATTTTTTATTAATATATAGTTGTTTGGTAATACTTATTCTTACGAGTAACGCAAGACATTAAAATAATATAATTGTATCATAAGACATACTATAACTCGGTATCCCATGAAATTAAATCTATATCATAGATCAATTTTATTTAAAATAGTGAATATATTGTAATGTATTGGGATATTATATTTCCTTACAAGATTGGTGTTGCGTGTTATACATGCTATCAAATATAATGTTCTTATTCTATAATTTTAGGACGTTACATTCCAAATTTAAATGATCATTATAAATGGTTTTTCTATTTATTTATTGGTTTTTTGAAAATTAATAGAAAATATACAAAACACACACAAATAAAAATCATAAATAATCTACCCCGTAATTTTATCCCCTCCCCCACACTTAAAATATTATATTGACCTCAATTTTAATATGTGAAAGAATTTAAGAAAATTTAATATAGAATTAAAATTAGACAAAATAAAATTAAATTAAGAGGTTACAGGATAACCTAATAATTTTAAGTGATGATGGTCTCATGCGGTGTGATGGCATTAACTGCATGTGTGGGGAATTCCCTAATGTGACCATTAAAATGCAACCCATTTACTATAATGATAATTTTTTTATCCTCTTGAGTTACCTCCATTAAACTATAAAAAAACATGATATACAACATATAATCCCAACCATCTACATTGTAACTTACCATGGATCAGATTCAATCATGATTTGTAAAGAATGACATTATCCGTCAAATGAGACAACCTTTTCTGGATCATTCTATAATTAACCAATTTTTTTATCTCTCCTTGTATATCCCTGAGTTCTCGTATGATGAAACATGAATCTCCTAATTCTATTCAATTTTTAGATTTCATTAATTTCCATCTTGGGATAAATCCTTGTTACATATCTTATAAGCCTAATATGCCTAATGATCAACCTTTATAAGAAGTTAATATAATTTACCAAAAATTATACAGTAGGTGGAAATATTAATGGGAGTTTTGAATTCTGTCATATAATACCATTGCACATCATCCACTAACTTTCTCTAATCCTTCCTATTTAGCTGCACAATTTTTTGCAATATCTAATTCTACTAATGATTATAAACTTTTTCCTGGCCATATGTATTTGGGTGGTATAGTATTGATGTTTTTTTCACACGATACTTTAGAAGGAGGTAATCCAGATTTCGGTTACAAAATTATGTCCCTTATTCACTGATTATTTCCTTTCGCACTCCAAACCTACAGAAAAATTTGAGAATTAAAGAGATGAACTACAACAAGAGAATCATCAATAATAGTGGCCTTGTAATCCACATATTTACTAAAATAATAAATATAAACATTAATTTAAAATAAAACAATATATTTTCTAAATGTACCCCTAAAAACAAATTCCATTACATCAAAAATCTCTCAAAAGAAGTGTGGTTTTTAGGAACCTGGGGGGGATTGTGTTTGCTAACCAAGGTCATTATATAAGGAGGAAATACTTAAAACATCATACTAAATGTATTTTAAAAATAAAATTAAATATTAATGCTACTAAAAATTTTGGTTGGCATTTAATAATGTTTATAAAACAATAATAACTATTTTTGAAGGTGATTATAATTTATTTGGAAATTTTATTGATAAAAAACCATGAGAACACTTTTTAAGATTTTTTTATAATGAATAATCAATATAACAATACCTAATCATGTAATTATTAAAAATTATCATTTAAAATTAAATTTAATTAATTATTATCCCCAAATTTTTAACCCTCAAACCCTATGAGAATTTACATCTTCCATAAAGATGAAATGAATTAAACCCTAGGCTAGCTTTAGAACATGCAATCATAGCACGTTTCATTGATATTAATTTCATGTCTATATTATGGTCATTGGTGAATTGGGTATGATATTCATGTTTTATGTGGGGATTAATTTCAATTAGGTATTTAAATTTATCTATAGCAATTGAACATGTGAGGTTTTTTTACTAATTAATATCGCACTCTCAAAATTCACACATTACTCAACCTCGCGTGTTTTGTTTAAATTGTTTATATTCATTATTAGATTATTCTATGATAAAAAATATTTTCATAGATAATATATAGTGAATTAAACTGTCTCATTTATTAAAAAATAATAATTTAATAAGGTCATAATTAGATTGATTAATAAGAAAAATTACTCTTCCATGGGCGATGAGGTCATCGTAAAATGATGTTCATTTGAAAAGGATTAGAAAGGGTATAACCCAATCACATTTATACTGACAATTTCCAGAATTTAAAAGGAAAATTATAGAAGAAATAAATTTTAATTAATATAATAAATTAAATATAAATGAAATTTTATTAGAAAAACACAAACATTGCAATTTTAATAATCCGAAAAAAGCATCGATGGGGTAATTCTTACCTCAAGAGATACCCCTTTTTCAATGCTTATATAATTGGAGTAGAACCACATATCCTCTGAACTATAACTATTTGTTTATATAAAACTCAATATAATTTATAAAAACAAACATCTATTGATGTTAGGTAACTCCATTTTTACATGCGGTTACAATTATGAATGGGAAAATTCGGAATAATTTTTTAATCCAACTTTTACTGATTCGTTGACCTTCAAAAAACATGAACATGTAACAACCCTTATTTTCCTAGAATTCATTTTTTTATAGGAAATAAGATCTATTTTCATTAATATGAGTTTTAGGGGTAAAATAAACTTTTTTTAATATAATATGAAATCGATTAATTTTTCTAACCATTCTATTGGACATAGAATATGTGTTTCACCCATGGTCTAGAGTTTAGTGAAAATACGAGCCTTTCAAATTTTTTTGGAATAATAAGTAATTAATATTTAATAAATTAAATATTATATTATTTTCATTAGTTTATTCATTTATATAATTTGAATTGAGTTTCAGATTGAGATTTGTTCTCGTCCATTGAGTTTGAAATGAGGAGTTTTTTCCCGACATCGAATAAACTTAGAATCGGTGATGGGGCCAGTTTCCCCCGTTTTCATTTCCTTCCATTACTTTTAAATATTTTTTATTTTATTTATTTTCTCTTTTCTTATTTCTTTCTTCCTTATCGATCATTATTATCATGTGGATCCTCATACACTTCATCACCAATAGAGAAATGTGGGAGTGGGATAAATAGAAATGGTGAGGGGGGAAGAGATGTCTAGTAATGAATTTCTCGACGTCATAGATTGATGTGCAACAACCGTAGACAATTTATTTGAGTGATGCTTCAGAAGATTCCCTCCAAATGTAGTCCTATTTATGTTTTTACTTTAAGTACCCCTTATGTATATTATTTTCAGATTTAGAGTCCTTTTATGCTTGTTAATGTCCCATGTTGTCTAGATCTGTTGATTTTTGAGAGAAAACGAGGGTTTTGGGAAATCATAAGGTCTTCCATTTAGGTAAACCAGGCATGATGGAATGTGGTACAAGGTAACATGTCATGTTCTCTTCCCATTTGGGTAATATTATATTTTATGTGAATAATCCATGTACTAGGGTTTACACATTGTGTATAGGATCTCAGCTAAGTAGATGACTACACGGACAAGGCTCTAGGTGTAAGGGAACACATCAATTTAGAGTACACATTTAAAACCTGTGTGGGACACATCCCATGTAGAACCACGTGGACCAGCCATCTGCATGGAAAGACAGGTTGATGGAAATGGGTTGGCACCTTGTGTGGGTAACACACTGTGTTCCCGCATTACACGCCATGCACCTGGGGAATTTTCACACTCAGGCCAGTAGAGGCACACACCTATGTGGGAGCTTCAGAGTATATGATGTGTGTGACCACTATATGTTTTTTATCCCTCTTTTGGATCCCGATAGATATTTTTCCTAATTATTTACATGGATTCATATTTTCCGATAAGATTAGTTTATTATGAGTATTTTTCCATGCAATCAGTGATTTTGAAACCTGTGGAGTGGTTCTAGGACTCATAATGGGTGTTTTGGGGATTCTATATAAATGAAGAGGTTCTTCATGTGGTAATTGAATTTATTCATCATGTGATAGGGACATGATGATAGAATGAAGAGTTTTTTGTTAGGACTAACCTGGTTTTTGACCATTGATATGAGATAATCCCTGAGAAATATCTCTTTACCATTTTTGTCTTATCTCTTCCATTGAGTACGTCTCAATTGTGAGATGTACCCTTATGGCCTAAGAGATCTTGAGATAGTTTCATTCATGGATCCCCTATTGGATTTATGTACATATGTTTTAGCCTAGAGGATACCTAGTGGGATGCCTTTATCTTCTTTATATACCAAATATCCTCTATGGGATTACTTTTCTACGTGCTAACATTTGGAGTCCCTTGTTGGAAACCTTCACCTATGTACCATTCTAAGGATCCCTTATAAAATGTCTATTCCTTCTTGTATGGTTATAGAGGGTCCCCTATAGAAAACCTACACCCGTTTTGTTTTTTAGTGAATCCCATGTAACATGCCTCCATCTTATTTGTTGTTATTGGATCCGTTGTAGGATTCCTCCAATTACTTTATCAACTAATGATCCCAAGTAAGATGCCTTTGGTTGTGTCTAGACATCTAGGATTATATGTTGGATCCATCATCAATGTTTATACTTGAGGGAACCCACAGGTGCCCATTTTTTCAGTAACCTTGATCTCTACATCAGGTTTGGGTAGATATGGTAGTGGTATCACTTTGCAGCATGTGGTGAACTTGTGAGCCCATGGGGTTGTCATTGTAGTGTTGGGTTTTGGGGTACAGCATCCCTCACTCATTTTTTAATGCATTAAAATGTTTATTTATGATTAACTGATGTTACAGAGGTTCAAATTGGTTGGTGCCGATTGAATTTAATGTGAGGCATCATTCTTTATCTTTTGGATGCCAACCCATTCTTCTTGGGATCTGTATTACTTATTCTGATGCCCAAACATGACATCATGGGATTTGGCATCAGAGCCATGTTATGTTATGATATTAACTTTTTTACATAGATGTAATACTTGGGATTTGGATACAATTCCTATATATATATATCATTTTTATATTGTTAGGATTTTTAGAGGTATTTCCTTGAATTCGGTTGTCAAGCCAATGATTATGATATACGGACATGGAAACCATAGGAATGAATTATCAGGGAATATTATTGTACCACAAGTGCAGGGATGATTATTCAATCCTATGCCTATGATATATAGTGGGGATGATTATTCTATCATTATCCTATGAAGGGGATGATTATGCTCTACCTGATCAGTTACCTGACCACCATGTTGAGTATGAAATATCACATCGTTGGATACCTATAAGGATTACACAATTCTAAAAGATAGGTATGATTATGATCTCCCATATTATTGGCACTAGGGGTGGTCATGTAATCCCACCCATGATTTATTTTATAGATCGCCTGAGGTTTAGACCCTTAGGGACAATCCGAGTTTTGAATGTCGTGACCGCCAACAGAACGAGACCTTGGGATTTGACATTAAAATAGATTTAAATTGCCAAAGCAGTATGGCATCTGACTCAGTGAACCAGTAAATAATTTATAGATTTAATCCTTTGAATCATTATTTATAGTATTTCCCATCGGTAAACATTATCTTTTTTATATTGATTTTATGGGAGTACGACTGAACCCAGGTGTGGGATGAGAATCCCCTATTATGAGGTAGCTTACTCATAGATATTTATAGTGCTAGACAATCAGGTACATGTTGATTGGGATTATAGACCCATAGATCAATTTAATTATACATGGATTGATTAGAATAACATCCAACTCAATTACCTTGCATAAGATGTCCAGGTGATATGGATTACAGAACCAAGAATCGATATTAATTTGGTTTTGTGTAATTTGATTCACGTACTAATAAATATTCATATTTTTTTTAATATATATAGGTAAAATACTATACATGTATAAATATATATATATATAGGCATACATGGTGTAATTTCCCCCATTGGCTGGGATTACAAACTCTGGGTTTGACTGTGGTTGGACTTTTAATTTTACAATTCTTTTTAGTTGTGTCTCAGATAGACTTAGTTGTTGCTTTGGCATACACTTATAGCTACATATTTTTTAATTTCATTATCACGAAGTCCTAGTAAGGTTCTTTCTCACCCCAAGACATTCTCCAAAATGTACATATCGAAATTCTATGGGCATTTTAGGTTGATCTTGATTTTTATAGTTGATAGTGATGAGGCCCAACGTTGCATATTCGAGTGGAGCTGTAATACCACAAGATTTATCACATAAATATATTGTTGAATTCATGAAGCAATAATTATCTAAAAAACACAAAATTGATATAACAAAGATAGTAAACATAAATTTTCCATATTAGTAACTTGAATTTCAAAAAAATGACATACATGGTTTCATCCAGTAATATATTTAGATACTAATAAAACAAACATAGTATTTGATAAACTGTAAAATATGGTAATTTTCTGTATATATATATATATTATCAATTAAATTCACTATTACTATAATATTGGATGATGTAATAACACTTGGTTAAAACTCACATGCATATATTTCTATCTGTGGTCATAAGAACCAATATTTTTGGATTTATTTGAAAAAAAAAACAAAATAATGAGTAAAATAATTGGAAAACCCTATTCTCCTCCAATAAGTCACCCATCACTCCCTCTTCTCATCATTTCTCTATTCCTTGAATCTCTTCAAATTTATACCCAAATACCCTTCCCTAGTCACTACCTATGATTAGGAGCTCTTGGTCTTGCCAAAAGAACAAAACCACTTCCCCTAAAAAGGTTCTCAAGGAGGATATTTTAACAGATAAATTCAAATTCTATTTATTTCAATTTCATTTCATGTTCCATTCTATTAATATCTTCTCCTCACCTACTCGATAAAAAAGACCATGATAACTCCATTATCAAATAAATAATATAATTATATCTTGTTAATGGATGAACAATCATCAATATCCTTTCTCCCTCTCTAAATTATTTTATAAACAAAATAATCATTTGTGAGGTGCCTATTTACAACCCTCGTGGGTCAAAATGTTTCATTCATCAATTTCCCCTTCAATACTGGTCATAAAACAAAAATTATGGTTGATCCACGCAATAATATGTGAATTATAACTTATTTAATATTCAGTAAATCTATATGTTCATAATATAAAATCATATGACAAAACTACTTCCTAATAATAAAAATACTGGTAAAATAATCTAAGTGATTTTCATTAATATATCATCTAAGGATTAATACTCACATCCATGTAAACAAATGATAATAATTACCATTGAAACATATGTATGTTCCTAAATAATATTAAAATTCAATTCGTTATATTTACATCCGTTCCACAAGACATCCATTACATAAAAACAAGTTTACTGATCATGAAAACCAAGGAATCAAACACTCAGGGGAGACGTAAAACAATGTTATTACATATCAATAAGTAAGTAATGAACTTAATAAAATTATCATCAAATAAATTCATGTCTAAAAGGTTATAAATTAGGTTATTAATAAGTCTAATTTCATCTTCCATGACCTTATGTTCAAGACCAGAACACATTCATACTTAAATTAATAGTTTTCTACACAAACCACCATTTTCAATCGGGTTACATTTATTGTTTACATACCTCAAATTAATTATTTTTCATTAATATTTTCTCCTAATAATTTATATGTTAATTTTCTGTATATGTGTTTTCTAACCAGAATCATACCTTCTTTTATGGGATGTTATATGTTTTAAAAGGGACTTTCAAAAATCCTTCCCAGCAAACAATCTAATTTCAAGGGAATTCCTCAATTTCATACCTATTTTCATGGACATTATTTAATTTATTTTTCTAAACCACTCTCTTTATAAAATAACACTTCTTATTATGAAAATAATATCTTAATTCACTTTTGGTTTTATAAATATATTTTTCCAAAAAAACTCTTCTTTTTATAATAAAAGAGTATTTCTCTAAAGAATTACTCGAGGATTTTATAACAGTATATCCAACTATTTCAACAATATTGACCATTATTATGTATTATTGGTATTACTATTTTATTTAATAATCTATCATATTTAATTTAATGGTTTATTATTAGTTTTTTAGTTGATTTTCTATCTTAAAACCATTCACCAATTTACTCAGAATTGTTAGTGTTTATGGATAATGTTTGGGGATAATTATCTATATTTCATATATTAGATTCAATATGAATTTATATGTCAATTATATTTATCCCCATATGTATGAGGAATTATTTGTACATAGAATGTGTCATGTGGGTCCCTTTATATCCCCTCAGTGTATCGTTTGGTCTCTTGAGATAAACTAAGATATTGGAAAAATGCCTTGAAAATGATTATTTATAGTCTGGGAACAAGGCCTTAACAATATGGTTATGTTGTCACTCATTATAAATTACCTCATTATGACAATAGTTTTTTTTATGTGGTTATTCGACTAGTAGAATACCCATAGATATATTTTACTAGGGAATTATTTATTCAGCTATTATTCCAGCAATAATGATTTTGTTTTTTGTTAACGGTAGGTGTTTTTATTTATTCAACATGAAAAATGTTTATATTTATGATATATTCAACTTTATTACATAAAATTACTGATAATTTGAGATCAACCCTTGGTTACATTTTATTTTATCAGGACATTATGATTTTTATTATGAATAACATGTAGAAATAACCTTGGAGTTATGAATGTGGTCAAAAGAATTTCTATGTTGTTTTTAGTTTCATGTTTTAATTATGAACTTATGTATGTATATTGTTTCCAATAATAATAAAATAATTGGTCCTTTGAGATGAATATTTCTTGTTTAAATACTAATGTAATTTAAAAAGGCACCAGATCTGAGCAACTGGGTGCGGGTCCTTATAGTTGGTATTAAAGTATGTTTTGTAGAAAAAATGGAAACATGATTTAGGGAAGGTAGATTAGGGAAAAACCCATAATATAATATACGATGATAAAACATACAAGATAATAATCGAAATTTTTTAGGTAATATATTATGTGTCTCTTTCAATAAAATTCATTTGGGTCTGGATACTATAAGTGGAAGTAGTTCTAGCACAAATGTACATACGAGTGATAACTCTGATAAAAATATTTGGGCTTCACTTTGGGTAACCTGGTGCATGAAAATTGGCCATACTGAAGACCTGGATTGACACACATAGGATTGATTCTTAAGATAATTCAAATTTTTTTTACAATCCATTATAAAGGATTTAGATTTTAGTTTTTCCTTAACGAAACAATGTTTATTATTATGAGATTAGATATGTATATAATTTCAATTTATGTTTATTATTTTTCTACATTGAGATTATAAATTATAATTAACAAACTAATCTAAATTATTCGATTCTTTAGAAATGTAACATAGTGGATGTAATGGAATACACATGAATGTGTGTATCCCAAGTAAGGATTTCCCTCCAATTCAAGATAATGATGTTGGATCTAGAGATACGACTGTTTCTGAGAAACTTATAACTATCCCAGGAAAACATACCCGGGTTATGAACAATAACCATACCCATATTATTCATCTTGATCCAAAACATGTAGGTTCTAGGTTATATTGCATTATGGAATAACAACATCCATCATTCAATGGGACTGCAAACCCATTTGTAGCTAAGTAGTGGATATTTTCCCTAGAGAAGATATTTATCACTTTGGGATACAACGAAATAGAGAATGTTGTCATGGAATTTTATCATATATTGGTATATGCAGATCAGTAGTGGTCTTTAATCCAAAACAAAATGTAGGAGGAAGAAATAGAAGTGATGGAATGCAAGTATTTCAATTAATGTATCATATATAAATATTTCCCCCATGAACAACGAGCATATATGGAAAAGTAATTTCCAAATATGAGGTAGAATGTGGATAAAAATGTTTTTAAGTATGAAGAAAACTTTACAAGGATATAAAGGAATGTGGCTGACTACATAAGTAATCAATGGGGAATAATTGATCAATTAATTGATAGTTTAAAACCATTCTTCCAAAGGTATCTAGGCTCCAAAAGTTTCTCATCATACGAAGATATAGTCACATGTTCTCTCAAGACAGAAAATGAATTTTCTAGGACTTATTACATCAATGAAAAACATGAGAATTAGGGGGTTTCCATAAACATTGGAAAATGAAATAAGGAATTGGGGAATAAGTGAAGTGTTGACTGTCCATCCTATTATAATTTTTGGAAGAAACACAATGGAACATTCCTGAAGGGAATGGTACTCGGTTACAAGTGTGTATAAATAGTTCAACTATCTTAGGATTGTATGGGGAGGAAATAAGCTACCTATGTTCAATGATATAATTTCAGGGATGTGCGACATTATGCACATCAATGTCATAAGCGTTAGGGAAACATTCTTCAAATAAGGCCAAGGGAGAAAGGCCAAGCTTATGTGGTAAAAACTTCGGATTTTAAAGTTCTTAATGATGTTTTTATAGGTACTTTTATCATTTCCTCAAACTTATACAATGATTTATTTTATTCTTGACCATTTCAATCCTTCATATCTTCCCTCTTTTCCTGAAAAAATTAGATATTTATAATTTTATTTTACAAGGGATTTGTTTTTCAAAACTATTAAGGGATGTCTCATTGTAACAAATTTTTGTCAAGAGGTTCCCATTATGGCATATAAAAAAAATTTCCTCTACCTATTATATTATCATTCCCATGATTGGATTCGTTACAATCCTCGGTATGTATTGGATATGAAACCATGAAGTGAAAATATATTGCAAGAATGAGGTGGTTATAGTTTTTGGGGACTATGTGGAATCCCCTATATTTATTTGAGAAACATTACCATTTAATTAGCATCTATATCCACCCATAGTTTCTCTACTAAATTCAATTATTGGAGGGGAATGTAATTCAATAACTATGGTTAAGGAATATAATGTTTAAATAGATAATGTAATAATTGTGAAAGAATATTTTGTCGTATTTCTAGAGGATTTACTTGCACATTTCCGAGAGTGGGAAATTGTGTTGTCCGTTGACTTAATTCCCAATTCAAATTCCATATCAAATATCCCTTATAGTATGGACAGTGTGGAATTTTTGGAACTAAAGAAACAACCAGAGGAATTGAGTTATAAATGATTTATTCTTCCTAGTACTTCTCTATAGTGATCCCATGCAGTTTTCATTAAAAATAAAGATGGATCTTTGAGGTTATGAGATAAAAATAGTGAGATCAATGGTATAGTAATAAATAACAAGTATCCCCTA
The DNA here is from genome assembly GCA_963277665.1 of Viscum album. NCBI lineage: Eukaryota > Viridiplantae > Streptophyta > Magnoliopsida > Santalales > Viscaceae > Viscum > Viscum album. The sequence continues at coordinate 1,778,401,193 of OY728137.1, forward strand.
CCACGCATTAATGATTTATTTGATCATCTTTGTAGAGAATATTATTTTTCGATGACTGAACATCAATCTGGATATCATTAGTTTCTTTTGAGGAAGTAAAACACTCTAAAAATCGAATTTCGATCCATACATGGGAATTAAGTGTTTATTATAATTCATTTTGAATTAACTAATGCACCCTCTTTTTTCAAGGATATAATAATTGTGTTTTCAAGTTATATATTGATGAATTTGTGGTGGTATTTTTTATGTTATCTTGGAAAAATCCAAGAGCTATGATGATCATGAAAATTACTAGCGTACTATTCTGAATACTCTTAAAATAAATGAATAATATGGGATGTTTGGAAAGTTTGAATTTTGGCTTCAATTAGTTTCCATTCAAGGACACATTGTCTCTAAGAATGGAATATTTATTGATCCTATGAAGGAAATGGATGTTCTTGAATGGCCAACTCTAATGACCATAACTAAGGTACATAGTTTTATTTGTTTTGCATGTTAGTATAGGTTTTTAGTTCAGAACATCATCCATTTATCCAACCCAACGATGAAGATTACATATATAAGGGTTAATTTTTAATGGACATATTATTGTGTGGACATTTTTGAATAATTGAAGTGGATATTAGTAAATTCTCCATTTCTAACCCTACCATCAGGGAATGATGGGTCTGTGATATATAGTGATGCATCAAAGAATGGAATTTCTTGTTTTCTTATGAAGAATGGTAAAGTTATTTCTTATTCATCAAGAAAGTTAAAAATTCATGGAAAAAATATCTAACTCATGATCTCATGTTTTCTTTTGTGATCGTTTCTCTAAATATATGAAAACACTATCTCTATGGTGAAAGATGTGATATATATACATATCAGACGAGTCTGAAGTATATCTTCTCATAGAGAGAACTCATCACAAGGAATATTCAATGGCTCGAACTACTCAAGTATTATAATTGTACCTTGAACTACCACCCAGGAATGGTAAATTAGGTAGTTGATGTAGTGATAAATAAAGAACATGGAGTTCTCAACAAAATTTTGATTTACAATGATATGTGGAAGATAGATATAGTGAGGATGGATATGGTAATTATCATAGAAGTTGAAACATCTCTAATTTTTTATTTCTATAAATAACCATCTTTACTAGAAAAGATTAAAATTTCTTATCCTGATGATGAGAACGAGTCAAATAAAATTAATGTTGTGAAGGATTGGAAGTTGGATAACATCATATGTGAAGATGCAATTATGAAATTTGGGGTGAGGCTATGTGATCCCTCTCTACCCAAGTTTAAATGGTATTTTTTTATAATTATCATAGCTCAAATTTCTCAATACACCCTTGTAGAACTAAAATTTATAGATATCTGAATGAACATTTCTGGTGAGACAACATGAAGATTGGAATTGTTGATTAAGAATCAAGATGTTTAGTCTGTCAACAAGTAAAGGATGAATGACAACATCTTAGAGGAGTCATGTAAACTGTACCTACTATAATAGAGAAATGGGATGACATCGCCATGGATTTTATCACTATATTACCCAAAACTCCAAGTGTTAATGATGCAATATGCATAATTTTTTATTAACATACAAAATATACACATTTCCTTCTTATAAGGGAGGATTTTCAAATAGAGTGTCTTGCACGATCCTATATCATGAAATTGTAAGAATTTATAGGTAACCTCTTTCAATATTTTCTGATCGTGATCCATGATTTACATGAAAATTATGAAAAATTCATCATAAATATTTTGAAACTGAGATTTGTTGGACTAATGTTTATCATCCTCCAACTGACGGGAAATCAGAAAGAATGATACAAACATTAGAGTACGTGTTGAGATCATGCTTGCTCGACATTTAATGTATGTGGGATTAGTATCTACCCTTGGTGGAGTTTTACTACTATAATAGTTTCAATTTCAATATTCAAATGGATCCATTTGAATATTGTACAGAAAGAGATTTCATACAACAACATGTTGTGATGAAGTTGGTGAAAGGATGCTAGTGGGACAAGGGAATTGGAGGAAACAACTAAAATGGTAAATACTATTCAAGGTTACAACAATACAGCTCAAAGAAGAAATAAATATGTTAATAATTAAAGGAATTATATGGATTTTCAAGTGGTAGATCATGTTTTCATATAATTATCTCCTTGTAAGGGTGTTATATGTTATGGGAAGAAAGGGAAACTGAGCCTTAAGTACATAGGTATGTTTGAAATTATGGAAGGAATTGTAGATGTTTCATATCGTTTGGATATTCCACATAGTATGTCTAAAGTACACAATGTGTTCAATGTCTAATTTATAATAAATTACATCCTAGACCCATCGAATTTCCTCACCTATAAAGGTATATATTTGGAAACTAACCTATCTTATAGTGATTAACCTGTCTGGGATTCTGGATACTAAAGTACAAGTGTTGAGGAATCAAATAACTCGACTGGTAAAAATACATTGGAGGAATCATTAAATCAAGGAGGAATCATGGGATCCTATGGAGATTATGATGAAGAACTACCCAATTATTTTTGCAAGGCAATGTTTTGGTAATTTCGAGGGTGAAATGTTTTTTAATGAGGGGATAATGTAACACCCCAAGATTCAAAAAAATAATATTCAATGAACGAAACACTAAGTATATTGAAAACAACACTTTTTCTTAACATATCTAGTAAAAAAATTTCACCTATGTGATTTGAATTTTAAAAAACTGACATAAATGAATGCGTTTAGTTGGATATTTAGAATCTGATAAGAGAAACATAATTTTTGATAAGTAGTAGAATACATTAATTTAATTTCAATATACATTATCAGTTCAATTAACTAATCCTAGGATCATGGATGATGTAAGAACACATGGTTTGAACTCACAATCATGTATTACTATTCTTAGTCACACGAATCTATATTATTGGTTTCATTGGATATATAATAAAATAATGAGTAAAATAATGGGAAAACCCTCCACTCCTCAACTATAACTCCCCCCAATCCCTCTTATATTCATTCCTCTAAGACATAAATAACCTCAATGTTCTTTTCAAATACCCTTCCCTAGTCACTCCATACGTCTATGAGCTCTTGGTCTTTCAAAAAGACCAAAATCCCTTCTATTAAAGAGGTTCTCAAGGATGTTATTTCAAGAGGTAAATTCACATTAGATTCCTTTAAATTTAATTTCAAGTTCCATTTTATTGGCATCCTCTCCCCACCTCCTCTATCCAAATGACCATGATAACTCCAGTATCATCGATATACATTAATTAATCATGATAATGGAAGAACCGTCATCAATATTATTACTCTATCGCTTTTATTTTATAAATGAAATCAATGTCGGTGAGGTTCCAATTTACAACCTTTGGGGAAGATGAGGTTTTTTTCTTCAATTTCCACTTCAATATTGGTAATCAAATCCTTTTTATGGTTTAACCAGGCTATTATATATTTATTATAACCTATATAATAGTCAAGAACTAGTATATGTACATATTATTAAATCATTTTACCAAACTAGTTCTTAATAATTAAAATACTGATAAAATAATCTAATTGATTATAATTAATATTTAATCTTATTATTCATCCTCATTCCATGTAACCAAATGATATAAATGACCATTAACACCAATTTATCTTCATATATAATATTTAAATTCAATTTTTTATATTTACATCTGCTCCACATGAACACCATTTCTTAAAATTAAATGAAACCATCAAGAAAACCAAGGAAAAGAACACAGATGAATGATGAAATTCAATATAATAACTTATCAATAATGAAATAATGAACATAATAAAAATATGATAACTAGAATAAATTTCTAATAGGATCCTAATTAATTTATTAATAAGTATAATATCATATTCATGGAGCTGATGTTCTAGAGCAGAACACATTCAGACATAAGTTAAGGGTTTTCTACCCAAACCTACATTTTCATTTGGATTACTTTTATTATTTACTTACCTAAATTAATTATTTTTCATTCATATTTACTACTCATATATTATATGTTATTGTTCAATATATTTTTTTCCAACCTGAATCATACCTTCATTTATGAAGAGTTATATGTTTTAAATGGTTCTTCAAAAAATCATTCCCAATAAACAATCTCGTTTCAATGGAATTCCTCAATTTATTACATATTTTCAAGGAAACTCTATAATCTTTCTTAGGAAACAATTATCCTTATTAAATCACTCATTTTATTATGAAAATACAATCTTACTTCACTTTTGGATTTATAAAAGTAAATCTAAAAGAACTCTTCTATTCAAAGTAAAAGAGTATTTATCTTCAGGAATACTCAAATATTTTACAGGAGCATATTTATCTATTTCAACACTCTTATTTAATATTTTGTATTATTCAGATCAATATTTTATATTATAATCTACCAAAAATAATTTAATGATTTATGATTAGATTTTCCATGGATGTGCAATCACAAAACCATTCACCAATTTACTTTGAATGGTATGTGTTTATGCTTAATGTCAGGGGAATGATATTTACATTTCATATATTCAATTAAATATGAATTTTTATGTTTTTTATATTTATCCCAATTCATATGAGGAATTAATTGGACATATTAAGTGTCAGGTGGGGACCTCTATAGCCCCTTAGTGCGTTGGTAGGTCTCATGAGACAAACAATGGTCTTGGCACAAGGCCTTGACAAAATGATTATTTGTGGTCTTGGAATGAGGCCTTGATGGTATGGTTAAGATGTCCCACTTCATGTATTCCCTCGTTAGGAAATTATTATTGATGGTTAATGTGGTTATTCTACTAGAAGAGTACCCATGGTTATTTTTTACTATGGAATTTTTTATTCATCTCTAATTCCTTCCATAATTTGTTCTTGTTTATTGTTAAAGGCCTAGGTTTTTAGTTATTCAACATGAATAATGCTTATGTTTATGATATCATCTGTTTATTGCCTACCCTTACTCATTATTTTAACTCATTCCTTTATTTTGTTTCATTTTCCTAGGACATGATCTTTTTTATTAGGAGTGACAAGTAGAAATAACCTATGAGTTATGGATGTGGTTAAAGGAATTTGTATGTTGTTTTTCATTTCAAGTTGTAATGATGAACTTTTGTATGTATCTTTTTTGAAATGATACTGAAATACATGGCCCTTAAGGATACATATTCCTTTGGTTATATTCCAATGAAATTAAATAATTCACTGGCTTTGGGAAACTAGGGTCGAGTCCTTATTGGAGCTGCTAGTGTGGGTTCGTCTGATTAACCTGGTAGAGTTCGACATAATCTAGATACTTGGTATGTGGTTTGGATCAGAGTTAGTAGGAGATCCTTGGACATTTATATTCATTTTTTTGTACTTCAATATTTTTTTAGTCATATTAGTGGGTGACTCATTATGTATTGTATTGAATAACTGGTTGTTATATTTAATCATTTATTATTATTATTACAACATGTTATATTTCATTTTATTTATAACTTCCACACTCTATTTTCTAACTGTTTTGTATGATACATAGATATTTCCACTATTTTATTACATTGATATGATAACATAATCTCCCCAATATCATACCCTAGGCCCTCGCTACTACTCGGATGCCAGTGGAATACAGGGATATGCATTTGAGGCCTTGTAACCTACTGTCATAGGGCACCATTTTAGTGGAACCCAATTCGGGATGTTACAAAGTGTTACAATAGCTGTTACATTCCAAATCATTACTATTTGGGATTTGGTAGACATGAGTATTGAAAATTTTTCATAACCTATCATGACCCGTCCCCCAGGGCCCGTGCCGTGACAACCCAAAGCCTTCCTTCCATATGCCAGGGGCCGGAAACTAGAACCAAAGGCCTAAAATACCTAAACTGGGAAGGAATTGCCTTCATAAACTTAAAACACAAACAACATAGTATGAGATAAAAGTAAAACACTAAGTAATGATGTATACAAAAGAAGTGTAGGAAGTAAAAGGTGCCAGAAATACAATCCCTACAGGAAAGTACAAGTACAAATGAAAAAAAAGTATAACTGATGAAAATTAAAGCAGCTACTAGGTTGTCCTATTGTGTTCCTACCTGAAGGGTAGGTACAGATGGACTCCTCGGCACTCCACGTATATCACCCTCCTCCATGTACCGACTCATTTTATGGTCCACCTCTGGGTATCGTCCATTCCTGCTACGTTGATCCTTAGTCAGTGTTTTCCATTGTCTGCATCCAACACAATGAGGTGAGGGCATAACCCGTGCATGGGTGATAATAACGATACTCAGTAGGGACCCCGAGACCCTCAAGGTCTCACAAAATCAAACAAGGATAACCATAATGTATGATATAGAAAAATAACACCACATAGGTATATGCCAATACATATACCTAAGTTATCAAGTAATCCATCTCATTAATGAGGAAACACAAGAGTTGCTGACTCTGCTCACACAGGTATACCACATATGTAGAGATATAGGGATGATCAGATGTAGCCACTGAATCATCGTAGTTGTAAGACCCACACAGGATCCAGGACCAGCGGTTAGAACTATCGAACCCACACATGATCCAAGAACATTATTCAGAGCTATCAGACCAACACATGATCCAGGACCAACTATTCTGTCAAACAAACAAATGATTCAGTAATAGAAGTCATAACATTCATACCAACACATGATCTTGGAATAGTCATTAGAACTATCAGACCAACACATGATCCAGGAATAGTCAACAGTGTATAGGCAGCCGCTGGGTTTCCACAAGCATACTTGATTCCGGGAGGGTCTGCACCTCAACCCAAGAATTGATACATCAGCTTTCACGTATTCCCAATTTGATGTATCCTGATGTTCAGTATCATCAAAAAGAACAAAACGCGACAGACAGTGTGTCAGTCGGATCCCTGGTCTAAAAGTTATAGGTATTTCTGTTCTGAGGGACCTATTGGATTTATGTTCAAACCAACTCGACCACTCCCCAACTATGTCCAAACCTCAATTGTGGTGTTCTAAAATAAGCATCTTGATCCATGATTTCTTTCTCCGCAGACGATTAATCAAACGGACACCCGTAGCCCATTTTATGGTAAAAAAGGGGAAAACTGGCCAAAACGGGTACGAGTCCGATCTGGCCCGATCGGAGCAACCCGACCTGACCCGGTCCATGGCTTTGAAATATTTCATGGGTCATACCTGGCCTGTGGGGGTGTTCCAGTCCATAAGGGAAGTCTGGCCTGTGAAGGCGGCCCGCCCCACACTGTGTCCGGCCCAGCAACCCAGCAGTCCGCGGGGGTCCGCCCTAGCCTCTTCTAGGGGGGATGCCATACCCCATAGCTCTTGAACATCTTTTCCATTCAGGTAGGTGGAACCATCAACAGGATGGTGTTGGTGTGTCATGTAGGACCCACTGGTCCTGCAACTCTTAGCTAGCTGAGCGGCCAACTGCCTCCTCTCGTGCAGCGCTGGTTGTGTCGTGCCACCTCCGGTGCCCCGACTGCTCGGGGCATCGGTCTTCGTCGAGGATGGGCTTGAGCCGGACACTACATCATCCGCGTCCATGGGCTGGGGCCCTCCTTTAGTTCTTCACGTGGTTTCAGTTGTGTCACACCTTCTCCAGCATCCTGGTGTCTTGGGCCACCGGCTTCCTTGATGGCTGGCCTTGCGCTGGCTACCACTGCACCGCTGCGGTCCTTCGGTCATGGGACACTCCTCCAGTAGTGTGGTTGTGCCATCACCACCCCACGGTGATGTTTGTTCCTCCATCCATCGACGAGCTTTCTACAAGTCACCAGACGAGTTCCGGTGTCCCAATTCTCATTCTGGAAGATGTCTCTCCCTCCTCTGGACATCGTCTTCAATCCACATTCATTGATGACGAGAAACGCTCATCCCGGACTCATGCCATGTTGATCGTCATAATTCATAAAAAGGCAGATTTGTTGGGCCATGTTTTTTCGGATCGTTCCCTCCATGTTAGGGTGATATCAAGCGACGTTGTTTTCTAAACCATGACAGAAAATGTAGAACACAAAATAATATAAAAAAGCTCAAATTCTCTACCTTTGTTGGTCGTTCTTCGTTCGTTGATAGATTTGAGGGATGAAGTCGAAGAGGATCGTCATTCATAGTGTCCGCCAAGCACTTCCAAACCCGAGATGTGTCGACACATGGATGACGCTTCACGTCGGTAGGGGTCTGGAGAAGAAGTCAAAGAATTATTGTCACCGACGTTCTTCATTAGAAGAAATAATTCTTTGTTCTTTGTTGGGAGGATAGTTCTTCACTGGAAGAATTATAATTCTTCCAAGATCTCCTCTCAAAAGGTCCTCCAAGTGATAAATTCAAATCCAAAATAATATTAGATGTCTTATTATTTTAGATGTTGGCAAAAATTCAAAAAAATTGCAGAATTCAATTAAGAGGCTCGACCTAATTAATTCACATGTGTTGGATTGACTTAATTAGGTGAGGTCAAGAGGGTCTCCCTCATTAATGAGGGAGAGTTGGTAGGTTATACCCTCCTCCCATTAATAGGGATCGAGTTTTCACCACCACCATTTTTAGATGGGATTTCACAGTCTCGGGTGGTCCCCACGCAGTAACCTCTCGCGGGTGGTTATGTTCGGGTGGGACCCACCTCCATAACCTCTCCAGGGTGGTTAAGGTGTGGTTATCACACCTTCAACTCCCAAGAGGAGGTTTAAACTACCAATGTGTCCCACCTCCAAACACATACGTAGCGGCTGAAATAAAAAAATGTGTAGCTCACTTTATTTTATTATTATTTTTATGAAAACCCTAAAACTATCTTTTATTATCAACCATCTGCCATCAAGGTGAAAGACTTATTAAGTGAAAACTGGCGCTGTGAGTCAAATACTGCCCCCAAGTTTTAGTTCCATGCACTAGTTCCAATGTAATAATACCCCACTCGTATGTTTACTGAACGTACCCGAACAAAACAACATAAGTTGATTCCGGGCACATCGGGACTCAGAATCAAGCTCCATAAATTTTGATGGATGCATAAAATTCCCATGTATATATGAAAAAAAAATCCACAGAAATTCCGAGTCATTACATAACCTATGATGGATATTGGATTGGGGAATCATAGACACTTGTTATAATAAAAACTCCTAGTCTCCATGGGTATGGGATTATTGTTCTGATATAATTTGTTACAGTTATAAATGACTATTCCTTGACTGATGCACATGTGGGGTGGTTGTTATGATTTACTATGGATCTCAGGCTATTGGAAATTATATATAGGCCAGTGATGAATTTTGACACATGGCTGTAAAAGGAATTAGGTGTCTCATGAATCATATTAGGCATATAATATTCAATTCATATATGCCTACTAGTGTATGTTTTTACTAATGACTAATTCCAATTATTTTGGTCCAATATATATATATATATCACTCTTATGGAAGGTTTCGTGGATCTATGTTGAGGCATTGTTGTTCAGGTTAATGACCCATTCGTTGTGCATAAGCGGTGGATAGACCCCATTAGGTTGTTATGGCTTGTGATTCCCTTATGTTAAACCCTTGTCTTTGTTTGACTAGTCATATATTTGAGTATGATGTTGATGGATACTAGTACTTTTCTTTTGAATTAGACTTATAGCAGATATTTTTGTGTGTGGATTCCCATTGAGTGTGTGTTCGAAATCTCTTCTACATTGGTATTGTGGCCTCAATGGAATAGTTCCTTTTGAGGATAATCAATGAGGTTTTTCCCCTCGTATGCCACATGTTTTACCCCTTTTGGTCATTATGAACATTAAGTTGTTTTGAGTGGTTTGATATTTTAGGATAGGTATATAGACCTTGTAACCCATTTGAGAGACTTATTCTATAATCATAGGTGGGAGACCTAGAGGCCCGTAGTTTGGATCAGATCTTGATAGGTCGATGTTTCATTTTGTTTGAGTAAAGTATACCTAAGAGAGGATAGAACATGTTTAAGATGCATTTTATTGTTGTGATCCTGGTTTTGTGCTCATTTTGAGATCAAGTAATAGTATTTTCTTATTTTTTTGTTATAGTCATTTCAATTCATTTATCTTTTGATAAGTACTTTTGGAAATTTCATATTAAGATTGACTTTGACGATGATGATTTTTTGGATTCCTGGTCTGGTCATCCAGTATTTCCACTAATACTATTTTTTTAGAGGTTTGTCATGCACTCATGACTAGATCTAAGTTGTGTAATGGGTCATCATTGGAATAAAATATTTGTAATGGTGAGGTAGATGATTTTTAAAAGTAGTTCCAAGGAAGCGTACAAAATAATGAGACTTACATTCCAGGTAGCATGGTCATCATAGCCAGGTAATGGAATCATTTTTGGAGTATGAGTCGGGTGGTAAAGGTACACATTGGTTTAACATGGTGCTATTTACTCTGAATATGTGATTGGTTGGGTGTGATCCATGGACCGATGGTTTTAAGACTTTATATTGGACTGGATACCCAGGAATTGTGGTTTAAATGATTAATTTCTTTCTCTGGTAGATTATACATCACTTTAAATGGGGGTACTCTTTTATGGTTTACCAGTTGGTGAATCCTGATTTGGTTTGATAGGATGTGAGCATGGCTCGAATAGAGTTGTTCACACCTTTTGAAGAATCTTATTGTACTTATGGTTAGAGACAATCTTGATCTATATTGACTCCATTTCAAGTATGATGAGAGAGTGTTAACCATAAAATGGTCTTCTATTCATTTCAAATTCCCATTCTAGTTTAGAAAAGAAACTTGTTGAAGTGGCGCTTAAGGAGTGGTATAAGGTAAGCCATATGGTGGGGAGTGCACCATTGGCCATTTGAGGGTCGTAAATCTCATTTTCCATTTTAAATCAACATTTCTGTGGGATGTTGAGATTGGTTTTTTGGTTTTCTGGTGATGATAAGGGAATTCCTATGGTAGGGACTACCAAATTAGTTTCTGTTAAATGTGTTCTATATAGGAGACAGTGGTTGAAGTTATGAGACTATTCATCAGATTGTCCATATAGCTTAGTTGTGAAGATTTTTAGGTTGAGATTATGTCTACATATCATAGCACAAGGTTTCTTGGGGATAATAATATTGGTGGTGGAAAATTTGTTAGGACCCATGTTTTTTTGGACTCTAATTTTGAGAATTAAATTGATTTGTTTCTTAACAGTTATTGTGAGGGGTAAAATTGAATTTTTTTCCTCTAATATGATCTCAGGTAAATTTTTATCATCTCATTGGTCCTAGAAAAGGGTTCCTACCCTAGTATAGTATTTTCGGATGAAATCAAAGCCATTCAAATTTTGATAGAATATTTCATATATTATATATAATAAATTAAATAATAAATTCTTCATGTATATTTGATCCTTCGTATATTTTATCAAAGAAACATATTGAGATTTTGTCTCCTTTTTGAGACTGAAATGGGTATATTTTTCATGGCAAATGATAAACTCAGGTTGGGAACCAGGGTCATTTAGGGCCCCCTTTCCTTTTTTCACTTATATTCTATTATTTTTCATTTTTTTGTATTATCTTTTCTATATTTATTCTATCCTTATAATGAAAAAACCTCCTTTGGATCCTCCTACACCACTATAAAAAGGGATAAAATAGGGATATGTAGAAAGATAAAGTGAGAGAGAGTGATAGAGGTACCCACATGATGCTCTCGATTTTCTGGATCGATTTTCCAAAACTATGGAACACAGATTTGAGAGAACCATTGGTGTTTTCCTCCCAATAGTAGTTATGTATATATTTTTACTGAAAATTCCTCTAAACTCATCATTTTATATTTTTGAGATCCCTTTTATGCTTTCCAATAACCCATAGTGTTGGGATATAATGAATGGGGGGAAAGGGGTTTCGGGTGATCTGAAGGTTTTCCATTCGAGAAAACAAGGATACATGGAATGTGGTTCAGGGTGACAAGCCATGTTCTCTTCCTATTTAGAGAAGATAATGTTTTCAAAGTACATGTTGTGTATGGGGCCTTGAATGTGTAGTCGATTACCCGACCTAGACAGCCCGTGTAGGGTCACACAACCTTGTAGAGTACATAGATAGACCATGTGTGAGATACATGATATGTATAAGTACAAGGCTTACCCACGTACGTGGAAAAGAAAGTATATGGACATGGGAAATAACCTAGTGTGGGTTAAATTCCATGTTCTCTCCTTATAAAGTATGTACCTAGGAAATTTTCACACATAGGTCATTGGAGGCACACACCCAAGTGGGAGATTGAGTGAATACTCAGTGTATGGACTCTATATATACTGTATACCTAATTCTGTACCGTTTGATGATCTTTTCCAAATTTATGCTCCAAATATAGATTTTGACTTTAAGGGTACTCTATTTCAAGATTATTTACGCATATACTACAATGGTGAAACTCATGAAGTGGTTCAAGGAATCCTAATGGGTGTTTTGGGAATTATATCCAAACATATATGTTTTCATTACAATATAATAATTATGTCATCACCATAGAGGGACTTGATGAGACAATGTTTAGTTGTGTGTTTGTTCCATCTGGTTTTGTGACCCTTGATTTAAGATGATCCATGAGCTATCTCTCATGACCATTGATTTCATTGCATTTGCTTTGAAGACGTATCCCTTATGTGATGTGAACTTCTAGCATAAGATTCCATGATACCAGTTTCTTTTTGAGGATCCACTATAGGATTCATCTAATTATATTTTGACCTAGTGGATCCCTTATGGGATTCTTCTATCTTCCTTTTCCACCAAGGATCCCTTGTGAGATTCCTTTTATTTGTGATGATACAGGGAGTCTTTTAGAGGATCCCTTTACATGTGTACCATTCTGAGGAACCATGTAATATATATCTGTCTTATTATGTTGATATAGAGGGTCCTTTGTATGAAACCTTTACCATTTTTTTATAGGATCCCATGAAAGATGCTGCTTTCATAATTCCCGTTAAAGGATACCTTATATGATTCCTCATTTTTCCTTTTCAAATAAGGTTCCCAAGTATGATGCCTTCTCATTTTTTTATATCTTGAGGAACCAATATTAGATACATATTCAGTTTTTTAACTCAAGTGACTGAACTGGTTCCCATTTTTTCGCCGACCCTATGTTGTGTGTCATGTATGGGTAGATATTGTAGTGGTTGTCACCTTTAAACCCATGCCAAACTTATAATCCCCTAGTGTTGTGAATATAGTGTTGGTTTAAGTTGTTTGTCCACCCTAACTCCACTGTTAATACTTTCACATGTCTATTGCCAATGAAACAATGTTTCCAGAGGTTATTCTTGTTTGGTGGATATTGATCCTGACACGAGACTCATTTTTCTCATTGGAATTCTTGAAAAATTTTCCTTGGATCCTTTTTTCTTATTGGTATTCCCAAACATGATTTCTTGAGATCTAGATTCTATTCCATTTAAATTTTTAATATTTACTTGTATACCTAAAGGTATTACCTATGATTTGTATATTGAGGATGTATATATATTTGATTATTATATAGTTGGGATTTCCATAGGTGTTACCTAGAATCTAGCTACTGAGCCCATGATTATGATAATCAGGCATGTAGACCCTAATAATGAATACTAGTGGATGATTATACTCTCCCTTGTTTGGGGGATGATCATGCTGTCCTCGGCCTATGATATATGGTGGGGATGATTGTGCTCTCCTTGAATTTTGATAGGGATGATTATGCTCTCCCTGATCAATTACCTAACAATGGTTTTGAGTATGGGATGTCACATCATTTGATACCTGGAATGATTTTTAAATTCCTAATGATAATGTTGATTAGTATCTCCCTTATTTGAGATTCATGGGGTGGTCATGGAATCTCACCAATTACTTCTCTTATAGATCTCCTAAGGTCTATCTATGTTCCAAATGTTGTGACCCACTAAGGATTGGTATCTAGGGCACAGACATTAGACATGATTTAAATAGCCTAAAAAATATGGTATCTGAGTCAATGATCATTTACCAGATATTAGGATGTACTCCATAGAACCCTTATTTATAGGATATAGCATCGATATATGATATCCATCATTAAAATGATTAAGGGAGAGTATGGCTAAATCCAGGTGAAGGATGAGTATCCCCCTTGTGGTGACGTAGCTTGATCAGAGATACTTCTGGCATTGGTTGAAGTAGGTACATGTCAATTGGGATTATGGACCCCGATATCGACCTAAAAATACATGATTTGAGTGTAATGATGTCCATATCAATGACCTTGAATAGGCTTTCTAGGCGATTGTGATTATGGACATAGGGATCGACTACCATTTTGGTTTATGTTATCTTACTCAAACACTCATGAATATTCATATCTATGTATATATGTATATGTATGGGACAATAAATATATATATATATATATATATATATATATAAATTTCCATGGTGTCACTTTCCCAGTTGGTTGGGATTACGGACCTAGCTTTTGACTTTGGGTTCACATTTGATTTTACTATTTATTTTAGTTGATTCTCATCTAGGCTGAGTTGTTGATTTTAAATACACTTAATGTAGTGTATTTTATAGGTTCCTCATTAGGGTGACCTACTGAGTTTCTTTATCACCCCTAAAGTTTCACCATGGTATATGTGTATACCTTATGTATTCTTTTCATGTTGAGAATGTGTTTCATTGTGGATAGAGATGAGGCCTTGATTTGTATGTTCGAATAGAGAATCTAATGTCGTTCTCTAGATCAGGCTGGTTTAGTTTGAATGTACATGGATATGGGGTATGTGGTCTAGCTTAGAGCTAGTATTATATCCCTTTTCTTTTAAAATTAGATTGTTTTTACTTCATTATCTATATGTTCGTCCTAGTGGGTGACTGGGGCTATATTGTATGACATAGTTGTATGAAATTTTACTGAATTTTCATTTATTTTAAATCATGTTATATTTTAGTTTATTTACATCTTCTAAACTCTATTTTTTACTAATATATTTGATACAATGATATTTCTTCTTCTTTCATAATCTTATTAGAGGTCATAGTCTCCCCACTATAATACCCTTTTCCCTCACTCCAAGTCGGTAGCCTCTGGAGTAGCGGGAGGCCCAAGTGAGGCCATATAACCCACTACCTTGAGGAACCATTTTATTGGAGTCTATGTTGGGACATTAAATTCTAGATATCCTTATAGAAGGATTATTTTCGCACAGCTATTTCCTCTATCTACTATCCATATTTGATCTCAATCCAACCCCATATGTTGATGATATTGCCAAAATGTTGATGTAGTGTCTAATTTGAAGGGTGCATTCAATTTGATTTCATGGCCCATTTACACCAATAAAATATGAGATCCAACTAATATAGTATTAGTTAATGTTATATCCCCTTGTGTTATTAATTCAATTATAAAAATTGATGAAACAATAAGCCACTGAAAGAAAAATTATGACTAAAATACTACAGCGCACTTGAACGATTAAAAATTGGAATATTAATATATTTTTATAATGATTTATTTAATCACAAATAGTCTATAAATAAACATATTTAACTTAATATTGGGAATTATGTGAGGAAATTATTTCCTTAAAATATATTTTAACAAATTCTTTTTGATCAGTTATGTATTCATGCCATAGAGTCATTTTTATATACAAATAAATCATTTACATAATATTATTTTCCAATATTCATGGAATTTTTTTTCATAAATTACAACAAGTGTTTTGTACTTGAGTAAGGTATATTTTATAAAATTTTCAAACCCCATTTTTTAATATTTAAAAAGAAATCATCATGGTTTTCTAAAATAGATATATTTGAAAATTTAGGTATTTATTGTTGATAATATATCATAGATGGAATAAAAAACAAATAAAATAAATGATGTAATCATATATGATAAAATTATAAAAATTAATATAAATACATAATTTTTTTCCATTGTGTTAAAATAGAACAGCATTCTGGTAAATTATGAGGTTATTTTCACATTTCTGCCTAGTCAAATTATGGTCCTAATAATATCTACGGTTAGATTTTTGTTAAAAAGATTCTATTTATCACCCATCATCAAACTGTAAAATAAAATAACATAAATTTGGAAGAATTTCAATTTTTATCAGTGTTTATCAAAGATATATAATTTACCATTCCTTTCATTACTTTAATATATATATGAAAACAACTTCAATTTAAAAAAAGGAAAAAATCATGTAGATAATAATAAATTGAAGAAATTAATGGGGGTAATTCAATGAAGTTTCATAGCATAAATAAACATTAAATGGTTTAAGAAGAAAATAATATATCAATCCCGCCCTCAATCCCCTCCATTAGTTCCAAAAAAACCCTAAACTTGCTACTCAATTGATTCAACAAAATTCCTTTTCCCAGAATACTATACAATTTCTATTTGTTTGATTTTGGTTCATTCATTTTTTTATTTCAATTTCTGTATTTTCTCATGAAGTGATTTTTGTTTGAACAACATAGTTGTGCAAAAAAATTCTTTAACCTCAGATATTACATCAATACTATTTTTTTCCTACTTCTTTTTGGTTCTCCTAAACATAACCACGTTAGATTATATCTTCCTGACGATAAAAAAGTATATTATCGACTAAAAGTGACTGGAAAATAAAACCAATAGATTAATACTCAATCAGACTATTCCCCTTCCACAAGGTAAATCCATCCCATTCTATGGGATCTAAGTAATCCCTTCTCGGATCAAAAAAATATTTTACATATAAGATATATGATCACTTCTAGATCTGTAGAAAATATATTCTCAATGTGAACTGGAATTTTTTCTCACTGGGTTTTGTATAATTGGTTTTTGAATAGTAGGAAATTAATTTATAAATTTTATTCCCCTTTTATATAAATTTCTTCAACTTTTTGGAGTGAGGGATGGAATCTATTTTATAAGTGAAATTTCTCATTTGTGTATTAACGAAACTGGTCACTCTACGAATGAAGTTTACGATAGAAATGTATTTATGATACTTTCTCTAGGAATTTATATCTGACATTTTAATTTAATTTCTCGTACTTTTGATATTTTATTTGTAGGCTCTTGAAAATTGATTGCTATTTATTTTTGTCATGCGTCTTCACTTTCTCCATGTAGTGTGCATTTAAATTTATTTACTTGACCTTTTTTCCTTGTAGGTGGGGTAATACAGTTGAAATTGATTTACATTTATATGATGTCATTCCATTCCATGTTTTAGTGTTATAAAAAAATATTAAACACAAAAATCATAAAGAATATATGATCATCCATTTATTTATTCACTAGAATTAAATCGCCCCAAATATTTTTAATTAATTCAATTCATTAATTACTCCAAATATAACATTATTTTCACAATTATTAAAAAAACTTCTAATATATATATATTAATTATTAAAAATCATTCCATCTATTTTTATAGAAAATACATATTTATAAATTACTCTACGTATACTAATTTTTCCTATTTATGAATACAACACTACTCATGTAAATGTATCAATTAATAAAACTATTTAAATCAATGTCTATAAAATTAACTATATGTATTTAATATATAAAAAATATTTAATTACTGACATTCATATGAGAATAGATTTCAATAGGATCTTGAAACTCGACTTATATTTATGTTGGTCTTGGGTCTTCTCATTCTAGGTACAAAAAATATTTCAATTTATATCCCGAATATTTCGATATTTGCATGTGATTTGATATAGTAAAAATGTATTTCTTCTACAATGGGGTATTTTATTCAAAATTTAAGCGTTAAAAGAAAAAATATACGTATAAATTATAATTAATTTGTGATCATCCATTTATTTATTCAAAAGAATTTATTAATTGTAAATATTCATAATTATCTTAATTCAGTATTTATTCTAGGTAGAAATTTACATCCATATTTATTAAAAACAATTGTACGTTATATTCATCAATTATTACTACTCCTTACATTATGGTTATAGAACATTCAGGTGTATTAATTACATCAGGTACAATTTAATTTTCATATTAATTAATGCAACCCTAATCTTGTATATTCATCCATTAATATAACCATATCCCTGTATTTTTATTGAATTTTCCATATGAATTGAATATATTAAAACATTAAATTAATTCTTTTCATCTAGGAATAGTTTCATTTAGGATCTAGAAACCCTATTTCTATTTATTTTTTTCTTGGATATTATCTTTCTAGGTAGAACGATAGTTTCAATTTCTTATATCATCTGTCTAACCTCCTCTAGTTTGGGTATTATTGTTTAAATGTATTTATTTTTAAATGTTGGATCAACATTCAAAACATATGTGTTATAATAAAAATAAATACAAATAAATCATAATGAATTTTTTATAATACATTTATTTATTTATAGTAAACAATATATTATAAATCGACTTAATAGATTTAATTCACTAATTACTCCATGTACAATTTAATATTAATATTTATTAATACAACACATCTAATTTATATGAAGTAATTAAGAAAAAATATTCTTGTGTTTTTATCAAACTATTCATATGTTTTAATTACATCAATTATAATTTAAATTTCATATTTATTAATATAAAACTACCCAAGTATATGCATGAATTAATACCAATCATTCCATAAATTTTTATAGAATTTTCAATATGCATTAAATATATCATAACTTATAATTAATTATATTAATTGGGAAATTATTTTCTATAGGATCTTAAAACCAAATTACTAATTATTATTTTCTTGAGTCTTCTATTTCTAGGTGTATGGGCATTTCAATTTCGTTTCTTGAGATTTAGATCATTAGATGAAAGTTATTATAATATAAATGTATAAATTTTTTAACGATAGTTTTAAATCAAAAAATTAACCATTATAATAAACAAATATACAAATAAATCATAATGATTTATTATACACCATTTCATTATTTATAGGAATCGCCTACTACAAATATTCTTAATTTATTTAGTTCAGTAATTACTCCAATTATAATTAAATTTTTATATTTGTTAATAAAATAATATATATATATATATATATATATTAGTTAATAAAACTATTTCCATGTGTGTTTTTGAAGTATTTTTATGTATTAATTACTATAGGTAAAATTGGATTTTCATATTTATTAATACAACACCGCTCAAGTATATGAATATGTTAATATAACTCTTTTCATGAGTGTTTTTGGAATTTTCTCTATATATTAAATATGTCATAACATACAATAAATTCTATTTATTTGGAAATGGTTTCTTATAAGCTCTTGAAACTTGATTTATATTTATTTTTGGCTTGTTATTTCCATTCCTAGGTGTAATGACCATTTCAATTTCATTGCATGAACTTTTGATCTTTCCATGAATGTTTCTAGAACTGTTAGTATGAAATATTTATTGGAGGTAAAATTTAATTTTCTTATTTATTAATACAAATTTTCTCATTTATATAAATTACTCAATAAAACACCTTCCATGGATTTTTTTTTATTTTCATAATGTATTTAATAAATCAAAAGAGTCAATAAATTCTATTCATCTGGGATTAGTTTTTTAGTGTCTCTTTGAACCTGATTTCTGTTTTTATTTAGATTGGGTCTTTTCTTTCTAGGTGAAACATAAATTTCAATTACATTTCCATTCCTTTTGATATTTTTAGTTATGGAATTATAGTTTAAATTTATTCCTCTGCAATTATGGTATGTTATTATAAATTATAGTGTTACAATAAAAAATTATAAATATAAATCATAATGAATTTTTGATCATCCATTGTGTATTTTACAAGATCCAGCTAGCTAAAAATATTCTTAATTGTTTCTGTTAAGTAGTTACTCTAGGTAAAATTTAATTTTCATATTTATTAATACAAAATTTATCATATTTATCCACTAATTAATTAATCTCTTTCAATGTATGATCAAAGATACAATCATATGTATCAATTTTTTTGGTTATAATTTAATTGTCATTTCTATTAATTAATCTCATGTATATTAATTAATTAACTAAACTCTTTCTATGAATTTTTATATTATATTATATAATTAATAAATATATCATAACCTACAATAATTTATATTCATATATAAATAGTTTCATGTAGAATATTGAAGAATGGTTTCTATTTTTTTCCCTTTAGGTATTATCTTTATTTTTTAACATATATTCTCTTTCTCTCTCTTGAGAGACTATTGAGAAGCTTCCATGTCAACAATATGTTGAATCCACTCCCTATTCTGTGCCTCCTTCTCCCACATCTCATGACTGTTAGACACATGATTCTATAACACATGAACAAAGGTATCATACTCTCAGGAAGAAACATGTTATTATAATCAACTATCATGATTGGTTTTTAAGTCATAGATAAATCAGGTTTGACCTCAAGATCACTCCAGCTCAGAACATGATATAGATCAGATAGTTACATTCTCAGCTATGATACATGGAACACGTTATGAATCAATATTTGTTATAGTGGAAGTGAAAAAATATTGAAAATTCTCCCCAACATCTCAATAACCTCAAAAGGTCCCAAAAAACAAGGATCAAGACTCCCTTCCTCCAAAAACATCGATGACCTAACCATGGTAAAACTTTTAAGAAATCATGGTCACAAAATGATAATTCTAATGGAATTAATAAACGATAATAGTAATTATTGTTCCTTATCTATGCCATCAACATTCTCTAACAAATGACCTGAATCTTTTATGTCATCTGTTGGACCAATATCAGTCCAACCAAGGAACTATCAACAATCACCGACTAACACAATAGAGATCTATAATGGTGTCCATAAAAGGCCACAAAAAGAGCCATTCTTATTACATATTGGTTAATATTATTATTATAAAAATCAACCAGACCCAAATGATCATCCCCAGACATACATATGTTAAGAACCAAAGAAAAAAAATCATATCCTTAATAATCGGTATTGATCTTTTTATCTGGTCATATGATCGTGGATGGTATTTTATAGTCAAACAGACCTGAGATCCAAATTACTCTTGAAGGCCTCTCCAAAAAATATAAGTGAATTTAGGATCCTTACCAAAAACAAAAACATATGGAACTCATTGAAAATGAATGTTCTATTACACATTGATATTTTCCAACTCCTCAACATTGATTGTATCAGGAATGGTTATAAAAGTGACCTAATTTTGTTAGCTAGGAAATTAAAACCAATATTTCATTATTATTTCTCTAGGTACATGGAAACCCAACCAAAAAAACTATAGATATCTCATCTCACTTCCACGTAGGCACTAGATGTGGATGAACCAATCTATAATGCTTCGAGTGACAAGCCTCGAACTATTGGAACATATAATAATGAGAGAAAATTAGAAATTCCACATCTCACTCCTAGCCACCAGATTCGACACATCATGTCATAGAATACCTTCAAGGTTCCTAGGAGCACAACTAACTAATAATTAAAGAAATCCCCCATCACAACATTCCTTACCGATAACATGACAACAATGAAACGTTGATAGCACAAAATGCCTTATGTGGAGAATAAACAAATAGACATGGTATCCTAACCAAAAAGAGAGTCTATAAGTCTATAGAACTCATCATAAAGCTCTTATTCCTAATTAATGATATCAAGACAATCATAGGACCTATGATAATTGGTCAAAGAAAACCTCATCCCATGATTCCTGGAAATGAATATGAAACTGTGTAAACAGAGCATTGATGTTCAACTCTTTTGAATATTATTTCATGATGTAAGGTGAAGGTTTCCTTCTCAATGAATATACAACAAAATTCACTCTCCCTAGGGTATAGGTGATAATAAAATCGAAATACTGTAGGTGCTCCCCCCAACACCTATGGAAGATATTCAAATCTTCTTCGGAGAAGATATAAATCATTGCCTTGTGATCAAAAAACATGGAATGTATTTCTTTGTAATAGTAGTTTTTATAATTTGTAATCATGTGCATAACTGTCGCACGTTCAATGTCACAGTTTAGATATTCCTTCACATGTGGCCTATGATGATGAGATCCATATGAAATGACATGATCACATTTCAAAAGAATTCATCCCAAATCTAAAACTGATACTTCACTGAAGACCACTTATCCCTACCCAGCCTCTCGAAGAGTCAACACTGGTGTTGTAGTCAAAATATATTTCCTCACAAAAAAATAATTCTGACATTTTTCATCCCAATAATTCATTACAAACATCCAAATAATTGCAGTCATCAGGGAAGACAGCTTTGAGAAGTCCATAATGAACATCTGATAATACCAATCTAGACTCAAGAAGCTCCGAATATTGAAATCATTTCATGGTAGTTCCCATTTCATTACAACTTTCAACTTTTAGGATCAACTAAAATATCATGTTCTGACATGAAGTTCCCCAATAACATCACTTCCCAAATCCAAAAATCAAACATCAAAATCATGAAATAAATTCGATGATATCTCAATAATTTTAGGACTACCCTTAGATGAATCACATGATCCTCCTCGAACATAGAGTAAAAAATGATGTAATCCAAAAAAAATACTATAAAAGTATCAAGATACTCATGGAAAGTCTTGTTCATTAAATACATGAAAACTGTAAGAGCATTGGATAGAACAAAGTGTTTGATAAGTAATTCATAAGGTACATAGTTTCTCTGAAAGGATGTTTTCTAATTTTTAGATTATTTTATTCATAATTTATGGTAAACAAAATAATGATCAATCATTGAGAACCACTTTTCCACTTTCAACTGATCAAATATATCATCCATCCATAGAAAAAATACATGTTATTTACTATAAATCGACTATGATTTTGGTGATAAATGATAAAGCAGACTGAACCATCAATATTATAATCAAATAGAACAAGCACCGCCCAAGGTGACACACTCGGGCGTATAAATCCTTTCTCAAGAAGATCATCCAACTGAATATTCAGATCTTCTATTTCAGTAGGTGTCATGTTGTAGGAGTGTATAAACACTTGTTTAATACCAATAACCAACTCAATAAAAAATTTGGCATCCCTTACCAGAGTTAACCTAGAGAATTCATAACAAAACACATCAGTAAAGATGATGACAACTTAAGGGAGATAAATTCTCCAAGATTCTTACTCTAGATCAAAAGTAAACACATATATCACTTTCCCTAACTCTGAATAAGATGGTCCAAATCTTCTTGATCTTAGGTGCCATTATAACTGTAATACACAACACACATAATAAGGTGTAGTGAAGGATTCCCGTAGAATATGAAAATAAATTTAAGATTTATTAGCAATGATCAAATCCATCCTGAAAATGATGTGAAGATATTTCAGGTCAATAACTAAAACAATTAAAGCAAACACCACATCTGATAGATTGAAAACACAAGTGGACCTATAAAGACCCTTCTCTCTCTTCAGTACATGGGGTGTAGTAATATCCATCACATAAGAAAAAAACTCCATAAGAAGATTTAGTAGATTAACAATAATGGTTGAAATAAACTAATGGTATTCACTAATATCAAAGAGTGTAGTCACAAATTATGATGTTTTAGTAATGGTACCTCTCATAGTCACTAAACATATATCCACTTTTTATAGAGACTCTTCATCAACATGAAAAAGCATCATTTTGGATGCCTTTGATTGGAACCCTTTTAAACCTGAAACATCTAATTGTGCTATAGTTTTAGAAGTTTCTAACGACCCTATTAAACTATGCAGAGTAGTCTACATATAGAAAAAATTCTAAGGGTGACCTGAATGACAACAAGAGACACATATCATGATTTCTATAGTTCAAATAATATAATAATTCTTATACATCACATTTTGGTAAAAGAAATCAACAGTACATTACCAGGATCCTTAGGAGTTCTAGAATGATTCCACTACCGAGATCCACTATCAGAATCAACAGGCTTCCACATTCCTTTAAATAA
Organism: Viscum album; assembly: GCA_963277665.1. Classification (NCBI taxonomy): domain Eukaryota; kingdom Viridiplantae; phylum Streptophyta; class Magnoliopsida; order Santalales; family Viscaceae; genus Viscum; species Viscum album. The sequence goes on from OY728137.1 coordinate 1,778,425,207, forward strand.
ATTTTCTCTACCAGTGGGAGAGAAAGAAACTCCCTAAAGCCCAAATTATTCAGCCATGTCCATTTTGACCATTGGTTCTCTATCGAAAACATCAATATAAGAATGAAAATTCAACATGAAAACCTAATAATTAGTATTATATTTTATTCCCAACACGAACCTTCAAGAATTCATCTTATCATTCAATACTATCTCATTTGAAAACTCCACTTGCTCAAAAAAATATTTATGTACGATTCCATAGTCTAGTCTGCTTTCTCATGTTTTAAAAACGTAGTAGCCTTAGTAAGAAGCATCAAATCTTGATACAACTGGTCAATGAAAATAACTTCAAAGTCTTTCAACTGTAATCCCTCGTTCTTATTTTTCATCACCAATATGTCCTACCATCTCATTATCAGTCCTTCCATCACGAAGTTGGCACACATAACATTGCTTGTATCAGTTGAATCCATGAATCCAAAAAATTGTTCTATTCTGCTCAACCATCCCTCAGCATTATGAGGATCCTTTAAGCCTGTGAATATTGAAATATTCTGGTGAATTAATTTAGGAGAAATATTCTAGTGTCCATCCCATTATGGATCCAAATCCATAGCCTAAATTTGAATTGGTGGTGGTGTATGTCCTTGATAATGGACAGTTTTCACATTCACTTTGACCAGATTCGGTTCGACTAGAGTATTTTCTCACTGAGGTTTAGTAGTAGCTTCCCCCTGGATTCTATTAACACAACTTCTCAATGGCATAAGGCTACAAAACATTAGAAGGCAATAAACAAGACATCATATTAACACTCAAATAGAGCATCAAGTGAAGTTAATCCCAATAGATAGATAATCATGATTTGGATTTCAATCTATCAAAATTAAAAGTAATAAAAGGATTAGAAATAATATTTAGAATTTCTTCCCCTAACCACACCATGTTTTATAGGGTTCATTATGGTGAGAACTAGTTATACACTTAATCATAACCTCATCCCATGTCCTGATAGAAAATGAACATTCAAACTAACATTAAGAAAAGAAGATCAACCTATATCATAGATTCCAAACACCGAAATTCATATGTAGGGTGTCAGCTAAAATCTCAGTAGGGTCACAAAAAGGGTTCCATAATAATATTCCTACATTTAATTACCCAAATAAGGTGTTTTAAATTTTTTTCAAAATAGGTTTAGTGATTCAAAAAACATATTTAAACAAATTATTTTTTACATTTAAAATGATGGAAATACATTATAAAAATGGATTAATTGAACGTATTATATAAATCATTTCATATAAAATTATATTTCATGTAAAATAGTTCACAAACATTTGAATTCATTAATGTCAAAAATATAAAAAAGCTAACAACATGGTCATCTACTAAATGGTATGATAGTACCAGGTTCTCGGATCCCCACGCACTCATGTGATAATAACTGTAATTTGTATAGAATTCAATTATCACTGGTAATAGTGTAATCATCATCATTCTACCAAGGAATACGATTTGTGAAATAATGTTTATGTTAGAGTTTTAGAACATCAATCCAATGCTAGGGTGTTCCAATCCTAGCATTCTTGTGCCAAATTACTCACTAGCTACACAGGCTTGCATGTTACCTAGTACAATAGATGATGGGAAATTTATTTTAAGAAAGCATAAAATAAAATCAATAACCAATATTGAATTTCAGAAATTTCTATTTTCCACATAAAATCCAAAAGGGATTTTTAATCAAAACAATTATTTCCCCAATACAAATCCCAAAGGTTTATATCAAAACCATTTCAGCCATTATTCCCAAATGAGATTTGGAAATAAATTCATAATTCAATTTAAAATTCAATTCCCACAATTAAATTAAAATATTCAATTTGATCAAATCCAATATAAAAAATTCCAAAATTTAAATTCCATAAATTACACAAAAATAACCCAATTTAATAAAATTTGGTATTTTTCCAAATTTTATGCCAAAACTAACCTTTGAAACAAAATGCCACCACATTATTGGAAATTGGTTTTCAAAAATTCAATTTTATAAGAATAAAATCCCAAATATTCAATTGAAATAACTTTAATCAAATCAAGCAACTTAAGGTTAATAAAAATTGGGCCTCAAGGAAATTCACCTACCTTAGAATCACAAGATCTCAATACACCAAACCCAAATAAAGATTTACCGAAATAGAATGATGAAAAATGGAAACCAGGAATCAATATTACATTTATGCTCCAAAACAGAGGTTATTATATCCTCTATTCAATAAAGTGATCTATGAAACCCTAGGTAAAAAAGAGGATAGAGCGGGAGAGAGATAAAAAACAGAGAAAACTAACCAGGATAAGATCAAAAATCATTCAGTAAGATTTTATTCACATCTAGTAGGGTGTGAAGGGGTCAATAAATTCTCATGGGAGCTATTAAGGAACTGTAAATTTTTTTTGGGTTGTACAGGTCCGTTAGCGACAAAAAAAGTATGTTTCATGTAATATAAAATTAATTTTTGGGATTAAAAATATCATACACATGGTAAGATGGGAATAGTTGTAATATTTTAAGTAAATTATTTGCTCTAGTCATGGGATCCATTTACTCCTCATGCACAGTTACAACTTAGTAGCACATGGTTTATAAAAAAATTCAGGAAAAAGGAAAAACCCCACTACCTCAGTTTTTACAATACGGGAAAATAGTGTGCCAACTATTCATTATCCCAAAAACATTAAAAATATTCCATATTTCTCTTGAAACAACCCCAAAAGAACCTAACAAAATCATGATTAAAAGAAGGGTTTAGGAATAACTAAAAATAGTAACATGATTATACATTTATAATAACCATACATAACTATTTATTATCTTGAGAATGACTAGTTTTAGATATATTATATATGAAATTATATTTTATATACTAGATATTTTTATTACATCCTTTCAGATTTATACCTTTTCCCAGGTAATTTATCAATATCTCATGGATTTTCTTTTAAATTATTATTATTTTCTTGATATCCTTAAATTTTTAATATATTTATATTCACACTTAATATACTAATATTCTTATATATGTTTAAGATCATTCTTTATTTATTATTAATTTTGAAATATTTTAAATATTGGTTTATGTTTTATGATTTCAATTTTCTACTATGGGGTTCTAAAAATGTCCTAAGATCATTACCATAACTTTTTTCCAAGTATAAAATTTCATGGGGTTTAGATCCATGAATTATGGGATTCTGTTTCAGTTTATATCCCAATATATATCTAAGGTACTTATATTTCATTTGGAAAACGTTTTATGTGAACATACATATCATCAAATCATATATCCAGTTAACTTCTATATGTTTATCCATGTCTTCTTATTTTTCATAGATTACATATCAGGATCCTTGGAATGAGTATTGAAGTTTGTTGTCTCTTATCCCATAATAATTCATTTTAATAATTTACTTTATATTAATTTTATAATTTTTTACACATACCATGCATATTTTTTTGTTATCTTCAGCATGACTAGTTATAAATATATTATCTAAGATATTATATTTTATCTGATGGATAGTTTTATTTCATTATTTAAGAATTTTACTTTTTCATGGTAATTTAACAAGATCTCATGGGGAACTTTTTCAGTTTCTTTTATTTTACTAATTTTATTCTTGAGTTCCAACAATTTACCATATATTTAACTCATCAAGTAGGGGTCTTCTATTCTTATATATATTTATTATGTTTTTTATTTATAATCCATAGTGAAATAATTTAAAGATTGGTTTATATTTTATGTATATATGTTTACATTATTGGTGCCGGAAATTGTTATCAGAGAAAGACCATACCTTTTTATCCCACTATAAGTGGTCAATGGGTTTAGATCAATGAATTCTGTTATTCATTGTTAATTCATATTTGTACATACATTGAAGGTACTTATTTTTCGTCTAGAAAATGTTTTATATAAACAAACATATATTTAAATAGTCTATCTACTTAGCTGATGATTGTTTATCCCTAACATGTTATTTAGATCAGATTTAACATCTTGATTCTTGTAATTCGTAGTGATGTTCCATTTTTCTTATCCTACCAAAATTATTTTTATTAATTTAATTTAGTGTAATTATATAATGTTTTATACGTACCATGATTAATTTTTTTCTTGAGCACGATTGGTTTTAGATTTATTATAAATTTGATTATATTTATTCTACTAGATAGATTTATTTTTTCTTTTATAAATTATACTTTTCTTCTTAGTACTTTATTAAGATTTCATGAGGTGTTTTGGTGTTTTTTATTGTAATTATTATATTATTAGTTTCCTACCATTTCCATATATTTATATTGAACAATAATATTATTCTATTCTTATATATATTTAATATGGGTATATTTATTTATTATCCAGTGAGAAAAAATTTAAAGAGTGGTTTATGTCTCATGGTTTAAATTTTCTACTATGGGAGTCTAAAATTGTTAGTAGATCCTAATCATACCTTCCCATAAAACTCCAACAAGTCAACGTTTTGAGATCCATGAAATTGATTATACATTTTCAATTTATTCCCACTCACTCATTGATGGAACTCATTTTTCCTATTAGAAATGTTTAATGCCAATATGCATGACTTCAAATTCTTTATCCGGTTAGTTCATGATTAATTTATCCTCATCATGTAGGAGTTATGTTTATGTTTCTTAGATTTCATATCATGATTATTGTAATGTGTAGTAAAATTTCATTCTTTTATCCAAACATACATTATTTACTTAATTAAATTTATAGAAATTACATAATTTTTTATATGTACCATGCATTTGTTTTTGTTATCATGAGCATAACTAGCTTTAGATATATTATCTAAGTGGTTATATTTTATGGACTCAACAGTTTTTTCATTCTTCAATAATTATACATTTATCTTTATAATTTATAAATATCTCAAGGGGGATAATTTGGGGTTTCATTTAATTTACTATTTATTTTATTAAGTTCTTACTATTGTCCATTTATTTATCTTAACATGGAATGATTCTTACATTTTTATATATATTTACTATGATTATTTTATTTTTCATCAATTGTGAAATATTATAAAGAGTGTATTATATTTTATTATTATAAATTTCTACTATCAGAGTCTAAAATTGATATCAAGGCCTAACACTACGTTTTTATACAACACTGAAAATATAGTGTGTTCAAATCTATGAAATTATTTAATCTTCATCAATTTATATCCCTCCATTCATTTAAGGTAATTATTTTTCCTATTGTAAATGTTTTACATAAACATAGTTATATTAAAATTGTCTATCTAGTTATCTAATCTTTTTTATCCCTTTCAAGTAGGAGTAATGTTTATATACCTAATATTTCATATAATGATTATTGTAATTAGTAGTGACATTTATTTTCTCACATACCTCCATAAATTATTTTCTTAATTTACTTTATTGTAATTATATAATATTAATACACACTATGAATAGATATTTTTTATCTTGATCATGACTATTTTAATAAGTATTATCAAAGTGATTATATTTTATCTACTAGATATTTTTTTCTCCATTTAATAATTATAATTTTTTATTAGTAATATATCAATATATCGTGGGGATATTTTGGAGTATATATTAATTTTATGATTATTTTCTTGATCTCCTAAAATTTTCCATCTATTTTTCTCCACTCTTAAGAGTCATGTATTCATATATTTATTTTCCCTTATTTTTTTATTTATTATCTATTGGGAAATATTTAAATGATTTTTTTTAATATTTCATGGATTTAATTTTATAATGTAGTAGTCGTAACTTGTTTTAGAGCTTCACCCTACCTTTTTATCCAACTATAACAAGTCAATGGGTTCATATCCTTGAAATTATCTATTCGTTTTCAATTTATATCCCTCCATGCATTGATTGTATTTAATTTTCCGAGTGGAAATGTTTTATGTAAGCAAAAATTTATTTAAATTGTCTATCCAGTTTACTCATAATTTCTTATTCATATCATGTTGTAATTGTGTTTATTTTGCTGAGATTTCATATTTAGATTCTTGTAATGATTAGGGATTTTTATTATCTCCTACACTTCAATAATTTATTTTCTTCATTTTCTATATAGAAATTACATAATGGTTTATACATACCATAAATCAGTTTTTTTATCTTTATCGTGACTAGTTTTAGATGTATTGTCTAAGAGATAATATTTTATCAACTCGACGGTTTTGTTTCTTCATTTAATAATTACTAATATTTCCTATTTATCTATCACGATCAAAAGGGGGATATTTTGGGTTTTATTTTAATTTAATGATTATTTTATGGTATTCATACCACTCTCCATATATTTTTGTTCACACATAATATTCTTATATTATAATATATTTTTTCAATTATTTTATTATTTTTTATCCATTGTGAAATAATTTAACTAGTGGTTTATGATTTATAGTTTCAATTCTCAACTATGGGAGTGTAAAATTATTATCAAATCATGACCTATGACATCCTTCATTTTTGATACATCACTTTTCATTTATTTGTTACAAATATACTATATTTTAATGTTATATTTTTTGGAAAAAAGGTACATAATACATGAATACATAAAAAATTATTTTAATCCACTTCATAGGTTTCATAATAGCTTTATCCTAACTACGTTTACATCATCTCATAACCTGGGTACATATATCAATTGAAAGGGTGAGTATAAGGACCAACAAGTGAAATTAAGGGAAATAATTTACTTGTGATCGTGATAAATATCAATAATAACATGAGGAAAATTATAAATTAATGAGAAATTTTAATATCATAATAATATGAACATGAATCATAACATGTAAATGTGGATAAAAAAATTAGTTTAGATATTCAAAATCATGTCACCATGGTTTGTCACTGAAGGTTTTATATAAATTACCATGGTTTTTCACAAAGGTGTCATAAAACATGTCATATCTAAATATTAAATTATTTACCCAATAAATTGGTGTGTTGATAGGGATCACCCATAATATGTATTAATTTTTATGTGATTTAAATAGATCATAATAAAACACTTCATAAATAACCAATGGATAATAAAAGAATAATGTTTCATAAAAAATCACGTCATTTTAAAAATTGCTTATAAAAAATATCATTATGCCATTTCTAAACCATGAAAAGGTAATGGAAGTTTTATTTTTACCTTTCTATGAAAAAAATAAATAATGTTTACATCAGTGTGAATAAACTTGGAAAATAAAGTTTTTATTTAATTCAAATAATAAAAAAAAGGAATTTCTTGAGGGGAATACTTAAATTTTGAGAAGTAAAATCAGCATCATAACTGGTATAAAACATGGTTTTAGGAAATTGTAAATTTATAAGGGAAAGGGGTATCCCATTCATAAAATACTCTCAATACATTAAGTGGATAAAAAAATTGTACAACATATTTTGGATATAAGAAATAAAAAACACATAATGATGAATCTTGAATACAAAAGAGATGTGGATATTTCCCTTACCCTAATGAGTAATTCAAAAAACTAGAGGATCAGAACCATGGGGGATTTAGGACACCTTTAAGGGACTAATTTGGAGGTAAAACTATCCGATCATAATTGGAGATTGAATTTTATGTGAATATAAATGAATAAATGGGAGGGAAATTATAGAAAATATGGGATATTTCATAATTAAGATCTAATTAAAGGCATTGGACACCTAAGAAGTGGTAAATGCAATACCAGGAGATTTCCCATGGAATTGCACAAATGGGACACATTTTATTTTATTTTATTCAACAATAGCCCACCATAGTTTTATATTAATTATTTTTTATGTAAAATTAATGTTTTTACAAAACAATTAAGATAAATTTTCAATTTTAAAATTAGTTTAGTGAATTATATATTTTGAAATTGATTAAAATATATTAAAATATATTATATTAATAAAATAAAATATATTAAGTTTTAAATTGAGGATAATTAGTTATTATATCATTATGACATAATTTTGATGTCCTTAAACATAATAAAAATATGAAACAATATTTTTAATATTCCCATAAGAAAATATTATATCAGAAAATTATCATATATATTAGGTGTTTGTGGGTAAAATTATATTCAATCACAAACACACACACCACACACATACTAGAATATAAGCCCATAGCCCCCCTAAAGGATTACCCACCGATCAAGACTTATTTATTCTATACAAGGCTGGTAAGCCCAATGGACATGAAGCCCATAACATGGCCCAAAATCCCAGTATTACGTCATACATGGATCATCCATTCTACATCAAAAATATTGTGTCATACCAAGATTGCTTTCTGCCTATATCATGACTATGTCCAACCTTCTTGCATCATTGTCTGTTTCACCACCTATATAGAATGGTAATAGTACATGTGCCCACATGGTTTTGATCTTGGGTCTTATGAAGAATTACGAGACCCTTTAATACTTGGGTAAGCCACCAAAATCATGAATAAATGAGTTATTGGGTAATTATGAAAAGGTTCGTGACACACCACATGTGTCCTAAGACAAACCTACCAATATATTTTTGGGTAAGTAGGTATAAAATGCACCACATTATTCTTTTAATGGGACCAACCCTTGACTTGTGTGCTGCTCTCCCCTAGCTAAATTTGAGTGTGGAAAGACTCGAACCCGATCTTGTACTATTTCCAGGGAGTGGCTTCCTTAAATGGAACCATTATGCCAAAACCAGTCAGCTATAAAATTATCATAAACTTACTGTAACCTAATTTCGACATTCTAACTTCAAAATTGATAATTATTTTATCATAAAATGTATATAGATTTGATAATTTTTACATTAATAATTTGAAATCATTATTTATTAAAAATAATAGCCGATTGAAAATGCACAGTGAAATTCCAAACACCAAAAAAATGTTTTTATCCTTTATATTTAAATAATATTTTTTATCATAGTATATTATTAAAATAAACATTATTTATAATACACTATTTTTTTAAAATAATTTATATATTTTCTAATAATCAATTTCTTTTCAAAAAAAATCAATTTATCAAATTTCATATCAATATTATTCATTAAAACAATTTTTAAAATATAATTAATGGAATAAATTTTTTTTTATGAAATGGACTTATAATTTAAAAATTCCTTGACACATAACCCCTTATAACACCAAGGTATGACCTAAGGATATGGTTGGTGATGGTGACATATTCATGGGGTGGCTCAAATAACACTTCTTGAGTGGTAATTTCCTCTGACTTGATATTCTACCATAGGTGATTTCATTCAAGATTTTCCTATTGTGTAAAGACCTATAAATTCCATGGAAATTTATTTTATTACAAGTGAATTTTTTGAGTCCGTGAAAATTTACGGTGCTTGATTCCGAGGCCCGGTGTGCCAGGAATCAATTTCCGATGTTTTCTCTGGGTACGTTCAGTAAACGTACGAGCGGGATTTTATAACTTTTTAACTAGTGCTAGGAATTGAAATCTGAGGGCACTGTTGAACTCACAGTGTCTGTATTCTCTTAAGAAGACATTCACCTCGATAGTAGTTGGTCAAGAATGGACGTTAGTTTTTGGATTTTTTAATAATAAAGTTAAATAAAAACATGTATATCTTATTTTTATTTTTGAAATTAAAATCTCCAAGGGGAGGTTAGAGGTGGGGGATACCACACCCTAACCTCCCATGAGAGGTTATGTTGGTGGGAACCACCCAAGCATAACTTCCCTTGGGAGGATAATTAAAGTGGGGACCACTAAAGCTTCTTAACTCCTTGAACTCCCCATAAGTGGGGAAAAACTCTTGAACTACCCTCATTAAAGTTTCAATCGACTTGAATTAATTAATGGGACATTAATTAATTAAATTAGAAATATTTTAGATTTATGCCAACAATAAAATAATAGAAAAATATTTTATTTCATTTTGGGTTGGCATCTATTCATTTGGGTGGACCTTTTGAAGAACTTGGAGAATTATCGTCCCAATGAACAATGCCTCTTCTGCCAACGAGTCACCTTCGATTGAAGAATGAAACCATCACCCATGGGGAATGTCGACAATGTCGTTTTCAACTTCACCTTCTCCGAACTCTCCTTCCACCGTCAACGATCAACATACCTGAGGTAGTGGTTATTTTATGTATGATTTTCACCCTCCATTATTTATTTTTTGTTGTGCTTTTTGAGTCTGATTGTTACCACCCTAACATGGAGGGCGTGGGCCGAACAAACATGGCCCAAACGCCCTTATTTTTTCTTCGCTTGTTGATGACAGTGGAAGTGCAACGGTGCCGCCTGAAGAGAGGACCTCAGCGGAGCATCGACGGCCTGTGACGGGCCGACCACGAAAGAAAACCGGCTGCGTAAAGGCTGCCAGGTAGGTGGAGGGGCGCAGCTTCATCGTGCCGCATGGAGAACTGGGCCACGGCCAGCGCTGGTTGTGGTGGAGCAAGGTGGCCAATCGGGCCGCCAGAGGGGCGCGACGCACTTGAGCCACGTGGGTGGAAGGGGTGCGGCCAGGCGGTCCGCGGTCGTCGGACGAAGCAGCGTGGCTCTGTCGCGCCCCGAGGATCAAGGGAGCTACGGCTAGGGCGAGCCGCGGTGGAGGATATATAGTGTCTGGTCTCTCTGCCAGCCGGGAAGAGCGGCACACACCGGGTCCCACGTGTTATGAACCGGCGCCACCTGGCGCTGGTTTCGGCTCACACCTGAACGACTTTTCCATTCATGAACCAGGGGGTGCATGGTTCCCCCAAGACGCGGCTAGGGCGGGCCCTGAAGGGTGCCACCAGCCACTGGTCGGCTCGGCCACTCGGGCCAGCTAGGCCACGCTGGCCACCAACTGGCCACGCGGGCCGCCTGCTGGCCCCGCGGGCCGCCAGCAGGCCATCCGGACCACCCCCTAGTTTCGGGCCTCCCATAGGACAGGCCACCCCCTTGGGCCGAGCCACTCATGGTCTGGCCCGCCTTCCAGTCGGGCCGCCCTCTCAGGCCTAGTCGGACCCGCGGACCGGGTCGGACCCACGGAGCGGGTCAGACCCTAGTCTGAACCCATTTGATCTGAATACACCTTTTCACCCAGAACTTGGGCTACATGTGTCTGATCGATGAACCATCTGTGGAGAAAGAAAGCTTAGAGTGAGACTGTTCTTTTATTATACCCCACATAAGGTTTGTACACAGTTGGGTCACGGTTGGGTTAGATTGAACCTAAAATCTAACCGGGCCCCTAGAACGTCAATGCCAATAACTCGCAGACCGAGCGTCTGTTTGATGCGTTGTCTATTGCGTTGAAACCTTATGAAGAGGCTGACCTTTGAGATACATTGTAGTGGGATTTTTATTACAGTTAAAGTATCGACCCATATCTCATGGAGCGGATCCTCCCGGAGACGAGCGAGTAGAATACGGAGACTTAGTAGCTGGCTGATACCTGATGATTGTTGACCTTTCAACTCGAAGTGCTTCAACTAGCCTAGTGGGTAGTGCCTCTGTGAGAGTGCGGCAGACCCACAGTGGGGAGCACCTCTGTGTGACTCGGCAGACCCACGGTACTCGACAGGAGGAGTACCTTAGCAGGCTATGAGGGGCAGTGCTCTGTGTGAGCGCAGTAGACCCACAGTGGGGAGCGCCTCTATGTGACACAACAGACCCACGGTACTCGATAGAAGAAGTACCACAACAGTCATGGAAGGTGGTAAGTGCCCTGGTGTGACACGGTAGGCCCACTGTACTCAATAGAGGAGGAGTACGCCATCAGCCAAGATTTCGACAGTTTGACTATGGATGTTACAAGCTACTGAACCTTGAATAAAATCATGGTTTTGAGCTGAGTCAATGACTTTTGAGACTTCCTATTGATTGAGATGGGTTACTAGATAACTTAGGTATATGTATGGGCATTTTCCTAAGTAATGGTTATATTTTGATTTCATAAACTGTGATTTATCTTTGTTGGATCTGTGAGACCTTGAGGGTCTTTGGGTCCCTACTGAGTATCGTTATTCTCATCCCATCACGGGATATGCCCACACATCATTGTCTTGGTTGCAGACGACAGACAGTGCTGACTGAGGTAGAGAGTACCAAGACTGGATAGTACCCAGAGGTGGACCACTCGGCGTGACGGTACACGGAGGGGACGGATGGACGTGGGGTGATGAGGAGGCCATCTGTACCTACCCTTGATGTAGGAACCTCAAAGGAAGACCTAGTAGATACATTACTTTTCTTCAGTTTTACTTTTCTTCAGTTTTACGTGTACTTTAAAGTTGGTATTGTATTTTCGGCCCCTTTTACATACCAACACTTCTTTTTTATACAATTTTTTACATAGATATTTTCTCCAGTTGTGTACTATATTGTGTTTGTTTACTGTTATAAAAGCAACGCCTTCCCAGATTTGGGACTTCTGCTTTCGGTGCTAGTCGCCATCCCCTGGCCTATGGAAGGCTAGCTTGGGGTAGTCACGATACGGGCCCTGGGGGATGGGTCGTGAAAAATTGGTATCAGAGGAGTCGTTTCAACAGAATAACATAGAACTTTGATCTTTCTTGTTTATGATTCAATAGTTTTAAGGGTACTAATTGCGGTTTTTACTTCAGGTAGTCCAGTGTTGGTACGGGCGGTCGATGTATCCATACACCATGAACCTAACTTCTGATTTCTGTCTCAGTGCATGAAAACACTGATTGCGTGGGTTTTTTCTAAAATTTTATTAATTCAGCTCAACCAAGCCAGGTCACTAGGTCTAATCTTTTGACCACATTGTAATTGTTTCATTCAGGATGCCTCCCCAAAGATCCCTGAGAGTCGTATGCTATGGCATCCCGCTGAGTGACGAGGCCTCAGTGTAGGGCCCTTTTCCAGTTGAGGCACCAGCGGAGGCACCAACGGTACCACTTCTCGTTGGTCTATTGATGCCACCAGCCACAGTAGTAGACGATTCACGTCACATGAGCATATTGCATGAGGCCAGAGGCCACCCATGATTCGGGGAGAGATGGACCCCCAGGTGTATAAATATTGGCTGGAGGCTCTGGTGAGAATCTTCAGGCTAGTAGGGACACCAGCAGACTTCATGGTGATCCTTACTGCCAGCCTCCTTCAGGTAGTAGTAGGAAGATGGTGGAGCCCGATACCCGAGGTCCACAACGAGGAGAAAATTCTATGGGATGAATTTGAGAGCCTGTTCCGGTCGGAGTTTGTACCATCCACCCTATGAGTGATGGAGATACAAGAGCTACATCATCTGCAGTAGGGTAGCATGATAGTAGAATAGTACTCAGCGAGGTTCACTGACCTATGGAGCTACTCCACGGATATGGTACGGGACCCATTATTGTGGCCCCGAATCTTCTAGCAGGGACATAGGCAAGAGATAAGGGCATCAATAATCTCCCTCAGCATCCCGATGCAGGCGGGGGTGTTTGAGAGAGCTCTGCTAGTGGAGAGTTTCATTTCTGAGCAGTCACCCACAGCGAGACCCACTACTAGTCGACATGCAACAGATTTTTCTACAGTTGGAAGTAGATAGATGATGTAGAGTTCCACGGGAACCAGACCCATAGGTGGGCGACTGTAGGACTCAGGATCTATTGTGTGGGGCACCTGAGGTAGTGACTTACCTGCCAGGAGCAGGCAATGTTACTCATGTGGCGGCAGGGTCACATGGCTCGTGAATTTCCGAACCACCATTCAGAAGATCACGAGATAGTTGAGGGACCACCCATGAAGAGGCAGAGGTTCGATCGAGGCGGTCTATCAGGAGAAAGAGGACCTGGAAGAAGAGCAGGTCATGAAGTTGGTGGTGGAAGATGTTACGAGGTTCTACCGCCACCACCACCAGGTGGTCCACCCAGACCACAGGGAGCAGGTGGAAAGGGGAGAGCTCAGCTTCAGGCAGCTGAGGATTATGACCATGGAACTACGGAGATGATTTGATGTGTGATCTATGACTACTCCACCATAGCTACAGTTCTTATAGACACGGCTGGTAGTCACTCTTTCATTTCCACTGCCCTCGTTCGAATCTCAAAAATTCCGACAGAGCCATTGGCTCGATCTTTGAGGCTAGAGACTCTTACGGGAGAAGACATAACGAATATGCACTGGTTCCGGTAGTGTCAGCTTACTCTAATAGGTTAGAGCTTTGGCTAGGATCTCCTCATAGCGGAGTCGAGGCCTGACGACGTCATCTTGGGTATGGAATGGTTATCTACAATCCATGTTCAGATCGACTGTATTAGGATAAAAGTGCAGTGCGTCCACACAGTTGGGACTATTTTCACCTTCTCCAATGTGAATGGAAGCTTTGTTGCACATGACAGACATACTTGGAGGAGGATGTAGCCAATCACTCACCAGTTGGCTTGCCTTACCCTCAGGGCAGTTGATGTGGAGAGTCTGACTTATCCTGTAGTGGTGGACCAGTACGCTGATGTTTTCTCGGACGATTTTCTAGGACAACCACCTCATAGAGTGGTGGACTTCAACATTGACCTATACCCCAGTACGACACCGATATATACACTATCATATCTGATGGCTCCAGCTGAGCTTCGTGAGATGTGGGTACTATTAGAGGACTTGTAGGGAAAGGGATTCATCCGCCCAATGCTTCTCCCTGGGCAGCCCCAATTCTATTCGCCAAGAAGGATGATGGGACCTTGAGGATTTGTGTTATAACATCCTGCCATTTTATAACATAAACTTTCATTGCATTACACAACACTGAGGATCTTTAAGTTTAAGTGTCTTGGAAACCAGGAACATAATACATGGAAACAACATAAAACATTCTTCTTAAACACTAGAAAGGCTTCTCCATATGTTCACCATTGGTTCATTACTGAATCTCATAACATGGGGACATACATCAAAAGAAGGGGTGATCAGAAGGCCCAGTAAGGGAAATAAGATAAAAATTTTACATGTGAACTTGAGATACTTCAATAAGGTCAAGAAAAGAACTTTAAGGCATGAGAATGGAATCTTGAGACATTTCATAATAAAAATAACATTTTTCATAACATGAATATGTGGCTACATAATTTAACATAGAAAATAATGAACATATCACCAAGGTCCATCCCCACGGTGTCATTTGAAAATTACCAAGGTTATTCACAAAGGTATCGTGAAAATTGTAATCTCTAGTGGTTACATCATTACCCAATGCATTGGAGCACTATCAAGGCACACCCTTAAATTTGCCTTTATTATCATGTGACCCACATATATCATCATCAAAAGTTTCATAAATAACCCATATAGCATAAAATAAATGGGTTTCATTTCATAATCATAACGTTTTAAAAACTACTTTAAAGACATGATCTTAACGTCACTTTAAACCCACGGAAAGGGAAAGCGGGTTTCATGTATGTAAATCCCAGAATTAAAAATAGAAAATTTTGATATATTTTTGAATACCCTTGTAGAAATAAGAGCTTTAAGTATTCACTTTATAACATAAAAAAATTTTGAGAAAAGAGAGAGGAATTTTGAGATGAAAATTCTGCAGCATAACGGCTATGTTTCAGGGTTTTAGAAAACATTGAAAAGAGAGGTGACATGGGTCAAACATTCATAAATGACCCATAAAACAGTAGAGGGACAGAATAATAAGGATATATGAACATGGTAAATAAATTGGAATGACATACCATTTGAAATGAAAACCATGGAAGGAAGAGAAAAATTACAATTCTCTTATGAAAATTCGACAGCCTAACGGTGTCACTTAAACATCAAAAAAATAAATTGAAAAGATCAAATAGGGTCTCTAGTCATATGAACATAAGAGTTCAGTATGATAGATATAGAGATAATACCCCAACATAATTAAAAAGTAACTTGAAATACTTGACATGAAAGTAGAACTTTGAAAAGAATGAGAAGGGTGAAAGAATCCCCTTAAAATTTCGGCAGCCTAACAACGCCACTTAAACATTCTTAAAACGAATTTATGAGAGAAAGATGGGGTCTCTCATCATATGAACATGAAAAGGGAAGTAATATGAATATATAAGAACATACTCTAACATAAGAACATGGAGTATAAAAGAAATGACATAAAAGAGATTACTTGAAAAGAAGAGAGAGGTCAGATCCCTTACCTTAAAACATAGCTGTTAAAACCCAAAGGTTTGGACCTTGAGGGCTTGGCGGCACCTTGGGAGGACTCCTTGGGAGGGAAGGAGACCAGAAAATTTTTGATTATGGTTTTTGAGTCGAAAGGATGAGAGGAGGGCTTGGTATTTATAGGGAAAGAGAGGGGACAAGGCATTAATGGCCAAGGGACACCTCACAATTGCTTTACTCAAAACCATGTGCTCTCTCATGATATTTCCAATGAAGTTAGGCCACAGGGGGTCCCCAAAACAATATTTCATCACCTAAGGTCTTCCAATCCTTAAAATAACTCATGAAATCACCATGACACAACTATGATGTCATTAGACATACCGAAACCCTAAAACTGCTTTTTTTACTATTCACTTGAAATTCATCTTTCTCAGAAAAAACCCAAAATTTCACCTTAACCAAATATCGACGCACTGATTAAAAATATGAAATCAATTTTATAAAAATATTTTTCTAAATATTTTTAATTTAATTTTTATATAAAAACACTATTCACAGAAAATTCATTTCTTTAGAAAAAACCCCAAAAATTACCATAACATAATATTGGTGCCCTGAGTTCAAAAATAAAGTCCATTTTATAAAAATATTTTTCTAAATATTTTTAATTTAATTTTTAATTAAAAAAACAATATTCACCCCAAAAAACTAATATTTGATTAATAATTTATGAATCCTTTATTTACCCATTTTATTGAATCACATTACTTAATCTAGGTGTCTAAATTATATTAAAACTTTCTTTGAGTGAAATTACTAATCCATTTGGTCACATTACTAATCCTAAGTGTAAAATCACTATTCATAATTTACTATTCATCAAAAATTAAGTTGATCTTATTAGACTCCAAATTCCTTACAAAACACTTTTGTAGAAGACCATTTTTTCAAAATCATTACACATCATTAATTATTTAGGGTTTACATAAATATTTCAAAAATATTCTTTTTTCAAAATTCATCAATAAAATATATCCTAAAATTATCTGAACAAATGAAATTTCACAAACATCACTAAAGGAAGAAATCTCAATTTATTCATTCCAAAGGATCACACAAGGAAGCTAGGGTCTCGTCACATAGCCCCTTATAACATCGTCATATGACCTAAGTGTAAGGTGTGCTATGGTGAGAGAATCCGAGGGAGGCTCAGATAACATTTCCCTAGTAGTAATCTCTACTAACTTGAACTTCTCCCGTAGGTGTTTCCGTTCAAACTTGACACGCTGGAGTTCTGCTTGGGCTTGGTCCAAAGAGAACCCCAAAGATTCCACCTCCTTCCCAAGCTCTGATAAGTGGGCTTCATAAGGTTTGAGTCTACTAGATGAAGCTATCGACTCCTCTTTCTGCATTAACCAAAAAAATCTCTATTAAATCGTTAAGAGTAAGTTAATATACAATTTAAAAAGTTTGGGTCGTTACATTCTTCCCCCCTTAATAAATTTCGTCCCCGAAATTTATACTTGAGGCCTATTCGAAAAGGTGAGGGTACTTTTGCTTCATTGTTTCCTCAGGCTCTCAAGTCACTTCTTCATATTTATGATTCCTCCACAACACATTCAGAAGGTGGGTAGTCTTGTTTCGTAGAACCTTGTATCTACGGTCTAAGATCTCCACTGGCTGCTCCTCATAAGAGAGGTCATGTTCTAGTTGTACCACCTTTGGGTTCAGTACATGCGAAGGGTCGGGTATGTACATCCTCAAGAGAGATACATGGAAGACATCATGAACTTGAGCTAGGTTCGGTAGAAGTGCTAGACGATAGGCCAATGCTCCTATGTGATCATGGATTTCATACGGGCCAATGTACCTAGGGCTGAGCTTCCCTTTCTTCCCAAACCGCATGAATCTCTTCCATGGAGAAATTCAAAGGAAGACTTTGTCGCCAACACAAAACTCCAAGTCTCTTCGACGGTTGTCAGCATAGTTCTTCTGCCGACTCTGAGCAGCCTTTATGTGTTGTTGGATGGAATGAACCTGTTTTATCATCTCTTGCACAAGATCTGGCCCAAGAAGCTTTCTCTCACCAACTTCATCCCAACATGTAGGAGTTCTACATTGCTTTCCATATACATATTCATAGGGTGCCATCTGAATACTCGAATGAAATTTGTTGTTATACGAGAACTCAACTAATGGGAGGTGTTGATCCAATCCACCTTTACATTCCATTGAGCATAATCTCAGCATGTCTTCGTGTGTCTGAATAGTCCTTTCAGATTGGCCGTCAGTTTGAGGATGATAGGCCGTACTAAAATTCAATTCAGTATTTAGAGCATGTTGAAGACATCTCCATAATTTTGATGTGAATCTTGTATCACGATCAGACACGATGGATAGTGGTACCCCATGCAGCCTCACCACTTCCTTTACGTATATCTTGGCAAGTTGATCTAGAGAGAAATCTTCCTGAATATAGATAAAATGGGCGGTCTTGGTGAAACGGTCCACAATAACCCATATCACATTATTTTCTTTGGATGTTTTCAGGAGACAATTTACAATTTCCATGGTGATATTATCCCACTTTCATACTAGTATGGGTAGTGGTTGTAATACCCCCTTCGGAAGTTGTCGTTCTGCCTTTACTTGCTGACACACCAGGCACCTTGTAGTGAAATCAGCAATCTCCCTCTTCATATTATCCCACCAATAATGATCACGAAGGTCTCTATACATTTTAGTACTTCCCGGATGTATAGAGAAGGTAGAGATATGAGCTTCATCCATCAATTCATTCTTTATCTTTGGAATAGATGGAACACATAGTCTTGTACAAAATTTCAATACACCTTCTTGATCAATATTGAAATCATGGAAATTCCCATCTTTTACAGCCTCAAACATCTCCTGCAGCAAAGTATCTTCTTTTTGAGCCTTCTTGATCTTCTATAGTAATGAAGGTTGAGAAATCATTTGGGATAAGGTTGATGATGTCCCTTCCCTTACAATTCAAATGCCCAGTTTTACTAGATCTTTAATCAAGGGATCTCCTAGGATCCTCATTATTTCCAGAACAACAGGATCTTTCCTGCTTAACGCATCTGTGACTTTGATTTCTCTTCAAGGGTGATAATGAATTGAACAATCATAGTCTTTAATAAGCTCCAACCATCTCCTTTGTCTCATGTTCAATTCTTTCTGCGTGAAAATATACTTTAAACTTTGGTGGTCGGTGTATATATCACATTTCTCCCCATAAAGATAGTGCCTCCATATCTTTAGAGAAAAAACAACTGCCTTAAGCTCTAGATCATGCGTAGGATAATTCTTCTCATGAATCTTCAACTGTTGAGATGCATAAGAAATTACCTTGTCATTTTGCATGAGGACGCTCCCAAGCCCTTTTAGAGATGCATCGCTTAAAATAACGAATCTTTCTCTGATAGAGGGTAGTGTTAACCCAGGTGCAGTAACCAATATCTTCTTCAGCTCATGGAAACTTTCCTCGCATTCCTTTGTCCAGAAGAACTTAACCCCTTTTCGAGTCAACTTGGTTAGTGGATTAGAATTCCGTGAAAAGTTTTTCACAAACCTCCTATAATATAAGGCTAATCCAAGGAAACTGCGAATCTCAGTTACTGTTGTGGGTTGATGCCACTCATCCACAACCATTGTCTTTGCAGGGTAAACTGAAATTCCTTCATTGGTTACGATGTTCCCCAAGAAAGCCACTTGTTTTAACCAAAACTCACACTTGTTGAACTTTCCAAAGAGCCTCTCTTTCCGCAGAGTTTTCAAATTAACTCTTAGATGATCTTCATGCTCCTCACAACTTTTTGAATATTTCGAAATATCATCAATAAAAACTACCACATAGTTATCAAGGTAGTCCTTAAAGACTCTATTCATCAAATCCATGAAAATAGCAGGAGCATTAGTCAAGCCGAAGGGCATAACAGTAAACTCATAATGACCATATCTTGATCGGAAGGAGGTCTTTGAAATATCTTCCTTCTTCACCCTCAGTTGATGATAACCAGATCGAAGGTCAATCTTAGAGAAGAATTGAGCCCCATGACGCTGGTCAAATAAATCATCAATTCTTGGAAGAGGATATATGTTCTTCATTGTGATCCCATTCAGTTATCAATAATCAATGCATATCCACATTGATCCATCCATCTTCTTCACAAAGAGAACGGGTTCCCCCCAAGGAGACACACTCGGTCAGATAAACCCCTTCTCCAACAAGTCTTGGAGTTGTTTCTTTAACTCTTTTAGCTCCACATTTTCCATTCTATATGGAGTCTTTGATATCGGTTGAGACCCAGGTACGAGTTCAATGGATAACAATACCTCTCTTTCTAGGAGAGGTCTAGGTAACTACTCAGGAAATACATCCATGTATTCCTAAACAATCTGAACATCTTCTATTTGTATGCTCTATTTTCCTTCTTCGTCATCACTGATTAAATCCATAAATAAAGCTATAGGAGATTCTTCTTGATAGGGATCAGTTCGGGATATCTCTCCTTGTAAGATAATTGTAGGTCGTTCATTCAAGACTACTGAGATTTCCTTACTTCTCAATTTGTTCTTAGCATTATACTTTGAGAGCCAGTCCATCCCTAGTATAATGTCAAATTCCATCATGGGAATGACTACTAGATTTGAGATAAGATTGTGCTCACCAATGTAAACCCTAGAATATCTAAATACTGTAGATGCAAGGATAATCCCACTTGGAGTTTTGACTGACAACTCTACCTCTAGAAGTTTAGGGATTGATTCTATATTCCTTGCAAACATGGAGGAAATAAAGGAATGCGTAGAACCAGAATCAAATAAAGTAATTGCTAGTTTTGAGAGGATGAAAAGAGTACCTGCTACCACATCGTCCGGAACTTCAACTTCAGTTGTTGTGATAGCGAAAGCACGACCTTTCTCCCTTGGCCTCTGCTGAGGTTGATGGTGATTCCCCTCCACCTCCCTCGGATTTGGACATTGATTAGAAAAGTGCCCAAGCTGTCCACACTTGAAGCATGTGACTTCAGGTAGGGCCAGAACCATATTTCCTCTGTCGTTAGTATTGTGAAGTTGAGGATTCACATAATACGACAATTCCGAGAAAGATGGCCTTCTCTTCCACACCTGTAGCACTTACCACTTATGATCAAGCAGTTCCCCGAATGTGCCTTTCCACATTTATTGCATGTGGCATGTTGCATATGCTTTCCACCTCTTTTCTGATCAAAACATCTTCCCAGGCTTGTTTCTAGAGTTCTCTTCTTCTCATTAGATTTGGGAGACCGCTATGTCTCCCCAAACTCTACTTCAACTTTCATAGCACTTCGAACTATATCTTCATAGTTATCATTGTCCCTGTTGGCTAGATTATTCCGCAGATGAGGTCTTAGTCCACGAAAGAATCTATCAACCTTCCCATTAGGGTTCATGACGATGCTTGAGGTATAACAGGAAATCCTTGTGAATTTCATCTCGTAGGTTTCAACTGATTCATTCTCCTTTTGCTTCAGCTTGAGAAATTCTTTCTCTTTTCTCGTTCTCATCGAATGAGGGAAATACTTATTAAAGAATATTCTCTGGAACTCTTCCCAATACATAGCATCCATCTCTCCTCGTGGCATCGTATTTTTGATCAATGACCACCACTGATCAGCTTCTCCCACTAGGCGGTAAACAACAAGGGTGACTTTTTCTTGTTCCAAACAATGAAGTACAGAGAAGATATTTTCAATAGAGCTTATCCATTGTTCCACAACCAATGGGTCAGTAGATCCACTGAATTTTAGTGGTCGTTGACACATGAAGGACTCAACAGAATGTTGTTCCCTTCGTGGTGATATTGGCCTCTCAGCTTTATTCAAGTTATTACTCATAAATTTTGTCAGTTGGTTCATCATTCACATGAATGTTTCCATTCCAGCTTCCATCAGAGGGCCGTCAGCACATGGTGCATTGCGGTCACCATCTGCACGATTCCTCCTATTTACCGCTATTTTCTAAAAGAATATAACCTTAGTGAGAAACTTATTTCATTTATGAATCTTTTAACTAATACTTCATTCTTAGACAATTACACTTCTCTATAATTCCTTCACAATGATACATAAAAAGATTGTCATTAACCAAACATATTCCCCGGGAGTGTCGTAACCAAGAGTGCAGCAAGGCCCGTTATCCTGCACCAGTTCCCGTTCGAGTCTAGCTCAAAGCGGTGTTTTCGGGCTTTACCCCTATGTACATCTGTTCCAAAGCTGCCCTTACCTACTCGTATACATACAGGGATGTATTTGTTTGATAAACCACTTACTCAGTACTTACCAAAATACCAGGAATGTTTCCTATATTTAAACATTTCTATAGGGTTCTTCCTAAATTTTTTGATATCCTAATTTCCACAAATAAATAAACCATCCTTTGATACCAACTATATCATCCCGCCTTTTTATAAAATAAACATTCATTACATTTCACAACACTGAGGATCTTTAAGGTTTAGTGTCTTGGAAACCAGGAACATAATACATGGAAACAACATAAAACATTGTTCTTAAACACTTGAAAGGCTCATCCTTATGTTCATCCTAGGTTCATTACTGCATCTCATAACCTAGGGACATACATCAAAATAAGGGGTGATCAGAAGGCCCAATAATGGAAACAAGAGAAACATTTTACATGTGAACTTGAGATACTTTAATAAGGTCAAGAAAAGAACATTAACGCATGAGAATGGAATCATGAGGCATTTCATAATAAAAATAACATTTTTCATAACTTGAAGATGTGGCCACATAATTGAACATATAAAATCATGAACATATCACCAAGGTCTATCCCCAAGGTGTCATTTGAAAATTACCAAGGTTATTCACCAAGGTATCGTGAAAATTGTAATCTCTAGTGGTTACATCATTACCCAATGCATTGGAGCGCTATCAGGGAGCACCCTTAAATTTTCCTTTATTATCTTGTGTTCCACATATATCATCATCAAACATTTTATAAATAACCCATATTGCATAAAATAAATGGGTTTCATTTCATAATCATGACGTTTTAAAAACTGCTTTAAAGACATGATCTTTACGTCACTTTAAACACATGGAAAGGGAAATAGGGTTTGATTTATGTAAATCCTAGAATTTAAAATAGAACATTTTGATATATATGTGAATACCCTTGTAGAAATAAGAGCATTGAGTATTCACTTTAGAACATAATATAATTTTTAGAAAAGAGAGAGGCATTTTGAGATGAAAATTCTACACCATAACTACTATGTTTCGGGGTTTTAGATAACATTGAAAAGAGAGGGGACACGGGTCCAACATTCATAAATGAACCATAAAACAGTAGAGGGACATAATAATAAGGATATATGAACATGTTAATGAAATTTGAAATACATACCATTTGAAATGAAAAACATGGAAGGAAGACAAAAATTAGACTTCTCTTATGAAAATTCGGCAGCCTAATGGCGTCACTTAAGCTTCAACAAAAAATGAATTGAAAAGATCAAATAGGGTACCTCATCATATGAAAATAAGAGTTAATTATGATAGATATAGATATCATACCCCAACATAATTAAAAAGTAACTTGAAAGACTTGACATGAAAGTAGAACTTTGAAAAGAATGAGAAGGGTGAAAGAATCCCCTTAAAATTTCGGCAGCTTAACGGTGCCACTTAAACATTCGTAAAACGAATTCATGAGAGAAATATGGGGTCTCTCATCATATGAACTTGAAAAGGGAAGTAATGTGAATATATAAGAACATCCTCCAACATAAGAACGTGAAGTATAAAAGAAATGACATAAAAGAGATTACATGAAAAGAAGAGAGAGGTTGGATCCCTTACCTTAAAACGTAACTCCTAAACCTCAAAGGTTTAGACCTTGAGGGCTTGGGGGCACCTTGGGAGGACTCCTTGGGCGGTAAGGAGACCAGAACATCGTTGAGAATGGTTTTTGAGTCGAATGGATGAGAGTAGGGATTGGTATTTATAGGGAAATTGAGGGGACAAGGCATTAATGGCCAAGGGACACCTCACAAGTGCTTTACTCAAAACCATGTGCTCTCTCATGATATTTCCCATGAAGTTAGGCCACATGGGGCCCCCAAAACAATAATTCATCACCTAAGGTCGGCCAACCCTTAAAATATCTCATGAAATCACCATGACACAACTATGATGTCATTAGACATACCGAAACCCTAAAACTTTTTTTTTACTATTCACTGAAAATTAATCTTTCTCAGAAAAAACCCATAATTTCACATTAACCAAATATCGACGCTCTGATTACAAATATGAACTCAATTTTATAAAAATAGTTTTATAAATATTTTTAATTTAATTTTTAAATAAAAACACTATTCACCGAAAATTCATTTCTATAGATGAAACCCCAAAAATTACCATAACATAATATCGGTCCTCTGAGTTCAAAAATAAAATCAATTTTATAAAAATAATTTTCTAAATATTATTAATTTAATTTTTAATTAAAAAACACTATTCACCCAAAAAAACTAATACTTGATTACTAATTTATGAATCCATTATTTACCAATTTTATTGAATCACATTACTTAATATAGGTGTTTAAATTATATTAAAACTTTCTTTGAGTGAAATTACTAATCCATTTGGTCACATTACTAATCCTGAGCGTAAAATCACTATTCATAATTTACTATTCATCAAAAAATTAACTTATTCTTATTAGACTCCAAATTCCTTACAGAACACTTTTGTAGAAGACCATTTTTTGAAAATCATTACACATCATTAATTATTTAGGGTTTACATAAATATTTTAAAAATATTCCTTTTTAAAAATTCATCAATAAAATATATCCTAAAATTATCCGAAAAATTGAAATTTCACAAATATCACTAAAGGAAGAAATCTCAAATTATTCATCCCAATGGATCACACAAGGAAGCTAGGGCCTTGTCACATAGCCCCTTATAACACCGGAATATGACCTAAGTGTAAGGTGTGCTATGGTGAGAGAATCTGAGGGAGGCTGAGATAACATTTCCCTAGTAGTAATCTCTAATAACTTGAACTTCTCCCGTAGGTGTTTCCGTTCAAGATTGACACGCTAGAGTTCAGCTTGGGCTTTGTCCAAAGTGAAGCCCAAAGATGCCACCTCCTTCCCAAGCTCTGATAAGTGGGCTTCATAAGGTTCGAGTCTACTGGATGAAGCCATCGACTCCTCTTTCTGCATTAACCAACAACATCTCTATTAAATCGTTAAGAGTATGTTAATATACTATTTACAATGTTTGGGTCGTTACATGTGTTGACTATTGTCGCCTAAAACAGGTGATAGTGAAGAACAAGTACCCACTACTGAGGATTGACGACCTATTTGAATAGTTTAAGAGAGCACGGTGGTTCTTGAAGATAGACCTATGGTCGGGCTATCACCAGCTTAGAGTTCGAGTTGAGGATGTGTAGAAGATGACAATTAGGTGTCGGTATGGCCACTATGAGTTCTTGGTTATGTCTTTCGGCATAACCAAGGCTCCCGTAGTGTTCATCTGTCTCATGAACAGGATATTCTAGCCTTACCTCGATCACTTTTCCGTGGTCTTTATCGACGACATACTGATCTACTCGACTTCTGAGGAGGAGCATGCCTACCACTTGCAGGATGTACCGGACACACTCCAAGAGTGCCCTCTTTATTATAAGTTCTCGAAGTGCCAGTTTTGAATTCGAGAGGTTCACTTCTTAGGACACGTCATCTCAGAGGCTTATGTTGTAGTGTATCTAGTGAAGATCTATGCGGTACTTTCTTAGGATCCACCCTGGAGTGTGATGGAGGTACAGAGTTTCCTGGGCTTCGCTAGACACTATCTGAGGTTCATTACAGACTTCTCCAGATTCGCATCACCACTATCAGCCATGATGAAGTGGGGGAAAACCTTTGTGTGGTTGGAGAGATGCCAACAGAGATTTCATGAGCTGATATAGAGGTTGAAAAGTGCCCCCATCTTGAGGCCTCCATATGAAGGAGTAGGGTACGTAGTCTAGTGCAACGCATCAGGGACGAGACTCGGGTGTTTCCTGATGCAAGAGAGATCTATGATCGTGTATGGTTCTCAGCAGCTGAGACATCATGAGCAGAACTATGCTACCTAGGACCTGTAGTTAGCAGTAGTGGTCTTCTCCATAATGATGTGGCGACATTATATTATGGGCGAACATTTTACTGTGTAATCATATCACAAGAGTTTCAATTATTTATTCTTTCAGAATGACCTAAACCTGAGACAGTGGCGATGGCTTGAGTTCCTCCAGAACTACGACTTCAAGATATTCTATACTTCTAGGAAGGGGAATGTTGTTGCAGATGCGCTCAGTAGGACGACTGGTATACATCTTCTAGGAGAGGCGATAGAGCATCTGGCTACCTTACAAGTATCCTTTGTGGATAGGTATGGAGCATCCTTTATTCAGTCTCTTACAGTCACTCCTCTACTTCTTCAGCGAGCAAGGGAGGCGCACCCTGGGGATGGTGACTGCAAGATGTGACAAGCTCAGATATCCACAGGGCGGGCACATGATGGATTTTATGAAGGTGGGGAGCACGTCATCCTCTTCAGAAGTTGTACCATGGTACCAGTAGCACTTTAAGAAGAAGTGTTGAGGGAGTTTCACACTTCCCCTCTAGTGGTACATCATGGAGTGGTGAAGATGTACCATGACCTTCGACGACAGCATTGGTGGCCAGGTATGAAGAAAGCCACAGCTAAGTTTGTCTCACAGTGACCCACTTGTCAATAAGTGAAGGCAGAGAAACAGGTACCAGCAGTCTTAGTTCAGCATTTAGAGGTCCCAGAGTGGAAGCGGGATGGGATATCCATGGACTTCGTGATGGGTCTTCCACGTAAATCCAGGAGTCATGACTAGATTTGGGTGATTGCTGACCGAGTCACCAATTTGGTCCACTTCCTATCGATCAGAGAGTAGCATTTAGTAGAGAGCATGGGACGCCTCTATGTGCAGGAGATTGTGATTTTTCATTGAGTACCTTATTTTATTATCTTTGACCGTGATTCATGGTTTACTTCCCAGATATGGAAGGGGTTCCAAGAGGCTTTTGGGACACAACTTCACTTGAGCACCACCTTCCATCCTCAGATTGATGGTTAGACTGAGCGAACCATCTAGACCCTTGAGTACATGCTCTGTGCATGTTTCCTTGACTATGGTCATAGTTGGGAGGATCACTTGCCTTTAGTGGAGTTTTCCTACAACAACGGCTATCACTCCACCATCGGTATAGAGCCCTTTGAATCCTTGTATTACCGACCATGCAGATCGCCATTGTACTGGAGAGACCCAGGGGAGTCAGCACTAGTGGGACCAGAGATGGTACGAGATACCATAGAGAAGGTTCAGATCATCCAGGAGCAGATGAAGACTATGCAGATCAGAAATAATTTGTATGCTGATAGGAGGTAAAGACCTCTGGAGTTCAAGGATGGTGAGGTGGCTTACCTATTAGCTCTTCCACCTCAGTTGCACCGGGTGCACGACGTCTTTCATGTGTCTGAGCTATAGAGATATGTGTGCGACCCTTCCCACATCATCGACCATGGAGAGATAGACATCAATGAAGGGGAGAATTTCATGGAGGTTGTAGTGGATATTGAAGATCGACAAGAGAGGGTCCTATGTGAATGGTCAATACCTCTGGTGGGCATACGCCGGCAGTACAGGAACCACTAGGAGAGAACACGGGAGTGGGAGGCTGAGATGTGTGCTTAGTGCCCTCATTTTTTCTCTTAGTTCGAGTTGTAGCTTACGAGAATATAAATCCCTTA
Organism: Viscum album; assembly: GCA_963277665.1. NCBI lineage: Eukaryota > Viridiplantae > Streptophyta > Magnoliopsida > Santalales > Viscaceae > Viscum > Viscum album. The sequence goes on from OY728137.1 coordinate 1,778,453,223, forward strand.
GGTGGGGGGAATTTAAAGATCCGAAAATTCTGTGGAAATATTTTTTTTCTATAATGCATGGGAATTTTACAAGTCTATGAAAATTCGGGGAGGTTGATTTTGAGGCCCAGTGTGCCCGGAATCAATTTCTGAATTTTTGTTCTGGTACGTTTATTAAATGTAGGAGCGGTATTTTATAACTTTTGAACCGGTACTCATAATTGAAATAAAAAGCCACCGTTGAACTCACAACACAGTTATTAACTTAAGAAGACTTTCACCTCGACGTCAGTTGGTCGAGAATGGATGTTTGTTTTTCAATTTTTTATGAAAAAAGTTAAATAAAAATAAGTGTACCTTATTTTCATTATGGCAGTTAAAATATCCAAGGGGAGGTTAGAGGTGGGGGCCACCACACTATAACCTCCCTTGGGATGTTATGGTGGGGGGTCCCACCCGAGCATAACCTCCCTTTGGAGGATAATTAAGGTGGGGACCACCCGAGCTTCGTAACTCCTTGAACTCACCATACGTGTGGGAAAACTCTTGAAATCCCCTCATTAAAGTGACACTCCACTTGAATTAATTAATGGGACATTAATTAACTAAATTTGAAATCTTTTGAATTCATGCCAACAATTAAATAGTAGACAAATATATTATTTTATTTCGGGTTGGCATCTTTTCATTTGGATGGAGCATTGGAAGAACATGGATAATTTTCCTCCCAACGAAGAACGCCTCTTCCACCAACGAGGAACCTTCTATTGAGGAATGAAACTGTTGCCCATGTGGAACGTTTACGATGTCGTCTTCGAATTCTCCTTCATATAGCTCTCCTTCCACATTCAATGATCAATTAACCCAAGGTAAGGGTTGTTTTATGTATGATTTTTACCCTCCATTATTCGTCGTTTTTTGTGCTCTTTGAGGCCAATTGTTACCACCCTAACACGGAGGGCGCTGTCCAAACAAACACAACACGACCGCGCTCTATTTTTCTTCGCTTGTTGATAACATCGGTGGCATAATGGTGGTGGCGTAACTACGCTGCCAGAGGAGAGGACCACCGCGTATCATCAGTGGCCGGTGATGGGCTGACCATGAAGGAAACTTGTGGTGAAAAGGCCGCTGGGTCGCTGGAGGGGCGCAGTGCCGTCGCACCGTCCGGAGAACCAGGTCACGGCCTGCGCGGGACACATCAGATCATGGTGGCCTTGCGGGCCGCCAGAGGGGTGCAACGCCATCGCGCCGCGTGGGTGGAAGGGTCACAGCCAGGTGGGACACAATGGTCAACAAGAGCAGGGTGGCACTATCGCGCTACGCGGGGCAAGGGAGACGCGGCCTAGGTGGGCCGCAGCGGAGGAGCTGCAGTGGCTGGCCGCTCAGCCAGCCGGGAAAAGCTGGTCCTAGCGGGTCCTGCGTGTTTTGGACTAGCGCCACGTGGTGCCGGTTTCAGCTCACACCCGAACAGATATTCCGTTCATGAACCAGGTGCATGTAGTTCCCCCCTAGACGTGGCTATGGTGGGCCCCCCAGGGTGTCGCCAGCAGCTGGATGGCTAGGAGACGTGAGTCGTCCAGGCTACGTGGGCCGCCCCCTCAGGTCGGGCCGCCCTCGGTCCGGGCCACCCTATCTGGCTGGTCCGCTCTTGGGTCCGGCCACCTTTGGGTCGGGCCTCCCTCCCGGGTCGGGTCGGACCCGCGGACCGGGTCGGACCCACGAACCTGGTCGGATCCAAGTGTGAACCCATTTGATCCGAAGACACCTTTTCACACATAACTTTTTCTATAGGTGCCAGGTCGACGAACTATCTATTGCTAATTGAATATTAGAGCGAGATTGTTCATTTGGTATAACCCACTTGAGGTTTGGACTAGTCGGTGTATGGTCGGGTTGTTTTGAACCAAAAATCCAACTGGGTCCTTCGAACGGAAATTCCAATAACTCAGATATCAGGCGTTCGATTGACGCACTGTCTGCTTTGTTGATACCCCAATTACGAGGCAGAACTTTGAGATACTTTTGTGTTTGATTTTTGTGATAGTTGGTGTATTGACCCATATCTAGTGGATCAGATCCCCCTAGAGATGAGCAAGCAGATTAAGGAGATATTGTAGCTGACTGAGACCTGACGACTGTTGACCTTACGACTCGGCATGTTTCGACTAGCCCAGTGGGTAGCACCTCTGCGTGAGCGTGGCAGACCCATAGTGGCGAGCACCTCTGTGTGAGGCGGCAGACCCCTGGTACTCGACTGCAGGAGTACCTTAGTAGGCTATGAGAGGGAAAGCCTCTGTGTGAGCGTGGCAGACCCACAGTGGGGAGTGCCTCTGTGTGATGTAGTAGACCCACGGTACATGACAGGAGGAGTACCATAGCTATCTAGGAAGGTGGGAAGCTCCTCTATGTGACACGACATGCCCTCTCTACTCGATAGAGGAGTATTACACCATCAGCTGAGATTGTGATAGTTTAACTGTAGATGTTACTTGTTACTATCCCTTGAATAAAATCTTGGTTTTGAGATGAGTCAATGAATTTTGATATTTCCACCTGATTGAGATTAGTTACTAGTTCACTTAGGTATATTTATGGGAATATACATAAGTAATGGTTATTTTTTGACTTCATACTTTGTGGATTATCCTTGTTGGTTTTGTAAGACCGTGGGGGTTTTGCGGTCCCTACTGAGTATCGTTATACTCACCACTGCATGGGCTATGACCGCATCTCATTGTGTTGGTTGCAGACGATAGACGGTGCTGACTGAGGCAGAGAGTAGTAGGACTTGACAGTACCCGGAGGTAGACCACTCGACATGATGGTACACAGAGCGGACGGACGGAAGTGGAGTGCTGAGGAGGCCATCTGTACCTACCCTTCTAGTAGGAACCCAGGAGGACGACCTAGTAGCTGCTTTACTTTTAATCAAATTCACTTTTCTATGGTTTTAATTTTCTTCATTTTTACTTGTACTTTCCAGTTGGTCTTGTATTTCCGACCCCTTTTACATACCAGCACTCCTTTTTATATACAGTTTTTTTACATAGATATTTTTCTTCCAGTTGTGTACTCTATTGTGTTTTTTTACTGTTATAAAGGCAATGCCTTTACAGATTTGGGACTTACGCCTTTGTTTCTAGTCGCCAGCCCTTGTCTTATGGAAGGAGGGCTTGGGGTTGTCATGATACAGGCCCCAGGGTACGGGTCGTGACATGTTGATGGACAGCTAGGGCTTGGGAAGAGTGAAGCCCAGTGATATTAACTCCCTCCCCATCACTGAGAATTTGGCTTTATATGACATGACTCTACTGGTTGAGGCCATAAAATCTTCTTTCTATACCAAATATCATTTTCCAAAATTTTACTTATAAATATTAATTAAAATGGTAAAATTTTTATCATAGTATAGTTCTCAATAGTCAAATGGACCAACGGTCGCAAAACAGTCAAAACATGATGGTCACATTTCAAATTATACTCAATTCATTATTAATGAGATATATTTTTGTTGTGTATAAAATAATTTAAGACACATTTTCAATAAATTATTTTCATTCAAAACGTGAGGGTGTTTATATTATTACCCACTTCACAAATTTCATCCTTGAAATTTCATCTCAATCTATTAGTTGAAAAAAAATCCTTCATACTTCTGCCTTATTGTTTCTGATGCTTCCAACATTTATTTTTCATATATATGGTTCCTTAGCAAGCCTTTTACAAGGTGGGTAGTCTTGTTGTGCAGAAACATGTCTTTATGGTCTATGATCGCCACTAATTTCTCCTCGTAAGAGAGGTTATGTCCCTGTTGTACAACCTTATGAATTAATACATGTGAAGGGTTAGGTATGTTCCTACACATGATAGATATGTGGAATACATCATGAACCTGATATAAATTTGGAGGGAGTGTATGATGATAATAAAATGTTCTAATGAGATCAAAAATTTCATAGGGGGCAATGTACCTTTGTCTATGATTCCGTTACATCCCAAACTGCATGACTCTCTTCCTAGGTAAAATTAAAAGGAAGGATTTATCACCATCATCAGACTCCAAGTCCCTTTGACGATTATCAACAAATATCCTCAGCCATATCATAGATTCCATTATGTGTTGTTGGTTTAAATGAAAATTTTCTCTCATCTCTTGGGAAATTTCGGGACTAAAAAGCATTCAATCACTAGTTTCATCCCATCAAGTAGGATTTCTACATCATTACCCATATAGAGCCTCATATGGATCCATTTGAGTACTCAAAGGGAATCTGTTGTTATATGAGAACTCAACTAAAAGTATATATTGATCCCATCAACCATTAAATTTAGTTTATCTTGTTCATAGAATCTCTATGAGTGTTTGAATAGTACTTTTAGGTTTCCCATCTATTTCGGGGTGATAATCCATAAAAAAATTCAATTCATTACTAAGATATTATTGAATACTTATTCATAAATATAATGTGAACCTTAGATCTTGATCAGAGATGATAGAAAGTGTAACTCCATGCATCTTCGCCACTATAAAAAATCATGGAATGTTGATCATGAGATATGTCCTCTCGAAATAAAATTAAATAGTTACTCTTGGTGAGACGATTATCTATAACCTATATCACATTTTTTCCTTTGGATTTACTCAGGAGACCAGTGACAAAATCCATAGTGATATTATCCCACTTAAATTTTTGTATGGGTAGTGGTTTCAATACACCTTTAATAATTTTTTCCACTTCCTTTATCTGTTGACAACCTAGACACCTCGTAGTGTATTCAACAATCTCCCTTTATCATGTTATCCTGCAAATAAGGATTTCAAAAGTCCCTCTACAATCTCATGCTTCTTGGATGTATATAGAATGTAGAGAAATTATCCTTATCCATCAGCTTGTTCTTTATTTCTGCAATAGATGGAACATGTTTCCTTGTCTGAAATTTTATTACACCTTCTTGATCAATATTGAACTCAGAAAACATCCCATTCATCATAGCCTCTAACTTCTTCTATAGAAAAGGATATTCTCAATGAGTTTTCTATATCTGATCTTATAATTATTGTTGAGAAATAACCTGGGATCGGGTTGATTGTGTCCCTTCCCTTAAAATTCCCTTATACAGTTTTACATGGTCTTTGATCAATCTGTCTCTTTGAATCCTCATCATTTCCAAAATTAATTGGGTGTTTCCAAATTAATTCATTCGTAGCATTGTTTTCTCTTCTGGGATGATAATTAATTGAACAATGAATGTTTTTAAGAATATACTACCACCTTTTATGTTTCAGGTTTAATTCATTTTACATGAATATATAATTCAATTTTTGGTGGTCTATGTATATATATATCACATTTCACTCTATAAAGATAGTGCCTCCATATCTTCATAGAAAAAATAATAAAATCTAGCCCCATGTCATTCATGTTATAATTTTTCAAATGAGTATTCAGTTATTAAGATGCATAATCAATCCCTTTATCATTTTTCATGATGATTCACCCAATACCTTTTGATGATGCATTGATAAAATTAATCAATCCTTCTATGATTGAGGGTATAGATAACATCATTACAATAACAAATTTCTTTTTTATCTCTTGGAAACATTCTTCACACACCTTTTTCTAGATAAATATGAACCCTTTTCAAGTTAACAGGGTCATTGGATTAGAAATCCATGAATTGTTTTCATAAACCTTATTTATTATCTTAATAAACCATGGAAGATGGACATCTAAGTTTCTATTATTGGATGAGGCCACTCCTCCATAACCTTTTTATTGGAAGGTTAAACAAGGATTCCTTCATTGGTTACAATGTTCCCTAAGAAAGAAACTTCTTGTAACCAAAATTCACATTTTCGGTACTTTAAAAAATAGATCTCCTTCCTCAGAGTTTCAAATATCCCTTATATGATCCTTATTCTCTTCATGATTTTTGGAATATATCATAATACCATCAATAAAAACTACTAAAAAGTTATCAAGGGTGTCCCTAATGACACTATTCAGCAAATCCATAAATATAGCGTGATCATTAGTCAAGATTAATGGCATAATAACAGAGTCATAATTCCCATATCATGATAAAAAAGAGAACATTAGAATATCTTATTTATTCACCCTCAATAGATGCTACTTAGATCAGAGACCAATCTTTGAGAATAATCGATCCCCATGATGTTGGTCAAATAAATCATCAATCCTTGAAAATGGGTAATTGTTCTTCACTACGATCCAGTTAAGTTATCTAAAATCAATTCATAACAGCATTGATCCATTCATTTTATTTAAAAATATAACATGTTCTCTCCATGGATATACCCTTTATTTATTGAATAAATAAATATTTTTTTCCTTGTGAATAATAAAAAAATAGATAATATTACAATTCACAAGTTTTAAACTTGAATATTTGGTCATTAAATTTATGTGATCAATAGTAACTGAATAATTATTAATCTATAAGATAAGAATAATGTTTATTACTAATATTAAGAAAAATGAATTTAATAAAATTCTAGATATATCCCAAAATGCTTGTTTTTTAGTGGCATTAAGTGAACTTATCTATGGTCTTCCAGGATCATTTAACAACACGTCAACACACCCCTTGAGGAATAATTTGATCTCAAAAGGTTAACAACCCTACTATAAACAAGATTTTGTAATATAATCTCTTTTCTTAATTATAATATCAATTACAAGGAATTACACACATCTCGGTAGATAATATTATCCAATGTCACATGTACAATTCCTATTAATTTGTATTTCCTTATGCCCTCCCTTTTTGGATTTCACCAAGTGATTGACTGAAAGTTACTTTTTTTTATTAGTAAAGGGGAAACCAAACAAAATCCCAAAGATGGGGGGAAGCCCATAAGGGACTACGGAGTTCTAAAGTGATGCAGACCAAGTGAATCTCCTAGAGTAATCTGGTTGAAACTCTTTGGTAGGGATCCCACACAACTATAAACAATAAGCCCATTCTCTGCTCTTCCCTCTCAAGCTAAAAGGTCAGCTATATGATTCCCTTCATGCCATATATGCTTGGGAGACATGTCATGCTGGATTTTACTTCAATAATGATGAACCAGATAGCAAAGTTCCCAAGGGGGATCAACCCTTCCTTGAATCAACTGGACAGAAACAGATGCATCTGACTCAAGCTCCTCCACCTTAAGATTATAGCGCATGCCCAAAGCAAGTCTGGTGTGCATGGAGTGAATCTCTGCACCCAAGGACTTTCCCCTACCAAAGAAGCCACTAAATCTGAGAATGACCAACCCATAGTGGTCATGAACCAATCCACCACCTCTCATCTCCCCATCAATAATTGATCCGTCAACATTAAGTTTCAGTACCCTTAGAGGTGGAAACCACCTCACCCACTGGCCCTAGTTTCTGGGAATCGAACTATGTAGAGGGAAAGCTCTAGGTAAAAGAGAGAAAAACATAATCAAACATTCACTTCCGTGTATGACATGATTGAGATCTTCCACCAATGCTCTAGTGAGAGTGTGCAGGAGGATGTTAGAGGGCGATGCACTATCTCCTGCTTTATTCTCTGCCTCCCATAGAATCCAACAAATAGTTGTTGATGTGACAGCTCGTCCCATCCATTCCAAATCGGCAGATCCAGTGTCGCAAAACAATAACTTGAGAACCTCTTGGAACGAATTACCTATACATTTGATGTCCAAGCATGCCCCCATTGTCCTCCAGAGGTTCGTTTCCCATTCTCCATGAACAAAGACATGCTCATTAGTCTCCACCTGAGGGAACAGAAAGCAACGGCAACGGGACACCGTACTCACCCATCTTCTCTGTATATTTTTTCCATCACAAGAGCGTGATAATGGATACACCAAATGAGGAAGAAGATTTTCCTCAGGATCATTTTGCACCAAATATTCACAGCCATCTCATACCTCACACAATGGACACTGAATGTATTTCTATAGTTATTACAGGATAGACTTCCGGAGGGCGCACTAGTGAAGCATAAATGGTTTGGCTCATCAATAAGGATGATGCAGGAAAATATGTTCATCTTCTCATCATTCAGGATAGCATTAATCAGGACAGGATGGCTACTATCCTCTTGAAAGGAGATAGATGGTGCTAGACACCCTGAGAAGAAGATCTTCAAAGTGGTCCAATCCTCCTGCCAAAACTTAAATTCACCCATCCTAATTAGCCAATGAGTATGCCCTTGAATATCTCTCAAATGAGGAAGCTTGTGTTTTTCTTGGCTTGAATAGACCCTCCCAATTCCTGGCCAGCCTTCCCCTCTCTCCCAATACCTATCTCTAATGAACCTTTCCCAGAGGGATTACCCTTCGATAATCTCCCAAGCAAGATGAGCATGCATTACACGCATGGCCTCTGATATATTTCTAATGCCCACTCCACCCTCCTCCACTAGTTTTTCCATGCGCTTCCAAGAGGCCCAATGGGACTGCCCCACCTGGTTGGCATCCTAAAAGAAGGCTGACATCATATTCTCAATTCTTATAATGGTTCCCTTTGGGGGGTTGATGATTGAAATTACATGCATATGAATTGAAGTAAGGATAGTGTTGATGATAATATCCCTTCCCCAAAAGGAAATGAATTTGTTCTTACTATTGTAGATTTTACCTATGATGCAGTTGATAATATCTTCAAAGTCACATTTCTTGATTCTTCCATTTGAAATGGGGGAGCCCAGGTATGACATCAGAAGAAGGCTACTGGTCATACCTAAAATCTCTTGGATGGTATGACTTCTCCTCACCAGACATTTATTCTAGATGAAAACTTTACTCTTACTAGCATTAATAATCTCTCCACTTTCCTCCACATAGGATTCCAAGGTATTCATGAGGTCTTGTAGAGATATACGCCTTCCATTAGTGAAAATTTACACATCATCCCCATACATGAGGTGGGAAATATTGAGGATCCCATACTTAGTGGTGTATGGGGTAACCCTACCCTCACCCAAGCTGTGATGGAGATTCATTGAGAGGATCTCTTGAGCTTAGAGGAAAAGATAAGGGGAGATAGGATCACCTTGGCACACACCTCTAGTAATTTTAAAGAACCCGAAAGCCTTCCCCAAAAAGGAAATTGAAATACAAGGTGATGAGAAGCATTTGAAGCACAAATCGCATAATCATTCCCAGAATCCCAGTTTCATCATCACTAAAATGATGAAACCCCACTTGATCCTATCATAGGATTTATCCATATCAACCTGAATAACCACATTGGAACCCACCATCCTCTTGTTAATATCCCCCCACCAGCTCCTTGGCCATGACAATGGCCCCTTGAATGATCCTCCCCTTCACAAAGCCATGTTGTTCGGCCGACACCACCCTTGGAATCATGACGCTAAGCCTTTTGGATAACAAGATCGAGAGGATTTTGTATGAAAATTTACAAAGACAAATCGGACGATATTGGGAGAAAGTAGTTGGGTCCTTGCATTTGGGGATGAGAATAATGCAGGAAGTGCACACCCCATATGGATGAGAACACCCTTGAAGAAATCCTAGATAGCATGGATGACCAGCAGTTTCAAAAAGTGCACAAAACACATTTTTTAGCTCCAACAATAATTTCATTATATGTATTATGTCTTGATGATTTCTAACCTCATAGATATTTCTTATAAGATTATTTTCTCTAAAACATGGGACTTACTCTAAGACATTATTAGAGATATAATTTTATATCAATCTAAACAAACTATAAGGATAAATATCTATTTTGTTATTTTATAAAAATAATTGACTTGGAAAACCATGTTGTTACTACTAAAATCTTCTAAACACATGTCTCATATTCATTATAAATAAAATTAAACTCTCTTATAGATTCATAAAAATGAATATTACATGATCATGATGCTTTATTTAATCAAGAAATAGATCACTATAACATTAATACAATATCTATATTATTTGGTGCCACTGACCCTTTTGGTTTCATTATATATACATTTTCCACACCTTTTCCATTAAGGAAGGTGGTATTAACAACCAATTACCAAATTACATTGTCATTGAAGATTTCCTATGACAATTAAAATTATAATGGAATTTATCATTATGATTGGTGAATGTGTTTCATTATAGACTATGCCTTTGGCGTTACTTTAATCCTTTAGTCACCAATCATTCCATATAGGTATCTACATGTTATCCATGTCTAGTTTCATCTTCAGTGACATCAACAAAAATACATTACTATATTTTTTTATGAAATACATTTCTATGTTCATTTGAACTGGCCAATCATTGCATGATTTGATTTACTAGTTCCTTGCAGGATTCACTATTCTTATCAAATATTGTATAACCTAACATAGAGAATATAAAACATCATATTTGGTTCTAACATTCCACCATAGTATGTGTCCCTTTATAAACTCCTCCCACTAACCATGATATTCTTGAATTAATCCTATTTCCTCAAACAAATGGCTCATACATATTATTTTTTATCAACTCTTGATTTTTCATGGATTCTCTAACATCTCTTAGTTCAATATGAGAAAAAATACTCTATGAGATGTTCTCAACAACCATGCATCACAAACCATTACTTTAAAAAGACATAGACCATGGTGCGGCTAAGAGAACATTCTCCTCTAACTCTTGTATGTACAACTAACATCACCCATGTAGTGGATCATTACTATGTTTACCTCTAGTGCGATCACTTTTCATCCCACTATACAAAGACTTTTAGAATCATTATATGAACTATTTAAATTTATTTAGTTGATAAGAAATTCTTTATTACTCGCACTAACATCTCATGGTTAGATAGAAAAAATTATTCACACATTTTTATTGAAATAATTAATGTAACTAAATTTTGGAATATTGCTAGAGGTGATAAATAATACTCATTTTTTCCACATGATGAAACTAGTGGTGGTTTCATTATTTGTTGTTATGATTTTGAATTTCATGTTGTCATTTTTCTATGAACAGTAATTGATTCTTCCTTAAGATAGTCTAGAGTTTTGTTTGAAAGAGATTGGTGTGGCTTATGGTAAAATGACTCAACATGGATGTTTCTCAGCCGGAAGTATGTCTAATTTAACCAATTTCACTTTGTTCCATTACCTAAATATTATGGACAAAAATAATTATATGGGGGATAGGAAAAAACCTCACAACTAAAACAACTATTTTCTAAAATGGTTATGATTTGGACATATTGAAACTAGTCAAAAAAGAGTATAGAAGTTTTAATAATCTATACTTAATAAGGTAATATTAACCCCAAGGATAATTAAATAGAAGGGTTTTCAAAAACTATCCCAGATACCATAGTACCCTGATAACAGATTCGGTCCGGATATAGCTCGAAGGCTGATCCAAATAATAATGGGTTTGAGAAAATCTCATAGAATCATATATGAAAATGTGGGAATTGATTTTTCACAATCATAATGGAATTAAGAGATACAAGTTGGTATGCACAAAAAAACACCACATGTAAAAATATAATTGATGTTGAACATGTAAACAAAGAAAAAGTAACTCGCATTATACTAGAAATAAAACAAAAAGAACCACCCAAGTATCAATAAGACACATTACCTTAAATCACAATAATCAACAACAACGTACCACTATAAGTGATTTTTTCACCTTTCTTGAACCTGGTATTATGAAATCTACAAACACTAAAAGGCAAAGGTAGGGTGTAAGATAAAATACTAAAAGGATCATTCCAAGGAAACCGTAATATGATGTCACATTAATTTAATAAATAAATCCATTAACCATAAATGAACTGGAAGTTAATTTCAAAGTCATATTTAAAACAAATAATTATTTACATTTCAATGATGGAAATATTTCTAAATGGAATAATAATTATTTTATATAAAATAGTTTATATAAATTCACATGGAATTTGTAAAATATCTTAAAAATAATGGAATATATATTAAATAAATAATGATGACAAACCTGGCCATTTTCAAAGTGTTATGATAGTTCTAGGTTATTAGATTCTCATACACTCAAATATGTGATCATGACAATATGTGTACAGATTCCCCTCAGTCACTGGTAAAAGAGGACTCACCACCATCCCATTGGGGTTGTGACCTTCTACATAATTTTTTAGAGTTAAAAATAATCAAAATATGGCTACCATAAATAACTCATTGAATAAAAAGGATTGAATTTTCTTTAATAATAATCAAAACTGGGAATTTTATTTGGAAAATTTTCAAAATATTATTAACCCTTTTTTTCCATTTCAAAATGAACCTTCTATTTAAAATTCAAAAAGGTTTTTTAATTGAATAATTCCTTTTATAAGATTAAACCAGTGGGTTTTTGTCAAAACTATTTAATCATTTTCTCATATAAAATTTTGAAATCAATTCCAAAAATCAAATTCACAATTAAATTACACAAATTTAATTTCCATAATTCCAGAAACACGCACCAAATCAATTGAATTGGAGGTTTTTTCCCAATTACATTCCAAAGAAAATACAATTCCCAATTTATAACAAATATGGATTTTATAATTCAATTTAAATCAATTTTATTAAAATCCAGAAATTTATGGTTAACTTAATTGGAAAATCTTAAATAGAACCACCTACCATAAATCATGGGATCATGAAACACATGTTCTGCAATAGGAAACTGTAATGAAGAATGTTGGAAAATGATATTCAAGATTCAAACCTAGATTCAAGATCTAAAATAACATGGATTGTATCCTCCAACAACATAAATATCTAATAAACCCTACGGAGTAGAGAAAGAGAGATCAAGAAAAGAGGATTCACATTCTCTTAGTATATCAAACATGATTCGACATGCATTGATCAACATAGAATGGGGTTTGGAGGATCCGTAGTTGGATTATGGGAGCCCCAAATACCTTGTAAAATGATCTAGGTTATGTTAGGATTGAGTGGGGGTCCAAATATGTATTTGGGATTTTTTAAAATATTATTTAGAATAATAAAATCTTGAGTGCACAGTTATCTAGGTAGGGCTGGTGGGTTTGTCAAACCATGCACCCAAGCCATACACCCCAGATGGTGGGGTTTCATGGCTTCTAATTTGTGGGTGTTTGGTTTGAAAATCCATAAAAAACTATAAAAACCCCCTCAACCTGGGTTTTCATAGTTTCTACTAGCAGGGAGAATGATTCTTGAAAACCATATACCAATAGTCCACAACCCCAAAGACCTTAAAAATTCTCAAAATTTAACCTGAAGAACCCCTAAATGAGACTTAACAAACGCATGATCAAAATAGGGATTTTTGAGTAACTGAAAAAAATAACAAGATGTTACAACATCCCCACCATAGAAACTTTATGTCTTTATAAATCTTGTCATGATGGGACCATGTTACAAAGATGACTCCACTATTATATCATCACTCCATGTCTCTCCCATGTCCCATGAGTATTATAATCATGGTTCCATATAACTCTAACAAAGGTTACAATCCTCACATCATGTAACATGTTTTATAATAAAATATCCCAACTAGATGCTTCATCACAGATAAATCAGGATAAATATTAAGATCACTCCAATTCAAAATGTGAGATGGATCAGAAAGATACTTTTATAGATGAGATAAATGAAACACGTTATGTATCAACATCAGCTATGGAGGAAGTTGTAAATAGTATGAATATTTCCCCACCTATTCAATAACATCAAAAGGTCCCAAAAAACTAGGGGCAAGATTCCCTTTCCTACCAATCCATTGATGACACAAAGATGGTGAAACATTCATGACCATCTGATTATTAATTTAAAACTCCCACAGTCTAGGAGGAACATCAGTATAAGTCATATATTTAATCGGTTCTATCAAAATTCTTTCAAGAATAAAGTGAATCTTTTAATTCATCTATTTAATCAATCTCAGTTTGACTAACACACTTTCAACAGTCTCGAACCAACACAATGTGGATTTATATGTCTGAACATATAAGTCCTCAAATAGAGAAATTTGGGTTATCAAAAGGTAAATATTGTTATAAGAAAACTCAAAAATACCAAAATGGTCATCCCAATCCCAAAAAATATTGAGTATGTAGTGACGAAGAATATCCTCAAGAATATGAAGAGTACTTTCTGTCTATCCATCTGACTATGGATGATATCCCATAATCAAATGAACCTTAGATCCTTGTGTCTCTGGAAGGACTCTCCAAAAAATGAGAGTAAATAGAGGATCTGTATATGAGACTATAGATGATGGAATTTTATGAAAATTATCAACATCTTTCACATTGAGATTTCTCAGCTCCCCAAATTTTGTTGTATCGTGAATGGGTATAATGTGAGCCAATTTGTTCAGCCTATCAATCATAACCAATATTGCATTATTCTTTTTTTGTGTATGTTGAACCCCAACCAAAAAGACCATATTGATATCGTACCACTTCAGGGTCTTTAGTAGAAGTGGTTGAAGAAAATCCAAAGGTTTGTTGTGCTCAGCCTTGAACTATTGGTACGTATCACAATTAAATAAAAAATAAGCAATTACATGTCTCATACCAAGACACTAGAATCATCTCCACATGTCATAGAACATCTTCATGGTTTCTTGGTTTATTTACCACTAGAAATTTTCTCATCACCCATCTATTATTTCATTACCACCAGTGACACAAAAAATTATTCTGATAGAATATAATGAACTCTATAAAGAATAACAACTCAAAATAGGTCTCCCCACCATAGAGTGTCTAATGCTATTAAATTAATTATCAAGATTTTGTTCATAAAGAATCACATCAGGAATATCACAAGTCAACTGAACATTGTGCATGGAAACCCCAACCCATAATTCCTAGACTCTAATATGCAACTATGCATAAATATCCATCAAGTTCCACACTTATCATGTTTCTTTAAGGTCTTGGGTCATAATTTTTCTTCTCAAAGTATATGTATTGATATTCCCTTTCCCTTAAGTTATTGGTGATATCAAATTAAAAGGATTTCGAGTATTAAACCCAATTCTTCTAGCAGAGATTCAAATCATTTTTAGAGAAGACATAACTCAAGATCTTATAGTTAGAAAACATGGAAAAAGTTTGATAGAAATTTAATGCTTCCAACTCTTATGTTCATGAATCATAGATACCAGTTTAAGTTCATCATTATGATAATTATTTCCATTAGTCATAACCTACTGAGATCCGTATTAAACAATATGATCACCCTATATATGAATACATCCCAAACATGAACTTGATGTTTTAAAAAAAACAATATACCCTTGTCCATACTCTAGAGTAGTGAACATCAACACAATTTTACAAATACATTTCAACTCCAAATTAACACTATCATTTTTCATCCCTAGAAAACATTACTCCCATTCAAGTTAGAGAATCATTAGATAGGTCAAATTTTATAATTACTTTACAAACTTGTGATAATATCTAGAAAACCCCAAGAATCATTGTATATAAAAAACGTTTCATGGTTTTCCCAATTCATAACAGCTTTTACCTATTTAGTATCAACTAAATTACCATTTTATAACACCAAATGCTATATAAATTTCACTTATTGAGTCCAGAAATCACATTTTGATTGCTTCACATAAATTTTATAATTTATCAAAAAATTCTATAACTTCACTCAAATTATTTTCATGATCCCCTGGGGATATAAAACAAACCAATATGTCATACTTGAAGACCACCATGAATTTATCAAGATACTCATGGAATATCATTTACATTAAATCCATAAAGTCAAAATGGGAATTGTTTAGACCAAATAGAATGAAAAGTTACTCACAATTTTCATACCTACATTGGAAGGTGGTTTTTCTAATGTCATCTTATTTTATTCTACACTGATGGTAACCATATTGAAGGTAAATTTTTTAGAACCACTTCACACCTTTTAACATTTAAAACTAATCATCAATCCATAGAAATGTATATTTTTTCTTTATGATGACTCTATTGAGTTTTCGGTAATCAACACAATGGTGAAGTTAACCATTGTCTTTATTAAAAAATAGAGCTCGTGCAGCCTATGGTGACTCACTAGGGTATATAAATCCATTCTATAATAGATCATCCTACTATATATTAAACTCTTTAATTTCATCTAGTTCCATGCAGTAAGAAGGGATAGATATTTTTTGAGTACCATGAACTAAATTGATATGAAACTTTACCGCCTTTATGAGTGGAAACCCTGAGATGCCAGAAGAAAAAATATTGGGAAACTCGATCACAATTGTTGGGAGATTATTACTCAATGATTATATATATAGATCAAAAAATGATATTACCTAACATAAATCTGGATTAGAAGGTCTGTATCTACTCGACCCCAAGTCCCATTCTCCCTGAAAGATACAACATTCCCCATTAGGTGCAGTAAAGGAGACACGTCAAAGATAACAATCAAGTTGGGATTTATTGGATATTATAAAATCTAACCTAAATATAATGACAAGAGGTTTCATGTTGAGAAATAGAAAATATCAAACTAGATTAATTTATGATATTGAGAACAAACATCCATGACTATGGAGACCATTCTCTCCCTTTGATCCTTGTGGTATAGTAATATCAATTACATAAGATAAAACCTTCATAAGAATACTATATAGATTCAAAATACCGGTTGAAATAAAAAAAATGAGATGCATCCATATTAAACAATGTAGTTACTAATGATAAAGAAATAGTGATGGTACCTGTCAAAGTTGCTGGACCAGTATCATAGTCATATGGAGACTCTTATACTATTCGTAGAAGTTCATGTTAGATTCCAGTGGATGAAACCCAATATTTTTTTAATAATCTAAATGCTCTATGGTTTTAGAAGGCACTGATGATCCTATCACACTACATTAAGTTGAATAAATATCGAATAAATTCTACGAGTGACTTAAGAGCCCATAAGAACCACATATCTTGGGTTCTTTAGTGCATACCAACATCATGTTCACATTTTTTACACACATGCAACAAATCACATGTCCTCTTCCAGGAACTGTGGGAGGTCTAAAAACTCCACTATCGAGTACCACCACAAAAATAATCACGCTTCTTATTACCTTTAATTAAATTCATAGAATTTACACTATGATAAAGGGAACACCCATCAACCCTAACATAGTACCCAACTTAATTTCAACCAAAAAAGATCTTTAGAGAACATTAGAATAAGATGGAAGATTGAAATATAAAACATAAAAATGAATATCATATTAAAATCCATTCACGAAACATCGAGTCGTTATCTTCTCATTTAAAAAAATCATACCTGAAAATTGATCATGCTCATCAATGTGATTTTCATATTCCTTCACAGTCCTCACAGCCTTCTCGAGTTTGAAAAAATCAAAATCCTAAGCCTACACCATTTACTATGGATAGAAATGGTCGGTGAAAATAACTATTAATTATCTCCTCTATAAGCCATCATGCTTCTTATCCATCACCATCACTTCCCACTATTTACTTCTAGTTCCCTATATCATGATTGTGGCACATTTCACATAAACTTATTAAGGTGTTTCCACGAACAATAATTGAATCATGATATCTATCAACCAATCCTCATCAAGTTGAGGGTTTTTAGATCCTTGGAATGCTGGTAGAATTTGAAGAAGGAAATCATGAGCAAGGTTTAAAAAAAATACTTTTGTGGTTCCATAAAAAATATTCAACATGAATGGGTGTAGATGTCTATCCCAGATCATGGTCAATACCGATGATAACCTCAACCATGTTCTTGTCCACAAGAGGATTTTATCACTTTTTTTCATCAATAGATTCCTATTAGATATGATTCTCACAACATTTAGTGGAATGATTATATATAATGTTATCATAAAACATTGAAGACATCATATTAACACTCTAATAGAGAAACAAAAAAAAATTAATCACATCATATACATAAACAAGAATTGGATTTCAATTTATCCAAATAAAAAGATGGTAAAATATCATGACTATTTCCTAAGTCATCTTTCAAGATCCACCCATAGTGAATTATTTATCATTATAGGGAGATTTTTTTAGGTGATCAATTATAACTACCTCTAATGTTCCTACAATGTTAGAAACTACATACTGACATCAATAAAATATGATTAATATGTAGCTTTGATACCATGTTTTCATGAACTGACAGAGATACCCTAGTACACTAATAACAGAGTTGTTACTAACATAGTCTGAAGGGAATTCCTTATCCCCGTAGGTTGGTGACAATCATAATGAATCATTCATGATAAAGTGGAAACATTCATGCCGAAAAATGGAATCAAGATATTCAATTCAGTATGCACAAAGGAAAACTCCATAGGGAGAATTGTACCAGAAGTTAATATGGTAAAAATCCCAAAGTGAATCACAATGTTCCAAATAGAAAACAAGAAGAACCCCCCAAGTACCTACAATACACGAAATCTCAAATCCCAAATATGAAGAACTGCTACAACCACAAACTGGTGTTTCCCCTTACTCAAACCTAGTAAGTATAGATTTAAAAATTCCTAATGGAATAGGTAAGGTGTGTGCTAAAATACCTGTAGGGTCACACCATGGATTCCAAATTAACATTCTACCATAATTAACCAAATTATTCGTTCATCTTAAATAAACATGATTCTCATTACAAAATCATATTAAAAACAAATCATGCATTACATTTCAATGATGGAAATATTTCGAAACAATGGATTAATAAACATTTTGTATAACACAGTTTATATAAACTCATTAGGAATTTTTAAAATAGTTGATACATAATGGAATATATATCAAAGAATTAAAAATGAGTAACATGGCCATCTACCCAGACATATGATAGTTCCATGTTTTGGGATCTCCACAAACGAATTGGTGATCATGATAATATGTGTACACATATCCCAAAAACACTAGTCAAAGAGGACTCATCACTATTCCATTAGGGATGGGACCTACTGAATATGCTTTATTAGATTTGTACAGTATCAAAAGAGTGGTTTCCCAAATAACTAACTAACTACCCATGCTGATATGTTCTCTACCAAAAATCAATAATGGGAAATTTATTTCAAAACTATTCAAAATGAAATTAACCCATTTTTTCATTTCAATTTTCCAACTTCCATTTTAAAACTGAAATGGATTTTTAATAAAATAATTCCTTTTATATGGTAAAACCAATATTTTTTTATCAAAACCATTTAACCCTTTCTTCACAACCAAAAATTTGAAATGAGTTACAAAAATAAATTTCACAATTAATTTCCATAAATTTAATTTCCCAAATACCATCATAATATCATGAACACACCCCAATTAAATATAAATAGGGGGTTTCCAATTTTCTTGCAAGAGAAAATCAAAATATTAATATAAAACAAATTATTTTTTTATAATACAATTGAAATAAATTTAATTTAAATAAAAAAATATGTTTAAATCAATTAGAAAATATTAAAGTTTACCAGCTACCATAAATCATGGGATCACACAACACAACATCCATAATGGGAAACTCCAATGAGGATGTTCAGAAATTAATATACATGAATAAAACCTATATTAATGATCTAATACAATGGTTGTCAGATACTCCAAAAACATAGAGATCTAATAAACCCTTTGGATGATAGAAGTGGATATTAGGAAAGATTAAGAAGAGAGTACTTACATACCTAGAAGAGATCAAATGTGATTAAAAGTGAATCTATTTCCTTGAAAAGGGATTTAAGGAGAAAAAAATTTAGATGCGTAGCCCTAAATACTTAGGAAAACGTTCTAGTTTTAGTTAGGCCTTGTCGGTGGTATAAATAGGTGTTTGGGAATTTTTAAAATAATTTTTAGAATATTAAAATTTAGAATGCACTATTAATTGTGCAGGGACAAATGGGTTTTCAAGCTGTATGCTCTATCAATACACCCCTATTGGTGGGGTTTCATGGCTTCTCATTATTGAGTTCATGGTTTGAAAAACTGTGTGCCAACCATGAAAACACCTACTCCAAGGGATTGAATAGTTTTCACTAGAATGGTACATGGTCTGGGAAAATTGTGTGCCCACATTTCCCATCCCAGGAACACTTCAATATTTCCAAAATTTCACCTGAAGCACCCCTAAATTGATCCCAACCGATGAATGATTAAGAGAGGGGTTTTGAGCAACTAAAAACAGAAAATATAATGTTACCAATGGAATCTTGTGTTAAATGGGAAGATATATTTACCAGTTATATTCAGTTTCATTATTATAGTATTGGGAAAAAATAATTTTCAAGGTGATGTGGGTGATAAAGATAATGAAAAAGTTGTAATTAACCCTATGATATAGGTGTGGGCTATTAAAAGGGGGATTCCAAGAGGAAGATTGGAAAAGAGGAGGTTCTATACAACATGAATATTCTAGAAGGGGGATACAGCCTAGCCATAAATATTTATTAGGAATATATTTATTGCGGGGTTTCATGTAGGATATATTTATAATCCAATATATTATAAAATGGGGGGATGAAGAGAGAGTGTGGGATAAAAAGAATATTATTTATTTTGAGTTCAGTCAGGGGGCTTGGGAAAGAGCACTATAAAGGCTTATTGAGTATTTCTATTTTCCTCATCCTCTCTCTTTTTCCCCCTCTCTCTTCCTCCTGTAAATCATTCACATCCACCATTATATATATATATATATAAATTACTCTTCTATTGGGGGGGGGGGGTTAGTTCCATGTTTTTAACATAATATCAGTGGGAAATGTAACATCTTGATATTTTAGGAGATATGTTTTTTTAATTCCATTGATTTTTAGTATTGTACGCTACTCCGAGATTATCATCTACTATACAAAACAAATTATTATGTTGCAGTATCCACAAAACTATACATGGCTTGTCATGCACACAATTTCAAGTTCGTTTGATAGATTTATTTTCACAAAACATTGAGTATACATTATATTCAATGTATAAAATAACTATATTTGGATTATGTTATTCAAACCACCAAAGGGAGCTTGAACTAGATGCAACACTGACTTGGATTTCATTACATGCAAGATAGACCTTCTTCTAAATCTTGTATTGTACACAATATCGAGTTCTTATATACAATGATATATTAATAAAATATTATTATTTAATGGGATATAATCTAGTATTTATGAATAGAGTTAAAAACATTTTGAATTTTATATTACATTAATATTAAATTTATGTTTTATCTAGAACATTTTCTATGAACAAACAAATTTTTTTAGATAAAAGTAGTATTTTCTAAAAAATGATGTTTTTCCATCTTTTGATGGCTCACTAGTTTTAAAATAAATTGACAGTTTTTTATATTTTATTTGACAAAATAATCATCTTCTTCAGAAGTGGGACATCAAAATTTACTTTGGTGAATTTTTTTTATTTTTTTGATAAAATTCATATTTTAATGAATAGTGAAAACAACATTTTAATTCAAAACATCCATTTCATCTAATTTTTTTTATATATTAGGATTATTATTTTTAATTGGTTTTAAAGTGTAATTGGATTATTTTCTATTATTTAATCCAATTTGGGTCATTGAAAATAATATCACATTTAAATTGGACATAAATATATGTCAATCTTCTGATAATTTTGAATTATTAAAAACCCAATTTCTAGTTTTCACAATGGAAATTAATTCTAAATTAATTACTACAAATTTTGGGTTATGAATTGTCAAAAATTTAATCCATATTTGGAATAATTGGGTTCAAATGTTGTTAATATGTTAATTTTTTTGGGATATTATGAATAGTAATGATGGTAATTATTATTTAACACGGTTAAAGATAAATCAGGTAAATTTGGTCAACAATCAATATGATTACACTATAAAAAAATTCAGTTTAGTGGGGGTTATTTTTGAAATTATAATGGGTTATTACCCCTTCTAAATACATTAGCGGCGGTTGTGGGGAACTGCCGCTAATGTTGTCGCCTACTGTTAGTACCAGTTGTTTGAAGGTAGTACTGGTAAAATCAAGGCAATGTTGGCAGTGGTTACATTATAGGTGGTTTAACCCCCTATAATGCTGATGTAAATTCATAGAAAACCACATGTATTAGTCACGGCTTGGATAAAAACGTCACTGGATAAAAGATATAGGGGTTGATGGAACCGCCCCTAATGGGGTAACTTTAGGGGAGGTTGTGAAAACCGCCCCTAAAGCCTCTTTTTTTATTGACTCAACCACATCCCTGTCGCCCGTGTCAACCCTGCCCCACCCCCTATGTCCGTCCTGTGTCAACCCTTCCAACCCCACGCCAGCTCACCCTTCTTTTCCAACCTGTTGCTTGCTCTCCCTTCTTTTTCAACCCCGCGTCTTGTTGTTGTCAACCTCACCCCACTCCCCCTTTGTATATCCTTTATCAACCCCCATTCCAACTCCCCCCCCCTTCCCAATATGTATGTCCAATGTCAACCCCCATTCCCGCTCGCTCCCCCCTGTGTCTGTCTTATGTCAACCCCACTCGTGTCAAACCCCGCGTCGACTCGCTCCACCCGCCCGTGTCAACCCATATCGCGAGCCATGTCTCTCCCTTATCAAAACCATCCCAACACACCCTCCAATTCCCACCCCTCTCCCATTCCCATAAACCATGCATCTAGTTCCCCCTACAGTTCCCTGTCTCTGGCTAATTTTATAAAAATTAGATACCAGCAGCAATTGAACCACAGATCGTACAAGTGTATTTCCAGTGAGTTTTACCACTATGAGAATTGAATTTTTATGTATATTCAATAATTACTTTATTTATATATATTTTATTCATTATTTTAATAAATATTATTTATATAATATATTTTAATACAGTTAAATATATAAACTATATATACATTTATATAAACTATTTATTTAAATGTTTATGTCCATATGTTTATATATTTATAAATATATACATTTAAATTATATATATAATTAAATAAATATTTATATATTATGTACATGTTTATTTATATAATATATATAAATAATTATATTTACATATATATATATATATATATGTATATAGATAATTTAAATGAATATATTTATAAATAAATTTATATATATGTGTGTGCGTATGTGTATTTATATAATATCGATATAATCGATGCACAACAGTGTGGACTTCCTTTTTCCATTTTTGTATTTTTGAACCAAATCCTATTTTTATATTTTCCCTAAATTTTTCCCAAATTATTTACAATTTAAAAATCAAAGAATTTAATGTTGATATGATGTAATTATAATATGTATTTATTTAATTACTTTTAAACACTTATATATACATTAGTGTGTGTAATAATGATTATATTATTAATTATTATTTTTCATATTACACTTAATTTTTAAAATATAAAATTTATCTATCAGTTTTATAAATATCATACAATTATTTTATGATTTATATCATTGATATATTATATTAAATACATTTATATTATATATTTAAGTAAATTATTTATATACTTCATTACATATTTATATATTATATACATTTTTATTTAAATTATATATATATATAACTATTTTCTTAGTATATTTATAAAATGTATCTAAAAATATATTTATATAATGTATTTCAGTACATATATTTATCGCTATATACATTATTAATATATATTTATTTTTATAAATAGAATAATATTTAATATATTTAATATATAATTAATATTATGTAAAATAAATATATATGAAATAAAATTAATACAAATATTTATATTATATATAATTATAATTTAATGAAATGCAATTTATAAAAATATTATATATGAAATATAATTTAAACAAATATTTATATAATGTTATATGAAATTCAATTTATACAAATATTTATATAATTTATTTCAATAATATTTATTATTATTCACATTAATATATATGTACTTTAATAAATATAATTTTATAATATTGTGTAAAATAAAATATATGTATTTCAAAAAAATATAATTGTATAATATTTTTTTCATATATTTATATTTATTTTTATAAATTGTATATCATATAATATTAATTATATATAATAAAAATGCATAAACGTTTTATTTAGAAATATATTTTTTAGTGTTATTTTATAAAATATACAAACAACAAACTTAGGGTTTTATATGATATATTTTTTTAAATAAATTATATTTTATGCATTTATTTATATAATTTGTCTATGGTTTTATATTATATATAATTAATAATATATGAAATACAATTTATACAAATAAATATATGTTAATGTTCAAAAAAATTATAAAATTATCTTTATGTATACATATAAATACAATTAAATACAATTATATAAATATTATATATGATATGTCCATATATATAATGTAATTAAATACATTTATAAATTGTGTTTTTATTATATATATATATATATATATTATGGAACATTCTTTTAAAAAAAATAGTGTGTGTTTACAACACCCTTTACTCTCTTAAATTAGAGGGGGTTTCAAACCCCCACTAATTAAAAGCCCCCCCCCCCCCCACCAATTTAAATACATTAGTGGGGTTCTGAACCCCCTCTAATTTAAAGACATTTGAGGGGGTTTTGAACCCCCAATAATTTAAATACATTTGAGTGGGGTTTTTAACCCCCTCTAATTTAAGTCATTAGAGGGGGTTTTCAACCCCCTCTAATTTAAATACATTATAGGGTGTTTTTAACGCCCTATATAACCCAACTAGATATTAAAAACAAAAAATGTCAAAACATTTATCAGGGGTTCAACCCCCCCCCCCCCCGTATTTAAGAAATTATAATGGGTCTATAACCCTCTCTAAATTCAATGATTAGAAATGGTTTACATATCTCTATCTATTTATTATAGAAAATTAATTTAGGGGGGTTTCTTAACCCCCTATAAATTCGACGATTATATGGGGTTGTGTAGAATCCCCTGTAATTATACATATAAAATAAATTTAGAGGGGGTTGTGAATAACCCCCTCTAATGTACATTTTTTGGTAGTGTTAAGATAATAAAGTTTCTCTAACACCTACCAAAATATTAATAGATAAATTAAATTTTATCCATATCACCTAAAGGTCATAATTAATTCATTTATTGGTCTTTTTTCCATTAAATTTATGTAATTATAATTAAAACAAAATAAATTGACAACATGTCACTCTTTTATCTGTTATAAGTACAATAATTTTAAAATTGTTATAAAATTTATAAAACAACTAACATAATGAGTCTAAAGTAATCTAATAAAATTATCTACATCATTTGAATGTATTTATAAATTTTATTGATTATATAATTACCATTAATGAGGACACAATTGTGATGGAGAAGTTATTTTATTGATTAAAATATGAAATAGATTCTTACAAAAATATCAAAATAAATATCATATGACCTAATTATTGTGAACCATTAATTTTCTATTTTTCTATGACATGATAGGAGTGTATTAAAATTTTTTATTTGAATTTTTCTTCTCTGTGGGTTTTATTTAAATTCAAATAAATGAATATTTTCAAAATTGACACTTGATATTTTATAATAATAACATATTATTAAATTATATAAAAATCGCAACCTATATTTAAAAATTACATAGGGAAAATTATATGGTAAAAATGTTATAAAGTATCCAATTATAAACAATTGACAAAACATATGTAAATAGTTATGACCAATTAATATTTATAATAATATAACCATAAATAATATTAAATATATTAAATAACGATTAATCAAAATGATATTGTTTAGAAAAAACTAAAACATGTCTACATTTTATTTGTTGATATTATTTGGACCCATAATAATCCTATATTATAAATAAATGAGTTTGGGGACATTTAAAACCGAAAATAAATTAATATTAAATTAATATTTCCAACCTTTCCTAAATTGCCCTTCCTCCCTCATATGAAACACCACCATTTCTACCAACTTACCCATACCATTCAAGCCATTTGGATCATCAAAACTCTTTTAAAATAAGCTCCCAACATCCATACCTTCCGCTTATTTGAAAAACAATTTGAATAAATCCATCATAGAGTGTCCTTTTGTGCAAATCAAAAGGCGATACTCGAATAATAGGTAATTATTTTATCACCTCTTTAAAAATTCATTTCTTCTTCTACTTTGAATTCTTATGTTTTTCTCATAATAAATTAATAAATACATTATATTATATATTATTATATTTTATTATAATATGGGACAACATTACACCTCTTTTTATTCATATTTGGAATAACAATATCACCACGCATGCGTATGTACGTCTTACCTTATCCACACTGTGGTGTAATTTGATATTTTGAAATACATAATTTGGATGGGTATAATGTTGAGTGTAATTTATTAAAATAATGAATATAACAAGTTATTTATTCAGTATAATAAATATACCATCTAATTCCATACCATTTAATAATTAAGTGAATGATATCGTCGCTCATGTGTATGTACGGCTTACCGTCTTCACAATGCGATGATAATCATTATACATGTTAACCATCTAAGAATGATTATAAAGTATATATACTAAATAATCATTAAATATATGACATAAAATTATAATGGATTTATGTATATATATATCATTTAATTTATTCCATTCAATTCAACATAGAAATGGAAACAACATTTATGCGTACATACGACCTATCGTCTCTATGAGCGGTGTATTCCATTTCATTTATCTATATATAATTTATAAATATTTCTATAACAAATATTTATTATATTTAAATAATGTTTTCAATTTTTTAATTATATTAATCATGATTTATATAATATGATCAAAAAACAAGTCAAAACAGGTACGATAAATAAAACAATTATTACCAAAAACGTTGCTTTAACATGGAATTGATAGATGAAAGGGTAATATAAAGTCATAAGTGAATCATATATGATATCATAAATATTATTATAGTTCTATTTCAAGTTAATAATATTTTTAAACCAACTATACAGGAGTTTCAGACACATACAGAATAAATCGGAACTAAGGAAAGGGATAATTTTACAATATCATTATTATGCGAGATTTTATATTCATAATTATTAACTATGGTATATTTACCATTTATGTACATGTTTCCCAAAATATATAATATTTTTTCTATATTATACTATTTTTTAATGTTAATATTACACATTTTTTAAATTTTTATTAAATATTTTTGAAGTAATCTTTCATTCATTTTCCATATGAGGTACTTTTTGAATTTGCTGATAAGAGTATGAGAAGAATGCTTTTTTTAACATATACAATTTGAATTTATTTTTACAGTTTATTGATTCATTATTTCCATGAAGCATCCTATACACTATTTCAAGTTTATTTTTGACTAAATTATTTTCTTTTAAAATTGTGTGGCATTTTGAGAAAAGAAGCATTTTTAAATAAGAGAGGTTATTTTTCTCAAGAATTATGTTCAAGTGTTTTATCAAAACTATTTTCCATTTAATATTATGATCTTAAATAGGGTTAAGTTTCTAAACCTATTATTAATATTATTTGAGTGTGTTAATGATGGAATGGTCTTTATATAGATTATGTTATGATAGAGTGGTGTTTAAGAAACCCAGTTTATTTCATCGGTAATGTTTTGATGACTGATTGATGTTTTTGTGGATCTTGTAAGAATGGTTTCATTATGAGATTGGGGGGACCTATATCTTGTTCCAATTCATTGGGTAAATATTTATATCTCATTATATAGACATGAATAGAATGGAAATAATAAATTATTTATAATTACATGGCTGGAATGACAAGTAAATCTGGTTCAGTAATACATGGATGGAACAGAATGTATACTCAGTTCAATAATTGACATTGTCTACTATGATGGTCTTGGAAGAAATGACTTGGATACTATGAAAATCATATTATATGATTATTTATTTTCCATAAATCCATGTTTTAAACCAATGCTATTTTATCTTGATTCAAGATTCATTATGATTGATTCCTTATGAACTAACAAGATTTATTTCCTGACTCATAATTTTGGTATATGTTAAATGTGGTATTTTTTTAAAAAGTTATGTTTGGGTTGTTAAATTCTTATGCTTCTATT
Organism: Viscum album; assembly: GCA_963277665.1. Classification (NCBI taxonomy): domain Eukaryota; kingdom Viridiplantae; phylum Streptophyta; class Magnoliopsida; order Santalales; family Viscaceae; genus Viscum; species Viscum album. Next base: position 1,778,481,299 of record OY728137.1, read on the forward strand.
TTTTAGGATATTTTTTATTCTTTCCATTACAAAGCATTTGAGGTCACCCCTTTTTATTATTCCTCATCCCGTATGATTTGAAGAAGGATATTAAGTAAGATGTGTCAAAAGGTTGTTCTAGTTATGAAGGATAAAACAAGAGACGAAGTATATGTTTTATGAACCAGTTAATTAATTTTTCCAGTTTCCAAAGTCACTAAACTAATACAGTCTTTAGGAATATATTTTTTCATGTATCATGTATTTTTCCAATTTAATGTAATGTCCATGTACGTCATTCATGGGTCATTATAGTTGGTTTTAGAGGGTATTATTAGTTAACCTTTGGAAACTATGATGCGAAAAATATACTAAGATCCCTAGAAATATTTATTATGTATTTATAGATATGTCCATAAGGTAAAGTATAACTATAGGTTATAGGACTAGAATTTTGGTATGATCAGGAATAACCTAGGATTAAACCTATGGTGTTAGAGATTGAATGTACTCCCTCTTGTATATGTTTTTTCCTAGTCTGATTTTTGACAATGGCTGAAACCCGAAAGAATCATGTCAATGATCAATTCACTATGAAATGCAAGGATTGTCCCCATAAACAAACAAATGTTCTGGTAAATGGAATGAAATATCTTATTTATATACTTACACAAGCTATAAATCATTTATTACTTCTAAATGAGCAGAGAAGGGAAAAAAATTTGTTTAGTCCTTCATGAGGCAACGTACTACTTCTTTCAGTGGGTCTTCCAATTAACGTGTTTCTGGACAATGGATCAGTACCATTTAAAATATATTTTCAACCCTTCGTTGTTCGGAACATAAAATTTTCATTTTGAAAATTTATCATTTAGAATTTAGAGCATACCATTGGTGAACTCTAATAAAAAATTCATGGTAGCATGAAGAAATCGAATCCATGGAATGAGATGAGTTCAAGAACATATTATTCAATAAGTAATTCCCTCATATTCTTTGAAAAAAAGATGGAAAATTAATTCTTTAAGCTTAAGAAAAAGGATGTTAAATCCTTTGGAATATATGAGAAAAATTTTACAAGCCTTTCAAGGTATGATTTTGGTTTTATGATCCAACCTGAATGTAAAGATGATCGATTATTCATTGTATTAAAACCAAGTATTCAAATGGAATTTTCTATAATATACATTACTAGATTTTAATAGATAGTGTGTTTTGTTTTCAAGGATGAAATAGAATTTGGTGTTACATATCAATCTCATGGTTTTGATAAGAAATGAAAGATAGAATTCAAGGGAAAATATCAAAATAATGATGAAAATAAGATGAATGACTCCATATGCTCAATGTGTGGAATAGAGAATGGTGGAGAATGTCTTAAAGGGACAAAAAAATGTTATAATTTTAGAAATGAATGACATCACGATTTTGACTGTCGATGTAAGGGGAAAAGGTTTCTAGTTATGTGAATAGTTGAAATACAATGGAGAATGCACCACCCACACTTCAATGACACAAGTGCAAGGAAATTTGGCATTATTCTAACTAATGACATAATACAAGGGTTATTGATGATTATCAACACCAACATCCTATTAATTCCAAATAAAAAAGGAAAACCACATATTATCACTATTGGTGATGTTGATTATGAAACAAATTAGTGGAATGATTATATGATTATGTAATGGGATTAAAAAATAGTATTGGGGAATATATTATATAGTATTATGGACTACTAGAATATATATGTATTGGTTCATTGTGGTGTTCTATAAATATATGGTACTGGTAACCCTAAAGAGTGATTGAAATAATTTTGGAAAGCACATGATATTCCCATAATGGAAAGATAACAGGATAATGAGATATTTTATAGTTTTAATGACCTCAAGACTGACACAATGACAAAGTGATATCATGGTTTGAGTATATAGATTTTTTTTTCCTTTTGGTGTGTGGATAGAGTTAATTTTGGAAGAATTCATGTTTTCACTGAGGATCTACTATAATTAATGTTATTATCATGTTTCAATAGAAAACATGTTTATGGTATTCACATGTTTTGAATGTGAAAACAAATAACTACCCTATAAGATATGAGAGAAAAATATTATGTCGATTAAGTTCACCACTTTTTAATTATTTATATTTTTTTTAAATGGATTGTAATGTTATCCATTTATGGATAGTATAAGTTATATTCCATTTGATGTTTCATAGATTAATGTATTATCTCACTATAGGTTGACTTATGCATATTGTATTATCTATGCTAACCTTCCTGTTGAAACACATGGAATGACCTATCATTCTATCACATGATTTGATAACACTTTAAGAACGAAAAACTAAACATCATTTCAATAAATAAGAGATGGCGTGTAAATTTTTCAAGGTGTGAACAATGATGAGATTGTACCAAAATTAGGTAAGTATTTATTCTCAGGAAAAAATCTTCCACTTTAGGGAAAGGATCCTAAAATCCAAATATATTATCTTTGTACCTTTTTATTCATTGAATCAGATGGTCATGTAAATCATCACAAATTTATGGAATTCTGTTTGTCAACTTTATACAATAAGTTTTCCCTATAATTATCTATCAGAACATGATACTTATATTTTACATCAATATCCTACATTTCACTTCCCACCTATGATCTCCTATATGGAAACCTAGTTGTGAGTTACATTTGGTAACCATTTTGTGGCTAACATTTCTTTCTAAATTGAATTTTTTGTATTCTTTTTTACGATGTGGGTTTCTATGAATGAAACGTTCATGTAGTAAACCCTTTATAACCCTGATAAATTTCAAGGGAGAAATTCATTTACGGTAGTATAGTGTAACACCTTGAGAATTTATGAGAGATGTAGTTTTTAATTTATTTGATGGAATGTGTAGTACCCTACACCATGATTATATTTCTCTATACACAACATCGTCTTCTCCTACTATATACACAACATTATACTTGACTTGTGTTACACATAATTTTATGATCTTTTGATAGAGTTATTTTTATGAAAAACAGAGTATATTTTTTTTAATGTATACTTGAAAAATATATGGATTATTTTCTAGGGAACACCAAATGAAAATTTTACTAGATTAAATATTTACTGGGATTTCATTACAAGTAAGAGTGACCTTTCTCGATAGCATGCATTGTTTTCAATATAGAGTTTCACTGAATGAAGATATATTATTAAAATTTTATTATTTAATGGTATATAAAATAGATTTTATGAATATTATTAACCAATTTTCCAAATTTATATAACAATGACATTCAATTTTTTTATTTTATAGAACATGAATAGAAACAAATTAAATTTTTTAGAAAAAAGAAGTATTTATCAAAAAAATGCATTTTTTGCCACCATTTGATGGAACAATGGTTTTAAATCTATTTTATAATGGTTTTATATTTTCAATTTATAAAAATAAAGGTATCCTTAATAAGACTGACCGAATTATTTTCTTTGGTTGATTTTTTGGTATTTTTCTAATAAAATTCATATTTTAATGATTAGTGCTAAATAGTGAATTTTAATTCAAGACTTCATTTTAATCTAATTTATTTATATAATTAGATAGTTTTTTAATTATTTTTAAATTTAAATTAGTTTTTTTTCATTTAATTCAATTTTTTTCATTGGTTTTAATTGTAAATTAAAATTTCACATAAACATGTGTTAATATTTTGATAGTATTTACTTCTTACAAAAAGCATTCTGGTTTTGACAACAAGAATTAATTTTAAAATAATTTATGCAAATTTTTTGTTTCTAATTTTGAAAAATTTATTCCATATTTGGAATCAGGGGAACCAAATTATGTTAATTGGTAACTTTTTTTTGGATATTATGAATAGTAACTATGATAATTTTTATTTACCACATTTAAAGGTAAATCTGGTAAAATATGGTAACAAACAATATGATAAGGATAATAAAATTACCCTAAAACTTCTAAATAACATATTAGATGAATTAAAGTAAACCAATATCAACTAATGGTTGAAAAGTATTCATTTAATGGAATTTTGTGCATGAAAATGATGTAATTATAATTAAATGAAAAGAATGTGACAACATGTCACTCTATTATCTCTTATAAGTATAAAAATTTTAATATAGAAATAAACTTGATAAAAATAAAAATTATATAGTCTCCTGAAATATGGTGAAATTATAAACATCATGTTCATTTATTTAGTATTTTTATAGAAAAAATAATTACCATTAATGATGACACAATAGTGATGTAGAAATTATTTTATTGATAGAAATATCAAATAAATGGTTTTAAAAATATTATAATATATATCATATGAACTAATTAATGTGATACAAGAATTTTATAGGTTAATATTACATTCTTTGAGTATATTAAATATTTTTTTGACTTTATCTTATATTTTTATTTTATTTAAAGTTAAATAAATGAATAGTGTCAAAATAGACACTATTAATATTTTATAAAAATAACATATTATTAAATTATTCAAAAATCACAAAAAAACTATTGAATAATTTCAAAGTGAAAATTATATTGTCTACTTTTTTATAAATTATCTATTTATGGACAATTGAAAGAACAAAAGTAAATATTTATAACAATTTCATATTTAGAATATTATTAACACAAATAAAAAAATAGATTAAATAAGTATAAATTAAAACGATATGGTTTAAAATAACCTATTAACATGTCTAAATTTTATTGGTTGAGTGTATTTCAACCTAAATTTATCTTATCTTATAAATAAATTAGTTTGGGACCATTATAAACATAAAATAAATTCATAATAAATTAATATTTCAAAACATTCCTAAAGTTCCCCTCCTCCCTCCTATAAATGGCCACCACCTCTAACCACTTACTCACACAATTAAAGCACTTTAGTCAATACAAATTCTTCTCAAATAAGCTCCCAACCTCCCCAAATTCATTCTAGAGGCAATAGTTTTTTTACAAAATCCATCCTAAGGATATAATTTGTGAAAATCTAAAAGATAAACTCGAAAAGAGGTAATTGTCTTATCACTCATTTAGAATTATTTTCTTCATATACATACTATTCTTTTATTGTTATCACAATAAAGTAACAAATACAGTATATTATACATGATGAGATGTTATTATAATTATGTTACAACCTTATATCTACTTTTATCCATCCTGCTAATAATAATATCACCATTCGTGCGTACGTACGGGGTACCATGTGCATGACGTGGTGTAATTTGTTATTCAAAAAATATATAATTTGTATGGGTATAATGATGACTATAATAGATATAATAAATGAATATAACATTACAATTGTTCTATAAAATTAATATACCATCCAATTCCATACCATTTTACCACTAAGTGATTGAAATTGTTTCTCTTGCATATGTATGACTTACCATCTCCATGATGTGATGAGATTCATTCTCTGTGTTCACCATTCAAGTGTGATTATTAAATATATATATAGTAATTTATAATGAAATATATAACATAATAATTATACTATATTGATGTTTATATATATATATATATATATCTATTTATCTATGTTTTTGTGTGTCATTTACTTTCTCCCAATCAATACAATAAGGAAACATAACCAACATTCAGGTGTATTAATGGCCTACAATATCCTTGAACGATGTCTTCCATTTCATTTAACAATATATTATATATATTTATATACTGAATTTTTATTCTATTTAAATCATGTTTTACATTATAGAATTAATTAATTCAAAATATATGTAGTACAATCAATAATAAAATGTTAAAGCATATAGGATATATAAAACGATTATTACCCAAAATGTTGATTTAACATGAAATTGATAAATGAATGGGTAGTATAATGTTATAATTGAATCATATATGATATCATAAATATTATTATGTTTCTTTAAAAAGTTTATAATATGTATAAACCTACCATATATGAGTTTTGGGCACATACTAAAGAAATTATACACACGGTAAGGGATAATTTTAAAATCTCATTATTATCTGAGATTGTTTTTTCGTAAGTATTTACAGCTATATATTTATCATCTATGCCCATTTTTGTCATGGCCCATCCTCGAGGCCCATGTCGTGACTACCCCAAGCTCACCATCCATAGGCCAGGGGCTGGCGACAAGCACGAAAGGCGTAAATCCCATAGCTGGGAAGGAATTACCTTTATAAAAGTAACGAAACACAACAGAGTACGCAACATGAAGTAAACACTAAGTGAATAATGTATATAGAAAGTAGTGCTGAAAATAAAGTGGTCCATAAATACAAGCCCAACTATAATGTACATGTACAACGGAAAGCAAGAATAACTGAAAAAGGGACAATAGCTAAAAAGGGCAGATCCTGGAATGTCCTCTGAGTATCCTACCTGAAGGGTAGGTATATATGTCCACCTCAGAACTCCATGTCTATCGGTCCACTCCATGTACTGTCTTGCAATGTGGTCCACCTCCGGGTATCGTCTGGTCCGATCTCACTCTCAGCCTCTGTCAATGTTGTCCATCGTCTGCATCCAACACAACAAAGTGCAGGCATAGCCCATGTAGGGGTGTGTATAACAATACTCAGTAGGGACACCGAGACCCCCGAAGGTCCCCTAGAATCCACAAAATATAAACCACAGAAGAAAGATATTACCACGAAGTATCAACCAACCCTACTTAGTTATATGCTCATACATATACCTAAGTTATCAATCTCAGTTCGGATCTAACTCTGGAGCCCAAGCACAACCCAGTCCACACAGGAAGCAATGTCAATCACATCGATGATAATGATTGAAATTCAAGTCTCATCTCACACATGTATGCCACAATAGTAGAGAGATATAGATGATCAGATGTAGCCACTAGATCTTCTAATCTATCAGACCCACACAGGATACAAGACCAACTAAGTTGTCGGACCCATACAGGATACAAGAACAGCTAGCTCGAGAGTAATAGAGATGATCAGATGTAGTCACTGATTCTTCTAAGTTGTCGGACCCACACAGGATACAAGACTAGCTAAGTTGTCTGACCCACATAGGATGGAGGACCACCTATCTCGAGAGTAATAGAGATGATCAGATTTAGTCACTGTTTAATCTACGTTGTCGGACCTACACAGGATACAAGACCAGCTAAGCTGTCGAACCAACACAGGATACATGACCAGCTACTCTGTCGGACCCACATAGCATAGAAGTACATAGGTCAAACGTCCGGACCCACATAAGATACAAGAATAGTAGTCATCATTGTCGAACCCATGGAGGATCCTAGTACAGTAGTTTTTGTTGTCGAACCCACGGAGGATTCTAGTACAGTAGTCGTCGCAGATGCAGCCAGCTCTAGGGTTCCCACACACAGCACACTTGATTCTGAGAGGGTCCACTCCTCGGGCCAAGGGGTCAATACATCAACTATGATGAAGCCCAAATTTGATGTATCCCAAAGTTCTGTTTCATCTAAATAAAACCAACGCGACAGACGACATGTCAATCGGACGCCCGGTCTGAGAGTTATTGGCTTTTCTGTTCCAGAGGCCCGGTTGAAATTATGCTCGTTCCAAACTCGGCCACTTTCCAAAGTTGTCCAAAACACAATTATAGTATCACAAAAGTACCTCCTCAACGCAAGGGACCCATTTTCGCAGAAGGTGCGTCGATCAGACTCACAGTTAAGAAGTAATTCACGTTTAAGCGAAACCGGCCTGGTCCGTCAAGCCAGGTGGGCTGGTGGGTCGGCCCGTCCAGGCTCGGTAGGTCCAACATGGCTAAGAGGTTGTACTATCCTGATGGCGTGTGTCCTGGATTGGCAGAGCATGGTCCAGCCCGGCGCCAGGCGGCTTAGTCTGTGCCACTGGCAACCAGCCGCAGCTCGGCCAACTAGATGAGCGGTCAGGGGGCGTGGCCCTCGGTTTTCCGAAATGGCATCGTCGATCAGTGTCGTCCCTCGTGCCTGGTTTACCGAAGGTGGCCGGCTCTTCGGTAGTGAGCGACACGCATAGGCATGCCGTTGTTCCCCAAGCGCGGCACCAGGAGGGCGTCGCTGAGTCTTCCCAGCCTGGTCGGCCGCCTGCAATCCAGTTCGCCCGCCGAGTGGCCCGCGGAAGCAGGCCACATCTCCTCCACACTGTGGCTCCAAGACGGTGCTGTGGGGTCTTCCCAGCCCGGACAACCACCTACCGGATGGTTCGTCCAGCAAGGGGCCCGCAGATGCGGGCCACACCTCCTTTGCCGCACGGCACCTACGGGTGCCGGGTTCACCAGCCCGACAAGCATTAGTTGGCCGGTTCTTCCTCGTCCGAGTGGCACATGGTTGCAGGTTTCGGTCTTTCCCTCTCTGCGTGGCACCCAATGTCATGGTCCTCCAAGGGGCTAGCATGCAGCCACCATTGCTGCCGCCGTCTTCTGTCGTCGCCGCCCCCGACCACCATCACAAAAATCACAAACCAATGGAGGGTCGTCGGGTTTTGTTCATTCGGCATGCGCCCTCTGCGTTACGCAAAAACAAAAGGGGGAGAATACAAACCATTGCATACATTAGGAAAGAGGTATATTTTAATTAAACCAAAATTATACAAAGCCCCCTACCTCGTTCATCATTTATATTCGGAGTCGCGGGGAGGCGGCGTCAACTCGTTGACATCGGGGAATAAGGATCCGAGGTTGGTGTGTCGTTGGTGTTCCTTGCGGGTGGCTCTTTCTCTTTTGGATTGGCCGAAAATCAAAGACGATTCTCATCATTCTTCGGCGGTTCTTTGTTGGAAGGATGAAGCTCTCCTTTCTAATATGTAAGGCCTCCCAACATAACAAAATCCAACCCCAAAATAATATCCTAAGCTATTATTTTATTCTCCAATGATTTTCAAAATTCGAACAATTAAATTAATTAATTAATTGTGGAGTTCAATTAATTAATTATGGGTGTTTCCATATTAATGTCGACAAGTTAGGCTCTATCATAATTAAAGGGAAAGGTGGAAAATTAATTAAGGGGTGATAAAGGGGATTTTAAGGATTAGGGATTGTGTGGGCCCCACCACTCTTATCCTTCCATGGGAGGTTATGTGGGGTGTGGTCCCACCTTCAACTCCTCTTTGGATGAAATAACCGCCATTAAAAATAAAATTGTTCAAAACAAAAAATTTATTTAATTTTCTACGAATCCTCAAAAATTAACGTCTCCTCCAGGAAAAGCGCAACTGCGGTAAAGGTCCCCTTAAGAGAATATCATTGTTGTGAGTTCATCGGTGTCCTTAGATTTTAATTCTTTGTATCGCTTCAAAAGATAGAAAAACCTGTACGTACGTTTACTGAACGTACCTGAACAAAACTTCAAAAATTGATTCAGGGCACACCGGGCCTCAGAATCAGACGCCGTCAAAAACTGCAGACTCTAAATAATCTAAAAAATTTATGAAAAAAATTCTCTTGAATTTTCTTTCTCTTACAATTTTTCCACCTCAGGGCTTTACGTCCCCGTAAAGCTACAACACACACTAGGGAAACAAAAGGGTTACTGAGCATGCATTTGAGCCTCCCACTCCCATGTGCTCTCTTGGAGGTTCCCGTGCTACCAGCAAATTTACACTAGAGGAATCGACCATCCACTTAGGACACTCTCCTATCGATCCTTGATCTCCGCCAGGACCTCCGTGAAAATCACCTTACCATCGAGGTCGAGATCCCTGTGGTCGATGATGTGGGATGGGTCATGCACATATCTCCTCAGCTGAGATACATGGGAGACGTCATGCACCCGGTGCAACTAAGGCAGAAGGTCCAGGAAGTAAGCCACCTCGCCTACTCTGATGAGGACCTGGAATGGTCCAATGAAGTGCGAAGATAACTTTCCACCCTGGCCAAAGATCTGTAGACCTCGTTGAGCTGAGACCCCTTGGAAGAAGCAGTCGCCCTCCTCGAACTCCAGTGGTCTTTGTCTCTTATTAGAATAGGACTTATGTCTGCTATGTGCAGTCTTCATCCACTCATGCATGATCCGCACCTTCTCTATTGTGCCTAAACTATCTCTGGTCCTACAAGTGCTGACTCCCCTGGATCAGTCCTACACAGAGATGATCAGCAAGGTCCGTCGTATTGTGCCTCGTAAGGGGCTATCCCGATGGTGGAGTGGTAGCTGTTTTTGTATGAAAACTCCACCAAGGGTAAGTGATCCTCCCAACTGCGACCAAAGTTGAGGAAACATGCACAGAGATTGTCCTCGAGAGTCTGAATGGTCCTCTAAGTCTGGCCATCCGTATGAGGATGGAAGGCGGTGCTCAAGTGAATATTCTTCCCAAAAGCCTCATGTATTCCCTTCCATAGTTGAGAAGTGAAACGAGCATCTCGATCAGAGACGATAGTCTATGGAACACCATGAAGTCGTGCAATCTCCTGAATGTAGAGGTGTCTCAAGCTCTCTACTGAGCCCTGCTCTCTAATCGGTAGGAAGTAGGCATACTTTTTGAGTCATTCTATGATCAACTGGATAGAGTTGTGTCCCATGGATGTACCGCTAGAGTGGAAGTGTGAAACTCCCACAGTAATTCCTTCTGTAGTGAAACTAGTTCAATGGTATGTCCTTTAAAGATGATGACATGCTCCCCTCCTTCAGAAAATCTATCAGGTGCCTGCCATGTGGATATATGAGCACGTCGAATCTCACAATCAATGTTCCCACGATGTGCCTCTCTAACTTGCTGATGAAGTGGAGGTGTGACTGTGAGAGAGTGAAGAAAGGCTTTTCCATCTCTATCCATAAAGGATATTGGCAACGTGGCTAGATGCTCTGTTGCCTCTCCTAACAGTTGAATGTATGATCTCTTACTGAGAGCATCTACTACAACGTTCCCCTTCCCAGTAGTATAGACTATCTCAATGTCATAGTCCTAGAGGAACATGATCCATCGTCACTATCTCAGTATCAGGTCCTTCTACGAGAATATGTACGTGAGACTCTAGTGGACAGAGTAGACTGTATAACGCTCGCCCATCAGATAGTGCTACCACATCTTCAAGGCAAGGACCACTACTGCTAACTCCATGTCATGGTTAGTATAGTTCTTCTCATGCTTTCTTAACTGTCGTGAACAATATGCGATCATTGGTCTCACCTACATCAGGACACACCCGAGTCTGTTCCCTGATGCATTTCAGTAAACTTTGTACCCTACTCCCTCCTCCGGTATCCTCAAGATGGGCACACAGGTCAATCTCTACCTCAGCTCCTGAAAGCTCTGCTGGCATCTATCTGACCACATGAAGGGTTTCCCCTTCATTGAAAAAGCTAAAAGCGGTGATGCATCTCTGGAGAAGTGTGGCACAAAGGTATGTCGGGACGACTCCTGTGTGATCAACCTCACCTACTAATGCATGATTCCATCCTGTGCTGCCTGGAATTTACTTTTTGATTACTAAGGAAAACACATCCCAACGTTGTAGTTAAACCACAACCTTTTTTTCCTAATACAGTCAATCTGTGTATGCACTATGGTTTCCCAGTCCATACCCAAACTGACTTCATAAGGCCTCGACGCTGCCACAGAGAGGTTCCAACCGAAACTCTCACCTCAAGGGTCAGATCACACCGTCAGTATAAGTGTAATTCTCGAGTATCCTCCCAAAGGTATCTCCGGACTTGAGGAACAAGTCAATGGCTTAACCCGGAACTCTAGGTCCGGGACAAGATTTGAGGAATGAAGGAATGATTGGAACCTATGTCTATTAATACAGCAGCTAGTAGAAGACACATACCATACCTCTAATCATTCCTAGAGCCCTTAGGCCACACTCCTTGACCAAATGTAGCTACTCTCTTCCCCTGCCCTCTAGCTTCTTGAGCCTAGCGGGGACTACAAATGCGGGTGGTTTCAACATGTCAAATAGTTCTCCACCTCATGCTTCTCTCCTATCTCTACTTCCACGTTTGATGCCCTGCATATTCATATGCCCTTATCACTTCCTCATCGATAAATTTTACACGCTCAAGTCTCTGATACTAGAGCCAATTCCATGCTTTCCAACTGTTAACATTCACTGGATGGATCCTCTCAGCAAATGAACATTCAACCACAAGGGTTTTCTATAGCACCCTAACATAAGTAGGAATGCATAGGGGAAAAAGTGTTGGCATGGATATCCTTAAACACACCTCGCTCAGTGGTCCGAGTTCTAAAGCACTGATCGAATCATATTCATAGAGTATCAAGAAAGATCAATATGCCTCGATGAATACTCTGCTACTGAGACGTTGTCCTTACGAAGCTATATAAGCTCTAGAAAACACTCATACACCTCCTCATGCCAGTCCTCAGATTCCTGTGGGTCGGGCTCGCCTCGGAACTTGAGGGATATCTAGTGCTAAAACACATGTAAGGCACTAAGCCTACAAGTGTCCTCTACCGGTATCAATGGTAGTGTCTGCTAACCAATGGGCAGTGATATAGTTGGCACATTGCCCGAAGATACCATCTCAGAAAATGGTTGAAGTACCGAAAGTTCATCATTATGAGGACCATCCTCATGGTCACTCACTGTAAAAAAAAATTAGTAACTAAGATTAAAATCTGCTCTACTAGTGTTTCAACTAGGCGGAAAACTCCAGTAATCACCTCCATCCAGTTCTCTACTGCATGTGAATCTATCTCGCCTCGAAACCTCAGTGGCCTCTGCCGCTATAACTCGTGCAATGCGCTCAGTCGGCGTGCACCGTCCCCCAGTTCGGCTGGTGGCATCTTCATCCCAACAGGTGATGGTGCTGCTGGTACACCACCCGAAGGTGCCTACATTGTAAAAGGTCCCTACACCGGAGCCTCGTCGCTCGGTGGGCCGTTTTCATGTACTCTCTCTTGGAAACCATAGTTGTTGTTTTCACAGTGGCATCCTGATATGGAACAGGTGTGCCACAGTCAATATGTTATAACTAGTGTTCTGACTCAAATAGACCACAAAGAAAACTCTTGAAACACATATGCAATCAGTTTTTTCGTGCACTGAGTCGGAAATTAGAGGTCAGGGTCCTTGTGTATGGATACGTCAGCCGCCGCACCAACACTGGACTCCATGGACTGAAAACCATACTCCAAACTCTTAACACTATTGCTTCAAAGAAAAAGAAGATCAGAGTCCTATGTTTTGCAGTAGAAATGACTCCTCTGAAACCAATTTTTCACGACCTTTCCTTGGGGAACGTGTCGTGACTACCCTAATCCCGCCATCCATAGGCCATGGGCTGGCGACTTGCACCAAAGGCGTAAATTCCTAAGCTGGAAAGGCATTGAATTTATGAAAATAAACAAACACAATAGTGTACGCAACATGAAGTAAAAACTAACTGAATATTATATACATAAAGTAGTTCTGAATGTAAATGGGGCCAGAAATACAATCCCAATAGTAAAGTATAGGTACAACAGAATGCAAGTACAACTGAAAAAAGGACAACAGCTAAAAAGGGTAGCTCTTGGAACGTCTGTTGAGTATCCTACCTGAAGGGTAGGTACATATGTCCACGTCAGCACTCCACATCTATCAGTCTACTCCGTGTACCGTCTCTCCAAGTGGTCCACCTCCTGGTACCTTCCAGTCCTGGATTTCTCTCGTCCTCCTTCAATGATGTCCGTCGTCTGCATCCAACACAATGAAGTATGGGCATAGCCCGTGTAGAGGTTAGTATAAAGATACTTAGTAGGGACCCCGAGATCCCTGAAGGTCCCCCAGAATCCACAAAGGATAAACCACAGAAGAAAGATACAACCACAAAGTATCAAACAACCATACTTAGGTATATGCCCCTAGATATACATAAGTAATCAATCTCAGTTCAGCTCCAACTCTCGATCCCAAGCACAACCCATTCCACACATGAAGTAAAGTCAATCACATAGATGATAATGATTGAATGTCAAGACTGAGCTCACACAGGTATGCCTCAATAGTAGAGAGATATAGATAATCAAATGTAGCCACTAGATCATCTAAGATATCATACCCACACAGGATACAAGACCAGCTAAGCTGTCGGACCCACACAGGATACAAGACCAGCTATCTCGAAAGTAATAGAGATGATCAGATGTACTCACTGATTCATCTATGCTATCAGAACCACATAGGATACAAGAACAGATAACCTGTCAGACCCACACAAGATAAAATACAAGGTATCTCAAGAGTAATAGAGATGATCAGATGTAGTCACTAATTCATCTAAGCTGTCGAACTCACATAGGATACAAGACCAGCTAAGCTATCGGACCCACACAGGATAAAAGACCAGCTTCTCTGTCGAACCCACATAGGATAAAAGTAAAGAGGTCAAACTATCAGACCCACATAGGATACAAGAATAGTAGTCATTTCTTTCAAACCCACAGAGGATACTAGTATAGAAGTCGTCGCTGTCGAACCCATGGAGGATTCCAGTACAGTAGTCATCGCAGACGCAGCCAGCTCTAGGGTTGCTGCACACAACACGCTCGATTCTAGGAGGGTCCGCTCCTCGATCCAAGGGGTCGACACATCAACTATCATGAAGTACAGAGTTGATGTATACTGAAGTTTCATCTCATCTAAATAAACCCAAAGCCATAGACGGCGTGTCAATCGGATGTCTGATCTGAGAGTTATTGGCTTTTCCATTCTAGGGGCCTGGTTGGAATTACCATCTTTCCAAACTCGTCCATTTTCCGAAGTTGTTTGAAACTCACGTAGAGTATCACAAAATGACCTCTTCATTGTAAGGGTCCTAGTTCCATAGACAGTGCGTCGATCGGATGCATGGTTAAGATGTAATTCGCGTTTAAGCAAAACGGGGCCGGTCCATAATGCTCGGTGGGCTGGCGGGTCAGCCCATCCTTACTGGGTGGGTCTGACCCAGCTAAGGCATCATCCCAGCCTGGCAGGGTGTGGCCAGGCCCATCGGAAGGTGGCCTAGCACAGCGGCAGGCGGCTTGGCCTCGCGGCCGGCCACAGCTCTGCCAACTAGTCGAGCGGTCCAGGGGCGCGGCCCCTGGTTTTACGAAACGGTGGTTCCATGTGGCACCTCCCATCCTGCCCGGCCAGACGAAGCTGGCTGGCTCTTCTAGCGCAAGAGACCCGCACGGGCGGGCTGTAGTTCCCCTAGCACGGTTCCAGTAGGGCGCCGCGGAGTCTTCCCAGCTCGACCGGAGGGTTCGTCCGCCGAGTGGCCCGCAGAAGTGGGTTGTGTCTCCTCCGCAGCGCGTCGCAAAGAGGGCGCTGCTGGGTCTTCCCAGCCCAGTCGGCGGCCTATCAGCTAGTTCATCCAGAAAGCAGGATACGGATGTGGACCTCACCTCCTCCACCACGCGGCACCTGCATGTGTCGCGGTTCACCAGCTCGGCCTATTCTTTTTTGGCCGAGTGGCCCACGGTTGGGGGCCACGGTCTTTCCCTCTCTATGGGGCACCCAGTGCTGCTATCCTCCAATGGGCCGGTGTACGGCCACCATTTTCTCTGTCGTCTTTGTTCATCGCCACCCACGATCACCATCACAAAAATCCCGAACCAACGGATGGTCATCAGGCCGTGTTTGTTCGTCCTGTTCCCTTCACATTAGGTGAAAACCAAAATGGGGTGAAGGAAAACCATTGCATACATCAAGAAAGAGGTATAATTTAATTATACTAAAATTATACCAATCCCCTACCTCGTTCGTCGTTCGTAGATAGAGTCGTGGGGAGGCGGCGTCAACTCGTTGACATCGGGGAAGAAGTAGCCGAGGTTGGCCCACCGTGGGCGTTCCGTTCGGGCGGCTCCATCTCTTTTGGATTGGCCTAAAATCGAAGAAGATGCTCGTCATTCTTCAGCGGTTCTTCATTGAAAGGATGAATCTCTCATTTCTAATCTCTAAGGTTTCCCAACACAACAAAATCTAACCCCAAAATAATAGCCTAAGCTATTATTTTATTCTCCCATGATTTTCAAAATTCGAACACTTAAATTAATTAATTAATTATGGAATTTAATTAATTAATTATGGATGTTGTCATATTAATGTCAAAAAGTGTGAGGTGGAGAGGCTCCTTCATAATTAAAGGGAAAGGTGGAAAATTAATTAAGGGGAGATAAAGGGGAGTTGAAGGGTTAGGGATCATGTGGGCCCCACCACTCTTATCCTCTCATGGGAGGTTATGTGGGGTGTGGTCCCACCTTTAACTCCTCTTTGGAGGAAATAACCACCATTAAAAAAAAAAATTTTCAAAACAACAATTTTTTTTAATTTTCTACGAATCCCCAAAAATTAACTTCTCCTTCAGAACAAATGCAACTGTGGTAATGGTCCCTTTAAGAGAATATCGGTGCTGGAAGTTTATCGGTGCCCTTAAATTTCAATTCCGAGTACCGGTTCAAAATATAGAAAAACCTGCACCTATGTTTACTGAACGTACCGGAACAAAACTTCAGAAATTTATTTCGAGCACACTGAGACTCTGAATCAAGTGCCGTCAGAAACTGCAGACTCGAAATAATCCAAAGTATTGAAGAAAAAAATTTCCCACGAAATTTCTGGGTCTTTACAATGTTTTCTAAAGATATAATATTTTTTATATTATTATACTATTTCTCAAATTGAATTTTATCCATTGGTAAATTTTTATTAAAATTTATGGAAATAATCATTCGTTCATTTTCAATAAGATGGGCATTTTGACTTTTACAACAAGAGTATAAGAATAATGTTTTTAACTTATATCGCATGAATGGATTTTAGAAATTTATGATGCATTATTTCCCTGAAGCTTCCAATAAACTATTTCATTTTTATTTTCAAATAAATTATTTTATTTTAAAATTGACTTGATTTTTTAGAAAAGAACACATTTTTTATTAAGATAGAATATTTTCCTCAAGAATTATGTTCAACTGTTTTATTAAAACTATTTTCTATATAATATGATTTTATTATATAGGGCTATGTTTCTATCCCTATTATTACTATTATTTTATTATGTTAATGATGAAATTATCTTTTATATGGATTATGTTATGATGTAATGATGATTAAGAAACCCATTTTATTTCATAGGTTATGCAATGATGAATGATTTAAGTATTTGTGGAAAATTTAAGAATGTTTTCATTATGAGATGGGTGGGACCTATATCTCCATCCAATGCATTGGGTAATAATATATATCTCATGATATAGACATGACAGGAATGACTAGTATATCTAGTTTAGCAATATAGGGCTGAAATGGAAAGCTATTCCATTTTAGTAATACATGGAAAGAATGACAAGTAAACCAGGTTTAGTAATGGACATTGTCACCTATGATGGTCTTGGAAATATTTCCTTAACTACTATATAAATAATATTATTTTCTTATTTTTTTCCACAATTCTATGTGTTATACCACTGCTATTTTCTCAATGTTGAAGATTCCATTATGATTTATTCCTTATGAACTACCATGATTTGATTCATGACTAAGTATTTTGGTTTATATTAAATGTGGTATGTTTTTTTCCAAAATTATGTTCATATTTTCACATTATTATATTTATGATTTGTAATATTTTTATCATTCTTACCCTTACTGTGAATTTTATCTCACACATGCTTATGATTTCTATTCCCCCAGGATTTAAAGAAGGGTATAAAGTATTATGTGTAACAAAGGGGTTCTAGATATGAAGGATAAAGGAAGAGAAAAGGTATATGATTTATGAACTAGTCATTTTTTGTTTTCTAGTTTCTAAAGGCACTAAACTAATATGATCTTTAGGAATCTTTTTGGGGCATTTATTAAGTATTTCGAAAAAAATAATGTAGTGTCCAGGTATGTAAAGCTAGGGTCTTTACAAGAATCTAGCTATTAAAAGTGTGTATACATGATTGTGGTAATTATGTTTTATAAAAATAAAAAATGATATTTTAGATTGATAGGTTTAGAGAGAGATGTAGATACCTTGATTGATCATGATTACATGATAATAAACCCCTTTATTTTTTTAGAAAAGGGGTTTTCCATAGAATGGATCATGCATCGAATGTGTTCTAGAGACTTCCAAGGTGCTGATAAGGGTTTGATGTAAGGGAATGCTGTGGTAAAAAATATTTAAAAGATTTTTCCTACCCAAATTTTTGTGGTTTTATTGAATCTCTGGATGTGGAAATAGTTTTATTATGATTATTCAATTCATTTTTAAATGGAAACATACTCAAAAGGGATTATATATGGGATTTTTAGTTTTTTAACTAGAAGGAAATACAATTAAATAGTGGATGTCCATGGAACTTTCAATAAGTGGTGTTGGATAATAAGGTATTCTTTTCAACTTTATCTTCTATGTGATGTTTTTTTGGGAGTTAGTACACCTTTAAAGGTTTTTGTGATTCACAATTCTGTATCAATTTGGTTGATTAGTAAAAAGGAATTTTCTATGATTGAATAGTCGTTCGACTCTATAATAGCCTTGTATGGAGATTGTAAAGGTTTCTAAGGTAGGTAAAAACTTATACTATCCATTTTTAAGTGTAATTTGGCTATTTAGTTTTGGAATTCATGCTAATGATAAGTTTATACTTTGAAATTTTGGTGTGGTAAACCACAAGTCTTTCTAACTTAGGGCTAGGCACATGAATTGAGGTAGTTTGGTTAATGTGATAATGATTAATGACTGATAGTTATTTGGTGGTGATGGATATAAAATTCATTATTTCTTGTGGAGAAAGAGACAAGGAAAATTCTATGGTGGGGAGAACTCCCTTTTATTATTGAATAACTGAAAATTATTTTATTTTATTATAATTGGCCCCCAAAAGTATACAGAAGAACATTCATGCCCTTTTATTGTTAAATAATTAAATATTTGTAATAAAATTTGTATAGTGAATATCATCGAATACATGTTTTCGGTAGAGGTTTTACATATATTCTTAATACAAACATATATGTTTTTCATGGTGATAAAAGTAACATTATATTTGAATATTAATTAGTGGTCTTCACTATGAATCATATTGTGTGGAAATTATTGAGAATAATCTGAAAAAAAATTATTGTGATAGTGACTCATGTCTGCAGTTCCTTACTAGTGATGGAAATGGAATTCATTACTCCTCGAGTAAGTTATTAATATAATCCTATATTATAGATCACACCATTTATTGTCCGATAATGTAATATTTCTCACAAGAGATATATGTTTTATGAAGTGGGATACAAGTTAGAGATACGAGTTTTACATTATATTCTTAATATAACAATATAAGTTATACTTGGTGAGAGAAGGGATGATATATTTGAATTTTAATCAGTGTGTTTTAGTAATATATGATATTGTGTGAAAATCACCTAGAATAATATGATGGATGGACTACTTTGCTAATCTATAATTAAATAAATTTTAATTATTAATTACACACATATTTGGGTGATTTTCTATAACTCTCAAGTAAATCCATCATGTATGGTAACTAACTAGTTTAAAAATTGAATCGAGCTATTATAAATCCCTATGAGTAGAATCTAGTGTATATGGGGAGAGTGTAATGGCAGTCTAATTTGGGAAGTGTGATGTATTTTAGATCTCAAGCTGGAGGATGGTAATTATTTATAGGACATAAGGTAAATTTTAGATGAAATTTTGAATAATAAGTGGTCTGGTTTAGAATAGTGATGTCATCTAATATTAGATAGAAATTGAAAATTTGGTGTTTAGGATTGGGTACTTCAACCATTAGTAAATTCTATTAGTACAATGTGTTCTATTGGGAGGAAATTAAGACTAATAATATATATATATATATATATATTCTTGTATAATGATTTTATAGTATCACTATAGAATTGATGGAAAAGTTAATAATGTACCGCCATTATAACTTTGAGATACCACCTTTTAGTCTGTATCTTACTACTAGTAGAAGAATATATACTAACTTCCCTTTAATATTTCATCCCACAGTTCAATTTTCCAAGTCAGTAACCAAGATAAAATTACCAAGAAGCATCGAATAAATAAATAATCGTGCACACCCCAAAATGACTAACCACTCTACTTGTTCACAATTCCTACATTGTTCTTCCTCCATTAAATTTTTTTTTAATATCTAGTGTATAGGACTAGTATAGAGATTAGATACTAGAATAATAACAATTTCCTCTCCATAAATAGCACCTTTCCCCATGGTTAAATTCTATAAATTTATAAGGAATTAAGTTGAAATCCTCCCAAGTGGATTTTTCTAGTGGTTTTCCTTTCCATTAGATGAGAAAAAAATAAATGTGGTCTCTCTAGTGTGTTTTTGGTGTCTAATACATCGAATGGATTAACCATTTGAAGAAGTTAATTATACCATAGTTTTCTAAGAATGAATTGCATAGGTTATTCCCTGATAATTCATTTGAAATAAGATATATGATCAGTAGGGTGGGCGTGTGTAGACACAATCATGTAACGTTTAAAAGTGATATTCAACAACTATGTTAAAATTAGGTAGGGTCCATGATAACATACCACTAATTTGAGTCTCATCTTTTAATACATTTATTGGTAAACATTATTCCAGTGAGTAACTAATACAAACTCTACAACATCAAATACATCAATAATGTAAATTGATGGGTGATAAAAATATTATGTTGGATTTGGTGTAAAATGGAATCCCGTTCTATAAGGGATGTACGAATTATGTTAACCAGAGTGTCCCCACATGTGGAATGGATCAAACTTGGAGGGTTCATCTTCATAAACCACCTCCAAAGGTTTTAATTTAGAGGTTGTATGGTTCTAATTATTATAGTAGTAATCATCCTAAGGAACCCATCATGCCCATGAATATAGTCATGCTGAACTCATTTTCAAGGTCGTGTCTTCCATATGGAAGAGTTATTTCTGAATATTACAAACAATGATTGTGATAGAGATACGGTTATACAAAACCCATGTGATTTTATTCAGGGGAGTGGTGTAGTGGTATATTTCATAAAATTACAAGGGTAAAGATGTAATACCATTAGTTAGCCTATATTATCGGAAGATGTTTGAGAATATTATATATGGGGGGTTCAAAAATATGGATAGGGTATATATTTCTAGAGAATAATACAATAGTAGTTGAGGGTGGGTTAGACCATCAAATAGGGAAGAACATTATCCAATGATCTCTTATTACCCTATATCTTCATCTTTTTATTTACATTTATCCTTCTTATTATATGTCCATGCCTCACAAAATTTTTATAAAATGAAAAAATGATATAAATAGAGTCCATCCATCTCTACCAATCATATATCATTTTGTTATTTCATTGAGAGAGTGAGAGAGTGAGAGTACTATGGGTGTATTTTTTGATAGAACTACATGTTTACCTACTACTAGAAACGAATATTGGCCACCAACCATGTGATCCATGTATAATTGATCAACCATCGAGTTCTTCCTACAAAAAAGTAACATGATACCTTAGTTCCACTTATTCATTACTACGCAGATTTAACAACCACAATTGAAATGTACAGTTATTATTCCTATGGAACAATGGAGGTGGATCACATATTGAAAGTAATTGTTAGTCGATGATTGGGATGTGATGTAATTTATTCCCACAAAATTGTTAACAGAGTGTCTATCCTTGAGAATTCATTGGAGGATTTGTGACATAGTTCCTTGTGATAGTTTCCGAGGTAGATATGAATTGAGAACCAAATGTGGTAGTTGATGGTGATGTTGGATTAGTAGGGATCAATTATGTATAATCAATTGAAATATAGAGAAGATAACATAAAATTGGTTATTGAAGAGGGAGGATGAAGTATTATAAACACATATTCTGTGGACACTAATTTCAAACTATACTCTAATGGAAAGAGAGGGTGAGTGAAATATGAATTGGGAGGAATTTTGGAGGATGTTGGCTAGCAAGGTGGAAATGATTTTTCTTTAGAAAGGATCTGATTACTTGGGTCACCCTGGATGAAATGTTAATTTCCAATTATAAAAATAGTGTTAACTTGGTCACTACTGAAAGTGGAAATTATTTGGTGGTTTTGAAGTGCATAATAGTAATATATAGTGATTAGTTTTATGGAATTATGAAAAGGTAGATAAGTGGATGAATATATTAATGAATTTGAATGAATTTACATAGGTATTTCTGAACATTCAGAATATTTGTAAAATTTTATATTTATTTGAGGGATAAAATCAAATATTGGAAGCACAATTCCGACCCATGATCCACCATAAATGGTGTGGCTCCTAACTCTATCCAGGAGAGTTGAATTAAAGTTATTTTATAGGGGTAGGATTTTACAATCTGATCCTCGAGATTAGAGGACTATTTTTATTATCAAATTGAGAAGATGGAATACCAATAAAATTAATCTTGTTACTCCAATGGGAGTAAAAGATAGGGATTGACATGGAGAAGACAATTCACCTTTGGAGAGGGGAGTCTGAAATAACTACAACGGGGATTTGAGGAAAGGACAATAAATGGTATGTTCTATGGAAGTTCGATGCAAAAAATTTTAGGGGGATTGGTGCTCAATGAAGGGATTCATGATGATGGTATGTGATAATATCAAACTATAGAGTAAGGAGGAACATGATCCACTAATAGAGAAAGTTATGGATGGACCATTAAACTGAGAAGGAAACATGTGAGATTTCCACCTTGAAGACATGGTGTATTTTAAGGGAAAGAAAATTGTTAAGATGTGTGTGTATAGGAACTAGTTTTATACTATGTAGGGGAGTGTGTTTGTGGGTATATTCCATTATATTCTACTAACAGTGATGTAGTACTATTAGTTAACTATGAAATTATGATGTTTCCTGAGAATATTATATAAGTGGTGTCTACCAAAAGGGGTAGGGAATGTATTTCTATAGAATCATACAAAATTATCTACGATTGGGTTAGGCCATCAGCCCATGATGAACTTCCATATGAGGATCTCGTCTTCCCTTGTTTATTTCTCTATATCTTCCATTTTCTTACATGTGAATGTCACCTATAATTATTATACAATGATCAAATTTTATTAATATATTCCCTCCATTTCTAGACCCAAAACCTATCAAATTTTATCCATATTATTAGAGGTAAATTTTGGTATGCCATGTAATCAAACCAATTCTTCAACAAAAACCTTGACCACCAGTATTGTTTTATAAGTATTCCTCATTAACAAAAATTGATAATATTTTGAAATTTGACCCATGGCCACAAGGATTACATTAAATCCTTGGTACATCTATATCGCAGTGCTAAAATACATAGAAATATTATCCCAAACAAAATATGAAATAGGAAATTATTGAAGGTGGTTAGAGGGAAACATGGCCGGAAAATTTATCCATTTACATGTATCACATCCACAAAAATTGAAAAATTAATTCTGTCAAACACTTTCAAAATAGACCAGCAACAAATCAATTGTTTGTTTTTAGAAAACTATCATGTCTTTTTATAACTAGAGTGACCATAGAGAAAAACATTCAGAATTAGGCTTGATTTTCTAGACAAACACCATTATCCCTAGATAAAATAGTAACTCTTCTAGTAAATAATATACTAGATGAGAATTTATATTCTATTCTAAAGAATATAAGATACTCTTAAGCTCAAAATCATATTGTAATTATACTTTGATGGTGTTGACCTCCAAAAAATGGTCTTAACATAGCTGATCCCAAAAAAAATTCTTATGTGTATCCCTCCAAATATAACACCCTGTAAAATAAACAACCCATAATTACATGATTTATAACTAAATATATACTTCATTAAATTATTAGGTCCTTTTTAGTTTAATTTTTTATTGTTTTAGTTAAAAATATTACGTATTAAACCCTTACAATACTAAGTTGATACTTCAACTCAATGTATACTTTTTTCACAAAACTTGATTCTTAAATATAAATTCCAGTTTCATTATAAACATTTTTTCTTCTTTTGAGTTGAATATATATAGATGAAATATATACATTGATATAGTTTCTACATATCATTAATTCACCATAAAAACAATTTAAAACATGGGATGAGAAGAAAAAGTCTTTGTATGGAATATAAAAAAGGAAAAGAAACCAGTTATTTCATTTAAAATTTATTGACAACCAATAACATATCTTCCTATTTTTATAATAAAATTCAAAATAAAATAATAATTTCCATACATAAGTCATAAAATTATTTAACCAAGACATTATTAAAAAAATATAATAAGAAATCCTAAATGGAAAAGCATGATCATTATGGTTTCATTTAAAATATATGCACTCATGAAACCATTTTTTCTAAAAAATATTTTTTCCACTCTTACAATTACTCTTAAATATTGAATAACCACATGTTTATCCAAAACATATCCTCTGAAGAAGTAAATCATTATTATATTCCTTATAGTGTTATATAGGGTACACCTATAATTATAGAAAAATATCTGAACTTTTATTCACATTTTAAATCTCATAAAATATATTTTAAAATATATGTGTAGAAGAACTTCTTAACCTAAAATAAAAATAATGATAAATAACATTTTCTTTAAAAAATATGAAAATGAAAAATTTCTAGAATAAGAGGGAATGTTATTTTCTATATAAAAACCATTAAAAATTAAAGCGGAAACTTATTATAGAGTTACAGTCATGGAGATGATAAATAATTCTCATGTGGTATATATTAAAAACATTCTTTTTTTACTTTGTTAGAGTAATAAGTGGTCCATGTGAAAAATACTAAAATATTAATTTTTAATGAATTATAATGAATGCATTTTTTTAAATGAATTAAAAATATTTTTTTATAAACAAGGTAATTCTTGAAACATTTAATGAACTAACCATGGAGAAAAAAAAGATAAAAAAGAAAACTCCAAAACAAGGTTTAAAAAATCCATTACCTCATGTCCCAACTTGTTTTGTGTGTTCGTATTCCATTCCGAGTAATAAAATTATGTTTTTTTACTACTTCATTAAAAACCTTTTTATTTTTTACTAAAGTACAATTTTTCCATTTATCTCATTTATTACTAGGTTTCATTTTGTTATTAAATTATTTAAGTTTATATTTGACGTTTTGAGGACACTCGGTTCATAATCTCAATAATATATTTGGTAGGTTGATTGGAGTCAAATTATTCATGGTTAAATTAAATACAATGTATAATAAATGTTATAAATGTAATTTCATATATTATATATAACTTTAAAACAATGAATATATAATGGTTAAGAAAAATTAATTACATCAGTTCTTGAAGATGGTAGAATGTTCGTATACATGAGTGACGCTTCCATTTTAACAATAGAAGAAAATAAAATGAAATAGAAAAGGTATATATTTTATAGAATCATAATAGTCTTATAATTATCATATTTTATCATTATATCCATATTTTTGACCATCCATGTATGCCAAAAATAAAAAATAAATCACATCACTTCTTGGAGATGGACTTCCACACATACGCACGAGAAATGTTATTTTTTGCAATGGATGGAATTATATAAAGGTAAATAATTTTTATTTACAGAATAATAATTATTTAATAAATATAATATATATTAATTATATTCATCTTTTTAACGAATCATGTGAGAGGTAGTGAAGAAAAATAGAATACAATACTTTGTGGAGATGATAGTTCGTATGTATCCAAGAGAGATATTTCCATCTTCCATTGGATGGAAATGAAGACGAAAAATTGTTATATAAGATTCATAATAAAATTTCAATATATTGGATATATTTATATTATATAAGAAATGTTATGAAATATTCGAAGGTGGCAGAGGAAGAAATAAAATGAATAGAGCCCAGTTAAGAGTGACACCACTTATTTGTAAAACCTCCTTAGAATTATACATTAAGCATTCCAGGATGGTTTTTTGTTATAAAATAACCTCTAAGTCAATGTTTGGGATTTTGGGACTTCATTTTAGAAGATATTATATGAGATAAATAACTTAATAAGTATGAGGAAGTGGTGAGAGGTGGTTCTTTTTTTATAAGTGAGGGGACTTGTAATTTATGTCAACATTAAATATTATAAATGTCTTAATCCTGGAAAAGTGACTTTATATGGTCATGTGTTAAAATATAGGAAGGTTAAAGTCTAAATAAAATAATAAAATTAAATTTAATCAAGATTTTTGGGTGTTCTTTAACCTTATTACTTAGTTTAATGAATTATTTAATCCATTTTAAACCTCTATGATGTCATAAATTTTTACCATATTTACTATTCATTTTGACAAAATAATGTAATTGACATTATTACCAAATATTAATATCCTAATTCCAAATATAAAATATAATATTCAATTTCAATTTTTATATGTGGAAGAAATGAATTTTAATATAAGATCCAAAACACTACTAATTTTTTTTTGAGAAAAAAATGTGTTTTAAGCATAAAATTGATTTTTTAACACAATCAAGTATAATTTTTATTAATATGAAATTAATTATATTATTTGTAATGAAATTTTAATAATGATATGAAGAAAATGAGACATTTTATATACAAGAAAATAAATGATATATTTTTTAAAAGATGTATTTTTAACTATTCTCACAAAAATGAATTCGTTTAGAAGAATCAAAAAGATTCATCATAAACTATATATTATATTGTGATATCAAAAATTAAGTCAATTTTATAAACATTAATTTCTAAAATTAAGGAGATTAATTTTCAAATAAAACCATATAATACATGGAAAACACTTCAGATAGAATAAATCTATTTCTTTTTTAATTTAGAAAGTCATATAAACCTATTTTATTGTATTTAAATATATAAAATCTAATGAAGAATGAAAATATGAAATTAAATTGATTAATTATTAATATTAAATGAGTTGTCACATTTTACCACCTCATAATTTCATTCATCACTTGATCATGTAGGGAAATTTTCCCTCATTAACTTTTCTCATTCCCATGATTCCACCTCAATCATGTGGTTCTAACACAAAACATTATCTAGGTGAGTAACAGTATTTCATAACACCTTCTTTATATGATATTGACTATGCACATATTTTTCCTCATATGAAAGATAATATTTCATCTGATTTACTTCAGGGCTCAAAATATGAGACACATCAGGTAAATATTTTCTTAATAAAGAAATATTAAATACATCATGTACGCGATATAAACATAGAGGTACGACCACTCAGTGTCCAACTAATGACACATTTTCCAAAATTTCTTTTAGTCTAATACATCATGGACTTAATTTTACCTTCTGACGAAAACTCATAACACTTTTAAAATAATATACATTATAAAAAACATGATATCTTACCTCAAATGAGAAATAATTCATCTGGTTATCTGCAAAAAAATTATTCCTACTCTATAATTCACTTATAAGGTGATGAATCATCTTTACCATTTCAACCATATCTTCATCCAATTCTTGTCATAACATATTTTTTCACATACTATATCCCAATATACTAGATTTTAACATTTATTCACATATAATTCCTCAAAATTTTTCATCTATATACTGGAATGAAAATTTTTATTATAAGA
This sequence comes from Viscum album, assembly GCA_963277665.1. Classification (NCBI taxonomy): domain Eukaryota; kingdom Viridiplantae; phylum Streptophyta; class Magnoliopsida; order Santalales; family Viscaceae; genus Viscum; species Viscum album. The sequence goes on from OY728137.1 coordinate 1,778,508,838, forward strand.
AAATTTCACTAATCATTGATGTTGATCCTAACTTCCATGATAATCTTATGAGAAAATCAAAAAAATATTCTTCAGTGTATTAATCATGACCATTAACTTCTAAATTAATTTCAAAAAATAGATTTAAATATATGATTACAATAATATACAAGTTAGAGAGGAACTCTATGTAATATAAATATATCTCTTTAATATAAATTTTAATAAGATCTTCCAAAGACATATTATCTCAAATAAGAAAAAGATGCACTGATTTCACTGGATAAATAAAAATTGGATTCAACCTTCTAATCATAAATAACACTAGACAAAAATAAGGTTCCATTTGATGCTCAACCCTCAAAAGCATCCATAATTTTTCTTCCCCGATATCTCACATACAAAGAGACATTCTCTCTTCTATATACTATGCCAAATCGCAATGAACTCATTGCTTCTCATTTTGTACATGCATTATCTTTTCCATACTCTATCGAATTGATGATATCACATTTTGTATACTATCTATTCCATATTCTTCATAAGTGGATCAAATCTTAATTCCTCATGTACATTCAACATAAAAATGACCCCATGAAAAAACAATTTTCATCACAGTCATCCTGTCATGGTCATCGATTCATACCATCCTATTGGTTTTCACAAAACACACTTGTTCATCATAAGGCTTCATTATCCGAAATTATGAAAAAGTGTTTCCCCATCAGAATAGAAATTTTTTTTCAGGATAGTTTATGTGAGTGTATGGAGATTAGGACCAACAAAAATATGTATATTCTAGTACAGAAATTTTATTTTCATGGTGTTCAATAGAAGAAGAAATGAGAAAAGTACAACTTTTATGACCTGGAGAGAACAACCCATGAGACCCTATCATTTTTTGATAGAATAATATGTATATTCTCTACCTCCCTATGTGTCTACTTCTTACACATTTCTTTTTTATATAAAAAACTAAGGGATTGAGCCAAAACCACATCCAGATAATAATTATTTTACATTACCAAGACTCATTAACTACCCTACCTACACATAATTCCCACCTTGTCCTTCCTCCAGTTAAAAATGAGTAATATCATGGGTCTAGGAATTGTATCCATATTAAAATATTACAAAGAAATTAATAGAAAACTGATATGACATAGTATCAATTGTCACTTTTGTTGGTTCTATGATCCTATAATTTCAATTGATTGATACGTTATATATTATTCATTTGGAAGTCTTATTTAGTATTTTTATGAAGTTATATTTTAATTTTGAACTAAAAAATGTGATACATTTTTCATTCAATCCCAATATAGCACCATATCTAATGGAAGCAATGCAAAACATAAAATAATGAAAAATAATATTGAACCCAATGTCATAATCCTCTATTTTTTTGTGCTTCTAGGTTTTTTTCTTGATGTTACATGTTTTATATACTTAATTCCATGTTTGTTAATATTTCATTGTGTTGAAATAAATCATATTTATAAAAAACTATTGTACTCTAGTTTTTATGAAATTACATAAAAAGATAGAGACTTGATGATGAGTCTATATTGGGAAAAATCCCCAAGATCATTTTATAAAATTGTATTTATTAACAATAGTGTGTGGAGGATAATGAAAAATCATTAGAATAATTATAAAAAAACAATTTAGTAATGATGAAGGGAATGAATTTGGTTTGATGAAACCTATAATAATATTGTCTAGAAGAAAAAAAACCAAGATGCAACCTTGTATGTAACACTGTAGGAAATAGGTTGTGCTGCTATTGGATATGCTACAACCTTATAGTTCGCACACTGGATACACACTATGTCCCCATTAGATATAGAATGTACTATTTACCATTTGAAACATTCATAACTTCATTATTGGGAAAAAAATTGGGAATATGAGTATCCCATTCTAATGGTTTTTCTTATGGAACATAAAGGTACATTCATCTTCAATTTGAAAGCTAAGACACATGGACATTTGGGAAAATATGGGTTCCTTATATCCTTCAACATGATTATTAGGTTCAGTAAAGATAATATTAGAGGACACAGGGTTAGGTACTCCCTTCAAAACATGATAACGATATGGACTTCTTCCCCAATAATATTTTTAATGTCTGGTTCACCCCTCATATACCAAAGGTATGGGTACTCTATCAGGGTGTTCACACACTCAAATGACATTCTTATACCTTGGAATGTTGTCAGTCCCTCACTATAATTTTTTGGTGGTGATAGAGGTTTGGAATTGTTTTTTAGTTAGTTTTCTTGGGTTTCTTATAGTGATTGGTCCTTCTGTAGTTGGTTTCTGAATAGAAAGACTCTCTTACATATCTGGTTTATACTTAATGAATGTTATTCTCATTTATTAACTTTCTGGATATGTGCTAACTATTCTTTCAATATTTTCGTTTTGGTATTTAGGAAATCCTATGGGGTATATATATACTCACTATTTACTAGTTATTCACACACACACATTGTATCTTATGAAGTAGGTGGGAAATTCAGTGGTGATATTGGTTGACAGAGTGCTAGTAGGGAAGTAGCTTAATGGTGTTAAAAGGTTATAAGAATGTGATTATGTTTGTATTATGAGTTTCATGTCAAGAAGTATCATTTATATTTTTTTACATAACAAGATAATTATATTATTTTATCTCTATTCACACTACAATGAAATTGTTTCCATATTGTTTGAATGATTAGTATGTGGAATATTCATTTATAAATTATAGTTTTTATTTTTTCCAACATCTATTGTTTTTATATCATGTGTCGAGACATGTGTTTGTATATACGTTTATATGGATATAGACTCTCTACCATAGATGTCTGTTAATTTCTACTTATATGGTAAGATATTCGTCTCTCTATAATCTTTTAAATCCACAAAAAATGCCTTAAATTATATCAATCTCACTAGTTTGAGCCTGGAATAAACATTAATTTAAAATAACCTCAATTTTTCATGGTCGAAATAGAAAATTACCCTTTTATGAAATTTTTCATGTTCAAAAATAATATATGAGAACATTATTATAGTGAATTTGATTTGGGATGGTTCCATTGGTCTTTTATTTTAACATTAGTGACTCTGAAACTCTAAATATTTTAGGCACCAAATTTTATCTTGAAAGAGTGTTAGGGATCTCAATATACTGGTTTGAGAATTAGTGGGGTGGTAAAAATTATATTAAGTTCTTTAAAGGACTCATTTAATGAATTATCACGCAATATTTTCTAAAAATGATCTAATGAGATTCACACATATTGGTTCTATGAAGGAATAGAAAAATATCAATATTAATCAGCAATATTAAGTATTATAGACTATAAAATCATTTATAATATTCACCATGTATCTTTAAAAAGATCCTCTTGTATTAAACGGTTCAAATGGAATCCTTTAGTGTATAAAAAGGCCATGTAAATATCATTTTATCTTGATCCTATGCTGCAATTCGAACATGGAAGTATACATAGAACCCATATAAAACGAAATAGTGTGTTATTACTATAACTCATTCAATAATTTGGTTAATAAAGAGGATATGAAACTAATATTTACTTGTTAATTTGTTCAAATTTTAATAACCATAAAAAAATATCCAATTTCATGAATCCAAACATGTACTAATTTATTCTTCTAATTTTCACCAATTTTTTAGTATATTTCATAAAAATATATAAATTAGAATAAAATATTTTGAGTGAAAAATTAGATATAAATTCTATATATATAAAATTTCTGAACCTCTTTTTCATATACATTTAGCATTGTTGGGTTCAATCTTCTCTGTGGGTTTTATAACTAGTTTGGCCCCATTTTCAAGTAAGGTCCAATTTATATGTATTTAAAAAATAAGGCATGGGATTTCCAATAGAATTGAACCTATCTAAATTATATTATCATACAATAATTTTTTTATTAGAATTTATTTACTGAGGAAAATAATGTTAAATATTATGATCAGAAACCTCTTCCCAGTTGTTAAATTGGATTTCCATAAATATGTGGATAATTTTTTAAGATCATGTCTAGGTGGTTGTGTGATTTATGGAACCAGGGATCCAAAAAATAATAATTATCAATATAGAAGATAAACTTCCAGTTTCATTATCATCTAAAAACTAAAAATTAAAACCATAATAAAATCCCCCCATCTATGAATTGTAATATGTTAATTTATATATAAATATAGTAGTAGGGATTATTTATCCTATACTTATATAAAATATTTTATATCTTATCCTACTGTACTCTATTTTCATAATTTTCAATATATTAATTACATAATATTTTCTACATATTATCCATAGATTTTTTTTATCTTTATCATGACTGGTTTATGATATGATATATCAGTGATTATATTTTATCAACTGGATAGTTTTATGTTTTTCATGATGAATTAAACTTTTTTCATAGTAATTTATCAAGAAATCGTGGGGGAACTTTTGTTGTTTCATTTAATATAAAAATTATTTTCTTGAGTTCCTACCATTTTCTACATATTTATCTTTATAATTAAGAGTCTTATATTATTATATATATATACTATGATTATTTAAATTTTTATCTATTGTCAAATATTATAAACAGTGGTTTATGTTTTAAGGATTTAATTTTATACTATGGGAGTCTAAAATTAATATCAGAGCCTCACACTGCCTTTCTATCCTACATTTAAAATTTAGTGGGTTCATATGCATGAAATATTTTATTATTTTTCAATTTATATCCCTCCATTAATTACAGGTACTTACTATTCCTTTTGGAATTTTCTTATGTAAACATACATTTCATAGAGTTTTCTATCTAGTTATCTCATGATTTATTATACCTATTAGGTTATTTCACTCAAATTCATATCTTGATTCTTGATTTGAGAAGTGAAATTTCTTATCTCTTATCCTAAAATACATTATTTTCATAATTTATTTTATAGTAATTACATAATGTTTTATACATACCACTCATAGATTTTTTTCATCTTGAGCATGACTATTTTTGGATATATTTTCTCAGTGGTTATATTTTATTTACAAGATTTTATTATTTATTCCTTTAGGATGATTATTTTTTATTGGTAATTTATAAATAACTTATGGGGGATATTTTGGTTTTTATTTTAATTTACTGATAATTTTCTTGAGTTCCAAACATTATCCATCTATTTATCATCACACATAAGATTCTTCTATTTAAATATATATTTACAATTATTTTTTTATTTATTATCTATTTTGAAATATTTTAAACATTGTATTATGTTATGTTATTTTAATTTTATACTATGGGATTCTAAAATTGTTATTCAAGCATGACCGTGCATTTTTATCTAACTCTAACAAGTTAATGGGTTCATATCCATGATAATTTTTTCCTTGTAAATTTATATCCCTCCATGTATTAAAGGTAATAATTCTTCCAATTTCAAATGTGTTTTGTAAACATATATATATTCAAATTTTGTCACGATTTTTTATCCTTATCATGTTGGAATTATGTTTATTTTTCTCATATTTCATATCTTGATTCTTTTAATATGATATAAAGTTTCTTATCTCGTATCATGTGATGTCTAATTTGCCAAGTCCAATCCGTATTTAACATCATGAACCTTTTACTCCAATAAAATTCATGATTTTTCTCTAATGTCATAAATGAACGTTTTTTCCCATTAAGTCATGAAGGTAGTTACAAATTTTTAAATTCATATTATATATCTCAAAATATTTATTTCAAAAATGATATAGTGAATTTTAAGTATTAAAATAGAATTTTCATAAAATTTTCAAATAAATGATATAATCCCAAATATTCCATAAATGAACCTATTTAACAAAATGTGAGATAGTCATATCAAATATGATCAATAAAATATTCATTAAAATTGTGATTTATCAACTCCCACACATTTTCCCTTTTTCACTCTTGGGAAAAACCTCATATCATGTAACCTAGAAACTTGTGACAAGATATATGCTAGTTTGTATTCCTCAAACAATAGTGGAAAAATAGAAAAAGTAAAAATCCCACCTAGATTCATTATAAATAAATTTTAAGTCATCATCAAAATAATATTTTCAAAAAAACTCCATTGAGATTAATAACACTAATCAGATCGAAAACAAGTCATGGGTCTACCATGCCACTAATTCCCCACATGAGTGTGTTCCAATCACTTCAAGATTTTCTTTGAGCCCTTTATCTAGTATATTCAGGTCAATAAAAACTTTTCATAGTATCTGGTTCAATTATACTAAACCATTTCAACATCTGTTTCAATCAAATTCCAAACCCCGTTCATTTTAGTGTTCCTAGAAGTCAAACTATGATCTCCAGAACTAAATATTCCCACAAGTAGTAAATTTATTCACTTCCCTATTTATTGATAGTATTTTACTTTATTTTTTTCATTTTTTTTTGATTTTTTCGTTTTTTAGGGGGGAAAAGAGTCAGAAAATAAGTGCACATGCATAGGTCAATCTAGTAGAGTGTTGGAAATGATAGGACGAGAAACAAACCTATGGAAAGACCATGTTATAATCTGAATATTAATATTACTCTGAATATTCAATCGATTGGGTCATATTAACTCATAAATCATGAATGTGTGAAAAGAGGGTGGAGAAATAAATGGCATAATTTTACATGAACAAAAATCACAACGAATGCGGTCTACATCTGAATGGTTTTATTATGACATATAAAATTATAATCATCGATGACATTAATTTTAATAAAAATCTACCATTCATGGTGAAATATATCTCACTATTATCATGTCACCAATGGATCTTGATAACATTCATATTTCATATATTCCATATCTAAATGATAATGGTAAATGATATGTTTTTTTTATTCTCATGTTTTTTTAAATTTAATGGAAAACATAATTGAAAACACACACAAAACACCCAAATAAAAATCCTAAATATCTACCCAAAAAAATTTTCCACGCACACACTAAAAATATTTCATTTTCCTAAATGTAAACACATGAGATGATATGTGGACATGATATGAATAATTTTAAATAGTAAAAATAATAAAAAAGTAAAAGGTTTAGGAACATCCTTCTATTTTCAAGGGATGATTGGGTCTTGCAGTGTGATGAAATCCAGTACATTAGTAGAAAGATACTCAATGTATTTCTTAAAACGTTTCTCATTGATAGTAAAGCTCACTAATTTTTAAACTATTTTATCTCCACTAGATCATTAGGAAAATCATTATACACAATATAAGGACCTAACAATCTGGAAACCAACTTACCAGGCATCAGCTTCAGTTATAAACTGTAAAGTAGGAATTTCTATCCAATATGAAACTCCCTTTGATGGATCATTATGTAATGATCTTCTTTTGATATTTCCTTTTAGAGAATTGATTTATCATATTATGAAAATCTAATATCCACATGATATTGAATTTGCATCTTCCTTTGAATTCCATCATGGGACAAATCCTTGTTACATTTCTTTATAGCCTAATAATCATAATGCTCAACCTCCAAGGGGAGATTATAGGATTTACCAAAAATAGAACAAAATGGGGAAATACCAATTAGATTATTCTATATCATTATATCACCCCAAAGAGAATAATCCATGTGATTTCTCCAATCCTTCTTATTTGGTTGAATGGATTTCTCCAAAATTTGCTTCAACTCTTGATTTGAAACTTCAGCTGGGCCATTTGTTTGGGGGTGGTGTTGTTGATGTTTTGTTTGCCACACCATACTTCCAAAGTAGACAATCCAAATTCTGATTGTATAAGGTTTTCCCTTAATCAATGACTATAGCCTTTGGTACTCTAAACCCACAAAATATTTGTTCCAAGAAAAATTCCAATACAACATGGGAATCATCAGTCCTAGTGGATTTTGCCTCCACACATTTTCTAAAATAATAAAAAGAAACAAAAATGTACAATAAACTAAACAAAATATGAAAATGGCCCATAAAATCAATACCCCATACATAAAAAATCTCAAATAATATAATGGGTTGTTGAGGCATCTCAAGTCTCCTAGAAATATTTCCAGTGTGTTGGCAACGTGAGCATGACTTGAAAAACACATGGGCATCATGGAATAAGCTAGGAAAATATAATCTAGAAACTAAAACACCCCTATCTATCTGTTGGGGTCCAAACATTCCCCCACGTGAAATTTTATAGATGAAATAAAGAATAGACTCAAACTATTTATTAGGAACACACCTCTTAATAACCTGATCACTACACTTATCCAGAGGTAGGGATCATCCTATACATAAAAACGAGACTCAATTTTTAATTTTTAGACATGATGATTCTTTAAATTTTTGTAATTTCATATTAAAAAAGTTAGTTCACTAAATAATCATACCAGGAATGCATACCTAGGAGTACACAAAGTTTTTCATTGGGGAACATGTCCTGAAGTGGTACCTTGTGCAAGGTGTCAACCTCTAGTGTGTGAGTAATCCTGCTAATGTGTCCCGCCACCAGGTTTTCTGACCCATTCATTTCCTTTATCTTACTATAACATTGTAGAAGAAGGTGCATCAATTGGATTAGCATGGTATTTCCATTTGTCTCCTTCAAAAGGTACCTTAGTGCCAGATGGTTAGAAAATAAAAGAACTTTAGGGAAAAATAAATATGAATTAAATTTATCTAAAGCAAATATGATGGTAAGAAAATCCTTTTTAATGGTTTTGTAGTTTTATTAGGATGAATCCACTATCCTATATGCATAGTAAATCACATGTTAATGTCCTTCCACCCTCTAATATAAGACATATCCAACCATGAATTTTGACGCACTACACATAATCTCAAATGGATTGTCCTACAGTGGGGGTTGTTTCATTGGTGGAGTGCTCAGATGATTTTTTAGCTCATCAATAGATGTCCTAAAAGAATCATAAAAAACAAAATCATAATACTTTTGAAGTAATCACGAAATAGGAAGATAAATATTACTAAAATCATTGATGAATGATTGATAAAATCATGTATTCCCTAGGAGTTATCTAACATCATGAAAAACTGAAGGATTGGGTAAGGATGATATAATATCTACCTTATATGTATTTAAAATTATCACATGTTTTTGACACAACATGACCTAATACAATTCCATGATCTACCATTAAATCACACTTTTTAATGTTTAAAACCATATTCTGTTCAATATAATGATTCAAACGATTTCTCAAACAAATGATGCATTCATCAAATGAAGATACAAATAATATAATTTAATCTATAAATACATCAATGTAGGTATCAATGAAATATGAATAAAATACTCACCATTAATATCTAGAAGGTGCATGGGGGAATTGAACAGACCAAATAAAATCTTTTGGTAGGGAAACACCCAAAATGGACATGCGAATGTTGTATTCTCTAAATCTCTTGGAGCTATAAGTACATAAAAATATCTAGAAACTCCATCCATGAAACAATAGTGTGTTTTCCCATATAGTCTCTCAAGAATTTTATCAATAACTATGAGAGTTAAATTTTCCTTGCAAGTCAGTTCATTTAGTTTCCTATAATGAATACACACACGCCAGCTATTTTGAACCCCCATTAAAATTAACTCTTATTTCTCATTTTTTGCAACAGTTACACCACTTTTCAAATGAACAACCTGTATATAACTAACCCAATGGGAATCCAAAATGGGATGGATCATTCCTTCCAAGAGAAATTTTTCAACCACTTTTTAATAACTTCTAGAAGAGTTGGATTTACTCTCCTTTGTGGATACCTAACTAGTTTATCCCCATTCTAAAAAATAATCCTATGAATGCCAATGGAGTGGCTAATACCTAATATGTCATCCAAGATCCACTAAATTTTCCAAAGTTTCTCCCTCAAAAGATTTAATTTTTTTCTTCATCTTAAAAAGTAATACTATTAGAATTTGTAACAGGTAATCTCTCACCACTCAATAAGAATGAGAATTTGAGATTTGGTGACAATGGCTTGAGTTCAAAGGTATTGGGGTGATGTATGGATGGATAAATTGAAGGAACTGAAATATGTGAATAATGAACATCAGTATCAGAATATACATCATCATAATCATAGAATACTACATTAAATGAATCATAATACTCAATAGGAAATTCAAAATAACCATTCTCACGATCCAAATCCTATTATGAATTCATATCAAAATAAGATTCAAGAGAGGTTTCTGTATTAGAAAAAGGTGTGGAAGTGATTTTAGACATCAAACATGAATAAATACTCATAATCTCCCTAAGAATATGAAAATGAAATTCAATGGGGTTTTCGATTTTTTGGATAAAATTGGGAGATAAAAAAAGTAGAATAGTCCTTTGAGGGGTACTTCATAGTGTAAAAACATTAAATATCACAAATTCATGTCCAGAAACCATGGAATGTGTAACCTAAATTAAATTTATGACAGTTTTTGCAGTTCTGATGAAGGTCCTTCCCATGATAATGGTATCATGAGAACATACATGATCATCCTACATATTAATCACATTGAAATATACTAAAATGATCATGTCTCTTTCTCGAACAAGTATATCCTCAAGGACTCTTGATGGATATGTTGTAACTCTATTATCCAAATGCACCACTACTATAGTAGGATTCAAATCACCAACCTATAAATAAGAAAATAAAACATAATACATCACATTTTTGGAAGCTCACAAATCAAAAATAGCATAAAAAAGTTTAACTCCCCTATTGTTCATGGTAAGGTGAATGTCCCCAAATCCATTCACTTTGTTGGAATTTATTGAGTTCGTGTAATGAGTACTAACAAGTTACTTCCATGATTGAACCTCTCATTTCCCATGAGACATATTCTATTAGTACATAGTTCATTTTGGAATTTGGTATACCATGATATATTCTTAATGGCTTCAAGTAGTGGGATGTTTATCTCAACGTGGTTGAATGTGTCCATCCCAACTTTCTATATTTCCTCTCCACCCATATTTTTTCATTGAATAAATCTATATAGGAATGGAATGGGTTTGGGGGTAACATCATAATTATTTTTGTAACCTTTATCATTATCCTTGGGTTTCTCATCATTTGTTCTTGATTGGGGATTCTCTAGAGTTGAGGGGAATCCCGGTGGAACGATAGCTGCAGATGTATCATTTGTTTGCATCCCACTTCACAATGTGATTGATTGGAGATTCCCCCATTGGATTGGGAGTATGTTTTGAGGATATATTTCCAAAATTTCTTTCTTACGAGTTCATGGAGGGTGGTTGAAATTAGGATCATTTGAGTCTTCAACTCCCCATGCTCTAAACCTTGACTCTTCAAATAATTCTGTTAATTAACAACAATTTGTTTCAAAAGGTCATCAGTTTTAGAATCTAATTTTTTTTGGGTCCCCTTGATATGTATCTGGTGGTTAGATATCATTAAATATCATTTTTATTTGATTTTATCCTTATTAGTATAATAAAAACTCTTGGATGTTTTGTTGAAAAGGGGGCCCTTGTTGTTGTCCAAAGTCAAATCTCATGTACGATTGGTACTTCCATCCTTGGTTGTATATGGGTGAAAGTGAATCACACTCCTTATGGTGATTTGGTTGTTTTTTTACTAATATGGTCCCCAAAGGGAATACTATTGTTCAGACCTCTATCTCTTGTAGTTTGGGGAAAACAATTAGGTGGATGGTCTGTTTTAGTGAAAATTCTACAAGACTATATAGGAGTGGGTTGGGATTTCTTCTGACCCAAATAAATATTCCTCATCATAGTGCCCAATTATTCGACATGGTATCAATTGAATGACTTTCAAGAGAATATAGACTTACCTGTTCTACTCTACTAACATGTGGGGTACCTCAATTTCCAAATTTTGGGGAGTTTTAATCCATTTTTTCGATCAATTCAGGTGCAGCTACAGGTGTTTTGTCGACCAATGCTCCTCATGTCGTGGTATCAACCATGCTCCTTTATGTAGGTGTGGGGCCTTCTTATAAGTATTTGATGAGAATATTCTCACTAATTTGGTGTTGTGGGAAGCTTATAGACAAATTATTGAATCACTCACAGTAGTCATACATTGACTCTCCGTGATATTACTTGATTCCTGAGATCTCTTTTTTGAGTGGTATCCGTCCTTGATGCTGGAAAAATATCTCTACAAGAAAGGATGTTTCAAATCATTCTATCAAGTTACGTCTTCACGTTGTAAATAATACACCCAATCTTTATCATTTTCTTCAAGTGAGAACAGGAATTCTCTTACTTTTAATTTATTTTCAAGGGCATTTCTTGGTTTAAGGGTTACAGAAAACACATTAAATTCTTTTAAATGTTTGTTTGGATCCTTACCAGATAATATCTGAAATTTTTCAAGTAGTTGAATTAATATAGATATCAATTTAATGTACAATTTGATATTTGGTTATTCAATACAATTTAGTTGATATTTAATATCTGTTGCATCCAATTCTCATGGTTTCCCTCAAATGATGATTTGTTTTGGGTTATTTAGGTGTAGCGAAGTGGCTAACCAAGGTCATCTCTCAATGGAGGAAGTAAATTAAAACAACATAGTAAATGTAGTTTGAAAACAAAAAAATATAAAATAAACAACATAAAAGAATGGGTGTAGGGTTTGTTCAATGTTTACAAAATAAGTATAAGAACTATGTTGTAATAAGATTGTATTTTTTCTTTTTTTTTTTGAAATGAAATTTGATTAATAAAACACAACAAGAAAATGATTTTTAGAAAATATTTTGAAAATATAAAATCTATCTAACTATACATATTTAATTAATTATTCATTATTATCATTCAAATTAACATCTACTTACTTATGATACCCTAATTCGTAAACCCTAAAACCCTACAGTAGAAAACATAACCACAAAGATGAAATTAATTAAATCTTAGGCTGGCATGAGAACATGAAATTGAATCTCCCTGATTTGTTTTATGTTCTAATGATAACTTCTATTAAGTAGTGAATTAGGGAATGAATACATTCTATAAATAAGGATGAATTTTTTTAAGGGATTATATTTGAACTCTACAAATTTATCCAGTGTGGTATGGGTTAACCAATTAAGTTTGTGCGCTCGCAATTTAAACAAACCTCGACCTCACATGTATTTGTGTTAGTTGATCAATTGATTGATTAGATTATTATCATTTAAAAAATTAATAAACGGATCGTATTATGAGAATTTAAATAACTCACTGAATCAAAATAAATAAATGAATAACTTAATAGGTTAATCATTCACTAGTTAAAATACACTTTCATGGGTGGTGTAGTCATCATATAAAGCAAATTTCATTTACAATAGTATAGAATGTGTATAGACCAATAATGCTTCTACTCAAAGTATCCAGGTAAAATAACTAGATAAAAGAATAATTAAATTGAAAATAATAGAATAAATGTATGATTAAAATAGTGTTTATAAAAATAATAACAATGTTACAACAAAAGAGATTAAAAGAAGAGTTTTTTGGAGGAGATCCTAGCTTGATAGCTTCCCTCATCCATTGGGAAATTTAAATGGAATGGTACCACTTAACCTATTCTACAAATACAATAATGAAAGTAAAAACCTCTACAAAATAGAAAAAAAATCAATTTATAGAGTGGATTTGTGTCTAGGTTTTATGATGTTTCAAGTGTGAATGGGAAAATTGAGCCCAAAAAATTAATTCAACATGAAATACCTATTTTACATCCAAAAAGCATGAACCATTGGTCCATACAGTTTGTTGTGTCATGAATTTTTTTTTCTCTATCTCCTGTCAACATTCTGGCCCAATTCAGGCAAGGATAAAAAAATTATTGCCCAAACATAGAACTGATGTCCAATTTAGATATTGCATCCCATCTTTGATCTTCATGGCCTTTTTAATCCAATAAAATACATGATGTTTCTTGAATTTCCTAAAACAATTTTGTATCTCATTTAGTAATTAACATAGTTACAAATTTTTATGTTCAAATAATACATATAAAAATATATATGTATAAAATTCTATAATCAATTGTAAATGGTAAAACATTATTTTTTGTAAAATTTCAAATGAATGAACTCATCCAAAATATTCCATAAATGAACATATTTAACAAAATTTGAAGAAATAATATCATTTATTATAAATAAAATATTCATTAAAATTGTGTTTTATTATCCTTCCATAATTTATTTTCATGATTTACATTATAGTGATTACATAATGTTTTATACATACAAGGAATATATTTTTGTTAAGTTAAATATGATTGGTTTTTTATTTATTGTCTATGTGATTAAATTTTATATTCTAGTTTGTTTTATTTAATACATTAAGAATTATAATTTTTTTTGTAATTTATCACGATCTCACTCGGAATATTTTAATTTACTGATTATTTTATTATGTTCCCACTACTTTCCATGTATTTATTTTCACACTTAAGAGTATTTTATTATTATATATTTATTTATTATGATTTTTATAATCATTATGAATTGTTAAATTTTTTAAAGACTGGTTTATGTTCTATGATTTAAATTTTATACAGTGGGATTCTAAAATTGTTTTTAGGGGATTATCCAACCTTTTTTCAAACTCTAACTAGTCAATGGGTTCATATCCATGAAATATTTTACTCTTGTTTAATTTATATCCCTACCTATATTGAAGGTACTTATTTTTTTCTACTGGAAATGTATTTTGTAAACATATATATCTTCAAATTGTCTATTACGTTAACTTATTATTACTAATCCATGTCATGTAAGACTTATGTTTCTTTAACTAGGATTTCATATAATTATTATTGTAATGAGTAGTGACATATTTAAGAATGTTTCATCTCCTTACACTACTCGTGATATTTTGAATTAACATGACCTATTATTTGGTAGGTAATTTATATCAATAATTATAAAATTCATGATCTATACTTTAGAATATGATCAAATGCATACGTATCATATTTAATATTCATATAACTATATTATAATAGAAGTATCGAAGAAACATCATTAACATGTTTTAGTATCTTATCATGAAACACTATATAATGATGTGATTAAGAAAGAGTTAATTGAACATATGTTACCATCATATCCTTTAACTGCTAGTGAAGGTCATCCCTTCACTAGAGAATACCTAATGATCAAAGAATTGTGTTTGATAGAAAATTAATCCCCTGAATAAGGTAAATACATAAATTAAGATTATAATGAAGTCAAAAAACTAAAAACATACCCATGATATGATTTGTTATCTCTATTGTCTTATCTGATCGACCATCGAACCTCCCTAATGTATAATTACCATGATATTTTAATAAATCCATTCATAATAAAATCATATTCACTTAATTTATTTTTCTTTTATCCATGTAACTTCCATGAGTCATGCATTGTTTTTTTAAATCCTATTGAATATGACAATTTTCAATCAGATAATGAAAATTCTAAAACACTTGGAATCCTCTTCTATAATATTATTAATAAACTAAAATTGAAAAATAATATAATTCAATATTATAATAAAAAATTAAAGCAAAATAAAATAATGTTATAAAAGAAAAAATCATGTAAATAAATTTATTATATAAGGAATATGTTATTAGTTTTCACATTAAATAATTATTTTACATGTATAATAGTCTATTTGACACACATAATGCATGTAAATTCAGTCGACTATTTCTTATTAATATTTATACATTTGAGTTTTTTATATTCAATTGGTTTTTTGTTTTTTACATCCAAGAAAGAAAACATATATCCAAAATTCTGAAATTGGGAAAGGATTTCATAATCTGTGCATGTTTTTTAGTGGAAAGTTATAGAAGGGTGTATGCTCTCTCGAAAAGCCCCTATTTCATATTTTTTGAGGTTGAATTCTTGGAAAATTATTTGAACCATTTTTCAATAAGTAACATTACAATAAATCACCTTCCTCAAAAAAGAATAAAAGAAGGTTCTTTTGAAAAAATTCCTATTTTAATTATTAAAAATTTATCAAAAGTGAACTCTTTTTATTTTAATATTACATTAATTCAATTATTCTAATAATCACCTAATCCCCCTATTATATGTGTTTGGATTTTCACATATTTTCTAGATTTTTATTATAGACCAAATCCCTATTTTCCTACAATAAATGTATAAAATATTTTTTATAAAAAAATCCAAATGATAATAATTAATTAACCTTAACAATTTATTGATAAATAATATTTTTTTAATAATTTGATTACTATAAATTAATAATATAATTAATTTTATATTTTAAAAATCTCATATAATTTAATATCGAATTGATAATAATAACAGATAAAGTTAATTTTTATTTTAATAAAATTAATTTTATTGAAAAATAATGATAATGTAATTATTAATGTATAATAATAATCAATAATAATAATTAATTAAAATAATTAATAATATTATAAATAATATTGTTAGAAAAAATTGTTAATGGAGATCCATATTTGTTTCTTATATTTATAAATAATAATATTTATAATTATATTAAAAATATTAAATAAATACGATTTCATATGCACTCATATATAAAAAAATACATTTTTACAATGACTTGACCATGAATAATAAATTCATGATAACAAATTCATGATAATATTATTATTATTAAAAAAAATCATGAACCTCAAGTTGAGACATCCAAAAATAAAAGACAATAAAGTCATGATAATTATTAAAATATAAAAAAGTCAAGATAAAATGTCATGATAATAATGTCATAAGGATTATTGTTAATGATGTAATGTACCTTGATTTTTGTTAATGATGTAAATAATCTTATTATTATTAAATGTTTTTACTTATTAATACCATGTTAATAATTTCGTATTTAAAAATATTTATAATATAATTGATGACAATAATTATTAATTTAATTAATAGAGAGAAATATAATAATTAATCTTTATTATTTAATTATTTTACATTATTATTATTAATACATATATTATTTTTGACACCTAGTATTTTCTATTTGTTATATTTTTATTTTTTATTTATAATTATTTAATATGTTTTAAGTTCATGTATTAAATTTCATTTATAATCTAATTATAATTTACATTTTTTGAGAATCTGATGTTACCTAACTCTTTTAATTTTTATATTTTCAGTTTTAAAATTACATTATTTTCTATCGTTTATATTATTTTCTGTTAATTATTTTGATGAAATTCATTTTATTTTCAACAAATTATTATTACCTTTCAAGTTTCACTAAGATTGTCCATATATTTTATATTTTATAAAATCTACCTACCTGAAACATAACAAAACATATTATTTATCATGTGCGTAAAATTAAAATATAAAAAATAGTTGAAAATAATAAGAATATCCCATATATAATTAAAAACAATAATTTGTATAGAACAAATATAAGTGATTGGAAAATTAACATTTACACTCCAATAAATTTTTTAAATTTATTATTAGTAAGTACCACATTCTTAATTTCATTTTTATAATAATTAATATAAATTTTTAATAATATAATTTATTTTTATTAATAATTTAATTATTAAAATTTATTACTAATGATATTATTATATTAAAAATTTTTAATTAATAATGCTTTTGATGTGTAAATGTTATGTTTTTAAATAATAAATATTGAGTCAAGTAAATTTTTTATTTTATTTTAATTATAAAATTATTATTTTTAAAATTATTTTTAATATGTTTTTGCTAGTGGGGTAAATTTCATTTAGATTATATTTTTAATTAATAATTTTTACCCATTCAAATTCACTTACTTGAAATATAATAATGTTTCAAGTAGGTGAAATTGAAATCTTATAAATTAAAAATTATAAATGAAATATAAAAGAAATTTTAAATTCTAACTAAGAAACAAAAAATAATTGAAAATAAATAAAAATGTGTAAAAAATTAAGGAATAACAATTTAAATGAAACAAAATATTGTTCCTCCAAAAAATAACATTTATACGGATAATTTTTTATGAAATCACCTCTTTTGTAAATTATTTTTTTATATTCATATTATTTTAAATTATTTTTTATTTGTACAGTGAGTTTATTAAATTTCCTTTATATTTTATTTATACTAGATTTTATGTGCTTAAATATTTTGATGTGTAAATGTAATGTTTTTAATCAATAATGTTTGTGTCACATAAATTAATTTTGGTTTATTATATTTCTGAATTTTTTTTATTTTAAACTAATTTTTAAATTTTTTGTCTATGTTTTAAGTATTATTTAGATTG
Organism: Viscum album; assembly: GCA_963277665.1. Lineage (NCBI taxonomy): Eukaryota > Viridiplantae > Streptophyta > Magnoliopsida > Santalales > Viscaceae > Viscum > Viscum album. Next base: position 1,778,527,106 of record OY728137.1, read on the forward strand.
TACTTAATGTTTACATTTTTTAGGATTCCAAAGATACCTACTTGAAACATAATATGTTTTGATGTGTTTCAAGTGGGAGACATTGAATGCTTACAAAAAATAAAATATAACTTAAACCAAAATGATATTTAAACAAATGTTAAACACATAAAAAATATTTACAAAATTTATTATCATTAAAATATTAAATAAGATATAATATAGATGATACAAAACAATTTTTCTTCAACACCAAACATTTAAAGATTAAAAGTAGGTAACATTAATATATTAAATTATATAAATTATAATTAGATTCTTAATAAAATTTAAAACATGCCCTTAAGACATTTGAAATGATGGAAACAAACAAATAATATAATTAATAGAAAATATTAAGTATTAATAATAATATATGACTTAATAATAATAATATGAAATAATCAGTAAATTTAAAATAATGAATATTTTCCATTTATCGATGACAATAGAAATAATTATAATTAATAATATTATAAATATTTTAAAATTCTTTATTATTAATATTATATTAATAATTAAAAATAAATGTTTATTAGAATGTGAAGTAATATTTATTAATAATATTAATATGAATAATATTAATAATAATAATAAAATTATTAATCACTTATAATATTTTTTAATATTATGATAATTTACCTACTTATTAATAATTGTATTGTTATTATTATTCATAAATAACAACATTATTATTATTTCTACTACTTTAATAAAATATAATTATCATAACTTTATGAATAATGTCATTACTTTATTATAATGGATTTATTATAATGAATTTATTATCAGGACTTTATTGTAATGAATTTTTTTATAAATAATTCATTTTCATTAATATATTATTATGATAACTATATTATCCATGATAATGTTTCTAGATTAAAATTCCAATAGAGCACCTTCCTTGATTTTTTTTCAAGAACGCATTATCCGAGACAACGACTTCTTATAAAAAACTCAAATAAATTTTAATCTTAGACAGAGCCCACTATTCTACCCGATTTCCCCCAAATTTCATCTGTGGTTTGGAAAATATTTTCCCAACCTACACATTTTTTGATATACATTATGGGTTATGTTGGAATACTTTTAATGGAAAGAAACACGTAAGACTATTTAGAGTTGAGACTTTTGTTTTCAAAATTCATATGTGGATTTTTATTTCCAAATCCACTTTTCTATGAATAAATGATCGTCACATAAATTAGAGTAATATATTATATTTTAAATACATTAATTGTATAAGATTATGATTTCATAATATAATAACCTATTCCTGGTCGACCCAACATATCACTTGAGACGGTGTGCTACAAGACCTTAAGCATGTTCCCGATAGCTTCGAGATAGTGAAAAACACCAGAGTGTCAATTTATAACATTTGAGAATAATTTCCCCATTATGATAGAAATAATCACATTAAGTATTCTATAAATAAATCTGACATGACTCATGGAATTTAAGATGTTTATGAATATAATTAATAAACAACTTTTAAAAATAATGCAATAGACAAAAAAAATATAACACAATTGAATCAGATAGGAAACCATCGTTTCATAAAAGAAATTATTTCAAAACAATCACAAATACATGACAATTAAAAGTAAACACAATGTTAATATGGTTGATATATCAACTATTCAATAGGTTTACAACGGTGAAGGATCTCAAAATATTAACATTATGCAATCTCCCGATAACCAACGATCACCAGCATCACTACATTGATGACGATCGATGAGAATTTATAATCTCTAAAAAATCAAATGACTCCCTTAAATTTACTATTATCTTTCATATCCAAGACCACGTACACTCCATGGGAATATTCAAAGGGTAAGTCCAAGCCCATTAATATGCCACCATGAATCTATATAATATTTTTCTCATTGAAAACCATTAATTTTTGTTTGTGAAATATTATTTTAAATCACTTTTAATAGAAAAATATTTCATAAATTCTATAGTTTTTAATTAAAAATAAAAATTCCCTAATATTTATAAAAAAAAGTTCGAATTGACTACATAACTTAGGGAAATGTTATATAATCAACCTCATAATATCTAAATAAATAAATGTGAAAAACAATACTATTCATTTATAAATCCATAACCATGCATGAAATATGGGGAAATAACCAAGGCCTCAGAGTAACTAGGACAATAACGTAGTATACCAGATGACATAAATGAGCCTTACAATTATAAGAGATCTTATAGTCTTTCTACATTCCAAATATACATCCCGTTCACTCTAAAACTACCTAGTCCACATTCCATACCCAGTACACAATCTACACCTAGGTAGTACAAATTTAGTTTTCCAACAGACCTAATTCCTCCATGTGAAACCCAAGATCAACATAAAATTTCATAATCAATGTCCACAGTACCATATAATCAATTAAATTCTACAATTATGAAACATAAATCACAAGGTAAATCCATTTATAAAACTCCTTTTGAAACCCTTTGGATTGAAAATCTTCTATAAAATATGTCATCAAACACTCTACATGTATAAAACTATTATCCCTCAACCGCACATATCATGAATTATTAGTAAATAAAAACCAAATTAAATCCAAAACATTTAGGCATGTCAAAGGAAATATCAATTAAATAGAGAAACCCACCTCTAATATGGAAGGAATTCATAGCCTTTTCATTAAACTACAAGATGTAAAGATAACAGATCCTTATAATCCTATAAACCCAATAAATATGCATAATAAAAAAATAGCCCTAGTCTTATCACTCATGAAAAATTAGGGCTTAAAAATAAAAATAAAATTGATTGATAAGAGATAACGATGAAGGTAGAAATCCAAGATAAATTAAGATTTTACCGTGAATAATCTCACTATAAGAAAGGGATATATCCAAGGATGCAAGGAACATTGGAAGGGTCCAACGAACTCATACCCTAGTGGTAAGTGATATTACTCAGCATCATAGAGACCCCAGTTCGAAACTGTATGGAGATGAATTTTTGTGTTAATGTAGCGGTATTGTAGAAAGTATTGTTTGGTACTTTTGAATCCGAAACTATTTAATCAATTTGAGCCATTAGGTGACCAGTTTGGGCCTATGGGTGGCAGGGCCTTAGGTCCATAGGGTCATCTAGGTATAAATAACATGGAGTGGCCTAGTTCAACATATATAAATCCCTATAGGATGTGTTAGGGAAACAAATTATAGAAACCAAAGCAGAACTGATCAGATTATAATAATGAGATGTTATAGAAACCACCATTGAGACTAGAAACAATGATGTTTTGCATAGGGAAATGATTGACAATCATCAATTCAAGGTGGGGAGTTAGACATTCAACAATGAAGATGTTGGGGTGGGGTAGTTCTAGTGGGTTGGGCTTGCAGTTCATGTATGGGGAAATTTATCTTTGTGCCTTGGGATTATGTACTTGGTTTACAGGTCGTGCTTAGGCCTTTGGCCTTGGGCCTATGGGTCATGTAATGGTTCCCCTTCAACCGTTAAAAGGGGGGATTATATAATATAAATATAAATAATTCCTTCATGCCATTAAAGTAAGGAACATGGGAAGAGAAACATCTTTTATACAAATAAGGATAAAATAGTGAAGGGGTTAAATATAAACAAAGGAAAAGTAGTCAATTCCATAATTTAAGAAACCTGGGTAGATGGGTTATGCAATGATCATCCTTCTTGTGGTGTGGCACACCTCCCCCATAAAACCAAACTTTATCCTAGTATGAGTCATGGTGATACTTCCCCCAAAAAAACCCCCCACAACCTCAACTTACTTCACAACATGGCCTCCCTAGGTCAAGGAACGAAGCCTCTCCCTGAAATCCCACCAATGTTTCCCATCTGGGATAAAACATGAACTCCATCCATTGTGGCACGATCACCCCCTTCATCACCAACCATTGAAGGGCCATACTTGTTCGTATCATATCCTACTATAGTTGACCACATTCTATGACAAATTAGAAAACACCCCCAAAACTCCCAAAATCAAAATAATTTAATAATTTAATAAATTCAACATATATTAATGACTAGAAGGATGTCATAATTATCCCCATCATTCCAATTTCTATTCCCTAAAATAACTTAATGTTACACACCATAATATTAGTGATCATTTATATTCCATTAAAGCATCATTCTCCTAATTCTAGTGGATATCCTAGACAAACTTACATGCACATTAGAGGACAAAATTTAAAATATCAATTGAGTTACACTAAACATCATAAATTTTTAAACAATGTAATACACATTATGAAAAATCTATTTGTCTAAAGAGAATTGTAGAAAAGAATAATGTGTTCCAAATCTGTTGTGGTCATGAAATTGTGTGTAACATCCTAACACTATATTTTAGGAATGATCTATTATTTCATTTCTCTTTATCTTTATTTGATTTGATCTATGGTTTTTAATGTTGTTTCATTCTCTTTTGATCCTATAGAGGGAGAAGTTGTTTGTTTTGGTTTCTTTTTGGGATTAAGTGATATGGTTGAGGATCTTATCTTAGCAGTAGACATGGTTTTGATGTTGTAATAGCTACAAGAGTTCAATCATCCATCTGGTGAAAGGATGGTAGTAGGGGTTTCCTATAGAAATTCCACCATCTAGCTAGTGGGGTTCCCATTGGCCCTTTCTTTTTTCTATGAGCCACCAACTAGCTAGTGGATTCCATTGTCTCATCAGTGATGCCGTTTGGGGTAAGGATTCTTGGTAATTATCACAAATTTGTTTCTTTTAATCTCTATTATATTTCTTTAATAATATACCAAAAACTTAATTCGAACCTATTGATCTTAGAGACTCTCTAGAGGTGACTTTGTCCCTTCAAGACTTGTATCTTCAGGGAAAAATGATTTGGTTGATGCATTGATTCACATCCAATAATTATACCATGATTTGATCATTAATTCATCTATGATCATCTATCACTTTCATTGAGACTGGTGGATTCTCATGATGTTGATGAACCTGAGTGTTGAATTGGTGAATTTTGGTTCTAGGATCCTCCCTTGATCATTATAGCCTTTCATTTCTCCTTGATTGGGGATCTTATGTTGGGAGTTTACGAGATTTTGATTTTATGAAGGTGATTTTATAAATAAATTCTTATACTTTGAAACTATTTTAGATTGATTAATATGAAATTTATTTTCAATTTTCCTCAAATACTTGATTCAGGTATTTTAATAATTGATTTTGAAATCTCATAGCTTTTGTGATGAAATATTATTGGAAATGGATGTTGTAATAATGAATTGAATTCTATAAAATTATCTTGAATATTAATAAATGATTTGAATCTTTATTTTGATGATAATGTTTGAGAAAATAAAGCATGAATTGTTTTATGATTTGAAATTAAATGAATTGATTTGAAAGGAATGAGTTTTTTAATTTAAACTATTTTATGTGGTGTTTTGAAATTAAATGGAATGTTTTGAAATGTGATCTTTAGGCCAATTTGAATTATTCATGGAAATGATTTGAGAATTATTCAAATTAATGGTATCCCAAAGTATGTTTTTCCTCAAAGCATATGAGAACCTTGGTAGTTTTGTGGGAATAACCCACTCTATTTATGTATTAGCTCTAACTGATAATGGATTGATGATGACAGTGCTAAATGAACTATGATGAGGGGGGAGAATTCATTTTTTGGGCTTTCCTCATATTCCAAATAGTACTGATATCTATGGATGTGTGCACACCTAGGGCCATACTTCATTGAGATCTATGAGAATCATACACTAACCGGACCATGAGACTCTTAGCCATGGTTCTATTATTGTAAATGACTTACACATTCTATTGTTGACTAAAATTGTTATTCATGCCTATTTTGATATAAATGATTATTAGTTACTTTTTTCAGATATTCCAACATATTTTTATTTTATGGAAATTAACATTTTACATTATTTTATTTTATCCATTGAAATTTTTTGAAATTTTTTTTATCAGAACTCTGAAAAAGTTATCATGCTAATTTAATGAAAGGGAAGAACACAACTTGGAGGCAATGAGTGTTCATGATTAGAAGGACCTTTGGAGTTAGTGGTTACTGTTGCACGATGTGATCCACTTGTTACATAGAGATAATATGGTGATGTATTTGATGATTTTTGTGATAACTTTTGTTGGAATACCATTTTTTGGGACTTGTGTTTGTTTTCAGGTGGTACTTTTCTCTAGAGAAGTGTTTGATATACCGAATATTTATTGATTCATATATGAGTATTTTTTTTAAATGAGTTATTCTTATATTTAAATTATTCCCTCTTTATTATTTTTTTTCCCATGTGCTAGTCACTAACACATGGGGATTTGGACTTCCCTTTGGGATATGTCAAGACTAGATTGGGTACTATAAAAGTTGGTTATATAGGTTAGTTTATGAAAAATTGGTATCATAAGAGGGCATGTTTATTCTTAAATGTCATTGTGTACTTTGTTATGTCTTAGTAAATAGGATAGAAGATTATCAGGTCTTAAGGGTTATATTATGAGTATGTTCCTAACCAAATCTCGTCATAACAAGCCTTAATTTATGAAGGGTTTTGGGAAAAAGTGTCATTAAAGAAATTAGATGATATGATCATAGACTCTTCCAAAATATGATATAAAATTTTTGGTTCCCATATGAGTTATGATTGATAGAGTGGATGTTCATGTATCTCTTGGAAGATGTTCCCTTGTCATCTGTTGTTGTTTTTAGTACCATACCCCCCAAAAGACGTTTGAACAAACTTCAAGTGTGTGTGTGTGGGGGGGGGGGGGGGGTTTATCTACTGATTAACTAAAAAAAATAAAACCCTCTATTCATCCAAAACCTCATGGAGGAAGGTGTGTATATAATCCAAGATCTAGGCCATTAAGGCTCACCAATTCCCTTTTAGGAACCATAGGTGGTCCCTCAAAGGGATGATAGCAGACAACATTGCTAGGATTATCTTCAGAAAGAACTACCATCTTTTTAGGGTAATAATGATCCTCAAGAGGTATAGGATTGGTTGAAAAATAATGAGAAACTGTGAGTTTTTTGAGATTCTTGATTCCATTAATGTGAAATGTATATCATTCAAACATTAATTTCCTAAGAGGAGATATTTGGATATTATAGTTATAGTGAATTAGAATGAAGGATGGGATTATAAATACTACAAGGCTCTCATCGCAAGTCAGTTCTATCTAGAATTGATCGTATTCCCACTACTATGGAGTTATTTGTTGTTTTTTTAGATTACAATGACCCCATGAAGAAGCGTGAACTGCCTTCAGTGGGGGTATTGATGAACCATAGTGGGAGAAACCCCTGGTTAAATAGAACCTCATGGAGGTAGCTATGCATGTGATCAAATATTTGGGACAAGTAGTCACACTTGTTCTCATTTAGTAAACAAAGGTGATACCTCAAATGGATTATAGGAGAGATCATTTTCATGAATTTCATTAGAAAAAAACACAATCCTTTTAGGGTACCAATATTCATCATGTGGCTGAGGATTGGTTGAAAAATATTGTGCAAATATTTGAGTTTTTATTGGTTCCAAATTAAATTATGGTGAAATGTGTTGTCTTAAAACTTTTAGGGATCAGAAGGAGATGGTGGGATGCTAGAGTTATGGAAAAGAAGAATGATGTTTTGGACATGAATGATTTCAAGGCTATTACCACAAAGAAGAAATATCTAGAAATGATGGTCTTGGTTATGTCCATTATGTTTCTTTACATTCATCAATTTGATCAGACGGTTAATTAGTATGACAATCACCTAGATAAACATTCTCAGATCTCACCTGATGTTGTGTCAAAAGTGAATAGGTATACCCAAAGGTTTCATATGTTTATTCAATTAGATATTCAATAATATGAATTCATACAAAAAGATTAATACCTACTATAATGTATTAGATAGATATTTTATAGATGAGATTGACCTGGTTGGTAAGTCTCGGTTGATTGGAGTTCATATAACTCTTAGTGGCACTATTAGTGGTCCCTTTAAAGGGGAGATGAAGTGAGATGAGTCTAGTGGTTGAAACCATAGTGGTGTATCATTACAATAGACTTCATATAAATCTTATTTAGTGACTATAAAATTCCTATTGAATTTTTAATAATATTAAAATATTCGAAATAAGTATCATACTTACATAGAGGAACCAAAGATCTATATATTTTACCAACGATTGTGTCACTTGTATAGGTTTTTCCATGTTTTTTACACTCCAAGAAGTGGTATGGGCTCGACAGTACTAGGAGGATTTGTGACTTAGTTGGATGCTTCAAGAGCAAAGGGGTTCCAACCATAATCCTCATGAACAAATCTTATTCACATTGTAGATGAATCTCCAATGGAATCCTTTATGGTTCTATTGAGAGTGTGACATATTAATTCCATTTTTTATCTTTAGTTACTTATCTATTTGATATTGGTACCTCTCATTCTTTGATATCTACCCATACTATAAACCTTATAAATATTCCTATGTATATGTTGACTTATGTTATGGAGATTTTAATTCAATTTAGGACATTGAGAGAGAAAGGTTTATGATTATCATCTTTTACATTTTCTTCAGAAAAAGTCAATCTCTTTTGAGACTTTTTGTTTCCTGATATAAATCCTTTATATTTAATTACTAGGATGGATTGGATGATTTATCAGAAATATCATGTTGATTGTTATCATTGGTAGGTCTCCTATACATCCCCAATGGGTAGTGTCATGTTTTTTAGGGGGAATAGGACTTGAGGTCGATTCAAGCCTGACATCCTCCTCTGATTTTGGGTAGGATGATTACCATTTTTCCTTTATAATGAATTTTTAATCTTATTATGGTGATATTCCCATAGTATCTACTGAGTTTACATATTTTTTGGCATCCGAAATTTCGAGTTAATAACTAGTGAGGGAGGTGGAGTTTTTTATTGATTTGGTTGAAGGTACTCGACCCATATCCATTCCTTTCTACCATATAACACCATCTAAATTAAAGGGATTAATTTATCAATTGGATAAAATTATTTCCAATGGATTCATTTGACCTAGTGTGTAACCTTTGGAAACACTATTGTTCATTCCCAAGAATTATAATAGAACTCTTTTTCTATGTGTTGTTTATTCAAAGTTAATCAGGTTGTGATCAAGATCAAGTATATATTTTCCCATATCGAAGAACTATTTTATCAGTTGAAAAGGGTGAAGTGGTTTTATATAAGTGATATTTTTTCTCGTTATCACTTTCCTATGATCAAGTAGTCTCATATCCCTAAGATAACTTTCAGTAGTAGTTATGGTATTTATGTGTAACTTGTTATACCATTTAGTCTAGACAATTCCCTTTTGGTGTTTATGGAACTGATGAACTTAATCTTCCACCAGTCTTCAATTCATTAATTGTGGTATTTGTGTAAAATGTATTGGTTTCCTCAAATATAGAGGACAAGTATTGCCTTATTTTATAATAGTCCTAGACATCTTAAAAAATAATTTTCTTTATATCATGAAATCAAAGTGAAATATTTGTACATAGGAGGTAATCTTCTTGGAGAATGTGGATTCCAAATAGGGTATATCAGTTGAACTTAAGAAGTTGAAAACAATAATGTAATGGGATAAAATATAAAATGTCATTGAGATTATGAGCTTTTTGGACATGATAAGATATTACTTCCATTTTTTGATGGATTTCACAAATTTTCCTTCTATATTAACTGCCATACACAAAATGGAGTAATATTGATATGGGATTCAAAATGTATGGCTTTGTTTGATTATTCAAAGCATTTTTGACTTCAACATCAGTGTAGACTATTCGAGAGTTTAAGAATAGATCTTCGATCTTATGTGATGCACCAGGTTTAGGTTTATGCTACGTTCTCATTCAAGGAGATCATGTGGTGTGTTATGGTTCTCATAATCTATGTCTTTATGATAATATATTTCCCACACATGATCTCAAAATCAAAGATATGATTAATTATCTTATGATTTGGGGGAATTAACTCTTGATAGGAAGGTTTTCCATATTCACCAATCATAAATTCATGAGTTATATTGACTCAAAAAAATATGTGAATATTTTTCTAAAGAGATAAAATGAATAAAAATAATTTAACTTTGACATTTCATACACCAATGGAAAGGGTAATATTTTTTATTATTCTCTAAGTAGTAAACATACCTGCCATTTCATGAAAAACATCTAAGGTGTGAAACCTCATGTTTCTATTTGCTTGTATGCATTTGGGAGGTTGAGAGGATGGGACTGAGGTTATGTTGGATTGTGTTCAGTTGAAATCCGCTCTTTAAAAGATGATTCTCTAGGAACAATATCTTCATGATGACTCTCTAGGTACTAGATAATATTTATATGGTTGGGTGACTATTGATTAATGGTCTATATCATCATAGGGTATTCTTATCTTATATAATTGATATGTTTTTTCATCACCTATGAGAAAGGTTTTTATGGTGGATTTTCATCATTCCCAGTGGGTAGAACACCCAAGAACAATGACGATATTTTATTACATGAGGTGTTGTTTATGGTAAACATGTATTTAAGGGGAAATTTCTAATTTTATTTGTTTTTGTTAAAACTATTATCAGATAATGATGAGAATAAGAATAATTTTTTCATATTTTATCCACTTGTGGTGCTTCCATAGATGTGGGATGAGATATAAATGGACTTTGTGGTTGGGTTGTCGCATACTCCCCAAGAACAGAATGAAATTTTGGTGGTGATAGATCATTTGACAAAATTGGATCAATTTTTCCCAATTTATAATAGGACCAATGTTGATGTATTGTAAAATATGTATATCCAATAGATATTTAGATTGTATGGATTTCAATTTATAGTGGTTTCCAATAGGAATCCACAATTTACTTCCTGTTTTTTCATAGGCCTCTAGGATGTGGTGATACCTCAAGTTAAGATGACCACAACTTAAGATCCTTAGACAAATTGTCTGACATAATAAGCTATACAGACTATAGAAGACATGCTTCCTAATAGTAATATTGACTTTAAAGGAGCTTGAGATTTCAATTTGGGGTCGTTCATGTTTTCTTACTACTAGTAATATATTAAAATGGAATTCTTTGGGGCCTTGTATGTCCATCCATATAAATCCCCACATTGTTAGTCATAAATAAGTGAAACATCCATGGTGGGACCTAGTTTGGTTCAAGAGATGAAAAAATGATTAAACTAATCCATCGTATAATGGTAATGAAAAAAATATTATGTTGAAAGTCTTTGATGCCCTTTGGAGTTCTCAGTCCGTGACCAGCTGTTTTTTAGGGTCTTTCCTATATTGGGTTATCGATGACATAGAAGATCGGGTAATTTAGAACCAATAAATGTGGGACTTTTTAGTATTATCGAGTAGATTGGAATGTTAGAATAATATTTTGATTTACCAACTCATATTAAATAAATCCCTAATAGATTTAACATGTCATCACTCAAGAAGTACCTTTTTTATCCATTTGAGTTTATAAGTTGGGAGGACCTTTATGTGAAACCTAATCTGACTATGCCTGAGTTGCGAGTTTGGATTACTGATTCACAGAGGAAGGTTTCTCTTGAAAATTATATACCATGGATTTTGGTGCAATGAAAAAATTGTTCTGGTTTTAATGAGACATTCGAATGTGAGGAGTCAATGAGATATTAGTAGTATCATCTCTTTGTTTTTGGTGATTCTTGACCAGATTTTTGGGAGAGAAAAGCATTTAGGGTGGGGAGAATTATAACATCCTCAAACAATATTTTAGGTAGAATTTATTTTATCCATTATATTATTTCTTTTTTGAGATGATCTATGGTTGTGCTTATTCTTTATTGATTGTTTCTTTCTTATTTGATCCTTAAAATGGGAAGAGTTCATGTTTTGGTTTTTTTAGGGGGGTTGTGAGATAGTTAGGGATTTTATCTCAAGAGTGGACTTGTTAATGTCTCTATAATAGATATAGGAGTCCCACTGATAATGACCACCAGCTATCCAATGGAAGGATGAGAGTAGGGGTTTCCTTTAGTAATCATATTGTCTAGATACTGAGGGCCACTTATCATCAAATGGGTGGGTGAAAAAATAGAGGTCTCATGGGAACTCCATCATAAATTAAATGGGGTTCCTGGATTCCAATACATTTTTCCAAGTGCCACAATATAGCTGTTGGAAGACTACGGCTAGACGGTTACATTGTTCGAGGGGAGGAATTTCGGTATTGTATCATAAATTTGTTTTTTAATATCTATTTTATTCCTCTATTTATATACCTTTAACCTAAATCAATATTATTAATATTGGATACTCTCTAGACGTGACTTTATCCCTTACAACATTGTTTTTTAATGGGTTAATACTCCAGTTAACACAATGATTCTCTTCCAGTAAGTTTCTCCTTGATTTGATTATGAATTTTTATTTTATATTTTATATCTTTCCTTGAGAGAAATGGATTGTCATGATATTTATTGATCAATATTTTTACATGTTTAATTTTGGTTCTAGGACTCTACCTTGATTGTGTTAGACTTTCATCTCTCTATGATTGAGGATCTCATGTTGGGCGATGATGGGACCATGATTTGAGGTAGGTGGCTTTGTAAGGAAATACTTATCACATGAAACCGTTGTCGGTCACTTAATTTGAAATTCATTTCTAATTTAATTTCAATTATTTATTAAATTATTTTTATAAATAATTTTTAATTGGTATGCAATTAATGGTGAAATATAATTCAAAATGGATTTTGTAATTCAATATTGATTTCTAGAAACATATCTTGAATTGAAATGAATGATTTGAATCATGATTTGGAAAATTAATTTTGAGAAAATATAGCATAAAATGTTTGATGATTTTAAATGAAATGGATTTATTGGTAAGGCATGAATTTTTTTTTAAAATTAAATCAATGTTTTTTATATGAAATGAATTGTTTTAAATGTTATCATAGGGCCAATTGAAATTATTTGAGAAAAATTGAAATGACTGATAGCCCCAATCATTTTTTTCCATGAAACACATGGGATCATTAGTGGTTTGGTGGGAATAACACACACTGGGATTGAATTATCTCAACTGAAAAATGAATTCATGATGGAAATTCTAACTAAACTATGTTGAGGGTAGGAAGATAATTTTTTGGTGTCCTCCTTTTCCCATTAGTCTTAAGATCTAGGGATTTTTTCTTACCTAGATCTATACTGCACTAAGATATTTAAGAATCATATACGAACCTAACACTATGACTCTTAAGAATGTTTCAATGATTTTGAATTATTTATACATGATAATGTTGACTGATATTATTATTCATTCGTATTTTTCTAGATATGATTTTTCATATTTATTTTTTCCAATATTTCAATATATGTTTATTTGATGTAAATTAACTTTTAACCCTATTATATTTTATCCATTGAAATATTTTGAAAAACATGTTTTGATATGAACTATGAAAAAAGATATCATTCTGTGTTTTAATTAGATTTGAGCATATATGGTTAATTTGATATGGATTGTTTATATAAAACTTTGTGAGATTATACTGGGATATTACTTCACACACCTAATTTTTCCATTTAGTTTTTGTATATTTCTTTATGTTCAGTATCAAAAAGGGGAAATCAATTCTTAGAAGTACTGGATATTCGTGATTAGCAGAACCTTGGGAGCTAGAGATGATTGATGGAGTATATGAACCAATTCTTAAATAAAGATCTTATGGTGATGTATCCGATGATTAATGAAATGAATTTGGTTGATAAATTATTTTATGGACATTTATCAATCTATGGGATTTTTTTTATTGTGGGTTTTTTGACATACTGATTTTTTCTTGATTCATACCCACTAATATATCTTGATGACCTGTTAGTATTGCTAAATTGGCACCAAATGATTGTTTACTATTCCTTTGAACTATTCGATAGCCTCTAGGGATTAAAAACACACATCGGGCCATGTTCAGACTAGTTCAGGTACCATTTAGGAAGGCTATCCAGTTCAGTTCATCAAATTGTATGGGGGAATCAAAATTCTCTTGTGAAGACAAAGATCATGATTTTCAAATTTAACCCATTAGTTAAGAAACTATTTCATGTTGGACACGGACACACTATGTTTTTCGCTTTTTTAATGATTTTTTATATATTATACAAGATAAAATTATAGAAGGATATTATAATTTATTGGGGAATTTATTCGAACATTATTGGAAATTGTAATGTTGAAGGATGTGGAGACATTTAACATATGAATATGTTAAATTTTAGAATTAGAAATTGGATTTATTAAAGAGAATTATTATAATAATTTGAGAGATAACAAGATATAGTGGATGAACCTCTTTCAAAAAATAATTCTAGAGATTTTATCATAAAGTTTTTCTAGTATTCAAATGATATTGAATACTTAGACTCGTTTATAGAGATACAATTAAATAGATACACCTATTTGGTTTTTTTGTGTTAATTTCTATAACACAATCAATATAAGAGTATTTGGTATCATATTTTTAATAAATTTATCTTTAAGTGAGGAATTGGTAGGTATAAGGGGGGAGTTACCCTTGGTATTGGTAGTGGGGTGAACCAAAACCAATTAGTCACAATAGTGCATTAATGATATCCTCGGTATATAAACTCATCATTGGTGTGTGTGGATTATAAATTTCACTTTTGGATGAATCAAAAAAATATTGAATATTTTGGGGTGTTGTCAAATCAATGAGCGGGTGGCTAATTTTGGGATTTCATTAATTTAAATGGTTAAATTTGAATAACTTAACAAAACCCCCATAATCTTCTAGAGGTGATTTTTCACATTTAATTTATAAGTAATTTTAGAAAATAATTACCCAAAATTAAGAATTCATATAGGTAAATTTTCATTGATTCTCTTTCAATTTTTTCATTTTAGTGGAGAATCCAAGGGAATACTCCTATAATTGATTCTAGACATGCTCTGAAATTCTATAAATAACATTCCTAGTATCACAAGTGGAAGCACAGATCAACCTAGAGTTTTACATCATTCAATGTTGATCCCAATAAGTAGTAATCTTTCTCTCTATATGTTCTTGAGATAGAGGTTGGGGGATTATTCTATATAGGGCTTGAGATAATTCATGAGTGTTTCTGTTGTGAAAAAAAACTCCCTTGTATAAAAACGGTGAAATTATAATTTCTTTTTAAGGGAAATGTTTGAAAATTTCTCAATAATGATTTATCACATATTTATTCATAGTAACTCCACATTTCTAATAATATTATTATTATTATTATTATAACATATGATACATTTTTATATAAATATTTTTTAAAAATATATAAATTAATATATATTTAAGTGATATTAAATAAAATATACATTACTATATGGTCATTAACTCGACCCTTCAACCATACATGAAATTTATTAAAACCTTGAATAATAGAATATTAAATCAACTAAATATTATTTTCTCAATAAATAAAAAATATTATATTCAATAAACTCATGAGTAAACATTTATTTTAATATTCACGCAACTAAATAAATATTTATAATAACTGATTTTACTAAATAGAAGAATAAATAATAATTTATTTATTATCCTATGAATAATAATCAAGAGATAATATTCAATTAACATATCCTAAAATCAAATATCTGGTGATTAAATTTATATGATTAATAATAATGGAATAATTATTATTCAACGAGATGATAATAATACTTTTTTTGAATATTAAATTCAATAGAATTTAATAAGATTCTGGATATATCTTTATATGTCTATTTCTCTATGGAATTAGTTGGACTTACCCAACTTCCAAGATAAACATCAAAAAACACATAATGACACCCATAGAGAATGAAGTTAATGTTGAAATTATAAAAACCTTTCTATGAATACAACTATGTAATATAATCTCTTTTCATGATACCTCATCAAGAATGATGCATACTTCTCTCGTCATTATATATGAATGATTGATCTTTCTTTTAAAACCATAAATGAACTCTTTGATGAAAATCTATGGACATTAAGTTAATTATATTGTTCTATTTGAATAGAAGGTTCAAATATATCTTCCTCTATTAAAAAGGAATAGATAAATCGTATCTTGACATCTTTAATTAATGTCCTGTAACATTGGTCTCACCCAATGTATTATACCTTTTCACAAACACATGTCATCATGGATTTCATCCCCATATCAAATTGAAAGACTCATGATATGAATTAATTGAAACCACAATTATAAGGACCAATACACACATTCATAGATTGGAATATCTAATGGAAGTTAAACATGTGGAACTCAAATTGTATTTTCTCCCTTATGACCCGAAAATTATTATAGATCACTACGTGATAAAATAATTATAAAAAGTATCAATGTGTTTTGAGGCCCTAATACACTATAGTATTACATAATTTTTGTTCTTTTAGGTAGATATTATTTAAACCATTGGACATATGTTTAAGAATATTATCATAAAATTTATAGGCTCTCGTTATTTTAAATAATTGTTATAAATTTTTTATTTAAGAAATATTCTAATGATATAATAATATTATTCTTACTTATATGGACAATAATCATGGGATAAGATATTTAATCATATTCTAGTAATTAAAATTATAATATAAGTTTGTTTTAGGGAATCAGCTTTAATAAACTCCAACTTGTTCTAGACATAATAACAGAATAAAAAATTCTTAGTCATCACATCATAATCATGGTTTTACAAAGGTATGACTATATGCGTTAGTCCTTCTAACTTCTTGTGTGGATAATCAACTTTCCTCAATTTCACATCACTCTGAAAAACTCATAAGACGTGATATCACTGATTATTTAGCTCCTATCTGATTTCATAAACATGACTTCTAGGGTAATACCATATCCATATGTTTTTTATAATATATATTACAATAATATTTTACTATCTTGGAATAAGACCATGATCTATAACTAGTAGTTTCTTAAACTAATTTTTGAGTTGCATCACAAGACACAACTTACTTGGTATTTGTAGATATTGATACCACTGTCTCTAATAATCTTCCTTTCATATTTACATAATCTTAATATGATATATAAGATTATTGTATCTCTAATGAAATTAGTTTTTTATCCCCATGAGAAATATTAATCTATTTTCTCTAATTACTGGGAACTCATCCTTAATAATTTCTCAAGTACTTTCCAAATAGTTTTGGTTGTTATATTATGAAATTCTACTGATTCTATTTGATATTTTCTTGTTATGATTTATGTATAAGAAATATAAAATATTAGTTTTAATCATCTAATTTGTGATATATTCAAACATTTAAGAATATGAAATTATATTCATCATAATAATCTCCTCTTGTACCTTAACATGGAATCATGTACAGATTTTATGTGAAAAGACATGGGAAACAACTCACTCTTTAATTGTTCCATTTGTATTTTTAAATACCTTTCCCATGTATGTACTATGACTTATCATTCGAACCATTTATATCTATATTATTTGAACTAGTTCCCTTGAACTAGATCTTCTACTTTATTTCATTCTTAGAGAAATAATATTATCTTAGTATTAAATAACAATAAGACTAAAAATTTGTTTTCATATGTTATGTATATATTTGACATGGAAAACTATGGATCTCAAACAAATCCCTTGTAGACACATGGATCAAATTCATCACTAATAAAACTAATGTCTCTTATGAAATCATCAAAATTAACATTCCATGATAATGATGGTTTCTTCGATCTATAAATGGATCTTCGTAATTTTCATACATTATTGTAATTCTTTTGTGGCACCAACCCGTTTGCTTACATTATATTGACATTTTACACATGTTTTACAATAATGAATGTGGTATTAACTTCCAATTACTAAATTACATGATAATATATGGTTTATATAATAGATATAATTCAAATGGATATTAACATGGTGATTGGTGGAAAGGTTTTATCAGAGATTATGTCTTGACATTGCTTGAAACCTGCATTAACCAATTATTTATTATAGGTATCAACCTCACCATAAATTTATTGATTCTTTTTTAATACATGTGAATGGGTTTACATTGTTTTGAGAAACCAAAAATTCATAATTGGATTTCGTATATGAAATCCATTTCGGAATTCATTTGAACCTACAATTCTTAGCATGTTTTCATTTACTACATCCTTGTAGGATTCATTATTCTCATCGATACTCCTTTTACTTCCATCATCAATATGATATATATTTGTTAATTTGAGCATAGAAATGTATTCACTCTATAATTAAATGATCGGTGATTGCTTTTTTATGATATTCTATGACTAACCTACTTAAAGAAGGATGTGTAATGTTCTCAGTGTTTGGTAGAAACATTGTATATCAAAAACAAGGAGGATGAAAACACAAATAATGAATAGAGATCATTGAGTTTTCAAGAGATAAGAAAAGAGGTAATTAATTGTTTAATTAGGTAAATTATATTGGGGTGTCACCTTTCTTCCTAACATCATTTTTTTTGTATCTGCAATTTTATGTCTATTATTTTCTTGCATTCATTTTCATCCCCCACCCCTTTTATTTTCTTTTCAAATATATTAATAATACAAAAAATATATTAAAGTGATGGGAATAATGATTGATACAAAACAAGATCCTTATGGGATTCCCTTTATAGATTATTGTTATGTACTATGAGAAAATAAATATAATTTTTTACTACCCCATGATAGGTGTTTCATTGACCATGAGTTTATATGGATCGAACAAAATGAATCATTAGAAATAGTGGAAAATAGGTTTATCTTTTAAACTCATTTGTTTAAAACTATTTTTTTGAGATGGATAAGATACAAGGGTTTTGATTCCATGTTATTATTAGTATGATTCTATAATTTTGGTTATTTGATTTTTTTGACTATTGTACTCCAACCATGTGGTATTTTACAAATTTTGAGTTGCGAGGTTATTGTGGATATCTTTTATGGGTGCCTCATACTTTGAAACTACAGAACATTTGTTTATACATATGAACCGACTAAATTTATAAAGAAAATATGTGTGTGTATATATATTCACATAATATCATGTCTACAAACACATATATGATTATGTTCCTTCTGATGAGAACACACACCTCTTATATGAGGGTTATTGTATATATATAGACACACACACACACCAACATTAATGTATGTATGTATGTATGTTTTTTAAACCTCTCAGAGATTATGTATAAGTCCTAAAATCTTGGATTTTAAGCATGGATTGAAGTAGGTATGGATATGTATAGGTATCTAGACAGATAAGGTTACCCACTGAAAAACACTTTTTACAATCAATAATTTCAAGCATGGCTCAAATTAGGTTTATTTATATACCTTAGATAACTTTTTAAGAACATGGGAAACCAAAACCAAATATATATTAATTTACATTACTTATTTCGTAGTGGTGTAGAACTGGGTTTTGGATTTTCACTAATTATATGTCAATTTTTTGTTTCTATCGCATATCATTTCATATAATGTGTGTACTATCCCATATAATAGATTATGTTAGGGTCATAATTTTTGTTTCATTACAAGTTACATATTTACACCTTATATGTGCATTTCAAATGAAATTCAAAACCTATATTTTAAATACTTGTATGAGTACAAGACCTAGTGTTCGTGGAGAAACTATAGTAGCTCAATTGGGATAATTTTCTAGATTGAGGTAATATAATGGTCATTGTAGCCATGTATCCTTGTTTTTTATTGCATTTATTTTTATAATGTAGTTGTCCTATTAGGTAACATATTGTATGTTTTATAACTATTGCACATGATAGGTTCTTTGCATTATTTTCTTGTGATTATTTTATATATCATGGTATTCGAATCATTATAAAACTTTTGTTTTATCTGATTCATCATGTAATGTAATTATTTTTTATTTATATATTATTTTAATTCATGATAGAGAGGTTATAGTCCTCCCACAAGATATAATTATTCCATCATCACTAGTCGATAATCTCTAGAATCCATGTAGGCATGTCTAAGGTCATGTAGTGACCATACATGAACTATAATAATGGTGAACATTTTAGGAAAATTATAAAGTGAAAAATATCAAGGATTTTTTTATTGTAATATTTACATAGGACGTGGTAGAAGATATATGTTTTATCAGAATTGGACGTAGTCCGAACATGTACTTCACAAACCCCAATACAAATCAACTTGGGATAATTGGATGTTTAATTAGATGAAATCCATTTATAACAAGGTAGTTTAACCATTAGTTAATTTATATAAATCTAATAGGACTTGTATTAATTGGTTTTATACATTGATCAAAGATAAAATAATTAATATCTTTTTATAATTAAAATGTTCTTCATTTCAAATTCTTTTTTAGACTTTTTTTTGTTTTAAGTTATCTTTTAATTCTCTATTTGGGTAAGAGATATGATGGAAATTGAATGCATTTTTCATTGAATCTCACTATATAATCATCTCTAACAACAATTTAATAACTTAAAACAATTATAGATAAGATTTCACTCAACACCAAAATCACTTATTTTATACTTTTTTATTTTTATTTTAACTTTGTTCCTTATTTCATGGTCATAACTAATTTAGATGCTTAATTCCATGTTTATTTAGGTTTAATTGTGTATTGAAGTAAAATATAGAAATCAAAACACAATTGATATATTTTTATTATGAAATTACATGATAAGATAATTTTACCCTATGAAGAGACTTTCGCCACTATTGTTGTGTTAGAAGAGTTCTTAAAAAATATTAACCTTACACCACTAGTGTTTCTTTATATTTAGATGAGCATTTATAACATTAGTGGATTAAATTTATAAAATTATTTATCACATAAAACAAACTCGTAAATGTTGTGCTTGTAAATTGATGAACACTTCGATTATACACCAATGCATTAATGAGAATTTATGTGGGATATGGATATCGAGATAACACAACTTCAAGATAATCAGCACTGAAAATTTTTGAACTCTAATTCTATATCATAAACTAATATTAATAATGGTTATTATAAAATTTGATAACATGAACATACAAATACAACGTTAGCATGATAACACTTTATTTGGTACAAAAATTGATAGTAAAAATTCATCATAATATATTTTTATGTTTTTTATAATATCATTTATATTATGATCCTAAATTATATATGAATGAAATAAGAAATTTCATACTAACACATCAATAATAAAATGAAATATGGAAACCGTGAAGTTTTACTATTTCAATAAATCTATAAATTTCAAAGGGATATCATTTATAGGAGAAGAAGAGAACCAAATGAGAACAGTTACTAAGATAGTAAAAAACTACTACATTTTAATTTCTTCCACCATTTTATAATTCTCATTCATTCACCTGATCATCATCATTAAATTTTGTTTCATAATATATGTGTTGTAATTTCTAATTCATATTTTCTATGCCTCATCAAATTAATTTGGGTTGAGATTATTTTTTTTTTGTTTAAAATATTTTATCATTGATTCACTCCTTCTTGATTTTTGGTTGTGAAAGTATTTAGTCAAACAATTAGTATTTTAGAACATTTCTCTATTAGAGATACATTCATTATTGACCTCATACTTGATATAAGTGAATGTTTTATTTTCCATTGATGATCAAGTTATGAATGATGGTTGGGGTTCCATAAAGGCCACCCTTAGTTGATGATAATGATTGGGGTTATTAAAACCCACTAAAAAGATAAATATAAGTAAACCTTTTATGATTAAAGAAGAATACCAAGACATCAAGATGTTTGAGAATGAGGTAGTGGATCAGATATGCAACGAATTCCCCAAAATTGTGAATAGTATGAGTGTTTTCAAGGAATCATTAGAGACTTTAGTCATGGAGGGATGGACACAAAATTTTTACTCAATGTGTTGATCATGAAATCAATTTTACAACTTCATGACATTTCATCTTATCAATTCCAAATGAGGCATGTTCACAAAATACATTACCTTATAGAAATTGGGTGAATATGGAAGACCAAATATGCTAGCTCACAATGATGGTTGATACAATGATTTGATGTATGACACGTTATATATTATTAATGGTGATGAATGGTTTAATACCATATATATATTACATTATTATAGATGGAAATTCATAATATGTTACAAAAATAAAATTGGCTATATATACAATCTCAACCCAATTAGTTGAATACTTTGATGATTTATATAATCAGAAAATATTTCATTATAATTAATTTGAATGTATGTTCTTGATTTTCTATTTATGATCTTTTGTATTTATATTTCACTAACTAATCTCTCTATTTGATATTCCATGAAGATGAACTCTTGGATATTGTTCTCACTCTCTTTTGGGAAATATTTGTTATTTCTATGATCATTGTAGGTTCAGGGTAGGTATTCCTTGATAAAATATATGCTATTGTTCTCACTGTATTTTATGTTAAATATTTTATTACTAAGATCTTCGTAGTTTTAGGGCATGTGTTCCATGACCCCACCCCCCCTCATTTTTATTATTATTTATATTTTATATGGAATTTGGTAGTAAAAATACATTCATCAAATTGAGGAATCATTTGAATGGTAATCATCTGAAACTCTAAAAGGGAAAGGTAAAGAAAAGGATGAGATTAAATATTTAAATAATAAACATTTAGCAAGAAGACAATATTTCAATCCCTTGAAAAATCTTAGAGAAACTTCTATTATTCATAATGAATTTGATGATAATTGGAATAAGGGGAAGATAATGATGATAATAATACTTGATCTTGAATGGTTATGAAATTCAAAATTTATATTAACAAACATTTGATAATTTTTTAATAGGGAATAAATATTTAGATGCCTCGATAATGGATTAATTTTTAATAGTGTGTTAAAAGTGTTATATAAAAACATCAAGATAATTGAAAATACTAATCATGATATAATTACATAAAAATAAATTGAATTGAAATTAAACCATCCTTGATTGAAATTTCTAACATGTTTGGAAGGAAGCACATTGTTAATTTTGGAATTAGTTAAAAATCATTCAATTATGATATGGAATTATAACATGATTATATAAAAAAACATTAAATGGGAAATAAATACATAAACAAGGTAGGTAATTCCAATCAAATCCCCATCATAGATTCCATGAGAATATTATTCAAATGACAAAAGAAAAAAAAACTAAGAGACTGATAATGTTAAAAGGCAGGGTGTCTACCAGGTCAATTTTAGGTTGTAAAAGAAATTTATTAATCAAATAAAGAAGGTGTTATGAATGATTAATTTTATTGGTTCTAAAAAAGAAAAATAAAATAAGGCCTTAGCTTATTAAAGATTCATATGAAGGCTCTTACAATGATTGTACATCTTATTGGATAAGAAGAAAGGAAAAATTATCAAGGATCATTATATTAGAGATGGTCAGTTGGGGGAATTAACTATTTTTTGGGATCCCTAGACATGTTATTATATTTATCTTCTCCAATGATTGTTTAAGTAGGATCATACTAGAGATAAACCCACTACACCAGAAAGTGAATCAACATATGAGTCCCCACATAGACATGATCCAAGAGCTTTGATTATTTCACCACCTACTTCCCAGGATGATGATTCAAATAAAAAAGAATAATTAACCCAAAATTATTGATATTGTATTTAAAATAACTATTTTGATAGAAAAACAACTGATCTTAAGGAAAAATTTAGATTTTATAAGTAGAACCCAATACATCTCATTTAAGTCATGGAATCATATTGCATCATACATATAAGAAAGTTTAAACTACTTTGAATATAGTTTGTTTTAAATGGAAACTAAGTTTAGTCAATTTGCATAACTGATGTTGGTAATAACTCCAATTAGAAATTCTGTAAATATATATCATTCCCTGGGATAAAAAATTGCATCATTCACTCATTTTAATTATAAAAAAAATGATAATTCTATGAATCCTTTATTGACTATTGAGGAAGCTGTTAAGGCTTATGCTAAAGCAACCCAGCAGAATAATGATGTATCAAATGACTATTGGGGATAGGGGTTAAAATTACTTTGCAATGTTTGATGGAAAATATTTAAATAATATAGTTGAGAGAGAGAATAAGAAACATTACAAATAAGGAAAAGGATGCCAGTGAAGGACATTCATCTGAGAATATATTGTCCAGTGAAAGACCTTCTTCTATGATGAATCTTCTAGTTAATAAAATAAAGAACATAGTTACTATATTATATGACAACGAGGACAATACTTCAGTTTCCATACAATCCTAAACTATATATAATATGTAACTCATTTTATCCACCCACAATATTTCTCTAAAAATCATCTCCAACCTACAACAGCCTCATCACACACAATTGGGGCCTCATACCATCAATAATTCACCAGAATAATGCTCTAAAATGATTTCACATAACATCTGGATTCCTTGCATACCACTGACCATTTGGGCCTCACACTGTTGCACCTCCTGATGGTCCTTTGTCACCAATAGAGAATCACACATACTTGTATCTCTACTTTCAAGACCCAAATGTCCTCTCATGGATATAAAAAGAAATTTTGAAGGTCAAATAAGAATACCCATTGAAAATGGGGATAATAAGAAAGAGTGAGAATAATACCCTATATATGGATGTTGATGGTGGCTGGTGTGAAGGTCTGACCACCAATTTCCCATCACATAATTTCAAGCAATATGAATTGGATAAGAATAATCATATTGATAATATAAAATAATCAATTTATTTATATGGATCCATGTCAAAGTTAAATAGAAAATTTAGTTCTATGCTCTGATATCAGGAAGAATAGAACAGAGAATTTAAAATAATGAGACCAACTTTGATTTTTGATTGTATCTTGGTGGTGATCGTATTTTATATGACTATTAGGTATTTCATAGAGGAGAGTATTGGCTGGTTTCATATCATGATTCTCCAATCTTCTCTTTTATCACTAAGTTGTTTTATGGTGGATGAGACTAATTAAAATAAATATAGAGGGTGATTTATTATTCAAAAATAATTAAATAATTATTAATTAATTTAGTTAATAATACACATGAGACAACATCTCCCATGGGCCCAATTTGTTAATAAATATTAAACAATTCTTGGAAAAAAAATCTGAATGCAAAATTGATGTTCTTTTTCCAATCCGAGGGCCAATTTTAGAGAAATAACATTTTCCATTGATTTCATGTGAGCATATTTAAAATAGTATATTATATTTCATCATCATTATTGAAGGATTAAAAATATTTTGTAAATAATGTGATGTTTCAATATGTTTAGCATACTATAGAGAGATAGAGCCTAGATCACCCACTATGTTTCTCCCATGGTATTAAAAATTATACTGATTATGACCACATTATAGGTCCTTGATCAATTTGGAATTATTATCGATGAGACCTTACTGTTTTTTGTTATTATTAATTGTCATTTTCAAAATCTAAAAAACATAAAAATAAAAAATATATAAAAAATGGAATATTATATGCAATCTCCATCTGATCTAAGTTATATTATTTCATCGTTTTCAAGGAATCTTAGGGGAGTTAGAATATTTTGATTTAGGGAGGAGGTATTTCATGAACCCATCGATGATATGAAAGAAATTATTGAACCACAATTCCTTGATGATTTTTTCAAGGAACTGAGTGAGCTATCCAAATACATTCTAGAATTACAAAAAAAATGTGGACATCAAACAACAAGAGCCGCTACAATTCCCTCCCTTTGTTGATGAAGAAATCCAAGATGTTGAGATGACACTATAAGATCACTCTCTACTCAACCACTCCAAGAGCTTAGTTGATGCACTCACAAAGAAGAAAGAGATATTGGTTGAGATATTAGAGGGAGATGATGAAATTTACATTCCTTGGTATTTACCTTTTTTGAAACTTATTCCATGCACTTTTTATGTTTTCCATGGTAGATGAATAAGATAAAGAAACAAAATAGGTGGTTGGTTTAAAAGATAAAATGGATTATCCAATTGAGTTTTATATTGGTGAACAAGAGGATAATGGTTCAGTACTGCATATAATTCTAGAATAATATCTAGAATCTGAACCAGATGATAAGCCACATCCTGTTAGTGATCTTTAATCACCATTGGACCCAACTCCTCGAGCTGAACAAGGAGAGAACCAATTTATCATGTTCCCTCACCCAAAATTATAAAATAAGTAAAATACTAAGTATGGGAAAGAATAATTTTATATATGCGACTTTCCATATCAGGTGTAAAGTGAAAAGTACTAAAGAAAAGATGATGTGTTGGTTCTAACCACATATGCCCTATCCCCCATTCTAATGGGGATAACCCGATGTTATTATCTAGTTGAATGTAGCATAAACATCTCACCCACATGATATTTAAACCACTATTTCAAATATATTTCCATTATATTTTTCAAATTAATTTTTTTAGCTAGGTAGTGTTTTTCTTATCAGATTATATGAGAAAAATAATAGGATCTTAACTTAGACCGCATCTAGAAAATAACCTAGTCATATCTATATTTATAATTGATTTAATTACTATCTAAATCATAATTTTTGTAAATTTTTATATTTGTACTAAAATACTACAAGGGTGGTGAAATCAATGTTTGGGGGAATTATATTATTTTTTTAATTAATTGTTTGTTTTTTATATATTTTATTTTTGTAATTTTCTTAGTGGGTACTTGACATTATAGTGAATATTTGATGTTTTTAGTAACACTTGAGATATATTTCCTTAATAACATGGAATCTCTTGTGTGGAAACTAGGGAAATTAACTTTAATTGAAAATATATAGGGGAATAAAACCATCACAAGTATGCATTGAATATTTGAACTCAATATTTAGTAATTCATTTAGTGTAAAAAATTAACACTCCTAGGATCCATTTCAAAAAAAATTATAAAATATATGAACTTGAGTAGTTTGAGTTATTACGATCCAAACTGGTGTTTTTTAATGTATCCAAACCATAATGGCTGTGTGTGAAAAAGAAAATCAATATATATAAGTAAAAGGTAATATGATATTTAGATGACCAAACATGGTTTAATTCCTTGACTGTTACAATTAGCCTTTAGGGATTCCTACAATTTGGGATGGTTTAGTTCTGAATTATCATTACTAATTAAATAATTTTTTTACAAAATTAATGGATAATTAAAATTTAATAAGTGTCTAGTTTTTGAGAGATATTTAAGGGAAAGTTAATAAAAAATTTTAATGGACATGAGTTGTGGTTTCCCAAAGATAACATACATAAATATTCTGTCATTTTAGAAGAAAAAAAAATACATCTCACAATAATTCATGCCTAAGAACCATAAATAATTAATTTAACATCCTAATATTTTTTGAAATATATTATTTAAAATAAATTTCATCTTTTCAATATTTTTTGTTGCACACGACACAAAGTTTATCTTCAGATACATGAAATATTTATCTTATCTTATGTTACACACAATACTGATTTATCTTACATTAAAAAACAATTAAGTTTAAATGAAGTGTGACATAATATTAAAATAATATTATTTTAAGATGGGTTTTTAAGTAAAATAAGTTCAATAGTATATATATTTATCTAATTTAATTTATTATAATCAATTTCCTTTTGAATTTGGATATTAAAACTTTTTCTACTTATGAAACGTTTCCCATTGAATCTTTTCTTCCTCATCACATATACAGATTTAGTTTTAAATTAAATTCTACCAAATATGTGAGTTGAATTATGGAAAAAAATGGATTCTATTTTGTAGTCATAATAAAGTATATTATCTAATAATGACAACTTAATTTTTGACCATAATAAATAGTTAAAACATTAAATATTATTTTCCATAGTTAAGGTAAAATTGGTTTATCAGGTGTTAAAATAAAACTATTAGAATATAAAATGACCCAAAAATTTTCCAAAACACATTAGATGGACATATTTATACCTTACCTCATGTAGGATTAATAATGGACAATTTTGGAGCCGTTTAGCATTTGAAATAAGTGGGTACTTATTTTTCTTTTAAAAATTCGCTAGTATTCTACTCACCGCACTTATAAAAGGTCTCCCATATCCTCTCATATTCACACTTATAAAAAACATAGTTTCAAAATATAATTAACCAAATATATTCCATACTAATCAAAAAATTGTTTTTAGAAGAAGAGGGAACATCCTTAACAAAGTGTTTAATTTTATATATTCCACCACATACATCAAAAATAAATAAATCTTTGCGATATAACTATATATCTATCATAAATATACTGATATTTATTTATTTTTAATTTAATGACCAAAATACTTCTCCCTTTCCATTAAATGGGTTATAAAATCATTATTTGTGTGTATGAAGGACTACCGCATCACGAACCGATGTTGTATTGTTTTCCATCACAACCTCCCAAAGATTGATATAATGGTGGATTAGATGTTTATATATTATATTTATGATATTATTATACTTATATAATTATTATACCACGTATACCTTCTTCATTTCCATTATTTTGTAATATGATAGTTTCACTCATTTGTACGGTGGACTACCACCTCGTGAAGTGATGTGATTAATTCACACTTTACATGGAAGGTAATAAGGATAGTTTTAAAAAGGATATATGATATATATGATATAAAATTTATTATTTAATGGTAATATGTTCTTCAATTTTCTTTTATTCAATTCCTTGAAAGAATGCAAGAATTTTTAATGCGTATGTATGGCCTACCATCTCTATGAATAGTGTATTTTATTTTCTCTCTCTAACTTTTATGGATTACTTTCAATAGATATATAATGAATGAATATTATATTTATATCATGGTTAACAATATATATATATTATGGGTCCATTATCAATGTAAAAGGGTCAAAAATAAAAAATCAGAACACACAAGGAAAACAAAGAGAATATTACCTGAAATAAGATTTTAACAAGGAATTGTTAAAAAATTGGTAATAAATGGACATAACTAAATCATATATGGTATGATATATTTATATATTGTAATTAAATATAAATATATATATATATATAATAAAATTATATTTTTTATAAAATATATTTTAACATGTATGAATGAAATCGATACTTAAGATAAGTGATTTTTATCTCACTTTTTTACCCCCCTGAGACACATGTCATATTCACCAACTATTTATTTTGTTTAGTTTATATACATAACATGAATGAATTTTATGATTCTTATCCTGAAAATTATTTTTATTTCATATCTATTTTAGGATCTCTCTTTCATGTGGTTTAGGGTTCAAAAGTTACCAAAATGGTAAGGGATTTTTGTCTCAATTATTCTTCTTTGAGTCATATGTAGTGTTATGCACCTATCTTATTTTATGAGGTGTAAATAAATCTCCTTGGACTTGTAATATATAGTGTTTATTTATTATCATGTTATTATAATTTTTATTTAATGTTATTATTTCATGGGGATTACCATTCATGTTACAATATCATTGTTTATTGAGGTTGTTTATTATTATGATTTAAATGATGAAATATTATGATATATCCTTGAAGAAAATCATGAATTTTATTATTCTCTATTTATGTCAATAGAATAAAAATTTTCTATTCATTTTTCTCTCTTTATATACTCAATAGTTCAAAATAATCGTTTTAATAAAAATTATCGATATTTCACTCTTCAGTTGACAATATTTTTTTTCAAATTAATATTTTCTATAAATTCTTCCCAAATTCTCCAAATGATTTTTAACTAACATTTTTACCAATGTATTATTTTTTACGAATTTTTTCTAATGTAATCATCATGTATTTTTCCAAAAAAAATCACATTTGGATTTCACTGAAAAGGGGAAAAGAATCATTGTTTTAATGTATATGACATGAATGGTATTTTACACCATCATGACCAACTCATTATTTTTAAATATTAATTTAAAAATTTCAATGTTTTTTAAATGAAATTAATATCCATTATTAAATGTTTTGTTTTAAAATTTTATTTTCAATAAAATGTTATTTTCCTCAATAAATGTTTTAAATAATCTTTAAATGTTCCTTTATTTGTTTCAAAGGATATTTTCAATGAAAATGTTATTTAAAATTTTTATTTCTTTAAAAGTTGTTTTAAAAGTGTTAAGGATGTTTTAATGAAGAAATGTTTCACATTATCTTTGAAAATCATTTTAAATCCAAGATGATGTCCTTTCATGTTACTTATGCTTTACTGGGGATATGATAAAATGATAATATTCTAATTATTTCTCTTGATGGTTTATGTTTATAATGATAAGATATTTTTTAAATTCATATCTATTCCATAGGTTATACCATGAAAATACTAAGGTGAAACCCACTTATTTTTCAACTATTTAAGATTTGATGAAATGATGAAAGGATTATGAATCCTATTTCTTATCTATAGGTTTTGTCATGATGAAATGTTTATAAATTCTATTTATTTTCATTAGTTTGATATGATTGATGTTTTATGATATTGTGTCACATATATATATTATTTTCCTTATAGGATAGAGGTTACATTATAACAAAGTTGGGGAAACTATACATCCATCAAATTTATTTGGTCAAGATTGATATATCCTGAGATAAACAGGACAAGAATGGGGAGTGAACCCAATTTAGTATGTTATTTTGTCCACTATGGAAGTATTGGGAGTGATCCTTAGCTACTATGATTGATTTGGGATTATACCTTTTCAAATATGACAGTCCTGAAAATAACCATTGATCTTTTAAGGAAATGAGATTATATAATTCTGTGTATGCCAAAAATCTATTTCTTATGTAAATGTTCTGTTCTAATGGATCATGATATTTGATTCCATTGTGATTGATGTAATATGCATTTCCAAGATCTATGTCATGACTGAATATTGTGATCTATAATATGCAAGGTATAGTTTTAAAATGTTAGTATCATGTTCTTATACCCTTATGAACAATTTATGCTGATATATCACTTGTTTACCCTTATTGATCATCTAATCTCACACTTTCTTATGTTTCGTTTCCCAAGGTTATGATGAATGGTATTATATATGATATGTCTAAGAAGGGTGATTCTTATGAAGAACACAATGATAAAATATATAGCTCACTTATGGACCAGTAATTTCAATGTCCATGTTTCCAAAGGCACTAGACCTAAACTATTCTATCATGGATCGTTATGTTATGTAATGAATTTTTTTTAATAAGATGTAATATTTATGTATGATATGTTTGGGACTCTGGTGTAACATCCCATGTAAATACATAATAAGACCTTTTTCAAAATTATGAATATTTATTAATTAGGTATTAATTTTACTTAAAAATGGATTCTATGTCTGATACATTTTTGAAACACAACAATGTGTTTCTCTTAAATCTTATTTTTCACACAAGACTATGATATAAAGAAAATTAATAAATTGTTAATATTATTTTTTTAAATGGTAGTTATTTTATATACATCATATTATATGGAATAAAAATAACAAACTATATTATCCTTAGAAAAGTTTATTAAATATTTTAATTTCTTTTAAAACAATTTAGATGGTTAAATTTAGAATAAATCCAATTTTATGCATGAAATACTCTAATATTTTTAAAAGGTTGATTTACCACCTTTTAATGAGGAACCCTTTTTAAATATATATTTTTTTCACTTTTATATGTTTTATTTGACAATATTAATATATTATTTAGAATTCATACAGAAAAATATAATTTTGTTGAATTTTGGTATTTTTCTAATAAAATTTATTTTTTAATGAATAGTGAAAAACACTGCATTTAAATTCAAACTGGCTTTTTCTTATAATTTATTTATATAGTTAGGTTATCTATTTAATCGGTTTAAAATTATAATTGGATTATGTTTTTAACATTTAATCCAATTTTTTTCCATTGAATGTAATTTCACATTTAAATTTAATATAAATAAATGTCTATATTTTGATGGATTTTACTTTTAAAAAACTCGTTTTCTCTTTCTAAATGTGGGGATTAATTTTAAATTAATTAATGAAACTTCTATGTTTTGAATTTTGAAAATGGATTCCATATTTGGAATCATAAGTTCCATATTTTTTAAATAGAACCCTTTTCTTTTTAGACATTATGAATAGTAGCATTGGTAATTATTTTTATTTACCATGGTTAAAGTGTAAATTAGTTA
The DNA here is from genome assembly GCA_963277665.1 of Viscum album. NCBI lineage: Eukaryota > Viridiplantae > Streptophyta > Magnoliopsida > Santalales > Viscaceae > Viscum > Viscum album. The sequence continues at coordinate 1,778,559,433 of OY728137.1, forward strand.
AATAAGGGTAAAATTAAAATTATAATAATATAAAACAACCATAAAACATATCCTAACTCTATTTTATGTGTCATGGATGAAAAATACAATCTTCGGCCAAAAAGGTGTTCTTTGGAAGCTGCTCTGGTTGCTTAAGATATTTATACAATTTCATTTAAAGGAAAGAAAAAATGTCATAAACATGTATATTATAAATAAAATAAATTTTATATGGGGTTATATAATAAATAAATTGACTATAAATAGAAATTATAAATTAATAATGATAACCTACGTCATGGTATTTTATTTATAAACTTTAGACATTAAAAAATTAAATTTATTTATGACACAATGATGAAGAAATAATTGATTTATTAATGAAAGATTCAAATAAATTATATTATAAATTATAAAATTAATTATATTTGAAAATTTTGATGCCATACAAAAAAAATTATTAATGAATATGGAATTTTACATTATGTAAATTTATATTTTTCTAAGTAATAATTTGGTTATGATTTAAAGAAATGTCAAATAAGAATAGTGTCAAAATTGATATAATTCATAACATAAAATTTAAAAAAGTTTATGAAATGTTAAAAATTCCTTAAAATATATGATTCAACCAAATGGTTAGTATTATTCCTAATATTTCATTAATGACAGTTATTTGGATTTTTGGAATGTTATGGTAATTACATTAACACACAAAGTGTAAATAATATTATATCACGGTAATATTAAAATGGGTAAAATTAGGGTTAAGCCCAAAAGATAAGGATTGAAAAATAGTAAAAACATTTAAAATATTAATTTTTAGATTTATATTCAACCCATAATCATCTTATATTCTAAATAAATTATTTTTTTCAATTTTTAGCAGATATTTAATTTAAATTAATTTTATATTTTAAGTGTTTCTAATGGTACCCCTCCCCTCTCCTGAAAGAAGGTACACACCACTCTCTAATAAATACACATTAATAGCCCATTAGATTGGACAATACCTACAAAAAACACTTATTATATCCTCTAACCACATTATTGAGGCCTTATTATAGTAATAACACCCTTCTTAGAGGTGTTAAGTTGTTCTTCAATGGTGATCAACTAAATTAGATGTATCATTTTTTAAAAGTTTCTAGTTTATTTCTTATTAAAATTCCATTAAATATCCTCCACCCACTGTGACATAATAAATAAAATATCCTAAATATATTTATATTTTATTATTTTAATATCATTACCAAAATCCATTTCTAATTTCATCCAATGGGAAATGAAATTTTTGTTCATGTGTGTTGTGGACTACTGCCTCGTGAACTGATATAGTCTATTTTTCATTACTGTCTATCAAGACTAGTAAAAATTATAGAATCAATGTTTATATATGATATTAATAACTTATTTATCTTTTTAAACTTATTTTATTTTATTTTTGTTCTTATTTTCCATGAATATAAAAATGATAATGTCATTTGCATGTACGTGTGAATTATCTCCTCGACGAAGCGATCTGAATCGTTTTTATTTCCAACATCACTTATATGATATAAATAAGAATATTTCAGTGATTATTATGATGTTTATTATATTTTAATCATTATAAGAAGATAAAATAACAATTACCTTATTTTCATAATGATCAAGAAAAAATGGAAAATGTTACACATGCGTACATATGGCCTACCGTCTCCATGAATATAACATCGTTCATTTTTCATTCCCTAAATAAATTTTTTAATTTAGAATTATAATTTATCTATAAAATTGATTATTATTTCATGAATCTTATTTTATATATGATGTAATTTTGATGACATGGACAATTTACATCATAACTTGTTCATTTTTGAATCAAGTACCGAATATTGACAAAATGTCTGATATGAAAATAAATAATTACGTAACATTAATAAAAGGGTAATAAGGGATATAAATGGAATAATAAACTTGATAAACGAATTTAATCAGGTTTAAATTATCCTATATTTATTATTCAGGATAAACAAGAAGCATATGTACTCATCGTAAGGGACTTCATCGCAACATCCTTTTATTGATGAATTTCTTGATAATACAAACCTTCATTCACTTATAAGGTGTATTTAAATAGAATAAATCATTTTATATCCATATTTTCTCAATAATAAAAATATATAATGATTTTTAAAATGTATTAATTAAGGGAGATTTAGATTTAAATGTTCAATGTCATTTGGGACACCTTGAACGTTGAAATATTTGATTATCAAATATTTTCTTCATGATATTAATTTAAATTTTCTTTATATGGATTTAAATTAAAAGAAATTTTAATATATTTAGAATTTAATTGAATGTTATAAAAAATAATCTTTTTACATGTTTTATATAGAACATTTTGGCTATATGACTAAAGGAATGTCTTCTTTTATGTATACGAGGACAATGAATTCTCTTCCACCATAAACATTATTTTATATAATTCTTCCTCTATATTCCTTGTGTATTTTAAAAGGAAATCAAATCCCCTCTTCCATTTTATGTGTATCATTGTATTGAAAATTGGTTCTTAAATGGAAATTTTATTTTTATATGAAAATGATTTTCCTATGGGAAGAGAATAATTTTAGAAAAGATTTTGGTGATGAATGTGTTTTATTCATGAAATGGTATATGAGTATTTTATGAAAAGGGTGAGATATATATAGATTATACGAAGGTTTGATCCCCATTATAGCTCATGAGGGAGTCCAACATAACTTATATAAATGGTATATCCCCATTATAGTTCACGGGTGAGCCTGCTATAGATTATATGAAAGGATAAGCCCCATTATAGATCATGGTTTATCCAAATATAGATTATATGAAGGCTGATTCCAAATATAGATCTCATATTTTAATGTCGGCCATATGATTATTCCAATTTAAAGTGGTTTGAAAGGGTTTTATGTATATGATCCCCTAAGTCACCTAAATGAGTTTTAAATTCTTTCTAATGGTTTTAATGTTTTTATTTCAGAAAAAATTATTATTTTTATTCATGTGATGATGCTTTATTTCATTTTCTCAAAGAAAATTAAATAGGTTACCATGAATTTACTAGACTAATAGTTTTCATTGTTTTCATATCCCTTACTGATATTCTTGTGTTCATCTAAAGTTTTTAAATTTATTCATAGCATTTAAAGGTGAATAGATTCATTGATGAAATCAAGTAAATGTTATGATAACTAAACATTAAAATAACCCATGTTTCGTTTTAAACATTTTTCTTGGTATATAAGAAATTGATATTATTTGAAGTTTTCACTTTTTATTTATATAGTTTTGTTATGTAATAGTTATGAAATAATTCTCTACATCTCTAAACATGAAATGATACTCAATGTGAAATAAATTAAAATTCTTATAATAACTTAGGGTTATGTAATGTTTAAGGTTGAGGCATTATAGATGGTATCAAAGGATGATTTAGACAACTTTAGAGGTTAAGATAGTGTTAATTTCTTTCCCTTAGTGGATTTTACATTATGGTTAAGTTTAAATGATATATCATTTAAAGATTATCTAGTTTCTTCATATAAACTATGTCTATTCAGAATGGTTTTCCATAGAGGAAATAATATTGTAGTAATGGGAAGGAATCAAGAGGAAAAAACTATTCAAATCAACATCATGATGTGGTCAAAATTGGGATATATAGTTTGTTGTAGTGATGGTGTTGTTGAATCAGGCTATAAATTTTGGTGGTGTCCATACATGAGTTAATCTAGATCAACCATATAGGAATATGTCATTAGTGGAAACTTTTATGAGGAAACATCCCCCATTATTCAATGGATCATCTGAACTAATGGTAGTAGAAGGATGGATTGATTCCTCGGAGAAGATATTTGATGTCATGGGATGTTCGTAATATCAAAAGATAACCCTTTAAATTAATCATTTTGAAGGAAAATGTGGTTGATAGAGGTCATTATTTAATAATAATAGAGAGAAAATGATCTTAGTGACAATGAATAGGAATAATTTAAGGATATTTTAATTGAGAAGTATTTCATTAAGGTTGTTCGGTATTGGATGGAGAAAAAATTCTTTAAATCAACAAAGATGATGATTATTTAGTTGTCTCATATGAATATTACATAACGAGATTGGATAGGTATGTTCCAGATGTTATTAGAGAAATTGTCGATAAAATTAATAGATTTTACTCTAGACAGAAATAAGGGATATGATGGTCTTTGGCCTCCTCCTAATTTAAATGTTATTAAAAAGTGTTTCAGTGTGTCGAGAATTTTGAAATTGATCTTTCAAACACTTATGTGCCATTAGATGATAAGAGTAAAAAATGGTCAAGGTTTCATTAAATAGATAAGAAACCAAGGAATAATTATAGAGAAAAGCCTAAATCTTTTTCAAAGTGTGGTAAAAAAATTTAAGGAATGTATGTTAGGATCTGGAAGGTGTTACCGATTTGTTATGTTTGGTCACAAGGTTTGTGAATGCAAGGAAAAGGGTTATGAATAGTCCATAAATGAGATAACAAATATCCAGTTAATAGTATGATGCATTATCTACAATATGTTGTTAAATTATGAAAATATGTGTCTGGAGATAGTTACATAGGGTGGCAATCAATATGATCATAAACAAAAATGGTCAGTTAAATAGTTGGCTACTGCTACTATTAATGAACTAATGAATGCTCCTAAGAGCCCAATATTTTTTTTAGGATAACCATATGTTTATGGTCTTATAAAAACCTTCTCAGTATTTAAGTGATTTGATAATAGGTTACTATAGACATTTAGGGGATACAGTTTGTTCAGTTATGTTAATGTACGGATTTTGTTTAATGTGGAGTATGCCTTTACTTTTAGAACACATTTTTTTGTTGTTGATAAACATTATGGTTTTTGAGATCTTTGATGCTTATGGTTATTATTTGGTATGTACATCATAATTTTGAGAATATTATGAGTATGAAATTGTTCTTATAAAATATAAATATATCATGTATGTATGTTTACTTATGTTCATAGTCTAAGAAGTAAATGAATTCCTCAAAAAAGTTCATAAAACAAAATTGTTTTCTATTTACTTTTCCTCCTACATAATCTAATACCATGCCAATTATAAAATTTTTCCTTTTTTATTGTTATCTTTTTCCTAATCATGTATTTTATCACTATCCATCAAAACATGATTGTTTGTTTTTCTTCCATATCCATGTTTTCCTTCATGGAATCCTATTATGTGTTATATTATGTGAACTTCATATTTACCTTTATTTACATTAAATTGGAAGTTTTTTTGAACTTTTTTATGAGGTTTAACTTCAAAAAAGTTATTTTGAAAACTCATACCTTGGTTACCATCCCAAAATGTATAACTATGAGGATACAATTTTTAAAAGGGTCGAATGATGTAACATCCTAGGTAATTACAGAATAAGACTATTTCATAATTATTAATATTAATGAATTATATATTAATTTTACTTAAAATGGGGTACTATTTATGATAGCATACCCAAAATGAAACAATGGATTTCTCTGAAATCTTATGTTCCACACAAGACTATGATATGCTGAAAATTAATATGTTATTAATATTATTTTATAAATGGTAGTTATCTCTTAGCCATTGTACGGTTCAAATGAACAAAACTAACTATATTATATTTAAAAATTATATTCAAATGTTTGATATTATTTTAAAAAAAATATAGGCTTAAACTAAGAATAAATTCATTTCTAAGAATAAAATACTCTAATATTTTTTAAGACAGTTTTACACCCTTTTGATGGAAAACCCTATTTAAATATTTTTTTTTTACTTTTATATGTTCTATTTGACAAAATAAAAATTCCATTTACAATCGGGATATATAAATTTACTTTTGTTTCATTTTGGTACTTTTATGATAAAACTATTTTTTTATGAATTGTGAAATATACTACATTTTATCTCAAAACTGCCTTTTCATCTAATTTATTTTACTGTTAGGTAATACATTTAATAGGGTTCAAAATTTAATTGGAATACTTTTTTATCATTCCATCCAATTTTCCTCATGGATAATAATTTCAAATTAAAATTAGATATAATCAAATGATGTTCTTTTGATGGATTTTACTTTTAAAAAACCCATTTTCTCAATTTGACAATGGGGATTAATACTTAATTAAATAATGACACTTATTTGTTTTTTAATTTGTAAAAATTTCTTCCATATTTTTAATTAGAAGATCAAAACTATATAAATAGTACCCTTTTATTTTTGTAAATTCTTAATAGTAACTTTAGTAATTATTTTTATTTACCACTGTTAAATTGTAAATCAGGTAAATAAGAGTATAAAAAAATATTATAATTCTATAAATTTACCATAACACATGTACTATCATTATTTGATGATTCATGGACAACTAGAACAATCCTTTATCTGAACATTTGTCTTTTTAAAGCCACTGGGGTGTGTCTAAGATAGTTATAAAATATAATTTAATATAAATGCAAAAATATACAAAACATGTCGATTATTACTAAAAATATTATTTAGGGTTATAAAAGTGATATATTCTATAATAAATATTAATTAGAGACACGAAAATATTACCTAAATCATGTTATTCTTTTATAATTTCTAGACATTAAATAATTAAATTTATTTATGACAAAATATTGATTTAATATTATATTTGTTAATGAAAGAATAAAATAAATGATATTATAAATATTAAAATAATTAATATTTTAAATAATTGATGAAATAAAAAATTATTTATGGTTATGGAATTTTAGTATTGAGTTAATTATTTTTTTCTAAATAATAGAGTTGTCCTGCATATTTTTTAAAAAGTAAAGTATTAATAGTGTGATAATTTACATAATCATAACATACAATATAAAATAGTTTATTAAATGTGATAAAATTCCAAAAAAAATATAATAGTACACTAAATGGTTAGGATAAGTCTAAATATTTCAATTTTTTTACTTTTTTGGTCTCTTGACATGTTATGATAATTACATTAACACACAAATGGTAAATAACATGATATCACAGTCAGATTAAAAAGGGTTAAATAAGGGTTAAATAAAAAAGATAAGGATTATAAATATTTTAAACTTGAATAATTTCATTAGGATTAAGGGTAATAGACCCAAAATCATATTATATTATAAATAAAAAATTATCACTATTTTGAATGGAAATTTAATATACATTAATTTAGTATTTTAAAATTTTCTAAGGGTGCCCCTCCCCTCTCCTATAAAAGGTACCTACTATTCATTAATAATCACACATAAATAACCCTATTATGGGACAATAACTTCCAAATAATATTCCTAAAATTCAGTCCAACATTATTTTTCCCTTATTATTGTAATAAAACCCTTCTTAGATGTGTTAAGTTGTTCTTCAAAGGTGATCAACTGAAGTGGAGGTGTCATTTTTTAAAATGTTTCTATTTTATGTATTCTTATAATTAATTTAAATCTACTTAACCCACTATGAAAAAATAAATATTTTATGCTCAATATATATAGATATTATTATGTTAATATCATCTGATATATCCCTCTCCAATTTCATCAAATGGGAAATGAACATTTAGTTCTTGTGGATGATGGACTACAGCCTCGAAAACTGATAGAGTTTGTTTTAATTTTCATCTATAAAGACTATTTATAATGATGGATTATAGGTTAATATATGATATTCATGAAATATTTATCATTTTAAAATAATAAAACTTTCACCTATATTCTTTCTTTCCATGCACATAAAAATGAAAACATCTTTTATGCGTACATGTGAACTATCACCTCTACGAAGTGATGTCAATCATTTTTATTCACTAAATCACATATATGATATATATAAATATATTTATATTTAAATTATTATGATGATTTTAATATTGTCATGATAATTTTGGAAATTTAATGTAATAATTACCTTATTTATATAATGATTAATAAAAAATGGAAATTGTTACTCATGTGTATGTACGACCGACACTCTCCATGAATATAACATCATTAATTTTTTCATAATATAGATAAATGGTTTGATTTAATAGTATAATTGTTGTATAAAATTTGTTATTATTTTATTAATATTATTCTGGATATGATGTACTTATGACCACATGGACAATTTACATCATAACAGGTTCATTTTCGACTCAAGCACTGAATATCAAAAAAACTTCTAATATGAACATAAATAGTTATGTAATTTTTTAAACATGGTAATAAGTGAAATAAAAGGAATTATAAACTCGAAAAATTTTATCAATAAAGTACAAAATATTCTAATTATATTATTTAGGATGAACAACGAACATATGTGACAAGTCAGACTCATAGTAAGGGACTTCGTCTCAATCTCCTTTAATTGAGGAATTTCTTGGTAATATATACCTTTATTATTTTATAAGGTGTATATACATCCACTAGAACTTTTAATATCCATAAATTTTCTATAATAAATATATTTAATGTTTTGGTAAATTTATTAATTCATGTATATTATGATTTAAAGGTTTAAAATGGTACGGGATACCATGAACGTTAAAATATTTAATTATAAAATATTTTCTTCATTATATTGTTTTACTTGTTTATTATATGGATATAAATAAAAGGGAATTTATATATTTTTTTATTTTAATTAAAAGATTATAAAAAATATTTTTGATTTTGTTATATAAAATTCCTTGATTAAATGAAAAAAGTTAATGTCTTATTTTACATATATAAGTACAATGACATCTCCACCACCATAATCATTATTATTTTTATATAAGACTCATTATCTTTTAAAAGGAAATAAAATCTCCTATTCTATTTTATTGGAATATAGGTATTTAAAATGATTTCTTAGATGAAAATGGTATTTTATATGAAAATGTTTTTCAAATGGGATTATAATAGTTTTTAAAAAAGATTTTATGATGAATGTGTTTTACTCATGAATTAGTATTTGAGAATTATATGAAACGGGTGAGCCCGATACAACTTATACGAAAGGTCGATCCCCATTATATCTCATGGTTGAGCCTAACACAACATATATTAAGGGTTTATCCTAATTATATCTCAAGGGTGATCCCGTTATAGATTATATTAAGGTATGAACCCCATTATAGCTCACTGATGATCCTGATATAGCTTATATGAAGGGTAATCCCCATTATAGATCTCTAATTTGAATGTAGACCATATTGTTATTTCAATTGGAAGGCATTTGAAAGTGTTTTATCTATATTATTCTCTAAGTAACCTAAATGATTTTTAATTTTTTCAATGGTTTTAAATGTTTTTATTTTAGAATAAAGTATGAGTGTTATTAATGTGAATTTTTTTTGTTTCATTCACTCAAAGAACATTAAATTGGTTTCCATTAATTTACTGGACTAATGGTTTATTTCTTTTCATGTGCCTTACTATGTTATTTATTCTCATTCAAAGTTCATAAATGTTTTTCATAGGATTTGAGGCATAATAGAGTCAATGAGAGAATCATGGAAGTGTTATGATAACGAATCATGAAAAAAACCATGTTTCTTTTTAAATGTTTTTTTGATATGAATGTAATAGATACCATTGGAAATGTCCACATTGTATTTTTGTCATAATTTTATGTAATAGTTATACACTAATTTACAAAATATATAAAATTTAAATGGTTATCAAGGTAAATAATGTAAATTTATTATCTAAACTCAAGATTATGTAATGTTTTATGTTGGGGGCTTATATCTAGAGATGGTATTAAATAAGGGTTTAGTTGATGTTTGGAAATTAGTATGAGTAAATAATAGTGATATCCATTGGGGTAATTATAATCATATGCCTAAGAGTACATATAAGTATAAGTATAAGGATGATTTAAAATATATAAAAATTTCCTGTAATTTTGGTAAATGATAATGTGAGTGGTTTCTATGAAAATGCATACATGTCAAGATGCTTATAACAACCCCATTTTTTATTATACACTTAAACCTGATTTTTTACATAAACGTGCACTTAATTAAAATTTGAGGATTGATAGGTATAGTTAATTGTGAAGTTATGAACATTACATAATAACATAGAACATAAAACCCAACATCATTATTTAAGAATTCTTTTACATGACCAAAACATTCCATCGTACTTAGCATTGCATTGGATAACCTGAGGACATGCCTAAGAAATGGGTGAGTGATAAAGACCACTATGGGAGTAAAAAATTCATAACATGAAGAATATAGTACATGTTATGAAATAGTAATATCAATGGATCATAAGAGAAAAATGAATAGAAATCCATGATATAGAATTATTATCATAACATGGAAATGTGGCAACAACATTTAACATCATATTAGCATGAGACAAGGCTCATTGTACATAGAGCATGAGTAAACCCTTATTCCACTTGAATAATCATGATTAAACCTTAATTTAACTTTAAAAACCATGAGTAAATACTCTTTTCACTTTTTGTATCATGATACTAATCTTTACCCAATGCATTGAAGCGCTATCAAGGCACACCATTTATAAACATTTCATTTCAAGCATAAGTGTGCCACATGAATCATAAAACATGGAATCATTCAACATAATAATTTATTTTACAATAAATGAATGTGGAATACATAAATGAAACTATATAATCGATATGTAAATGTTCATATTGGTGAAAACCCTTGATATAGAAATAGGCATGGTATTCTCTACACAGTGACTTTGGCTTGGAAAATCGCAGTGCAAATTCAGCAGCATAACGTCCTAACCTAAGAATTCATAAAAATGATTTATGAGAGATATATGTTTATATCATCATATTTACAATAAATTTACATTAATTAGGTCATATATATATATATGTTCCAATATATTTAACCGAATTTAGATGCATAATATTAAAGAATTGCTTGAATATAAACGAGGAGAGAGAAATCCCTTACAGAATTTCAGCATGGTAATAGGGGTACATGGTAGGCATTAATGAGAGTGAAAGGGGTCTCCCATGAGTCAAACAAAATTATACAAGTATATGATAGGTGATAAATCATACCCCATAATTTTTAATTTAAAATAAAAGAGCATAACAACATAATGAAATTTGGACAAAAATGATACAGGAAGAAATCTCTTACATAGAAGTGTGATCCCAAAGGATTGGGAGAGGCTATAGAGGGGATTCTTGGGAGCTTGGGGAACCTTGGGAGGATTCTATAGATAGGGGTGAAGGGGTTGTTCTAGATCCAAAGGTTTTTAGAGAATAATAATCGGAGATTTAGTGGGATTATATAGGAAAGTAGTGGGAATTAATTATTATTTAGATTTTGGACACTACACATTAAACTAATATTAAACACAAACCAAGCCATAGTTTATGAAAATGTTTATTTCCAAAGGGGATTGAAAAACTTTATTTTATATTTAAAATGGACGAACATATTAAAATATTAGGCTTTCTTATGTGGAGGTGAGTCACACTCTCAAGGAAATCATTTTAATAAGTTAAAATGTTTTATAAGTCTTGAAGGTTCATGTATAACACCAAAAAATTAATCAAAAAAAACAAAAATTGAATTATTTTTAAGGAAAAACATATATTTTCCAAACACCCTTTTTATATTATTTCATTACATCGCTATTGTGTCATTATGATGTCATAAAACACATTATATATTTAAACGGTATTTAATTTTTACCCAAAAATTTGATTCTCTTATAAAATTATGAAAACATTACCGTTTGATAATTTCGACATCCGGATTCCAAAAATAATATTATTTAATCTAAATAGTGTAATAAATATATTAATTTTTTCATTTGAAAAATTTACATTTATTGAAAATCAATGGGTCTTGACAAAAATAGTTTTTAAACATTAATAAAAGTTACAATTTTATTCATAAAAATAATGTGATAATTTATATTTAATAAAAATTAATTAAATAAATATATTTTATTATAATAATATTAAATTCAAAAAATCCATTAATTCATCAAAATATATTTCTTAATTGAATATTAACTAAAAATACTACTTGTTCCTTAAAAATGATTTACAAATTAACAATAATAAAATGAATGTATATTCTTTATTCTATAAAAAAATCACCTAATCATAGTTCTAGGGTCTTGTTACATAACCCCTTATAACACACACATAAGTTCTAATGGTAAGGTGTGTGATGGTGAAATACTGTTGGGGTGGCTTAGATAACATCTCTCGGGTGGTAATCTCTATCAACATCCACTTATACCAAAGGAAATTCCGTTCAAGACTAATGTGTTGAATCTTAGCTGGGCCTTGGACAACAGAAAATCCTAGTAACACAAACTCCTTTCTAGGATTTGAAAAATGGGCTTCGTATGGATAAAATCTACTGGATGAGGTCATCACATCCTTTGTCTAAGTAAATTTGAATTTTTTAATACCTTATATTTATACTAATCATGTGATCATTGTTCAATGACTATATTAGAAATGATGACAATTATTGATGGTATTTTAAAATCCAAAAACAGAAAACCAATAAGTGATTATGTTTTATATAACTATTTTACATAATAATACATTTAATCAGATCAAGAGGAATTTCCATTAGTAAGTATTTTGTTCGTTACAATCTTCCCCCCATAAGAAACTTTTACCCTCAGAATTTTTATTTTCCCACACTAAAACAAATGAGGTAAACTCTGGTTATCACTTCCATAGATTCCCACATATCTTCTTCAATCTTTTGGTTTCTCCACAACACCTTGTTATGGGAATTGTCTTATTTCAAAAATATTTTTCACTATGATCTATTATTTTCATCGGATTCTTTTCATAGAACAGGTAATTCTCCAATGGTTCCACCTCTAGATTTAGTACATGTGATGGGTCAAGTATTTGTTTCCTCAATAGTGATATATGGAATACAACATGTACTTAAGATACATTCAGTGGGAGTTTTAGTCGATAGGCAACTTCTCTAATGCGATCAAGTATCTTAAAAGAGCTGATGTGACATGGAATAAGCTTTCCATTCTTCCCAAATCTCAAAACAATATTACATGGTGATATGTCTAGGAATACCATGTATCTGAAATCAAACTCTTTGTCTCATCAATGATTATTATCATAACTCTTTTTTTGACTCTGAGTAGGTTTAATGTGTTGTTGGATGTTCTTAACCTTCTCCACCATTTCTTTGACCATTTCTAGACCAAGAAGTTTTTTCTCCCCAACTTCATCCCAACATGATTATGTTGTACACCTATTCCCATAAAGGGCTTTACATGGATTCATTGGGATTCTTGAGTTGAAAATGTTATTGTAAGAGAACTTGACCAGTGGAATATGTTGATCTCATCCTCCTTTGATGTTCATTGAGAATTCTCCCAACGTGTACTAAGGTGTTTGGATAATCTGGTCAGATTGGCCTTCAGTTTGAGGATGATAAGTCGTAATAAATTTTAGCTCATTTTTCAGAGCATGTTGAAGACTCTTTAGAGCATAGAGGTTAATCTTGGATCTCGATTGGATACAATAGATAGTGGTACTCCATACAACCTTACCACTTCTCCGATATATATCTATGATAGATGATCCAATAAAAATTCCTCCCAAATTGCAATGAAGTGTGTATCCTTTGTAAGATGATCCACAACAACCCAGATAGCATTACTTCCTTTGGAGGTCTTTGGAAGTCTGGTGACTAAGACTATGTTGACGTTCTCTTATTTCCATGTTGGTATAGCTAATGGTCTCATCATCCCCTTATACATCTGCCTCTCATACTTCACATAGTGATATACTAGGAGCTTTGATGTATACTCAGTGATCTCCTTCTTCATGTTATCCCACAAATAATGATCTCGGATATATCTATACATCTTTGTGTTTCCTAGTTTAATGGAGAAATTTTAACTATATTCATCATCCAATAGTTCTTTCTTTAACTCTGAATTTTGTTGAACATATAGTCGTGACCCAAATCTCACAATTCCTTCTTCTTTAACATTGATCTCTGAGTATATCTCATTTATGATAGTTTCCAATTTCTCTTTAATTCCCACATCATCCTTTTGAGTATCCTTTTACCTTTCTAAAAGGGATGGATGAAAATAATTTGTGAAAGCATTGATGATGTTCCCATCATTATGATTCCCATGTCCATCTACGTCAAATCTATGAAGATTGGATCCTTTTAAATTCCCATCAATGATAGAATCATGAGGTCCTTTCTATGTAGAGAATCTACCACCTTTTTTTCCTTCCTATGGTGGAAATGAATTGACCAGTCACAGTATTTGACTATCTCTAACCATATTCATTTTCACGTATTCAACTATTTATTTTTGAATATATACTTGAGGCTTTTATGATCCATGTATATTTCACACTTCTCCCAAAAAAGGTAATGTCACCAAATTTATAATGATAATATTACATAATCCAACTCCAGATCATGTGTTGGATAGTTTTTCTCATTAACATTCAATTTCCTTGTAGTATAGGCACTTAATTTTTCATTTTGCATCAACACATAGCCCATGTCATTCTTCAAAGCATCACTAAATACCACAAAAACTACTCCATTTGTGGGTAGTGTGAGTATGAGTGATGTGATAAGCCTCATTTAAAAATCCTTGAAGCTCTCTTCTCATTCATCACTCAAATAATACTTTACTCCATTCTAAGTAAGCTTGGTAAAAGGTTGTTATAATTGAGAGAAATTTCTCAAAAATCGGTGATAATATCAGGCCAACCCCATGAATCTACGGATATCTGTCACTGATGCTGGCCTCATCCATTCCACAATTGTATATGCCTTGGAGGGATCGACAGATATACCATTTCTTTTGATGATATGACCCAATAATGAGACTCACACTTTCATTACATTTCATGGAGATTCTCCTTTCACATAGTCTCTAGTACAGTGCTTTGATTCTCCTCATGCTCTTCCTTAGATTGGAATATATTATAATATAATTTTTAAACACTACCAAAAAAAATTTGAGGTAATATCTAAAGACTCTATTCATTAATTACATGAATTTTTCTAGAGAATTAGTGAGTATGAAAAGAATTACTATGAGTTCATAGTGCATGTACCTTGTACGAAAAATAGGCTTCTGGATATCCTCCTTCTTCACACTTACATGGTAATATCCTAATATAAAATTAACATTAGAGAAGTATTATGTTCCACATAGATGATCGAACAAGTAATAAATTCAAGGAAGAGGATACATGTACTTTATCTTGATTTTATTGAGATCACAATAATAAATGAAAAGGTGCATTGACTCATCCTTCTTCTTGATAAAGAGGACTGGTGCACCCCATGGTGAAACACTTGGGTGTATAAACCCTTTATCTAGATTCTTATGTAGTTGTTTCTTTATATCCTCAAGATCCACAATATCCATTCAATATGGTTTCTTTGATATTATCAATTCCCTAGATATAAGATCGATTTATATTTCAACATCTCTCCTATGTGGGAGACCAGTAAATTCCTTGGGAAACACTTCAGCAAATTCCCTCCCAATTTACATGCCTTCATGTATGGTTGCTTCCTTAGACTGAGTCATCCGAGAAAGATATGTGTGATCATAGGGTAGTAATATCCATGCTTTAGATGATGGTGATAAGTAAGATCCATCATCCTCCTTTCACTTGCATAGAATCGGGGGTCGATTATCTATATGGAGAGTGATTTCTCTCTCACAAAAAGTTAAGTTGGATCTATATATGGAAAGCCAATACATGCCAAGAATTTCATCAAATTCCACCAAAGGGAGTATGATGAGGTTATCTGAGATGTTCAAACCAAAAATTTTGATAGAGTATAACTTATATTCATGGGATATAATGATTTCTCTATTTTTTTCCTCACCAACATCTTTAATTCCATGATTTTTTGTGGTTTTGGGATTTTTCTACTAAATTTTCTTGATAAAAAATAATGTGCAGAACCAGAATCCAAAATTTTGTTCACTATTATTGAATGAATAACAAACTTACCAATCACCACTTCTTTGTCAGGATTTTCTTCAGTAGTAGTGATGAAAAAAAAGATCTCCCTTTATACCTTGGGGTAGTTGGTTGCCTCTAAAAACTCATGTCTTAGGGAACCGGTTTCCAAATATCCCTAGTTCTTTGCAGTGGAAGCAATGAACAATGCATTGAGGGTCAAACATAACATTCATCTCCTCTGTCATAGTAGTGGATTTTTCGTATCAGAAATTAATAGTCAGGTACCCTTCTCTTCCACACCTAATGCATTTCCCCTTCCCCTTTAGGAAATTTCTAGTGTGATTCTTTCCGCACCTTTAGCAAGTGGGGTGTTGGAATTTCTTAGCTCTGTCGGATTTATTCATCAGGCCACCAAAATTAAAGTCAACTTTTCAGTTCTTATCCTCATGATACCCCTAATATTCATTGATCTCTGTTTCAACATTGAGGGATCATCGGACAATTTCCTCATAGCTATCGAGGTCATAGATCACCAAGGATTTCTGTAGGCTAGGTTTTAGCCTACCAAAGAAGCGGCCAACCTTGCATTCAGGGATAACGACAAAGACCGATGTGTATAGTGAAATCCTTGTGATGTTTTACTCATATGTTCTAATGGATTCATCGTATATTTTCATGAGGTAATGTAATTTACTCCCCATCTTAAGTCAAGGGTTTCAAGGAGAATGTTTCTCAAAAAACATTTTATGGATATCCATCAATTCCAACGCCTCAATCTCTTTCTCAGTATTCATATTTTTGATCAATGTCTACCATTGATGAGCTTCACCCTCCATATGATGGGCAACCATAAGAATCCTCTCTTGTTCGAAACATTGAAGGATGGATAAGATCATTTCAATGGAGTTGATCCATTTCTCAACAATTGAGGGATCATATGATCCATTAAAAGTAGGATGCATTTGTATCATGAAGCTCTCAATTGTGGCTTGTTCTCTCTTAGGGGGGTTTTAACATTCCTCTTGACCCATGTTTATATTCAAAACATGAGTTAAATAAGATAGTATCATGAAAAAGTATGTGATTCTCACTCCCATCGGATTGGGCATCTCATTAGAATATCCATCACATTGATCTTTGCATTGGTTGTTAGCATGAGTCCTCCTAATACTGGCCATTTTTTGGAATAAAAGGAAAGTTAGGGGTAATGAATAAAGGTTAATCCATTGAAAAAAGGAATAACATATAAATTCCATTTATTTCCTTAACATATGAATTTATAGGATTTAGTCTATGATATCCGTGATCTACTTCCAAATATATATTCTTAGGGGCATTTTTTATTCCCCTAATAATGGTTCATACTAATTTTATATATTTTCCAACCCGTATCCCCTAGGAGTTTCATAACCATGGTGCATTATGGACCCTCGTCATGCACCATTTCCCGTTCTAGTCTAGATTAAAGTAGTGTTTTCAGGTTTTACCCCAATATACATATATTTAATAGCCTCCTCTTCCTTCTAGTATCAAGATTCGAATTTATTTTATTCATAAATAACATACCCAATACTCACCAAAATATAGGGATTTTTTCATTATACTTATTATTATCCCTAGGGATTTCACTAGTGTTTTCTAATCCTAATCCGAAAAAATACTAATCTTATCCTTTGATACCAACTATATCAAACCTTCTCTTTATTAAACACTTAAACATGAACTATTACATAAACATGCACTTAAGGAAACTCTGAGGATAGGTAGGTCTAGTGTCTTGGGTAATTAGGAACATTACATAACAACTTATAACATAATACCCAAAATCTTTATTGAAAACATCTTTTACATTACCACAATATTCCTTCATACGTAGCATTGAATGGGATAACCTGAGGACATGTATAAGAAAAGGGTGAGCTATAAAGCATTGTATGGGATTAAATAAGTCATAACATGAAGAATATTGTACATTTTAGGCAATAAAAACATCAATGGAGCACAAGAGAATCATGAACATAAAGTCAGGATATTGTATGATTTTCATAACAAGGAAATGTGGTAACAAAATTTAACATGATATTATCATGAGCCAAGGATAATTAAAAATAGAGTATGATTAAACACTCATTGCACTTGAATCAGTTTAAGTAAACCCTCATTTCACTTAAGATATCGTGATACTAATATTTACCCAATGCATTGGAGTGCTATCAGGGTGCACCCTTTATAAACATTTTATATCATGCATAAGTGTGCCACATGGATCATACATCATGGAAACATTAACCATCATCATTTATTCCACACTAAAGGAATGTGGAATACATATATGAAACTATAAAATCGATAATTAAATGTTTGAAACGTTTAATACCATTTATAGAGAAATGGTTATGGTATTCACTACACAATAAATTTGGTTTGGAAAATCACGGTGCAAATTCGGGAGCATAACTGCGTGACATAAGAATTCAAACAAAAATGATGAGAGATAAGGGGTTATATCATCATATTTATAAGAAATGGACCATAAGAGGGTCATCTATATACAATTAAAAATATATTTAATTGAATTTAGATAAATAATATAAAACAATTTCTTGAATTTAAATGAGGAGAGAGAAATCCATTATGGAATTTCAGCATGGTAACAGGTGTACATGGGAGGAATTAATGAGATAGAGAGGGGTCTATCATTTTGAGGGGGAATTTCATTTTATGAGGCTTAAAATGTAACAGACTATGTTTTTTAAAAATACTTTATTTCAAATAAATTTAATCTAGTATTTATTTTTAATTATAGGAAAAACAATTTTTTCTTTAGTTACATCGAACACTATGTTTATCTTGAGTTACATATAATATTTCATTTACCTTTCATTACGCACGACACAATGTTTAAATGAAACACTACAAACTGATAAAATAATATAATTTAATATGATAGTTATATCCTAGATATTGGAATGTTTGGGATGAATAGGATTAAATAAATTATAGAAATATATGGTTTAAAAATGTATATAAAATGAGTTCTTTGGTGGCCAATAAATTATAAATTAAAATAAAAACTATTTGAAAATAAATGAAATCTTTTTCTAAAAAACTATTTTTAAGAACAAAAACATGTTTACCTCAATAAATTTAAAAAATAAATTTTTTTGAATTAATTTAACTAAAATAATTTAATATATTCAATAACATTTTTAGCATTCATATAAGGATTATTCTATAAAAGAGATAATAATAAATCCAATTTTACAATTATAAATTATATTTCTCTAAAAAATCGTTTTGTCACATTTTTCCCTCTTATTTTAAAATAAAAATTTAAAAATATTACAATTATTTTATTGACAAAAGAAACAAAAAAATTTAATTAATTGTTCCATAATTATATTAGGATGAATTTTTAAAAATTTTATGAAAATATAATTTTTTTCAATGAATATTTAAAAGTATTGGTTTTTATTAAGAATTGTCATTTCTTTTTATTCATTTATAAACATCAATTATATTTTAATATGGTTTTAAAAGTAATATTATATCAATTATATATCTATTAATCAAATTTAATTCATTTTAATCAATTTCATATTTTATTTTTCTGTTATTACACTTTCTACTTAGGAAATTTTTCCCTTTGAAAACTTATTTTCTCATTACGTCTATGGGTTTAATTTTAATTAAATTTTTCAACATAATTGATTTGAATTTCCAAAAATAGATTCCATGTTTTATTAACTATGATTTATATTATATAAAAATTTCTAATAAATTTTTTACTATATTGAATATTATAAATAGTTATAATTAATTACCATGGTTAAGGTAAAAATGGGTTTACTGGGGGTTAAACTAAATATATTAGGGATAAAATTCTCCAAAACATAGAAAAAAAATTTTATGAAAAAAATGGCCTTATATATTATATTTTTTTGGTAATTTAACTATTTTGAGCCTTGTGGAATGTGAGAAATGTGAGTGCACCCTTTTCATTTCACAAATTTCAAGTACCCCACTCATCACACTTATAAATGGCCACCGCTATCTTCCCTTCTTAACACTTCTGAAACCAATTTGTTCGTCAAATACATTACAAAATAAATTCCTTAATTCCATCCTCTCATACTTTAATACATATTTTTTTTCATGAATACAACCAATGATTCCTTTTGTCCAAATCAAAAAATGTTTTCTAAAGAAGTGGTCACATCTCTAACCGAGAATTTAATATTATTTCTTCCTCCACCTCATTCAATTTTTATTAAAACATGATGATATAAAAACATAATAATAATTATTAAAATAATAATTTATTACATTAATTTAATAACCTATATCCTTATTCTATTCCATCAAATGGGTTATGAAATCAACATTAATTTGTACGGTGGACTGTCGTCTCACAAATCGATGTTTTTTCAATTTTCTTCACCACCACTCACAGCTGGATTTATTAATGGATTAAATTTTTATATATTAATATTTCTATATTATAATAACTTATTAATTATTATATCACATATACCTTCATTATTTCCATTATGTGGTAATATAATAACATCACTCATATGTACCAGGGACTACCACTGTGCACAATGATGTGATTCATTCATAATTTACAAGGAAGATAATAAGGATCATCATAATTAAAATATGTGATATATAATACATTAATATATTATTTAATGATAATATATTATTTACCTTTATTTTTTTCAATCCATCAATAAAATGGAATGAACATTCATGTTTATGTACGGCCTACCACCTCCGTGAATGACATATTTCATTTTCTATCTATAACTTTTATAGATTACTATAAAGACATATATTATTAAGATATATTATATTTATTTAACTTTTAACATTATAAATATTAAATAACCATGATAAAATTAATAAAAAAAATTAAAAATTAAAACATACACGAAAAACGAAGTGGTTATTTACCAAAATGTGATTTTAAAAATGAATTTTTATTAAATAGCTAATAAATAGACATAATTATATCATATATTTTATGATATATAAAATTATATTTTTAAAATATATT
The DNA here is from genome assembly GCA_963277665.1 of Viscum album. NCBI lineage: Eukaryota > Viridiplantae > Streptophyta > Magnoliopsida > Santalales > Viscaceae > Viscum > Viscum album. Next base: position 1,778,580,468 of record OY728137.1, read on the forward strand.
TATAATAAATTTATAATTATCATACATGAGGTTTGAATGTGTTTTAAGGAATTCAAAACTTATGGGGTTACAATTTAAGTTACCAAAGTGGTAAGAGGATTGTGTTGTAATATCATTATTTAATAGAACTGTCTATGATTATTATTCCAATGGTAATATATTATTATTAATATACTAATAAACTAATTAATTTTATTCTCCTATATTTATTTACTGAGAATAAATTTTTTCCTTTATTTTACTCTATGTATGTACTCAAGAGTTTATAAGACTGTTTTTAAGAAAAATCATCTTTATTTGTCTCTTCAGTAAAAAATCCTTTTTGACTTAAATTATGTGTTATGAAAAAAAATTCAGGAATTTTTCAAATTTCTCCAAATTATTTATAAAATAAATTTTTACCCATGTTTTATTTCATACAAAATTTTATGAAATTACCATTCATATCATTTTCCAAACAATTCCCATTTATCTTTTACTAAAAAAAGTGAAACGAATATTTTTTTACATATATAACATGAATGGTATTCTCCAATATTATTACCAAAACAGTTTTTTTAAATATTCCCTTAAAATTTTCAAATATTTTTTTAAAATAAAAATATTTCCAAAAAGAATTATGAATTTTTATTTTTTAAATTTGATTTTTAAAAATTGGGTTTCTTCAACAAGAAATGTTTTAAATAGTCCTCAAAGATTCCTATATAAAATTCAAAGGTTATTTTAAAATAAGAGGATTTTCAAAAAACAAAAATATGTGTTCAAAAGTTTTTTTCAATTTGGGAAGGCCATTTTCATCAACAAATGTTCTATATTATCATTCAAAATCATTTTCTATCTAAGATGTTATTCTTTGATGTTACTTATGATTTATTATGGGTGTGATAAAATTATAACATTCTTATTATTTATTTGAATGGTTTATGTTTATAATGACATGATGTTTATGAATCCAGTATAAGGTTTATACCATTACAAAATGATTATGAAACCCACTTCTTTTTGGTGGGTTAATCTTTGATGAAATGATGAAATGATAATGAAACATCTTTTTTTCTGTAGGATATGTTATGATGAAGGTTTATGAGACACATTTCATTTAATTGGTTATAATATGATTGTTTTTTATGATCTAGTGGGAAACAATATATTATTTTAGTTATGTGACGTTGGTTATATTATAACCATGTTAGTTGGGACCTATATAAGTAAATATTTATATCTCGTGAGAAAAAAACGACTAGAATTGGGAGTGAACCTAGTTCAGTAAGGGTATTTATCTACTATGAAATTACTGGGAGTGAACCTTGTCCACTATGATGGTTTGTGAATTATACTCATTCCACAATAAAATTATTTAAAACAACCCTTGAACTACTAAGTAAACAATTTTCTATTCTTATGTGTATGCCACACATCCATGTCTTATGTCACTATTATGTGCATATGGATCATTTTATTTGATTCTACTATGATTAATGTCTTATAAATTCTCAAGATTTAATCCATGACTGATGTCTATGATCTATTATATATATTTTATAGTTTTTAGATGTTATTCTCATGTTCTCATGTTTGTATGGTCATGATATGTTTATATATCACTTTTTTACCCTTACTAGGTATCTGAGATCACCCTTTATAATGATTAAATTTCTTAGGTAATGATGAAATGTATTATGTATTATATGTCTAAAAATGATTATAGTTATAATGAAATTAGTGGGAGATGACTTATCTAACTTATGAATCAGTTGTTTATGTATCCATGTTTCTAAAGGCACTAGTCCTAGACAATTCTAGCATAGATCAGTATATTATTTAATGAATGTTCTAATATTATGTTGTAATATTTTTTATGATATATTTGGGTATCTATATTTAATGTATCTGGAGACAAAATACATAATTAGTTTATTTTATAAAAGATATTAACCATGTTTGATGAAGATCTTCATATATTTTTATTACATAATACTTTTCTTTATAACTTAAGGATATTGAAATATAATAAGGGGTGAGAAAAAAATTGATAGTAAGGGTAAACATGAGAGATATACATAAATTATTATAAGTGTATATATAATAAGTATATACACATGAGAGAAGAATCAAGTTATATGATCATAACATTTGAAAGTCATATCCAATATTTGATAGTTCATAAATCACAAGTCATGGTAGAAAGATTTGGAAAAACATTATACATGATTCATAAGAGACTAAAAATTCAAGATCCATGAGAAAAAAATTATGCATATGAATATGGAATAAGAGTGTGAAATACACATAATCATAGAAAATAATTTCCTCAGATAAGGATAACATCCAAGACCATCATAACATAGTTGATAGAGTCCCGTTATATATTGGGTTCTCTCCCAATTCCCTTTAAACCTTGGTGGGAGGATTCCCTTAGTTAATTTGGTTCACTCCCCAATTTCATTAAATATTATATCATGGGATATCAACATTTACCCATTTAATTAGAGTAAAATATAATTCTATACATACCTTCCACATAAAGATAACAATATATATGTTTTCCCAAATAAAATAAAAACATGTTTCATAACTTAATTAACCAACAGGAAAAATGGTTTTCATGAAAAATTATTAAAATATCATCATAATTCATCTAGAGAAAGAAGGTGGATTGTGACATTAGAATATATCCCATGTGGATCATAGATGATTAACTACCTTTTGGATAAACACCTTTTTCGAGAAATTTTTACAAAGTCCCTTAAGGCCAAACAATTTTTAAACCACGTATTCCTTTAAAACATGTTTCAATATAAAATGAGGCATAAATATGGTATAACGTTGAAATAAAATGATGGATTATATATATGATTGAAAAAAATATCTAGTGATACCATACCATTATGAAATTTGTGAATAATACTTAAGAATTCTAGTGTTTTGACGAAAATGAATTGTGAATAAACTATAGGCACTTATCGACTATTTTTTATGAAAATGGTCACTTGATAATTGTGGATTTAATGGACAAGAATATTTTTCGAAAAGAGTGTTTTTAGGAGGTATTTTAATTATGGTAGACAATACCACACTATATTTTATCAAGACACAAATCATGTTATAGATTGAATATGATATTTAAAATAAATATAAGATCTAATTTTTTTGGGAGATATGGATTCCATGATCAGGTTTTTTAGGTTCAATCCTTTAATAAAGAATATAAATCATTTTGAACATGGAAACAAACTGTTTTTCACAATTTCAATAGTTTTTTCTATACATTATGAAAGTTAATATTATATAATAATGTTGTATTTTATGAGGGAATAGACTCTATGTAGGTTAAAATGTTTAATGACCGAGTATGTTGATACATTTGACATGTGAATAAGTATAATTTTATAAGAATATATTGGATGTATTAAGTAGAAATATTCTAGGAATTTTAGATATAGAAATATACAGTGTAGGAACTACTTTCAACCTATAAATCTAGAGAGTTTATTATTGTTTTGATTTATTATTAAAATGATATCGAAGGCATAAATTTTTTATGGAGACAGAATTGATGAGATACAACTATTCTATTTAAGTGTGGTCATTTTTTATTGCATTAATTTTAAGTGGAATGTGTATCATAGCTTTTTATAACTCTATCTTGAATCATGGGATGGATAGGTAGAAAAAGGTAGTGAACCATGGTATTGGTAGTGAGGTGAAAACCCCCATGAACTCACAATAGTAAATTAGTGATATCTTTGGTATATCAACTCATAATTGGTGTATTTTCATTGTATATTTCCCTATTGCATGAACTACTAAAAATTAATTAATGTTTTGTGGTGCAGCTGAAACAATGTGTGAGTTCTCAATTTTGGTTCTTCATTGGATTCAATGGATAAATATGTAGAACTTTAAAAATTAAACCTGAGAATCTCTTGGAGGAAATTTTTCACATTTCATTTATAATTAATTTTAGAAATCATTACCTCAAACCAAGAATTTATATTGATTTATTTTCATTTCCACTCTCTTCATGTTGTTATTGTAGTGGAGATGTGACGTGTGGAATCCTTTAGTTTCATCCATTAATAATCCATGACTCTCTAAAAAACATTCATAGTATTTCAAGTGTTATCATGGATAAAAATAGAGATTCGTGTCATTATTAATTGATCACAGTAAAGAATAATCTTGTTCTCTATATGTTCTTGACATATAAGGTTGGAGATTTTTATCTCTAGGTATTGATAGAATAATCAACAGTTTACACTATAAAAAATAACTCTCTTGTGGAAAAAAGGATATACATTTGAATTCATTCTTTAGGGTAATATTTGAAAATTTTATAATGAACCATTTTCAAATATTAATTCAAAGTAATTCTACATGTCTAATAATAATAATATCATTATTATTATATCCCATAACACGTGATTATTGAAATATTATTTGATGAATAATTAAATTAATATTTACTTATATGTTATTATATAAAATATATAATTTCCATCTGGTATTTAAATTAACCCTTCAATCTTCCATTAATTTTGTTGTACCCTGAAATAATAGAATATTTAATCAACTGAATATTATTCATCGAATAAATAAATAAATAAAATATTCATTAATGTCATGAATAAATATTTATTTTAATATACAGGTGACTAAATAAATATCTGTATTAACCAATGAAATAGTTAAATAAATAAATTTTTATTTGTCTCCTTATAAATAATAAACAATGGACAATATTCCATTTAACTTTTCTAAACTAGAATATATGGTGATCAAAAGTTTGTGATCAACAATACTATAATAATTATTATTTCATATCCAAATAATTATATTTATTCATAATTTTTAACTATATATAATTTAATAAGATTATATATATATCCCTATAGACCTATTTCATAGTATAATTATGTGAACATACATAATGTTTAAAACTAGAATCATGAAATATGTCAAAACACCGATAGATAAAGAAGTATATGTCACAATGATAAAAACATTCATATGAAAAATACGATATAATATAATCTCTTTGTCATGATATCCCATCAAATAGGATGCATACTTGTGTCATCACATTATATTCTTGATTTATATTTCATTGACTTCCCAAAATGAACTCGTAAATGAACTACCTTGGACATGAGGTTAATCAGATGATTATTTTTTAATCAAAGGGGAAAATATCTCTTCATATATTAACATGGATGCTACAAATCATATCATGACTTATTAAATTAATTCAATATTAATTACAACTCACCTAATGCATCTACCTTGACTCAATAATATGTTAATATAGATTTCAACCGTACATCCAATTATGTGATACATGATACACATTAATTACAAACGCAATTATAAAGAACAATACACATACTCACAGACATAACTATCCAATTACACTAAAACATGTGGAATTCATATTTGAGGTTCTTCCCTTATGACCTCCCTTATTTGAGATCACAAATTGATAAATTCATGATAATAAGTCTCAATGTTTTATGAGTCCCCAACACCTAATAATCAAACATCATTTTTGTCTGATCAGGTAGATGATATCTAAACCATAGGACATATGTTTTATATAATTATCTTAATATTTATTGGTTCTCATTATAGTAGATAATTGGTATTGTATTTTGATGTAATTAATAATCTGGTTAAATTATCATGTTAAGGTTTCTTGTGAGGATAATCATCATGAGATAAGATATTTATTCATATTATAGTAATTAACTGTACAAAGTCAATTGGTTCTAGGGAACCATTTCCAAACAACTGTCACTTGTACTAGAGAAAACCACTAACTAAAAAATTCTTAGTTCTCATATGATAATAAATTCTTCTACTGAGGTATGACTAATGTTTTGGGCATACCAAGTTCTTTTGAGGATAATCTACTTTCTATGATTTCCATTCTTCCTTAAAAACTCATAATAGGTGATATCAAATAGTATTTACCTTCTTCCCTCTGTAACAAAAATGACATATTTTTTAATACAATATTCCTAAGATTATTATAAAATATATTATGATAATAATTTACTACATAATTACAATTCCACTATCTAGAACTAATCATTTCATAAACATCATTTTAAGTCACATCACAAGCCACAATATACTTATCCTTTGTGAATATAGCTATCATAGGATATAATAATTTTATATTTCTTATATACATAAACTTAATATGATATATGTGATAACTTGATCTTTTAGAAAACTTGTTTTATCTCCCATTGAGAACTAGAATTATGATTTCTCTAATTACCTGAAAGTCATCCATCGTATATTCTCAAGTACTTGTTAGATAGTTTAATTTCTAACTTATTCCATTATATTGATTAAAATTTAATATTATCCTATTATTATTTATTCATATGAAATGTAAAATAATAGTATTTATAATAGAGTCTATGATAGATTCAAATAATTAATGAATATGAAATTTTATTTATCATAATAACTTGCAATGTTTCCCCTACATTTCATTTTCGAGAGATTTTACGTTATGTGACAGGAGAAAAAACTAACCCTTGAATTTTTATAAATTTTATTTTTCAATACCCATCCAATGTATGTACAATGAATTTAGGATTTTCCAACACCATAGATCTATCTTATTTTATCTTTTTATATTGAACTTTGTCTCCCACTTTATGTCATTCTTGGAGAAATAATTTAATCTTAGTATTAACTGTAAGAATAAACAATTATTTTCATATGTTGTCTATATATTTGAGCTGGAAAACTATGACACTCCCACTAAACACTTGTATACACATGTCTCAAATTCATTCTAAATAAAACCAAACTCTCTTATGGATTCATCAAATTGAACATTCCATGATCCTAATACTTACTTCAATCCATAAATGGATCTCTTTAGCTTTCATACCTTATTCGCATTATTTGGTACCACTAAAACTTTTGGTTTCATCATATATAAATTTTCCAAAGGATTTATATTAAGGAAGGTGTTTTTTAACATCCATTTACCAAATTACATGACCATCAAAGTTTTATATCATTAGTATAATTATAATGGATTTTAGCAACAAAATGGTGGAAATGATTCATCATACACTATTCCTTGATGTTTTTTGAAATCATAAATAACCAATCAGGCCTCATAGGAATCAAATATTCCATTCAATTATATTTTATTTTTGAATAAAAAATAATTATTTCATATCGATTGGAAAACCCATAAATATTCAGAAATAGGTTTTTTTACATGGAATCCATTTCAGAATTCATGTGATACTAAAAATAATAGATTATATGCATTTAATACTTCCTTATAGGATTCGTTACTTATAGAAACCTGGTTTTTCCTTTTAATACATTGAAATATTTCAAGGAATATTTACATGGTTAGGCTCAAAGACAGTGTTCAATTCCAAGGTTTAGTGTGAAATAAAATAATTTTATAAAAATATTAAGTTTTTTATATTATAAACATGATATAAATGGGATATCTCTCAAATAGTATCTATAATCTGAAATTTGAGTCCATGGTTGAGTCAGGAACATGATGTTTACTTTGGGTGGGGAATAACTTTTGTCGACATGAGACTTATATGAAAGAAGTCACCAAGGGGAAAATCGTAAATAAAATAATTAAATTTAATTTTTTATCTACAATTCCATATAAAATATCTTTTGAATGGGGAGTTAGATCAGAAATCTGAGACCACTGTTGAGTTTGTAACGGTGTTCTTCGCCTAGGCACGACATAAAAATGGGGGCTCAAGAATTTCAGATTCTTCACCAAATAGGGCTTCTATAAATAGAAGTTTAAGAGTATAGTATTTGGTTTAACACTAATCATATCTCTTCTCTCTCTCCCCCACCTCCCAACTATTCTTCATCCGGTCTTCATTGAATCAATGAGATAAATCCATCGAAACATCCACGGATCGAAGCGAGATCATAGCGTACGCAAAGTAAATGTCGAATACTCAAATCATGGTAGGATCATTCAAATTTATAATTGTTTAATGTTTTTCTTTTTGAAAAAAATTATTCCCATTTAATTCATCTTTTTTTAATATCTTTTATCAATGGACGCACAAAAATGGCCATCGATTCGTGTTGGAAACATGAAATTTTATCCAAAAAATTGCATGTTCTTCATAGATTTCATCGATTATTTTCAGACACATAAATCGATCATTATATCATTGATCAGAGTCTTGAGTTTTCAAGCCTTCATCTCAAGGTTTTGAAATCTATTTTCAAATATGAAATTGGTCCAATTGAGGATTCGGTACAACATGTAGAAGATGATGGTGGTGTGGGTCTTTCATGACGTCGCAGGTAAGGGTTGTGCGAGCTAGTGGTGTGTTGGGTGAGAACCAAGACAGGCCGGGATAAACAGATAGTATATGGTCCAGCGATACAGACCTTTACAGTTGGGGTGGCCTAGCCTAGGTGGAGGGGTCTATCCAATTTGAGTCAATCCTACCCATTTTGGACCGAGACACCTTTAAATGGTGATATCTCTTAAACTGCACATCTGTTTGAGGCTCTGTTTCTGGCCATAAATCCATCTCATCATGAAGGATCTTTTTAGACTAGTTTTGAAATTTTAGGTCTTTTTTTCATTTCTTGGATTCCTGAACCTACTATTTATATTTATAATAACTTAAATATTATTATTTGAGATTTTTGTTTCAGGACTATCTTCTAAACCAAGCGTCTAATTGATTTTCAATAAAAAGCAGAATGAACATGATATTTGTGTGGAATTATCAAAACTAATTTTCATTGTATAAACTAATGTTGCGGTGTGGTCCCCATAGGGCTCAATTTACATGCATTGTGGTGAAATGTTTCCTTTTCACAGAGTATCCATTTTGGACGAACGATTTTTCAATCTCGTTTGTTTTTCTGTGAGGATAAAAATAGTGTTATATGTATATTTGTTTCAGATAAAGGTTTGTACCCCATTGCACATCCTTTGAACACAATTCAATATCTTATTTCCTTTCCATTTGATGTCTTTTTTGGGATAATGAATTGTCAATCTATCATGTTAATTTGCAAGTATTGCAACGGTGTGATCTTTTTTAATGTACAAAACCTTGTTTTTGATCTAATTAATTTATCGAAACATGAAAGGAATATTAGTGGAAAATCCTTATAATGTGTTTGAAGATAATCCATGGCCTATGTTGGCTTTGATTCTTGTGATAGTGGAGAATATTTATGAAGATATGTGGTAAAATGTATGGAGATGTTTGAGGAGGTATGTCAGTGAAATTATGTTCATGGCCCTCCAAATAAACGATGACCATATTCCACTTGTAATCATGTTTACTAGATGAGCCATGTACTCTTTGATTACCCTATCACACCTAGGGGTACTTGTTCAGTTTAGTACCCAAGAATGGCTTGGTACACGTCCAGGCGATGAGGCGGGGTCATATATCATCTGCGCCACACTCACACCCTATAACACTTTATGAATCTTCTGTCTCTCATATCTGCATCTATAGGACTTGGATTTTCGCACACATATAGCCTATAATGATGATTTTTTGGTGTAAAAATGATGTTTCCCACCATAGTGGCTTATGAGTTACGATAATAGATGTACATGGTGTAGTGCCTTTCTAGGGCAGCACACTATGACTATAGGAGTTCTTTTTGAGAGATACCATCTAACAGGGGTGGCCAGAGTTCCGGGATGCATTCCCAAAGTTACCATCTAGTAGGGATGGCCAGACCTATTCTAGGATTACCTCTAGCTGGGTTAGGAAGTGGTCCCCAATGGTAGTTCAGAGTGGAATCCCCTTGATTTATTAGGGTGTGGGTATCCTCTGCAACTATTATTAGAGTGGAATCCCCATGACAAATTACGGAATGGGTAGCCTCTACAACAACTGTAAGAGTAGAATCCCCATGACACATAAGGGTGTGGGTAGCCTCTATGAATAATATCATAGTGGAATCCCCCTAATGCATCAGGTAATGGGTAACCTCTGTGAATACTATCAGAGTGTAATCCCCCTGATGCATCAGGGCATGATTAGCCTATGCGACTAGAATTATATTGGAATCCACCTAAAACATTAAGACATTAGTATCCTCTATGACTACTGTGAGAGTGGAATCCTCATGATGTACTAGGGCATGGTTATCCTCTACATTGGGTTTACAACTCAAATGTGGGGCACAGTGACTAGATGTGGTTGACTTACCTTTGGACTCACGAGGAAGATGAATGTTTTCCTACCAATATGCATTCTTGGGATGCGAACTAAAACTGTGAGGGTGGGACGGTGCTTCCCAAAGCAAATAGTATCAAGGTGCGGTGATTGATTCCCTTTGACTTGTAGTTTAGATTAGAACTATGGGATTATAGGAATTGATGGTTACTTATAGGACTATAGGCTACTCATTTCTTGTTCTAATATTATGATATGGTGATCCCCTTACTCTTTTTTTAGATTTCTTAGACTATGTATACATATATATTCTATTTCTAGTTCCCACACCTTGTGTTTTTAAAACTCTCCTTCATGGTTTGGAAAAGCTGTGAAGGATATTCCACATTATTTCCATGTCTAGCTGCTCATGGTTTGATGAGTCTACTCTCCTTATATAGGTATAAAATACTCGACATGATGTTTATCTTCTCTCCATTTCTAGCTTCTTGTTTTTGGATGAGATTACTTTAATTTATGGTTAGCTTTAGAAGAACCCTTTTTTAATATACCTCGTTCAATCAAGTTTTTTCTTCTTATATTATATCTCTTACTACTCCCCACTTCAATACTGCTCTTGTTTCTTCCTTGTGCCTTTAGGGCATCCTAAAGAGTGTATTTATACTCCCCACTACATGGGATTTGCCAATACTTGGTGTGCCCTTACATATGATGGAAAGGTTGATTAAGACTTTAAGAATCAAAGGGATAAATTCTCTTGGACAACGTATGGTGTTCTTATCTTGGTATCTCGGATAAGGGCTTCCTCAGTGGTTTTAATTTTTATTTACTACCTGGTTTTGGCACTTTTCAGGATGGGAGTGTATTTTTATCCCTTTACCATTCAGTTTACTATTCAACAGATGTAATGATTAGCAGTCAATGAATATTTTTGGTTTATATATAGCAGTGATTTATCTTGTTTCCCTTTACCTATTAACTTTTTCTTAGATTTGGATACATGTGTGTGTAGAGGTTCATAGGCAAAGGCTTCCTTATCTTTTTTGTGCCTTCGGCGCTAGTCGTTATCCTCTTTCCTATGAAGGTGATCTTGGGGTAGCAGTGGCTCAATCCCCAACATGGGATAGGTTGTGATTTTATTCTTATAGATTATTATATCACCTAACCTAGAGAATATAAGACTACCTCCTTTCTTTTAACATTCCCATGTAGTATGTGTCTCTAGAATAACTCCTTCCACTATGTATTGTGGAGGACGGTGTTCATATTCCAACTCATGTGTATCTTGTGTGTTGGATTCATTAAATTATAGAATTATTCTGATATCTCAAAATAGACGTATGTCTATATTATAAAAATACAGCCAATATAGTTAGAATATGGTTAAGTGTTAAGACTATTATTTGAAAAATACTACATAAAAAGAATTTTTGAAGACTAATAATAATTAGAAGATTAATCATTGATCCCATTTTTTGTAAAATCATCAATTTGATGTGTATAATGTACAATAATAATAGGAATATCTCTAATCTGTTTATTTGGAAGGAGTTACTAAATGACCCATGAGAGGAGGTGAATTGAATTCTAGAAACATAAACTCCAAATAAAATCAACCCACATATGGTTCTTAATTCATTTTTCAAATTGAAAATAAAAATAAAAATAGAAATGATATGAATATAATATAAGGGATTTATATTGGTTTGGAGTAAAAATATTCTCTTGTACATTCCATCAATTCTCCCTCCATGAGAATCGTGATTTTCACTAAGCATTTAATTTTCCTATGGATCCTGATGGTTGAATTAAAGAAACCACAATTTTTTATAAAAGGTTCCAAGATAATTTACAGGCATCATCATTTTTAAGAATATCTATCTATGTCCTTCCCACCCTACGAATAAGGTGTTCTCACTATATAAATGATAAATATTTATAGTAGATATTCAAATTCATCTCACAATTACAAGATGAAACAAGAAGAAATGAGAGTGAGGTTATTTTATAAAAATAGTAATGCTTCAAATATTAGCTCTAGAAGATCTCTCAACATCAATTTAGTTCATCAATGAAACAGAAATACAAATCTTCTTCCATGAAAAACAGAGAGTCAGCTAGGGTATATATATATACAAGTAGACTGTTGTAATAATTCTTTATATATTCATCTTTTTATTGAGAATTATTACTTTTATATGTGTCAATCTTGTTCTCTATCTCATATTATTAACTTGAATTTTAAACTCCATATATATTACCAATGGTCATGATAAGATAGACTAATCCAAAAAGTTAGGCTCTATTCTCAAACATGAGCTTTGATTCTAAGAATAACAATCGTAGAGATCATTGTTGACTATAATGATTGTCTTCATTGAAACTATAAAACCTTTCAGAAATAGAAATATTATTTAATTCATATTTTATTATATACCCTTCATAATTTTAGAAACAAATAAAATTTGGCATGTACTTTTCTTTAATTCTTTTAAAGTTAATAAATAACTCAAAATATTGAAAAAATACTCCAAAAATACAACAAAAAATCGTACATTATAAGAAAAATTTCTTCTTATTAGGTTATTTATAACCTAAAAACAATATTAGACTATGTGAAATTCCAAACATAAAATTTCAAGGAACACATTTACTTTGAAATAAATATTTGAATTCATAAGATAATTTGACACATATAATATTTTATCCTTTTATAAGATTATAACATGAAACACTATTATATACGATGAATTCTATCTTGTTATGATTTTTTATTTTTTATATGATATGCTTTTTGTCTTCATGTGATAATTTCCTTCATTTAATTTTAACATCTATACATTCTAATCTAATAGCACAAATCTGTTCTTTGTATAATTATTTGATCTTCCAATGATAACATCATTTTCCAAAATAATAACTCATAAGAATTTTAACTAATACATATTATATTTCAGAATCAAAAGACCAATAAAGGATAAATTAATTTGTTTATAGTCTCTAATCTTTTATGAATATGTCTTCGTATGATAATTTCCTTTGTCATAAAAAATATGTTCTGGTAGCATAGGAAAACCTATAGCTCATTTGATAAATAATCACCTTGTGTAATTTTTAATTAGCTTGTATGATATTTTACATATAATATTTATTCAAACTTGAGAAACACAAATTTAACCAAAATATTTTGAAATCAAATATTACTTAAGGAAAATGAGTAATTTCATTAAATCAAATAAAAAGATTTTATTAGTAAAAAATAAGGATTATTTGAGTATGAAAAGAAACAAAATATTAAAATATATTGGAAAAATTTTAGAATTTCCAACAATATCCAATTTTTTGGTGATCACAAAACCCATGATATGTTAAACAAAAAAATTTTTATACCAGATATTATAATATTTTATTTTGTAGTATAAAACGTAAAATTTGGTGTTGACTTTATTATCCATTTTTGGGATATAAAAAATTTAATAATTGCTAGTGATATAAAACACATTCAATATTTCACAGTAACTCATGAACTGAATGAATATGAATTACTTAAGTTTAAAGAATTCAGTATTTTCTTAAAAAATATAAAAAATCAAAATTAATTAATATGTAAAGAATAGAAGCTAAAAATTACTGAATTTTATTGAGTTAAAGAGTATTATTTCATCATAAAAATATATGATAGTAAAAAATATATCCCAGTAAACAAATATCAATCTTAATACTCAGGGTTAGGGTTAAGAGAGGCATGAATAGGTTGAAAATTTCCATGTTTACGGATATACAAGGAAATTTCATACTAATACTAACCAAGACCAGTTTTGAATACAATAGGCTTCCTAAGAATATCCAAAATATCATTATGAAGATTATTATCTTGTTTATCATAAAAAGAAACATCAATAAAGAATGGAATGATTAATCTGTTAAAATTAATCTACTAGGAAGCGGTAATTAATTCCTTGTTAATTGCATCCACTACAATATCATTTTTCCTTTCAATTGAATCTAGAGGAAATAATTTATAAATACTCTCACTAATATCCCTAATGTATATAGACATGTTATCCCTTATAGGTAAACTTCTCTCTTAGATAATGAAAAACATTTCCACACATTTCTAACCAGGAGGTATGATTATCCTAATATAAATATAGAACTGAAAAAATTACCTTTTTAATATCTTCTCAAATGTAACATCTAACATTATAAATTTCATTATTATAGAATCTTTATTTTTCATTCAATTTGTCATTATACACTTTATTTCATTTGAAAGTTGATGATAACAACTCTAATAATTTATTAAGTAGTGGAAGGCCATTATGTAAAATGACTGGTTGGAAAAAAACATTCTTTAAATTTTCTAGAAACTTTCTCAACATCAAAAGTAGGCCTAACAGATCACTCACTAGGTTAAGCTGTTCTATCAAACTATGTATCATTATAATCTTATAATGAAAATACATTAAATTGTTGAATTTTTTTCTGTGGGTAATCCTTCAGAAATGGTATATTTGTATTCTGAGATGATTCCCACTAAGAAATTAGGGTGTAAATCATTCTAGTCAAACAATGTGTCTCAACTGAATACTCTTTAAGTAATGAAAAAACACCTTTAATAAAATCATCTAACTCATCCAACTTCTTATAGATGTATTCTCTTACTATTTGAGAAATTTCTTTGATAAGATATAGTTCATAAATGATATATTTTCTTAGTTATTTGATAGTGTCCAATGATACCATATCACTTTCAACCTATTGAACTCATCTATTTAAACAAATAAATTATATCGATAAATACTTCAATTAATCAAAAGTGTTACTATAGATATTTTCAATTGAGGATGAGGGAAATTGTAGATGTTTCTTTAAAAATTCAAACTACGGGATTAATCCCATATTCAGTTAATCACTGAATATTTTGAATGACTGTGATTATTATAAAACTGAATCAAATATGTTATACTGAATAATTTCAAGATTTTTCATTATCTCTATTTGAGCTCTTAATATTTCTACATGCCCATCAAATTTTTAATTTGAAATATAAATATCTCCTAGATCTGACACTTGGTTCTTAAATACTCAATTTCATATTTCATAGGGAGAAACTCATGAATATCTATACCTATTAATTTCTCAATGTTCTCATCAACCTCAGAGCTCTCAGACTCTTCCTTGATAGCGTCAATAATGCTTCTATATAACACAAGATGAGTAGGTTCCTCTAGGGGTCCTCTTTTTCTATCCTTTACAACTAAGTAAGGTTCATTTATAGTTTACACTTCTTCTAAACTTAAATTATTATATATATTATTTCTTCCACTATATTCTACTTTCCCAAATTTAGGATGTTTATTAAGTTATATTTTTTCAAGATAATATAATTCCTCCAAATTAGGAAGTCAACTATTTGAGTAATCATTATCCGGAAAATAAAGAGTTATTTACCCACCAACATCTTTAGAAATTATTCTTTAATGAGTTGAACCAAGGGATACCATAGAATGGTTCATTTAAAGATCAAATTCACCAAAACTATCACGAAGTGTGGTAACCTCAAAAATAAGTTATTTGTATTAATCTTGAGAAAAAATAACTTCATCTCCTTGAAAAACGGTATCTTCCTTGGATGATATTACATCCACAATAGGTACATCCTTGATTCAAAATTTATTAATAATTGGTGAATTAATTTAATTAGAAGAAATTATTCTTACTCTTCTTCTCACATATAGAGTCTGATTATTTATTGAGTCCTCCAATTCTTCTTGAATAACTGGTGTAGCTGTAGGAATATGTCGTTAGACAGATGTAATGATTTAATTGACATATTAATCCCTAATGGGAAATGGATTCCTTAAAGTGTAGCTCTAAAAATATCCACTTTTTTATCCCATGTCATAGAGTGTTCATGCCATGAAACATTATTTCCACAATCTAAATGATCTATATTATTGATTTATCTAATAATAAGATTAGAATTATCCAATAAGGATAAAAATACATGATTTTTAGTAATAAATGTACATATACCTAATAATTTACCTCAAGAGATTAACTTTCTTCTCAATAATTATCATATACAGAAGATATATACCAGGTCATATAACATTCTCAAACTCGCAATTTTATTGAATGAGTCCGCTTTAAATAAACATAACAAAGATATTTCATTGATCTTCCTTAGCTTTGAAAAGATTTATCTTTACTACTATATATAAAAACAGAGATGAAAATATCTGACTTAGTCTCACAACATCTATATAAACAAGGGATGAATTAAAGTCAAATTTTCTTCAAATGTGTACTGAAGAACTTTAGAAAACTCCATAGGTTGTAATGAAAAGATCTTGTCACCAATATTAGATACTAAAAAATCATCAGCCTACTAAAATATAAATATTTAATTTCTTAGAACTCCCCAAATTTATTCCCACGAAATAAATCAGTTATCCATTAATTATAGAAAAACTCCCATCCTTGGGTGTTCAATTATTTTTTTCGAAAAGAAGTCTGTGTGACCTAGACATGAAAAATCTACAACCTTTATTCTAAGATATTTTAACAGATTTTTTGGAATCTTTAAACATTCTAATGAACCCTCTTCATCTCTATTTGGTTTTACCATTACTAGAATGAGATATATGTCTTGAGGCTCAAAGGATTAACTTAGGGAAATGAAGGTTTTTATTTAATAAATAGGTTTATAGGTTTTCTAAATGTTTAAAAGTTTTGAGAGACTGATTATTTCATCATGGAATAAATAATGGTTTTTTAAATTTTTGACATGAAACATTAATAAATAAATACAAAAAATATATATAACACATGAACAATTATCAACAGACAGATAAAATAGTATCCTTAGACACACATTTGTTAATGAAATCATATCGTAAGATATTAAATAAATAAATAATCAAAAAAATAATTATAACTAAAAACATAATGAAGTCATTTAAAATAAAACATATATCCCTACTCCTTTTCCTGGTCTGTCATCCAACAGACCTCCCTACTCAAAATTAGGCCACTTCCTATTTTACCTTTTGACTATATCCATGTCTGTTACATGGAAGGTTGGTAAATCCCATGTTATATGACATTTACAATCATGAGAACAGAATTTCATCTTCCTCACCAATTTGTTACCATTCTGAGATCCCTGGTCGAGAGACCCTCTATCCTAATACTATCTCTAGTAATACCTCGTGTGCTTGGATCACTGATTATATCAACAACTACATGTTTCTAAAGCCTCGACTCTAGGTTTCCCACTACCAGAACAAGATATTTGTGATTGTTCATCTAGAATTATTTCCAAGATCAATAAATTCTATATCACTCCAATTTAGGAATAGATATAGAATAATACCACTCCATTCTAGATATATTTGTGAAGTCCACACTCTTTGGTATGTGATCAAATGAAATCATCATAAACCATATCTATAGAGTACCATGAAATGTTTTTTATCCCCAATGTATACTCTATGACTAACATGTTTCCCTATTGAAGATCTAGAAGCTCTTGGTTACATAATTCCTACAACATCGTTGGGTAAGACTTTTTTTTATGAGTCTCTTGAACCTTGTCCATGTGATAGTTGGATCATTATTCCTCTAAATCACCAAGAACCAACATCACCCAATAGGTCTATGGATAAGGATCACATCTAGGACCACCATCTTATCAATAGGGGTCCTAAAATGGTGGAAACTCACATGACTTCGTTGAGATAATTATATATGGTTTGGGGGACTAGATTACCCCAAAACCTAAGGGGTATCAACCTATGGAACTCATGATTTGTGTTCATCTAAAATATGTTATTTTTCGATACTACTGGGATAATTGACTACAACACAGGTGGAGTCAGGAAAGACAAACCACATGGGGGTACCACATCTTTCACATGACCCTGAACTAAAGCCTCATCATTTAGCTGATCATTATCATGATATCACTATGGAATCCAAGATCATTTTCATCATGGAGGTATCCTTCAAAAGTTAATACATACCAAAATCAACGAGAATATATGGGGAGATGACTCAAGAAGGAGAAGGAAACCTCAACCCATTCCTAAATGATTCATGTACTGATGTTTTCTCTACAACCAGTGACTATATGTATAGATTCATAAGCAAGGTATTAGAATTTTGTTGAATGTATACATCAGTCACCACACCACCATTTTGTTCCCAAACATAAGATAAAAACTTGAGAACATTAGCATTTCCACCCTAGTAACCAATCATATCCTCACATTTAGTCTATCTACAAACTCTATTCCAAATAGATCCTATGATCCGAGAATACTATATCATAACATGACCCACATGGACCCACCTAGACAATGACATTCCAATTGTAACACCCCATGCCATCCTCCAGTAGTTCATGTGATTATGACCAATGGTGAGTAGAAATATCACACAAATGGGAGGCCTTAGCGTAAGGTACTTTCACACACACACACATATCCAAACACCAATATAAGAAAAAATAATACATGAAATAACATATACCAAATATTCTTGTATATGACTATTCTCACATCAAATCATGAAATGAGTGAGTGAAAGAAAAAGGGCCAAATAAAATCCCACCAAAACTGAAAAATAATCCAACCTTCAAGTAAAAAAGGGGATGACTATAAAAATGTAACTACATGAACTATCATGTGATCCATCTAGTGATATTAATATCCAACTAATCCTAATCCTCTCAGGACTCCATCCAAAGGTCTTTCATCTTCATAAGACATGACACATGTAGTCAGATCCCATGAATGATTTAGTATAAACATAACAAGTTTGTCACCCTGAAATCACAAAACAAAATGCATCAAAAGAGAAAGAACGTCAACTTAATATCTATAAGGTAAATGAATAAGAGCGTGAGAAAATAATAACCTAAATATTATAATGATATAAACCCACTCTCAAAGTAAGGTCACTTCCTCACTACAATAATAGGATTCTACATGAGGCTATAAGGTAAAGCTCGTATGAGAGAATTCACTCCAAAAGTCTTACTAACACTGAATGCGCTCATCAGATTGGTCATTATAGTTGATCCTTACTATGAATAGGTGCAGGATAAAACATAGAAGGTGTTGATAAATAGGTAGGGGATCACACCCAATGATTATGCGTTATACCTAACCTTATCTAAATAACTTACTGGGATTAGTATCACACAACATGGAAGTCAGTAGCAGGATAGCATACCAAACATATGGATGAATAATAGAGGATAAAACCCCAGGGAACATGGATGGGAACCTAAATATATCCATAATAACCCATGTAGGGAATTACTGATCCTACACTCAGGATGGTATGCCTTTTTGTACCCTCGCGGGGATGGAATAAGAGAAAATACCCTATTGATACTCAACTTGAATGAAGAGAATATGGGATCCAACCTAGCCTTTAAGGGGAAAAAACATTTATAAAGAATAAAAATAATCTACTGCTACGCATGGACCATCCTGAGTACATGTATGTGTACCTTATCCTATGGTCGTCCAGATTGTTAATTCTTGTATATACTGGTTGTTACCGAGTACCCTGGTTGTGCATGAGTACCCTGGTCATGCATATGAATCATGGTCATGTCAGAGCCTATGTACCTAGGGGTACACCTCAGGTATTTATCTTTTGGTCACATGTCTTGTGAACATGTCACATTGTGTGTGATATCTATCTTTATCTGTAACCCTAGTTTCCATGGAAGAGGAGTCCAAACGATGTGTTTTTTTTAACAACACACCATGTATGTTAGGATTTTTCCGAATCTGATGGTATTCACTTGTATGTACCCACATTTACTCCTCATAAACTCTAGCCATAAATCACAGTTGTAAATATTAAATCTATGTTTGATCAAGCTTGACCCATTTCCGATGTCCAGATTCTGTCTACCCATCCATTGGAAAACATCTCCCATCATATGGTGTCGCCAAAATACCAACTCATGAAACAATTTCTCTGATACAAACCATGTCCTATATAATCGTAATCACACCATGATAATGGAATTAATCCCAAATTTGAACCTCTATTAATGATCCATTACTCAAATGATCAATTTCACAATGATCATTTTCTAGGTATATTCTTACTATCAGTTAAAAAAATATTGATGATGAACAATCGAAGAACAAGTGGAGAAAAACAAGAAATATAATGGTGAGAAATGAACATTGGACATTATTTGGGAAGGCCTTAATTAATTAATAGAGAAAATTGTGTATATAGATATTAATCATAAATTAAATAATTCATTATTCTAGGAACCAACGGAATTAATCGACCATAAATCAACAAATGATTAGAGAATTAATTTTGTAAAAGCTGTAATTAGTGTTCAATATGGGAGAATCATAAATACAGAAAAATAAGAAATAATAAAATTCCTAACATGAAATTGGACATATCACTAATGTACAATGATTCTAGATCTTCATTGTTGGTAATATCCAAGAACTCAATTAACGATGAAATAATCCTTATCAACCTGGTCTCTGATCCATGATCCTACTATAATTCACCAAAGATCTCCTCCGTAGTCCTCTATAATAACTAGGGTTATGTAAATAATCCTAGGATTTGGCCATATCCATGATTAAATATAATATCATTAGGTACTATCCCATTTAATAGATAATAAATTACTTAATTTATTTATTTTTCAATTATTCTTATCGTGAATGCTCATTAAAAAAACAATCAATGCGTAAAAATATTATTCCATGTCAAGGTTAAATCCCACATTCAATATTTAATGCGTGTAACTATTTCCCCATATGAGGCACCAATTAAGAGATGTAAAAAAATTTCTTAAAGATTATGTGTGCCTGATATAATATATTTATTATTCTTATTACATCATCACAGAGGCTTCATGGGACCTGGAATCCATTTATAATTCTATGCCAAATTCCAAAAAATATTCTTCAAAATATTCCAAAATATTTCAAGGAAAAAATATATTCATTAAAAATACCTAACATAAATTGAAAATTTATGCATAACTAATCTCAGAATCATAATCATAGTATCATTGGGAATATTTTCAAATAATAAAAATATTTTTAAATAATTCGTAATGGGTTGTAATGTGTGTTTGATTAAACTAAATAATATCCCCCAAGAGTGTCTATATAGGTGTGTAGACTTTGTTCCACTCATCATGCATTAGTGATGATTTAGTAAATACCCCATTTATCCCATTTAGTGATGTTACACCTGGGTGCATCAATTCGACAACAACATCCACTTACTAGTATCCAGGCATGTATATATTTTCTAGGAAAATCATATAATCTCTACATTAAAACATTATAATATTATATTATACATATACTTATCCTCATTGTTTGTCATAGGGTTACACTAGTTCAAAAAGGGTTTTCCACTTTTTTTTGAGTTTATAACATCTGCTACATTGTGGAATTATTGACTATTATAATATAAATATATTTTTCACGTTTATTATTGATAACCGAAATGAAAAAACTTAATTTCAAATCAGTTTATAAATAATAATCATAAAACTAGCCTAAAATAACAAAATTGGTAGGGTTTTTCACATCATCTATATAAAAACTGATGTGAAAACCCATTTATCACACAATTTATTAAAAAATAACTAACTTCATAAACTCTTTTTCATATAGTTTATAAAATAATAGATTTCAGAATAAATATTTACAATTTTTTTATATTGTTTTTAAAATATTTAACGTGGAAAATAATTTTTTTACAATAAATTTGAATAGAAGAACTCAGTAGTATAATTGGATAACCATGATTAAAAAAACCTCACAAATACTATAAAATAGCATCACAATTTCAAATCATTTAAACATTACAATATATATTAAATATAAATTAAAACCCAATAGAACCTGTGACATATTCCGCCAATTGTCTTTTTAAGTTATTAAATTATTTGTTAGTATAATTTTGATGGTAATCAAAAAGATAAAAATTAAAACAATACACTTAAAAAGTATTCTAAATATAATTATATGAAAAATTAATGGGAATATTGCATTAAAATCTTACATTTTGGAATTTCGTAACATTTCCAAATGAATTTATTTCAAACATAATTCATAAAACATAATATCCACATTCCTTTACTCCTTATTAAAGATGAAAACCCTATTTAAAAAGAATATTTAATTAAAAATAACATTTTATAAAATTTCATAAAAAATGTAGTAATTATAAATAAGTTGTTTCCTTTTATTTTACATATTTTATCATTGTGCTCCCCTTTCCTATTGTCACTCCTATGTAATCCAGTGAACTATTTGAAAATGATATGTATGGAATAAATTCAAATGTCATTCTAATATATAATTATTCAAATAATAAAACTTACATGTTTAATAAATCAATAAAACTTTCTTGCATGCTGCCATGTATATAGAATAACTATAATAGTGTCTTCCCTTTTAGAAAAAACTCACACAACATCTATAAAAAACCATCCAAGATACCCATGTACCTTTATACTCGATATGGCTCTAACATTTCCCAAAGTTTATTCTTAATCCCCATGGATTGGTGAATATAACCCTGAATCATACAGTAATAAGTATGGAACTATTTTTTCACAAAACAGCATAAGATAAACTATATAAAATTTGTTATATCAATACTCCTCATGTAGAAAGTACCAGAACTCAAATAGGATAAACAATACCCAAGATGATAGAAAAATAACTCAAAGTAAAACACAATTTAAACCAGAAAAAATCCTTATAATACCATGTGTAACACATGGAATATAGATCTACCAGTTAGCCTCACCTATCCACAACCCCAAGGATCAAGAACATAAACCACCTCCAAGTGGATCTTTCCTTTTGCTAATACATGGCCTATAAAAGTCTACGAAAGCCCAAAGGTAATGCTAGGTTGTGATCTATAAATCCCAGTAGGTTCTTACAAATTTTTCTAAATATATTACATAATAATAAATCAATCCTACTTTACATTTAAATAAAATAATGAATATAAATATATTTACATATTTCAAAAAAAACATGATTTCATTTTAATAGATTGAAAACATTTAAAACATATCTTAAAAAACATTTTATATAAAATAATTCAGATAAATGATTTGGAATGAGACAAATACTTATATAGATATCGAATATATAAACAAATTATACATAATAAGAACCATGGTCATCTCCCCTATATTATGTTATCTTATGGCTATAGGTTCCTCACACTTATCAAATTATTTATCACAACTAAATATGTGTGCACTTGTCCCTCAATATCTTGTTAAATAGGACTCATCAACAAATCATCAGGGATAAACGTGTTGGACTAGTTTCTTTATAGTTCTCATTATCAATCCATTGTTATGGGATCATTATCCTAGCATGATTGTACCAAATAACCCCATAAATACCCATGAACACATTTTCTCAATCAATCAATCAAAAATGGAAAAATCATATTCTTTCAAATAAAGAATTATTTATTATTCAATTGAAAAAAAATTAGTTTCAATATTGTTATTCTATTTCAAAACCAACACATCGGTTTTTAATAACATCATTTGTTTTCAATAAAAATCCTATCAAAGGTTTTCAAAAAAATTAATTTAATCCATTTTTTCTCAAAACAATTATCAAATAATTTCATTGATTTCATCATTTTCAAAATACACCCCACAATTCCAATTCCATTATAATGGGGGGTTTTCTCAAAATACACCCCATTTCAAATTTAATAATAAAATCAGTTAAATTGATGAATTTACAAATAAATTTAAATTCATTGAAATCAAATCAAGAAAATAAATGTTTCAATTACATAGGTAATCTCAAGAAAACCCACATACCTTTAATTAGGGATCAAGAGTCAACACCATCATTGGGATCCACCAATAAAGAACAAAGGTGTCAGAGATCAATAAATTAAAACTATAATCAAGATCAAAATAAATATATTTTAGATCCATCCAATACATGATGATCCAGAAAACTCCAAGGAAGAAGGAAGGATAGATTAGGGGAACTATTAGAGGGTATTTACACTTACCAAGGAGGGATGAGATCTTCCACTATCACTATGATTATACAAAGGAAGTGGTTGGGAGAGCCAAAATTTATTTTCGGGAGCCTTACAAACCCTAAAAATAATATTATGGTTGAAAATTGCCATTAATAATCATAAAAGGGGGATTGATAATTATTTAAATAAATTTTCAAATAAATAAATATCATGAACACAGTTTCCTAGAGAGGTTCTAACTGTTTAGATAAATTGTGTTCCATAACTGTATGCCCCTACTATCTATAATGCATAGTTTATCCTAGGTGGGCCGATGGTTTGGGAAATCATGCACCAATCATAAACTATCCATTACCTAAGGGGTTCACTGTTTTCATTGGTGGGGGCATAGTTTGAAAAACTATGATCTGATCATGCACATCCCAAAAACCCTCCAATAAACATGAAATGTGACCAAAAACTCCCTAAAAAAGACCCAAAGAAAGGATATCAACAAAAGGGTCAATAAATACATTTAATTAGGTAATAGGATGTTAAAGCAACCCCACCATAAAAACATTATATCCCCATTAACCCTATCAAGAAGTTTTCATATAATGGAGATGAGGCCACTACTCTTTCATCATTTCCTCATGGTCCCACATATAATTAAATTCAATACCAAGCTTCCATAGAACATATTCCAAAGTTATCATCCTCCCGTGAAGTATCGTTGTGTCACAATCAACAATCTAGAATGGTTTCACAATCATGGATAAATCAGGCTCAACATTATGGACCTTTCAACTCAAGATATAATATGGGTTAGAAAGTTACTTACAAAGATAAAATATAAAGAAAATATTATCTATTGATTTCAACTTCAATGGACATTCTTATTGTCAATACACTTTTCCCGCATGATAAATATACTCAAAAGGACCCACAAAAAAACGAGCAAGAATCACTTTATTCTAATCTTTCAATAACCCAAATGAGGTGAAACTATCAAAAACACCTGGTCACCAATTAAAATCTCCAAAAAACCTCCAAAAATTTCAAATAGGAAAAATTGAATCAATGAAGATAGACAAATACATAAATGGAATACATAATTTCAACCATACAAAAATATCATAAAGCCATGTGTAAGAAGTCTACAGTAGCTCCACCAATCATCATCACCTCTCCATATTTCCAAGGATCAATATCATTCACCCC